>JALBWW010000003.1:22174767-23631888 GCA_023212625.1 Styphnolobium japonicum
AAGATGAAGTAAAGGTCATGCCACCACAGCCAAACTGGTACCAAGGGCAATGGAGAGGGGCGCTGTTGAGGAAGCATGGGACTAATGAACTCAAGGGAGAGAAGGCCATGCACAGAAGCAGGACCATAGCACTGTCAGGGCCTTTGGATGACAGAATGAATGAGAAGATGGTCAGCAACAAGGTCTTGAAGTTATCTGGGCCTCTTGATGGAAAGATGAATGAGAGAATGGTGTACACAAATAGGAGCCCAAAATTAACTAGGCCTCTGGATGGAAGATTCTTGGGCACAGCAAGGAGCCCTAGATTATCTGGGCCTCTTGATGCAAGAGCAATGGTAAATAATAGAAGTCCAAGGCTAACTAGGCCTTCAGATGAAAGGGAAGAGAGCCCAATGGGTTACAGTCCCTACAACAAGACAAAAGCTGAGGATTCTGATTATGATGATGATTATACACTGTGGCCTGCACTGTTTGAAGATCTGAAACCAACTTGATTATTTTGTGTTTGTTTACTTGGCGTGCGCTTCAATGGCGAGTGACAGCAACGTTTTTTTTCTTTCTTATACAATAATAACATCTAGAATATGAAATGTTGTTTTCTGCAAAGTTTTCTTCTCTTTTACCTTGTTCTCCGTCTACTTGTTTGTAAATTATGTTTCAACAACTTTCCACTTGACGTAGGACATGAACTCGAGTTGACATTACATGCAAGTAGCATAACTCTATGAGGTCATCATATTATTTACTATATAAAGTAACAAAGTTCCAGATCTCCACTAACAACGCCCAAGGTTACTTATGTTTGATGGTGTATTTGATGTAACAATCGGAGAAATGAAGGGCTGGTTTTTTCAGAGTGATAAATGTAAATATAACAATTAAGGCTACTTGATGTTCCTTTAGTGCAATGCTTAATTATGCTTTTCTTAAGAGCTCTCTTTTTCTGTTTTAGGTTGTTTCTAAATATTTATAGTTTGTGGCCAAATAGTAAAGGATGACAGTTCATATTAATTATAATAATGATCAAATTGCATATTTTAGTAATATGTGATAGTTCATATTTTCATGTCTAGCTACCTAAATGGTGCTGGAGCATAAAATCCAACAAAGTGCTTATATAAACATATCCCGAAATCACTTTCAGCAAATTAAGATAAAAATCTCACAGTAGTAGCTAATACACATATATAAAACTCAGTAATTGTATCATCACATATTGAAATATGTGATTGTTACAAGTATTGATAGATTAATTCCCTTCTATCCTTATGTATACAGATCACATATCAGATCATTTCCCCTTTCTCACTTCTCACTAAACACTAACCAGTACCATCTTTCAGCCTAACATGCATGCTAAAACAGGCATTGTACATGTGAATACCAAAATTTTGAACTTTATTATACTAAACAGGTAGGGTCACACATGTTGAAGCCAAAATTTGTGGTCCCCTAATAGATTGATGCTCAGCTCAACTATATATGCATCACAGTAATGGCAGACCAGGAAACACTAGCACAAAAGGGATAGAATTGAAGAACTAAGGAGTTCTCTGCTTTATTCAAAGTTCAACTTTACTACTCTTTTAGTGACTTGAAGACGTTTTAGGCAGCCTGAAAGAACCCCCAGCATAAAGCATTTGGTAAACGGGCTTAATTCTCAAAGTCAAGATAATGCTCAAGATGGTGCCCACAGCACACACACCAGCCAGAATCAATAAGGTCAGCCCAAAGCAATTTGGACCCACGCAGGAAACACCAGAATCAATGGGGCCTATACCATGCTGCTTTGCTGCCTCATTATCAAATATCTTCCCTGCAAGCAGAGCTGAGAAAATGAATGCACCAAGTGGATTTCCCAACGACATGAAGCTGCTCAATACGCCAAAGTGCTTCAAACCAAAAAGCTCGGAAACAGTGGGGATCATTATGGAAACTTGCATACCATAGCAGACACCAAGAAATGCAATAGCAGGATAAAGGATTCCATTGACAGCATAGGCTAAGAGAAGGTATACGATGATCATAATTATCTGCGTGCATGTCATCCAAACTGTACGTGGGATCGTTTTTGTCCTGCAGATTGTCAAAAGTAGCATCTAATTATTCAAAATTATTACAATCTGTTGAATCAATTAAATGCAGAGAAAGCTGGTAGTTCTTTGACACACTAGTACACTACTTGTCAAGGACCAACTCTCCTAAAACCTAAAGTTGTTAGGTGAAGGCATATGAATGGTTTTATATCTCTAACACGCAAGAGCTCTTTGGGCTTGAAGCGTGGACAATGCACACAGGCCACTCTGCCTTGTGCTGAAATTGAACTTTTTTTAAGAAGAATGAGGGCAACAAGGATCAAACTCTTAACCATAGAGGCTATGATACAATTTCAAGGACCAACTCTCCTAAAAGCTTAAGTTGTTAGATGAAGACACATGAATGGTCTTATATCTCTAACACTACTGACATTCAATTACAAGACAGATTAAACAGTTGTGAGAGCTTGCAACTAGTTCCAAAAAGATCCTTATGAACAACGCTCAGTTAAAAGTTTATTCTTTTATTAACTTCATGTAATGCTCTAAAGCCATGTTCAGGGATGATTGTCAACAGCTTTTATGTATGTCTATCTCTCTGATCTCTTCAGATTGTAACTGATATGAGCTTAAGAATACATGTTAAATTTAATCAAGAGGAAATAGATGTTACCGACCTGACAAAATGTTCTGAAACAACTCCTCCACCAAGCCGACCCACAAAATTGCAAAAGCTGAAAATTGACAGTAAGATTGTGGTATCTTCCTCACCTTGTGCAATACCTATTTGGGCTAGATTATTGAGAACAGTAACCCCAGTGCCAACACCAGCAAAGGAAACCAAAAATAGTAGCCAGAAATCAGCCTTTACTACAGCCTCAGTAAATTTAAAATCTTCCCCTCGTTTAGGCCTTCTCCTCTTCTTTACTGCTCCCTCTCCCAAAGCAAGAAGCATAGCCACCTCAGATGAATCATCCGTATCATAAAAACTTCCAAGGGTTCCTGCTGATGAAGATGCTATCAGGGGCTCTGTTTTGTCATCTTTGCCTTGAATGAGACAGTCTGAAGATCCAACTTGTTGCTCATGTGTCTCTGAATTGGAAGCTTCCCTAGGACACAGTGTCATCTTTACAGGGATAGCAAGCGGAGCCATGAGAAGAAGAATCATCACAGCCACCAAAATATAGGAAACTGTACCACTTAATGGAACAACGTTACCATATATTGTAGTTGCAAGAAGATATAAACCCAAGACCACACTAGAACACTGGATAAAAAGAAAATGGCAATTTTCTGCAGTGTCTTCACCAGAAGCTGGGGTACAAGGCCTAACAAGAAACATCATACTGAAGCATATAACAGGAATACCAATGGCAAGGAATAACAGGAACCTAGGAGAAGAATTATGAAGCACTGTGCTGTAAATTTCAGTAAAAACTGCACCACTAAGCCCCCCATAACCTTTCAGAATTCCTGCAACTGTGCCTCTAGTAGCAGGGAAATTTCTCATGTTGGTTACAAGAACAGCAGTGGTTAACCATGCACTACTGTTGGTGGCAATAACGAGGGCAAACCATAACTGCAACATGATACAAGAGTAAATGACAATTAGACCTTTTCAATCAAATTATATTGGATTTGAAATGCAACATTGGACTCTTCACTGGATCATATGCCGAAAGGAAAATGTTTATGAAATAAGCTCTCCCCCCCCCCCCCCTCCTTCTTTTTCTTTTTCTCTTTGGGAGTACATGGGCCTGGGAAGACTAATTCATGTGGGTGAAACTCTGTATGTGGGTGTGCATACGTATATTTCAGATATTTCATGTATTTGGGTCATGAAAGTTTTATTTCCTGATAAAGAGCTTAGAGCTTAGAGCTTGTCTCAAGAATCAATATAAGTTGAAGATTAAGATATCAAGAGAAAAAGGAATCATAGCATGCTCAGTACGGGTGCACAATGACAATGGTTGGAAGGCAGGAGAAACCAAAAAGAGGATAGATGAAATTTTGATTTCATCAATCCAAGGGTTAGAACTGTAAAAATGTGTACTTTTACGAGAATTAAAAGGCTGAAGAAGAGATGAAACAGGACAGTGCTCAACAAAAAATTTACTATTTATGGAAATTATTGAATTAATCTAAAGATTTCAATAATGTGAAGACATGATAATTATGGATCAAGGAATAAAAAAAAATGGATTCTTCATTTCAGACAAGTTTGATGCTATGATTATTCACTAATATGTCCCCTTCCTACAAACTCGCTGGATTTATCTCCTTCGACTTTCCTCTGTTCCACAAAACTTCAGATCAAGTTGTCTTGAGAAGGAAAATATCCAGCAACCAATGGACCAGATTTAACTCAAGTTGCCGACATAAATAAGCCACAAATCTATTCTCTAAAAGAAGAAAAAAATTGATAAAACTGGCTCTAAGAAAAGAACGAATAGAAGAATTCACATCAATAATCAATAGTCACTTAGAAATGGATGCACTTTTTTCGCTTACAATCGGATTCAGACAACTGAAACCGAAAGATCAGAGAAGAGAAAACACAAGACAAGACAAGAGCAAATATATATATATATAGATATATATCACACTGAATGATCAAGGAACAAAGTACCCTTTAACGAACCCAACTAGGAATTCATGTCATAAGAGGTCATAAGAGTAAGAAAAGAAAAGGGTTGAAGAAATGAACTTACCAACAAGTAAGGAAGAGACTGAAGTGTCTCACTGATAGCAAGCCACAGAAGACCGTAGCCAAGGAAAGAGGCCAGAGAACCGATCAAAAGGATGACCCAAGGTGGGAACTTGTTGCAGGCAAGACCGGGAAGCAAGCCAACATTCTCGCCAATATCGTTGGCGACACCAAGGAGTGTAAGCTGGCGCTGGTTGAAACCCAGAACGGATTTCAAAGAGTGGGAGTAGAGAGGAAAGGTGAAGGAGTTTCCTGATGCAATTTGAACCCAGACAGCAGCTCCAAGTCCCACCCATGGTGGTCTGGTCCCTCCTTTCAGTGTCAACATTAAGGATAGCGCTGAGGCTGAGCTTGCAAGATTTCAGGTTAGCTTGTCACTGTTTAATGTGTTGTCTTGAGCTTACTTTTGAAGATGCAGAGTCTTGAGATTTAGAGTATCTCTGAGGTTCGTATGCAATTATGTATAGAGATTATAGAGAGAGAGAGATAGAGAGAAGAGACAGAGAGACGAAGCAAAGCCAAAGGGGATGTGCGTTTGCATTTACTTATGTGACATCATGGCACGGGCCAATTTGCTATTTCGATTCCCGTCGACATGTTTCTGATATGTTGAAACGTTACCACCATCAATGCGACTTACCAAATTAGATGATTGAGAAATGAGACACGTTTTTTTAATTACTTTGATTAATTATCAAATTATTATTAATTATTAGTTATATACCTATTAATCTATAAATATTTATTGTTAGAACAATTAACTAAAAATATTTAACGATAATTTAAGGGTACCAAACCGATAATCGAGTTAAAAACTTGGATATCATAATAACTCGCACTTTATACATAACAAAAGTTGTAATATTTGCAAGCACGATTACAATAGTTAAAAAAATTTGCATCATTAAAAGTTTGAATTTATAAAAAAGTATTTATTGAGAATGGTAACTTTAGTATTTTCAATGAGAATAACTTCGTTGATTTACAATGATTTAATGTTGTTATTGTGAATATATATATATATATTAAATCAACATTTTCCTTTACGAAATCGTATGGAATCTATATATATATATATATATATATATATATATATATATATATTAAATCAACATTTTCCTTTGCGAAATCGTATGGAATCTATTGTTTTTCCATTGAACTTTTCAATATTTGAAAGTTTTTATATGACTATTCCCAGTACCACTGCCGGCCCTAAAGTGTTCACTAAGTACTAACATAGTTAGTTAATATTTTTAAATTAATTTTTTTATAAATTGAAATCCTATAAAAACTACGGCAACAATTAAGTTTTATTTGAGAATAAACATTCATTTTAATTTGTTAAATATATAAATATTATTAGTATAGTCTTTTAATAATAAATATATTAAAATAGTCTTTTAATATTAATTTTAAACATTAAATTATTCATTTAATATTATTTTTAGATATTAAATTAATTCTTTAAATAACCAAATTGATGTCAAAATTTAATATTGAATTATCATTTTGATATATTAATTATTAGAGGATTAAACTGATGACACTTAAATTTTAAAATGACCAAAATAAGTATTTATTTTTTGTTTGTCTAGGTAGGATTGATGACTACATAGATTAACTAACGTTATTGACCTCTATTAAAAATATTAAATTTTCAATAAAATCATTTAGACTAAAGCCTTTTCTAATGGTTCTGCCAAATGTTTGCTTAGATTTTGTTGGAAATAATAGTTGAGTAACTAGAAACAAAATTGAAACATAGAATTTGAGGTACAATGAATTGTTTTCTTTAGAGTTATTTGCCTCCACATAAAGTTTGTTAACGAGTGTAGGAAAAAACACTCTCAAGATACAACGAAGCCTTATGAATACTGCAATTAGCAATATTGAAGAACTTTATAACCTTTTATAATCTTGTGTTTTGGATTTGGTCATCCCAAACAATGAAGGTATGTTATTTATAAACCATCAAGAGACATCATCAAAGATATATGTCTTAATTGAAAAATACACTTCCATAATAAGTTAGGCTTGCCAATTCCTACCTGATCTACGAGTATCCAGTCTGTCCCACTCCAAACAGGGCAGATTAAAAACCCACCTTGCAAATGGGAGGAGCGAGGCGAATTTAAACAATACTGTGGGACTGGTTGGGTGCAGGTTTTGGGTCACTCTACCTCGCACCCCTCTTCTTATATGGTTTTTCTTACTAGTCTTCATATCGTTTCACTTTCTCCTACCTTAGGTTCATCCTTTCCTAATCTGTCGCTCCTTTACCATGTGCTTCCCTAATTCTCTGTTGCCATAACTCCTCTAAATGGCACCACCAACCCACCCAAGCATCGCCCTCACCAATCCTCCACCACCATCATCAAATTTGGCTACGAGATCTCTGTTTGAAATGATCTTGTCAATCAAGCTGGTTGGGATTGTGATACCACAGTCTTGAATTTAGTCTCTTATGTGTGACCAAGAATGTTTAGAATTACCTTGTGAGCCATATTAGGTCATCCATCAACTCTGAGTTACAAAATGTTTTTTTTTATTATGAATTTTGTTAGAAATTTGAGTCTAAATGAGGTGTATTTCTTTATTTATAGTTATGTTTTAAGGTTATTGGAGAGACAGGTAATTGATCATACTGAGCGATTAAGCGCTCAGTTTTTCACCGATTAATCATGCAACTATGTTTTGCCCCAGTGCTTGACCGATTAAGCGGTAAAAAATGGGCGATTAATCGTCCAGTATCAGCAACTATGTTTTACCTTGGTTCTTGACTGATTAAGCGGCCAAAAGTGGGCGATTAATTGCCCAGTGTCAGCAACTACGTTTTATCTTGGTGCTTGACCGATTAAACGGCCAAAAGTGGGTGATTAATCGCCCAGTATTAGCAATTTCGAAATAAACCGATGCTTGACACAAGTTCCATGAACCCATTTCCCTTTTGCTCTTTCTTTTTCTTCCTCCCCTTTCTTCCTTTTCTTTTCCCCCACCAAAACCACATATTTCCTCCATTTTCTTGGTTTATCCTTGGGGATTTGGAGCATCTAGTGAGTTTTCCTCTTCTTGCTACTTAGTGTTTGGTCTTGTGGGTGTCTAAGAGAGGAGGATTTGCTTGTGGGTTGAGAAACCCAACTTGTCCACTCCTCATTCTTCATCTTCTTGGCTTTTAAAGGTAATCCTAAGGCTCATATATTTCTCTATTTGTAGTTTGATACAAGTTTTGAGATATGAATTAAGATTTGTGGAATTATGTTCAACCTAGGGTTTAATTTGGGGAATTTGGAAATCTATGGTATCTCTAGCTATATAATGAGTTTTAATGTTGTTATGGAGAAATGATAGTGATAGGAAGGGTGTTAGAACACAAAATTTTCGTGTTAGCTTTAGGAAGAAATGATTGTTCATTAGGTGTTTGATAAAATGCTTGAATGAGATAGAGTCCTTAGTTTTAAGTGTTGATTGTTGTTTTTGTTATGTTATTGTGACCCTAGATTTATTAGAAGATCGTCCTGTTAGTCCGTGACAACATAGCTTTTGGACTCGTGGAGTTTTGCCCTTTGAATGAGTTGATGACATGATTTATAACATTTTTTTTATATTAATTTTTAAAGTTCTTTGTTGAAAGACTTCACAAAATCAGTTACTCTTCTTTGTTGTTGAATTATAAGAAAGCTTGGGACAAGCATTTGAAGAACCTTTCATTTGACATTTGACATATTGATAACAAAAGTTGATAGATGTTTGATATAAATGTTTATCATTTTTCATGATTTGTTAATATCTATCATTGTGTTTTTGATAATTTGTTTTGGATTATAAATATATATATATATATCTAGATTTGTACAACTATGTTTTTGATAAACATATTTTATATGCATAATTTAGCACCTCTCATTGGTCTATTCTTATGAAATTATTGCATATATGAAGTGAAAATTGCATAATTTCTCATATATTGGTTATGTTGTTACAAATTGAGCAGAACACCCGAAGGACTATTCAAAGCAGTTGTTGAACCAAAATATCATGAACTTGGATGTTGATATCAGTATAGCTCAAACAGAAGAGAAATGAAGACCTAAACTCAGTGAATTTTGGGTTACATCAAATTCAGGACAAATCAGAAAATTCCTGCTCAAACCTATACTCGGTTATTTGGTGATTTCTCAAGATCTAACCGTTGGATGTAGCTGAAATTTTGATATGTCATGCATGACTTCATTCTCTATGACTTTCATAGAAATGAAGATTTCCAGATTAGCACCGGAAGTGGGTCAAAATTAGGCAACAAGTTGGTGGCTGTCATTATTGATATAATCTGAGTAGTTTCGGAAAAATGGTCAGAGCTCAAGATCCAACCGTTAGATCTGGCTGAATTTTTGACATGTTCTTCACGACTGCATGTGCTACAACTTTCATGAAGAGAAGATTTCCAAATTATGACAGGAGCAATGACGAATTTGGTAATCTTCGGAGCTGAAATTTCAACCCATGTGCAAAGAGATTTGACAAAATTGTAATTGAATAGTTCTAGCCTTTGCCTATAAAAGGAAGGCATTTGCCACACTTAAGGGCATCCCATTTCTAAATTCTCTCATTGTAGTTTGAGTTAGGGGTGAAACTTTGATAAATTGTGAGATTTATACTTTGATTTCAAGGTTAATTCTTCCAATTTGTCTAAAGTAAATCTCAAAGCTCTTGTAGTTTGTATAATATAATCTTCATCTTATTCAAGTTTATTCATCTTGATGTCTAGTTAAGGTTCTTCCTAGAGTTAGGGGTGAAGCTTTCATAAATTGTGAGATTTATACTTTGATTTCAAGGTTAGATCTTCCAATTTGTTTAAAGTAAATCCCGAAACTCTAGCCCGTTGTGTTCTTGTCAATACCAAACAACAACTTTCATTTCTATCATGCTTTTCACTTATTCTTTTGTTTCCTTTAATATAATGAGTAGCTAAATTTCTATACTAGGATTGCAATTTGAACTCACACGTAATTTGATTCGTTTATCATATCTAAGAGTAGGTTGATTATCTTGAATTGTTTATCTTACTTGTTCTTAATGCTTTTAATTAATTGGCCATTAATTAAATTGAATTAATAAACCTTAAGCAACTTGACAAAGGGATTTTGGTTTTAGATCTAAGTAAGATAACATATGATCTTTGTGCGAAAGCCTTGAGTTCATATAGGATAGACATATACCTATATGACATATGTAACCATTAATGAAATCGGAACTTAATGAATTCTTGATTATTTGATAGACATAGACATATAGTTTATCATTAATTAAGGATATTTCTATTTGACCATTGAAAGAGGCTTATAGATAAGTTAAGGATTTCTAGTTAACAATTCAGATAATTAATTGATCTTAGATAGAAGTAAGAGAATCAAGTAAAGTGTGAGGAATAATTGCAATCCTAATTTGATCATTAAATTCCTCTTCTTGTATACTTTAATTTTTAATCTTTCATAACACTTCCTCTTATTAAGTTGTTTAAATAAGATTGAGTTTTGTAAACTTTTAATAGATAGTTAAATTTAGAATTAATCCCTGTGGGTTCGACACTTTCTTACTATTATATTACTTGATTTGCGATAACGTATACTTGCGTTCTGATTTACCACATCAGTTTTGTTGGGAGGAAACTTTGACAGAATACTGTAGCTAACGGCAATAGACATTAACCTTGGTGCACCTTGGTCTGAACCTCAGCTAGTAGGGGTGTTGCTAGCCCGACGTGTTGGCCCACACAATCGGATATGTTTGATTTGACAAGTGGATTTGACCCATGTGCCCTGTTGGTGAGCGTTTGTCGAACCCTCGAACTATGTGTTCGTCGGTGAGATTTCTATTTAATTCCATATTAGAAACCTCCCATACGATATTTGACAATTGAATATTTGATATTTGACTATTGATATGTATTACATTGGATTTGGTATTTCATGATTTACTTACTTATTAGTTTTTGTTATGATTATTTAAAATAACACATATGTTTCGATATGTGGATGTAATTT
Organism: Styphnolobium japonicum; assembly: GCA_023212625.1. NCBI lineage: Eukaryota > Viridiplantae > Streptophyta > Magnoliopsida > Fabales > Fabaceae > Styphnolobium > Styphnolobium japonicum. The sequence goes on from JALBWW010000003.1 coordinate 22,185,552, forward strand.
TAGTGAAAAACTTGTACTTACACTTGTCCCAATTTCATTATAGATTATGTTATCTCTCACTAAGTCTTATGACTCATTCCTTTATCTTATGTTTTTCAGATACAAATACCGAGTCAGGTCCGGGTTCTTCCAATAGTTAGAAGTTTGTCGTTTTGGTAAGTCCAACACTTTGTCTGTGTGGGCATATCTGTTTTGTTCCTGTCCTTTGGTTTTCTTGTACATTTTGAATATGAAATTATCTTAGATATGCTCCATCATCTACAAGCAGGATCTAGCTTCCACTGTATTTTTGTCTGGTCTTATGATATAGAGTTGTTGGAATTATGTATATTTATGCTGGAAATAGAACATGTTGTGAATTATTAAATTGGAATGTCAAATGTTTAGACGTTACTCTGCTGAATTTTTGGTAGATTTATCATGTTGTCTTATTATGATCTTTGGTCTGTTAGGCTTGCTAGGTTGGCTAGTCCTTCCTATGCGCCGGTCAGGGCCTTCTAGTTTGGGTCGTGACAAGATTACCTCTAGTCAATGTTTGTTTCCGCTAGCAGCACATGTAGCCTAAAGTTCTTCAATCTGTCGCATCTGGCAGAGGTTCTCCTTCGACAACTGCCATAACCTCCATCTCACACTAGTAATTTTCACATGATGTTGTCATCAATGACTAGCGCAAATCCTTTGCTCGTGTATGATTGAAGAATTAGATTTGCTTCTTTTTTTTTGGGTATAGAATTTTCGCAACCTTGCCTTCTAATTGTTATGCTTTTCTTTGTTTGTGCTAATATTTGGGTTAGAATATTGTAGAAGTCAGATTCACAAGCATCTAAGGTGCAAGTAGGGTACAGGGTTTAATATTTTCTTGTGGGTAGGTGCAGATATTCAATTCTAAAATCTACAGGGGTGGGTAGGGGTTGATTGAGAATTATTTTAAAGAATGTGAGGCAGGGTCGGGGTAGGAAAAAACCCGCCCCTACTCGCCCTATTGCCAAGCCTATGAGAAGTCATATTCTTACAAGAAGTAGTTATCACTATCAAAGAAATATGTTTCACCAAAAGGTACACTTTTACCAAAATCTATATCTTATTTAAGACACTTTGATGAAAAATCATGTTTCAATGAAGACAAACTTTGATGAAAAGTCATGTTTCTATGAATATACACTTTCATGAAAAGTAATGTCTCAATTGAGACACCCTTTCTTGAAAAGTCATGTCCTAATTAAGACACACTTTCATAAAAAGTCATATCTCTATTGAAACACACTTTCGTGAAAAATCATGTTATTAATTCTATTAAACTACCTTTTATAACAGATTTTCCTCTATCCCTTTTAATCATATTATCTTACATTTGCTTCAGTTTTCTTAGTGCAACTTATATTAGTCTTATTTTCACATGACAAAACTACTTTATGAAATTTTTTTAATCATATTCTCCTCAATAAAAGTTATTCTAACTTTTTTTTTTCTGAAAACATTCGTTCTTATATTTGTATCTTCTTATAGAGTAATTACTTAATTTGGTATTCCAAATATACATGTGACATCAAGTTAGTCCTATATTTTTAATGGATATCAATTTGATCCCCCAATGATTAAAAATGACATCAACCTAGTCCAACCATAATGATTCGTGTAACTTCTGTTACAATCCATCCTACGTGTCATGCTATCATCTTACTTGGATCATTTTCTCCACAAGTAGATGTTTTACGTCATTATTGGAGCTAAGACGGTTGTTATGTGTATGGTGAGATGGATTCCAACATCTTAAAGCCCCAAATTAAGTACCATTAAGCCTTAAATCACAACCTCTGATTCACCATAACAAGCATATTTCATTGAAACCATGTTGGCAGCCAAACCATGACTTGAACAACCATCATCAACACCACCATGAAAGCTCCCATTCAACCACAAAGATCCATTCGCAAAGTCTCTAATTCACCATCACAAGCAGATTTTATTGAAACCATGTTGACAGCTACACCATAACTTGAACAACCATCATCAACTCCATCATCAAAGCTCCTATTCAACCCCAAAGATGCTTTCGCAAAGTCTGCCAAGGGAACTTATAACTAGGGTAGGAATAGGCTAGGCAGCCTATTGGGGGCTTACGACCTTACCTACTTTTAGCTTATATTAGTTTACCCTATTATCAAACAAGTCATGTTCATGCTTTTAAAAAATGCCTATTTAGTTGCCTGCCTTTTAAAAATACATATTTAACCTAACAAGTCAGCCTATTTATTTATTATCTATATTTAATTAGAATTTATAATACTTATATAATTTATTAATTATATATTTATATAATTTATATAATTTATACACAATACAATAATTTTGTTAAATGCTAAGTGATTTAAAACCTATAAAGTTTGAGCTTATTGACATATTTAAAGGTCCTCTATGTAATGTAGCCCTTTAAATAAGCTTTCAGGCTAAATAAGGCATTTAATTATGTTTTCATAAAAAAGTCAGACCAAACATTAAAAAAAAAGTCTATAATAGGTAATAAGTCAAGCTAGGATCAGGGTTTTTCAAAACAAGTCTGACTTATTTTAAGTAAAGTCTAACCTAACATATTTCCACATCTACCTATTAGCCACAAACACAGTAGCCACCGTCGAGATCTATATAAGGACTCCCTACAATTACAACTCAACCTTAAATTAAGCTCCCAAAAAACTATTCATTCATGAAACCCAAAAAGTCACTAATATGCCACCATACAACTTCAAACCCAACAAGCATTACCTATGCTCATTAGTTGGCGATGATGGGCACCAATACAAAGGTTGCAGACAATGGGTGATCCTGAGAAGAAGCTGATGTCACGGTGGAGCAGGAGGTTGCAAAGACAGTATGGGAGCATTAGACATTTGGGTGTTTTAGGATTTTCTCCCTTGCACCAGAACCAGTTATGCACATTTAGGTGTTTTAGGGCTTAAGGGTTCATAAGGGTTTCTTAATTTAGGGATTTTAGATGATGGAAACCATTTCACCACCCACAGAGTAGCCACCTTAGCTCCAATAACCACGTAAGATAGCCATGTATGGAGAAAACGAGCCACCTAGGATGATAATGTGATGTGTAAGACGAACAATAAGAAATCTGTTGTTTGTATTCTAGAGACTATACAAGTATATGTATCAACAATTAATAAAGAGAGATTCTAGTGTATTGTCACATAAGGATTGAATCAATTTTTTGCTAATTACCAATTAATCACAATTTAGTATTTATCCAAGCAACCTAATATTCCATTCAAAAACAGTACATTAATAAATAAAACTAATACTAAAATAGAGGAATGCAACTAATTGGAAGTAAAAATTAAGAATGAATCAAAGGATTAACGTTTATGGTCTAACTTCACTCACTACTTCAATTGGTTTCATGTAATTCCTTCAATACGTTTGTTAAAGAAATGATTATGTTAACTAAGGAACTAGACTATTTATAAGCCTCTTTCAATTGTCTTATAAACCTATGAAATCTAACAAAATATTATATTTCTATGTGAATTGAATTAGATTGCATGCATTAAGACAAATCCTTAATTGGTTATTTTAAACGAAAGCCTTTTTTTTATTTCAAAACATTTCTCCACAACTCAAGCTTATAATTTAGTCCTCTTGATTCAGCAACTAAGATTATATCATTAGTAAAAAAAAAAACATGCAATAAGGTATTTTAAATGCTTTAAAGTGAGTGATGTACTTTATAGAGTAGAATTCAAGTGGTAATCGTTGAAAAAAAAATCAATGAAATGTATTCTCACGTATCTATAATCTGTTATACATGTGCTTATATTTTTTAAAATTTTAAACCATTAATTTTTACATCAACATTTATTAATTTTATATTTTATTCCTTAAAGCACACCCATCACTTTAAACAGTCTTTATCCATCCTATATATGCAATAAGAACTCATTTATTCTCTTGAGTTGTTTGCTTTTTCCACAATAAACGTTACGGTAATAGTTTGAATCATTAAATTCTACTAATTGACTTTTATTTTTACAATAAGAGTTAATTTCATAACTTAAACCTAAGATGTCTATCTAAATATCAAGTAATTACATTTATTTATTATTGTAAGGTTATAAAACTAGGATTTATCAATATGCTTATCACTACCATCCGTATCGGTTAAATAGAAAATATACTACTGCTATCGATTTATTCTTTCTTTTTTTGTACTATATACTATTGGTTTATTCTATTGAATGTCTCGTAGGTTGGCAACGTTACAACAAATTTGCCCTTTGGCAACGCTTGAAAAGTGTGGCCTAAAACATACAAAAGCATAGCCTTTAATCATAGGTCAAGCTTTGGGACTTAAGGCAATGCTTATTAGGGAGTGGCAAAATAAAACGTATCATTTTCCTAAGGCAACACTTTTAATGACGCAAAGGCTACAGTATCTAAAAATCATTGTCTTTTCATTACACAAAGGGAACACTTTTTCCCATAACCTATGGTTAAGCTTTGCAAGCGTTGCTCATTTTGGTTACACCTCTAAAGCTCAGCCTTTTGTTGCACTATAGGCAACGCTTTTGGAACAAAAAGGTTACGCTTTTCCCTAACATATGGCCACACTTGCTAATGGTGGTTACTATGGCTACGCCTTAAAAGCGTTACCTATTATGAACTTTAGGCAATGTTTTTAAACAAAAATGTTACACTTTTCCTTTAACCTATGGCCACACTTATTAAGTGTGGTTCTAATTGTTCACTATAGGCAACATTTTTTAAATAACTTTGAAAGTGTTTCCATTTGTTGTTCCGTTTTTTTTTTTTGGGTTAAAATTTATAATTGCATTAAAAGTTTTGCTTTTTTCTTAATGTTTTTATTGTCATCAATTATGAACTTTAATTTTATATTTAATTAAACTCCATAATAATATATTATAAAATAAACTGACATTTATTATAAAATCAAAAGTATTATAAAACTACTATATGGATATAAGTATGGTCATAAGACAAATTTGTTGTAGTGTAAGCCATGGTGATACAACATCGCATGCTATATGGATGATATCAAGATAGAAAAGAATGGATTTTGACACAATTTCGCCAACCAATTCTGTAAAGAAAGATATGTTTGAATTTTTATTTATTCTTATTTCTTTGTAAACTGACAAAAATATGAGAAAGAGTTATCTTACGCTTGAGTTATCTCACAAAGTAACACATTTAAGAAACAAAGACTGATTCCTCCCCCCCCCCCCCCCACCCTTTTCATTTTGTGGAATGTGTATTATTTAGTGTACAGAAATAAATAAATTAATGGAAGTTAGGTGGTTTGGCATCAAATACAATGTATATGAACATGAAGGAGATATGTTACCCAGAAAGTTAGTTGCAGGTATGCCCACTACGCAAAGTAGAAAACAAAATAGAAAGCATTTCTATTCAGATAAAAACAAAAAGCAAGACACGTGACATACTTACACAGAATCCACCAGATTTAGTTCGTATATACTATTTATAGTTAATTTGATATTTTTTAAAATCCATAGTATCTATAAATATAATTCTGAAATTTTCATTTATATTTTTAAAACAATATCAAACACTCATAGTAAAATAAGAATTAATTATTATTGTTATACAAGTTTTAAATTTTAACTATATAATAAAATTCCATCCGATGGATATTCGTGGTAGATATAGTTCACAATCACATTGGATGAGGAACATCAACCTCGGAGACAAAAGAATAATAAACCATTAAGATAGAAAGATTGTTGGACCCATCGATCGTTGACGTTTTATGGAGGATGGACCGTGCAAGGTGCAAAATTCAACCCAAACTAATTTGTGCTGAATGCAATTTCAAAGGTAGCGTCATTTTGTTGAATTAGTGCAATAATGTGTCTCAATTCATATTTTTTTTTTTTGTAATTATATATCTAAAAATATTTTTTATTAATATTATTCAAACAATATTTATGTAATAAAATAAATTTTTAAATAAATTTTTTAAACATAAATTATTTCACTCAAATTCACTTCTTATTAAAATTAAGTTTGCAAAATTCAATATAAAAACACACTTAGATCTTTTAAAGTCTAAGGTGCATAAGTGAAAATCAATTATAAAAAAAATTAAGAGAATAAATTCTAACAAATCTATAACTTATTATTTTGTGCGTTTATTTAATCAAAATTTAAATCGTTATTTTTGTAATCAATACTTATTAGCATTTTAAAGGATCTTGATCCAAAAATAAACATGGTAAATTATTAAACAATAAACAAACCCCCACCCTAAATAAATATGTAGGGAAAATATGTGATCTCCCAATTATTCTTTATAAAAAATAGTTTACATGAATCAAAATTAAATTCTTCTTTAAAATGAAAAACAATGAGCCAAAAGGGAGGGATATGCAGCTATGCTTCATTATTGAATGCCTTTTATATATTTATTAATAAAAGGAACTAATAATTCCCCAAAATATAAAGTTGATTTAATTTTATTTTATCATACACTAGAATTATGTGGAAAACGCCGAGAGAGCATGCTCAATACTCTCAGCTATTGTGCTATGGTCATACTTGCAAGTCACGTAACTTGATGCTACAGCTACATATGCATTCAAGCAACTGAAGCAAGTCCTTCTCTTCTCTGTTCTCTCAAAAAGCCAAGTTGTGCCACCTCACTCAAATAATTTTTCAAAAATATCTCTATAATTATACTTTAAAAGTAATTATTCTTTAAATATTCAAGCACATTTAGAATTTTAAAATTATTTCTTTTAATTTCAATTTTTTACAATCAATTATTTTAACATCCACTTTTGTGCACAAATTCAAACGGACCCTTAATGTCTATTGAGCAGTGATAGCTGGAGTAGCATGGGGTTAAGAATAAAATATTACTTCACCATATTTTTTAACTCAAGTGACATTAAATTCTTTTACAACTACTTGATTATGGGTTTGAATTCCACCAAGACCGCATTACCTATTGAATTCCACTTCCATGGAGGCTGTTTTACCTCCACTTTAGTTTATCTTCCCTCTCTGACACCAGGTCTAGGACATCGTTTGTAACCAAAAAAAATTGCATTATTTTGAAATTTTTATGAAGGATGAATTGTTCTTATTATTAATTGTTCTTCTATTTACCGTTTTGTAAAAAAAAGTTAACATATGGTTTCATTTCTATTTATAACAAGGACTTTGTTCTTAATTAATCCGGTTGTACATTAAGTGATCACCAGGTCAATAATATTAAGTAATAACATTAAAACGAGAGTTTTAGAAGCCCACCCTGTGTATGTTAGTTTAAAGGCACTTAGTTTTTTTGGAAAATAATTAATGTTGAATTATGTTTTTAATAAATTAAATAATTTTATATAAATAATATGTTATGCATATAAATTATATATATATATATATATATATATTATAAATAACACAATAGGTTTTCACCGAGACTTATTACACTTATTGCATGTCCTTACTTTAAAATATGATAACCTCCATTCCTTTTAAATTTTGGTTGCACCCAAAAAAAACTTAACTAAAAAATTATATATGATTAATTTTTATTTTATTTAAATATTATTCCTATAACATTATTTTAATAAATTTTAATACTTACAATTACGTCTTAAAAAAGCATTAGCAGATCATTTGTTAGGGCAGACCGACCAACCTAAAGTTAGATAACTGGAGAAAACTCACCATTTTCATTTGTCTTGTTGCTTTCAATAGGATTAGAAGGAAAGAGAAGGAAAAGGACAAAGAGTAAAATCAAATGAAGAAACCAAAAATATTTTATTAGTAATTGATTTAATTAAGTCTACGATTTAGTTATTATTGAAATCTCTTTCGCGTTAGTTTTAAAGTCAGTCAATTAGAGATAGCAGAATGAGTAATATCAAACGAGTTTGATAATTTAATAATTAAATTATGCATTTAATTTAAAGCAACAACTAAATTACGAATAAGGTATATTTTTAAGAATTAGATTTCCATTTTACTCCATTTTTTATTTGCTTTAGCAAGAAACTTTTAGCATGTGTTTGATTTAATTTTTAAAACCTCAAAATTATAGTTTAAGACAAAAATATTAAGAGAAAAATTATAGTTTAAAACCTCAAAATTTTTTATTTGCTTTAATTTTTTAAAAGTCAAAAGCAAACATGCTATTATTCTTTTATCATCAAAGCTACAATAAAAAGGACATGAAAGACCCAAATCAATATCAGTGTAAGCTAACACGCAACTGGAATTCAAAGTTGAGGTATATATTTTGTCCATGTGATGTGTAGATGTGTAATGTGTTGAACTGAAAAGAGGGAAACATTATTCATCTGTTTTGGAATTGGAAGGACGCGTTTGGGCTATATATTTACGAGAGATTCTTTTGTACACTAAGTAAGTTATTATGTACACTAAATTAATAATTAAATAATATATCATTATTTTACACTAAATATTGTATAATTTTTTGTCCCATAATTATTTTATATTTAAAATAATGACGTATTGATTATTTATTGGCTTAACAATTCAACTCAATCTTATCTTACTTATCACTTTTTTATTTCATTAATGACAATGAAAAATCTGATTTATCGATAGTCGTCAGACAATTTAAAATATAATAAAAAAAATTTGGAATTGAAATGTTTTGTAATAAAATAAAAATAAAAAGATTAACTAAAAATTATCTTTGATAATAATAGAAATTATGATACATTTTATTTCGTTTCAATTTTGGCCCATGATCACGAGGGAAGCCTTATTTTAAATTGTGTACTATAAACCCAATGAACTTCAGATTGGATCTTTAGCTTTTCCCCCCTCCTTTTTATCATAAGGTTGACATTGGGCTACCCACACATGGTGCCCAACTATGTAGTCGAACTATAGTTTAAGGTGCAGTGTAAAGCAAGGCCAGAACTAAAATTAAGATGCCTTCTTCTCATCTTTAGTTTGAGTCCATCAACTTGCACACCATTTACAAACACTTTATTCATAAATTTTATTATGCTTGTTTTTTAAGTCAGTTACACACAATCAAAATTAGTCATTTTGCACAAATATAAATGGTTTAGTTTTAAATAATCTGCAACTATCATTATTGCTACTTTAAAAGGTATTTTATTTTGATACTTTCTACATTGTAAATCATTGAATTCTCAACAATTACACATATAGTACCACAAGGGAATTACAGAATTCTCTCCCACAGTGGTTTATAAATTTAAAATATCAAAAGAAAGTGGCAAATGATTTGAAAAAATTATTAAACTTATGTTTGATTATAATATAAGCAACGAAATCACTATTTGTCTTCAACAGCTTCTATGGGTGGTGTTTTATTCTGTTTCTGTTGTGGGCTAGTGAGATGGTCGACGACGTTTGTGATGGTTGGTGGTAATTCCAGCACTCTGTGTGTCTGCTGGCGGTGATTCTGAGACGTGGTCTGTGATGGTAAATCGTGATTCCAGCTGACATCAAGACTTTGGGAAGCCTTTTTCTTAACTGCAGTTAATACTTTTAGGCAATCTGGAGAATAGCAACCTGTTGCTTGCAAGTGTTTTTCGTGAAATTTGATCAATACAAATCTCAACAAATAAATAATTGTTTTCAGTCAAATGTGAGTTTTGAAATATGTGATTTTCGAAAATTTTATGGAAGATTTTATTGAATTTTTGAAATTTGAATAAAAAAATTCAAATACTTTTGTCAAGATTTTGATAAGCATTAGCGTCAAATTAGAATTGGAAGATGAAAATTTTAAAAAATTTATCTTTTTTCCAACAATGTCTAAAGAAAAATTTTAGAGGGCATATGTTAGGAGTAAAATGACAATTTCTAAATTCAATGGAGTGTATTCAACAGGTGGATAGTTGAAAAGTTTTCCAAGTATTAAATCGCTGCAAGTATCAATTGTCAGATGTTAGTTTTTGTTAGAAGAAATTTGTAGTTACCCTTTTGATTGGACGACATTGGACATCGAATAAGTAGTTTAACCGCCATATACATGCTCATTTTTTATGAGTTAGTTATTTCTTTAGTTTGCTTATAAATATTAATATTCATGATGTAAAAAATGTTAGTTACTGGATATATGATCCTAATATTTCACTCAAGCAGATTCACGGATTTGATCCAAGTACACCTTCTATTTTCATTTCAAAACTTTTACTTTAATGTAATTTTCTTCTACAATTTCTTTATTTTTAGTCTTGTTCTTTAAATTCCTTTACATTTCGTTGCACTTTTTACATGCATTAACTTATTACTTTCCTTTAGTTTTCTACAATTTATGTTATTTCGCATTTACTTTCCTGTCACATTTCACAGTTTTTTATGCAATTCAATCCCTTTCCCTTTTCTTGCACCAATTTTTACAAACTTGTATCATTTACCTTCAATTTGCTTTTACAAAGACATTATCGAACATTACCACATAATTTGAAACCCACATTTAACTGAAAACAATTATTTGTCTGTTGAGATTTGTATTGACCAAATTTCACCATAAACAAATTGGCATGCCTGGTGGAACAAGTTTAGAATAACTCGTAGTATCACAGACCTTTTCTCATAAGAAACTATTTTATGCATTTAAGAAGCAGAAGGTTTATCTACTTTTCCCCTTCTCAGAATATGCAAATCATGAGTAACGCAAATAACCAAGTGTAGAATGCATCAGCGGTGACGTTACTGTGCCACCCTCAACCGTTGTTAGTACAAGCCCTGTGGTCGATGACATAGCAACTAGTACTCTCCAGGGTAACCGAATGTTAGAACAAGTGGTGCCTGGAGTGACTCAGCCATCACCAAGTCAACCAAGTAACCAGAGTGTCATAAATTCAAACTCAAGGTTTGTACCACAATATGGTTTGCCACCCAATTATGTGCCTCCTGTGTTGGCACAAATGGGACTTGGTAGCACTTTGGCTGGTACCATAGCCAAACAACGACTTCTTTAGGCCAACCACAAATGAGTTCAGCCTTAGTAGGTTTCAATGGTCAAGGAGCAGGAGTTGCGGTTCAAGTAATCCAACTCCTTTTAGACAAGAAAGGTTACATTTTGGACCAGTATTCCCAAATATGATGAGGGATATTCCTCAAAACATAATAGGGCCGACTATGAATTCTTTGGCCAGTTTTCGACAACAAATGGATGAGAGCAACCATGATATGATGCATATGTTCATCGAGCAAATAGGTGCGATAATTACGCCAATCATGGAAACGACAAATAATGCTTGTAATGCATTGCCTCAACAGATGCCAAGGCTAAATCAAGTTTTGGGAATAAAAGGTTTAGCCAATGATAATGCTTAAATAGCCTAGCCTAGGGTAAATACATAACTAAATGCACTCCAAGCAATCATCGAACATATCCAGTAGAATCTTGGTCATCTGGGTCAAAATGATCAATCGCGCTTGGAACATGGTAATGTCCATGTGCTCCTTCGGGGTGATGACGATCAAATGGCTAAAAATGATTTAGCCCTGAGATTGCTTCGATGAAATCTCAGGGGCACCAAGCAGTTGAACAAAATGTAAATCAAGTAGTGGAACAAGAGCTGAATAGGTTTGGGTTCAATGTTGGTTATGCCAACCAAACCTATTTTGTTTCAGCCTTTCCTTATCGGGTGCAACAAGCAGAGTTGCCAAGAGGAGCTGAGATTCCTAAACTTTCTAAGTTTGCTGGTGAAAGTGAGGAATTGGCTGTCGAGCATATTGTACGATACACCATAGAAATGGAGGAGTTGGCCACAATTCAAGCCTTAAAATTAGATTCTTCCTAAGTTCCCTGACTAAAAATGCATTTTCTTGGTTTTCGACATTGAGACCAAATTTGGTTCATTCTTGTACTCAATTAGAAAGAAATTTTCATGACCAATTCTTTAAGAGAGATTTGAAAGTGGGCCTTACAAATCTCTTCAACATCAAGAGAATGTATAACGAAACTGTGGATGATTATCTAGCCAGGTTTCTCCAAATGAGGAGTAAGTGTTTTACTCCCATACCTGAGGTAGAGGTTGTGAAAATTGTTGTAGGTGGTTTAGACTATTACATAAGGAAGAAGTTAGTGAGCCAACATTTAGTTGATCTTGCCTAACTAGGTGAAAAGGTTAGGCAAATAGAACAACTGAAAGTTGAAAAGGTTCAAAAACAAAAGAGATTCCTTACGAGGGAAAAAGTAGCATTTGTCGAATTAGGTGAATCTGATAATGAAAATGAGGATAACAATGATGAATTTGAAGTTAAAATTGCTGAACTTCAGAATAACCTTCCTTATCTATGTTAGGCTTTACAACCTACAAGAAATAAGGAGAAAATGAATTACGTTAATAGGAAACATATACATTCAATGTAAAGAAAACCGATAAGATTTTTGATTTACTATTAAAAGATAAATAGGTTAAACTGTCAGAAGGTCATAAGTTGTTAAAGCCTGCTGAGATAAAGCACAGGAAATATTATAAGTTTCATAACAATTTCGATCATGTTACTAATTAATGTATTCCTTTAAGGGATTTAATTCAAAAACACTAATGTATTCCTCTTCTCTTTTCTTCCGCAAGCTTTCTTGAACTGCAGGCATGAAAGACTAATTCTGAAATCAATCTAAGGTTCTTGAAAGAATTCTAGTTTGATCTTGAGACTTTGTATTGAAATTCGAATCTGATGTTCAATTGCATTTCCTTTTCTTTTCTAATTCTGATCTCGAATATATGAATGAAGATTTCTGTTTGTTTGTTCTTAATTATGAATTGTGAGGATATTTTAAATGTGCAAAAGAGGAAAAGAACAAGGAAGAACCTTAGAAGCCAACAATTGGTTTATTAAATTTATAATGTATCTTTTTCATTTAGGAAACTTAATTTGTGTAAAATAAATGTTCAGGCTACAAAATGCAAAGTTACTTTGATGGAATGAGTATTGTTAGAGAATATTGTTATTGACCATTTTATTTTATGGTAGGTTTACTTTTTAAGTGTTAGTTTGGTATAGCCTTGGAAAAGAGGGTGAAAATGTAATAGATGAATTTTCAATATTATTTTATATATAAATTACATTTAAAAAATATATATTATTTCACCTTTATCTTTGATGGTATATTAAAGTGACTATGAATGAAGATAGAATTTTAACATTAGGGGCAGGTTGTTATACCCTTAAGAATGAGGGTGAAAAATTAAGGTATAAACTTTCAATATAGATTTATATATAAATGTAATTTATGAATTTGTCACCCCTATTTTTAAGGTCATTCCAAAGTGATTATAAATCATGATAAAATCTTGATATTAGGGGTCAGTTTAGTATACTCTTGAAATGAACGAAGGCTGAAAATATTTATTATAATATAACTCCTTGATATTATCATTTGGATCTTCTTTCTTTAATGCATGAACCTTTTGTTATCTTCAATAGCTGTTCAAATAATTGCATTGTCATTGGCAATGTATTGGTGTTTCGATTGATTTATGTTAGGTCTCAGTAGTTTTGTTACGTTGAAGCTGTGCAGGAGATCGGTATTATCTTCTCAATAAAGATTATAAAGCTTAAATATTATATTGTTTACAATTAATACTTTATAATTGAGTTGAAATCATTTTGCTAAATAAATTCTTTGATGTTTGCCTTATATTATGGAGGATTGTATTTTTGAGTTCTATGATGACTTTTTTTTCTCTCCTGATAATATAATTGCAATACTCTTCGATTGGAATAAGTGTCATAGTATAATTACTTGCTTTATTTATAACACTTTTTGATAGATATCTATTCAAGTTTGATATTAGTTTATATATATATATATATATATATATATATATATATATATATATATATATATATATATCTACATTATAGAAACTTTCAATTTAACGATAAATTTTATAAGAAAGTTATTCAATAAAAAGTTATTTAGTGGTATAAGAGTAATCAAGTCTTACATCGGTGTAAGTTGATCCCTCCCTATATATATATCTACATTATAGAAACTTTCAATTTAACGATAAATTTTATAAGAAAGTTATTCAATACAAAGTTATTTAGTGGTATAGAGAGAGATATATATATATATATATATATATATCAGAATACATATTTAACTCTATATTTTAGAAGTGTATTTGCTTTCACAAACAAATTGAATGACATAATGTGGCATCACGTACAAGCCAACTTGACTTAATAATTATATAAACCAAATGAACGTCAAAATATGAAACTTAGAATGAAGATAACATTAACCAAGTCCACGACTGAATCCAGTCAAAGAAAATAGAGAAAACGATGTATTGTAACTTTCATAATTCCCAATATTAAAAATTAAAAACATATTTGGCATAATCAACTCTCAATTAGATAGTATATTTTTAGGTCTACTGAATCTCAAGTCTATAATTAGGTACACAAAACAATAGATAGTAAGAAAACAAAATTCTCTCCCAAGAGAAGGTCCACTGAATTGAACATGCATGTTGTTAAACATCAGCCAATTAAATTCAATATCATTCTTAGTGTAGATACTTTATAACTAAGAAGTACCTTCCTAGTCAGAGAATGCAACTTATAAAATCCACAAAACCATGGCCCCCAAAACCAGTTCCTCCACAAAGGGACAAAAGAATGGCTTCCTTTAGAGTCATTGCCAACTCATACAATATATTGTGAGCAGCTGAGCACTAGTGCTTTGACGCTAAACATCAATTCTCTTATCCTTTTCTCTTATTTTATACAAACCGTAGTTATTAAACTCGAATTTGTAATCAACTCGATCAGGATATTGAGTTAATAGATAACTATTTTAAACAGTGAGTCATTAGTCGAATCGCATAATATTAAATAAATATTTAAATACATATATATATATATACACACTACATATGATGATATTTATTATTATAAATAACTAAAATATTTTTATTTTGAGAGAAAATATGACTTTAAAAAAAAAAAGAGTTTAACCCTTAATTCATAAAAAAAGACATAATATTTTCATTAAAATGCTCATAACTCTAAGTTATTTTTTAAATTAGGAGTACCATAGCGTAGATCTCGAAAATTTATATGAAATAAACATATAATTAGTCTAAATCGGACAAACGAGTCAAAAGTTATAATTTTTTAAATTTTAAAATTTTTTTTTTAATTTCGTGACTTGGTCGGTTCCGGTTCAACCAACTTGGTCCCCGATTTTCATCGAAAATCGACTAAGTCAGACCAGGTCTAAAACATACCCGATCCAACTAGTTACCTGAACCGATTACTTGACCGATTCACCGATCCACCAACTGAACCCGTTAACCTAATTTGATTTTTATAACTATGATGCAAACATAAGGTGAATTAGAGAGAACAAGTGTCATTTATTACCAACTATATCAAAAAGCTTAAGCTATTATAGAGTTTGTAAGTGAATTTCTATCTCCGACACATCTCTTTATACAAAACTTATATTTTCTTTTAAAATTTAACTGTATTTAAAAAATATGATACTAAAATATAATTTTATTTAAAAATATAAAAATAATAAGAATTAAACTCTTAAAATTCACTTAATTATAAAAAATTTAATATTATGTCAAAAATTAATTATTTTAAAAACTTAAATTAGTAAATAAAAATTCATAAATAATTTAAAACTTAAATTAGTAAATAAAAATTCATAAATAATTTTATATTTTTAATAAGTCAATCAAACACGAAACACCCCATGGAATTGGCACGTGGACATAGTCTTGTCACAAAATGAACCCCTGAACCCCCAAAGTATATAGAAGGACCCACCTATCCACAGTCAGGGGACCCACCCAACCATTACTGTTTCGTAAAGAGGTAAACTTCCTCATATCAACCCAAAATTATCCGTTTATGGGTTCATTTTTCAAATCAATCAAACACCGAAGCAGTACTCACGCCTTCAAATTTACGAGCTCAGAGATAAGAAAGACCTTTCTCTTGGTAGTTTACCCCACCTCTATGGCAAATCAAGCTTTAATTGAAGCATGAACCTATTACGATCATTGTACATGACTTCTAGTTCTGACTGACCAATGAGCTGAAGTTAATTATTACAATCGATCTTTTCGCTACTTCAGTAATTAGTGCATGTTGGGTTAGAATATATCTTTATCTGAGGCGATAGGTGGACCTCTCGACTACCTAAGTAAACTACAGAGTGCTGTGTTTGAACTTTGAATGACCAAATAAGAAGGTTACCCACTCTGGTTCTGATAAAGTGACTAGATATATATGGCCCAGATACTTGGGGAAGGCACTGAAAGTGAAGCTTTGATTGAAGGTTTTAAATCACGATTATAGTTCGGTTGAGGTCGCGATGGTATTGCGATCAATGCGGACTAATGCAAATTCACAATTACGAAACGTTCTGATTGCGATTGGAGCTTCATCCCCTAAATTTGAAACATTGTTTTAATTCAATCAATCATGGTGGTGACGCCCAAACTGATCCGCTCCTGCACGTGGATCCCTCTATACAGCTTATGTCCCAGTTTTGACCATAAGCAAGGAGACAAAAAAGAAAAAAATAAATAAAATAGCGGAACAGGTAAAAAGGGTGGTAAAAGATGATGAAGTTCACCCAAGGCAACAAGTCCAATTATCCAATGTACATTAATATCTGCATAAATTAATATATCTGGATATTTCTCTTATCTAGTTTGTCTTAGTTTTACATACTTTTAAAGACATGGCATCTTCGTTATAATTGATGTTAAAGATCAGTTTGAATTCAAAATGATATGCTTTAGTGGCACCGGGAAAGATTATCATCATTCATTGGCAGTATCGACATGTATGCACAAACTTTAGGACAAAAATGACATGAATCCACAGTTGGAAAGGCACCCACACACGTCGCTTTCTAGACCTCATCAACCTTATCTGCTTATCCTCTACGCAATGAGCTCCTTACAACTGCAAGTTTTAAAGGCTAGCTAGCTTTATTGTAGTCGGAGTGTGATGGATTGTGGCCCCTCACACAGAAAATTTGGAATGGAGATTGTTCTCATCTTAGTGGTGGATAGGGATGAATCCTTGCCTCGTCGCCTTTGTGTCTTTTTCTTCTTTTTGGTTTTTTTAAGATGGTCGTATTAAAACCAAGAGAAAATGAGAAATGGAAATGTGAGAGAGGCGAATGAGAAATGAAAATGTGATGAAAACTTTAAACACATAATAACTTAATAAATATCAATAGAGATTCTAATTGAGTTAAATTCCGCTAATTTCCTTTTTATTTTTTATATGATACAAAGGAGGGGCAAAAGCCCAAGGAAAAAAAGAAAGAAGAATCGGTATCTTTTAATTTGTATTTATACATGTTTTCGTAAACTATGGTGGCTAGAGAAATCAATTCCGGAATATCCTGAATTGGCTCTTACCACCAAACTTCACAGGAATGTCATTCCCAAGTTCAAACTCGGTTATGATCTCTTCTCTTTTTGAGTTTGACTTTGTCTTTGTCTTTCTTTTTAACTGGTTTCTATTGGTTTTTCATCAATAATAGATAACTTATTTTTGTGAGTTGCGTATGTATATGTTTGTACAAGTTATCTCCAATAAATCAAATTATGTGACACACATATGGTATATAACTAGTGTAAAATAATTAATTCAAATTTTTAGTCCTGCTAACTTACTAATGTTAATTTAAAAGTTCGAAATATTGCTTTTGTTAAAAATATCTATTTATGGCACACACAAAATTCTGCATTATTCATAATTTAATATATAAAACTGTAAATTTCTTTTTATTTTAAAATATGTTTCTATATATGAAATCATAGATGAAGTAAAATCAAAGGTTATAATTGATCGCTAGCAATACTTTATAGTTTGATCATATTTTAGTTAAATTAGTTATTTAATATTAGTTGGATTAATACTAATAAATTTTGTGAAATATATATTCAAAGTCATATAAAACTAAATTTATGTAAAATTATGAATTCCATGTCTAGAAAGTAAGACTTTTTGTATTCTATATACCCACTCTTTTTCCTTCCTTTCATATATTTATAATATATATTAGTCTGCTTGTATTATTGGTCCAGCGATAGAAACTATCTATACATAAATTCTAGACATGGCAACTAGTGTTGTCGGGTTCTATCGGGGATATGTCACTGTATGGAAATTAAAAATGTGTAGGTCGATTTGATTCTGTTTAATAATTAATTACATCAAAGTACCCTTTCATTGCATACAAATAGGAACCAAATAGCTAGTATTAGTCCCTTGTTTTATTTAAGGGGGAATGGAGTTGAATAACTGCTTGTAATATATATATATATATATGCACAACACATAAAATAAACACGGTATTCTTTTTCTTCATTGTGTGCACAACTGGGTCTAAAATAACCCCAAGAACACAATCGATAAACAAGACCCAGACATATGTTCTAAGACTGAGTCTCTGGGTCGGGGGTGGCATCATATTATATATTCCTATCTTGGGGTTATAAGCAATGTTGTTAAAAACTTAAAATCAAATCAAACAGTAAATTGACAAATTTTTGGTTCATGATTAACGTTTTAAATTAGTTGATGAAATTGAATAACCTTATAAAAAGAATTTACATATAATAATATAAAATATTTATAAAATATTAAATTTTTTATAATTGTAATTTGTATTCGAATTAGGTCTTTCTTACAAAACAAAACTATCACAACAAAAATAGGAATGAGAGTCGCCTTGATTTTATATCCAAACTCAAATTAAGAAAAGTCACGTTCACCTATCTCCCTTCCCTGTTTAAGTGTTTGCATCTTCCAATATTCTAAAAAAAAAAAATCATATCCATACAGTTTGGTGAAATATATTTTCATTTTACTTGAACTCAAATATCTTTTACAATGTTTTACCTAAATCATATATTAAATAATATATTTATATAATAAATAAGAGTAAGATATTTTTTTAATTTTTTACCAAAAAAATTATTTTTAATTTTTCTGTATATTCAAATAAATAAGGAGAACATATCTATATGTATACTCATGCTTGTATTGGGATAAATATATATTTTTTATTACAAGGCGTAAGACGTAAGATAGGCAGTAGGAAGGGAGTAAGTTAAAGTTTTAACAAAAGGATCTTGTAACTCAGAAAAATTCAATTCCGACATCAAATAATTCCCAAAAAGATTTAGCCACTTGAACTACCACTCATGGAAAAGTTTCGTTATTCCTACATCCATACTTATTCAGTTCACTTTTTCTCAAGTCTTAACCGTCACTTACACCCGATTCAAGTTCGTACAGATTGATTGAGAGTTGAGACTGATTCAAGTTTTCATATTTGGACATTCGTACGCTCATATATTCTTATATAAATCGTTGAATTCAATAGTTGATGGATTTTTGTAATATCAAATTAATGTTTGAATTTGTTAAAAATTACTTATAAAAATCAAGAACTTTAATACCATATAAAAATACTTGAATAAGAATATAATTTATGCAAATATCTTTTTCTCTTCTCCTTTAGTATCACGAGAACTACACACGTACTTGATGGATGAAAGGATTGGTTTTATTGGCGTTGTTGACTTGTGAACAATAATGTCAATAAACTATGACAGTGGCATAGTTGATTCGTTTCTCAATATAATTATAGTCTCAGAGTCTCAAGAGACCCTTGCGTAACTCGAGGGACATTTTTCCCCTGCCATATTAATACTTTATGTTTAGATTAGTTGTAAAAAAAAATTATATGATAAATTAATTATATGTATAATTAATTTTTAAAAAAATTAATTAAGAGAAAAATAATTTATGTTTAGATATGTTAATTTATAATCGATTTAATAACAAAAAATTTTATTTGGATAAAAAGTTTTATTTGGATTGTATAAAAGAAATTAATTTTATGTATTTAATTACCAAAAGATATATGAAATAATTAAAAAAGTTATTTGATTAAGGGTAAATAGGTATTTCTCTCTCAAAGCTTTTGAAATAATCTGAAATTAAATAATTAAAAGCTTAAAATAACAACTTTAAAAAAAAACAGTTTTTAAGTTATGAAAAAGTAATTTTAACTTATAATCAATTTTACATAGTTTAAACAAATAAGAAAAATTTTAGATAAAATAACTTTTTATTGAAAAAAAGTAATTATTCTAAAAATTAAGTATTACCAAACATGCTCATATACTAATGTTTTAATAACCGAAGCGAAAATCGGACCGGCGAGACTTTTGGGTCACAGTTCGATTAATTTAACCTATTGAATCGGTGGTCGAACTGGATGATGTAATAATTATATATATATATAAGTAAATATAATAATATGAATAATAAAAATTGACTGCATATGATAATATTATTATTGTATTCAATTAAAATAGCATTATTTTGATAGTGACATAGATTTAAAGGAAAAAATTAGGGTTTAATCCTTATTTTAAAAAATTATTATTATTTCTTTTAAAAATATTTATAACTATGAAAATAATTCTTTTTTTATTGAAAAGCAGTTGGTCCAATTTTATTCGTTTATTTTCCATTGCATAGATATTAAAAAATTACTTGAAATCGATGTAAAATACATCCAAATCGAAACGAGTAAAAAGTTATAACTTTTGAAATATAGATATGGAAAAAAATCCTAAAAAATTAATTTAAAAATATGAAAAAGCAATAATAATTTCATAAAAAGTAAAAAAAAATTAGAGAATCGGTCGATTTTCAAGAACCTGATCCAGTTCATCCGAGTCGCCAGTTCAACCCGATTCTTCAGTTAAAATAATTTTATAGACCAACCAGATCGACCAAGCAAGCACGCGGGTCACGGTCGGACTGATAAGTCCGGTTCAATTTTAAAAACCATGATATATACCATACTTCACACTTGAAATTCTTAACACTCCATTTAATGTTAAATATACGTATATTATAAAATATTATCTTTACATTTTTAATAAATATTCTATGGTATTCAAAGAATTCTCACTTTACACTTCAGAATACGTTCCACAATATTCTCAAATAGTCTGCTGACTTTTATTTATTATTTTTTATTAATAATAAACTAAAATCTCAAGATCTAGTTCATATTGATAAATTTTAACTTACTCCATCTCTAAATTTTTACAAAACCACCTGATGGTGATGATATCATTGGGAATTCATTATATGTTTATGATTCGCTCTCTTTCTTCTCGCTTTTCTCGTCGCTCCTCTCAACCTTCTTCTTCTTCTCTAATTGAAAATCAAACTTTAAATCAAACTTTAAATATTTTCAAAGAAGAAATTCATTTTGAAAATATCAACCAAGAAATAGACAATTGGGAAATTCTCAAAATTCTTGAAAATGAACTTTACAAACCAAAGGTAAATGGTATCGCAGTTCTGATTACATTATTAGAACTGTTGAGAAAAATATTCCCATCGACCCAGATGTCGGTGATGAATTCCATCTTCTTTCACAAACAAGTTTGAACAAACATCAAACTAAAAAATATAATTTTCTGCACATTAGTTGTGTGCAAGTTGCTATCAAACCTCTTATTAGAGAAGGATTAAATGCTTCAATTCTTCTTTGTTTAAGAAACATTCGTCATAACAAGTTTCAAGATTCACTTTTAGGAACAGTAAAAACGAGCTTAAGCCATGGCCCAATCTATTTCAACTGCTATCCTAATCGCACCATTAGTTTAGCCAACAAAAACATTAGGGATGCTTTGTTCCTTAATCTCAAAATTAACGGTTTAGATATGAAACCAGGATCTATTCCTGCAACCTTAATGTATAGAATTCAAGTAATGAATTCTTCAAACTCTCATGTTCTTAAAACTAAAACAACAAGAAAAACTATTTTATTTCTTACTGATATCACCAAGGCCAATATTTCTGTGTCTAAAACTATTCTCTAAAAAGATGTTGTCTTACTTGAGAAATGGACCTAGATAAAGCAACACTTGCCTTGCCCAAAATTACTTCAGAGAAATCAGACAATTCTCAATTGTATCTGTTGAATTAGTGTTCGATAGGAGAAACTCTTTTAGTTCTGCTAGTTCATCCAAAAGTTTCTATTATATTATTAATAAATTATAAAGTATAATTTAATTAATAAAAGTTGAAAAAATTTAGATAATGAAAAGTCTTATGATGCTTTCTCATTTATTAATAGGATAAAAAACTAACATTAATAATCAATCAAATTTAAACATATTCATGTTAATTAGTGGTGCATTTGATTCTTTAATTAGGGATGCCTTGCGAATTGGCAGTAAGACTCGAACTATTTAATCAGAATCTAACCGATATTTTTTGTTTACATTCAATTGAGAGATATAGAGTTAGGAATTCAATAACTTAGTTTTTTTTTTTTGAAAGAATTCAATAACTTAGTTTAGAAACCTTTTACTCAGTTTCTCATATATCAAATGTTTATTCACCCCTTAACTTTCCATTATCTGATGTATTTATTATTATTATTATTATTATTATTATTATTATTGAGTTTTTTTTTTGGTAACAATTTGTGAGTTTCTTAAGTTTTCTATCTTATGTCATGTCCGAATCTGATGTCCCCGTCAGATTCCACAAATTTTCCTGAGGCCAATATATGGGATGGAAATGCACTCAATCTTCTGCGTCCAACTTTCCATCATGTCATGTCCATAACAAATCTCATCGCCACCAAAAACACTTCCCTGCAAAATCGAGAAAAAAAAAAGTTCCCTGCAAAACAAATACGATTAATGATATAAATAAACAAAATTTAATCATAAATTATAATTAATTTTAAATAAAAAAATAACTAAATAAATAGCAGTAGTTCACCTTTGAATACCTCGTACAGTTGCGACAGAAGGACGGACGGCATACGTATATCACAAAATAGAACAAATACACAGAAATTAAAAAAAAAAAACCAAACAAACAAACACGAAAAATAAAATGCACGAAATACACGAAACCAGACGACACGAAGTAACGGAATTGCGACGGAACAGGCTCCGCAGAGAAAGAACCGACGAAAGAAAGAAAACTACAAAAATAAAATAAAAAAGAAAGAGAAAATGCCACCGAGAAATTGAACGAAGAACATGAAAATTTAGGATGAACCAGATTTTCGGACTAAATTGATAATTTGAGTTTTGAAGTGAGGATTAATTGATATATTTTTTAATCAAAATTGTTTATCATGAAATTAGGTGCAGAAGCTCCAAGCATGGCCATCAATGGCAGCCACTGATTAATATTACGTTATATTCTATTCTCTCTCTATATATATATAGTTATCTACACAGAGTCACACAGAAGAAGCATATCCTTAGTTCCACGATCAGATTTCGGTTCCCGGAGTACAAAAAAACAAGTCCGTTCCGAATCGCCGGCGAATCCCTCAGATCACAAACCATTTCCTCCGCCGCCGTCGACGGTGGTCGGAGAACACAGTGAAGAAAATGAAAGGTTTCAGGAATCTTCCGCTTTGGACATGACGGAGAGCCTGCTCGGTCTCGGCCGGAAGCCGCCGCGGCGCCTCTGCTGATGCGACGAGGGGCGAATCAGCGCCGCCAGGGCTCTCTTCACGAGTTCTCCCTCGACGCCGCGGATTCTCACGAGCGAGTTCGTCATCGCCGACCTGCGCGCGTTCAGCCGGTTCGGCGAGTACGCCGCCCCCGTCGCCGGAGGCGGCGGCCGGCGAGAGCCGAAGCCCTTGTGGAGGCTGCACCGGTACGAGCCCGGGTGCGTGGTGGGCGAGCACATGCAGGTCCGCTTCTGGTGGCCCTGCAGCTTGGTGCGTGGGGTGACCGAGATGGACCGGTTCGGGGAGACGGACCGGTCGAGGGAGAACCGGACGGAGGATGAACCGCAGAGGTTGACACGTGTGGGGGACGTGGCGCGGTGGAAGAAGGTGGTGGAGCGTGAGGAGAAGCTTGAGGTTGAGGACGCGAACGAATGGGACGCTGACGGTGACCGGGAATTGCAGAACCTGCCGGACGGCGAGTGTGACCGGAGGACAGGTCCCCTTGATTTTCTAGAAGGTTCCGCCATTTCTAGAGAGAGAAAGCTCGATGTAGAGAGAGAAAGAAAGAGAAAGAAAGGTTTTTTTTTTTTTTTTTTTTCAAAGAAGGGATCGACCCTCTGGTTCGGCAAACCTAGCTTCACTCGAACTATGTATATATAGGAATTTGAAGGAGTGGCAGAGTTGTAAAATTAGTGATATTTTGCGGTTTGGGGTATTTATTTCCTAGTATTTCATTGGTGACCCCTGCATTCTCATGATTATTAGTTTTCACACACATATATATATATATATATATATAAAAGTTCCTCCTTCAATACTTTATTCCTTTGACTGTTTTCTTTTTCCTTTTTAAGCAGTATTTATATATTTTTGTGTATTTATATACAAGAGAAAAAAAAACCAGAAAGATATAGGGATGGGCTTGTTACTAGTAGGAGCTTTAACATCAACCTCTGCATCTCGGTATAATTTTGAAATGGGTCAAGTTTCAGCTTTTCGTATTTCATAGAAAGACTTAACAATTGTTTGAAAAGATATGGTTATTGACTTTTTAATTATTTAGTAATTATATTTTTATTAATTATTTATTATAATAAATTTAATTAATATTAAATAGATAAAGAAAATTATAATTAATCAAAATTTGATTTGAATAAAGAAATTATTTAATGTATGAAATTTTAAAATATTTTAATTAAAAATAATTAATAGAGAGCAGAAAGACAATTTAAAATAATAATAGCTTTACCTCTATTTGACAGCTCAATTGATTATGTGCTGAAAAGTTAAAATAAAAAATTTCAGCACTTGCCATTTAGTGGTATTTGTTTAATATATATTAAAAATAAAATTTAAGTAAAAATACTAAATATTAAGTGCATTGGAGATCAATTAATACATTCACTAATAAATATTTTTTATTTGTTACTAAATGATAGTTCTCTCTTTTGGTATTACATTATGTATTTTATTAGACATAATAGTTTTATTTAATATATATTCAGCACTTAAAATATTTTTCTAAAACATAAAAATTTGTATTTAATATTTATCACAAAATCGCAATGGTAGATTTTTTATTTATTAAATACAATCTTACACCACATCAAAAAATATAAATTGTGAGCGAGGGCTAGAGTTTATATATTTGTAAAAATGATAAGAGGTGGGAGTATCTTCTACGTAATATATATATATATATATATATATATATATATATATATATTTGCTTTTAAATCACGTAAAAGTAACTTAAAAAGTGTTTTTCTTTGAAAGGTATGTATGTATTGTATGTATATATAGTTGAAATTCAATGTATTGTTAAAAAATGGAAAAGCATAAGCAACTGTACATGGAGAGTACTTACCTTTTCTATTCAATGTAAAAATTATAGCAATTAAGTTCATTAATCTGTAGCAAACCTAATAAGAATACATTGATTATAAATCAATAATGCCACAAATTTATATTTACTGGCTTCGGTATATAACGTGGATCGTGCGTTACGTTTAAGAATTTAATTTTAATTTATTATTTAGATAAAAAAAATTATATTATTATTTAATTATGTATTAATATATCATTAAAAGAGTTAGATTTTTTAAGTGATTGTTGCGATAGTCAAACTCTTTTAATGATTTAGCAATATATGATTGAATGATAGTGTAAAAAATTTTTACATTAATGGTGAATCAAAATTAAACTCTAAGTTTAATGTTCTTCAAATGTCTTTTATATTATTTGTACATCTATTTTTTCATAAGTGAAAAATATTTTTAATAAAGTTAGCATTTTTATTATAACATTGAAATGGTACTAATGAAGAAGAAACTCATCATTAGTTGAGCACTAAAAGTCTACTAAAAAAAGTTCATAACAGTTTGCAACCTCAGTAGAAAAAATAAAAATATATTGATTTCTATATCATAAAATGTTATCACGTCAGCCAAATAATCACATCAGTTAATGGTATTATCATCAAACTAGTTTTATCATCGACGTGATCCACAAGTTTTATAATATTATATTTCTATAAATTTTTAAAATTATAATGTGTTATTTATTTTGATATTTTTATATGTTTTAATTAAATTTATGTAAAAACAATATTTTAATTATTGTCTAATTTAATTATCTTAAAATAAAAATAAAAGACTATTAAAAATTAACTTTCTCATAAAATATTTAACTTTAAAAAGTTAAAATAATTAAATTTATCACTTAAATAAAATATAATTAAAATTAAATAAATTTAAATAAATTTTGAGTATACTAAAGGTGTAAAAGTTTCAAGTAAAAAAAATCATATATAAATAATACATGACATTAACTTTATTTGTATAAATTATGTTTTATATAATAATATATAAATGAATGTAAATACCAGGTTATTATGAATTTGAAATTTAAGGAATTAAATTGATAAAAGAGATTATTAATTTCAATAGTCATTAACAATACAAATTAAAAGTGAATGACTAATAATTATTTTTGTTAATATTAATAACATTTGGAATGGTTAATTAACCCTTATGATTAGTGATCATTCGCTTTAAATTTGAAGTGTTAACAATATTTGAAATTAATAATCCCAAGATAAAATTAATCCCAGGGATAAAATCGATAAAGGAAGTAGAGGGATATTACTCTTTAATTTACTAAGTAAGAGTAATTTTATAATTAATATATGATACAATGGTTTCGGACATTCACAAGATTTCGCTATCTTAGGTCCCTCTTGCAAATAAAGATATATACTTTTATATAGAAAAGAAAAAAGAAAAACTTAGGTAACTTGTAAATAAAGGTATCTATAAGATAGGAATGAAAATTCATATAAAATGTAGGGGTAAGGATGCAAAAGTAAGATTTGAGACTTGAGAGCATATATATATATATATATATATATATATATGGCACTGTGGCAGTGGCAGGGTTGCTTAACCAGAGCACAGATGCGGTTGGGTTAGTTAACGTGGATGGTTAAGATTGAAGCAATTCTGATTCTGATCCAGCGGCTTTCAGTTCCACAAAACTGTGGGCTGCCCACAATAAAAATAATAATAATAGAAAAACGATAAAAGAGTTGAACCGTTTTAAATCCACTTAAAAGCTTTTTGGTTTTGGTTCCCTCAAAGCCTCTCTCTATGCCACATGTGCTGTCTGTCACGCACTCCCTTCTGTTTATATTCCACGTACACTTTATCTATCCACTTCCACTTTTTACGTGACAGAACCACCCCTCCCACACTTACTTTCTCGTTAAATTGGTAATGTTTCTACTCTAGTTTTTGTTGATCCACTTTAATTAGTCAAATCGGTTGATCGAATTAGGAGTGTTATAAATATAATTTACCATTTGAAAACATAAAATTTATGAAAACGTTTATAAAATGTGAAAAGAATATATTTTTTAACGTAATGGCCAGTAAGTTTAAATGTTTTACATGAATTTTAATTAGTCTCACTATAAATTTAATTATAAATTAAATCGGTTAATTATAAAATTAAATGTGTATATTATTATATAAAATATATTTTATGTAAGTGAGGTTAATATCCTTATTCATATATAATTTTTTTTAAATTTTTACTTCTTTAATATAACATTAACTTTTATGTATTCATAATCTATTTTAAAAATTTTAAATTCAATCTAAATTTTAATTATATTTATTTTTTTATTTAAGTGATAAATTTAATTAATCTAATTTTTTAATTTTTATATTAATATAAATATCAATTTCTTATTTACTTGTTAATAAATGTGATTAATGAATATCATATATTATAACATATTTAAATTGTTTGATATTTTTTAAAATTAATTGAATATTAATTATACTTATTTATCTATTACAATAAAAAAATATTTTAATAAATATATAATTTAAAATATTTTTAACCTTAATAAAATATGTCAATTCTTATATATTTATAGTTATTATTATTATTTACATCTTGCTAAACACTAAATATAATACATATTTTATGATAAAATTAATTTTTATGAATTTGTCTTCTTCTGAGATAATGAAATTAAAAAATAATTGAATTATTTCTTTTATATAAATCTAATTAAAAATTTATTATAAAAAATCAAAATAAAAATATATTATAATTGAAAAATTTATACATATCTAACACAACAAATTCATACATCGTGGGATAATAAAACTAATTATAATGATTAAAGTAACCGTTTCACAATCAAATCAATTTATGTGGATCGATTCAAATAACACTACTAAGTAATGATATAGTACTACTCACTCGAGCTAACCAGCTGGCTATAATAATACAGAAAAAGTTAAAAAGAGTGCAATATACGGACAAGTGGAAATTGCTTAGTAGAGAAGCAACAAACGTATAACGAGTAACGACCCTAAGGAACTGGATTTATCCATTATTCCATGTTCATACATTTTATTTTATTTTTCATTTTCTTTCTTTTAATAGATTTAGTTTTGATTTTTTTGTTAATTTTAAAAAAATTACACTATCATTTAGTTATGTATTACCATATTAATAAAATACTTTGATTATACAATAATTATTTAAAAAGTCAAATATTTTAATGATTTATTAACATAGTTGAGTGATAATGTAAATTTTTTACATTAATAGTAAATCAAAATCAAATTCTATTGTAATCATGAGATTTGACTCAGTCAATAAACTGAACTTCATGTAAGAGACTTTACTTACAGTAGAGGTTCGAATTCCAAGAAATATATTGTGGTTAGGACAAAGTTGATACTTAAAATAGAATTAGTCACATGCTTAAAGAGTACAAGACACTTCGTGGTGTAAAAAAATATTAAACTCTATTGTAATTTTCTTTCAATTTTTTTTTTTAATATGGTCCATTTGATTGAGTTATAATAAAAACTTGCCAAAACCCAATTACAGCACTTTAAAGTTTGAATTTTGTTGTTGTCAATTAAGATACCATAGCTGGGTCGTGTGAACTCTTACAAAGTAAAAATTAAGTGATATTACATGAGTTTTAACTTTCAACATTTAACCATGAATATGGTGACCTAATTGCTCATTACCTGAAAATTTTGTTAGAAATTATGGCTTCATAGTGATTGGGTAAAGAGAAGTAAGATATATGTAGTTAACACATCAAAAAATCATGACCAACTTGAGCAATAATTAATCATGTTGTTCTTTGCACTCTAGCTTTTATAATGTTCTTTACACGCTAACCTTAGCTCGTTCCACTGCTCAACCTCTCCTCTATAAATTTATTCTACTTTTGTCCTTTTTCCAATATTTTTTTTAATTATTCGCTAATATCTTCTTGTCTTAATACTAATAAATGAAGTGGTGACAGAATCCTTATTCGAAACACGCCCTAATTAAGCAATATTTATTAGATTTAACTCACCAGCACCCAAGCCTAAAGAGAGAACAATTAGCCATATCACTCTGCTTTTTGGAATTTTGTATGTCTTATTACTTAATCTGTAACATTAATAAAGACATGGTACACAAGTTCCTTTGTTTGTTATTGTTTTTTGTGAGAACAATCAATCCCCCATTTTTTCCTTGGCCCTCATCTTGTGATATTTTCAATTATGGAATGTACATCCAAAGTTCAAGTCATCCGATTTGGCTGATGTTTGAACCATTTGTTATAATGAAATATTCTCTAGTTAGGACCGCAAAGGAAAACCTCCACCACTATGGAGGACATATGGGTGGCTGCTCTCTTTGTGTTAATCAATCAGTTGCACGTTGAACCCTTTTGCTGCCAAATAACTATGCAAAATGCTAAATTGCATGTTGGTGTTGGGGTCAGTCAAGGAAAGGATCACATCAAGCCAAGCTAGCTGCATGCTTTGCCACCGAAAGCGTGCTTCTAATCATATATAGTGCCTACCATTCCTTCGCTTTGGAAGATTCTCAAAGGGAAAAAAGGACTACAAAACAAGAACGACACGTAGTGCCCATGCGAGTATGACTGTGTTCTGAATGTGAAGGCTGACTACTGAGGCCAAAGGTTAATTTGGGTGGATAGGCTTTGACAAAGTCGCACTATGTGCCAATCCAAACCTGAATTGATTACAACTATTTTAATTATTTTGGTGTCCACCAAAACTTACAAAATTATACTCTCCCAACCTTAAAACGTGTTTTGAATGGATTGTTTATGGGATAATACTAGAATCCTCATGGAGTTGGCTCACTTCACTGACTTTTCGCTTATGATAATTACACGATTTAATTGGGTTTGAATTAAAAAATCTTCATTGATAAGAAATTCATAATTATATTGTAAATTCTTATTAAAATTAATGATTTACACTAATTTTAAAATTCCGAGAGCCTCCCCTCCTCCTAAACTATCTGCAAATGTTCCATCATCCATTTATTAAACGAATGGATTGTTTTTGTTTAAGACATCGAGTACAAAGCCTGGTCCATTATATATATGGACTTGAAGCCTACTACTATACGTTACATTCATGAACATTGCATGAGTCCAAGTCAATGGCATCGCCCAGTCACGGCGTCTTGTAAAATTATAAAACTTTTATATTTGAAATGTAGAAAATATAAGAGTATTACCAAAAATAATAACCTTGTGATAGTTATAAGATTGTTTTCTTTTCCTTTTTTTATTTAGGAACTCTTTCCAGTGGGTTCAATATTAGGGAAAACAGCCCATCGTGTTAAGTATATGAGCTCAATACTCTTAACCAGGAAAAAAATGAAATATTTTTTAATACCTACTAAGCACAGTTATCGTCTAATTTAAGTTGTAAGATTATCAATTGTTAAATTTAGTACCAAGATTTAATTCTAACAGATAAAATTATTCTGAACTGGATAAGATACCAATACTACAAAGTATAATAAAATTCTCCTATTAAAAAATATTGTAACAATGAAAGCAATTTGAGTAATATACTTTTCACGTATAAGATTGGTTGATGAGAAAGAAAACACAAATGAATGTTTATCCCAAACTAGCTAGCAGTATCATGAAGTCAATGGTTAAGCTGAATACGCAGTATTGCACTAATCTACGGCACCTATGGGGGTGCGTCTCTGCAAATCCATGCTGTTGTTCTAATCTGTCCCTTATCATTATTCATCAGTGGAAGTCCTCCTCTCCTCAAATTGGTCCTTAACCCTAATTTCTCAAATCAGAAGATTTTAACACATCTTGAAATTTACTAGCAGCCTAGTGATAGTATTGGTTCGATTGTGACCTCTCGCCAGCGTTTCTTTGACTAGTCTACAGTGTTACGCTTTTTTTTAAAAAAAAGGAAAAAGGACACAGACATTGCTAGAGTATTTTAATAAAATTAAATATAACTCAGTGTTTTGGGAGTTATCATGATAACTAAGGATGGAAATAAGTCAGACGGCTTAACAGGGACGTACGGCCTAACCTATTTCAGTCTAATTTATTTATTAAACAAGTTAGGTCTAGGCTTTTTTAAAAACCTATTTAGCTAAATAGGTCTAGGCTTAAAAACCTATTTAGTTAAATAGGCCTAGGCCTTTAAAAAAGTGTATTAGGCCTAACAGATCAACTTATTTATTTATTATAATAACATATAATTGAAATTTTATAATACTTATATGATTTAATAGTTATATATTAATATAGTTTGTTTATTTTATACATAATATAATAATTTTGTTAAAGGTTAGGTATATTTGAAACCCATAAAATTTGAGCTTGTTGATTTATTCGAAAGCCTTTATGCAATATAGGTCTTTAAATAGGCTTTCAGGTCAGGCCAGATTTTTAAGATTTAATAAAAAGGCTAAGCCAGGCTAAAAATAAAAAGCCTATGATAGGTAGGTCAGGCTAAGGCCAATGTTTTTTAAAACAGGTCAGACCTATTTAAGGTAAAGTCTAGTCTAACCTAACCTATTTTCACCCCTAATGATAACGGGGTTTGGGGGAGTTACACAATATCCCCATTAACACCAAGGTCGCCTAGCCCAATTGGTCCAACTGGAAATCTCACGAACCAGCCTCTTGGCTAGTCCGATCGAAGCTTAGGATTGTTTTTCTCATCAAACTGATCAAATTTGGTAGTCAAACCTGCTTGACCTGACCTAACTCACCTTATTTGGTTTCCATAAAAAATCATTTAATAAGGAATTAATGTTTTAATGTATCTTATTATATTTATGTTGTTATTTGTTTAAAAACATGTGGAAAGTGATTTTATTTGTGTTATTAGTTGGATAAAAACATGTTTGTGCTGGTAGTTAAAAAAAATTATTCTGTTGTATTTGAATGTAATATTAAATTATTTACTCTTTAAATATTGGATCTTAGTTGTGTTCTATTAGAAATATGAGATATTTTTTCATATATAACAAGTTTTTTGTCTTCTTTGTCCCACTTTTTTTATTCGACCGCTTGAACCTCATTCATACTGCTAAACCTGTGACCCAACCTTTTAACGAGGTCGACCACCGATTCGAGTCATACAACTATGGGTTTAAATAATAGAAATTTGAAATGTGAGAAAACTCCAATATTAGCTAATGAGTTAGCAACATTAAAGCCTTTATACGTTTTTGTCCTCAAGGATCATTTTATAAGGTCAAGAAAATAAAGTGTATGTGAAGTTAACAAAATACTACTTAAATGTACTCAAAAGTTTTAATTAAGTAGTGGCATGAAGATTTTAATTTATGCATGCTTGATAATAATCTTAAATCAAGTGAATCTCATAAATGTTTATATTATAATTTTGTTGGTAAAATTCTCATGTTGTTATTTTTCTTTTTGGGTATACCAGAGGTGCAAATACATAGGTAAAGGATGGGGATAGATGATTTAGTGGAGGATTGAAACTCTGATATTATCAGTATACCTAAATCTTAAAGAATTTGGTCATTGCCAATTGAGTTACAAGCTCATTGGTATTCTCATGTTTTTATTAACTGAATGATTTGTTATTTTTTGGTAAAAGCATGAATATGACAAAGAAACCAATGACTTGCTTCATAATAATTTGAGCATGAAAAATGTAGATGAAACAAATATTATATATACTTGACATGAGCATTAATTACGACAAAAATTAATGGAATATTTCTTGATCAATTATACTATGTAGAAAATATTTTGAGAAAAAAGAATTATTTGGAGAATGAAATGCACCATATACATTTTATGCAAACTCATAACTAAGGTCCATCTATCCTGCAATAAAAACAAAGGTTAGATCCTGAACTTTTAATGAATTATATATGCAACTCTTAAAAGTGGAGTATCATTAAATTATAAGAGTATCCTTAATGGAATTCACCTATGTGAGCCAAGTAGAGAGGGCCAATACATGAGAATAAGGACTAGTTCTGTACTCAGCATACTCACTAAATCAGTATCACACAAACATGCGGGTTTCCTTATTATGTTCAAGATATCTTGAATCTCGTGAGTAGACGTAATTGTAAGGTAAAATTGGACTTGGATATGTATCTTTGCTAGATAAACGTTCAAGATAATACTAACTTTATTATGCTAATTGATATAGTATATATATATATATATATATATATATTTTGGTACATGATATAGTATATTTTTACTCAAGTACATTGCTAATGTTATTAAAATTAAGTGGGAATTGTTAGAGTATTTTTAATAAAATGTAGTGCTACATAGTAAGGAAAATTAGTCTGGATTCAATGGTGGTTGTTGGATTCATTAAGCATACCAATTTATTCTGTCACTCATCCATTAAAGAGTAAAAAAAAATTATAATAAAAAAATTAAATAGTGTTGGAGATGCATAACGGAGTATATAATTATTATTATTTTGGTAATTTTTATGGGTGACATGATTTTAGAAAATGTGTATTTAGGAGGTGAAAGTTCCTAGCTAGCTTGCGTCATGGTATGGAATCTCATAGTGCAATGTTTATGGATAGTACCTATCATCTTAATAATAGATCAGATTCGGATGTTGATGTAGTAGAAGAAAGAAGATAATTCAAATCAAACAATTTAAGGGAAAAGTAAAGCTTACGCTTAACAAACCACTCAACTTTTTAGAGCTAGTATTAGTTGCAATGGAAAGTTGGTTGAGTGAAAACTAATCCAAATTTACTCCAAAGCATTTTAAAACTTATAATCACACCAAGCAAACAATTGAAGAGAAAATGGCATTCAAAAAAATCTTTTCAGATAAATTCTGAATAATTAAGCATATTAAAAAGGTATACTAAATATCTTGTTGAGCCAAGATGCTTGCGTAAGTGGGCGGTGACTGATCAATTATTGTCCTTAGGTTCTCTGTATCTGTTGCACCCCATAAGTGATGAGTCGTTCACACTTTCAATACCAAACTAAAATGACCAATCATTGCTGGTGCTTCTGAACCAAACGAAAACCAAATCCGTAACCATATATACCATACCCATATACTTTGATTCCCAACATCATATGCTGATGCGTGCCATCGTGCTATGATCTAAAATCTCGATATGGTTCCTTTCTTTAAACAAAACCTTGCTCCAGTCTTGTCGCTAAACAATCATTAAACTAAAGGACACACATTTTATACAATTCCCATCCACACCTAAATGTCAGGAAACACTACAGGCCCATTATTCATCATTTGGATTGTTTATAGAATTAATAATTGAAGCTCTTGACAACACATTATTGTTCATCTATCTACATACAGAATGTCCACCCAATTTGAATATATACACATATCAATTATAATTAATATGATGTTAGATTGCCATGATCAGCTCATCAATTAACAAATCTAATTAGGCAACATATTATATGTCAATTTTAGAAGAAAAACCTGACAAATAACCGAAATACGTAGCATATGTATCTGTGTGTCATGAAAGCATTACTGTTTGTTAAAAGGCATAATCAAAAACGAAATAGGTCTTCCGTTTCCACCCAGAAGAACTGTCTAATATCATGTGGCGGCCATTATTTGTATGGGAAACAATTTTGTGCGATTCCAATTCTATTTGGGAATTCTCCTCCAATTGCATTTACAGGTCTTCTTTTAGTGGGTTGGATTTAACCCACTTTGCATATTATTCCTATGCTTGCGAAGAGATAAAAATTGGAGCTTTTTTTTCTCCTTTTTTTTTCAATAAAAGGGTTATAACTAACAAAAAAAAAAGGTTAAAAGAAAAAAACTTAATATTAAAAACGAAAACGGTTGGCCATTTTCTTTTTGACACGACCATTTATAGAAATAAAATAAAATAAAATACCAAAATATCAATCAATCTACTAATGAAATCTAAATAGATTAGAAAAAATGTGATAATCTATATAGACATGAATAAATGAAATTACTTTGTATAATTGATCGACCTTCATGCAATTTTATATTTTGGAATCGTTTGAATAATCAACACAATATTAATACTATTTACTACATGAGTTCATGGTAAGTAACTAAACAATTAGTCATCAAAGCATCTCTATTTAATTACGAAATTAATTTTTCACAAATTTTAATGCAAGAAATATTTTTCCAGGATTAGTAAAATGAGTGGTAACTTGATAAGTAAATAAAGTAATGGATAAACAATACCTCTTCTAGTCTCGGCAGATAGCTTCTCCACAAGGCTATCAATTTATTTCAATGTTAAAAGTTATTACTGATTGTGAGAAATATCAAATTCATAGAGATACAACTTAGCAAACTGAGCTAACATTGTTTTGTCAAATGCAAAAAATAGGTTATCGGGATTTGAAGTATGGCTAAAGAAATAATTTTGTTAATACTTCAAAAAAAAAATATGCTTAAAATTTTGATTTTTCTATATTGCTTGCATTAGATTGAGCTATGTTATTCTACACAAAGAGTCAATCGAGCCATTTCAATTATACAATGGGTTATGCACAAGAAAATTGTATAGATATTTTAAGTGGGTGTCACCATATATCTCTATAGATTTTCAAAAGGCTTGGAGGCTAGTGCGGGCATGAGGCCACGTTGAGCCTAATGTAGCTTTGCCTATGGTCGTGTAGAAAAGGTTTAAGGAGGTCTTTGTTAGTTGTTACACGAATATGCAAATAACATAACTAAAAATAAAATAAATATATATCATCCACCAAATGCTTATATTTTTTGAAGATAAGGTTTTAAAAAAAATGACTTCTTTTATAAAAAAATTTAAGTAGAGCTTTTTCTAAAAGAAAATTTTATTTTACATTTGGATGCAATGTTTGAAGAATATTTTTAAGTAATAAAAATATTTTAAAGTTTTTTTGGATAAAAAAGAACAAAAAGACTTTTTTATAGTAAAATTATTAAAAATATAAGGTATCCAGAATGAAAGAGGCATGGTTTGTAAGAGAAAAAATGAGAGGATATGAAATATAATTTTTAATAAAGGCAAAAAAAAAATTTTCAAAAAATTATATTAAAAATCACTTCTTCTTATCCTTTTTTTAGAAGCTAATGATCCCCAGCTTCTAAAAAAAAAATTGTGTTTTTTTATAAAAAAAAAAACTTATACTTTTTCTTGAGTTGCTTTCTTTTTTTAATTGAAAAAATTGCTTTATTATTATTTTATTTTTAAAAAAAGCCTATTCAAATCACTAATATATATTACTAAATGTAGGTAGGAAATTCAAGCATGTCGCCTTTGATCATGATGACTCTACCCTATTATCACTTCCACCAATACTTATATATATATATATATACAAAGTTTATAAAGTGGGGAGACTCTTCCCATTTTAAGATTAGGATAAATCATCACCTTTAATGAAAATTTACAATAAGTTTATAGATTCCATATAAACGGAAAATTCCTAAATTACCCAAGTTGTGTAGTTGTTATGAGCATATGGAGGTGGAAGTAAATCAACCCCTACTTACAACAATACCAAACAAGAGACAACAAACTCTTTATACTTTTATTTGATTTCTTTACTATATTAATTAGTCATTATTACAACTTGGAACTTTTTAAAACACAAACAAAAACAAAACAAAAAGAAATAACTTAGCGCTTACAATTCTTTTTATTTTATTTTTTTTATTTCTTACCGTTTGAGCCTCACTACTTTCACTTATACTAAACAAAAATAAAGAAAAACTTTCAGCAAAGGATAAGGATAATCATGTTTGACTTGGTGGTGAAGGCTCACTTTCGTAAAAATCTTCCCCACAACGAGCGGTCTCCTGTTATTTCCCGTGGAATGGTATATCATCGTAGCTGCCAATGATTTTATCGCAGTGAATAGTGACTCCTATCTTGATCCTATACAGACATAACAAGCAATTGGGCACAAAAACCTCCACTTGTGTTGTGGTCCTTGGTTGATATTAATAAATGATATTCAATTTGACAATTAACCTTGAAAGGTTATGTGCATGAAATGGTCATCAATGCTATCAATAAGATTGGAACTTTAGGGTCCAATTATTGGGGAGATCAGAACTGCTGGGCTAGCGGCTAGGATGCATCTTTCCAAGGTCAAGGGTGGAGTTGTTCTATTCATATCTCATTGGTTTCCTTCATTTAAGTATTTTAGTTCTCTGACTACGAATTTCTTTCAGGAAAGAGAAGCAAGCCTCTCTTTTCAGATTGAAAAGGCAAAGTTTGGAAGAAAAAAAAAATCATGTTTTCCATCATACAAGGAGGGGACACATTTTTTCGTACTCGAGATTAATAACCTACAAAGTAGGGGCTCCCATGCCTTCCTTACAATACCCTACAAGACCATGAAATCACAACCTTTATCAATAACATGCTCTTTATAAATAATGGTAGTTTGCAATAAGAATCACTTGCTTATGCTAGATTGTTGAAATTGGGGTGAGTGCGTTGAAAATAAAAATGGTGTTAGCTTCAGTGAAATTGTTTTTATATGTGCGAGCTTGAGTGAAAAATGGAGCAGACTTTAGATTTGAAGTATAGTGCCTTTTAAAATATACCAACAAAGGATTTCATATTTTCTTTTAGTACTAAGTAGAAATTATTAAATTTAGTTGTTTAGTCTAAATTAATATTATCAGAATCAGATCGGGCTAAACACTTAAATAGTTATGATTCAATTTTATAATTGAATTCATAATCAAATTAATTTGAATTGATTAAAACTAATCAAAATCTAATTGAATTATCTAAATTGATCATTAAATTTTTATAAAAAAAACTCAATAGTTTATAAATATTTTTATATATTTTATACGATTGCATGTAAAAAAGATTATAATGTCATCTGGCTAAATGATTTAAATAATTAAATTGATTAAACATGAACAAATTTATTTATCAATTTCCTGTCGAGCTCAATTTTAAAAACGATATCCTAAACATTAATAACCAAAGAGTAAAACTTGGACTAGACAATATATATATATATATAATACTTACAGTGCAAGTTGGCATATCATAATAATACAAAACGAATATTATAATAAATGTAACATTATCCTAGATCCTATCTAAATTATATATATATAATATTGGCCTGCATCTAATTCTATTTGATGTGAATATTTCTACATTTTCTATATGTTCTATGTGCATGAAAAGGACGAAGAGTGGAGGCGCTTCTACATTGATATGATAGAGCGGTGTCACTATCATGGAAATGACATCCACTTTGTCTTAAGGAAAGTAAATTAGGTACTTAAATTTAACCAATAGTGTTAGTTGATCAGTCCAATTAAATACTATGATCTTATCCACCACGACATTACCTATATGAACCAAGTATATATAAATTTCTGCCGACTGTGATCACTGTTCTGTATTGCTTTATTTTTCGTTTTTATCTTAACTACAGTTATTCTTATGTTGAGTATCGTGGTAGTGTAAAAAAATTTAGGTCAAAATGCACATATATTCTAGTTTTTTGTTAACCATTCGTGAATATCACCAACGAAGAAGACATAACGTGATTACACGTGTGCTTTTAATCACTAAAATTTCTAATTTCTTCTACAATCAATATAATTCAGCCCGATTCGTGTTTTTTAGCAAAAGTGATTAGGGTTTCAAATTGAGAGCATTTCTCACAATCAAGCACAGGCAAAATCAATTCTCTCTCATGGGACTAGGATTTCGATAAAGATTCAAGGGTAACCCTCTCATTGGAGCAATTTCCTTGGGTTAGATGTTGCCCATGAAGTTCTCATCGAACCAATCTCTCCACACTCTCACACCTGCACAATGTTGTCACCATTGTTGCTATAGATTGAGATGACTAAGCAAATGAATAAGAGGAAGGCATCGGTCTAGCAAACCAGAAATGATTAGGAATGAGATTGGGTTAGATAATTAATCCTCTGCTTTTTCTGCAAAAGCCTTAGCTTTTCATATGAGTGCTTTCAGGGAGAAACATTTTGAAGGAAGAAAGAAATTAAGGATTAAAAACGCATGCAATCACGTGATGTCTTCTCCGGTAGTGATATTTACCAAGGGTAACAAAAGGGTTAAAATACACAATTTTTTGAATATAAAGTGATGAGTTAGTGAGTTTAAAACCATGAGAAAATTCTTTGCACAAGAACCATAATTGAAGGGAGTTACGTGCATTTTTGCCATATCTTTATTTGAGGCCAATCTTTATTGAAACAATTCACCAAAAGAATTGGAAAGTTTTTCTGTTGAATAGGCAAAATGAAAGATGCCCACATGGCTAAGTCGTAGGTGGTTAGAGATTTAAAGCTTGAGTTGTCGTAATAATTTTGTAATGTATCAAGAAAAAAAGACAGAATGATGAATGAATCAAAGTGCTCAGCAGTATCATGATAGATGATACCATTCCAGCCCCTTCTTTCTTCCATTTTTTTCTCTGTCCTCCATTATTTTTTCTTATCAAATATTTTCTTTTTCTTAATTGCTTAAAGGAACAAATACTAATTGGCTTTCTTTTTCAAGAGATATCTATTATATATATATATATATATATATATATATATATATAAACCAAGGTCATGGACAGAGATATATAATTCGAAGTGGTCCACCTCATCCCACGTAATATACTTGCAAATGTAATCATGGCAGATCTTTTCAAAGACTTAAGTTGGCATAATTTTGTAGAACCCATCAATCTCTTTTAACAAAAATTATATTGGCACTCGTAATGACAATGGCAACAGAAAATTTTCGGTCCTTCAGAAATTACATTAAACTAAGCAAGCATCATGTATTGCACAAAAAGTGAAAATGAAAAATGTCATCAGAACTAACATATCCTCTACATAATCTACTTCTCTGTTTCTTCCATTAGAAACTTCCACTCAAAACTGGGATTTCTTGTCATTTCCACTATACCACATGCAAAACCTTATGTACAGACATCCTCAGACACACTCTTTCTTACCCGAGAAAAAGAGAGAGAATAAGAAGAAAAGGGAACAAGAGATTCCCTTGTATACACATATAACAGCAAACAGAAGAGAGACCATAGAACTAGTTTGTGATCAAGAAACTGCAACTGCATCTCTATTACCGTTCATCAAACAAAACCGAGTAGGCTTTGGCTGGAAATTCTTCCTCCTATGAAGATCATGGCTAGAGGGCTTAATAATTTGCAGGAGAAATGCCTTCAATGAATTAGCTTTGGCAGCCATAGATGACTCCCAATGATGAGGGTTGGAGGGGCTCCTAGGCACAGGTCGAGCCACAGCTCGGTGGGGCTTCTTGTGCATACTGCACCGGAAGGAGCCAGGATGTGTGGTGGGTGAGCACAAGCACGTACGAGATGGTGGTGGTGGTGGTAGGTTTGTGTGGGAATGGGACTTTGAAATGGAAGGAGCATTTCTTGAGGCCATAGAATAGTTCTAACCCCAATAGAGTTTGAAGGGTGTGATTCTCTTTTTTGGATGTTTTTGAGGCAAAACTAATGGGAGGTTGCAGTTGAAGCCTTGAAGGTGATTAATTAATAGAATGGAATTCTGTTATATTTGGTAAATACATTGATGACCTTGTGTTTGAGTGGGAATTCCCAGTAAGCTAGCGGGTTGCTTAAGTAATTTGAGGAGATCAATGGCCTCGAGTGCACTTACCAATTTGTCCTTAGGGAGAACTCTAGAAAGGCAAATGAGTATTTCTCATAGATCAAGACCTTTTTTTTTCGTATCATCGAGACTTTATCTTTTTCCTTCTATGAGTAAATCAAACAGTAGATTGCATTAGATCAAGACTTGTATGTGATAGTGGATGGTCGAATCATAAAGTTAGTTAGCAATCCGTGTATGCATCGTGGTCGAATGAATTTTTGTTCAGAATACGTGGACTTCTTGTCGAATTGAATTTTATATTTTGTGCCAGATGAGCGGGTCCAATTGATTCACAATCTACTTTCAAGAGGTCATCTTTTCCCTCTTTTTATAACTTTTGGGGCACCTTTCAGTCAATGAAGCTTTAGCACCAATAAGTTTGAAGAAAGGAAGGGGGAAACTATAGCATTAGAGAAATGATACATACACGTACATTTTTATCTCATATTTCCCATATCTTTATTCTCTCTCCCTCTCACATATCTTACATACCATTAAACTCCCCTCTATCTCGGACACGACCATAACAAAAGTGAGCTCAATCTCAGACTGACACTTTACCCAACTCCAATGCACCCAAAAAATATATACATATAATTTCTTTAACATAAATTCAAAGAATAAATGTGTATCCATTAAGTCCTTTTTAATTGATTGATGGATTATAATCATACCCATTCTACCATACAAAGATGTCAGAGTCAGAGTCAGAGTCAGAACCACAGCCTGTGTTCCAGGCAGGGTGGGAATTGGCCAGCTACCAGTGGGGTGGAATCAAATTTGGTCGAAACAACGTTCTAAAGCCATTTGTTCCCAAACGAATCTTTGTCACATGTTGCATGAGTAGCTTTACTTCTAAGCTATGTCCATGTCGCTCGTGGTACATAAGCAAAACAATTGTCCTGCACCTTAATTTTATTGTTGGATATTTTGAAGGGAATCTTCCCCTTTCGTTGAAAGAGGAGTCTTTTTTCTTTTTTCTTCTTTCTTCTTTCTTCTTTTGTTTTTCTAAGGGGGGAGGGTCATAGTCGAAGGTGGTGTCTAATGCACAAGTTGAAGAAAGCAGGACTATTAGTTGTTTTACGGTCCACATCAAGTCACACAAGCACAGCCAACCTAAGGATCAATTTCTGTTTTTGGGTCAAACCTGAGACCATGATTCATCTTTCAATGAAGTCTCGGCATAAACATTAACAGAGAGTGCAAAACTCCAAAAACATATATGAAATAAAATGGTAAGTTCAGAGAGAGCTCCTTTCAACACTTTGAAGTCAATGTGATTAATAGTTTTATCAATTATCAGCAAGCATTAGAAATTTGGAATAGAGAGGCATCAGACCCATGATGGATATACCCCATAAATAATATGTGATCACAAAAATTGCATATAGTCAACACATTCCAAATAGTATTGTAACTCGAACAAAAATCACAACACACGCGAAAGCTTTCCTATTTTGTCCAAGTAAACTGTTTCTCCTAGAAAGACTTTCCATACATCTACTCAAGTATAGATAACTGTAAGATAAATAACTCTACATCACATACAATAAGAGACAACCTGGAATACAATCTAACTCAAATGTACATGAGAATCATATTGTACCTAAAAATGTTGTCTAGGTCACAACATCTTTAGCTGGCAATGAACTGTTTAGTGTAAACACGATGCCGCCGCTCTCTTGCATAGATGACCCAAAAGATCAAAGATAGCATTACAGCCGCAGATACAATGACTAATCCAATATAAATCCATTGACTGTGCCTCCGCAGACCAGGACAATAATTGTTGCTGATGTCTGTGAATGTTTGCCGCACAAAAGTGCAGTCTTCTAAATTAACCAAGAATGGACCATAATGATATAAACCGTAGCTAAC
Source organism: Styphnolobium japonicum (assembly GCA_023212625.1). NCBI lineage: Eukaryota > Viridiplantae > Streptophyta > Magnoliopsida > Fabales > Fabaceae > Styphnolobium > Styphnolobium japonicum. Next base: position 22,228,461 of record JALBWW010000003.1, read on the forward strand.
ATTCACTGCAGCTTCCATTTGGCTGTATATGGTGGGGGTCATCCGACCAGGTGTCTTACAAATGCCTGATGAAGAAACCTGACAAGTATAATTCTTCCACACCTGCTTGAAACAAAATCTGAATGTTACACTTACACACATTTTATATCATTAGCATGCCACAAATGAGTATCCAAACCCATCCACACATGCAGATCAGGTCAGAGAGAAACAAAAATAAAAATGTTAAAAGTATCATTTTAGGCCAGAAAAAATAAAAACCAGGGACCTAGCAACAAAATGTCTGGACAGGTTTTCTTGGATATAGATTTTCGTTTCAAAATCTTAAATAGTTAGGCCAGGAAAAAAAAAGAAAAAGACCAGGGACCTAAAAAGAAAATGTCTGGCCAGGTTTACCTGGATATAGATTTACATTTCAAAATCTTAAATAGTCACTTACCTCTGTAGCGTTGTCCAACGGAACTTCCCCAGCTGCACACTGCCGATCTGTCAGGTCAGGGTTAAATGGATTGCAGAGAACAGGCATACGGGGACCTGATTGATTGTAATACACGGGACCAGCAATAGGTGGGAAATTTCTATTTGTGACATTGGAAATGATTCTGTCAACTAATCCAACAAGTTGGTGTGTCACATCCCTGCTACGTAACAAGGTTTCCTGGGCAGTTGCATTGTCCACACATGGAAGAATTTCATCCAAGGCTGTATGTGCAGTAGGGTTCAGAACCCACTCATCCATGGCAATACATGTATCTGCAACCGCACTAGAGCAAATATGCAATAAAGTTAGTTTTTAATTATATTATATACATGCAGCATAAGTGATTGTAGCAGCAATGAACTTCATCAAAAGATATAGACAGGCATTTAAAATGAGTATTTCATATATTAGAAGATCTTCAAAGTCCTAAACAAAACTTGGCTAAAGCATTCAAAAAGTATCTAGTTTTTTTTCCTACTCTCATGTTGGAAGATTTTGTTTTTTTCTTTGTTTGAAAAATAAAGCTTGAATTAACAAGACACGCGTGTTGCCTTGCCTACAAAAATATGCCAATCCCATATACAATACAATGGAAAACATCTAACGTACAATAAAAAAAAATTGCTTTACTTTTCCTTTTGGTTCAATGTTGCTCACCACTAAATTTAATGGGGTCAAAGTACCTATCATAAACCCAGATAGTGTCCCATTTTTCTTTCATTGTGTCAGCTTCAGAATGAGTTTCTATGTTGTCATATCATTTTACCAAAGAAGCACAGAAAAAATAACTTCTATAGAACCAATTTAAGCCAGACAGGATGTTCACATTTTCCAAGCAAATAAAGTTTAGAACCCATACCTTTTCAGTACTATGATCTGTTTTCTATAATAACTCCATAACTCACCGTTAAATCCTTTCTACTTCCAAACTTTACTAGACTAAGAATGCTTATCCAGACATATAGACAACAAAACAATTTCACAGTTAATTAATGAGTACAGCACAAAAGATTAAACTTCATCGTCAATTATGGGAATACTCTCAGCTTCAATGTACTAAGTACATGTTGATTGTCCAATGCGAGTGCAATCAAACCATTTCACATCAGTATAAAATAAGTTTAGTTTGAGTAGTTTTATTTTAGAAATTAGGATTTTGATGAATTAGTACTCAATGTAAAAGCTAATATAGCCTATTACTAACATTGCAACATAACTGCAGTCTGATCTCAGTATGCCCAGAAGCACAGGAGAAAATCCGTTATCAACCACCTCATCTGATACTTCCAGATCCCAATTGAAAAGCAAGGAACTGGTGATTTCATAAGTAACAAAAGCCTATGCCCCCAAATTCTAACTACTCTCACTCTCAATAAGTAAAAGGAGTAGGCCTAGAATATAATGATGATAACGCAACAGTTAAAAGTTCAAACAACATATCTAACAATATACTCCTTAATTTCTCACTGTTTGCTTCAGACATTTTGACGATCTTAATAGATCCTTACCACCAAAATTTCAGCTATCACAACTGAAGCATGCAGTCTTCATAAATGATTAACTTATTCTAATAATATCTTCTATCATTAAGCTCTATATTGATTTCATAAACATGAATAACTGGCTTCAAGATCTAGAGTTTCAATTAATTCTTTCATACAGCTTCAAAGCTCTAATTTCCTTTGAGAAAGAGAAGGAAGCTGCTCATATACCTCACAGTGAGTCCATTTCCTACTTAACAAAGTAAAAGGAAAGGCCAGTGATGATTTTAAAAGGACAAAACTGTATTTAAGTAAGGCTGGAAATAAGCAATACCACATGGTTACACATTTTGTTCAATCATTCTTCAAAAAGGTACCATCAAGGCTCCCTATCAACACCAAATCCTCAGACTGCTAAACATTGAACTAAGAGTCCCTTGGTTTGTCCCAAGGTGAAGAAAAAAGTAATTCATAGTAGATCTAGACAAGTATACATCCATGATGACATCAAGGAGAAAATTAAAATAAATTTAATATAAATTCTAAAAGAAAACAGGAACTTACTTATGAAGAAAAAGAAATACACCACAAAGTATAAATGTGCCTGCAACAAGAATCCATCCGACAACTACCAAGCTGCAGCCAATGGAAACACGGAAACACATCATTTACTGACTGGAAACTTTAATGGCACAAAACCATCAAAGAATTAAAAAACCCAGAAGAAACAAAGAAATAGAATATGGCTCAATGAATTTAACTTACAAGTATACCAGACACTGCATCCCAAGTATGGAAAATACTGCAAAAAGTTTACACCACAACAACACAAGGAAATGAGAATATTTTGGTAAAACTTTAGTAGCTTATAGAGCAAGAAAACCAAAACAGAAAAAAAAGGAACAACCAAACAAACGTACAGAATCCGAGAAATGCAAGAAAGAGCATAACAGCAGCAAGAATAATAAGAGCCAATCGCCTACAGAGCACAACAGATGATTGTTAGGCTGTTAGCAAAAAGATAATTCAAAAATCAAATTAAGATTTCATTTCATACTTGTACTTACATTCCATCTATGCCATCTTGTATTTTCTTTGAATTATCTTCAGTCTTACTGGAAAGATCGGCTGCAGAAGTGTTGATTTTCGTTTTAACATCATCAATCTCCTTCTGAACATCTGATGGCAAAAAAACTGCATCAACTCCAATCTTCTTAGCTGCATCAAGATAATCTGACACGTTCCTGAGGTTTTCAGCAGTGAAGTCAGCCTGACTCACAACATAAGCCAGAGTGTTTGAGGTGCTTCCATGAAACTTCCCCTGACTGGTGTACAGGATAATGCATCCAGCTCTAACATAATCAAAACATATATGCTTAGGGAAATAGCCAACTGAAACAAGCATATCACAAGAGATGATTTGTTTGTTTTGAAGAGAGAGAGAGAGAGAGAGAGAGATACATTGCCGCAAGGGTGAAGAGAATGAGGAAGATCAAGGACAAAGCATAGGCCAGTCGAGAATAGCCATAAGGCTCTCTAGGACAACAGCAGTGACACAGACAGATGAAGGATAAACAAAGCCCAAAAATCACGAACCAGACTGCAGCAACAACAAAGAAGGGAACCGCAGTAAAAACAACTGACTGCACCAAAAGGAATGAACAATTTGAAGTTAGCCAAACATTCATATTTCTAACAATCTAAACAACAACAACAAAAACAAAATAGAAATTCTGAGTTCAAAACACGGGAAAACAAAATACCATGCAAGATCAGAAACCCAAGAGTAAAATTAGAAACAAATTCTATGGTGTCACGTTCCATACTAGAAAAGTGAAAAATCACAAATTTGTGAATATACCTAGTTTAAGAAAAAATGATGAACCGAATATATTACAATGGATTGAAAAACCAGACCAAGCAATAACTTATCATCAATTTTACCACCAAGACAAAAAGCAAGGACAAGGGTAACATGTATTACCACTGATTATAGAAAGTTAGATACGTGCTTAAAAAAAAAAAAGACAAGCGTGTCAACGAAAGATAGAAACTAACCGCGATGTAATGGCTGTTGCTGATATTCCAACCACCGGTGTAACGGTTAAAGTTGTCAAGAGGGTCCTTCCGGCTTGTCCTTTTCTGAGCCAAGATCAGAGACGTGTTGGCGGGTGCTTCTTCCGCCATGGATCTCCGTGTCTTCCATGGAAGCACCTCCTTGTACTGTCTCTCACCAACAATCTCAACACCATCTAAAACACAAAACAAGAAAAAAAATATTAAAAAAAAATACCCATTTGAGAAAAAATTAAAACTTTGACAATGAGAGGAGAAAAAAACAACAAACCTGGAATACGTAGAGAGTGGGAAGGTGAGGTTTTTGCAGAGGTGGAGAGAAGAAAGAGGGAGAAAGAGAAGAGGAGAAGGAGGAAAAAAGGGTGTGATGTGAAGCATGGCATAATGGGTTTGGTTGGTTGGTTAAGAATGAATGGGTTAAGGTTTGCTTGTGTTTTTTCTTGCGGTTTACCCAGAGCCTTTGGTTTTGCAGAGAGATGCAGAGGAAGAGAGTGGGTGGAAGAGAAGGAGTGTTTGAGGAGGACAAAAAAATTGCCGCTTTATTTTGGGGTGTGATTTTCTGCATTCCTCATCTTAAGTCTTTTGCACTTGATACTCACTCTCCCTGTAGGCCCCATATATAGAACCCTTGTCTGTATTTTAACCCTCTGACCAGAATGCCCTTTTCTTTTTCTTTTTCTCTTTAAAAATTTCTTTCTAATGTAAATGACAATTTTGTCTTCCTATAATTATTCAAGCGTGTAACATTATTCCAATGTGGTATTTTTTTAGGTTAAACAATGCTTATTTTAGTATTTAAAATATATAAGTGTTATCATATTAATCATTTGTTTATACGCATATTGAAATGATTTTTTACTATTAATTTATGAAATTTAATTTGATGTTATAAATTAATATTAAAATGTTATTTTAATATGAATGTATTTATAAATAAAGAATTAATTTAATGACAGTTACATGTTAAAAAGGCATTTACTTTTTTATTATTATAAAGAAGTACAAGTATTTATAAAATAAAAAAGAAAAAGTACAAGTAAAGTGACATAAGGGATTCAACTTTATGACCAAATAATTTTTAAAGAAATTTAACCCCACTTAAACTATAACTTTTGAACTATTCTGTATATAGTGTTCTTTTGTTTGTTTGTTTTTTTTGTTACATTCTGTAGTATTCTTTAATCAGGGAAAAAAAAGTTTGTATAAACAAATAATTAGGAAATATACCGGGGGAAAAAAGTTATAAAAATGGATGACTTGCAATGCAGCCATAACTCACTTTCGTGTTAGGTGTTTGGCCCAATAACCAGCAATACACTTCAGAATGTATTCTAGAACTAGAATATTAAGATTAAAATGTATTTTGACTCTAAAAATTAATTTTGAAACTAGATTAATATTTGATTATTACTTTTTTAAAAAAATTTAATAAGTGTACATATCCATTCTAATCAAAAGTGACACTTTTCAGTTTTACTATAATCATATAATGTATTTTGGGTAAAATGCATTTTAAGTCTAATTTACTAATTTGTATTCAATAAAATGATATATATTTACATAAAATAGAATGCATTATTTTTATGTTGGTAATTTTACACTTAAATTTAATTTTACTTAGGATCTGTTTGGATGATAGAATTGAAATTATAGTTTAGAATTCTAATTTCAATTCTATTTCTGTTAGAATTAGAATTGATAATAATCTTAATTTTTATATTTGGGACAATTAAAGAATTGAGAATTTTGAATTGTAATTCGGAACTAAACTTTAATTTTATTATTTAAATAATTTTATCAAGAATTTATAAAGATATAATAAATAAATTTAAATTATTAAATAATAATTTAAAATTATAAAAAAATTCAATAGAACTTGTTTTGTTAGATTATAGCAGTCACAATGGATGTCAAACTAAAGGACGTCATTAACAATGACAAAAGTTATTGCAAGACACCGACGTCAGTGATTGGAGGAAGCACAACAATTTTACCTTTGCACGCGCGACGACGACAACAATGATTAGAGGCCATCAGTGGCTAGAACGTTAGAGGCGCAGTGAACAATATGGCCGGAGTACACAAGTAGCGATGTTGCAGGAACACGCCGACGGTAACATTGCGAGACTATGTTAGTGTTGCGAGCCGCAATTGTTGTTGGATAGTTTTTAACTTTATCTTTTAATATTCAAAAAATAAAAAATCTTGATATTTAAGATTATATCAGTGTTGCGAGCGGCAATTATTGTTAGATAATTTTTAAATTTGATCTTTTAATATTTAAAAAAATAAAAAATCTTAATGTTTAGAATTTAATTTTTTAAAGTTTAAGCTAAGAATTGATAATAGTATAAACTAATTATTTTTCAATTCTATATAATTAAATTCAGAATTATAATTATAATTCTAATATATATAACAAACAAAATAATTAAAATTAAGAAATTTAATTCTAATTTGAACTTCAATTCTACCCACCAAATGAAGCTTTTTAAGTTATGCAAACAACTCCCTCTTACAAAATCATTTTTAGGTGAACATTTTAAAACAGAAAATACATTCTTCCAATATAGAATATGCTCAAAACTAACTTTAGATAAATTATCCAAACAAGTTCTACATTGTTTGCTTCTTTAATTTTACTAGTTTGACTTTAACTCTGTTAACGTTAATTCCCATAATTTAAAAATTGATATAATTAATTTTTTTGTTCTGTTAACATTGATGTAACACATTTTATGTTAACATGATATTCTGTCGCATTATTTCATATTAGTTAAGTTAATAAAAAAAATTTAATTTCAATTTATTATCAGTATAAAGTTTTTTTACACTATCATTCAATTATGTGTTGACATATCATTAAAAGAATTAGACTTTTTAGGTGATTGTTGTAATAGTTAAACTCCTTTAATGATTTAGTAACATATGATTAAATGACAATGTAAAATTTTTTTACACTGACAATAGATTAAAATTAAACTCAAAAAAGAATATCTGATCCGTTATCAAATTTTGTGTCTCGTAAATCAAAACAAAAAAAAAACAAAAGTATCGCGAGAATAGCAAAGATATTGTCATATCATCATCATACATACCTGAAAATTGAATTGTATTAATTCTAAAATATAAAAATACTGTTATTATTAAAAATAAGAGAGACTAAAATCAAACTTAAAATGAAATCAGGAGAATAAAAATGTAATTAAACCTTCTTATATTTTTTATTTCTTCCTCATTCCCACCCATGATATTGTATTATGTGTAACTAACACCTAAAAATATAGATAACCAAAGATAGTGACCCAAGTTTAATCTAGATTACATCGAGTTCAGCTTTACGATGACAAACTGCAAAGGTTACTCTTGTCTTTATTTTTTATTTTTTATTTTACATTTACTACTTGGTTTTAATTAAAGTAACAAATAATATGCCTACAAAATTATGATTCCTCTTCTTCCATTCAAGGACGCAGAGTTTGATGTTAAATAAAAATCACATTGAATTTAATCAATTTCTAAAGTGACACCCAATTAGATATGGCGATGTATAAAAGTTAAGAATATATAGGCTTTCCAATCAAACTTGCAACGTCCATTATCTAAAGATCGAATAAATTAATTGGTGACAGCCTTTTTCACCTAAACGAACTTTACATCAATGGAAAGTCCCTATCTCTAAACAACACACGCTAGTTGGTAAAGCCAAGTTGTTTGCCTTTCCCATATTCCAAGTGTGTAAATATACAAATCTTGCAAGGCATTTTCCCTCCTAGCTTTTTCTTATAATCTCTTGCGACGTAGATCCAATTGCTTTCTTTCTTAAACGTGCGGCAAGTTTATTATAGCCACAACAGATTGTGGATGATTAATATGCTTTTAAATTGATTTTTGTTTTTGTTTTGAAAAGCCATCTCATAATTATTGATTTTTTGTGATTTTATATTTTTGTGAGAGTTGCGCTACTCTTGACAAACTTATTTATGATGATAAGGTTTACCACCACAAAACTTAAGGAAAAGAATTTTTTTATATAAAAAAAAACATTAATAAAGAAGCCTGAATAATTTATAGCAAGCTCATCCAGAATAAGGTGTATGAAAATATCAGGGAAGTTGTTCACTTAAAATGTAAGATATTGACTTTCTACTCAACTACCGTTTTCTAATGAAGTTTAATGGCTAGTTATGGAACACGAATTTCGTTATTTTCTGGGAAAACAAAACGGAAACTAAAAGGAACTACTACACTGATAACCATTTGGCAAAGGCGTGAATTTTTAGGAGTTGACAGCCACGAAAAGATGGTGTACCCCCTTCGTATTCATTATTCAACGCAGCTTGTGAATTTAATTTCTTCGAACAATAGTTTGCAATTTTTTAAATTGCCGAATACACCAAATACCAAAATTTATTTTATTTTGTAATACGCACCTTACAATTTAATTAAGTCAATACTAAAGAGAGCATTATTACTTATACAGTTGTTAGACCTATTAAAATGAGTCAAGGAAAACGGACCATTTCATTTAACTCATCTAAAATAATCGTGTTGGATTAGTATTTTTTTTAATTTGTTAATTTGGGGAGTCATTATAGTTTGGTCTAGTCAAATGTCAATTTTTATTTTTATTTATGTACATAGCCAAATGGCAAATTTATGTATAGCTGGTTATATGAGTTTGGGAATGTTGACAAATCCCCTTAACTCGTTTAAAATAATAATATTGGATTAGTATATTTTTAAGGGGAGTCATCTTGTTTGGTCTAGCTAAATGATAAGTCCATGTAGAGTTAGGTATATGAGTCTGGGCCATTACTTGACTCTTATAATCTAATTCTTAGACGGATTAAGTTTTTTATATCCCTATCCCGTATAGAGTGAATTAAATTGTCCGTTTAAACGCGAGTTAAACAAATTAAATCAAGTTTAATCATGAATTAAAAGTACGTTTGGATAAAAAAAATTTAAATAAGTACTTCAAAAAAAATTTCATAAGTTTTTATGTATGTTTGAATGAAATTTTTAAAAAAATAGAAGTTAAAAAAAAAATTTAATTATTACTTTTTTTAGAAGTTATTGATTCTCAGCTTCTGAAAATAAGAGAAGGAGAAATGATTTTTAATATAATTTATGGACAAAAATGCCCTTTGCTTTTATTAAAAATTATATCTCTTGTTCTCTTTTTTTTCCCTTTGTAAACTTTACTTCATTTTTTCTAGGTATCCTATATTTTTAGTAATTTTGATATAAAAAAGCTCTTTTATTCTTTTTTATCCAAATAAACTTACAAGTCCTTATATTACTTAAAAGTACTTCACAAACAATATATCTAAATGTAAAATAACTTTTTCTTATTTTAAAAAAAAACTTTACTAAAAAATGTTTACAAAAAAAGTCATTTTTTTATAAACTTATTCAAATGAGCTTTAACTTACCATCTAGTCTTTTTTTTATTATTATTAAAAACAAAACTTATCCAACATGGCTAGTGTCCTAACCCAGCCTTCTATCACACTAGCACAGAGAGGAAAGAAGATGAGTAAGAGAATGATGAAGCCAAAGATGAGTAAGAGAGCCTCAAGTCACATTGTAAGGATAAGGCAAGCAATGATAGCTTCTCAAGGTAGTGGGCGGGTTAAAAAATGAAAAAACAAAAACAAAAATAACGAATTAATGACCCACCCCATAAACTTGCTATCTTTAAGGGTCAAATTAGGGTTTATGATACCCTAACCCATTTATTAAATGGACCAGGTCAGCTCGTATACTCATTACTAAATCTATAGGTGTGCCATCTTACGTGTTCAATAGTTGTAAAACAACACAAAAGGTCGATGGGTTAAGGGCAAGTTATGACGAGCTAGCATGTAGGTTATCTCATCTAACCCACCAATTGCAGAAAAAAGTGGGTTAAATTGAGAATAAGATTGTTCATTGGGTAGGTTGACTCAACAACTGGATTACCTAACCAGATATATTAAGTACAAGTTGGGTTGGGTCATTGGGTTGCTTCAAGTCCAAACCCTCCCAACTTCATCCTATAGTTTTGGGTAGCTAGTTATAATTTTAAACCAAATTAAAAATTGACTTGACCTAACTACCTAATTACTTATATTTTTGTTGAATTTTAAGTTTTGATGATGCTTAAGTTTTTGAGCACGTGGAAATTATATGCATTTGATTTAAGTTAGTTGATGAGTTGTTAATTTTCATGTGCCTAATTATTTGAATAAATTGAAAAGTTGTATGTGTTTATTAGAAATTATTTGAATTGACATGTGTTGAATCATTAATTGATTGAGTGATTTCTTGATTGAGGAAAGTACTCAATTCTACATGTGTTGAATCCCTGATTTACCTTAATTGATTGATTGACTTTTTAAATTAAGGTAATTATTCTAACATATTGATTATTAGGCTCTAATGAGAAAATTTTGAATTTCAAATTGAAAGAAATGTTGAGCCTTTCTTCGTATAAAGTCTAGAGAAAAAGAGCAGTCATATGAGCAGCTACTGGAGTAAATGTGCAACTATTGGGAGTCTTCAGATCAAACAAGCAACTAAAAGAGTGATTATTGGACCAAAAGAATAGCTATTAAGATCTACACGTGACTTACACTTAAAGCTAGCAAGACTCATTTTCTTGACTCCAATCACTATAATGGCTAGCATATTTTTTTTAAAAAACCTTTTGGCTACAAAAGGTGTTTTGGAAGGATGAAATAATTGATCCTAAATGAAGAAAAAAAAACAGAAGAACCGTGTCATCTCTCCAATCTTAAGTTCTTTCATTCTTGTGTTTCTTAGACTTGCATACATACTATAATGAGAGAGTATTTGAGAATCATTGTAACTCATTTATAAGAGCATTTGAATATTGAGAGTTAGACTCTTGTTCTAGCTAGTGGAAAAAGAAAGAGTGTATGTAGCATTCAAGATTCTTTCTTAGGTTATGTTACTTTATTTTGAGTTGAGGTAAATAAAGATTTATTATGGTGTCTTTAGAAAAAACAATGCCACTATCATTTTGCTTTTGATTAAGGTAGAGAAAGGTTATGTTTGTGTCTTTGTAAGCAAAAACCTATATATAAATTAAAGAAAATTACAAACAGTTATTTAGGAACTATACATAGGTCATGCATTATAAATAAAACGGGACAAATCACCATCTCTCTTTTACTTTATAACATTCATGTTTGATTGATCGCATTTGAATTAAAGTTTTTAATTTGATAAAATCTATCATTGATGCATAGAAACAATTCACCGGTTCTTAGTTCTATCCCAAAAGAGAGAAAAATTCAATAGAAACGACGTCGTTTCCTAGGTTTTGATAACACCTATCCTCTCAATTGTTCTTTCCTCTTCCTTTCGGCCTTTAGAATAGCCGCCTTACTCAGATTCCTACCCACCCTCGGCCACTCAACCGTTTGCTTAATTGCCCACACCTTGCTCTTCCTGTTTGTGTCGTCCAATCATTTACTTCGAGCTTTTTTACCTTTCTCGCTTGGTTCATCTTTTCCTTCATTCTCTATATGCTCCATTTGTCGTCGGCTTGCTTACCCAAGTGCCTAATTGAGGAATGGAGAAAGAAAAAGGAGAGGAATTCAAACACGACTTATATTAAAAATTTAAATTCATTTCTCTTCGTGGCTTCTTGTTTGTTTTTCTTGAAAAAGCAATTATTTTAGAAAAATAAAACCTACTAATCAGAACCAACTATAAATAGCTTGGGTTAGTAGAATGTGGTTGACAAAACCGACCTGACCACAATTGGTTGGGTGGTTTTCTGAATTCATTTAAAATCAATCTGTGAACATCCTTAATTGAAATTTTGCCAACCTACCAATTTGATGAATTAGTCGTAGAGCAAGGAGGGGCAACTCATTTGATAGTTATAATAGTTATAGGAAAATGATGAGATAACCAAATTTATCCTCTAAAAATTACTTTAACAAGATAACCTAATAACTCATGAATTTTATAGTATATAAGTTACATCTATCATTAAAGGAGAATGACATTCTGTTACTTTCGTAGGACATATAGTTATTGTTGCCCTTGTTACCTCCAATATCTATACAATCCTGAATCTTTGCTTTAGGATGACGACAAAGAACAAATGTAAACTCGGGATATTTCGGTAAATAAATAAATTAGAAAAGACTTAAATTTAGTTAAATTTAATTCGTACTGAAAGGGCATTTTCGTACACAAAAATATGAAAGAGCCTTCGTTACAGAAAAACCAAATCCAGCCCCACAATTGCTGAAATTTTGTGATTCTGTGTGGTTTAATCAAATCCACATATAAAATTTTATAAAAAAACGTGATTGCCTGCCCCACTACCACAACACGATTTCGGATTTTCAATTTTAAATTTACATGTTCCAGAGTATTTAACTATTAACAGTCCCAAACATCCCTAGATCCTACTTGTGAAGTTCTCTCTATAAAGAAAACATTACATGCTGGTACTGCTACGTGTTTGTGTCTCGGTTTCTCATGTCATATTCTTAGTTTTGTTTTGTCATGAAGCTTGCTTAAGATAATCATGCTTTGTTGTCCTCTTAATCACAAATTTTTAATATTTGTGACTTTGCGATTTTGGTGTTTTTGCCTGTAATTGATTATTTGAATTGTTCTAAGATGCTAGCTGTTGCCTCTTGATAATGACATATATATTCTTTGCCGCGTGGTTTTGGCATCATGTGCCTTCTCATCTATATTCGGAAATAAGATGCTTCCTTTCACTCTTTTCTTTGAAGCCTTCTCAATGTTATTTGTAATTTCTACATTGATGCCTTAGTTAGACATTGGTGTATTTTGCTGCACATATAAAAGCTTGTTTGGTTTGTTTTTTATTTTTTTATTTGGTTAAATTTATTTTTATTATAATTATAAAAATATTACATTATTTTTGTTTTGTTTCATATTTTTAAAATTTTGTGAAAGAAATAGTAAAAATAAATAAAAATAACAAAAAAGTTATTTTCATCATTTTTTTTATAAAATTTTAAAAACAGACAGCAAAATAAAACAAATGTAACATTTTTGTAATTATAATTAAAATATATTTAACTGAAAATGAAAATAAAAAATATACAAACCAACTCTAATATTTCATTATTTTATATTAAATCCTTAAGACAAATGAGAAAAACAGACAAAAAGTGTGAACAAAATGGAAGTGTCGTTCTTTGTTTATAACTATTTATACAAGGAGCCTAACATTAAAAAAAAATATGAAAACAAAGATCTCGTGTAATTAGTAAAAAATAAAACATATTTGTGATAAAATATTTCAAAAGCAAATACATTACTTTACCACCAAAGTTTTTGGTTGCTGGTATTCATCTTTATTTGTTGAGTAATGATACATTAACGTATTGTTACTAATTTTTACAACAAAATACTTAAAGAGTTTAGAAGAGTTTAGAAAAGTTTAGGTACACAAAATGTAAGACAATAATCTTATTTTGTATCATTGATCATGTGTCATATCAGTTAATTTTAATACTAATCATTCTTAATATATAGTTAGTAGAAGACAATAGTAACATATATAGTTTGATGTGATACACGCTTAATAGTGCAATTATAATGTAAAAGAATTATTGTACCTAAGAGTCTGTTGGTCATATGGGAGGTCAATGATTATTTTAAAGATTCATTGTACATATGGGCGCATATCAAAGGTGTTTGATAGCTCAGCCTATCAGTGTCACGTGTACCACGAAACCCCTCAGGCTCACCCACAACATATATAAATATGGGGCTATGTGCTGCCACAATAAAAAAATAAAATTGCGCCTTAACTAACATCTATAACTTTTGGCTTACTGGCAATGCTTGATCTAATAAGTGATATCAAAGCGAGATTTTAGGTTCGAGTCTTTTGAGTGTCGTCTGGGGCGGATTATTGTTAGTCTTAAGGGATGTCAATGATTAGCCTAAGGATTGGTTGTGCTTATAGACCAAATGTAATTGATAGCTTAGCCTGTCAGTGTGTCACATGTATACTGTGAAACCCCGCAGGCTTACCCACAATAGGTATAGACCCTGCATACATGAAATTTGGTTATAAATTACACTCACCCTATATTTTTTTTATCTTTGATTAACTGTTGACTTAACATTGCTAAGTATTTTCTAAAAGAAAAAAATAAATTTACTTATCTATATTTATATACAATATATTAAAGTAGACTATGCAAGCCATCTAATGCCATGTAATATCAATGCTTACTTGGCCTCCTTTAAACAAACTTAAAAAATTTATTAGTTCTTGCAAGTCATCTAATGTCACATAATGTCACGTGCTGACATGACCTCCTCTAAACAAATCTAAAAATTCATTAGTTTTTACAAATCATCTAATGTTACGTAATGTTTTGTGTTGGCACGATATACTCTAAACAAATTTAAATTTTCGTTAGAGTGAAAAAATTTTATATTCACTAAGAGGTTTATATTTATAAGAAAAAAGGGTAACAACATAAGCTGTTCATAATACTTTTATGAATATCAACCTGCCATGTTGGTTAACCTATATTTAGTTTTTTTGAGTTTATGCTCAGTATAATCACAATATGATAACTTATAAGGTTAAATCACAGTTGAAAACATTCAACTTAGGAAACACTATCATGAAAAAAAAATATACAAATAAATTTTAAAAGTAATTTCATAGCAAAGTACAAAAAAATTTAATATATTGCTTTCATATTCAATTCATAAACCGTCATATCATTACAAAAATATTCAAAAATTCTATTTAGAAAAACTTAACTACAAATATTTATGGATTTAATTTTAATCCACTATCAATTTAAAGTTTTTTACATTATCATATAATCACGTATTGCTAAATCATTAAAGAACATTGAGTATTACAACAATTACATAATAAATCTAATTCTTTTAATAATGTGCTAATACATCATTAGACAATAATATAAAAAACTTTACACTTAATCAAATTTAAACTCAATATTATTGTGCAAGTTCCCTTGCATACTTAATTCATAAACTAACTTATTATTACAAAAAATATTTATAAAATTAATTCAGAAAGAATTAACTACACATAAATATGCAAATGTCGTGCATTGCGCGGGTTAAAGTATTAGTTATTAATTATTAAGTAAGCTCTATATTACAACAAAAGCTTAATCTTATGATTTTTACTGTACAAAACCAAGTTGGCTTTTAATAAAAACGTAAAAGTGATATAATTTGACAAATGTTATAAAAAGAAGTATAATTCATATTTGTCTCCATATCTTCTAGGTTGCGAGGGATGCATGCTAATATACACTTAAATTGATATTCTTACCATTTGTATCAACAACAACATATATATTATAATAATTTATATCTTACGTAGACAAAATAATTAAAACTACAATATTTGCTTTCAAGTAGTTGAGTTAGAGAACTTAACAAATGAAAGACAACTATAATATGATTACTATTTTTTTTTACATAATACACCTTCGTGATATATTAATTATTTGTTAAAATAAAATAAATTCATATATGAATTATATTCCTCTCTATGTATATTTTTCAATTATATTACTTACTTTTATAGTAAAAAAATTAATTTGGTTTTGTAAAGAAAAAAACGTAAAAAAAAACTCTTGTTTTAGAGCTTATTAATAATAAGTAAGTTTTTTTTTCCTTTTTAAAATACTTAGTCATGTGTTAAGTTAATAATTAGTTAAAAATAAAAGTAAAAAATACACTGAAATATAATTTATAACTAAATTTAAAATTTACTGTCATTTTAGTGAATTTGTAGATTGTATTTAATTAATTAATTTATTTTTTAATGTTTTCTACATTTGTAGCTAGTGGCACAAATACACGTGGAAAGACACATTCTGTTGGGACTTGGGACCATCGTGCATAAATGTTTTCGTTTCGTTTTTCCAGACAACTAGATGGCCTTGTTATGATGTTTTTTACGTATCTATCTGGCTAGTGGCAACAACTCGAGTCTGAGGTGATCGGTGCTTCCTTCATTTATGACGAATAGCATCTTATCTCTTATTTTATTTTGTGAACATTATTTTGGTATTCATATATTTTTTTATGGGTATTGATATTTAGGTCAATTGTTAAGTATTTATTAATTATTATTTATATTTAATTAGCTTTCAAACATTTATTATCAAACTAATAATTAATAAATGATTGATAATTTATTCTAAGTACTATACTCATCAGAGTACTATAGCAACTATTATCTTTATTTTATGTTGGTCATCCTTAAGTATATTTGTATTAATGTTGTCAAAATTAAACCAGACGATCCGATCATAAATTAGACTTTTAAGCAATTATGTTTTAGTCCTATAACTAAAATCATGCTCATACTATTTTAGATCGGTCAAAATCAATCAAAAGTCGAATGTACCAATCGATTATTAAAGTTTCATTTTTAAAAACTCAATATTTCATAAATATTTTTATATTTTTTATATGATTGCATGTGGATTATATTATTTTTATAACGTTATATGTTTCAACTATACGGTTTAAACGATTGAATATGTTGAACCAATCAAAAAATAAAAATCCATCAAATACATATTTATGATTTTTTTAGAGTTTAATTTTAATTAATTTTTAGCTGTCATCAAATCATATATTGACATATTATTAAAAGAGTTAAACGTTCTAGATAGTTGTTGTGATAGTCATACTCCTTTAATGATTTATCAACATATGATTTGATAATAGTGTAAAAAAAAATTTATATTGGCAATAGATCAAAATTTAAATATTTTTATATAGACTTTGTTAATTTCAATGCTTAAAAATACAAATAAATTTATTAAAACTATTGATTCTATAAACTTAATAATCTCAAATATTTAAATATATATCTTTTAATTATGCCATTAAGATTTATTTAAAGACTTATGTTCAATTCTCATTATTAGGAATTTTTTTTTGTTAGACAATTTATAAATATTACAGTAAACTCTTATTAAGACTTATGATATGTTCTAACTTTAGAATGTAGTAGTTTTTTTCTCCATAAACCTTTTTTCACCAAAACATATTTTTTAGTTATTTCAAGTTAACTTTTATATTAAATTATCCGTTAACTTTTGGAATTATATTTAATTTTCTTTAACAAAACCTTAATTTATTTGTTTGGTTGAATAAAACTATCCTATGGTTCCTCAAAGTACAGATACAAGCTTTATTAATTTTGTCATCTACACAATAATTTTATCATTTTAATCCCTTAAACTTCAAATTTCCAATAACATGGTCCTTACCTTCATATAATATTACGGTCACTGTCATATTTGGCGCATAGTATAAGATAAGATAATATGCGATAAAAGTTATTAAATAGTATTTGATAAATTATTCATTTTATAAAATTGTATACTTAATAGTTCTTAATATGTCATTATATAAGATATGATATTATATAATTTTATACTATTATGTATTTGTTATTACAATATATAAGTCAATATAAGATAATAAAATATTTATTTAGACAAATATACTCATATATATTAAAAAGCAATAAATTCTAGAAAAAGAGTTTTTAGAGATAGAGAATGAGTTTCTATAGAAAGATTTTTTGGAGAGAGTTTTTAGAAAAAGATAAATTTTCCATAAAGTTTATTGAAAGAGAGTTTCTGAAGATAGAATTTCTTGAGAGAAATAATTTTTAGAGATAAGGTTTTTTAGAGAGAGAAATTTTTTAGAAAGAGATGAAATTTTTAGAAAAGAGAGTTTTATAAAATGTTTTTATAGAAAGAGAGTAAATGATTTTCTAGAGAGTTTCTAATAAGAGCAATTTTCTAAAGTGAGTGTTTTTAAAGAGGGGGTGGGGAGAGATTATAGATAGAAAGAGTTCCTAGAGGGATTTTTTAGAGTGAGATATTTTATAAAGAGACGGTTTCTAGAGGAGAGACATATATTTGAGAGAGAGAGCAATTTTAGGGAGATCTTTTAGAGACTAAGACCGCTTAGAGAGAAAATTTTTTTAAAGGAAAAGAAAGTTTATAGAGAGAAAGATAGATTTTTTGGAGAAAGAAAATTTATAAAGAGAGCATTTCTAGAGTGAGAAAGATTCTTTAGATAGAGATAATTTCTAGAGAGATATAGTTTTTAGAGAGATATTTTTTAGAGTGAAAGAGATTTTTTAGAGAGAAATTTTTTAGAAAGTAAGGCAATTTCTAAAAGGAGATAAATTTTTAGAGAGAGATTTTTTAAAGAGAGATTTTTTAGAGAGAGAGAATGTTTAGAGAGGAAATTTTTAGAGAGTGAATTTTTCTAAAGAGAAAATTTTTAGAAAGAGAGTTTCTTTAGGGAGAGACAAATTTTAAAAGGAGTTTTTATTTTTTATAAAATAAACTTATTCTATCTAGGCTTATCTTCTTCTTTAAGTATGTATAACCTTATACAACATATGATGTATAAGATAATGATTTAATTTTAATCCATTGTCAGTTTAAAGTTTTTTTACACTATCATTTGATCATGTGCTGACACATCTTTAAAAAGTTATACTTTTTAGATAGTTATTATAATAGTTAAACTCTTTTAATGAGTTAGCAATACATAATTAAATGATAGTGTAAAAAATCTGATAATAAATCAAAATTAACTCATAAGAATAAGCTATACAATTAATAATTCAAATATTGTATACGTATTAATTATATAAACTTATTTTATATTATTATATCTTATATGACATGGCTACTCCATTAGCCCAAATTATGAAGTATACCGTTTATGTTAACATGATCAAGTTTATCTTTTCAAGTCATGAAATAAAAACGACGCCGCTTTGAATGATGTAGTATGTATAGGTTGGCTATATCAGCATGAATGACACACTTGGCAAATTTTCATTGATCATGTCAAAATCAAATTCTGTAAGACGAAATTGATTAAACATGTACGTGTGAGGAACTAAATAATAAATTTTCTAAGCTACTAAAAGTACAGTCTGTTAAAGCGGTTTATATAATTTGTAAAAGATCATAAATTCAAACGTTTATGCTTTTATTGTAACAAAAAAAAAAGAGATTTTTTTTCCTTCTCAATTGTATTTAAATCACTAATCATGTAGAGGACAAAAGGGGTAAGAAACAGAAGAAAAATGACGCCATCTGTCAATGTAGCTATCCACATAAGTGTTGCCATTTTGCTTATTTTACATTTTGTGGTCATGTCGGTAGATGCTTCAATTCATAGTCTGACACTTGGCTCGCACGTTGCTCCGTTATTAATTCATTCCCAACTATGAACTATGCGCGTGGCCTCAACGCTCTCTAAGTGTCAAGAAACTCATATACGCTGGTCAGGTACATTGATAGTTTTTCGGTTTTAAAGTCACGAAGTCTAACAAAACTTTTTAAACGTGGGATTAATTCATTCTCATCATCTTAAGCTTAGTTACAAGATAATTTTAGGTAGTACTTGATGGTTTGATATTGCTTAAAGTCTTTTGTTGTTACGTGTCAAAACAAATTAAATTCATCTGATTAATCTATTTATTCACATAAATTATACGAGTCAGATTTTAAGATTAATAACTTATAAAAATACAAATAATTTTAGATCAACTTGTTTAATTCATAAGTTAAACGGGTCAATTCATAAGATTTTACAGGTTACTTACATAATTTTGTTTTATTTTTTAAAATTTTAATTTGTTTGTACAAAAAAATTTAATTTAAAATTTTAAAAATTAATTAAACACTCTTTTTTCAAGTAAATGTGCAAAATGCATATTGTATAAGCTAGTTGTGACACACTACATACACAAACTCATTCATCAAACTACATAAGTTTATATTATTTATTTGTTTGAATTCTCTATTAATCCTTTAGATGAGATGAAAGTATTCAATACTGTGTTTATATAATGTAATATTTTATTTGATATTATTAAGTTTATTTGCTTTTGAAATTTACAAGTAAAATAAAAAATAGTTTCACGGATCAACTCGTTTAAATCCGTGAGTTGATGTGATACGAGTTGAACTGATTGATTTATAACCCGTTTAAATACAAAGAGTTTTGACTTATCCCGTTTAACCTGCAGATAGACTTAAATGAGTTAAACTGACTTATTTGACAGCCCTATTTGTTGTACATCAAAATACTTTTAAATCATAGCTTCCTATAATTGTTTCTTAATTATATAACAAAAACACGTTGAAATGATTAAATCAAATTCAAATTACTTTTAAAAGCATTTGATTCAGGTAAGCCATGTGCGATTGTAACAATGTTTGAATACATCCATCCGTCCAACTCATCCAAACAAACATAAATATATATCATGTTACTCAAGTGAATATATAATTGCATTACCTTTGACATTAGGCCCCCCTTGCAGGCGATGTAATGGTTGAGCCTATTCTGACTTAGTTTCCCAAATCAAAGGTCCGTTCAATCATCCAATTCAACAAACCTTTTGTAAAATCGATCAACGACTTTACTCCTATGAGATCAATCAAGCAACTTTTGGCAACAACTAATATAGTAAGATTTCTTTTCTTCTTCCTCTTCTTTTTTTTTTGTTGGAAAAGATGATAATCAGTGTGTCGGTTACATGCTTGAAATCGTGAAAAATAAGTAAAGGTCCACCAAAAATATTAAGAATTTATCTCTATACGGAGGCTACTCAACTAACCCTTTGATGTTTGAAGATCTCTCTAAAGAGAGTTGGTTTACCAAGTGGAACAACTGATGAACCCGTCTGCCTGAGTAATACAAAGCCTTATTCATAACTCTTTTACCAGTTGTATCAACCCGCATTGCCTAATAGAATAAGATTTCTATTTATATAGAATATGAAATTTATGGATTTGGAAATCATAAAACAAAGGGAGATCATCAATTTCAAGGGTTCCTTGGCTGAACTCAAGTCCCGGCTCTTGAGTCTTGAATCCCTTATCTCCAGTCCTGTCCAACTTGAAGAGGGAATAATGCTGCTGTGAGTTAGGCAGAAATGAGGCAATGAGTAAGGGAGATACAGGTTGTTGAGAATTTTGGATCTATACATAGAAACTGAAACTAAAGGCTAGGGAAAAGGAACATGTGCATTATTCATGTTTTCTCCCCATAAACCATTTAAACAAAATGTAAAAAATTAGGTCATGTAAACAAAGTAGCAGTATATAAAGTAAATTACACATCTTTAAACAATTGTAGTTACACATTGAATATATCTAAATGAAGTAATTTGAAATTACCTATTAAATAATGTTGAGTATGACAATTATGGTTCAATAAGGAGTTTATGTTGCATAACCACTTGTGTTTGTGTATGTTTGTACAAAAATTATTTTACTTGAAATTTTTATATATAAAAGTCATTCTTATAATTTTAACTTATAACCTCTATTTAAATTTTTACATATATTCTAGTCATCTGACTAAACCTAGGTGGCACTTCACTCACTATTTTCAGCAAAATATGAATATATTACTATTTGTTTTACTTTCATGCACGCACCTGGAAGAAAATCCCACTGACAACTATAAAAAACATATTTTATGAGTGAGTAGTAAAACTTTTCTGACATATGCTAGAACCATCGTGCATGAACCATCGAGCTATGCACCTGGAAAAGTTTCAAATAACTACTTTTGCCCTTAAAATATGAAACTATCTTTTCTATTTTAATTTCAATTTATATTAAAAATAAAAAATATTATTATATTGATGTGATTTTTTAATAATATAAAAAATTATACTGATAATAAATCAAATTTATTTATTTATTTTATAATAAATATACAATTTCCACTTGCAATAATATATAAATGTTATTTTACCAAAGTAGGACATTGGGATAGGTGGTTTCAGCATGGGAATTATTCCTGTGTGCTGGGCAATGGCTGAAAGGTATATAATAAAAGTAACATCATTTGTTTTCTTACCCTAATTTAGTATATTGAACTTGTCTGTTGTACTTAAAAAGTGTTCATTAGTGGGTATCCTTTTAAGAACACCACATTTTAGGAAACCACATAGATCATCTTAGATTGGATAAACAATGATATATTAGATGTGGTTATAATATATATGAGGAAGAAAAAGAACAAAAACACCACGATGCCTCCATTATGAACAAAAAATAAATTAAATAAAACATGAATCGAGCAAATCTTGGTGCTCAAAACTCAAGGTTAAGGGAAGGAAAGCAGGTGAAGTGCTTTTTGTGGGAATAAAGCAGAAATTTTGTACCAAAAAAAAAAGCAGAAATTTGCATAGACATCGAAATTGTAGCTTTATGCATGGCGTGACACTATCAAGGGGGGCCCATGATTTGGCGTTAGGTACTTCATTAAGGGCAGGCTGTAGCTGGGCAGATTTTCCTTGAAGGTCGATGATGATGCTTTAAGTTTTTGTCCATACCCACCATGCATCTGCTTTGATGGGTATTAACATGCTTTCCATCGTACCATATGCCTTGCCTTTTTCTTTTATGTTCTTAATCATTACTAGCTAGCAAAGGAAAATTCTCAATGAAGGAAGTGTAATGTTTGATCATCAGTTTGGTTAGTTTAATTCCTTTTACAGCATGGTTATTATTAGTAAGGGGTGCAAAATCAAAGAGTCAAGCAAATGGACAAGTTCAGGCGCACTGGATCTGGATACACCAGAAAGGTCTTGAGACAATATTAATAGCAAGTTGAGATAGTGGAAATTAATTAAAGTCAGTTAACTAATCATGTTCTATAGAGAAAAATGTTAAGAGCAATATTAAGACATTGACGAAACCAGATTTGCAAATTTAAAATCTTCAGTGCGTCGGAGACTACAGAAGCTCCATGGGAAAATGATGCTTAGTGAAAGAAAGGATAATTTAGTTTGTTTTAAATATTAATTAATCATTTAATTAATAATTTATATACAATTATTTAATAATTTATTTTTATTTTAATCCTTAATATGTAATTAATTATATATAAATTAATTAATTAATTTTTAAAATCAACTAAATTATCCTTACTATTCACCAACATTTTTCCAAGTTTCATTTCTTGTCAACCCCCACCGACTCATAGTACTTCTGCCAGTATTTATAGATAGGCATTGACAAATATATACGTCATAAATTACAACATAGCTTTGTGCTGGGAGGCCTTAACTTTTTATAAAACGACAATGTGTTTAGCAATTTGCAATATTGGTATGGATGGATATTATATATAAAACAGAGGTTAAACCTCTCTGAATTCGTTCCCGAGTTCTTTCCTCCCTAGTAAAAGTGAAATTTGAAACTTAAAAATAGAAACAAATCGGGTGTAAGTGATAACGCAAATCCTCACTCTTGACTCTTTTTGTGCACCTTCATTTGGCTATATCTGTAGGTGTGTTATGTGTACACTTAAGTAAACAAGTAACATGCATCATATCCGTTTGTACTTGCTTAAACAAAGTAGGAAAACAATGATGATCAAGACATTTGTTATTGCATCTTCATTATAGGATCAACCCGTAAATGAAAGATCTTCATTGGTGTTGTGTTGTTGAAGGGAGTCCAGCTTAAGAATGGATAGATGCCGGTTTTGTGGGCCAAGCCCACGGATCCAGGAAAGTTTTGACTTAATGAGCCTCTAGTTAGGCCTGATGACAAAAGTCCGAAAGGCAGTAGTTATTGTCCAAAACATCATTTTTCTATATTTCAAAGAACCGTAGACAGAGAGAAAAAAAGAGAAGAATCAGGACGCAATCCGAGATGACACCCATTTTACTAAAGAAATCTTTGCGATTCGTTCCTGTTTTCAGCAAATATAATTTAGTAAATTCTAGTCCCAAACAACTTATTTTCAATTATTTGAATCATTTTTAAAAGACCAAAAATATATTTAATTATGTTTTACTACATAACCTCTCTGAGGTTTCATCTAATTACATTTAACATCCAAGGACGGCGTCTAGTGGGAGCTAAGGGGAGCTTTTAATATTTTAAATGTAAATTTTTTAGATTTTTTTGTTTTGTGAAGATGGCCCCCAAACAATTGTTTTTATCCTATTTTAGCTTTGCTACTAAACAACCTCTTATTTGAGAAATTACACATACATCTATTAAATTATCTACTGTTCCTGTACTGTTTTCTTTTGTAGATAATGTTTTGGTTAAAATTTAAAGGAATTGTTTGCACATGCATTGTACATAATACTTTTTTTTTCATAAGAAAAATGACTATTTTGCCCCGTTTATCCAAATGAAATAGAAGATTCTTACAAATATTTTCAAGTATCTAACTATGACATAATAGGGCTGTAATATTCATTTCTCTCATTGAGGGGAAGTTAACAAAGACTCCTAATTCATTAAGTGTCATGTGCAAGCAATTTCATGAAATTTTATTTTAAAGAGAATGTTATTTATAAAGAAAACAGTGTAAAAACAGTATACAATTTAAGGGATGTATGTATAATTTCTCATATAAAGGAGCTTCGAGTATAATTAAGCTAAATCTTAAGAAAAGTTAGTGTAATTACCCTTTATTTTTAATTTATGTATTTATTATTATATAATTTTATAATAAATTTGTAAGTACTTCCAGAGTGAAATATTTTTCTTACTCAGCGCTATTTAATGTTAGCCATATTAATTTTGGGAATCATTACTGTGTTTAAAAAAGCTTTATTTAAGCACACAAACAATAACTCACAAACTTGATATGGCTAACATTAAATAATAAAGAGTAAGAGTTTACTCTAAGAGTACCTAAAAAGCTAACTAATTTTAATTATCTTTGTTTCAATTATTTTATTGTTACCTTCTTATTTTTAAATTATTATCATGTTGGTCCAATCATTATTCAATCCTTAAACTTCAAACGAAATATGCTGTAATGATTTGGTAAAAACATGCCAATGTAGCAATAACAATGCATGACGACTTATGACCTGATAAATGTTCAAATCTTAGGAGAAACTATTATGAAAAGGAGTAATAACCATAATTGATCCATAGTCTAAAAAAATTAGTATTACAATGGACTGCAATCACTCATCACCCTTGCTCTCCACCGCTATCCCCCACCAGCTGCCATCACAACCCATCCTTGGTCAAAATCAATTCTTGGCACGGACTTGGTTCATTTCATAGATAAGTAATTAGGAGAAGGAAATAGAGACCCAATTACAGGTAGTTAAAATCTGAAACCGCAAATCTGAGAAATTTCTTTGAAGGACTGTTCTAATGACACTAGGAATTGAATAGGAAGAAGAATAGAAAATTACGATAGAGAATTAGATGAATACAAAAATGCTGTTTTTTTTTTTTGTTTTCCTTTTCTCTCTCATTTTCAATTGCCATTTGGTAAAAGGCTAAAAGCATTGCCATGATCAGCTTCAGGTCGGTAGAGGCACGGCCACGGATAAAATAATTTGCCATATCTGCAACTTTCGTTTGGGGTTAGAGAGGACAGTCTCACAAATGCACTAACATTATAACAACATTAAAGCAATTGAAGTAAGAAGAATCAAAATTTCATGCTATTATAAAAATAGAAAAAGAAAATTAGTTAGCCTATAAAATATTAAGATAGCTTAATTTATATAAGAATGAGTATTATAGTAAGAGTAAACATAAATTTTGATTTTCTAAAGATAAAAGTTTTATTAGTTTGGTTCTCTAATAATAAATACATTAAAATAGTCATTCAATATCAAATCTTTACATCAAATTAATCATTCAATGTCATTTCTTAATATCAAATTAGTCCTCTTGATGACATTGAAAGATCATTTTGATTTGTTTATTATTGAATGACTAAGTTGATAAAACTTGTATATTTAAAGGATTAAAATGTATGTTTACTCCTACAAGTAATATCACCTTGTGACAAATTGGCATTTTCTTAAACCTTGATATATACTTAATTGTTAAATAGGATCTTGCCTGGGGTTGAATAAGTGCAGCTACAGTGGTACAACACTTATAACAAATCTTCAGATTTTGTGCCTTGTTTTAGGAATTGAATTATTTATTCTTGCTAAAACTAGAAGGAGAATCCTTAGGTTGCTTAGTTAAAAAACCTGAGAAAATTAAAGTATAGACATCATTATTACATAAACATATCTTTGAAGTATATATGATTGACTCGTGTCTTTGCCTATAATAGTAAATGCTACTTCATTTTGTTTTGTTTTTAAATGTAAATGCTACTTTTTTTAGTTGTCTTAATGTTACTTCTTAAGTTAAATTTAATCTCAACAGTCAACATTTCTACATAAATCTAATTTTTTTGTTAGAATATGTGAAAATTTAAGTGAAATAAGTTCTAAGTTGTAGTTGTATTAGCTATTTCTCACTCAGTCTTCAATTTTTTGGTATTTTAAATATGTCTAGTATTTACACAAATGGATACTTTTATAACTTTTTTCTAAAAAAATTATTTTTGGCTCTAGTCAAGAGCACACAGTTCATGACTAGGATTTAACAACTATTATTATCATAACCATATAAATAAATGTACAAAGACCATAGCTTGGAATGGGGAATCACGTGATAGTGATACAATTAAGACAAAAGCCCCGACCAAGTGATTAATTAAACTCAAAAACTTCAATTTCGAGATAGAAAGAGAGGAATTTGAACAATTCCACTTCAGTCAAAATATCATACCAGTAATTAAAAAAAAAGTAAAAATTTTAAGTAGTAAACTAATAATGCTTTAATTTTCTTTTTCCCCTTGTTAGGGTTGCGCCTATTCCTGTTGCTAAGTGCTAACACAGAGGAGATCTATGAGGGATGCCTTTCCTTCTACTCATGCTGGTAGCCATGTCTTCGTCTGAAACCTTGTCGGCCATTAATCTTGCACACACATTCCACCCACTTCTCTTCTTCCTAACAATCTCTGTGCAAGCCATGCTCATGTTCTCTGACCCTGATGACCCCGAAGACGAGCTCATTGGCTCATCGCAGTCCACAATGGTTGAACGAGTCATCTCGTCGTCCCCCATGTCTTGTGGGATTAGGAAGTCTGAACTTAGCTGTAAGGAGTTGCATGTCCTCAAGTAGGGAGAGAGGTCCTTGTAGTGTTTCAGCACAAAATCTACCTATACATACATATACGTATATGTATATGCATATACACATGAACCATAAAATAAAAAATCAAACTTCTTAATCATTATTTAAAGACTCATATTTGATAAAGAAAAGATCACCCAATTGATCTTATGTATCATAGCTATTCTTTTTTGCTGTATAAAATTAAGGATCAAATATAGTACTTAATTTTCTTGAAGTTGAATATAAGTTAAATTGCAAAAGGGTTTGAATTGCTATCCTCCGAAGAATAACTAATCCATAATTCTATATACATGAGTTTTCACAAAGCATAAAGGAGCGGATTTTGTTTTTATATATGTATGTACCTTGCATCCTAGAGAGCAATGGATAAAAGGTTCTTGGAGACTTCTATCACAGGAAGTGCAGTAGTTTCCCGATCCCTTGAATTGCCGGTTTTGAGGTCTCTTCTTGATGAACACCACTTTGGCACTATTGATGGTATAGGCCTAATAGAATTCAAACCTTTTTGAATTAGCAAACCACATATAGTTGAATTACATGCTAATTTAGTAAGAAAATTGAATTGGAATTTAAGTTTATTGCTTGTGGGAAATTATTAATCAGCCTCTCATTTATGCACTGGTACTTTACTCAAGCATATGTATATATATACCTGAACGTTGGAGCAGTCTATGAGTTTCTGAAGATCTTCCAATCTGACAACGTCATGATAAACGTAACGGCGAACCTGAAGAAGCCTATGGAAGCGATGAGAGGGCAAGCAGTGGGGACAAATACTGGTGCAACAATCTAAGCAGTAGATGTTCTTCTCATTCTTTTTTGCGTTCTCATGGTAAGAGCACCCCACGAAGAATTTTTGTGTATAAAGAGCTTCCAACCATGCAGGTTTTTGGAATCCCTATATACATTAACCATTACCAAAAGAAACCTAGTAAATTATTTGAACCAAAAGGGTCATCAATAAGAATTTTTCATAGGCAGAGAAGAAAAGAGGGGAATTCAAACCATGATCATGGAAACACTTGCAAGCCTCTCTCAGTAATCTCCTTGAGCTGTGATCAAGGTAGTGGCTAACCAGAGGACAGAGAGAGAGAGAGAGAGAGAGGGACTAGAGCATGGAGATAAGAGTATTTATGGAGGTTCACAAGAGAAGAAATGGCATATATTTATTCCTTGGATAGATAGACAGCATTTTGTCCATAGGGGAAGGCTTATTATATGAGAGAGAGAGAGAGAGAGAGAGAGAGCCATAAAGAAACAAGTTAAGACGTGAGGCGAACGTGGGCGCTGTTTCCGTGTCTCCCATTCTCTTAGGCCCCTCTAGGCTATTCCCTGCTCATCTCCTTGGCTAAAGAGCTCTATTGCTAAACAACCTAATCTCTCCTTGAACCAGCTGCAATTGCATTTTTTTTTTATTTTTTATAATCACCTCTTTGATTCTTTATCTCTTAGTAAGAACCAGTTGATATGAATTTGAAATGGAGAGCTAGCAAATTTCATTATTTTTGTGCAACTTAATTATATATTAGAGTGCTTTCATAGCTTGTTCAACTCATATATATACTTATTTAATCTTATTAGCAAATTTTTACCCACTTAGGTCTATGGGTTTTTCTTAAGTATTTGAAAGTGTATTTATAAGTTATTTAATAATAACAAAAAAATTTAAGATTATAATATTTAAAATTTCATAATCAGTATTAGTGGCTTCAATTTTTTTTCTATATCTCATACTTAAATAAATTATAAATAAGTTTCTAAGTATTTAATTTAAAATAGTAGAATGTCCACTTGCCAAATAATTTATATTAAGATAGAGTTACTGGCAGAGCCAGAGAAGGTCAATATGAACACCTATATGCAGTTGAATTTGTTAAAATATTATGAAAAAATGGCACAACATCAATTTATTATTGAAATATGTATAGATAAACAAACAAAATATGATAGCTATAGTCAATGTGATTGGAAAAATTACATTCTTTAATTGATCTTCTTGCAATTTCATATTTTAAAATTATTGAGTAATCAAATCAGTTGTAGTGCTTATAAACATATTCCTTTCATATGGGTAAAACTTAACATATTGAACCAATATTTGATTGTCAAATGCCAGAAATAAAGGTTGTCTAGCGATATTAAGAGTGTGTTTGAATTAAATGTGAAAAAATATGTTAAAAATTGATTATTATATAATTAATTTTTAAGAAAATTAATTTAAGTTTGGATATGTTAGTTTATAATCAATTTTAAGACAAAATTTTTTATTTGGATTATATAAAAAATATTTTTATCTATTAAATTACCAAAAGAGATATGAAATGATTGAAAAAGTTATTTAGTTGAGAGTAAAATAGTATTTATCTACCAAATTTTTTGAAATAAGTTAAAATCACTTAATCAAAATGCTTAAAATAAAGCTTTAAAAAAAGTGGTTCTTAGTGTATAAAAAAATAATCTTAACTTATAATCAATTTTACACATTTTAACAAAACAATAAATTTTACATAAAACAACTTTTATAAGAAAAAAAGTTGTTATGAGAAAAAAATTAATTTTCCCCAAATATGCATTAAGTATGCCAAACAAGAATTAATTAAATATTTATCTTAATGAAGCGACCATTAAGTTTTTGAAATTGCATATCCTCAACAACATAAAATAAGACCCACGATAATCAGATAAATTTCTAATCTCTTGAGCCCTGAGATGTGATCACCCTTAGGTAAAAACATGTCTTCTAAATTAGGAATATCAATGTCTAGCTATACTCTACCTATGTTGTATAAAATCTCAAAGGAGATACTTCCTCTCTTTTGGTTTGCTCTTCAAACCTCAAGGGTGATTTGGCAATATTTGTATTTACATCCTGTGTCTCAAGTTTTTGTTTGCTTTATAGAATGTGCAAATGACTAAAAATTATAAAAAGTCAAAATATAGCCATAGTTTTGAATATTCTAAACTTAATGAGGTCACTTTTTTTTAAGAAAAAAAGTAGAAGCACTTCAACCGCACCTCAGAATTTTCAAAAACTTAAGAGTAGGCATATGCACACCTTAAACAGCAACATGGTTATGCAGGTAGATAAAAGTTGTAAATTTCAAAGGAAAATTAATTTAATTCCCTTAAATATACTAGGCCGATGTAGGAGCGCATCCTTAAAATCCCTTGAAAATGAACTTAGGTCCCATTTGGATAAATAATTTATATAAGTATTTATTAGAATAACGCTTATTTAATAAGCTGTACTGTCGTAAGCGCTGTCTAAAATAAGCTAAATAGCGTTTGAATAAACACTTTGAGAAACACTTTTCATAAACCCTTTGAAATAAATATCAAACATTTAAGAGATATGATATGAATTTTGTCAATCTCTTAATATTAATTTTGTCAAAAATTATTATAAAAGCAACTAGTACTTGAAGTATTTTTAACTTTCACAAAAATTTATTTTCATAAGCTTAAATTTTTAGTTTATGAAAATAAGCCCAAAACAGCTTATAGGGATTTCATAAGCTATTTTAATAAGTTCATCCAAACAGAATAAAAATACTTCGTAAACACTTATTGTAATAAATAAATCCAAATAAGCTGCATATAAGACTATCCAAACATAACCTTAGTCTTAATTGATGCAAAAGCTGTCATACCTTCCTGTATAACCAAAAAAATAGACACAAGGCTTATGATAATAAACTAATTAAAAATATTTTCATCAATAATGTAAATGGAATCAACGCTGCCTTATTTTTCTTATTATTTCAGGAAGTTGGCCAGGTGCCCAGCAGAATTTAAAACCGATTGAAAAGGGAACAAAAAGAGTAATTCTTAGCTAGGCATTCTATAAAACATTTCTACCTAAGAATTTCTCAAACGAAAAAAGGTCAGGCATTTTAGTTGAGAAAGCACAACAGAATTTGGACTCGCCTTTTCTTCAGACAATATGTTGGATTTCCTTTTTATTTAATTTCCTTCGGGATATGTCGGATTTCTGCACATCTCTGATCACCTCAGTTTGCACAGTTTAATACTTAATAATACCGATTACTGTATGACTTCAAAGCTAAGCAATAAGAGCATAGAACTAAAGCAATTAACAACTTACTTTGCAAAACAGAGCATGAAACTTAAACAACTACTATTTTACATTATACCCCCTGATATTATAGCTTACAATCAGTTATAAATTTCAAGCTTATATTTTAAAAGGTATCCAAAGCACCAGAGGTTAAAGGTGTGTTTGTTTAAGAATAATTTTTTTTAAAGCATGAAATTTATATTTATTTGAAACTACATAATTTTATGTCTATTGAAAATATTATTTACACTAAAGTAACCATCAAAATATTTCCATTCTACTCTTTTTTTGTTCTTTTTTCTTTTTGTGTCCTACCTCTATAAACAAGCACACCCTAATAAATATCAATTAGTTCAATTTCATCCTAGAGGAATAGAGAGGCACATGCATAAACAGGGTAAGTTTCAAGGAGACTAAATAATCGTCATTAGCTTCCCGTTCTAGTGGAGGGTAAAATATTGAGCACAGTGAAGTTCAATTCTCACTTAAGGGATTGAAGAAAACTAGTTGGCAACAATTCCGACCAATATCCTACCTAAGTAACAAGCCTTGACTGTGACATTTACTCAAGGCATGTTTTATGAACATCGTAACACAGCTTGGAATGTTGCTGATAGTAACAATAATTGAAACGTTTCCTTCTTGTGATAGGGAAATCTTTTGGGGACACCAAGATAATTGTTTTTTCTTTGTCACTATGGAATTCTGTGGAATTGAGGCAAGTGGGGTAGTGGGAATTCGTATTTTGGCTGAGTTAGGCGGTTTGCCTTTCCTGCTTTCCCCAACTCCTAATTCTACTTGATAGTGACTTTAGAAAATGGAGCAGCTAGATAAATCAGTGCTAGTTTTCTATGTTTTAATAAGACAAAACAAAAACCCAATGAATGTGTAATTGCCCAAACTTTCCCATCTTCCATTTTCTCATTAACTTAAACAAGGGCAATTGAAGGTATATATCCATTCACAGGTAAACTGTCCTGAGTGCTATATGCTATGCATATGGCAGTACAGGAATGGCAGCATCACCTAAACTGAGCAGCTACAATCTGAAACAAGACATGTACGAGGAAATCCCCTGTTTTTGGGGAATCAAACACGGGCAACATTCAATCAATCAACCACTCCATTAAGCCAATCTCTGTGCAGTGTGTACTTTTATAATTTCGTGGATAACAAACATTTGACAGACAGGCACAACTCATTAAGCACTAACCAGGAAAAATAATGACAAATTATTTAAGGGCCTAATTTAGTGCTATTTTTGAGGACCTTGCTTATTGTGCCTTTAGGCTCTAACCAAGAGTTATTCTTGGGGTTGGAAAGAATAGGAGATTAATCTTTGTTTCTTCCCCTTTTACCCTTTTCCTATGCTATAGGTTTTGTAAACCCTGTTCACGTGATGCTTAACCTTGGCGTGATGGCTGACAGTGCGATGGTGTCATTACTGGTAAAACAATTTTACAAAGAAGACATGGGAAAAACAAGTTGATCCCTTATTTAATTTCTCTAGAAAGTTCAGCTCTGTATAGGTCCTAAGCTAGCTTTGAATAATTATTCCAAGGCAATTTTTCACCGTACAGCATAGTGTAATATGCATCATAATTAATGGCCAGCAGAAAAGGTATAAACCCCTTTTTTTATTCAGGGGCTGAAAAGATCTAAGATATTTTCGTAGTATAGTACTATATTGTTGTTATCATTTATTATTGGAGAGTTGAGATTACCATAATAAATCTCACTAATTTTGAAGGAAAAAACACAAAAAATTCTCTTTTTAAGTTAGGTTTATGTGTAATTTGGCTTCTGAAATTTCAATTATCACAATTTAGATCTTTAAATTATAGCAATTTTTTTGGGGTAAATAAATTATAGCAATTTAACTAGTTCAATTACCAAATTTCATAATTTTTTAGCACATGGATCAAAAGGGTTTCAAAGTATTTGCCAAAAGATAAATATAATTAGCGTAACTAGGAAAAGCACATCCAAGAATCTGGATCATAAATTTTTTACACTGTTAAACCGTTGTACAATGCTTGATTAATCTTGTGACAGAAACATGTGTATACAAAGTAAGTGTATGCATTACCACAAAAAAAAAGTATGTATTATTATTACAAGAGAGTGTCACAAATGTTTTCACAAGGACAAGACCTTGTCGGCGCCAATTCCAATTCCTTACCACTGGAACTGCACCGTGTGGTTTTTCTATATAGCTCTAAATGGAAAATTCATTAAATAATTCGCTTAATACACTATTACAGTACTGCTATGGAATAGTACCTCACTTCTAAAACAAAAGAAACTTACAAAGCTTAATTGTTATGTAAGTGAACATAATCCTCGTAACTAGAAATCCATAATGGGGGTGAACTTTTAGTCCATAACAGCTTCAATATAATCAGCACCGACTAAAGCATGTGTAATTCTTAATATATCTGATCAAATTACAAAGCAAAATATATTAAGAGATAAAATGGGTTAAAAGGAAAAAAAAACAATTGATGGAAGAAAAGAATTGTCACCCCCACGTGCCATGAAAAGCAGAATGGTATCATACTAGCCAAGGACCTCACGTGCAACCTGAGTTTCAAAATTAACAGTGTATAGGGACTGACCATATATTCCCTTTTTCCTCCTTCAAGTTCTAAACTTTGTGTGATTGCTGTGGCAGTCAAAGGTCAAAGATCCAGAGGTGGCAGAGATGATGAGGTTAGAAGGACAAACAGAGAGTGGGTCAGCGGGTGAGCCGCACGAGGGGATCTATCTGCAGTGGCCAGTGCAATTCTAACTCAGCCTCACTTTTGCCCTGCTAGTTTAATCGCTTAGACACTTCCACTTGTCCTATTTTATCTGACTGCCCTTATTTTTAAAGGTTAGGTCACATGCAGGGCCTTTTCCAAAGACCAGAGGGTGGATTGTAATGAGCTCAGTCTCAGATAAGCTCACTTCTTCACTAATCACCATATAACAACAGCTGTTGTGCTTATTTGTGAATCGAAATATCCCTTCTCAAAACTTCAATGGTTGTGACCAAAAACCCTTAAGAAAGTCAATTCTAAGAGATAATAGTTTGATTCCCATTACCATAAATCTCATCATCAGTATTAGTATCACTACTAATTTTGCATTCTTGCTTTTCCACTAAGATGAAAGGAACGAGGACAATATGTGATTTAACTTCATCCGAATGTAGTGATCAGTGACTACAAACTGCAGTGCTGTAGTAGCATCCACTGTAGGGCTTAGTGCCAATCACACTAATGCAGGCCCCAATTCCAAGAAAGAACTTCCATTCGAAATGCTACTTACATAAAACTGCAGTCACAACTTGTACACATAGCTTCACTTAAGTTTAAGTAGAACCACTTGAAGTTAGAAAGAACCATGTGTAGAGTTGTGTGAAGTTTTGATAACATTACTCCTTACTTTCTTGAATGTTCAGTGTAATAACGAGATTTAGACCTAAACAGGCAAGAATAATTGATCAAAGCATATCATGTGGGACAGCATCACTAAAAAAGAACCTAGGTTTAAACTAATTTGGTTGAGTTACATGATCACCATTCCAATTTCACGAAAGTACTAAAGGCTAAAAAATCGTCATATTTGTATTGAGTTCTCAGCATATCCTTAACGTGACCCATACTATCCAAATGTCTATTTTGGCACTTACACAATGTAGATGATGTTCTTTATAAGAATTTTGTTAGCAGGCCCCAATTACTAAGGTGTACCTTAGAAAAAAAGGAAGAGGGAGTAGGGAATTAGAACCCCAATGTGAGGGGAAATAACCATTAGCACACGTGGCAAGAGGTGTGGGATGCGCAAGGGAAGAATCAGTTGGCATCAGGAGAGATAAGACAGGAGGGAGGGGCAGGAAAAGAGTGGGTAGTAGGAGGACAAGGGGAGAGAGCAGACCTCTCGAAAGTCTGTGACTCTGCTATCTGTGTATTTTTCTTTTCGTGTTTTGAGTGATTTTAAATCAGTTTCTGTATACCTTTCTCCATTGATACCGATATCACACTGATATCAGTATCATTGAGCAGATTCAGTGAATAAAATTCAGTATTTTCCCTTATACTCAGTTCCAGTTTCTATCAAATTGTCAGAATTCTGATATACAGTTAGATATCAATATATGATGCATTTTACAACCTGTGAACCTTTACACGTGACCCAGGTTTTCACCTTTTCATTTCGTGTTTATTTACAATTTCTTTACAGGTGAAACAAATAATACAACTAATACGGAAGGAATTAATAAACTGAAGTAGGGGAGTCAATGTTGCAAATAGATCAAACCTAGTTTTAAGGCTTCTGAGCAGTAAACATAATAAAAGACTGCTGAATTTTGCTTGAGTAATTGGTAAGACCGCATGATGTGCAAAGGTCTTTGATCTCTTCCTCTGTCAAATAGCCATAGCCCTGTAGAGTCCTCTGCAACCCAAAAGACATTAAAATCATTTAGGGTGGGATTCAAGAGAAACTAATAAAATTGTAGAACAGATAACACAAAAAGGCCAGAGAGGGAGGGGGGGTTCTAGGTCAATGAACATCTTCACCATGCAAAATGGGAACACTTCAGATTATTATGACAAAAGATCAAAGACAACAATGATCAGTGTTTACCTCTCTGAAAGGGCGTATAATCCAGGGAGTTGATGAAGTGTAACGCAGAAAAGTGGTTCCGACAAATATTCCACCACTTCTTAGTATCCGGGTGATTTCAGCAACCTTTTAAGAAGTTTATATTGGGATTGTCATTATGAAAATTACATACATTTAAATAGTGACACAGATAAGTGGAAGAACATGCATATAACATAGATAAGGTGAACGTCAACCACATTCACAATAAGATGTGAAACCCATAAAATAAGGAAATGGCGTCCCATGACTAAATCTGTTTTCAGGGTAAAATAAAAACAGAATGAGGATTAAGGGTATGGGGGAAGAGATTAGGAGTAGTGTACACAACTGCAGCACCTTTAGGCTGCTGCAGGAACTATTTTTCTTGAAGCAACATAAATTGTTTGTCCTCACAAGAAAAAAAATTCTCAGCCAGATGATAGAGTACCAGTAACAGAAGATTTGGTAAGACTAAAAGCAATCTTCATAATGTATGTGTTTGTGCGTATAACTGTCTATATGTGTACAGTGTAAGCATGTATCATGTATGTATGAGTATGCACATTATAGGTGCATAAATTGACGGATAAAATCGGGGAGGCCAGAACTTTTACTTTATCTCTGTGCAACCGACACAATACAAAATATTACATTCAGACCCTCTCACATTCAGGACAATATTGTAAAAAAAAATTTTATGTCAGTTTCCTCATTATAATCTCGTCACATATCTCTGGAAGCGGAAATATTGCTCTTCTGATGCAGTACTAAAGTTAAACTAGAATAAAAAAATGGTCTTACCCAGCTTTCTCCACAATAGCAAGGCCTGTTTTTTTTTTTTTTTCACATTATCTTACAGGAATTTATCTTTGTTCAAGTTCCATATACATTTAGTCTTTTTCGTAGTACTCGCAAAATAGCCTTCAGTTATGGAGGCTTTCTGCCTTTAAATGCATTGTTACTCATCAAAGAGGAAGAAAATAGCCTTCCAAAAAGCTAAGGTGCTTTTGATACCATACAGCCGGATGTAACGAGAAATTTCTACACATAAAAGTTATTAATTTTTTTAATATTATTACAATCTTGGTTGGAGATTATGTGAAGACAAACTTTGGCTATCTTCAAATCTCCACCGGAGCACCAGACAACTAAAAGCAATCGAGCACATCTTGAGCCATGGATATACTTTAGTTATGACATTGAAGCAGTAAACATTCTGTTTACTGTTTAGCAAACATTTATTACTTCAGAAGGTCCAATTAGAAAACTGATTTGCTATTACAAAAATCTTAGTAAAAGATATTAGTTTGAAGCTCATTGGGAAGTCTGCAAAATGTTTTACTTGTTAAGAATTTAAGATGCAGGAATGCAGCACTACCGGATGTGGGAAGTAACAACTATTGTCAATCTCCAACTTAAACTATACATGGTACTTAGGCTAACACACACACGAATTTTTAGTGTTTAAGCAGGCACATAGCTTTTGTGTGGAAAGAATGGTTCAATGGTTCAAGCTTTTAATAGAAATAGCCACACACAATGGTATCAGTCTATTTGATAAGGTTGTCCCAACCCACTATTCTGTCTGAATAAATAGGCAGTAGCAAATAGGCTACTGTTTATCACACAAAGGCACGGCACTTACAGCATTGGAGGGAGATGGCCAGCAATGCAAGGCTGCACCAGCATGAACAGCATCAACCGAACCTGATGAGAAGGGAAGCCTAGAAACATCTGCCCTTACGAGAGCAATATTACTGCAAACAATGAAATGAAACAGGATTCAGGGAAGCCGTGTCTCCTCATACATAAAGAAAGACATTGAATTTCTTATTCTATAGCTGCATTAAGTTCAGAGTCAAGCAGAGGATGAGGAAAACAATACGTGGTTGAAAGGGTGTCATCTTTCTTAATGAAATCATAACACTGGCGAAGCATATTTTCAGAAAAATCTAGCGCAATGACTCCAGAATAGGTTCCAGATTTGGCGAATTTTCTGGAAAATAAACCACTACCACAGCTAACATCGACAACAAGACCACCTTTAGCAGATTCGAAGTACTCTTGAGCCATTTTGAACTGCATCACAAAGGAAATGTAATGAGCTTAATAAGTATTGCATTACTATGAAGCAAGCAAACAATAAAATATATAGGGCCTCAGATGGTTATATATATATATATATATATAATTCCAAGGACATAAAATGTTATTAAACAAAGTGGCTATGACTACCAAACCACATTTTGGACAAGTATTATGAATGTTTTTCAAGTATTGGCACATCAAAACTGCAGTACAGGCAGTGAAAGCACACCTCTTCATCAGGACCAGGAAAGCCACTTTGCTTGAAATTCTGACGCCAACCTCTCTCATATAAGAATGAAACAAGTGGATTCCTAATAAAGGTTTAGATCCAAAGGAAAACATAAGAACTTTCCCAAATGATTGAGCAATGCAGAAAATCATATTAGATTACAAATTTGTGTCAAATATGTTAAAACAATAATTCATAAAAAAAGAAAAGAAAAGATGTCTCCTCAAATAAAGAAATACATGGGAAAATGGATCTATATGAGGATATTGTAAAAAAAAAAACTGGGGTGTGCCTCATGTGAGAATAATTGCTCATTAAGTATATATATCTGACATGAATATATTATATAGTATCATGGTGTTATAACACATGACAATCTTATGCCATGAAATTGGAGTTAAATCATTGATCTATTTATACCTGAAAAGCTCAGTCCGAACTGGTTGGACTTCAGTGTAATCTCTCAACCCAGCAGTAACAGTCAGATCCAGATACCTGTCTTTGCTAGAGTATGATTTATTGCATCTCTTACACTTGAAACCAGACCTGTAGATTGCTGATCTGAAGTTCCAAATCCATTCAGTAAATTACTATGAGACTGGAATTTAGATACATACAGAATAAAATACACCTGCCCACATGCATATCTACCCAACTTACAAGTTAAGGCC
The DNA here is from genome assembly GCA_023212625.1 of Styphnolobium japonicum. Lineage (NCBI taxonomy): Eukaryota > Viridiplantae > Streptophyta > Magnoliopsida > Fabales > Fabaceae > Styphnolobium > Styphnolobium japonicum. The sequence goes on from JALBWW010000003.1 coordinate 22,267,263, forward strand.
AGAAGGACCTTTTCTTATCAATGGTTCATAACATATTGGGCATGCGAATAAGTCCACTTCCGTTGCCTGATCCTGCTGTGTACTTAGATCCTGAAGGAAAAAAGAATAATAATCCTAATATAAGTTGAAATTAGCAAAACAGATGTAACTGTGTTGAATTACTGCATTACCAAAATTTGCAGTTCTTACAAATGATATAACTATGTTATTTATTAGACAATGCATTAAAAAAAATGCCTCACTTCTCAAACTGTTTATACTTTATACAGCTTCAGCAAAAAATACAAAAAATAAAAATAAAAAATAAAATTATCTAGTTTGAGTATGACATACACATTGGTGCTGAAAGTAAGAAAAGACAATGGAAATAAGTAAGATTGTCATATGGCTGTGTAACATCCAGCCCAACAATACCCCAGTTACTGAACAGTGTCAACCAAAGACTACAGTGCACAATGGATGAAATAAATGCCGAGTTGAGTAACAAGGAGGAATTGTCTACTGCTAGATCCACTCCAAATAATTTCAGTCACTAATACATCATTCTCTGTTTCCCACAAAAGCTATAAAAACCCCATGCTCAATGCTTATTGGCACTAAAGGCCAGCTTAGTATACCTGGCTAAACCTCAAACTGAGAAAGCAGGATCTAGTCAACCAAACCAATACGAATTAATAGTATCAACTACCTAGGTGAGGCAGGCGAGACCACTAGGCAGAAAGTTTATGCACACATCTCCCATACCTAAGTATCCAAACATCATGTGACTCAATCTCTCCAGTAATAGAGTAGAATAAAATAATTTCCATCCATTTCCCATAAGGGGGTAGCTCAAGTGGTAAGCAAATTTGAGCTCAGTGGTTGAGGGGTCATTGCAATGGTAGGAGTTCGACCCCACAGGAAGGGCAAGGACCAAAAAAATAATAAATTCATCCATTTCACATATTTTAGAGCGTTAAGGTTAAACTCTGATGGTCTGATCATACCATACGTCTATTATAATCAAATCCCTCGAAGAAAAATAAAATTGTTTTTCTTTCTTTCTGAATCTTTAAAAGCTGCCAACCATATAAATCTCTCAAACTCAAAGGAGTAATCTTTCATGTGTTTCATTTCATTACATTTCTTTCCTTCACCATCAGTAATAGGGGCTAAAAATAGGAGTCCATGGCTAAAAAAGGCTTTGGATATGAATCTAGCATCAATTCATAAGAGGAAAAATCAATTATAAATTTATAATCATAATCTTGAAGGCATCAAAAAGAGCATGACAGTTATTATGAAGCATCAAATTTCAATTGGTAAAATGGGTCAACTTGACAAGTCTCATCTCAGCATGGATAACATCATAATTCCGGTTCCAACACTCTTGAAATATATTTTTTGCAAGAAAGGTGCTGAAATCAGCTATAGCAGATGATTTAAACAACCATTACAAAGTTTTCATTTTGAATTGAATCATCCACATTGGCTTAAATAAATAAATAAATAAAAATTGAATCCATCTCAATTCCTTAATTCTCTCAGCTTCCAAAGGTAAGTGCCACTGTTACATGATCGAAAATGAATATGAAGGAAACGTGGGAAATAATTTCGAACAATAAGTGTAATAGAAAAGGGTCAAACACGGTATACCGACTCCACAACAAGAGCGGAACTTGGGCGAATGGTTCTTGAGGAGGAGGAAGAGGAGGGGAGACGGAGCCGAGGACGAAACTGGGATTTAGAAGAAAGGAAAGGGCATTTGGGGAATTCCACATGGTGCAGAGGGCGAAGGAAAGGAGAAGCAGCAACTATGGCCATGGCTATGGAAGTTCTCGTTCACACTCAGCTACGTGTCTCCGACCACCTTCGCTCACTCGTTTCTTTCGACTCCACACAGAAAGTTGTTCACTTTTGTTTTCAACCTCGAAATTACTAAACTAAAACTAAATAAACCAAAATCATTATATATATATATATATATAGTGAGGATCCATTTACACCAAGTGTTAGTTTTGATATGCTTACACCACTCAATAATTTTTTGTAGGATGTGAATTTAACCAATCCAACCATTAAATCATATGTTATTATCTTAATGATCATACATACCAAATTTTAAATAAATCGGACATATATAGTTATATAATCTAATAGTAGATAATTTATTTATATTTTAAAATCATATTATATGTTAAAATAAAGTAATTCGATGAAGTATCAAATAATTTTTTAATTGTAAGAAATTTTATGAGGTTGATATATCTTATGAGAACTTTTAATTCAACGGTTGAATTAGTTAAATTCACATTTTACTAAAAAATTATTAAGTGGTGTAAGTGTGTCAAGACTTACACTTAGTGTAAGTGGATCTCTACCCTATATATATAATCAACCTCATAAAAATTCTTACAATTAAAAAATTATTTGATACTTCATCGAATAACTTTATTTTAACATATAATATGGTTTTAAAATGTAAGTAAATTGTTTATTATTAGATTAAATAACTATATATGTCCGATTTATTTAAAATTTGGTATGCATAATCATTAAGATAATAGCATATGATTTAACAGTTGGATTAGTTAAATTCACGTCCTATAAAAAATTATTGAGTGATGTAAGCGTGTCAAGACTTACACTTGGTATAAATGGATCCCTACCTATGTGTGTGTGTGTGTGTGTGACATATATAGTGAGAATAGTGGTTTATTGTGAGAGTGAGAGGAGTAAATTTTGACTATTAGATCGTCCATGTATAGTCAAGATTAGAATATAAAGTCATGTGACCTTTTTAAGTGGTTATGTGGCTTTTAAGTAATTTCTAATATTGACCATTCATGTAAGATTCAATAGTCAAAATTGACTCTTCTCATCTCTCATAATAAGAAATTGCTTTCACTTGATATGAGAATAATATATATATATATATATGTGTGTGTGTGTGTGTGTATAAATTAACTAATTCTCAATGTTAAGCCGCACTAAATCGTTAAGTAAGACTTCAAGTAAAGTTTAATTAGTTTAACCGTTAAAATTGATTAATCAAATTGAATGATGTCATAAAATAATAATGTTATTTAATTATATATTTTTAAATTATTAAAAGAGTTTGACTATCATAATAATTATCTCGAAAGTTTTACTTTTTTTAGTAATATATCAACACATGATTACATGATCATATAATTTTTTTTACATTAATAGTAGATTAAAATTAAATCTATATATAAAAATATTTATGAGATGTGAAAAATATTAAATTTTTTTAAAAAAATTAATGGTCTGTCAATCAACCAGATAAATCATATGATTCAATCAAATTTTGACTAATTCAAAGTAAATTAATATAAATTTGATTACAAAGTAAATTAATATAAATTTGATTACAGAATTAAACTATAATTATTTAAATGTTGAATTCACGATTAGCTTAAACTATATGGTACAATCTGATTATGACAATACTCCTAATTCTAGCTTCTTTAATTAATCTAAAATAGAATATATGATATATATTTAAAAAATCATGATAAAGATGGGAGAAATCAGTTCATATATAATAATAGTATATAAGAAACTTGATATTTTGCTTGAAATTTGCATCTTCTCGTTTCATTTTTCTATTAAAAGAGAGAGAGAGAGAGAGCTTTATGTTGAGAAAGAAAAATACAAGTTTTAGAGAACTGCCATTATAAATGAGATAATTAAAATCCATTTATTTACTATAAATACGATGTTGAATGAAAATAAAGCTATTGATATCAAGCCTTTTACAACCAAAAAAAGTATTTTTTTCAACCAAAAGATATGATCAAATATACCCTTGCATTAAAGATGCACGGAGAATTTTGTTTTGAAAAGAAGGTGCATCGAGAATTGGTGTAGAGTTACTTGTTTTAATAATAATATGTTAAATTTCTTTAATTTGTATAAAGAAAATATCTTAAATAGAAATATTTTAAGAAATTATAATTATGGTTTATTAAAAACTATATAAATAAATAATTGAGAATGACTCGATCTTCAAAGTTATTGTCACCCCAAGTCCTAACTGCTTATCAAGTTGTTCCCAAACATGCATATTATGGCTAACAATAGTTAATTCAGAGAGCAACCTCAACATTGTCTCCTCAACATACACGAATCTAGATTTAATTATGACTGGAGAAAAAATTGATTAATATATTTAATAAATTTATATAAAACTAAAATTAATGTAATACATTATCATTCATTGAAACTGTTATAATGTAATATATTTAATACATCATTATAATGTAAATACATTATAAAAATATCATGTCTATTATAACTAGAGGCGGCTCAACATATTTAGTAGCTGAAAGTTTCTTTTTTATTTATGAAACATAATAAAAAAATTATTTATTTATTTTTTTCTTTTTGAGAAGCAAAATTGTAAATCAAACTTTCGTAAGCTATAAAACTTGATTATTGAACTTGATAGTAAATAATATCACTTTACTGATTGAAATTGCTTTCTAAAAAAGTGTAAACACTTATTTTAGTATTCTAAATATACAAGTGTCATTAGTTAGGTCCTTCGATGATAAATACATTAAAATAATCATTCAATGTCAATTTTTAACATCAAATTGGTCCTTCAATGTCATTTTTTGACATCAAATTAGTTTTTCAATAACGTATTTTACATTAAATTTGTCCTCCAACAGCAATTATTAGATGATTAAACTGATGTCACTTGTATCTTCAGATGACTAAAATATGTGTTTACTATTAAAAACATAATATTGTGTCTTAAGGTTTGTGCATAATAATAAGGATTACTCTAGTACTCATATTTTTTTCTAAGATACTGGTACTCATGATGAGTTGTCAATCATTCATTAATTGTTGTTTTTATTTAATAGATTTTCAAGCATTTAGTGCAGAATTAACAATCAATAAATAATTGATAACTCACCCTAGGTACCATACCTATCAGGATACTATAACAACTCCCTGTGATAGTTATGAGTTTAAATTTGATTTATTGTTAGTGTATAGTTTTTATATTGTTATCCAATGATATGTTAGCACGTCACAAAGAGTTAGAATTTTAAGATAGTTGTTGTAATAGTCAAACTCCTTTAATGATTTATTAATACATGATAAAATGATAGTGTAAAGTCTATTAGTAGATCAAAATTAAATCCTATAGTTATTAGGTAATAGTTCAATCAACGTAAGTAAGGTTTGTACATTGTTAATTTTTAGGTATTGATGATGAAGCCTATATTAAAACATTTTGAGCATGTGAATCTTAATTTTTCAATTTCTATTAGGTTAAGTGTTGATTTGTGCATGTGCATAATATTTAAATTTGAAGTTTATCTAGTTAGGATATATCTTAATTGATTTGGCATGTAATTAAATTAGTTTGAATTCCAAACTTTCCTTTATTAAGAAAATATTTTTGTTGATTTGATTAAGATTTGTCAAACATGTGCCTATTCATTCAAATGGTAACTATGTGATTTATTTGGTAAAAAGATCAATTGACACTTATATTTAGAAGATTTGATTTTTTAATTTGAAAATATTTTTAGACAATTTCGTGCAAAGCTTTATAGAAAAAGGAGCACCTACTCGGGTAAAAGAATACTTACCTAAAATTGCATGTAGGACTTGTCCAAAGTTGGAAAATTTTATTCTATGATGACTCTATTGACTAGCAAAATTTTTAGGAAACAACTTTAGTACAAAAGCAAGACTTGTTGAAACACAATATAAGTTTCAACTTTGCAACTTTTTGTTCATCCCTACTCGTGTGTTGATGATCACTTGCTCATTCACTCTAAAGAAATAGAGTTCTTAAAATACATTGTAACTCATTCATAAAACCATTGAATCCTTGAGTGTTGAAATTTTTGTTCAAGTGAGAAAAGAAAGATAGTGAATAACATTTTAGGAACTTTTTTTTCAACTAGGTTACTTTATTTTGGGTTAAGGTAAAGGAAAGTTGAGTGTGATAATATCTTTGTAAGTAATTACATCACAGAATTAAAGAAAATCTCAAGCGATTGCTTAGAGATCACATAAGTCACACATTGTGATTGAATTAGAATACTCCTCATGCACATCTCTCTTCATATCTCTTCATTCTAAGTTCCTCATAATATTTGCTTGCATTACATTTGAGTTTTAATTTTAGAAATATGTTATTGAATAACCTAAAAATCAAGGGCCAAGCTAGACTAAGTTGAAATCAATTATTTGGGGAAGGGCATCTTTACAAAAAAATAAAAAAAAACTTACATATAAAGTATTGGAGGAAAAAATTTGGGAGGGGAGCCAAAGCCTCCCTTATCATGTACTACGTGGCTCCCCTAGAATCAATTCATCCTTTCTTTGTTCTCACCTATATAATAATTATTAGGTGATAGTTAGCTAATAAAAAAGAAATAAATGAGATAATAAAGGTGATTAATAAGATTATTAAGTCAAAAAATGAGAGTATATATAGTCTTTTATTAATTATATTAACTTTTATTATTCACAATTTTATAAATATATTGTAATTTTATTTTTATTATTAAAAAACAAATTATTCTTTTATTATAATTATATAAAATTTAATTAGTATAATAATAACAAAAGTGCGGGGCTTAAAGCATAAGTTTTAGTTGTCTTATCATTTAGCCGACACCAATTATAAATTTAAAATTAATTAAATTAATATAAAAATTATATTATGCATATTATAATTAAATTAAATTAAATATATATAGAATTTATCTAAATTATATTTATTAAGAGATAAAATCTGATTAAGATTAAGAATAAAATTATTAACATGATAATTGATTAATAACTAAATTATTTTTTGTACTAGATAAATAAAATTTTAATATGGTAAATTTATTTTTTGTAATAGAAGTTGCAACAATTGTCATCGTATAGTGAACACGCTTCATGCTTATATAAGGTATATATAAATTTATGAAAAATATTATATGTGCATTGTGCGAAAAATGCCTATATATGGAATATATATATATATATATATATATATATATATATATATATAATTTCAAGTATTCTAAAGATTTATAATTTTTTCAAAATTCTAAAGTTGAATGTGTGTTTATGGTTTTTTCCCTTCATAATCCAAGAATAATAAGAAAAAAAAAATTATTCTCACTTACACAAAGTGGATCACAATCTTACCCGAAAAAACAAAAAATGGCAATACAAATAGCTCATTTACGGGTAAGACCCACATAATCAGTGGGTCCATATGGTTCAAACAGCTCCTTAAAAATACCCTTCTTCCTTCTGGGGTTACATCCAATGTCTTTGCACAACTGATCGTTATACCATATGTTACAACAACCAATGCATGACTTCCAATAATATCTCCCTGCATTTTGCTTCATATTATCTTCCCACACTTTGACATCCTTTTCCATCTCTCTGATGCTAGGCAGTTCAATGTTTCCATCCAAGAAATGTGCTAGCCACTGGCATCTCATTTCAGAGGCAAACAGATTTGATAGGCCCTCAGCATATCCTATTATTGCCAGTTGTGGGATTCGAGGGTGAATTATTTGCCTGAAGTGGTAGTACACAGGTTATCTTTGGTGAGCTTCAGAAGTTTTACATACTAAAAGAACATTTCATGGAAGGTAAATGTTAATGGACCAAACACTGACCTGTAGAGGGGAACAGTTGAGGTTTCTGACCCATTGATGTATTTTTGGAAGATTGGTGATTTGAATATGCTTTTGAGTTTTTGGTCACCTTTGTATCCTGTAGCAAGAATTACTAGATCTGTTTGTAGTGGTTTAGCTTCTCCATTAATGTTCAAACCTTCTCTGCAGAAGCTAAAGCTTTGTGATTTCTTTATAACGATGCTTCCTTCTTTTATTTTGTCATAAAAATTTTCAGGAACCATCCCAATCTGACATGAAGAGATGCCTTGAAGAAAGCTGTGACTAGGTACCAATCCGTACTTCTTCAGTGGATGCTTCCATCTTAGAGATGATTCAACAAGTTTAGAAATTCCCCATCTCTGAAAGTGCAGATCGCCGAGTCATGAACATAATGTTCTTCATAAGTAAATATAGGATATGTATGAGACTACTTTTGGTGTAGAAGTTACCAATGGTGAAAGCAAAGTGGCCACAATGCTAAGTAGGAAGGGCTCTCCAGGCTTGTGAACTAAAAACTCCGCAAAACGATTAAAGTATAAGAATCCAAGATTAATGCCCCAAATGCTATCATCTGGGAGAAACCAGTGCACGGTCCTTTGGATCATTGTGCAGGGATGCTTGACTCCTGCAAAATTGATTACGGGATTGAAAGAGAAAAGGGATATCAGAAAGGGAATAACATATATGATTATTAGGGTATAACCTATATGATTAACATAAAAACACAAATTTTGTATTAAAATAGTGACATTAATGTTTCAAAAGTCATTGCATGTAGTCACAATAAATTACTATTTTTATCTAATTATTACAGTATCCCACCCGCATTGGTATAAAAATTTAAAAAATAAAAGAAAAATTGTATGATGAAAGGTAGGAGTATTCGAAGGTGTCTGAGTACTATTCGACACAGATACATGTCCGATACCGATATGGCAGTCATTTTTAGATTATGTGCTTCCTTGGTGAAGAGAAGAGAAAGAATGAAAATTGAAATCTTTCAGTTCGATTGTTTCTAGAAAATTTAGAACAAAGATATTCTCACCATTTGCATTAGCACATTCGGCTGCTATATCTATAGCTGATTTCTGTGAGCCTACTATTGTAACTCTCTTTCTTTTGATCAATTCAGCAGCAGTCTCATTGTCCATAACAGAATAGTCCATGGAGTGCATAACCTTGCCTTTAAAAACTTCTGGCCCTTGTCCAGCAGGGAACTCAGGGATGTTAGGGACACCATTAAATTTCCCAAGGCAAAGAATAACAAACTCAGCCTTATACACCTGGTCATATAAACTTTCAGTTTAGTGTATTCCTATATAGCAAAAGCCACCATTGCACAAGATGAAATTATTTAATCTGCGTCAAATCTTACTGTTTCTTTATTCAATATTTTAATTCAAACTGATCTTCCAAATCATCCTAAAAATTAAAAATTTATACACACACATATATGTATACCGTGGTGTCAGATTAGGCATGATTCGTTTTTGTTTTTTTTTTAATGAGAAACTAAATACAGGAATTGCAAGGAGATACCTGTTGACAAAAAAAGAAAAAAAAATGCAGAATTACTAGTATTAGTCTACTGACGGGGAGTTTGTGTGCTTTGGACAAGATAAATAAATGAAAGTTATACTTCCTCAGACAAGAAAGAAAAACTGACCAAAGTATACAAACTATATATACATACCTCTGTGGAGAAATTGTTGGTATCTTGCACTGTAATATGCCATGTCCCCTTAGAGCCAAAGGGCCTGCCATTACCGCCCCATAATTCCCATGACTTCATTTCTTCACTAGACTCTCCCACATAATCTGTATCGATGATTTTGGAGTTGAATCTAATGTAAGGAATGATGGAAAAATGTTCAGCATAGGAGTTAAGATACTCCAGCACTTGCTGGTTATTTGGATACTCTTCTTTTACTGAAGAATGCCATGGAAAATCTGAAAATCTGTAGGATTCTCTGTTGTTTTGGAGCTTGGTAGACGCTATAGTATGTCTCCACAGTCCTCCTATGCCATCCTCAACTTCAAAGACAATTGGGTGAAAACCCTTCTCTAGAATGTATTTGCAGGCAAGAAGGCCACTGGTTCCTGCCCCAATAATGGCCACCCTTCTTTCCATGTTCAGCTACGGAGACTCTGATGGTCAATGATGCAGGCCTACAATATTTTGAAACAAATACATTAGGCCTAAATTTATAGGTAAAAACGTTTGTCACAGACTCACTTGGTTTTAGAATTGTTTACTTAAACTTGGAAATACTGTGTGCGGAGCAATGTGTTAATTTTATTATATTGCTCTACTTTACTAGTCTCTGCATTTTTTCAAATGCTTATAATTTCTAAATCCATATCTAATCCAATTCATGTCTGAATTTTCTTAGTCTTTCATGACTATTGTACCTAAAAAAGTCTTTCATGACTATTCAATTTTTAGCGCGCTGAAAATTATATCAAATCGAATTCATTTGCGTACAAGGCTCGAAAGTGTTATTAAAAAAAGATCAAATAAGCAGACAAAGACAGAAGAGACGTAAGCCTTTCTTCTGACCAAATTTCTACAAATGGATTTACAACTAAAGGTATTTTTTTTTTAAATGAAAGATTTAACATTAAGATCAAGAATCTAACCACAGTATATCGTTGAGGAAGGGCAGAGGTTTTTCCAACCAAGCCAACTAGCTAGCCTATGGGTAGCATAATTGGCCTTCCTAAATACAAAGGCAAGCTTACAACATTGAAAATGAGACTTTAATTCCCTAATATCAATATATAAGTCACCTAATTCAGACAGATCTGCTACTTCCTAGTTCCTTCTCCAAGTCATTTATGACTTTCTTACAGTCACTTTCTATTACAATTGAGTTTCATCTGTGATACAGTGCAACCTTTGATTTTTTTGGCACATCAATTGGTGCTTAAGAAGTGCAGGTGACGACATGAACACATGACCTTTGATTTTTTTGGCACATCAATTGGTGCTTAAGAAGTGCAGGTGACGACATGAACACATGGCGCTGATATGCACACATTACAAAATTTGAAGTGTTGTATTAAGATTTAAGTGTCATACACCAAGTGGTATTTCACACTAACATAGTGTTTGGTTGGAGGAAAATGGAAGGGAGGAGAGGGGAGGAGAGATATTATTTTAAATTTTATGTATTTGGTTCAATTTTATGGAGGGGAGGGGAGCAAAATCCCTCCTAAGCCAATTTTAACTCCTCCTCCTAAAGTGGTGAGATTTGGAAGGGAGTTTAAAAATGGACTAAAATATTCCTAAATTAAATGCTACATTAAATGTTATAATTGTGTAAAAAAAATAAATTTATACTTTCCCTCCATTAAAATCCCTCCCCTTTGCCAGTCATTTTCCCTACTCAAATTAAAGATTGGTGGCGACTCCATTATTATTTTTGTTTTCTAAACTATATATATATATATATATATATATATATATTTTGCTCATGTTGCTTCCCGTCGCGATTTTTCCCGGTCGTGATAGTTGGCGACTCCACTGGGGACTGGTTGGAGAGTCAAGCCTGTTCTAGTTAGTTGTGCGAGTTTTATAACCCTTAAAAATCTGTTTTACCCCCATTTATCTGCTTTTATTTATTGAACGTCCTATTTTTAATTGTTGTACTTCTCATTCTAGTTAGTTGTGCGAATTTAGCTTCTTTTATTATATTTGTTTCTTTTGCTAATATATTGTTCTATATCCCAATTTTCTTTTATCACTTGAATATATGCCAATTATGAATGTTATATTTCGTCCTTTTTACTCTCTATACTTTAGGTAGATGATTGCTAGTTCTGTTGTATATCTGTTGTGTTTTGTGTTGTTTGCAAGATGAGGGTAGTTTATTTTTTAGGGATGTACAGGTTTGTATGCTCCCATCACACACTCCACTCTTCACCTACCTCACACGCTTTTCGCGCTCTATACCCGAGCCCGTGCAACCCCTAGGGCTAGTCGAAGGGTTGACTTAGTTATTAGTTGGCCCCGTGCCTTCTTGACAACGGTTGACTCTTCACCCAAATTATACTTGGTTTCTTGAAATGACCATGATCAGAGAGTTCATCCCTACTTTATGGCTAATTTCAAGAAGCTAGATCCTTATCCTATGGATAATGACAATCTGGGGACCTTTTCCATAAGGAGTTTAGAACTGTCCTGAAGTCCCTATACTGATAGATCAAACCTAGTTCTTACTAAAGTTAAGAGTTCTGACTTTAGGGATCTCCAGGACATAAAGGGAGCATAGGATTTCTTGCTCTTTCCAGTATTCATCTTTGCATTCCATGCATCAATAAAGTACCCGTGTTTGGTAAAATGGTTCAGTCCATTAGTATGATAGGCTACATTAGAAATCTTCTTAAAAAAAAAAGAGTTTTGAAAAGAAAGTGCAATCATCATTAGTGGACCAACAATTTATCAATCCAAACAGCATTAAAAAAAATCATTCTTGAATTTTTTTTTCAATTGCATTTTCAATTATAAACATGTCCTTGTTCCAAAAAAAAAATGAAAAATGTGTTCATCTCATTTTAGCATCATTGTTGGCATTCAAAAAACAAAACAAAAGACATTTTCATAACCTCTTAACATAGTTTCTACATCATGTCATCTTAACATGAATTGTTGCATAAAAATAAAAAAAATAAAAACAAATGTGTGTTCACTTCATTTTAGCTTGTGTTTTGTGCATCTTGTAAAACCAAAAAAAAAAAAAAAAAGCATTGATGAAAGCCTTTGTCATTAATCAATAATTTTGTTGGCTCAAGCTGTGATAGCATTGTAAGTGGTGGAGGAATAAGATGTACTACCAGTCAAGAGGCTTTATTTTTCTGACTTTCACGATCATACTGGAATGAAAATTTGTAAACAAATTTGTCTGGAGCTTCAAAAGCTAAGTTTCTTAATAAATCAATGATTTTTAGGAAATGGTAAAAGTCACAATTCATTTTCCAAAATGTAATGAAAGTTAGGTTTCTTTTGAAAAAAGAAGAAAATGAAGGAAGACAAGGAAGCACAATGCAAATCCTTCACCATTATTTTTAGAACAAGTGAAAGTTTTAGGATGCGACTTAAATTGAGCAAACAATTTGTTGATCAGTGCAAAAAAAATCATTAATTCAGTTCATGCTGCATTTTGACTCTCCCATCTTTATCCTTTACAGAAAATTTTAAACTATTGTGTATCCAAGTAAAACAAGGACCAATCAAACACGTGTTCACAAGACTCAGAAAATGGAATCAGAAAGATATATAGTTGGGAGAAACTTGAGTCAAGAAATGGATGAAATGAGGAGAAAACTAGATCAAGTGATTGAAGGACAAACAAGCATTTTGGAGTGGTTAAGGGAAGAGAAGATGACAGAGGAGATACTGAGAAAAATGCAAAGGCAGATTGAGGCAATCCAAAGGACTAACTCCTACGATGCCGTGGATATTGATGAGTTGTATCCTATGGAAGAGGTACCCATCCCCAAGGATTTCAAGATCCCTAAATTCTTAAAGTACGATGGGACCACTAATCCCCTCATTCACTTGAAGACTTATTGCACCAAAATGGCCATCTGGTCCCAAGATGATAAGTTCCTCATTGGTTTCTTCCATGAGAGTTTAACCAGGCCTGTTTTAGAGTGGTACTTTCAGTTGGATCATTCAAAAATTTCTTGTTGGAAAGATTTAACATGTTTATTCATGGGTCAATACCACTTTAACTTAGATACTGCTCCCACAAGGGAACAACTTGGGTCATTGCAAAAGAAATATGACGAGAGTTTTAAGCAGTATGCTCAAAGGTTGAGGACTCTTGCAACACAAGTTTTGCCGCCACTGACCTTGTCTAAGATGTGTTCCTACTTCTTAGGGACTTTGAGCACTCCATTCATAAAGTTAACGGTTGGCGTAACTTACAGGGATTTCGCCGAATTGATTTTAGCTGGAGAAAGAATAGAAATTTTGGCGAATGTTGGTAAATTGTCTGCTGGTAATGTCGTTAATGAGTATCCCAAGGACAATGGTATCCCACAGAGATGGAGGTTGAGGTGAGCAATGTATACCATCGACAGTCCTTTCCACATCATAAGCCATCATTTCTTTCCACCAACCGAACTCAAGCATCTGCATCCCATCACCAACCTTTGACCAATATCCCTTATCAAGACAATCACCTTCCACCACCCTATCCATATACTTTGACTCATCCACCTCATACCAATTTTTCACCTACACCTTCACAGAATTTGCCTAATCATCTCCATCCTCCATCAAACTCACAAAAGCGAAAACGCTTTCGCCCTCGGCCACCACCATTCCCAAAATTGCCAATTTCAAATGCCAAATTGTTTCAACGCCTGTTTGATGCCAATTTGGTTGCAGAATCACCTCTACGCCTAATGATACCTCCATTCCCAGCATGGTATAATCCTAATGTTACCTGTGAGTTTCACATGGGAGCAGCTGGCCATTCTATTGAAGATTGCGAGGGCTTTAAGAATACAGTGAAAATGCTACTTGCCTGTGGGCGTTTGGATATCCAAGGGGAAGGAGGATTAAACATTCACAATGATTCATTTCCCAACCACTAAGGGACGACTATGCTTTTCTTTCCTCCAGTGATGAAGGACCTATGAGCTTTTGGTTTTCAGATATGTTTAGCAAGAGATTTGTTTGGGATAATTGTCTAGTGTTGCTGACTCCTTAGTCTGGTTAATGACTCATGACATCAGGGATTTGAACTTATGTTAACCTTGTTGAAGTATTAATGTAATGAATTTGCATGGATTTAGTTGCATTTACTTTCCTTGTGTCCTCCATTTCATTCATTATCTTTATTTTGATCAATGTTCTTGTCATCTCATTTGCATTTTGTTTGCGTTCTTGTCAACATTCACAAATCCATTCAAAGTATCTTCCACCGATTTGGATCCTATGGAGCTCCCACTCTAACAAAGGATTCTTGGAAACTCATTGATTGATCCTTATAGTCCAATAGACAAAGGAAGTCATGAATTCAGCAAAGACGCCATGAAAAGTAATGGATGAACGCATGGCATGCCCATGGAGGATAGCAAGAAGACATTTGTTTATGGTGAAAACCCAGGTGGTGATCACCATTCCCTAGAAAAAAAATAAAATGAATGAAAAAAAGAGGAAAAAAAAAGAAAAAGACAAAGGGTAATGAAATAATAACTCAAGGGGTGTGGAAAGCAATAGTCGGTATGCACCGATTATAATTTTGTCTCAGAAATAAATTTTTGAAAAATAAGCAATCTTGATTTGAAATGAGGATTAACCATCTTTCTCTATCCAAAGAAAAATCAAATCATTATCATTATCCTTTGTTACCCTATTTTGAGCTTTAAAATTTTCTTCAAAGAACCTTGGACAAGGATCACCCCTGCATTGGGGGCTAGCGCGATGTAAAGATCAATTTTTGATTGCAGTATAATTTGTCTTGACCAAAAAAAGGAAAGAGGGCATAGGAAAGTGAATGATCGACTTTAAAAAAAAAGATAAGAAAAAGAAAAAGTTCTTTTGGATCTAAAGTAAAAGGCAGATAAATAAATGCAAAAGTAAGCAGTGATTGTCAAAGTTGAATATCCTTGGTTCCAATCAACTCTTAAACACTTGTTTGAGCCATTTATATCCTTCGTTTCATATCCTTTTGGCCGCATTACAAGCCTCACAAAGTCTTGATTGCTTTTATTTTTCTAATTTTTAATTCTGAGACAATATTCTTGCTCTTGAGTTTTTAGTCCATTGCTTTGAAAAAAAGTGAAAAGAAAATTAAAACTATAAAGAAAGTAAAGAAAAAAAGAAAAAAGAAAGAAAAAAAGAGAAAATGGCCCTTTAGGTTGAAATCCCACAAGGGCGGCCTAAGCAAAAGTTAGGGTGAACAATTCGGGCATGGTCATCACAGAAAAAGAAAGACCTAAGGCTTTCATGCAAAAGAACTTCTAGAAGCATTGGCCTATGCTGGGGCAAATCTCCTCAGTCCCACATTGGGGCAAATTTTATCCTCTCTATTGGCCTACACTGGGGCAAATTTCCTTAGTTCGAATATTGGGGCAAAAGCTATTTGCTTTCCAATGACCTACACTGGGGAAATTTTATTCTGTTTGATGACCTACACTGGGGCAAGTTTGATCAATTCAGATACTGGGGCAAAATTCATGGATGCTCTACCAAAGGAAATTCATGAGAAGTTGCATCAAGAATCAATAGCTATAACATCAAGTTGGTGAGTAGGGATCAATCAAAAGAGAATTTGGGAATCCACACTAGGGCGATTCCTGCATACCTTATCTTTCTTTTCCACCCTTTGTATCATCTTTCATAGTATCATCCATTGTCAGCATTGTTCACACATTTGAATTTCCATATCAATCAAGAGGTTTATTCATTTCAATAAATTTCTTTATGTTATCTTGGAAAATTCATACATATGCATTAAATAGTGCTTCAGGCAAGGTAAATGTGAGTTCAACGGTAAGATTTGATAATCTAATGGTGATCTCTGGGTAAACGTTTCGGTTCGAAGGAGCTCAAAAGTCTCAATTAATGGATGGATGTGATATCCTCAAGGGATGATCTAGCTCTAAGAGCCCTCAATCAATGAAGGAAGGAAAATGTGAATTGTTGAAGAGAGTAGATCAAAGGACTTATATGAAAATCATATCCAAATATAAGATCAACAAATTGAAGTGAAGAGAGTCAATGAAAGGGTTTTGAAAAAAAAAGTCTTAGTTGAATCGGGTTTGATTGGTCAATGTTCTCCAAGAAAATGCCAGATTCAAATCAATTTCTAAACTAAAGGATGCTCCCAGGTGCATTCACATTCGGGCTCAAGGCTCATTGCATTCAACTCGGGCTCAAGGCCCAACGCCATTAATTTGAGCTTAAGACTCATTATATTCATTGCGGGTTCATTAGCCCTATTCATTTACACTTCGGGTTCACGACCCATTGCAATTACTTTAGGTTCATGGCCCATTGCATTCTACTTTTCAATGCTTCTGATGTGATGATCTTGTTGTTTATTTTCAAGTCGTTGGCTTGATGACTTTTCCAGGTCAATGGCCTGATGACTTTTTGTCTAAATTCCAAGTCTTTGGCTTGATGATTTTTCCAGGTCTGTGGCTTGATGGTTTTTTTATCCAAGTCCTTGGCTTGTTGATTCCCTGTTTAAATTCCAAATCTTTGGCTTGATGACTTTTCTGGGTCTGTGGCTTGATGACTTTTTGTCTAAATTCCAAGTCTTTGGCTTGATGACTTTTACAGGTCCGTGGCCTGATGGTTTTCTGATCCAAGTCCTTGGCTTGTTGATTCCCAGTTTAAATTCCAAGTCCTTGGCTTGATGATTTCCAGTTAGACTTTTCTAGGTCTGTGGCTTGATGATCTTTTATGTTAAATTCCAAGTCCTTGGCTTGATGTTTGCTTGTTAAAAATTCCAGGTCTGTGGCCCGATGACTTTTTGTCTAAATTTGAAGTCCTTGACTTGATGACTTTTCCCGGTCCGTGGCCTGATGGTTTTTTTATCCAAGTTCTTGACTTGTTGATTCCCTGTTTAAATTCCAAGCCCTTGGCTTGATGACTTTTCCAAGTTTGTGGCCTAATGACTTTTTGTCTAAATTCAAAGTCCTTGGCTTGATGACTTTTCCAGGACCGTGGCCTGATGGTTTTTGGATCCAAGTCCTTGGCTTGTAGATTCCCTGTTTAAATTCCAAGTCCTTGGCTTGATGATTTATAGTTAGACTCTTTTCAAGTCCACGACCTAATACATATCAGGTCCACGGCCTAAATCATTATCATCCATTGTTACATCTGCCCTTTTCGTGTTCCCGGACAAATTAAGGGTTCATATCTTTACTTGTTCCTTACAATGATATTACGAAAAACCAAGGTTATTCGTATTCTTGAGTAAGAAACAAGTAAAGAGGGGCAACTGTGAACACCAAAATTTGTTCGGGCCATTTTAGAATATTAAAAAAAATTCTTTTAGCCAATCCAAAAGTAAAAAATAAAATAAAAAATTAATTTAAAAAATGAGAAAAATCGAAGAAGAAAAAAAGAGACAAATTTGTTCACCCCAAGCCCTTTATTTTTGTCTGATCCAAGTCGATATTCAAGCCAAAAAAAAAGAAAGGGGGAAGAAAGAAAAAAAAAGAGAAGCAGCAGACAAAAAAGATTTTGAGAGGGAAAGGAGCATGGGCGCGGGGTCAGAGTTTTTTCCGAAGGGAAATGTTTCTTTTTCTCAAGTTATCTGGAGCAGAGTCCCTGCTTCATTTTCTTTTTGAATCACTTTTGAGCATGAATACTCAACCGTTCAAGCCCCCAAACACAACCAAATAACTCAGCCGTCAAACCCATCCGCCACTACAAGCCGTAACCTAAACCATGAACTAACTCTTTCACTCCCTGTAACCAGAGCCAAAACACATTACCCTTGAATATGCACCACCACACTCCACCTCCATCAAACCTCCTTATCCCAACCATTCAAATAACACCCAATCATTGGGAGAGAAAACAAAACACTGAAAGTAGAGAAAGATAGAAGGAGAAGAAGTGGAAAATTACTGCACTATTCCCTGAAATCCTCCGTTGAGCCATAAAGGCATCGCCCACTCCCTCTAGCTAGAACCCGAGCTCATGCATAGTTGTTCCATGTTGTGAATTCGTGAAGCTTCCAGGGCAATAATGTTTGAAATGCCATGGTACAGAGTTTTCTTTTCTTGTCCTTTATGTTTGTCTAATAATTATTCTATTATTTTTTCTTAGTTTCTGATATGATCCTTTTGCCTTGCGTGATGTTGCTTAGACGTGTGTGATAGATGCAGTAATCTGCTACTTTTCTGCCCTTTTGGTTAATGAGATAATTTGTGTGTTATGTTTCTTGTTACAGTTAACTTTCTTATCTTTATTTCCATCCAATTGATGTCATATTTTCCGTTGGTTTTAATTTCATGTCCAATAAAATGTCACTTCCATGGAGAGTTAATGGTGAGCTATTTCATTTGATTATTTGCAAAGTTTAACCTTAAAATGAGTGATTGACCGTGGGAATTGGCTTTGAGCAGGTGAGAGAAAGGTGTGAAGAAAAATGAATGAAGAGAGAGAAAAGTGTGAAAGAAAAGTAATGAATGAAGAGAGAAGAAAGAAGAGAGAAAATAAAAAAAAAGAAAGATAAATAAAATAAATATGAAAAAGGGAAATATAAGTTTCAAATGGTGAATTGAGTGGTTGGCCGTAGGAAAAGGAGGAAAGAGAAAGGTAAAGAAAGAGAGAGGAGAGAGAAAAGTAAAAAAATAATAAGAAAAAATAAAATGAATAAAAAATAAAATTAAAAAAAGGATGAAGTAATAAAAAAGAAAAATGAGAAAAATAATATTTTTTTTCTTTTTGATCTCTTTAGTGTTAGATAGTACAAGTTTTATTATTTTTGTTATTTCTTTTTTTTTCTTTTCTCTTGATTACTTTGCTTATCTTGTTTTGTATACTTTATTTGTTTCATTTTTTTTTTTACATTATTGTGTTTAAATGTCTTTATTTTTATTTTAGATATTTGGTATTAATTATTTGTACTTGTATTATGCACGAAGAAAAATGGATAGAATAATAAACAAATAAATGGTTGACAAAAGGTTGTCGACACCCGTCAAATAATAAAAATTACAGGTTCACAAACTTATTTGTAGTATAGAGAATGAACCGAAGTGTCTCTCAAGGATCCAAAAAGAACAAAGATTTAATCAGATCAAGATAATAACAAGGGGGTTTTTATGATTTGAAAAGAAAATATACCGGTTGAATTAAAGAAATGCAATTAACAAATTAACCAATCCAAGGAAATTTACCGATCTTGAGTTTAATTCATCATTGATCACAAGGAATTCACTTAATTGCTAATCATGTTCTTGGCCTTAGATCACATCAAGACGCCTCATCATGATCCAAGAATCCTCTACTAGATAAGCATCTAGGATTTAATTAACCAAGGTTAGATAAAGTAAGCACCATCTAAACATAGATTAACTTAAGATCGATGATTTAACCAAGCTAAACAATCCATAAAAAAGCTTTGATATATTGTTTAGTCTTTGTGATCCTCTTTGAATACATGATAATAAAGCTATTATCACATCAACATCTAAATCAAATTAAGCAATTTAATCTAGATAAAAATCAAAAGAGGAAGATGAGAAACTTACATAACAATTAAGCAATATGAACAAGTGAAGCAAGATCTCCAAATTAAACATCAAGATGACTAATCTCTTAGATTGATTATAAGAGCCTAGCCTTCCATGAATGGGAAGGAAGAACTCATAAAATAAAGAACAAAAACGAAATTATAAAGAGAATGGAGAAGAAGAGAAAGAAAACTTTCACAAATACTCAAACTTTCTTCAAACTTACTTAAAATTGAATGAATTATAATACAAAGAGATTGACTCTATTTATACTAATCTTAGAAGCCAATTTGTAATTGAAAATAATCTGAATGCAAACTATAAAAACATGGAAATTATCAAATATGGAAGCTTGATGCATGGTTGGTGGGTTGGTGCATGGTAGGTGGGTTGATGTATGGTTAGTGGCTTCAAGTCAACAACTCTACTCCGATTTCCAACCTACTTTTCATGACCTAAACGATGTATTTTGACTTGGAAGTCTATGAAAGTTGTAGCCAGTTGTCTTCTTGAAATTTTGGCATTGGTTTCATGCCATTTGGACTTTTACAACTCCAGATATGACAAAAACATTGCACCTACCTCACGTTAGGTTGGCAGAATGTGTTTCTAAATTCAAACCAACTTGTAGCTTCATAATCATGCCTAAAACGACATCTATTGACTAAATGGTCTTCAGTGAAGTTGGAGATATGAGTCTTATCTTTCCAATGGCCCAGTTTCAGCTCCAAATGAGGCCTATAACCCACTATATAGTCCAATATGTGCACACTGTCCAGATTCCAGTGACAGCAAGCTCACTCTGCATTGCAAGGATATTTTGGATCCTTAGAAGTTCGATCCAGCTCTTGAGTTCTTCATGAAACTTGTAAAGCCTTGTCTTAGCTTTCCAAAGACACCAAGATTACTTCAAATGGATCACCGAGTCCCAAGTTATGGCCTAACCAAGGAGAAAAGGTCAAAATGCATCAAAATTCAAGAATTATTCACAATTTGCATTAAAGCCCAATGAGGCCCAACAACATTAAACTCATCTAAAATGCTAATATTGGGCACAATAAACATCTAATAAAACCTAGTACAAAACTAACATAAGTGTCTCAAATTGATTGATCAATGGTTCAATGCCATAATATTCGCGTTAGTTGTCTTCAAGGGTCAAGTACCTATTAGGCAATTTTCTTGTAGTGGATCAGCAGGTCTAATATCGCCTTCCTTCCCATTTAGGACACGTTAATACGAATTCTTTTTAAATGGCCCAATGCCAGCAACACTTGCGTTTAGTTGTCTTTAGGGGTCAAGTACCCACTAGACAATTTTCTTGGAATGGATCAGCAAGTCTAGTACCGCCTTCCATCCCATTTAGGACGCATTAACAAAGTTTCTTTTTCAATCAAATCATTTTTCTTTTAAATCAAATTAATTCATTTTCTTTTGACCAAATCAATTCTTTAATGTTTAATTGATTAATTTAAAGCAATATTTTTAATAATCAAATAAGTGGTCCAACGCTATAACAATTCGCGCTAATTGTCTTCAGGGGTCTAGTACCTGACAAGAAGTTGTCGAGACTCGTCAAATAATAAAAATTACCGGTTCACAAACTAATTTGTAGTATAGAGAATGAATCGAATCGTCTCTCAAGGATCCAGAAAAACAAAAGATTTAATCATATCAAGATAATTAGAAAGGGGGTTTTGTTGTTGATTAATAAGATTGAAAAGAAGTACAAGACTTAATGTTGTAAACAAATATAAAGAAACAACCAATCCAAGGAAATTTACCGATCTTGAGTTTAACTCATCATTGATCACAAGGAATTCACTAAATTGCTAACTGTGTTCTTGGCCTTAGATCACATCAAGATGCCTTAACATGATCCAAGAATCCTCTACTAGATAAGCATCTAGGATTTAATTAACCAATGTTAGATAAAGTAAGCACCATCCAAACATAGATTAACTTAAGATCCAGAATTTAACCAAGCTAAACAATCCATCAAAAAGCTTTAATAAATTGTTTATTCTATGTGATCCTCTTGAATACATGATAATAAAGCTATTATCACATAAACATCTAAATCAAATTAAGCAATTCAATCTTGATCAAAATTAAAAGAGAAAGAAGAGAAACTTGAATAACAATTAAGCAATATGAACAAGTAAAACAAGATCTCCAAATTAAACATCAAGATGGCTAATCCCTTGGATTGATTATAAGAGCCTAGCCTTCCATGGATGAGAATGAAGAACTCAGAAATAAAGAACAAAAACGAAATTGTAAAGAGAATGAAGAAGAAGAGAAAGAAAACTCTCACAAATACTCAAACTTTCTTCAAACTTACTTAAAATTGAATCATCATAATACAAAGAGATTGACTCTATTTATACTAATCCTAGAAGCCAATTTGTACATGTACATAATCTGAATACAAGCTGTAAAAACATGAAAATTGTCAAATATGGAAGCTTGATGCATGATTGGTGGGTTGGTGCATGGTAAGTGGGTTGTTGTACGGTTGGTGGCTTTTAGTTAGCAACTCTTATTCGACTTCTGGCTTGATTTTCATGACCTAGATGGTGCATTTTGGCTTGAAGGTCTCATGAAAGTTGTAGCCAATTGTCTCTTTGAAATTTTGCAATTGGAATCATGCCATTTGGACTTTTAGAACTCCAGATATGCTAAAAACACTGCATCTACCTCAAGTTAGGTTGGCATAACGTGTTTCCAAATTCAAACCAAATTGTAGCTTCATAATGATGCCTAAAACGACATCTATTGACTAAATGGTCTTTAGTGAAGTTGGAGATATGAGTCTTATCT
This sequence comes from Styphnolobium japonicum, assembly GCA_023212625.1. Lineage (NCBI taxonomy): Eukaryota > Viridiplantae > Streptophyta > Magnoliopsida > Fabales > Fabaceae > Styphnolobium > Styphnolobium japonicum. The sequence goes on from JALBWW010000003.1 coordinate 22,289,960, forward strand.
TTCCAATGGCCAAGTTTTAGCCCAAGAAGAGGCCTATAGCTCATTATGTAGTCCAATATTGGCACACTGCCCAGATTTCCGTGACAACAAACCCACTTTACGATGCAGGGATATTTTGGACCCTTAGAAATCTGATTCAGCTCTTAAGTTCTTCATGAAACTTGTAGAGCCTTGTCTTAGCTTTCCAAAGACACCAAAATCACCTCAAATGGATCACCGAGTCCCAAGTTATGGCCTATCCAAGGAAGAAAGGTCAAAATGCATCAAAATCAAAAAATTATTCACAATTTGCATTAAAGTCCGATGAAGCCCAACAACATTAAACTCATCTAAAATACTAATATTTGGCACAATAAACATCTAATAAAGCCTAATACAAAGCTAACATGAGTGTCTCAAATTGATTGATTAGTACTCATTAAGCAAATATTTTAGGGTGAATCAGTGAGCTTAGTGTCACTTTTCATCCCGCTTCGTACAAACTAATACATGTCATTTTTCTTTTAGTGGTCCAATACCACAAACTACGTTAGTTGTCTTCAGGGGTCAAGTACTCACTAGACGTTTGCTTAGGGTGAATCAGTAAGTTTAATACCGCTTTTCATCCCGTTTAGGACGCATTAGTGAAATTTCTTTTTTTTTCCTAATGAAATCCTTTTATTTTAAATTGAATTAATCTCTTTTTGTTTTAATCGGTTAATCACTTCTTGCAAATAAAATTAACCAACGCACAATTATTTTTTATAGAACTATGTGGCTTTGAATTCCCCATTACACCAGGGGCTACGTAGGCACACAAGTCAAGCCAAATCTGTAAATATTCTTATTTATTTATTTATTTACTACTTTTCAACAAACCTGTAAACGTTTTTCTCCTTCAAATTTGCAAATTGTAATTTAATTTTTATTTCAATAATCTGATTTGTTTTATTTAGGGGGTAAATCAAATATCGTTAAGGTTATTAAATTCGCACAACTAACTTAAGGTAACCGTTTTATAACGGATGTATCAGGGGTGCTGTGGGATTAAGTTTCCACCATTCCCTGTGCATAATCGACTCCCGAACCCTATTTGGTTTTCGCATACCTTTTATTTTTATTTTAAATCCATTTTTAAAAGGGTTTTACCAGTCATTTTTCCTACTCAAATAAAAAATTGATGGCGACTCCGTTATTATTTTTGTTTTCTAAACTATATATATATATATATATATTTTTTTTTTTTTCTCTTGTTGCTTCCTGTTGTGATTTTTCCCAGTTGTGACACCGGCGATGTCGCTACTGTGTGGTCGAAGACGATATCGCCGTTGGCAAAGCCAGGGTAGCCATCATAGCTGGAGTAGGTCTCTTCCTCTTCCTCTGCAGCTGTGGAGAAATAGTTGTCGGAAAAAGAGTTGACGTTCAAGTCGTCGCGTTGACGCTAAAGACATAGAAGGAAGATGACATGTCTTTGATTTTCTCTATTTAGAAATGAGTTTCTCTCTCTTCTGTAAATTAAGTGTTGCTTTCTTTGCTTGAATGGAGTAGAATTTGAGACTAAGACTATGGTGGATACACCGGCAACTATGCCTTCACCAAGAGATGCAGAAGAAAAAGGCTTTTGCAGATCTAAAGGAAGAAACCAGAAAACTATCACATGGTGAGCAAATCAGAAAATCTTCACATGAAAAATGGTCCAGCAGAAGGATCTTCAAATGGATTGAGAAGCTATGGTGAGCAAGCTTGACAATTGAAGAAACTTGAAGAACTGAAATTTTATGTTGGAAATTTGGTGGATTCATCAATATTGCAACCACCAAGCACCACAAAATGAAAGTACAATAGCAGAAAATTAGAAGAATGTAGACAGAATAGAGATCGACTTTTGATTAAAACAAAAACAAAGAAATTTGTACAAAATGAAAATGGAATGGAAAAAGAGAAAATTCTGAGTGAAAAGAGAAATTTTCTCTGGAAAAAAAGTGAGAAAAAGAAATTTTCAAAGTTCAAGAGGAACTCATGTAGCGGAAAAAAATCTTCAAGGTGGGTACCATGGAAGCTCTGATACTATGTTGAGAAACATGGCTCATATGAAAGAAAATTAGAGAGAATATGAAAGTGAAATTGATTGAAGGAGAAAGTGTGAGGAAATTGTATACAAGAGTGACTTATATAGCCTTAGAGATGTAACTAACTATGTAACTAATCACACTTCACTAACTAATTACTAACCACCTAACCATATGTGGTAATAATAATCTTGTTCAAACTATTGGTCTCCAAATTTCTTGTTTAGTACGAAAAGCAGTTTTGTTCATTGCTATAGTGCGGCCATGGCTTCTTCTCTTTGTGGTGCTTTGTTTACACAATAAAATGGGGCTAAACAATATTAGAACAAGACAAAGAGACAAATTTATCTCCTGGGAGGTGAAAATGACTTTTCACCATTTTTTGAAATAGCGCCAACTTTTGTCAACAACAAGGGAGATCGTAATTAATTACCAAAATGTAGGTGTATCGAATGTAAATACACTAAACCTCAGGGAAGGATGGAGTAATTTGCATGTAAAAAAAATAAAATCACCATCTAACTCTCATAAGATATCACAAATAAAAAATAATAGTTAGGATATTTTACTTTTTATGATATCCCAACTATATTAGTACAAAATCTAAAAGCAAACGTAAAAAATAAAAAATATACAAAGGTTAGTAATATCTAATGGTGTTTGAAAAGTATCCAATACAGATACATATTTGATATTAGTGCACATGACATCTTGAAGTATTAGTGTTACTATTGGTGCCAAAATAAATATATCGTTAGTATAGTTATTATTTGATAAGGAGGGTTGGCATAAAGTGTTTGTCGAAAAGGAGAAGATTAACGTAACTCAGAAGGCCATTTTGACTATGACCAACAAGGTTTAATCATTATTTTGATTTTGAGTTGTCTGGTCACATGACTTTTGTGATTGGATTCTTCGCTGGAGTGATTCACGATGGTGGAGACTTCACTGAAATTTTTCACAGTGGTGGTCAAAGTGATTCATGACCTAAAAAAGAACGAGGCTCTAGATACCAACTTGTGATTCTAGAATATTTGGAATTTCTTGAGAGGAATCCACTCAGCCCTCACTGATTTATATTAGAAACATTACAAAATTAGATTCCTCAATTATAGGGATTTCCTAAACTATAAAGATACAAGTATTTACAGCATATGTTTCCTAATCTAGTTACTACATATATAAAGGGATATTTTTAGTATTTAACAAAAACATTCATGAGTCGTCACCTAATAACTTAACCTTTTGAGAAACTAGGACTTTGACATAATATCATAGCGGTATCATCCTCTATGACCTAGTCTCGCCACTATTCTACTGCCAAGTTTCCTAAAGTCTGGAAATCGTCTTTACCTAGTATCTCTCTTATTTTTGTTGGCCATGCATTAATTCTGGCCATTGAAAGCTTACTTTTTACTGTTACCTGTAGATATTTGGATGAGTTTCTCTTTACTCAGATGTTTCTTGCTACAATCTTTTCCCACCGATGAATCTTTTCAGTGGTGATATTTCTTCACACTTATGAATCATACTAGTGTTGACTTCTTTATCTCAGTGATGAATCATACCGGAGATGAGTTCTCTGTCTTTTCCTACTAATTAATGAATCATATTGGTGATGCTCTTTATTGGTTATGATTCTCACTAGCCCACATGAGTTTAGTTTCCTTTTGTTCTAGCCTTGTGTTTGTCTACTGACCCTACTTTCATTTGGCTCTGGCTCCCGTTGGATGTTTGGCTTTGTACTTGTGAGTTTTGTTGTGCTCTGTTCCAGCTGTAAGTTGCTGATTGAGCCAATTTATACCGTTTTTGTGTCGTTTGCAGGTCTATTTTAATTTTCAAGGTTTTTCTGGGTTTTTTAATTTAAATTTAAGGTTCTTATTGATGCTTGATGCTTCCAAATGCTATTTTTGTTTTAAATTTGGAGAATTTTGGGCCTTGTTATTCTATTGTGCTACTTTTTAGCGGTCCTACTATCTATTTTTTCTAGTATGTTCATTTGTAACAAGCTTAAAGCTTAGTAAGCTTTAGCATGAAAGGATGTTAGAATATCTCAGAATATCTTTAGTGTATCTTAGAAGTTCTTTAACATATATTGAGGATTTTTCTATAAAACTGCTCCTATACCAATAATACAAATGTACAAGACACTGCAAAGTGTATATAGAATGTATCCAAGTTCATGAAACCATGTCTTCCTTTCCCTTAGCATCTGATACATTTGGAAAATTACTAAATACCTGGCCAATATAATTAGTGCAAAGTTTCTACAATAGATCAGAGGTCTACAATGAAAATGATTACCCTCAACTTCTTACACTAAAGGTCATAAATTGGCTTTTCTTGTTAGTAGTTACTTGTAATATGTTGTTTTTGCCACTCTGAATATGGCTAAGGAGGTTAACTTTGTCTCTTGTGTTGGGGATTCTACCCCTTAACTTGCTAAAAGAGATCCAAACTCTTTTTTTTTCATTTTCAAATTAGAGAATGTAGCAGATGAATAATGATGTGCTAAGAGGGATGTAAATTATGTGTTTTAAATCTTATCAATTTAGAAACATAAGTAAAAACAAAAACCTTTGTCTTTAAATGTCCAAGAATCGTTTGAATTAAAAGAAGTGTAATGCAATGCACAAATCACAAACATGGTAAGATCACATAATGAGTCAACTCAAGCAGGGAATATGTTAATGTAAAAATGAAAATCGGCTAACTTCCATAAAACATAGATTAATTTATACAAAACAACACAACCAACAAAAAAAGAAAAATAGCAAAAAAAGTGAAAATATTATGTGGGATCATAAGGAGTGAGAGTTGAAACATAGTATTTATCGTAGTTCACTCAATTCTATTACACAAAAATTGAGTTACATTTCTCGTAGTAACATATAGACTAGAGATAAAAAAAAGTCACAATGCGACATTGCTTATGCAGTGGAAATCTACCTATAACTAGGCAATAAGATAACATGATTGTAGCTAGCCCTAAAACCCATTAAGCAACTACATTATCCAGCATTAAAACTAAAAGCCTTTGTACTATATTATTTTTCCAAATATCAATATTCAATTCACACAATCAAATCTATGACCACATCTACTATAAATTTCTCACTTGTCTCTCTAGGAGATTTTACTAGTAAAAACTATGATTTCTAAAGCTTAAAATTAAAGACATTTTTTATCTCTAAAAAATTGTGGATATTGTTAAAAATGGGATAAGCTTCCCAGCAGATACTTCTACTTAGTTCGAGGTAGAGCACAAAAATTTGGAAGAGAAGCAACAAAAAGATGCACAATCTCTATTTGTCATCTAATAGGTTGAGGCAGACACTATCTTCACAAGGATCACATAAGCAAATACTACAAAAAAAAAAAAAACAGGCATGTGATATTCTGGAGGAGGAGTTTCATGGCATTGAGAATGTACTCTCCATTAAGCTTCAATATTTAAGAAGAGAATTTAAAGTCATAAAAATAAGGGATTCTAAGACCATTGAAGGTTAGTATGCTAGAATTAAAGAAATAATCAATTAGATAGAATTATATGGAGAAAATGTGACTGACAAAAAAATGGTGGACAAAATACTCATCTCGATCACAAAAATATGACCCCTTAGTTGTAGTCATTTAGTTGGCGAAATATTTGTCGTCCTTATTAGTGACTGAATTAATGGGATCACTTCAAACTTATGAAAAGAAATGAAGAAGGCATAGGAAGGAACTATTGAAAATTCCTTCCAAACTATAATAAATGAGATATCAGAAATCCAAAAATGAAAAATGCAGGTGGAGGAGAAATTCTAGAGCAAGAGAAAATCATAAGAGAGTTTAGAAACAAGGTAATAGTAATGCCAAATACCCTTAATGTGGAATTTATAAGAAAAAAAGTCATCTAGAAAACGATTGCTAGTTTCAAGGCAAGCTCCAGTTTAACAATTGCCAAAGATTCAGGCACATTAATAAAAACTAACATGCGAGAAACACTCGTCATGCCAACTATGCGGAGGAGAGCAAGAAAGACTAGAATTTCTTCTTCATCAATCAAGGCTCATCCAAGAAAACACAAGACACATGGTTTCTAAATAGTGGCTATAGCAACCACACGGCACCATACAGAGACATCTTTTCCAAGTTGGATATGACTTTTCAAAAGTCAGATTAGAGAACAATGATTTTCTTAAGGTAAAAGGCATTCAAGTAGTTGCAATGGAGATGCCAAAAGGTGTGAGATACATCAATAATGTTCTCCTAGTCCTAGCTTGGCACAAAATCTACTAGTATTGGTTAGATGATGCAATGTGGGTATACACTACACTTTGAAGGAGATACATGCACTATCTATGACAAGAAATATAAAAATATTTTCATATCTAGTGTGGAAATGAGATTGTAGAGATTTCCCTATCATGTGGAGATATGAAACCACCATTAAGATGAAAAATAAATTATTCATGGCTATGACATTGACGATTTAGGCATTTTAACTATCAATAGTCAGAATATTCTTTGCAAAATTGTGTAAACCTTGTTGAAAATATTCCCCACTTCTATCACTCCACAAAATCTTTAATTTCTTTATAACATTTAAACATATCAAAGGCATGATCTTTAGTTAAATGAGAGCATCTAGAATGATCATTATTAAATGTGATGAAGTATCTATTTCCTCATCTATTTAGAATTAATATCATTCAATTCACATATATCAGAATGAACAAGTTTTAATATTTGTTATTATTTTTTTACTGAGGGAAAAGATTTTCTAGTAATTTTTGCTTGAACACAAATTTCACATTTATCAATAATTACTACTACATGATATTAAGCCATGCTTTGGCAAGTAATCAATTGAATTAAAATTAACATGTCCTAGTCTACCATGTCATATTGTAATAGAAGGCTCAATAATATAAATAGAGATATTTTTTTATTATTAATGCTTAATTTAAACATTCCATCAGATGAGTATCCCTTGCCTACAAATACTCTAGTCTTAGAGATTACAATTTTGTAAGATTCTAATACAACTTTAAGCCCTTTCTTTCATAACAGATTTTTAGATATTAGATTTTTTCTAATTTCTGGAACGTGAAATACATGTAGTAGTACTAACTTCTTTCCAGAAATGAATTGTAATTCAACACTGCCTTTGCCAAACACTTTTTTGTGTTGCAATTACCGTTAGGAACTCAATTTCCGTCTTCAACAACCTCATAATTCTTGAGATGACTATTGTCACGACATACATGAATGGTAGCACCAGAATCAAACCACTAATCAAAACTTTTGTTGTTGCATCCATATTCAATTCAGAAATCAAGGCAACAATATCATTGGTTTTACTTTCAACTAAATTTATTGTTCCATTTTTATTAAAAAAAATTCTTTTTCCAAAATTTGTATTGCCTTTTTATATGCCCGGGCTATACACAGAAATAACAAGACTTTCCCTTTTTTTGATTTTCCAAGGCTTAGGATTCTTTCTCTTGTTGTTGTCACTACTTTTTAGGAATTTATTCTCTGCATCCATATTATTAATCTTGAAACATATCCAAAATGTTTTCCCTGTAATTTATGGGTTTCTTCCTCTATTTGCAAATGCTTCAGAATCTGTTCTACTATAAACTTTTATGTGGAATGTAATAATTTCTTCCCATAATCATGCCAATTGGAAGGAAGTTGAGAAATAATTGCCCCAACTTGCACATATTAAGAGATATCATCTTTCAAATCTTTTAATTTAGAAGCCAAAACTTGTAAATCATGCACTTCACCTATGACAAAAGTTTGACTAGACATCTGAAAATTGAAATACTTCATAACTAAAAAAGTACATGCTCCTTGTGTCTCTGTGTTATATTTGGATTCCAATGCTCCCCATATTTCTCTTGAAGATGAAACTAATGTGTATAAATTATCTAGACAATCAAATAAGGAGTTCTAAATATATCCTTTGGGATATATGGATAAAATGCACACATCTAGTGTTTATTTTGATAAGGAATTTAGTTTAATCCATCATCATTTCATGCCTTTTAGTGTGCTTTATTATCATATATCTCTTGTAAGTCTTTTGGTTCCTTTTTTATGAATTTCAGGTTAATGATTGAGATCTTGGACAAGTTTGATAGAAAATCATGAAGCTGGTGAAAAACTTTGTTGTTGTTAGCACTACTAGATGTTCATGCGGTAAAATGACCATAACTTAAGTTACAAAGGTTGAAATGATGTGATTCTAAAGCCTTTGCAAAGCTAAGGCAAAGGCTATAACTTTTATGTAGTGTGAAAATTCCAATTCGTGTTTTTAGAGGTTGGAATCCCTAAAGAAAGGATAATGTTGAGTGGATGCTAGATGGATGTACATACTCACCTTGCTATAGTATTTTGATAATAAATATTCCTACAACCACGAATGGGGCTGATTTTTTATACATTGGAAATCTAATTAATAGATTTAAAATTTTGCTGAAGAAATTGAAGACCAAGTCAAGTGTGTAGTGGGTGAAAAATGTGTCACAATAGGTTACAAGGCCTAGCTGTGTAAAACAGAGTTGTAGCTCGTCTAAGCCATGCAATTCACACCTTAAACAAAATGTTACATAGCCTAGCCATGTAGAACTTCGATGCAAAACGTCCAGGCCGTGCGATGGTCAAAATCTTGTGATAACCTAAAATTTGGTTGCGATCTTCAATCTAGACAACCTCCAAGACTCTAAAAGCCCTAGAAAAGCAAGAAACTATAAAAAGGAAACATAGAAAAATTGCAAAGGCGAATAAAAACTGAATCTAAAATTTACAAAAAGGAGATCAAGATGGGACTGAATTTTGGAGATTAACTATTGAAGAATTGTACAGAAGATTTGGCTAAGCTCACACATTCTTCCTATCTCTTGCCGGTTTTGAAGGGTTTTTGTATCTTTTCAATTTCCTATACTTTTATTTTGAACATGAGTTGTTAAATCTCTTTTTTCTAGGATTAAGGATATTGCTCTTTTATGATTATTATATGACAATGTGCCAAACCTATTTTGTAGTTAATGGAAGATTATTGCTTTAGATTCAATTCTTGTATGCTTAATGCATGTGATTTGTTTTTGCATGATTTAAGACATTTAAATGAAGGATCAAAAGATTAAGTTTAATGTTGGAAAATTTGAAATTTGAACTTAAGAATTCTAACCTAGAAATAAGGATTAATTCTTCTAGGAACAAATGGATTTCACAAAGTTTAATGAGTTTCAATTAATTAAGTACCATGAAAATAGATACTATTTTAATTCTAACATATTTCTTGTATCTCAAAAGAGAACATTAAATACTTTTGAAAAATTCACCTTCAAAGCATGATAAACCAATAATAAAAATGTTCTAACCTTTGTCATTGAAAGTAAATGTAGTGAATTCTAGACCTCTAATTAATTAACCTTTGTTATTGATAATTCTATGAAAATAAAGTTATTCATTCTTGTTTTTTTCCGTAACATTTGCAAAATCTTTGAGGTATTTTTGTGATATGCTCGTTTTAGCTTCATTTTGCTTGTAGTTGTTTTTTTATATGCTTATGTTGGTTTAATTAAGCTTAATTATGAATTTTAGCTTATCTTACTCAAAAGCATGCCAAATAATGCTCCCACTTGTGGTTTGACTTGTAATCTGAAGGTGTTAGCCCACAAAGAATGCTACATAATAGATCAAGCTAGTTGGATACACTTTCAAACCTTACTATGGTGTGTGGAGCATAACTTGAGCTACAGACCTTGGATTGGAATGATATTTCATGCGTTGGAAAGCTAAGAGAAAATTCTACAACTGTATAGAAGACCTTGAAGACCAATGCAAATGTTTAAAAGGTAAAAATCAGCATGGAAGGTAGAAAATTAGTTTTGAGTGCCTAGCACCATGCTCATCTGGAAATTGCTCCCCATATTGAGTGTTGTGGCTCTTGTGTTCCCAGAGTTATAGCTCTACACAGTGAGAACTCCTTAATTCTGTGTTTTTTAGGTGAAGTTTGTCCCTAACTTTTAAATAGATCTCTTGGGCCTTAATTAGGGAAATCTTTCTAAATTTGAATCAAGCTTTGGAGAAATGAGAGAAGCCGTATTCATTGAAGAGGATTGAAGATCAAGTTCTTGAATATTGAAGATATTGGAGATCCGAAGTTATTCCTTCTTCATTTCTTCTTCTTCTTATTTTCTTGTGTTGTTATGATGGTGGAACTCCTTGAACCTTTGTTTGTGTTTTCAATTTCTATTATGAGTTAATTTGATTTTCTAGGATTGTAATCAAACTCTCATGTAGTTTCAATCCTCTTTGTCTCTCTTCTTTGTTCTATCAGATTTGAGTTATTTATTCATCCTTATTCTTAACGCTTCTAGTTGCTTGATCACCAATTAGATTGATTAGGTAAATCTAAATTGAACTTGGAAAAGGAAATTTAGGTTTAAGACTTAGGGTGAATAACATGTGTTCAATTTCATTTGATAGAATAAATGCATTGATTTTCTTGTAAGATAGAATATACCTATAGGTCACATGTAACCATGAGTAGGACATATTCTTAATGTGTCATTCTTTTATTCTTATCTCATAGAAATAGAGAAAATGTTGAAAGGGATAGTTCTATATGACCATCAGAAGAGACATATAAAATAATTAAAATCCTAGGATAATAACTCAAGATCACACAATAAGGTTGAGGGGAATTGAAGTAATTCAAATAAGTGTGGAGGGAGATTGCAACCCTAGGCTTGTTTCTTTAATAAATTTCTATTTGTTATCTTGTGCTTTCTTAATTTGACTTTCTTGCTTAATTTCTTTTGCTATAATTCCATAATCGATTATTTGGATAATAGTAAGAATTCTACATATAAGTAATTAGTTGAATTCGACAATAAATCTCTAAGAATGATCTTTACTTACTGCTTTATTACTTGTTTGACAATTGCATGGTGTGAGCAAGACTCTGCACAAGAATTCATTTTCAACTCTTTTCTTTCTATCTGCCTTGACTTTTTGTGTGAGCATCACTGGGTTCAAGAATTGCAGGGAGTTTGGGATCAAATATATATGAAATCTTCATAAAATTCAACATAAACATCATTTTATCCTTTCAACAATTGAAACTTGTCCCATCAAAAGAAAATCTAAAATACTTTAGGATTTGGGGATGTTTAACTTTTAATACAGTGTTAGAACCACAAAGAAATAAGTTGGGACCTAAGGCTTTAAAATGTGCATTGTGGGATATGCAGAAAATTCTAAAGCATATAGATTATTAAAGTTGGAACGAAATGTGATAGTGGAATCAATGAATGTTGAATTTTTGAATATAAATTTATTAGTGACTCCATTAATTCAGAACAAACAATTATGTTTAGTCTCCTAAAAATGACAAATACATATGTTAGTGAGGAAAGGAAAATCAAGAATTTCCACGTGAACCAAGAAAGAGTCAAGGACTATAAAAGAAAAACTTTTGGATCCAGATTTTGTTGTCTCAACATATTACTTTCCTAGTTGAAGGTAATAAAGATTCAATCTTAGAAACAATACCAATGTTGCTAAATATTGAAGGAGATCCCAAAACCTATAGATAGGCAACAACATATAGAGATGCATGTTGGGTTTTGGGGGGAAGCAATTAAAGATGAGATGGATTCTATAATGTCAAATAACACATGGGTGTTAGTAGATTTCCCTCTAGGTTCAAAACCTATAGGTTGTAAATGGACTTTTAGAAGAAAATATAATACTAATAGGTTTATTCAAACCTTATTGATTATTTTGATACTTATGCACCAGTGACAAGGATAACATCCATAAGAGTGCCTCTTGCTTTAGTATTAATTTATAATGTGTACATTCATCAAATGGATGTTAAGACTGGATTTTTAAATAGGGAATTAGATTATGAGATATACATGGAATAACCTGAAGGGTTTGTGTTGCCTGGAAATGAAACAAAAGTATGCAAAATAGTTAAGTCCTTGTATGGTTTAAAACAAGCACCAAAGCAGTGACATGAAAAGTTTAATTCTATATATATACTAAACATACATAGTAATGGAAACCCAACTTTTTTCTTGAATACAATCAAGTTATTGATGAGTGGTTGTGGGCACTAAAATAAAAGTTTCCATTCCAGGCCAATTGCATAATTTAAAGGAAATTGGAGGTTAATTACTAAATCACTTAATGAAGTTTAAGAAATCCATGTACATAAGATTTAAGGGAACTTCATCTATATGTACACCAAAAGTGGGGCCGCTTCTAGCAAAGGTTTAAAGGATTGACCTTTATAGTGTTCCCAAAAACTATGGTAAAACACATGGTCATATAAGTTTAGAAAGTTTTGTGTGTTCTTTTTTAAAGTACTTAAATTTATGTGTGTGGTATTTTTGGTTTTAACTCTAGAATTATCATTCAAAGTACATTGAGTCTACCATAATTAACTTTGAAATATCTAACCTAAGGGAAGGTTCAAATCGAAATAGGTACCATCCTTATGCATCAATTTATAAATTAGAAAAGTTACTTAGTTTTGCAAGCTAAGTGAGGGATTGTTGAAAATTTATCAATTTGCAAAACTAGTTTATGGGTGTGTAAAGAATAGTGTTCGCCAAAGTCCCACATTGGACAAACACAAGGATTCCATCCCACATGTCATATGTTTAGGAGGAAAATTAAATTGATTATATTCAAGTTTTAAGTGATTTGAAGTATTTATTAAATAAATTATTTAATAAATATTGAACAATTTATGTAATATTTATATTTAAAAACACTTATTTGTCATTTTATTTTTTAATTTGAAATATATATGAACAATTATGACTGAATTAATTCAAATTAATTCAGGAAACTTATTGAAAAGTCAGGACAGTTATTATAAAATAAGTAGTTGATTTAGATTAGAAAAAACAATGTTCTTTCTCTTCCTTCTTTACGTTTATGTTTACTTGTAACATTCTTCTTTCTTCAAAAAAAGGTTTTTAGGGGAGGCCTTAGAATGTTGTCTCAGGGCTTCCAAGGTGCTTTGGATGAATCTTAGTGGTGGATTGCTTGTAACCCACAAGTACGGCTGTAAAAATTGGACAAACTCGTCTAGTCAGCCTGTTTACCATCATAAATTATGTGAGTTGATTTTTAAAATTATTGACTCATAAAAACACGAGTAATTTTTTATTGATCCGTTTAACCCACAAGTTAAAAGGACAACCCCATTTGCCAGGAGGCTGCCCGCATAATTTTTTTTAAGAAAGATTTAATTTGAAACTTTTTTTAAAACTTCAAACTTTGAAAGATGAACACTAGAAATGAAACTCTTTTAGTTGTTTATTGTCTTTACATTTTGTCATTTGACTTAGAGTTTCGGGCATTTTGATTTCTTTTCTAAGATTATGTGTATGATTAATGAGTTTATTTGTTTGTTTAGACTCTCCCTTTAGATAAGATGAAAGTGTGCAATACTATGTCTATGTAATGTAGCATTTGATTTGAGATTATTAAGTTTAATTTTTTTAAAAAAATTCTAAGTAAAAAATAATAATTTTGCAGGCCGATCTATTTAGGCATACGAGTTGATGCAAGGTGAATTAAACTGACTCTCTAGTAGCCATGTAAATACAAAATTTTTGGCCTACTCCTTTTAGCTCCTGCCCTATGATGAGCAGGCCTAAACGGGCCCGGTTGCCCCGTTAACAGCCTTACCCAGCAGTAACTAGTGGGGGCAATTAACACCTTAAGGACATGGTGATGAATCCGTTTCAAGGCCTGCAAGATTTCGTCTTGCTATCTCCCTTTCTGTGTAACAGATGTTATATCTTGCTATAACTGTAAAAATATTTATTTACAGGTAAATTGTCAAGTTACTATTATGTGTTATGACATTAAAAAAATATAAGATTTAAGTTAAGCTCTGGAACAACAATTGCATAGAATTATGTAAGATGCTAGTTGATATCATGATTTGCCGACATGTTATTTGAACAACTAGGTGTACCGAGTGTTTATATGCTTAATGCTTGACTACTCCGATGAAGCTGGACCCCACTAATCTAATTGTGAATCTATTTATGATGCACTTGATAATTTGGAAGGATATGATTACAGTAATTATTATTTTCATTATTTTCAAAATTTTGGGATATATTTTACTTTTATTATTATCTCTGTAAATATTTTATGAAGAATTTCTTTTATTACTTTTATCAGCTCAACTAAATTTTGTCAACTCTATCTTTTTCATATTTCTCAGCAGCCACAGAGCAATCCCATCGTCCAGGGATCATATTTCAACTTGTCAATTGATCTTGGTCGAGGCAAGTTTTCTTTGTGTAACAAGTTTGAAGTTAAGTGTTACATTTCGCTATTACTATATAGGAGCATTCTTTGATCTTTGTATGTTTGATTGTTTAAAACGGCAATTACTTTTGGTGTTTGGAGCTCAACTTACAAAAGTCATTGATCAAGACAAATGCATTTCATATCTGAATCATAGTGCTCTCCTTCTTTTAATAGAAAAAAAGAAAAGAAAATAATATATATCAATGAATTCTCTACTACCCTCCGTTTTTTCTCATCATGCATGTAAATCTCTTCTCTTTTGCTTCGTCCTCCTTCTTCAAGTCAGACCCAATTTCTTGGCGAACTTACAACAATTAAAGTCATGGATTTTACATCAGAGTTTGCCTTTTGACGATAGGGAAAAACATTCAAAATGGTCTTTTGTCCTACCTGCTCAATGCTCATGGCATGCAATAGTAATATATCTTATGTGCTATTTATAGAAAGCGAAGACTTGCGGAAAGAACTAAACCTAAAGCTAAGTCTTGTCCTGCACATTAACAAGCTTTCTCTATCAATTAGCTCTAATTGCGTAAGGTTCACCCTATATATGACAATTTCATATGAGAAATGAGATAGTAATTTTGATTCTTGTATTTATGTCTGTGAGTGTGTATGTATGTGCCTCTGCCACATGGGGGGTTGGGACAGTGTTCACGCCCATGTGCTAATGCGATGGACAAGTACATGTGACTGACAATGCGAGACGTCAAAACACAAGGGTATGGGAGGGTAGGAAACTAGCAATTGATCGAGAAGGATATGGAGGCCAACATATAGCATACTAATGATGTTTGGAAGAGAAACAGTGTGTTTTGGAATATTTGAGCTAGAATTGAAACATAGCTCACAAAAAATTCAAAGCCCTCTAACTTTGCATGATCTTGTTTCCATTGTTTTTCTGTACAGAAGATTAGTGATCTTAATATTTTTTTCAGTATATTGAAAAGTTATTATCACAACTTAAAACTTACAACATTTTACTTGAATTTACCAACCTCAACTATTTGAACTAAATCAACAATCTTAACGTTAGTTGAGTAATATTTCCACTTCATGAGTGCTATTGGGCTCCACGGCCTCCTCTCTTTCCTTGCTATTCATATTTAAAACATTTGGTTTCCTCTTTGTTTTCATATTTGTTGAAAGTTGAAACAATATATGGGTCTCTACCCTACCATGTCATTTAATTGTGTATACACATCGATGAAATGGCAACATGGTATGCATGGTTCATCGGTTCATTTATATGTGGAAAAAACGATGACTTATTGTTGGGGAATACCGGTACCACCACATCATCTTTGCGTGATTCCATAAATACACATAAGGAAGAAATAATCACAAACAAACTACACACAAAATTTAATATGGTTTGGCTTAACATGTTTATATCCATGAATGAGAAAAAATCATTTATTATAAACTATATTACAATACAATTTCTGAATAGTAAAAGCTGTTATCACTAGAACTTTTATGGACAAAGTTGCAAACCCTCTACCGATGCATTTGTTGTGGCCAAAGTTATGTACAAACTAAATTTTGTAGACAAAGCTGTAAATCCTCTAAAACATTTTCATAATTTATTCTTTCTCATTCTTATAACTCAAACTATTATCTAAACACACAATAATTTACTTGACAAGTAATCACCCCTACACTCTCCTTATTAAATAAGGACTTTTTTAATTTCCTATTAAAAAAAACATCTCACATATATTGATATTAATTACAATTTAAAATAAAAAAATTACTAATAAAATAAAAAATTAATGATAATCATCAAAATAAGAATTTGGGTCAAATCCAACACTTATATACTCTGCAGCTTCCCACATAAAAAAAAAAAAAAACGTAAACCATTTTTTCCTTCTTTTTGGGCTTATATATATATGAAATGCAATAGAAATTTTATAGGGTGTAATAAATCAACGTAAACAGTATCTGATTGCTTGTTTCGAAAATATTATTTTCACGGCTACTTTGTAGGTGTAAAAAATTTAAATCATATAGATAATGTACAATAAATTCAGTTAAAATTTTAAAAATTTAATTTAAATTTAAATACTACCGCGCAAGGATGTAAAAGATATAATATATATTTACCGGTTCGCAATTAAATGCTGTAAGTGTAAAAAATGTAGTATACATGAATCTCCTATAAATCAAGGCGCTTATTTTGACAAGGTTAATGGTATTTTTAATTATTTATTCATATTTTTTTATTAATTACCTTAAATTGTAATTTTTTAATTATTTTTAATTAAATAATTATTGAGACTACCTACTTATGTTAGTTGGAGTAGAAGAAGTACAGTTACCTTATGTATTTTGTCTTAAGTTCAATTTTTAAGGCAATATGTATGGAAAAAATGTAATTGAGAAGGGTTTTTGATTTACTCGCTTAACCTTATTCCATGTGATTTGTCTCTCGTCTTCTAAGTGAGAAGATATCCTAATTTACACCAAAATAATTATTGAGAATGTGCTGTTTATGAACCCTTTTAATAATGAAGACTCTAGAAATTAAATTTTTGACCAAACACTTGAGATTATAGTCATTTACAACTTCAACTAACTATTTGTTGGTATGTATTCATATTTAATTGGAGACAATTTAAATTTTTTTATTAAAAACAATTATTAAAAATATGAATAAACAATTAAAAATATGAATTGTATAATACTCAATTGGGAAATTATTATAATACCTTAATAAATTTAATATTTATGATGAGTTATCAATCATTTATTAATTATTAATTTTATAATAAATATTTAAAAATTTATTAAATATAAATAATAATTAATAAATAATAAATAATTCATCTCAATATCAATACTCTAATGGATACGGAAAAATCCCACTCATCTAACATCTATCTCAACTAAATTATTTCCTACCGAGCCAACCACCCCCGCATATTGAAGCTCGTGAATGTGCCGCTTTTCAGGCTGCAGTGGCCCATGCAATTAATTGTTGTCTTTGTTTTTGGTGAATTGATAGTATATTTTAATAAGTTTGGTATGTAAGATGACTTATGAAATATTTATTTATTGTTAATTTTATAATAAATATTTAAAGAATTTAATTTTAATTTATTAATAATATAAAAAAATTTATACTATCATTTAATTATGTATTATTATATTATTAAAAAAAATTTAACTATCACAGTAATTATTTAAAAAATATAAATATATAAATATTTTTTATACTAATAATTAACCAAAATTAAATTTATATTTAAAAATTTATTAAATGTAATCAATAATTAATAAAAACTTAACAACTTATTAATAATATATATATATATATATATAAAAGTACTAGAGTAATCTCCTTTGTTGTCCATTTGAAACCTTTCATTTTCTTTTTCTAGCCTTACGAAAACTCCTATGTTCTCCACCCAAATTAAATTAAATTTATAGAAAAAAAGTGAAACTTTTGAGTGAAGTAATTCATAAGAAATAGTACCTAGCTAATGATGTTGATGAAATTCATTTGGTATTTTAAATTTATAAATTTTATAGGCGCAAGGATCAATTTATATATTCAAGAAAGAATAAACATAGTTCAAAGTCAAGCTCTTCCAGTTGATTCAAGGGACGTTAGAAGCAATTCATAATCAACATCCAGGATATCTGGAAAATTATATATAAATGTACGACTAAACAAAGAAATAACAACTCTCAAACTGAATTGTTTGGTTCTTAACAGGCACATAATCAGAAAACAAGTATCAGATTTAGTTTTTCTTTAATAAAAAAAAAAGAGAAAAAGAAAGGTACATACAACTTTCAAGTTCAAATTCTTGGTCTCAAAAAGTGATGTCCCAATGTCGGACTAATGTTCTCTAAAAGCAGTTTTAAATTGCAAAAAGACTAATACCTTTCGAATCCCATATGTGAAATTCAATTTACTCGTGGATTACAAGAAAAGTTAAATAAATAAATAAATAAATAACAGAAGGATTAAAGGGTTTGTGCTATCCCATGCATAAAAAAAAGGTAAATAACTCATCGTAATTAGCTGTAGTATTAAGTCGTCCCTTTGCGTTCCATAAGAGCCCTAACCAAAGATTTGATTATTTTGTTCACTGTTCACAACAGTGTCCCCGAAAGAGTATCCACAAACTGACATCCGTTTTGATGCGGTACAGAAGAAAAATGCACGTATCAGCATGATCATGGCGACATATATTCTTGAATCCCACAAAAACTAAAGCAGTAACCCACTATTTCTCAGCAATCTATTATTCTAAATTAAATCTACACTTTGGGATTATTTTACATGTTTTTTTATTTTTTTAATCCATATTTTAATTCCCACTCTACTCTTTAACTCCATTTTTCATTGTTACATTCAAGGTTTTAAATATAGATGATCCGGCCACAACACCTCAGTCGTTTCGAGTCAGTCAAGGATCATATGGTCATAAGTTCACATCTAAACAAGTGTTAAGACTTGATTTATTTTTTATAATGGATTCCACATGGTTATAAACAAATCAAAATTCTACATATATACAAGTAAAAGCATACATTATGATTAAATAATATATATTCATAATGAAAATCACGTATCTATGTGACAAATCACGCAATGAGACTACTATCATATATAATACCAGCTGCAGACAATAAATATATATTGATATCTATGCAGACAGATATGAATCAACAACAATATTATATATATATATATATATATATATATATATATATATATATATAAGCAAATGGAGTGAATTGACTAAAATGATCGAAGGTATCCCCACAATCCCAAATGAGAGCTTCTGACAAGGTCGCCACCGATGTGTTTCCCTGCAGGCCAGAGGAGTAACACACCGCGTGAAGTGGCGGTGCCCACGTGGTGATTGGACTCCCACTTCATACCTTCGCAGGCCCGAGATGTCGACGTCCACGTGCCCTTCACAAGAAAACTAGTCGACAAATTGCACGGCGGTGGTGATGCATTACCACCCCTCTCAAAAACGGTGACTTTCAAACGTACCCTTTCACCTTCACTCATTAATTCCAGTTTCTAGTTGCGTGGCTCATGCATGGCCTAGTGTGGGGTTTCAATGATGGAAGCAAAATGCACCCATGAATACTTTTAAGAGTAATGTTCCACAATGAGACAAATTTGATAGAATTTAACTAGAATTTTGCCAAGATTTAAGTATATTTGTTAGATAAGTTAAAATGATAGGAATTCATTCATCCAATAGTCAATAACAATACTAACTCATTTTATAAAAAAATTCTTAGTATTTTCCGTAATTTATTAGTTCTCAATAAAATAGTCAATGGAAATTAACCTATGAGTCGAGGACTCTATATATCACTGGAATATACAAATATAGAAGAGATCAGAACTCTATCATATATAAGGTTGCACAATATTTTCTGAAGTTCGTATGATCAAACTCTAAACCCTCATTAATTTTATCATCAGCTAATTAAATTAAAAGCACTTTTCAATTTTCATGTATAAAAATAAGGACTTGTTATCAAGTTGAGCTACTTTCTTATGTGATCTCAGTCCAATCCTTTAGTGATTAATGAACCCTCCTTGTTGACGGGATGTGTCACCCAACAAAATGCACTAATTCACAGAAGACTGATCTGATTAATAACAGAAATAGAATATTTCGCTACTATAGTGATAAAAGGAGTTGATAGCTAGGATAACTTGTCTTAACGTAAAATTGGACTCCCTACCTACCTACCTAGCTAGAGCAAGTAGAAAACTTCAGGTGATGAGGGACGAGTTAGGCTTTCAAAAATGTTTAGAAATGAGCAAAACGATCGGGTTGTCGTTTAGAAGAGACATTGTCTAAAAGGACGAAATGAACACAGGGAAAACACTTGGTCTTGTTGCACAAAAGTGAACGAGACAGACCAAAAGGCTGGCATCGTGGAGGTTTGCAAACATGGAAGCATGCATTTGTCAAGAACGAGGAAAAAGAATAGTAAATCAGGCAAACTTATATAACACGTACCATAGGGTTCAGAAATTTCTTACTATAGTATAGTTGACCCAAAACATTGTAGCATTCCAAAAGTAAATGTACCTTTACAGAATTCACACTTCATCTATATTTCCTCTTAGGTCTATACTATTCATTGTTTAATGCAGTGAATATTCTTGTGTCTGAAATAGCCCCTGCGTTTCTTAATATTTTCTATCATTTAACTTCAAAACCCTTTTAACACCTAAACCTGCACTTAAATGATTGGGATATCAAATGATTAGTAATTTCCTTTGGCATAGGTGGCACTTTAAGGAGGGCCTAGAAGACAACAAATAAAAAAGGAAGAAAGAACCCCCTCCCAGTTTAAGTTGAAGAACTTCAATGTGGACCCCTACGCTTATATATATATATATATAGCCATTCATCCCCAAGACCATCAATCACTCGCTAGTTCCAACTGCATGCTCAATTAAGCTCTTCCTCGCCCAGACATACTGAAGCTCTTGATTTTCAAGAGAGAGGAAGAAAGTCCTGAAGAAAATTCCACCCATTTTGTTTAGGGATTCAAATTAACTGCTTACTTTGTCCCAAGATTTTTCTTCAAATGAGGCCTTCTTTTGTAGTTTCTCTTCTTATTTTGTCCCTCTTTCTTACTAAGGCTCAAGGTAAGTACTATTTTCAACAGCACTTCAATTAGGCCTTCTTTTCAGTTAGATATACATAGTAACTGGATTTCTAATGTTCCTTGTTTTTGTGTAGGGATTCGCTTGGAGAAAGGGTCTTTAGCAGTTCTGCAATACAAACAACATGTACGTGATCATTACTTTGAAGTTTTATGTATTCATGTTTCTTTATAAATGTCAACCTTCATTTATATACTTTCATATTTCTTTAGATGTTAATATAGAAAAGTTCACTTCTGACTGCAGGATGAGAAAAGTAATTTGTTGAAAAGAAAGAACAGTGATGATGAGGAAGCTATTCTCTGCAAAGATGAACAATGCACAGGTACCCTGAAGAAAAGAGTCTCTAGAGTATCCAGAAAACCAAACAATCAGTTACCCCGCATTCATGAAGATTACTGTGGACCTAGACATCATAGACCTAGACACCATTAGTTTTCTAGCCCAGATTTTTTTTATTTTTTATTTTCATCTCCTTATATTACAAGCATTCTTCAGAACCTTACAAACGGGACCGTGTAATTCTTACTGCAAATTTTGCCCCAAAAGTCCTGGTGACATCTAATTTTGTGGTTATAAAGAAAAATGCAAAGCATTGTTCTTGTTCTATTTTCTTGTTCAGGTTTAAAACTTTACAATGCATTTATTAAGCATCATGCAAGAAATTTTAGTACTAACCTCCACTCTATATGACATTATTAAGCATCCTGAGTGTTCTAATGTTGCTGCAGGAAAGATAAAGAATAGGAAACTTGTTACCACATCAGTTTCTGCTACCCACACCATTTCAAAGGTTGGTTGAGAGATAAAACAAATTATATTTGGTTGTTTAGATCTCAACTCAAATGAAACCTTGGAATTTCTTCTTTTTCCTCTTTATGATATTATATATACGCTCCATGGACAGAATGTGAGGAACGGAGGGAATGAAGCTCACCCCCCGGTAAATGGCAATACTAGAAATGAGAAAGTCAATGGGGAAGAAGAGGAAATAAAAGTAAATACGTTGGCTACTTCCAAGCAACAAGAGCTCCCCCATGAGCAGTTTCCGGACCTTGTGGACATAGCTGAGATGGACTATTCTCCAGCAAGGAGAAAGCCTCCCATACACAACTGAGTCTAGGGATGAGCAACTGAAAAACAGACAGTTTCAGCTTAGGATAAATAAAATATAGGTAGAGAGAAGTTGGACAGCATTACAGAAATGCTGCAGTTTTTTAGGCTTAAGAATGATTTGTACATTATATATTCTATTATTATCACTGATTATAATATATTTTTAATTACATATCCTCTTATGTTTAAGTCATGAGTATATATAGATTAGGGTAGCTTCTTAATCTAGACTCTTGAGTCTTTACTAGCTGATAATTTTACTAGAATAAGTTAAAAGGAGCAGGAAAGTGACGTCAGTTTTTTTCTTCTTTTTTTTTTTTCTGGTAATAAAAGTGACATCAGTTTTGTTTATGCATCGAAGTGTGCCTTTCTCATAACTTAAAAGAAAGAACAAACCAGGGACCAATGATTCCAAAGGTACCATAAAGTAGTTTTGTTCTTTCTATAAGAAGCTGAGAAGGCATATATCCTTCTGTTGCTCACTTAAAAATCTTATCATAACACAAAGTTCCCATATGGAATGGGTAATCAAGCCAATTAAGTCATTTGTGCAAGAGTGTTTTCTCAGTACATACTATTTAGCCTTCCCGATAGGAGGTCTGCTCCTCCACATTAATTAGTACGAACACGTGAAAAGAATTGGTGGTGAAATTACCAATTCTCCTACTAACTCTGTGGGGGACCAAGTCCTTGAAAGAGAAGAAAGGGGATGTGTTGTAGGGGTTGCCTTTGTTCTAGTCCATTCCCATTCCTGTTGTAGGGGCTGCAGGCTGTGCTTTTGGACGGTGAAGTGAGTAGGCATGCGGTTTTAATTGACCAAGGCCCTGTTGTCTTGCTCCGCACAACCAATTGGGCCCCGCATGTTTCACATAGTGATTGCCGTGTTATGAAGGGTCATTCTTGCATGAGGGCTCACATGCTCTATGATAGGTCATCCATGTACTCTGTGGTGGCCCATTTTGGAGCTGAGATTGCGTTGGACCAAGAAAAAAAGGAGATGCATTTAGGTTGCTGGTGATTGCTGCCTGTTGAGACTAGGGAGGATAATCCCTCCAAGAAATGGATGGCACCAAAATTTCAGGACCAGTGATATATGATGGCCTCCGGTGCATCAATTGGGTAGTGCATAGGGATGGCAATGGGATGGGGTGGGGCGGGGGCGGCCCTGCCTCATACCCATAAGAGTACCTAGCTTTAATTTCTTTCACAGATAAACGAGTTATCTGTGGGTATCCGCGGGTATCCATTAAAAATTCAAATTTAAAAATTCAAATTTAAAAAAAAACAGAATAAATGAAAATATTTAATATCACAATTTCTCATAATTTGTCCACTACAAACTAACTAAATTCAACGATTTTAAATACTTAAAATAAAAATAATATTAGGCATCCAACCCCAAAAATCAAAACACAGTAATCCAGTACATTTAGTCCCAAAAATGAAACATATTAATGACAAAATCATGCTTCAAGGGTTAACTATATTGGGCATCATAAGTTCCTTAATTGTTGATTGAGCTCACACCATAACTTGGGTTTGGCCACATGATTCCTACAAAATAAAAGCATATAAATGAAAGGTTAAACAATAACGTAATTGTGAAACTTATAAATTGAAGCATATAAAAAATTCACTAACATCATCATCATCATCGATATCTTCTAGTATTGTACTACAATGAAGGTCCATTTTTGAATTTGAAGAACCTGAAAATGAAAAATAATTAATTGAAATTTGTAGTTATGAATCAATATAGATGTTGAATTAAAACTAATGAACTATGTTACCTTTCATGTCACTCCATAGCCAATCTTGGACACACATCAAAGCCTCCAATGTATTTGGGTGCAATCTACTACGATGTGGACTAAGAAATCGACCACTAGTACTAAATGTGGACTCTGAAGCAACTGTGGAGATAGGAATTGCTAAAAAATCTCTAGCAATCTAGCAATCATTTGCAAGGTTGGGTATTTCAACCCATTAGTCTTCTACCAAGCTAAGATGTCAAATTCTTCATCTGAATTAGGCAACACTTGCTCCTTTAAATAGTGGTTCAACTCTGATTTTTTATTCATATTAACAGATTGTTGCTCCTTAACATACATTGCAAAGTTTAACTTCCAATTTTCCTTTCTTCCAACAACAATTGCTTCACCTGCATCTACCACATTTGGCCTTGAAGATGAAGAACTAGTCTCCTTGCCCTTGATATTGCTATGATACTCATCTACCAAATTTTGGCAAATAGTTTTCACCTTTGCTATTTCAAAAGGTGATTCCTCTCCATAAATTTGAGGGAAAAAGTAATTTAACAATATCATTTTATATCTAGGATCCAAAACTGTGCCTATAGCCATCACCGCATTGATCACACCCCAATACTTGTCAAATTTGACAATCATGGTTGAAGCCATTTGATGAATAATGAAATTAGGGCAGTCAAGCCACTCTCTCAAAGATAATCTAACTTCACAAATTTTTGGAAAGTAAGCATTGGAAGTTGGATACAAAGTACCAGAAAATAATTCAGTTACACTGTAAAACAACTCCAACCTTTGACAAATTTCTTTTGCAATCTCCCAATCATCTTCACATGGCAAAGATTTATATTGATGTGCACGTTATGACAAGCGATGAAAAACATCTTTATATCTTTTGGCAACATGAAGCATCAAAAAGGTAGAATTCCACCTAGTTTTGCAATCAAGAATAAGTTTTTTGACATATGGAATGCTTACATGATCACATGTCTCTTTGAATTTTTCCTCTCTCTTAGGGGTTGCTGTCCAAAAATTAACACTTTCTCTAACCTTCTCAATAGCATCAGATATTATAGACAAACCATCTTTGACAATTAGATTTAATATATGAGCACAACAACGCATGTGAAACAACTGACCACCCAAGATGAATGACTTATGTGAAATCTTATCTAAAATGCGCTCAATCATAGCATCATTTGTAGTACAATTATCAACAGTCAAAGTGGACAACTTTCTATCTAGATTCCAATCCATCAAGCATTGAATCAAGGTATCAGAGAGAATTTTGGCA
This sequence comes from Styphnolobium japonicum, assembly GCA_023212625.1. Classification (NCBI taxonomy): domain Eukaryota; kingdom Viridiplantae; phylum Streptophyta; class Magnoliopsida; order Fabales; family Fabaceae; genus Styphnolobium; species Styphnolobium japonicum. The sequence goes on from JALBWW010000003.1 coordinate 22,315,202, forward strand.
GTATGGGGAGCTGGCACATAAATGAACCTAACACAAATGAAAATTCAAATGATACATACTAAGTTACCAACAACAAAACAAAACAATCAGAACCATTACAATGTTATTAGAGCAAAAGTTTAGTGTTATTACCTCACAATTCGGCTTTGGAGGGCCCACGAATCATCAATGTAATGAGCTGTGACAACCATGTAGCCTCTTTTTTGGTTGTCAGAAGTCCACATATCAGTAGTGATTGCAATCCGACTTGGATTCTTTGACAACATCTGCATTGTCTTCTTTTTCTCACCATCATAAATCTTCATAATGTCAGTCTTTACAGTATTACGAGAAACCCCCTTAAATAAGGGTTGAAGAGCATTGCAGAAATTTTTAAAACCTAAATGATCAACCATAGATAGCGGATACTCATGGAGAATGATCATGTTAGCAAGTTCCCTGCGTGCAATATCTTGATTAAATGAATAAGTCCCAACAACTACAGTTTCATCTCCTCTTTTTTGAGTTTTGATAAATGCTTGCCTTATATCTCGAGTAATCCTGAGTTTACAAATCTTGTAGTGCTCATGTAAGTGTGACGTTCCTTGCTTTGGCTCACCCAAGAGTTTTGCGCCACAATAATTACAAATAGCTTTCCACTTTCCATCTATCTTCTGCTTTTTAAAGTGATTCCAAACAATTGAAGTTTGTCTTCTTGCAAATGGTTTTCCACTTTCATTTGGAGCCGAGCATTAAGTTTCAGTTGTTGTATTATTTATATTGACCAAGGCATCATATGATTCACTTATTGTTGGTGTTTCATCAACGATAGGTTGTGGAACTTGCTGATTATCCATAGGAGTAGAAGTTTGCTCAATAGACATCCTACTAATAAAATACAAATGTTAGAATAGATACACTGTATTTTATTGTATTCATAGATACACCTACAAAATCCATGCAAACCTATTGTTATAGGAAAACCTTTTGTTATATCTCCATGATTTTGCACACAAATTCTATCATTTTGATTTACTCCATCGGTGTAGTGTAAGTGCAATTTTTTAAGAAACAATGACTAATGTAATGACCTATAAAATAAAAACTTACATAAAAATTGAATTACACCAATCTAGACAAATAAAAAGGGATAGGAGCAATATTATAGAAGTTAGCTCTAATAGGTGGAAATAAAGTGCTACCACATATACCGTTATTTTATTTTTATAATGTCCCTCATCTGAATAAGCATACGAATGAGGCATTTAACATTTCAAATTAGACAGGAATGTGGAAGAAGGATAAATCCTTATATCATTTGCTAGCTCTGAAATCAGCAATTACACTAGATAATTAGTTAGAATATATTTCTTATCCCAATGACTTAATTTTGTACCAATAGTTAAAATTTATGAGTTACAAACAGGAAGACACCTTCTGTCAGTTCAAAACTAAATTCCAACCTAAACCATGACCTTATTGGATTCAATATTTTAGGCTTGTAGCCCTTATCACTCAGACATTAGTTCAATGCATCTTCTACCTTGCCTTACCCTTGAAGACTGATTATTTGTCAACTAAACAACCTCCTGCATAAAAGATTGGTCACGAGAATGACCTGTTAACAATCATTTTTTCAACCAGAACCTAGGCCTAAGTCACTTAACTAGTAAACCTCCACGGATGAACCATTGCATTTCAGGGCATTGGGTTTCTTGAACACATGTTAGGGAAACTAAAATGATGAGTAGCATCAAGGGAAAGGGGCATGTTCAGAACTGACCTACTGGAGAACGACGACGGCGGAGGATGACCAACGATGGGGAACAATGAAGGATGACCAATGATGGCAGTGGAGGACGACCAACAACGGTGGCGGAGGATGGATGGCAGTGGAGGACGACCAACAGCGGCGGCAGAGGATATATGACAGTGGATGACGACTGACGTGGAGAACGAATGGTAGTGGAGGACCGACGTGGAGAAAGGGCAGATGGGGAATAGCGACGGCGGTGGATGACGGCCGGCCGTCCCAGTGGGTCTGTGACTCTATCTCTGTGGCTTGTGGCTATGGGTGCACCGTGGTTCGTGGCTCGGTGGCTCCTTGCACAGCTTCACAGTAGCAGCAGTAGGAGGAATTGAGCAAATTTTTGATGTGTAAATGTCTAATGTGTTGGCCGTGGGGTTGGGGACTTTGGGTTTCTGAAGCTAGGGTTCACAAATTGGGATTTTATATAGTTAGGGGTATTTTAGTCATTTTATATATCAGGTGCGGGTACCCGCGGGTACGGGGGAAACAACCCTCGCCTCCACTCCATTTAATTAATGGGTATTTTAAAATCCATTTTTACACACCCGCGAGGGAAAAATTATTCCCCAAACCCACCCCGCCCCGCCACGGGTATTACCCGCGGGTACCGGCGGGGGCGGGTAAAATTGCCATCCCTGGTAGTGCACAAGCTAGAAACTAGAAACTCCTTTCCTCTTTTTGTACTACAATTGTACTACAATCGTAGGGAGGGGCACATTTGTCACGATCAAACTCTTGCGTCTTGATGTCTCCTATTGTATTCTGTACATGAATAGTGGAGCTATCATTGATATTGTAGAAACCTACCAAGTCCATATTGTTTGGAAAAGTCAATTCCTATCTCAAGACTTCTATGTTTTGGGACTCTTGCTTTTTTTTTTTGGCTGCCTATTCAAAGTAATTTTTGTTTTCATAAATTAGCTTCAACTGACAAAGTAACTTTGAGGTGAAGCATATTTTACACAAATAACTTTAATATCATTATTTCTAATAATATTCAAACCAGTGAAATCCATAATTTTTAAATACTTTTTTGCAATTTATTTTAAAAGTAATTTTATGTTACAATATTTTAAAAATTAAAATTAATTCTTTTAATGTTTTTAATATGAATTCTTTTATAATATAATTCAAAGCTCAAATTCAGATTTTAGAACCATTGGGTAACTAGAAAACTTCTACTATAATTTAAGGTGAAAATAGATAAGAATGCAAATTTTCTTGTAGTTGATGTAAGTGGCAATTCCTGGAGGCTTGGACAATACAGGCGGGTCAATCATGACTCATGATGGTGTCTCATGGTATACCTACACAAGCCTTGCACAAGTTAAGCTTATTGCTATCGGTCAGTCGACTGCACAAGCTTGAGAATGGGTTATCGAATTTTTATTTGGGAATCTCTCATTATAAGGAGACCTTTGCTGTGAGGAATTGGTTTAAAAACTTCGTTTTGTTATACAAAAAGAGTATTTTTGGATGAACTTTTGTGTTAATTAAGAGTAAATTCTCTCGGAATAATCTTAATGGTGCATTCCTCACATTGACACATTGAACTAGTGTATTTAGAAGAATCATTTTAAAATTTATAGTACGAAAATACTAAAATATTCAATAAAGAAGGCAAGGCATGTCTAAAAAGGAAAGGAAGAACCCCTTAAAGAACACGAAATAAACAAGTGAAACACAAAAAGATGAGTTGAATTATGTTTCTTAACCTTTTTGAAAAACTTTTCAATAAATTAATTTGCGCAACAAAACTTTATAAGTTCATAAGAGAGTATGGACGAATAGAAATGTTTTGTGTTGTCCATTGGATGAAAAAGGTTTCTATGAAAAACTTTGGTCGTAACCAAGAAATTATATGTTCAAATAAAAGATGTAGTTAAGAACAATAATGACAATTCCCAAAAGTTAGTAAAAGGTAAGTAAAGTAAGATAAGGGAAGAGAAGTCCAAACCAGATGTTTATAATGGTTCACTCTTGTTAGAACCAAAGACGTTTTTAAGAAACTGACATTGGAACCAATTCTAATTCAAAGTAATTAACCCACTACAAGGTTTTGAAGATAACCAAACGATATTAAATTAAAAAGAAAAAAATAAGTTTTTAATAAACTTATATCTTTTCATTCAAATAAGATAAGTCCTAAAGTGCATTCTTTGATTAATTATGTGTAAAGCGTTTTAAACCAAAAATAAGTTTTGATAAAGACAAAATCTCTTTTAAACAACGTGCGTCCAATACAACTTATTTTTATATTATTATATTGGATTGTCCATTGTGTTTTGTCTATGCTATTTTCTCTTAAACAACTTCGTCTAAAGCATTTCAAAGACAAGCAAAACAAAGTGCATTAACTGCTTATGTGATTTCTGACAAAGGTGATTTTTGAGAAATCAACTTTGTATACTAGAGCTGACACTCTTAACAACTACAAAAACCTACATATGAGGAACTTTTTGCGTATTTAGAAGAGTTAGAACTAAGATATCATATTCCTCACTATTGTTGATAACCAAAGCCACTTTTCAGAAGGTGATCAACACGTTATCAGTATTGTGTATTTAATGCTACTCAGAACGACAATAAATATTGTTGTTGGACGAAGAAGCTCATGAAGACAAGAACAAACTCGCACACTATAAATACAAATATTTTCGAAGAAGAAAATGAGAGTGATTCACGACAAGAGAGCAAGAAAATATTCAAAGCCTTACTCTGTATCATTCATTCACTCTTGTAATAGAGCTTTCTACTTGAGCATATTTATTTATTCTCACTCTTTGTGAGTTAAACTCAAGTGTTGTCAAAACACCCTTTATTCAATTCATTGGTAAGCCTGAAGAGGCTGTGTATAAAAGAATACTTGTTAGTTAAAACTTAAAGAGGTTAAAGAATACTTGATTATTGCCTGAAGAGACGTTAAGAAGAATACTTTGAAAGTTTAGTGGAAAAATCCTTCAAGTAGAAGGGACTGGACATAGCTCTCAGGTTATGAGAGTGAACCAGTATAAATATCTAGTGTAAGATTTTTCTTCCTTCTCCTTGTGTGCTTTTTCTTTACATCTAACATCTGAGGATTGTTATTGTCTTTCTTAAAAAAAAATTCTTTTATGAAATATAAGCATTTATATTGTCCAAAGAAATTTTAAAAAATATCTTTTTGATCCAACGGACTGTAAAAAGTTTGCAATTCGTCCATTCTCATTTACAATTCAATAAAGCTTTCTTTCGAAAATTTGTTTTAAGAAAAATTTTCTAAAAATGTTAAGAAACACAATTCAACCTCCCTTCTTGTGTGTCACTTGGTTATTTTAACTCTCACAACCCGAGAGCTACGTCTAGTCCTTTCAACTTGAAGAAGTTTCCACTAATCTTCACAAAGATTACAAGTATTCTTCACACGCCTCTTCAAGTTTACAACCAAGTATTCTTAACCTCTTCAGGTTCTAACAAGTATTCTTTCTAAATAAGCCTTTTTAGCCTTTCCACAGAGTTACGAAAAAGAGTGTTTAAAACACTAACAACAAACTCACAATATGTGAGGATAAACAATATGCTCAGAGTAAGATGAAAGACTCTATACAAGAGTATATGAAAGTGTAGCTCTGATTCAGATTTTGTATGCTCTTTCTCTCGTTGTTATTCTTGTTTTAAATTTTTCGAAGACTTCAGTATATATATAGGTTTGTGAGCTTGTACTTGTCTTCATAAGCTTCTTCGTCTAACGGCAATATTTATTACCGTTCTGAGTTGCATTGAATGCTTAATGCTGATAGCGTGTAGGTCTTCTTTTGAAAAGTGAGCTTGATTATCAATAATTTTTGAAAATGTTGATATCTTTGTACTGACTTTTCTGAGCAATCAGAGAGTTCCTATTTACTAGTCTTTGTAGTTGTTAGGTATATTAGCTACAGCGTATAAAGTTGATTTCAAATGTCACGTACTTGTTAGAGATCTCATCAGCAATTAATGCACTTTGTCTTGCATGTATTTGAATTGCTTTGGACGAATACACTTGAGTGAAAGAATAACAGAGATAATATATTGGATGATCCAATAAAATAAAATAAAATAGTACAAATCAAATTGGACGTCTGCAGTAAAATATTAAGTTTGTCTTTAACAAAACTTGTCTTAGTCCAAAAGAGTTTATAGAAGATTTATTCATGAAATACAACTTGGACTTTTATTTTCTTTAGAATAAAATAATATAAGTTCATTTAAAACTTATTTATTCATTCTAATTTAATATTATTGTTATCTTCAAAACTTTAAGGGGTTCAATTTCTTGAACTATTTTGGTTTTAATATTAAATACTTGATTTCATCTTTGGTTCCAACAGAACATTGGTCTAATATGGACATAAAAGAATACATGACCTTGAAGTTGGTAGTTGGTTTAGATAGTAAATTCAATAGAAATCAAATCAAAAGAAACTGAAGAAGAAAACAAAATCATTTTAAAAGTTTGTAGGTTATGCTGATATGTTTGACCATTACTTCAAAAAATACTCTCGCATTGCTTTCATGGAGCTATTCCCTATTTGGATACCAGACCCAACTGACAATGGCAGATCTTCATTGAAGGATGGGGGGCCACAGCCACCCTTAAACTTTTTTAAAATTTCATGTGTGTGTGTGTGTGTGGTTTTCATCCTTCTTCATAGTTTGTAATTTTTATCTTAAGATTTTATAGAAGGGAAATGATATATAGCTCGGATAGGTGATACCGATAGTAGACCGAATGTAGAATTAATAGTTATAAGTTGAACGGGTTTTACCAAAGAAAACAATTGCTCTTTCTGTTTTTAACTTCCCCACAATTACTCTTTCTTTTTTTACCTTCCCCGTGCTTAGCCGGGCTACAAAGCCTCGGGCTCTATAGCATTACTCTTTATAGAAATATGCAATTGCTCCTCTTTATGTTAGTAAAGTAGTATACTAGTAATATATTAGTAAAATTTTCATAGATGATATTATCATTAACACATTTTCATGAAACTATTGATTCATTTTTAAGATGGAAACTAGTGACAAGGAGAAAAATTATACAATTTCAACATCTCTATCCTTTTAAAAGCCTAATTTGATGCTTAAAGTCTAAGAATTGAATATGAATATAAGTATTTTTAAAATTTCTAAAAGTAACACTTAATTTATTTGATGTTATGTCTTTAGAAAATAGACAGGAAGCATAAATAAATATAATATATATATATATATATATATATATATTGTTTGGCCACCCCAGAAATTTAGCTCAAGATCTGCCACTACAAACTATTAAGGATTTCTACTTTCTTATGCTATGTGTGATAACACAAATCTAATTGTTGTTACAGCATAAATCTGAATGTGAGTGGTTGGTAATTCCATCGAATATAATTAACATGTCAGTCTTATCTCATTTCAAGGTTTTAAATTACAGTCGTGGTTGCTTGTGATTATAAAAATTGTGAACAATTGAGGAAAAATGTAACTAATACAACTGCAATTATGGCCTCGGTACATTAGCAGAGGCCCCTAAAACTGTAATATTGCAGCCCAATTACAATTGTGGACAGCAATTTAAAACCATGCTTATTTCCAAGTCATTAAGAAAGCTTCAAGCTCTAGCTTATGCAAAGGATAAAACCTACAAAATGCACAAAAAGAAACTTTCACAATTCTCAGTATTGTTTAAGTCGTAGTCAAATGAAGCCAAACTATAGTAGTAGGGTGATGCTTCTTAGGGGCATATTTTCTAATACAGAGGTTTATTAGTACTAAATTTTTAGTTTTCAACAAAAAAATGTGACCAACAAAATAAAAGGCTTTGCAAGGTTGAAGTTTGAAGTGTGCAGAAGTCTAAGATTGAAGTAGTAATGATGACCAACAAAATTACGTTTGGTTATGTTCGTGAAATATAAATGATGAATGATTCAACAAAAGCTCTCAATGAAAGATGATGTTGATGTTTAACAAAAAGGATTGTATCCAACAAATAAGGTCAAGAATTATGATTAACAAATAAGGTTACAGTTGACAAATATGTCTGAAGCTGACAAAGACACATAAGCAAGTGGTAGTTATGCAGAAGGTTGGTGGTTACACTTTAAAACTCGAAGTAACAGTTGGTATCCAAGAAACAAGGAATTGTTAATACTAACTCGATAGCAATTGTTGCTGGTAGTTTTAGGATTATTAGTAAGAATAAGCATGTTTAAATTGTAAGCACAAATATTCACATATTATATAAATAATAGAACACCAATAATAAACTTTACTTGTTGGAGACATGGTGAGAGTAATCCCATAATCCTTGTGCCAATTCGAGAACCTGCAAATGTTGAAAGACTAGATCTTCTCTGCAGCTCCCACCCTATTTTGCATCAGCTCTCAATGGGGCAAGCCATAAAGTCACGATTAGTAGGGTTATAGAGTACAAAAGGGACTAAGCCATATATAGTAGATAACCTAATTGGCCTTCCCATCAAAAGCCTACAAGGTTAATGCCTAAACTGTTTTTACTAAACCACACTAACCAAGTATTATATGCATTGAGCCTGTTACAAATGGATCACTAAATTAGTGGGCTCTAATACATCTTCAAATGGATCATAACATTAGTCTATTTTTAACAAAACAAAATAATAATTAATTGTAACCCACAAGAATTATTAGATTATCTAACATTCTCCCACTTGGGTAAAATTAATCGTTTAATTTTATTTAAAAATTCATTTTTGAAAACGGCTAACGGGGTCCATTTGAAGATGTATTAGGGCTCACTAATTTAGTGATCTATTTATAATGGACTCAATGCACCTAATACTTGGTTAGTGTGGTTTAGTAAAAACAATGTAGGCATTAACCTAGCAATTGTCCTATATATATATATATATATATATATATAATGTGTGTGAGACATCTTTTGATTTTATTTAATGTCAAACTTTTATCTTTTATACACCTTTTTGACACTTATATATTCCTTTGACATATTTGTTGAAATGCTATGGAATAGAATTATAATATCAATAATACTATAGCTACTCATAATTTTATATTATATTGAACAATATGATAAATTTTGATTTTGTGAAAATAGTGTTACTCCAAGATAATCAAACCTAACAAGAAATTAAATTATCATCTTCTCTCCTTCAAAGAATTTAGGAAAGAGCATTGCAGTTCGGACAACCTAGCCTAGACAATGACATGACATGGGGTGGTGTACCCCATCTTGGGCCTCTATCTAAGGGTGCACAAGACCTAATCTAACCTGCCAACTCAGTCCAACTTAAGCTGAAATGGTTTGTCCTGCTGTGCTTTTCAAGTTGGGATCAGGCCACTCTGCTTGACTCACTTGACCCAGCCCAAAGTGTATAAATACTTATATCTCTTGACCTAGAAATTTTAGACATAAGAGAAGAAAGTTCCGTACAAAACAATTTCTTTAAAGGTTAGTTATTTCTTTTCACTACTATTTTAAAGAGCCATTTTTATGTTGATAAAGAAAGAATTAATAGCAAATAATTTCTAATAATGCTTTTAGATACTTTCTGGAGCATATCTTCTTATAGTAGAAATTTCTAATTACTATTTGTTGAAAAATGTAGATTAAACATTACTTTTATATGCAAAATATATTTAATTATCAATATTTATTAAGTGCTTGATAGTCATAAAACTATTAACATATAATGTGGTCCTTCAAATACATCTACATATAATACAACATATCATACATATAATCACCTTACTTTCAATATTTTGTCAAACCTCAGGCTAGCTTGATCTTGGCCTAGTCCCTATCCAGTCAATCACAAGTCCAACCATGACCAGGATTGCCTGGGATTAAGATCGAGTCCAGACTAAAAATTTTGGCCTGATCTAAATCTTGGCCCGGGATCTAGGCAAATGATTCGAGTGCCGAACTCAATCAAATAGTAAGAATTGGTTCAATTCAAGATTTGTAGTAGCAATGAGTGAACCAAGTCGTTTCCCAACGATCCGAATATAATTCAATCAAGTCAAGTGGTTAAAGAGATGGGATTTGATATTGATTAACAAGATTAACAGAATTAAGAGAATAAAACTTATAAATATATCTAAAGAAACAACCAATCCCAAGGAATTTGACTATTCTTGTGTTTCGTTCATCATTGATATCTAACAATTCATTCAATTGGTAACCAAGTTCTTGGCCTTGGATCACATTAAGACGCCTCAAAATAATCCAAGAATTCTCTGCTGGATTAGAATCCAGAATTCGATCAATTGAGGATAGACAAATTAATCACTCATCTAAGCCAAAATCAACCTAATAATCAGAATTCAGTCAATCTAAATAATGTATCAAAATGTTCCAATACATTGTTTATTCTCTATAATTCTTCTTAAGCATGTGATGATTAAGCAATTATCACTTGAATATTCAAATCAAATTAAGCATTCAATTTGAATTTAAACCAAAGAAGAAGAAGAGAAGTTTGATCAACAATTGAATCTTGATTAATCAAAACAGAATCTCAAAATGAAACATCAACAATGTCAATCCCTAGGATTGATTACAGAGTTCTAGCCCTCCATTTATGGAAAGGAAAAAGCTCAAAATGTAGAGAGAGAATCTAGAGAGAAGGAAGAGAAAAAAGAGATGAAGATAACAATTCAAAAAACCAAAAAGTGAGGGAAAGTGAATCTGATTTCATGTTCTGTCTTCCCCTTTATATAGAAAATCCTAAACTATAATTCATAAGAATGTCACTGAAATTAGGACTAATCTACATCCTCTAAGATTTTAGTGGTCATCTTATAATTTGGGCTTAGGATGAGAAAGTTATGCCCAAATTAGTCCAAAGAGATTATATGAAACGTCTTCCAACTTCACAAATGCCATATTTTGGGAAAATGTTCTTCATAAGAGTTGTATCCACCCGTTTTAGCTTTCATTTGGTATCAGTTTCAACTCCATTGGACATGTCCATGCCAAGTTATGACTTATTTACTCCATACGGGTTGGGTTCCAATGACATCATCCATGTTCCAACTTCTAGACCCATTATGGCCCACTAGACATCCAATTCAACTCTTAAGATCTTCATCAAAGTTGTATATCTACCTCTTATATTTCCTACAAGGTAATATTCATATTTTTTAGATGTCTATAACTCAAGATATGCCTAAAATACAGAGATAATGTAAAATTTAATTAATGCTAAAAAAGTGCAATTAAGCCCAATTAAAACCCTAACTTATAAAATGTGACCAAATTCAATCAATTAAGCAGAAAAAAGATGTAAGATACTAAATATGATGGATTAATAATATGTGTGAATAGTATTTATTAGCAAGTCAAACCTGGCCCAAACTGTCTCATGAACATCCCTACCTTTATCTAGTTTTCATAGTGGGTGACAAGAGGTTCTCGAGACCCGTCAAATAATAAAAATTACCAATTCACAAACTAATTTGTAGTATAGAGAATGAACCGAATCGTCTCTCAAGGATCCACAAAACAAAGATTTAATTAGATCAAGATAATTAGAAAGGGGGTTTTGTTGTTGATTAACAAGATTGACAAAAGTACGAGGTTTAAAGTTGTAAACAAATCTAAAGAAGCAACTAATCCAAGGAAATTTACCGATCTTGAATTTAATCCATCATTGATCACAAGGAATCCACTTAATTGCTAACCATGTTCTTGGCCTTAGATCACATCAAGAAGCCTTAACATGATCCAAGAATTCTCTACTAGATATGCATCTAGAATTTGATTAACCAATATTAGATAAAGTAAGCACCATCCAACATAGATTAACTTAAGATCCAGAATTCAACCAAGCTAAACAATCCATCAAAAAGTTTTAATATATTATTTAGTCTTTGTGATCCTCTTTAAATAGATGATAATAAAGCTATTGTCACATCAACATCTAAATCAAATTAAGCAATTTAATCTAGATAAAAATCAAAAGAGGAATAAGAGAAACTTGAATAATAATTAAGCAATATGAATAAGCGAAACAAGATCTCCAAATTAAACATCAAGATGGTTAATTTATTGGATTGATTATAAGAGCCTAGCCTTCCATGGATGGGAAGGAAGAGCTCAGAAATAAAAGAACAAAAACGAAATTGTAAAGAGAATGGAGAAGAAGAGAAAGAAAACTCCCACAAATACTCAAACTTTCTTCAAACTTACTTCAAATTAAATGATCTATAATACAAAGAGATTGACTTTATTTATACTAATCCTAGAAGCCAATTTGTAATTGAAAATAATCTGAATACAAGCTGTAAAAACATGAAAATTGTCAAATATAGAAGCTTGATGCATAGTTGGTGGGTTGGTGCATAGTAGGTGGGTTGGTGTATGGTTGGTGGCTTCAAGTCAGTAACTCAACTCTGACTTCCATCCTATTTTTCATGCCCCCTAAACGATGTATTCTGGCTTGGAGGTCTTCATGACAGTTGTAGAGCATTGTCTCATTGAAATTTTGGCATTAAAATCATGCCATTTAGACTTTTAGAACTCCATATATGCCAAAAACACTGTACCTACCTCAAGTTAGGTTGGCAGAACATGTTTCCAAATTCAAACCAACTTGTAGCTTCATAATCATGCCTAAAACGACATCTATTGACTAAATGATCTTCAGTGAAGTTGGAGATATGGGTCTTATCTTTCCAATGGCCAAGTTTCAGACCAAGAAGAGGCTTATAGCCTACTATATAATCCAATATGTGCATACTGCCTAGATTCCCATGACAGCAAACTCACTCTGCATTGCAAGGCTATTTTGGACCTTTAGAAGTCCGATTCAGCTCTTGAGTTCTTCATGAAACTTGTAGAGCCTTGTCTTAGCTTTCTAAAGACACCAAGATCACCTCACATGAATTGCCGAGTCCCAAGTTATGGCCTAACCAAGGAGGAAAGGTCAAAATGTATCAAAGTCCAAGAATTATTCACAAATTACATTAAAGCCTAATGAAGCCCAACAACATTAAACTCATCTAAAATACTAATATTGGGCACAATAAACATCTAATAAACCTAATACAAAGCTAACATAAGTGTCTCAAATTGATTAATCAGTGGGTAAGATCATAAATAAAGTTTAAAGGTAAGCTTCTCAATTCTAGAGTTGTCAAAGTGGGTGGGCCAAATAGGGGATGTGTGAGCCCTAACCCATATAGGCTACATTTTCATTAGTTAAGGGTAAAAAAGCCCACTTCTTAAATATATACAATTTTTAACTTATTAAATTTTTAACTAGATATATGTTTTTGCTTCATTTTTTTTATATAGATTTTAATCTATATTGCTTTTACCATTTTTTTATTTATGCTGCTACTTAAAGCACACTTGATACATGAAATCAATTTTTATAGAATAAGAATGTAAATGCATCTATACTTGGGGGATTAATATTCTAAATGTATTCGGACAATATGAGGGATTTTGCCTTAAGATTATACAATGAAGGAAATTAGTCATTATTGACATAAAAGCTAAACTAAAAATATCTTTATGTACAATAAAAATAAAATGTGAATATGAACTAGAATATAATAAGATGACATTTTCTCCATTCTTATATTTACTACACATAATCACCATAAAATGGCATCGAAATTATGACTAATGATATAAATACTCTTGATAAAACATACAAAATTTACATTATAAATATTTACAAATTTGCTGAAATGTTATTTTTTATTTAAATTAGAGTAATCAAATAAAAATTAAATTTTTAATATGTGTACATATTTAGTGTGAAATAAAGAAAATTATGGGTGAGTTAGAAAAAGGAGAAAATTTCTCTATTCTAAACTATCAAGCATTGTCATTCCTACATCTAAAGGGAGGAACAAAGATTGTTGTTCATGTGGAGTCAAGACTTGAAATAAAATAGTCATCCCATAACATTTTTTTTCCAAACAAAGGAATGCACATTCTCATAAAAATAGACACAAAAATAAAATTATTATACCTGAAAAGCAAAACATATTTTTATTGTTTTTATTTTATTTTTTTGTGTTCTTTATTTCCATCTTTTTTTTTGTTATTGATTGAATTGAGAAAATAAAGAAATATAAAAAAAAAGATAAATGTGGGATCTTAAAACTTTCTTTCCAAATTTTTATATATCATATTTTACAATTTTTTCATTTTATTTCTAAATCCCCAATAAAGAGCAGGGAAAGAGGGGGCGATTATAAATATGATATTTTAAAATTAATTTATGAAAATTAGATAAATGATTGTTTTACATTTTCTTCAAAGATATGAGCAGTTTGAATTAATTTAAATAAGATGATATGGTTTTTATTTTATAAATAAAATAACAATATGTAATGAATAATGTAAAAAATTATCAACCCTATTAAAATTCAAAATTTTAATATATTCTTAAAATATTATACTTAATCACTTAAACATAAAACTTAAATATACTAGATTAAGACCCGTGTGTTGCAAGGAGTTATAAGAAGAAAATAAATAAAATGAAATATCTAAAATAACATATAAGAATTTATTGTCATAAGAAAATCTTATAAGAATCTTTTCATAGGTGGAATTTTCTTTTTCCAAGCATTCCTTTTGTTTGTAAATAGATTTGCATGTAAAGAAAACAGAATGATGTAAACTTAAATTCTTAAATCTTTGCTTTAATTTAATAAAAAAATAGTAAAAACCCATTAAAAAAAACAAATTAAATGAAAGAGTAATATTAGTTATGTGTTTCTACAAATTTTGGATGCTTACATGAGTGTGTTCATAACTTCATATACATGTATTTGCACACAAACTCTCGTACAAAAAAAGGGGGAGAGAAAGAGAACAAACAAAAATCTTTTTATTGGTTTTCTTCTATCTTATTTTTGTTGAATTAACTTGAAATTTTCATGGGATGGTTATAAAATAGCTTGTAATTATTCAAAACCATAAAAAAAAAATCATTACTGGACTGGGAGATAATGAATTGAAAGTAATATATAACTTGTATACAATGACTTCTATAAGACTTCTTTATAATTTGCATCATTGTTGATTTTTTCTATGTTGCAAGAAATTTAAATCACATCAATTAGTGCATATTTGTTGTATCATTTTCCTTTAATTTTGGGTCTTTCTCCATATTTAGTGCATAATATCAGTATTTGTTTCCATATTAAGAGCAATTTCATTAAACCAATTATATTTACTATAAATTAATTGCATTTAATTTTTTCATATTAAGAACAATCTCAACTACATCAAGTACATTAAATGACACATGCTAGAACCTTAGAGTGTCACATGGCATTCTCTCTTTCCAGTATATCCTCACTAAGCTCTTTTTTATATTGTTACTAGGTTAAGAACTATAAAAAGAGTAAAAGAAAGAAAATAAAATTTTAAAATAATATACACAAGTTGACATCTCAGAGTGTCACATAGCATCATAAATTTCTCATATTTTCTTATTGGACTTTCTCTTATAAATATTATATAGATTATATAGTTTAGTTTATTACCATTAATTTTATCCATATTAAGAGTAATTTCCTTACATCAATTAAATTTAGTGAAAATACATTTAATTTTTTTATGTTAAGAGTAATCACAATTACATCAATTACAGTCCAAGACGCACGTGGGCTCCTTGTAGTGTCACATAACATCATCTTCTAGTATTTTCTTATTGGACTATCTCTTTATATAATATATATTATATAGATGAGTTGATTGCATAATTTGTGTAATTACATTTTATGCATATTGATTGCATTTAACATTTTCATATTAAGAGCAATTTCAATATCATTAACTATAACAAGGGAAACATGCAAACACTTGAGGGTGTCACATGCATTCTCTCATTCTAGTATTTCCATCGTAGAATAATTGCATTTAATTTTTTTCTATATTAAGACAAATCTCAATTACAACAAGGAACATATGCAAGAATTTTATAGTGTCCCATGGCATCTTTTACTTACGGTATCTACTTACTAACTTTTTTATATATTATATAGATTATAAATTAACTAAATGTTTGATTCGCACGTTGTGCAGGCAATAATATTTTAATAAGCCTCAACTCCACACTAAAGTGCCTCCTTATAGTATCAACAATCATATTTGGATCAATCAGTTGAGGTATATTAGATTTGGGATCAACCATTACTGATTGATTGACATTTGGCATATGCGCATGACAGCAAAACATGTCTATCTTGGTAGTGCTGGAGGATTTTAAGTTGCATGCTAATTCATCATATGTTATAGGTTATCAGGTTATTGGGTAAACTGTGATTTATTAGGTGTAAGAGGAGGAAACGCATTTCATGGCTGCTCTACTACAAAATCTCCAGGTTCCTTATAGTAACTACCCTTATACCCAACAGTTGGACATACTAGAACTTATGTAGTCCTTTGTGATGCAATTTGTGGGATAAAATTTGTAGTTGATTGGTTAGGCTCAATTTGAACATAAAGCAAGCCAAGATTACTTGAAGTATATGGAGGTTTCCTAACCCTCTAGACTTGTCCAAATTGAAGAATTGGTCATGCCAATTGAATGACTAGTTCATCTTATGCTTGCCCATCTAGATTAGCTGAAGTAACCATATAAGGGACAACATGTGCTAGGCTTCCTTGATGCATTGATTGACCAACATTGAATGATGGGTTAGAATGCTCTCTCAGTTGCTATGAGGCTCTTTGTTAGTGCTTATAAACTTTTTGTACTTCGTTATGGACCATGGGCTTAACAATCTCAGATAGCTGGCCAGACATCTAGTACATCAAATCATTGAGGCCCATATCAATCTGTTGGAAAATAAAGGATGTTGACATGATCTTAGGTTGCCTAGGATCAGCAACTACATCCAAAACTGGACTTGATTGGCCATCAGTAACTTGAATGGCTAGCTAAGTAGATGACATAACTGATGTAAGTGTCACCATTGGCAGAGAACTTTAGAAAACCTAGAGATCACTTGATCTTCAATTGCCATTCTTCTTAGCAATTGATTGTGAATGATCCATTTCGCTTAGAATTTTCCCATATCTTAATTGCATGTGTTAGTTGAAATTGTGACCATTACAAACCTCACAAGAGGCTCACTTTCAGGTCCCACTAGGCGTGCCAAAAATATGTTTGTGATTTCTTTTCTTACTTAGCTAATGTGCTCAACTAAATTACATCAATGATTCTCACCTTTAGGTGATGCGCTAAGGAAGGAGCTCTATCCCTTAGCTTTTTGTTCTTAATATACTAAAAAAAGCTCCTATTTTAAAGGTCAATTAAAGTATAAAGTAAATGAAATTACTGTAAATTCCATTAAAGTAAATGCATGAATTGAGTACAAAAGGCTATAAATTTAAGTGAAATGGAAGTAATAAAAAGCAATAAAGGCTGAAATTAACATAAATGAAATAAAAGATAAATTGATTTGTGTGATGAGTTGTGTGTTGTATGTTTCATTGCTCCAAGCCTTTATATAAGTGTTGAACTAGTCATTGCCCCCACTAAAACCATTTGCCACATCTTCCTTGTCTTTCTCCCCAAGTTTGCAACATCATTGGATCATGGCTAACAATCATAGCAGTGATAAACACCACGTAGGCTTATTCCTACATTTTAGGGACAAAAATATTATCTTCAACTAGTCTGGATAACTTCCAAGTAAACTAAGCCTTCTATCTTATCCCTATTTTCATGGAAAAAGTGGTTGTTATGCATAATCCAAGTGGTTGTGAGCTCTTGGACTTGGTCAAACCCAAGAATTTAGTTCAATCGTTAGCTATCCCATTCCAACCTACCCAGATGATGCAAAGTTTGGCCTAAGACTACCTTTACTATGGGGTTTGGCTCTTTCTAGTCTCAACCCATGAACATTTTGTGTAAATTTGGCCCATAACCTAACATATTAGCCCAAATATTGGTGAATCTTAGACCAAATATGACTTGACTCAGTCCATTCATATTTTTTTGTGTTAACAAGTTTAAAAATTAATTGGTACTTGACTAAATTAATTTATTAAAATGTATTAATATGTTTTCAAAATATAAGTAAATATCAACTATTAGATTAGATACATATAAACGTCTAATTCATCTAAAATTTCATATGTGTGATCATCATAATATCATATGATTCAATATGCCGTTTAGAAAAAGTTATTTAATAGTGCAAGTGTATAAGACTTACTCCTAAAGTAAGTATATCTCCATCTTATATATTTCCTACCTTATAAATAAAGGTAGAGGTTGACAATCAAAATGTGTTAGGATGGTAAGATGATCCTCCTTTGGGCCAAACCTTCGGATATAAGGGGACCGGTGATAATGCAAGGAACCCAATGGGGATAGAAAAACAAAAACATTTCTTTTAGAGACAAAGTGTTAGGGAATCGCAAACCACCCCCACCTCATGTAAAGATGGATTTGATCAGTCAAAATCTCACAAAGGTGGTGTTACAAAGGGTAACAATTTACTGCCAAAGTTCTTCCTTGATGAGGTGTTGGAGGAGTTGTGCCTTCCATGGCAAGATGCACTTACGGTGAAGCTGTTATTAAAGAACATTGGTTTCTTAGCCATGAAAGACTAGTTAAAAACAACCTGGAAGGTAGCATGAGGATTTGAAATCATGGACGTTGGCAACAACTTTTTCATTGCCACATTTGACCTTCAAGAAGATCACAACAAGGTTATAGAAGGAAGGTCATGGATGATTTTCGCTCATTACCTATCGATTAGGTCGTGGTCACCTAATTTTGTACCAACAATAGCCAAGATCAATAAGACCTTGGTTTGGATTTGTTTCCCAAGTCTAAACCTAATATATTATGATGAGAGTATGCTACTTGCACTTGTAAGTGTAGTTGGGAAGCTAATCGAAGTGGATCTTAATACCCTAAATTGACAAGGGTTCATTCTTTACCACTAGGCATTTACAAGATTAGTTGACTTCGATGTTATTTCCAGTTCCTAATTTAAATTGCTAACTATACATAGCAACAAGTTATGTTACCCTAATCTTTCCTTAGTTTGTCGCTAATTAGAACAAGCTCTCTAATTAATTCTTTAACCACTGAACAACCTAGAATAAGCTCTCTAGATTTAATTCAATGGCAACATTAAGGTGACAAAGATAGATTAATCTAGGCAACAATCACTCAAGCTAAAATTATATTAACTTATGTTGTATTCCAAACACTCCTAAGGAAGATCTGGGCATATAACCTTGTAATTTACTACTTGTGATTATGAAAACATGATAATTACGGATCAAGATCCCTAAACTAATGATAGAAAATTATCAAGATCTATATGGTTGTACACTTAAACAAATCAAGACAATAGTCATGAACAAGTTTAGTAGAAGAACACAATCAATTTCAAATTAAATTGGAAAATCCATATTCACTTGTCAAGTCATTCCTAGGGTCTTGAAATCACCCTTGACTAAAGAGAAATCTAGCCTAACATGGTCATGAGATAAATGGAAACAATCATTAAAAGCACAAAGGAAATAAGAAAAGAAGGAGAAACTAGAAGATGAGCAATGGTCATCGCTTGATCTTTAGTCTTCAATCTTCAAGATCTCAATCCAAATTTTCAATAGCCTCCTAAGGCAAGCGTAGAACGACTGAATTAATGAGTAGAGACCCCATTTTTTCCTTCCTTTCTTTCCCTTTTTATATTATGTGTGCCTCTTCTTCTCAAATTAGGGTTACGACTCACTTTCTTTTTCGTGCATGAGCTCAAGCCTAAGTAGGGTTATAAACTTATTTTTCAAATCTGCTCTCTCAACATGGTTGTGCCTAATTACACGGCCAAGCCGTGTTTTTGGGCTCCAATATCTTCATAAAACTTTTAGATATTTGTTTTAGCTTTCCTAAAAGACTAAAATTACATCAATCAGACATTTATATCTCAAATTATAGCCGAATTAATGAACACTGCCAAATAGACAAATTAAGGTCAACTCATGCAATAATTCATTCAATGATCCAACTAAGTCCAATATCATAAAAGAGAGTTATTATGATATTTTGATAAGTTTGGTACCCATGGTGAGTTGTCAATCATTTATTAACTATTGTCAATCATTTATTAACTATTGGTTTCACAATAAATGTTAACAAGTCTATTAAATATAAATAGCAATTAATGATTGCTAGACAACTCACCCTAGGTATGATACCCTAAAAAAATGGATACCAGAGTAATCCCTATCATAAAATGTGACAAAACCAAATCAATTAAACCAAATTGGACCTTAAGAAGCCTTGTGAGAGTACAATTAACTGAATAAAATATTTTGCTATCGCCTAGCTCAGTCTGACCCGAAAATAAGTTGGCTCAATGCTAGCTGGCCTGGCGTCGGCCTAAGCTGCATTCTCCCAACATGTCAAATCTACTAATTTCCCGGCTCTAAGACCTTGAGTTTTAGTTAGGATGTTGACATAGACAAACATTATGTCAGCCTCAAACACATGTTTTTCTACATCATTATTGAAGAAAAGGTTCTTGCAATGACATTGCTTTATCACACCATCAAGGCCAGACTCATACTTAGAAAATTGGTCACGGTTCTAGGTTGTAATGTAGGATTTAGAGATATCAACAATTGTCGCTTCAACAGATGGGCACGTTAGTTCAATGACTACCATTGTAGGACCCCCATATATCCAACACCAATGTAGCAAATCTTCGCCATTTTTCTTTTCTTAGTAGCCTATCCAAACCAGGGTTCAAAAGGATGAGTAAATACACAAACATGCAACAGGAACCACTTTGATGTATTCTACGCAATCATTTTGCATTATAGTACTAAGACAACATAATCATGACATAATTACAGTATTCTATGCCATTCATATTTTTTGTTAATTAAATGTTAAGAAAAATAAAACAAATGTGATGGGTCAGGAGGCGAGCCCGCTCAGCCTGCATGGTGTTGGGTTGGCCCAACAAATAGTTGGCTTAATGCGATTGGCTCGAATAGGCCAAGCAAACTCGAATTGACACCTCTACCTAGAACATTAAGGGATGCTAATATGTTGGGGAAAGACATGTGAGGAGCCTCACCAAAAAATATTAGCTTTCATTTCTCATTGTTCTAGAGATGCATGTACAAAATTCTAAAGTAAGGAAATTCTAAGAAGGTCTGGGGTATAAGCATGCTACTATTGTTGAAGCCTTGGGTCATACTGGGGGTATTTGGGTTCTTTCAAGTGGTGGGAACTTCTCCATCATGGTAGTTAACATGTTTCCTCAAGCAGTGACACTATGAATTCGTAGTGAAAGAAAATAATGCTTCTATATCGTTGTGTATGCTAGTCCTTCTGCAAGCATTTGTGGTTTATTGTGGAACCACCTTATTACCTTACGAACTTCTATTTTTGGAACATGGATGATGTTGGGTGACTTTAATGAAATTCTTCTCCCTTCCAACATGAATGGGGCATTTTTTCTTCAGCTATGCAACTTAGTTTTCTAGTATGGTTGATGGTTGCTATATGATGGATCTTCAAGCTTTTGGAAACCAATTCACTTGGCATCGTTTTACCAGGGGATGAGACCCATCTTTAAAAGACTAATCGGGCTCTAGCGGATTGTCTTTAGAGAACTTCTTTCCTTGAAGTGGTAGTAAAGAATCTTTGTAGGCTTCATTTGGATCATAACCTTATGCTACTAAGATTTGGGAGGGGGGCTTCCCTACCAATACCGGAGTCCTCTCAAAATATAGAATAAAATCATTTTTAGTCATTGAAAGATACATCTATTATCAATTTAGTCCTTTATGTATTGTTTAGATAGAGGTAAGGAGAGAGAAGAGATGAGAAGGAAATGGAAAAAAGATTTCAACCTTTGTTTGGATATTTCTAATGAAGGGGAAGGAGGGAGATCAAAGCTAAAAATTTATTCCCCTTCAAAATGGGGACAAGGAGGAAGCAATATTTCATTTTTAATTAATATTTATTAAATTATATATATACTGAGCATTTGTATTATAAGATTGGCAAGATAAATGCTATATTGCAAATTTAATTTTAAAACTTATCTCTTATTGCTACTTTAATTTTAACTCTCATATAATGAAAAAGATTCCTCTCATTTTTTTTACTTAAACATCCAAACAAGAGGAAAGACCCTAACCTGCTCCCTTCCCTTTCTACTCCTTTCCATCTCTTGAATGTAGCATTAGAGATTAATTTTATATACAAATTCTCAATAATTTAATCTCTCTATTAATTCCAGTTTAACTCCATTAACACAAGTCATGTCAATATTCAAATATGAGGTTGTGATATTTGAATATTTGGAAGTTTGCATTTAAATATTTAATTAACAGCTTTTAATATTTAAATATTATGATGTTACGTTAGTGAGGATTACTCCAATACTTATATTTTTTTTAAAGGTACTGAGCGAGTTATCTAACATTTATTAGTTTTTATTTATATTTAATAAACTTTCAAGTATTCATTGTAAAACTAACAGTTAATAAATAATTGACAATTTACTCTGCATATCAAACTTATCAAAATACTATAGTAACTCTTTACGTTATCATTTCTGTTACGAATTAACACCTTATATTGACAGTGTTAAATTGAAATGAATGAAAGAACAATGTTATTGAAAATTTAAACTTTAAAGAATCAAATTAATAAAATTAATCCATAACAGATTAAATTGATAATAAAAATATTTTAAATGACTAAAAATGAGTTCTATTCCATAAATAATATGCAACACTCTTATACATGGCTTAGGAACCATGACGTAAGAGAGCCATAGTCACTCAATAATAAAAATTTCCAGCAAAACATTTCTGTTTTCAATTGACGTTTTAATTTTTTTCTTCAATTACTCAAATAAATTTTTTGAGTTAAGTAAATCTTGATATTTCACAAGTTAAGTCTTTTAAGTCTCTTACAAATTACGAGACTAATTCACCCTCAATAAGTCTTTTAAGTCTCTTACAAGTTACGAGACTAATTCACCCTCGATAATTTATAATACAATAATTTTTACTATCCTTAGAATACAACAACTCTCTTTAAAATTCAAACCTTGCGCGTTTCTAATAAAAACAAATTTACTTCCTAACTAGACCGACCATAATTTACTTCCTAACTAGACCGACCATAATTTCCTAACGTTTTAACTTTTAAGTAGCTAAGTTTGAATATCACAAGGTGTCAAAAAAAATAAGTTTGAATATCACAAAAATATTATTAAAATAAAATGAAAAAAAATGGCGGCGACCTTAGAGTCCTCAGATGAAATGAGCGTTTAATAGTTATAGAATAGTTCCAATCGAAGTCACAGGTGGGCGATAATCCAGTGCACTCTGCACCACCCGCCATTTCCATGCGCTCTACCTGCTTTGTCCCTCTCTCTGCGTCACCAAGGTAAAGTTTCCCTCTTCAATCAATCCCACGCGAAGTTGAAAGGTGTTGTGGTGGAAGGTACAAAGCTATTCCTCATCGAACTTTGCTTCTGTACTGTATCCTACTCATGCCCTTTGTCCCCTTCATCATCAGTTATTCGTTTTCAATTATGGTTTCTCTCATGTTTCTTCTTCCGATTTCCCCTTCAGATTATGATAATTGTTTTTTATTTCCTTTTGTTTTTCGCTTCTGATTCGGTCAGTAACAAACCTAAGATTGCTGCTGGGTATGGGTTTATTGAGCATCGCTGTTCTTCACAACTAGGTTTTTCATATCTATCTATATATGTTTATACCATCGTATATGGGTCTACAAGAGCCAAATGTTTGTTCTTTTTCTTTAATTCTTGCTTGTTATCAAGAATGTTGCAGCCAATAGTTCTGGATATTCAAGAATTCTAGATATAAACTATGGTTTTTTTTTTTAAATAGAAAAAAGGAGGGTTCAAACAATAACATTCTTATGAGATGGGAATGCTGGTGCTTCCTTATGAACTAGTTATTTTAATATATGTGATATTGGGATGGTGCTTCGTTCTTCAATAATTTGGCACTTTTGGTGGTATATGACTATATGAGGATATAAATGCTGCTCAGTGCTCACTGTCTTTGAATATATATTTTTGGATTTTTGTTAGTTGATGGATCCAACGGAATTTATTGAGATGGAATGTGCTTAATGCCTTTCATTGGGCATGTGAGAAAGTATAGCTGATAAGTTTACTTTGTTTGCTGATAAGTAACAGGCTGAAACTGTCTGCTCTAGGACATGCCCTAAACATGTCAACATTGCCAGAGTTTTTAAGGGGTGAAAAGAGGAATGAAAATTGACCAATTTTTAATTGCAATAAGTTATTAATGTACCAGCGACTTGGTAATAAGTACAAGGGACAATAAGAAAGTCTCATAACCGTTTGCTTGGTTTTGTCGGATTGTGGTATCTTTTTTGTGGCTGGTTTCAGTGCCTAAGATTATGCTGCTTCTTGTTTTGTCGGTTATCATTAATTACAACAGCTAAGCTGCGATACATACCGATGTTTTCTTAATGCTATTAATACAGGCAATGCTTAAGGTGTAAATGAGCCAATGTTGTACTTAGCTGGTTGAATGTGCCCAATCATATAGTGCTCCGAATAGTAGCTTTTTTATTTTTTATTTTTTATTGAGCTTGAGCTCTATCCAAATATTAATGGTGACCTGAACTTGCTGACATTGTTTTTGACATGTTTATTGCCTAATATGAGAAGGTGTAAATCTGAAATACAATCAATTAACTATGCTTGAATTTTTAGGTCATCATGAAAATAAGGTATTGGGTTTGTCACCGCAATTTTGTATGGCATTTTGGTGACATTTAGGAATACAACATTTTCCATATAGTTTTTATTTTAGATTAAACATACTCTTGATTTGGTTCCTCAAATGTTTAAATTTCAATCTTGTGCCTGCATTTTCAATTGAAGCAATTAAGTCCCTTGCGATTTTCTTTTTATCACTGTATCAATCTAATTCACCAATTGCTCGCTGTTGCTACCATGTAATGAAAAGCTTCAAACAAAGCCTTATTTGTCAATGCTATCTATTTTTCTGAGTTCAACTTATTCTGAATATGGAATATGCTTTCTTCTGGATCAGGAGTTCTACAGTTGTTGCGACATAATCAATCTTGATCACAAATAGGCTGGTTCATAACTACATAAGGTTATCTTCATCACATACTGCTAATGATACTAGATAAACAGTGAATCCTTTTTTTTGGTTGGGGGTTTGGGGGGGGAGGGGGCGTGTAAATACAGGAGTTTCAAATTCATGAAATTGAATACACAGAGCTAGGTAGGACAACTTCTGTGGGCCAACATATAGTTTTAAGCTTCCCTCAATGACAAAAATGTGGTTGCATGCATATCTTCTTAAAATTTGGTTGTTTGTTTGAGGGTTGTAAGTTGTAACTTACCATATTTGTGATGCCTTTATTTTTCTTCGTTGATGTATGTTAGTAGGCAAGGTTAATGAAGCTCATCTCAAATGAGGTGGAGTTAAATTTGTATTGGGGTTACTCTGCCCATGAGCTAGAGTGAAGGTAATCCTATTTAACTCTTGTTTAGTTTGAGTTTATAGGTGTGCTTTTAAGCCTCATATGGATTTGTTGGGAATTTTACCAACTATCATCTAGTATGGTGATAAGTTGATTCAGAAGCATGAATCTCTTTAGAGCTGGGTGTTAGGCACGAAACTCCTATTTATAATAGAGGCTCTCCCCTCTTATCAGCCTAGCTTTTATGAGTGGGTTCTCCTCTACATCAAGTAGTATCAGAGACCAATTTGTCAACCCCTGGTGTGGATGGAGTGATGGACTACTCTTTCCGACTAGATAGGGTTCATACAGGAGTATGAGTCCCATATTGGCTGGGTACTTGACATAGAAATCCCATTTATAGCAGAGGCTCTCCCTTCTTATCAGATTTCTTTTAGTAGTGGGTTCTCCTCTATATCATAAGTGCTTGTATTAGGAGTTCTACCCAGGCAGTATACACTTAAGCCTACATATTGTAGTTGTCTTATATTTCATATATACTTTATGCATGGGGTTGATGATCCTAGATTCGTGTCTACTTTTAAAATTTTCATACGTTTGGTTCATGGAATCCATTTCGTATTAGGTGATCTTCAGATGTGAAGGGCATTTAGCAAGCAAGCTGTACTATTAATGTGTGTTTGCGTATACTTTTTCAAATATGGCAGCATATACTTCTTTCTTTTTGTATTGCTTCATTGGATTTCACATTATTTGTTTAATATATTCCTTCTGTCATCTTTTTTCATTGTATAAGTATTGTGTGGTACGTGGAGAATGGGAAGTAACGGTACTGAGAAGATCCCTAGCAATAATAGCACTGAGTGTTCAGAAACCACAATTGAGATAAAGATTAAAACATTGGATTCACAAACATACACTCTCAGAGTGGATAAACAGGTAATTCCTTCACTGCTTATAATCCTTCTTCACCTGTTTTGAATTTCTTCAGTACACTCTTTATATATCTGTATAATATTACTTCTTGCTCCCCCCTCCCTTTTTCAAAGTTATAACTGTTAATCTGTTTAAAGTATCTTG
The DNA here is from genome assembly GCA_023212625.1 of Styphnolobium japonicum. NCBI lineage: Eukaryota > Viridiplantae > Streptophyta > Magnoliopsida > Fabales > Fabaceae > Styphnolobium > Styphnolobium japonicum. The sequence continues at coordinate 22,341,557 of JALBWW010000003.1, forward strand.
ATCATCATTATGCTGGCATCTTGCAATTGCTTATAAAAATGTTTAAAATCTAACCATTTGCCCCCTCCTCTAACACTTTTCCCTGTTCGGCAGATGCCAGTCCCTGTTCTGAAAGAGCAGATTGCTTCTGTAACTGGAGTGTTATCAGAGCGACAGCGCTTAATTTGCCGAGGAAAAGTTCTAAAGGATGATCAACTCCTGTCTTCCTACCGTATCCTTTCTCTTTATCTGTCTCCGTTGTGTTAAAGTTAAAGTTTTAAAAAAAGAAAACAATGCGCGTCTTCTTGGAAATGGATTATCAAAATGCTGAGTTTCCCATGAACTAGGTATGAAGAAAATAGAGTTCTATGGACTTATGCTAAAATCGCAAATTGAAAATTGAAGGCCCTCTTCCTTAGTAATAGATGTGAGATTTGCATGTGTTACATTTTCTGATTGAATATACTTGTTCACCTACTTTTGTATGATTCTTTGTCAATGTTAATCAGAAGAATGATAAGAACAATGGAGCTCTCTGTTAGAACTGGTTAGTGTAGATCTGGAACAATCACTGAATCTTGCTATGTATTGAAGAATTATCAGGTAACAATGTGTTACTCTGATAGAAGAAGAATACAGATGTATAGGAAATGGAAAACACACCTAATAGGAGTTTGAGAGCCTATCCTCTCCCTAACCACCTTTCCACAAAATAACCGAATGGTTTCCTCTCCTCTCAACTAACTATTTATACTTTCCTAATTACATTCAGCTGGCCTAGCTGTTATTCTCACTGCCTCCTAACTACTTTAGTTTGGGTCTGGATTTGGCCCATCCTTCACGGGCCTATACTTGCCATGAGTCTTACTCTTGTTAGGATCCAATTGCAAGGTATGGGATTTGAAGTCCCACATCGGAAGTATGAGATTTAGATGTGGGGTTTATATAGCCTTGGGATCTCCCACCTTAATAGCTAGCTTTTGGGGTGTGGTTCTCCTAAGGTTCTATTCTATCAATTGGTATCAGAGCATGGTCCTTCGCCCACGTGGACGTCGCCTACGTGGCAGGCTGGGGTAAGGAGGCCGACGTCCACGTCGGCTACGGAAGCGTGGTGGAATGTTAGGATCCAATTGCAAGTTATGGGACTTAAAGTCCCACATCGAAAGTATGAGATTTAGATGTGGGGTGTGTATAACCTTGGGCTCTCCCACCTTATTAGCTAGCTTTTTGGGTGTGGTTCTTCCAAGGTTCTATCACTCTCTTGTTGGTTCTTTGGGATTTGCTTTCAGGTGGTTTCTTCATCTAATATGCCATGGCCACAGATTGGAGGGTTTTGTTTCTACTTTGTACATTCTCTGTGTTCATTTTGCTTGTCTAGCAGGATGCCTTATCTTCAGTCTTTGTAGTCATTTCTTCTCTCACTTTGATGAAGTTTCTTGTTTTATGTGTATGTAAATTATATATGATCCTTACTGTGTCAAATAATCAACTGGTAGATTTTATTTTGTCATTATACAGTGTCGAAGCAAGAGCCACTGCATCGGCGCCCGGATGTAGTGATAAATAAGTAAGGGTTCTCACATTTTTATGGACGAATGTGGGTAAAGAAGCTAGTTCATGAGAGTAAGATTCGCTTTGGTACTTGGAATATAGGCACACTTACAGGCAAGTCTATGGAAATAGTTGACACTATGGTTAGGAGGAGGATTAATTTTATGTGCCTTCAAGAAACTAAGTGGGTTGGAGAAAAGGCAAGGGAATTAGATACTTCGGGTTTTAAACTCTGGTACACTGGCAAAGTTAGAGCAAGGAGCGGAGTAGGCATTATTATGGATAAGAATTGGAAAAATAATGTGGTGGATGTTAGAAGGGTTGGAGATAGGATCATAGCTTTAAAATTTGTAGTTGGGCAAGACACTTGTAATGTCATTAGTGCATACACACCACAAGTAGGGTTAGAATGGCAGCAAAAAGCAGAATTTTGGGAGGATTTAGAAGGCTTAATCCAGGAAATACCACTAGGAGAAAAGATATTCTTGGGAGGAGATCTAAATGGACATGTTGGGAGAGAATTGAGGGAGTATCAGGGGTCACATGAGGGTTTTGGTCTAGGAGAGTCTAATGAGGAGGGTAAAGCTATTCTAGATTTTTCGGTGGCTTTCAATTTGACGATAGCAAACACTTGTTTTAGAAAGCGGGAAGAGCACCTTATCACGTACAAAAGTGGGGTTTCTTCCTCACAAATTGACTACTTTTTGGTAAAGAAGAATGACAAAAATATGTGTAAGGATTGTAAAGTCATACCTGGGGAGAGCTTGACCACTCAACATAGGTTGTTGGTTCTGGATGTAAGAGTGAAGGGAAGGGCTAGTAGAAGTCGTCATGAAAAAAACCCAAGGATCAAATGGTGGCAATTAAAAGAAGAAAAACAAATAATATTTAAGAAAAATCTTTTAGATGAAGAAATTTGGGAGGCACAGGGAAATGCTGATGATATGTGGGAAGATATGGCCAGGGGAATTCGGAAGGTAGCAAAAGTAGTTTTAGGAGAATCAAAAGGCTTTGGACCTAAAGATAAAGAATCGTGGTGGTGGGAAACAAATGTTCAAGAGAAGGTTAAAACGAAAAGGGAGTGCTTTAAAGCATTGCACTCATGTAATAATGAAGAGAATCGGGAAAAATACAGAGTAGCAAAGAAAGAAACTAGGAAGGCGGTCAGTGAGGCGAAATCTAAGGCTTTTGAGGGGCTTTACCAATCTTTAGGTACCAAAAATGGGGAAAAACGCATTTATAGGCTTGCTAAAGGTAGAGAAAAGAAGACAAGAGACTTAGACAAAGTGAAGTGCATAAAGAACGAAGAGGATAGAGTTTTAGTTACACAACAGGAGATCAAGGAAAGATGGAAAAGTTATTTTCACAAGTTATTAAATGAAGAATATAGAAGAAACTCTGAGATTGTAAAAACTAGTGAGGAAGACCTAAATTTTACCTTTTATCGTAGGATTCGAGAATTTGAGGTAAGGGAAGCACTAAAGAGAATAGACAATGGGAGGGCGGTTGGACCAAATGATATTCTCATTGAAGTTTGGAAGTATTTAGGGGAGAAAGACATAACCTGGCTAACTAAGCTGTTTAATGAGATTTTGAGGTCTAAAAGAATGCCGGATGCGTGGAGAAGAAGCACTTTGGTCCCTATCTACAAGAATAAAGGAGATATACAAAATTGTGCTAATTATAGAGGGATAAAGCTCATGAGCCACACTATGAAACTATGGGAAAGAGTAATAGAACAGAGATTAAGACAAGAGACTCACATTTCGGAGAATCAATTTGGTTTTATGCCAGGGAGGTCAACCATGAAGGCAATATACCTTATGCGAGGGGTGATGGAAAGGTACCGAAAGAAACAAAAAGACCTCCACATGGTGTTTATTGATCTGGAAAAGGCTTATGATAGAGTGCCAAGAGAAGTTCTTTGGAAAGCACTAGAGAAGAAAGGAGTTCGTGTTGCTTATATTCGAGCTATCAAGGATATGTATGATAGGGTCACGACTTGTGTGCGAATGGATGGCGGGGTCACAGAAGATTTTCCGGTTACTGTAGGATTACACCAAGGGTCAACTTTGAGTCCATATCTTTTCACCTTGATTTTGGACGTACTTAGTGGACACATCTAAGATCCAGTGCCTCAATGCATGATTTTCGCAGACGACATAGTTCTGGTGGAAGAGTCGAGACAAGGAATAAATGATAAAATAGAGCTATGGAGAGAAGCTTTAGAATCACATGGGTTTCGACTAAGTAGGAGTAAAACAGAATATATGGAATGTAAGTTTAACAAAAGGCGATCTAGCTCTGACTTGGAAGTGAAAATTAGTGATCATATTATTCCACAAGTTGAACGGTTTAGGTATCTTGGATCTATTATACAAAATGACGGAGAGATTACAGGAGATGTAACTCATAGGATTCAAGCTGGGTGGACAAAATGGAGAAATGCTTCGGGTGTTATTTGTGACCACAAGATACCTCTCAAGCTAAAGGGAAAATTTTATAGAACAGCTATAAGACCGGCAATGCTTTATGGTACCGAATGTTGGACGGTAAAATGTCAACATGAGCATAAGTTAAGGGTTGCAGAGATGAGAATGTTGCGCTGGATGAGTGGACATACAAGAAGAGATAGAATTAGGAATGAGTGTATTCGAAAGAAAGTTGGAGTAGCACCCATTGATGAATAGATAACAGAGTCTCGCCTAAGATGGTTTGGTCATGTGAGGAGAAGACCAATAGAAGCACCGGTGAGAAGAATTGATAAGTTGGAGGATAGTCCCTTAAAGAGAGGTAGAGGTAGACCACTAACAACACTAAGGGATATCATTAAAAAAGATCTTGAAATAAATGGTCTATCTGAAAGTATGGTCTATGACAGAGCACAATGGCGTCGTTTGATCCATGTAGCCGGCCCCACCTAGTGGGAAAAGGCTTTTGTTGTTGTTGTTGTATTATACATCTCATGAAGTGTATGTGAGATTCTGGGGCAAAAGGGTCTTGCAAAGAACAAACAGATTGGTAGAGGGGACATAGTAGTAGCCATAACAGTAAGATTCCTTTAGAGAAATGACTTTGGGTTGTGTGCCCAATTCTTTGCACCTTTACAAAGAAATATTTCAAAGTTAAGAGATGTGTCCATTTTATAGTTTGTTTCTGGTTTATCAAGTATATGAAAATTGAAATTCAATTGTACCTTTGATGATCAAGTTGAAATTTCCAAATTAGCAATATATTATAGCTTCAATTCTCCATGGGGGTAGATGGGTCAGGTGCAGAGCATCTGTTCTCAGCATAACACTATTCAGTTATGATTTACAACGAGAAGCCCTTAGTTTTCCTTTTACTTTTGGATGCAAATCCTTTAAATAGGTTTGAGTATTCAATAGTTTGTATTAATTTGATGAACCAACAATGAAGCTTGGTTGTTTGTAACTTAAAAGTTTGCAAATGACGGGCCTTCTATTAATGCTTAAAAGTTGATTAAAATTCAAAATCCATTACTTTTTATGGCAAAAAAAAGTTCTGTTGCTGCCATTTTCCTGGCATACTCATTGTACTTGATTCTTGTAATTGTGTCCCCATCCTTTTCATAACCTTTCTTCAACATGGGTTTCTTCCCTAACACAAGTAGATGTTGAAGATGGTCACACCTTGCATCTGGTTGTCAGGCAACCTGATCTACCATCACCGGGGAGTTTGCCCAATCATTCAGGTTTGATGTGATTATTTACATTACCATTTTCTGTTGTAATTATGTGAGGGTTATTTGCTCGTTTAATAGGATTTATAATGCGGTGCTCTAATTTCTGTTAGTAGCAGTTGTTTTTTATAATATTTTTTTCATGTTAATTGCCCTTTGACAATTATCTTTTAGCATCCGCCTTTCAACACTGTTTATTATGCTTGATATCATACTTGTTAAAGGTGCAAAGTATACAAAAGCACTAAGGGTTCTAGGAGCCTAGGTGCTGGGCTCAAAGTTGAGGTGTATGCCTAATGAAAGTAAGGTGCATGTTGTATAAAGCATATAAATAAATTTGATGGCACTTGGAATCTATAAAAGTAAAACAAGAAAATTGACCATATCTTTGTGGTTGAGGCATACCTGAGCTGGTAGCCTCACCTTGCCTCTTTTGTAAAGAGGATATTCTTAGTTTGAATCCTCTTTATTGTGTTTGCATTGCATGTTATAAAAAGAGGAGGGGAGAGGGAAGAAATTGCATTACAACATGCTGATATAATAGATATTCAAATTTAACTCGTTCATTATCCTGAAACCGAACAGCACGACAAGGTGGTGCTTGTAGACATGATAATCAAAGCAATTATTTTCAATGTCATTGCATCAGGTGCAACCACAAGAATTAGATGAAATTATTAGTTTAATTCTGTAAAATTTGTGCCAGATTTTGTGCAGGGAATATTCCTTATATTATACCTAATCTGTAAAAGAAAAAAAATGTTTTAATATTTGATGATTTTCTATCAGGTTACCTGTTAATTACTTGAAAACAGAGAAAATATGCTGGAATTGTGTGTCTTGACAGTCCACACAAGGTTATATTTATATTATTTTCAGCACTAATTACAATAAATATAATCCTAATCAAGTAAGAGAATAATTCCTAAGATTGCCCCTAATACATGATATATCCTAGCAAAGATATTTAATCCTAACACTCCTCCTCAAGTTGGTACATGTATATCATATGCTCCAAGCTTGTTATATATATAATCGACTCAGGGACCTGTAAGAGGGTTTAGTAAAATGTTTGCCAGCTGAGCATTAGAATTTACAAATGCAGTAGCAATTTCTTTGGACTGAATTTTCTCCCTTACAAAGTGATAGTCAATCTCAATATGCTTGGCCCTTTCATGGAAGACATGATTTGAAGCTATATGTAGAGCTGCTTGATTATCACATATGAGCGTCGTTGGTTGTGTTTCATAGATATTCAATTCTTTGATCAACTGTTTTATCCATATGAGTTCACATGTTGTAGTTCCCGTTGCTCGATACTCAGCTTCCGCACTTGATTTGGCCACCACAATTCGCTTCTTGTTTTTCTAGGATATCAAGTTTCCTCCAAAGAGAACATAATACCCTGAAGTAGAATGTTTATCTAAGGGAGAGCCTGCCCAATCAGCATTTGTATAACCACAAATCTCCATATGTCCCTTATCTTCATAGAGTAAGCCTTTTCTTGATGCTCTTTTAATGTATTGAAGTATTCGAGCAACTGCATCCCAATGAGAGTTACATGGAGAATTAAGAAACTAACTTGCCACGCTTACAACAAAAGAGATATATTATCTTGTTTCTGTGAGATAATCAATTTTCCAACCAACCTCTGATAACTTCCAGGATCCTGTATTGGCTCCCCCTGTCTTGGTAGAAGCTTGACTTTGGGATCCATAGGAGTATTGATGGGTTTGCACCCTAACATGTTAGTTTCTTCCAAAATGTCCAAAGTGTATTTCCTCTGGGAGATAGAAATGCCAAGTCTATATTGTGTCACCTTAATTCCTAGGAAATATTGAAGCTTAGCTAGGTCCTTGGTTTGGAAATGCTTGAATAAATGCAGCTTTAATTGTTCAATGCCGACTTGGTCATTTCCAATGATGACAATATCATCCACATGAACAAGGTAGATGCATCGACCCGGAGATTGATGCCAATAGAAGATAGAATGATCGGCTTTACTATGAGTCGTGCCAAATGCTTGAATAGTGCTAAAGTGGCCAAACCAAGCCCGAGGGGACTGCTTCAAACCATATAGAGATTTATGGAGCTTGCACACTAATCCAGACCCCCCTTCGAGCAACAAAGCCAAGTGGTTGTTCCATATAAACTTCCTCTTGTAAATCACCATGTAGGAAGGCATTCTTTATGTCAAGCTGATAAAGAGGCCAATGCTGGATAGCAGGCATGACAAGGAAGAGTCAAACAGAGGCAACCTTAGCAACCAGAGAAAAGGTATCACTATAGTCAAGGCCAAAGATTTGTGTGTAGCCCTTGGCTACTAAATGAGCCTTCAAACGATTAATGGAGCCATTTGAACCAACTTTGATTGTGAACACCCACCGAAAGTAAGCTGTAGAATTAATAGCCTGTTTAGAAACTAGATCCCATGTGCCATTAGAGTGTAGGGTAGACATTTCATCTATCATCGCTGCGCGCTAGCTTAAATGGGATAGTGCTTCACCTGTGGTTTTAGGAATGAGAGCAGAGGACAAACACAAAATGAAAGTGTGATGCTGTGAAAAAAGGTAGTCATAACTAAGAAAATCATAAAGGGGATGAAGGTTATGAGTAGATTGTTAACCTTTTCAAAGAGCAATGTGATAACTGTCCAATGTGGGAACCATGGTAGAGGTAACAACAGGTGAAGGGGGGTGAGTCATTGTTAGGCCTGAGGAAAATATGAGTAATGGGCTGAAGAGGAATTTGGGCTGTAACAACCTTGCCTACGTGGCAAGGAGTGTGGGAAGCAAGGGGGATTGGTGAAGGATAAAAGGGGAGGGGGGAATCTGGGAGGGGGGCATCCAAAAATTGAGTAAGGTTTTGGGGCCATTTGGCAGGGAGGAGCAGACCCTCGAAGTCTACAGGAGTATTATTTTCTGTTTTGTTTTGTAATTGCAGAGGTCTTCCTCTCTGCTTGTAAGGAGCTGGCCTCCATATTTTCCTATCAATAAAACTAGGTTCCTATCAATTGGAATTAGAGCTCTCGATCTTGGGAGCTGTGGTGCTTACTGAAATGGATGAGATGGAGATCCCTTACTTCACCGAAGAGTATCCATATAGCTGGATTTGCAAGGTTGAGAGATACTGTCTCATCAACCACATTCTAGCCTATGAGAAACTGTCGGTAGTATCCTTTGGGTTGGAAGGAAGGGACCTAGACTGGCTCTATGAGTGGGGCGTTTCTGCAACAATTTCAACTGAGGAAGGAGACCAGTGAATTTGAAGGAGAGATGTTGTTGCGGCAAAGGGATGATGAAGGGAAGGAGGAGATCAAGACAGAAGATGAAGGTTGTGGTGGCGCAACGGTGGTTCACTGCTTCCAGATCATTGTTGACCCAGATCTAGTTGAAACAATGTCGAGCATTCCTCCTTTAGAAACGGAGAGGGAGTTTGGTGTCCCGTCGAAGATGGCCTCTGAGCCATTGCATCACAGCCTTGCAAAGGATGAGAAGATGCGAAAGTCATTGAAGGCAGACGGTGTTGGGAATTTGTGGTGGACTCTAGAGGAGAGGCGTGAAGGCAAGAAGGAAGGTGGCCCGGCCAGTGGCATTGATGGGAGCTGCGATGGTGGAGTTTGTGGAGTTGATGGGTGTGGCGAGGGTGGAGGTCATGATGACAAGAAGGATGGTGGTTTGGGCAACCACGATAGTTATGGCTTTCATTAGTTTCGTGAGGGAAGGAGAGACGATGATGATAGTGGGCTTAATCATGGTTGGCAGCTGAAGTTGCATAGCCCAAATTCATTCTCTCACTCGTTGGATCAGGTCCACCTTGTTGAAGAGAAAAGCTGGGATTTAGGGCGAGATCGACTGAATTTCAGCAGCAAAGGTGGGTCAAATATTAGAATAACCCAACCCATTCTGATCACTTCTCTGGACCTTGGGCCATGACCCAACTTGTATGCTGAAGCTGGAATAAATGGTTCAGTGGCTTCAACAGCTATCCCTAAACAAGACTTTAGTAGCGGAACTACCACAAAGTGTCAGCCGATGGAGGGGAATGGGAATGATAGGAGAGGGGGTGGTTCCCAACGATTTACTGGTGCTGAACTACCAGAGGATCTGTGCAAAAGGTTCTGTTTCAGATGCGACGACGAAACATCTCTCCTTTTGTTCCACGTATCCAGCCCAAATCTTGAATTTTGGTTCTTGCCTAAGTTCAAACACGTGGTGGAGCTCTCGTTCCTGTTGTTGGATTATAGGAGTCGCTAGATTGACAATGCGGTAAGGAAAGTGCCGGTGTTGGCTCCGGATGCAACGTGTGCAAAAGGGTTCATTGGGTTTCATGAGTTGGCTAAGTTCACAACACAGGTTTACGTTACCTTATCACTCATTTGATAACTCGGTCCTCAATGTTTCAAGCAATGGGACCCTGGAGGATGGTCTTCAGCTGATGCTTGTCCAAACCTTCACCTTAAGGACAAGGTGAATCTTTTGCAGGGGAGTATTGTTAGGCCTGAGGAAAATATGAGTAATGGGCTGAAGGGGAATTTGGGTTGTAACAACCTTGCCTACGTGGCAAGGAGTGTGGGAAGCAAGGGGGACTGGTGAGGAGCAAGGATAAAAGGGGAGGGAGGAATCTGGGAGGGGGGCATCCAGAAATTAAGTAAGGTTTTGGGGCCATTTGGCAGGGAGAAGCAGACCCTCATAGTCTACAAGAGTATTATTTTCTGTTCTGTTTTGTAATTGTAGAGGTCTTCCTCTGCTTGTAAGGAGCTAACCTCCATATTTTCCTATCAATAAAACTAGGTTCCTATCAGTCATCAAAAACATCCTTCGAAACAGGCTTGACACCAGTGGACGGTCATGGTCAGCGTTGAAAAATAACAAGTGAGCAAGAAGGATCAGAGGCAGGAACAGGACTAGGAGTGTTGGAATCAAAAGAAGGATCATAAATGGGAAAGGGAAGGATAATATCTACCTGGGTAACATCTGAAGGTATAGACAAGAAGGAGTGCTGGTCGATAAATGTGACATCAGCAGACACAAGTTAACGACACAAATTAGGAGGGTAGTCGCGATACCTTTTCTGAAGGCAAGAGTACTTGAGGAGACACTTGAAAGCTTTTGCAATGTGCTTGTCCTTACCTAGAGGAAGATTATGAACAAAAGGTGAAACAAAAACATGAGTAGACACATGATAGGTAGGTGTATCAGGAAACAATAGTGAGGAATTTTATCCTTTGACACAACAGAGGGCATGCTGTTAATTAGATAACGAGGTAAGAACAGCATCCCTAAAAATGAAGGGGAACATTCATATGTAAGAGTAAAGTTTGGACTGTTTCTATTAAATGAAATTTTTTACGTTTAGCCATTCCATTTTGTTGTGGAGTATAGAACAAGTTGTTTGATGTAAGATACCCTGTTTTGACATGAATTCTTGAAAATGGGTAGACATATTTACGTGTATTATCACTACGCAAAGCATGAATAGTAGTACCAAATTGAGTATGAATTTCAGTACAAACTTTTGAAATATTGAAAATAACTCGGAAATGGTTTTTCATTAAAAAACCCAAGTGCAACGGGAATAGTCCTCGTAACTCACAACCAACCCCAATCGTCTTTCTTGTACCCTAATCCTGCACAAGAACAGAATTCTTAGAAAAGGTAATGGAACAATGAAGAGATCGACTTAAGTGACTAAGGGATATTAAATTAAAAGGAAAGCCAGGAACATAAAGAACAGAGTCAATTATCCATGGCCCAAGAGATGACTGAGAAAAACAGGCAATGGGATTACCAATTTGTGCAGACAGAGCAGTGGAGGTAGATGAAGAAGACTCAGAAACACTGTCTGACATCTTGAAAAGTCAAAAACTGATGACCAAAAATGACAAAAACACCTGTGCTATGTTGGTTTGATGACCTGGAACAGCAAGAGGAGCCCCAAATTTGAGATACCCAAGGTTGAAAATCGGAAAGGGTAGGAAATTGTCTGGGAAGTACTTGGTTTGAACTGAAATGGCGAGAGGCGCAACAAATCTGTTCAAAAAGCCCTAGATGCAGACTGAGATGGAGGTTGAAGAAGTCTGGGTAATCTTCTGCAGGTCTTGGCGCACCACTTTGGGGAAGCAGCTCGCCGGAAAGAGGTGGCATGTGCCCTCATGCGCCGGCGAGGGCATTCTGCTGCAGGGTGCTTCTGGCAGCACGTGGGAAGGCTTCTGGCGTTATGATTTTTCTGGCTGATCTGGATGGTGCGCTCCTGATCCCAAGGGTTTGGACACCTGATCTGAGCCTCTGAGGTCGCCGAAAAGTTGATCGACGAAGGAAACGTTGCTGGAAAGAAGCACGACAGTGAGGGCTCGCCAGAATTGAGGCACGGTGAGGAAGGAGAATGCCGGAAACATTTTTGGAAAGAAGCACAGCAGTGAGGGCTTGCCAAAATTGAAGTGCAGCGAGGAAAGAGAATGCCGGAATTGAAGCATGACTTAGAAAATTTGCCATTGGGCAGTGGGCACAGCAGGTTAGGGTTTTGTTGGAAGAGACGGCTGAAACTCGCTTTCATACCAACTTGAAAACAGAGAAAATGTGCTAGAATTGTGTGTCTTGACAATGTCTATTTATATTAGTGTCAGCACTAATTACATTAAATATAATCCTAATCAAGTAAGAGAATAATTCGTAAGGTTGCTCCTAATATATACATGATATGCTGAAGATATCCAAGATATCGTAGCAAAGATATCTAAGATATCCTAACAGTTACCTTTTTTTTTTGGGGGGGGGGGTAGGGGTTCTCTGTTTGATCTTGTCTTGTTTTGTAGTGTCCCCCCACCCAAATGAAAATTTTCCTTAGTATCAAAGAGATATGGTATGTACAGCTAAACATCTAATTCTGCAGCAACTGACCCAAATTCAAGCACAAGCCATGGTCACAGTACTCAAGTAGCCCCTGGTGTATTTATTGAAACTTTCAACGTGCCTGTTCAGGGAGATGGAGGTACTCCTGAAATCAATAGGGTAAGTTTAAAATCAGAAGATAAATGGGCACATTTGAGGGGTTGTATTTTATGCATTGTTTTGTATACTATTGGTTTATCTTTTATCTTATTCCTATGCAGATTTTTTCTGCTGTTCTTGGATCTATTGGAATTCCAAATTTTGTAAGTGGCAGTGAAGGGATTGATGTCAGGGTAATATATACTAATTAGTTTTTTCTGGTATTGTGTGGCACTATGACATAAATTTATGATGCATGATAGTGAACCCCTCCCCCCGTGTTGTGAACTTTACTTGACACTCAGACTTACTGAGGAGGTGAAATTAGCGGAGATTAAGAATATGTTCATTCTTTATAGTCCCTGACCAAAATAGAGTAGGAGAAGAAGGACATTGGGGAGGGGAAGGGAGATGGGGAGAGAGTGATGAAAAAAAAGAAAGCAAAGAAGATTTTACAGTTTCAAGAAATCATGTGACTTCAGGAGATTTAATAACTTTACAGTGGTCAAAAATTAATCTCAGTAATTACAGATATGCAGAGAATCAGAGCGCCCTACTGCTCTGATGAGATTTTTTCTTTCTATTATCTTTGTTGTTGTCTTTGGTTAGGACTATATCTTATCTTCCTTTTTTGTATCCTATATTTCCTCTCTCATTTTTTATAGAAGAAAAAAGTATTCTCGAGAATCAGAGCGCCCTACTGCTCTGATGAGATTTTTTCTTTCTATTATCTTTGTTGTTGTCTTTGGTTAGGACTATATCTTATCTTCCTTTTTTGTATCCTATATTTCCTCTCTCATTTTTTATAGAAGAAAAAAGTATTCTCATTAGTGTTTCCATATTATAAGGATATGCATGTCTTTTGATGTGGTGGATTGGCTGTAGGAGCATGATTCCCAAGGGTTTGGAAGAACATCAGGTTCTAGTGGCATGTCAGATTCATCTCGTACTCAACATGAACAAGCTGGTTTGCGAATTTCATCGGATAGATTGCGTAATACCTTTGGACTTCCAACAGCAGTTCCTCTGGGATCTTTGCAGCCTCCTGTATGTGCTAAGTTCCTGGTTTACTTCATTCAGATGTACATGTTTTTCTAGATTTGACGAGTTTCTCTCTCTTCCACTCTCCGGGAAGTATTATTTATTTATATATATATATATGGTTTTCTAGGTCATTCCTGATTCTTTGACAACTTTGTCCCAATACCTGAGTAATACAAGGCATGAATTTGATGCGATTGGTAAGCATACCATGTTAAATTTTAAAGTTATCTTGTTTGGTTCTTGTTGTGGCTAGTTCTTTGAGAATCATGGAACACATTTTACTGGCAGTTAGAGAAGGGGGGGCTAATGTCCAAGCAGCTGAGGCCCCTGGGAATGAAGAAATGGGATCTGTTTCAAATTCACGTTCAGATTCTACACCACAAGGGCTTTCATCACCCGCATCCTTGGCAGAAGTCTTTCTTTCTACCAGACGAATGTTCATTGAACAAGCTGGGGAGTGCCTACTTGTGAGTTCTGAAGCATATCCGTAAATTTTTTATATTTGAACTTACTGACCACCTAACAATTCAATAATAGAAAAGATGTGTTTATTCTTTCCATTATATGCTGTTCTTTCCCAATTATCTGTTTTGCTGTGAGTTCATTGTATATACTTTTGCAGCAACTTGCAAGACAGCTGGAGAATCAAGCAGATATGACTGATCCTCTATTGCGGTCAAGCACTCAGTCTAGGTCTTGGAGGACTGGAGTTCAATTTTATAATCTTGGTGCATTTTTACTTGAGCTTGGTCGTACAACCATGACATTGCGTTTGGGTCAAACACCGGTAGGCTTGGTTTCCCATCTTTGGCATCTTATTAGTTAATTGGGCTGTTTGTGCTGCTAACTAACTTCCTGCGCAGTCTGAAGCTGTAGTTAATGGTGGGCCTGCAGTTTTTATATCCCCATCTGGCCCTAACCATATCATGGTTCAGGTTGTATTTCTTGTCCTATTGTCTTGCTTGTCATGAAAACTATCCTGCTATTGCTTATGGAACTGTATGTATCCAGCCTCTTCCTTTTCAACCCGGAGCAAGCTTTGGTGCTGTCCCTGTGGGAGCTGCACAATCTAACTCAAGTTTTGGAAGTGGACTTGGCTCGAGTTTTTTCCCAAGGCGTATTGATATACAGATTCGACGAGGTATATTTTTTTCTGTTCTAGATCCTGTTGTTTTGCTTTATTCTGTAACTGCTAGCTAGTTTATTTCTAATATTAGGTACATCAACAACCTCACCCAATGTCAATCAAGAAGAGCGCGGTGATACACAGTCTGCTCCAGTACAAAGAAATCTAGGTGAAAATTCTGTTAATCAGGAAACCTCAAGGCATTCAGATGCATCTTCTGCTGGGGAACCAGGAGTAAGGGTAGTGCCAATTAGAACCATGGTTGCAGCAGTACCAGGTCCTTTAGGTCACCCACCATCAGAATCATCTGGTAATTCGATGGGGCTTTACTATCCAGTTCTTGGGAGATTACAACATGTATCTTCCGGGCTTCCAAATAGTGAACAGGGATCTCAACCATCAAGTCAGCATAATGCTGTGCAACAGCCAATTCCTGAATCCACATTGCAAAGGCAAAGCATGGAAGATTCTGCAAGAAATGGTAATACAACAAATGAGCATTTCAAAATTTCAACTTATTGATTACTAAAAGATTCGGTTCTACTAAATTTTAGTACTGCATTCATCCTATTTTTCATCCTGTTTGACTTATGACAAATTTGACAAATTTGAGAGTGGTCTACATAAACTGTTTCAGTGCAATGGTATCAGTCATTAATTGTAGAAGTCATACATGAATAATTTCTCAAAGAATCCTACCTTATTTGTTGTCAATGGAGTAAAGTGAAAAGAAAAAAAATATAGGCAAAATAGGAAATGAAAAAACTAGACTTCTCTATAATTTTGCTATTAAGTTTAAAGATATTAGTACACTCATTAGCATTATGATATCTAAGATCGCATAGATACTATAGAAGTCCTTCCAAATGTAATAACTCAAGTCTTAACTACAAGTGCTATATTCTTCTTTCCCAAAACTCTTGATATCAAGTTCCAGTTTAGTTCCCTAAGATATAAGACCTTTAGTGGTGTTTTTGGCTGGATCCAATTTGTCCACTATCTGTTTACTTTATCCTGGATTGATGTCCTTCTCGGTGGTTATCAGTTGTCTGATAAAGATTGGGTTTCAGATGATAAATGTGGTTATGCTTTTGTAGTTGTTAGAATATGAATATCTCAGAATATCTTCAGGTTATTTTAGCATATCTTTAAAATATCCTAGCATATCTTTAGAAGATCTTGTGAAATCAATTAGTCATCTAATTGAGGAAGCAATCTTAGGAGTTATTTCCTAATTTCATTATGTTTCCTGATTTGTTTCCTTTTTTAATTAGGGTTAAGAGTTTTATTGTCTTAGTGGACTTGGGCTTGTACTAGTAGTATTACACTAATACTTGACCTAATTATTATTATAAATAGGTGTCAATGCTTTGTATTTTACAACACATCAAATCAATCTAATATCATATTATTCATTAGTATTTATTCTCTCTTTTACTCCATCCTTACCTAAACCCTATAATTTCAACATGGTATCAGAGCAGAACCATCCTTCGTGACCTAGTTCCATCATTATTCCGCTGTCGAATTCTCTAAAATCTAGAACTCCTCTCCGACTATGTCTTTGTCTCGTATCTCTCTTAATTCTCATTGGCTATGCATCAATTCTAGTGTCTCCAACAACATTGGCGATCTCTCTCTGGCCATCCAGCCCCTGTTCATCCGGATCCAGCATCTTATTTGTGTGCACTCTTTCAACACTTGCTGCCCACTGCTCAATGGTGCCTGCCTCTGCTGTGGCCTGATGCCTGCAGCCTCTTCCTCCATCGCGCCTCAATTCCGGCGAGTTCTTGCTGCCGCCTCCATTCTCACGCACTGCAGTAACCAGTGACGCTCACATTCCAACAGTGTTCTTATTCCTTGTGCCACCTTTTCCAGCAGAGACTTCAACAGAGACGGTTGTGGCCTTTCTCCTGTCTAAATCACCCCTTGTGCCTTGATTTCGCCTCTCCAAGGGGCTGTTTGACTGTGCATCCCATGACTCTATCTTGTTTGATGACTTGCTGTTGTTTGGCTTAGGTCTATTTTGTCCTATTTCTTGTATGGGTTGCTATGTTCTTGGCAAGGTTTGTTATTTGTAACAAGCTTAAAACTTAGTAAGCTTTAGCATGAGGGGGAGTGTTAGAATATCTCAGAATATCTTCAGGTATTTTAGCATATCTTTGTAAGGTCTTGTGAAATCAATTAGTCATCTAATTGAGGAAGCAATCTTAGGAGTTATTTCATAATTTCATTATGTTTCCTGATTTGTTTCCTTTTTTAATTAGGGTTAAGAGTCTTATTGTCTTAGTGGGCTTGGGCTTGGGCTTGTACTAGTAGTACTACACTAGTACTTGACCTAATTATTATTATAAATAGGTGTCAATGCTTTGTATTTTACAACACATCAAATTAATCTAATCTCATATTATTCATTAGTATTTATTCTCTCTTTTACTCCATCCTTGCCTAAACCCTATAATTTCAACGGTAGTATTTTCCATATGTTCGGCTGTGCATTGGGATTGAAATCAATGTGTTGATTCATTTTGTTGAGGAAGAGATATTATGTTACTGATTTTATGCTTTTTTCAGACTTTTAAGTTTCTTTTAGGGAAGTGTTTACTTTTATAAAAGCACAGCTTCACATTTTTTTACAGTCCAGCTTCCTGTTTCCTTCTTTGTGAGCACTCAATAGGTCCCTCATACAGCTTATGATTACTTATTTTATTGACTTCTATGAAGTTCTGTGACATATAGAGTAAGTAATGATATCTTCAGGACTTGGTTTGAATTTATGTAGTTTGTCATTGGACATTGTTGTAGGATCCTCATCAACTTCTATCATGGGACAAGAGCCATCTAATACCCGCAGTGTGAATATCAATATTCTGACAGCTAGTGGGGCCCAAAACAACCAAGAATCTGAGAGACAGATACCAAACAGTGTACTTCAGTTTATAAGGGCGTTCTTTCCTGGTGGTGAAATTCAAGTCGAAGATTCAAGTTTACAGGGAACAAATGCGGGCTCTACCTCAGAGCATGCTGCAACATCAAGGGTTGCTGCCCATGTGCCTGAAGCAGAACCTAGAGTTAGTGATGAAGGATTATTTTTGTCTAATATACTCCATGAGATCATGCCCCTCATATCTCAACAAGCAGGGCCTGAGGGAAATCCTTCAGAGGATCAAATGGCTCAAGATTCTTCAACCCAGGTCTGCTTGCTTTCCTGATTGTATTGCATGTGTGATTAAATCTGCTCTTATGTTGACTTTTTTAACTGCTGAAGCCCTTCTCCTCAACCACCATGCAGAGCCTCTGGATTGGAATATCCCAATAGTTGAAAGTGGGAATTCCAATCTGTGCGTTTAGGCATGGCAATTACAACCTGCCTGTAGTGCCCTACCCACCCCATTTGGGGTTGGAGTCAACATTGATCGTATAACAGGGTAGGGTACAGGGCAAACCCCATTTGATTTCAGGGCAGGGAAAATTCTGTGTATCCCGGCCTACACCCCACCATTTAAAACATATTTTTTAAAAAAAATATAATTTTTAATATATTATATATAATATCACAGAAAACAGTGACAATGCATTTATATTAATTTTAATTAATAAATTGAATTAGTTTGGGATTAAAATATTATAAAATGTAAAATTTCTATAGGGCGAGTATACAAAGCTCGCCCCTTGTGATACTTGCATCATAGGTTCAAATCCCATTGGGTCCCCCTTCCCCCCAGGTTGCTGAACAGGTTACCCTGTATTGTTGCAAAAACAATCAGGCGAGATTATGATGTTGGCTCAACCGGAGAATTTTGTTTTTTGGCCATGGTCAACCAGAGAATATCTAGATGTGAAAATTAAAGATTGTAATAACCAAGAAAAGGAAGCTGACAAGTTGATGTGTTTGCAGCTTGAGACTGATGCTGGGACATCAGGCAGACGGAGTGATTCTGAACCAAGCCCCCCTAATCCAAAACGTCAAAAGGTTTGCCTTCTACTTCCGAGTGTGCAAACTGATTTTATGCAGGTTTTATTTTAAAACCCAGTCTAGGGAGGGCAGAAGGTTCTCCAGCTCTAGGTTGGATTACATCTGCATGGAATCATAATTATTACATTTTTTTAAAAAAAAATGTAATATTATTTTAATATTTAATAAATTTATATTGCATGTATGAGATCAAATGTAATAAAAACATATCAAGGTGCTTGAAAGAGACCCAATCTTCATGTTGTACAAGTAAATCTACTATCTGAATGCTGAAATGCTCCGTAATTACCTCTGTAGAAAGATCTACTAGTAAATCTCCATAGCCAGTTTTGATGAGTGATTAAATTACGGTGAATGTTATCTAAAAATGCGTCTCATGACTACAGCCTTATCTCGTTGATACAGATTAAATTATCAATCGAGGTTGATGTTTTTATTTACACACAGTTGTAAATAGCTTCTACTTTGAATATAACATCAAATTGGTTTCTCTTGCATGCATCAGTAATGGATATTGGAGAGCTTGTAGTGGTTAATTGGGTAGATATTCCATAATGGAACTTTTATTTTCCTTTCAAATTACAGTTAACATTTCTCCAGAACTGTCTTGCTGCATGTATCTGCTTCAGTTTGTTTCTTCCATTACAATTTTAAATAATGACGGTTTCTTGATGCAGATGGAGTGATATATCATTAGAGGATAATGTGCAATATGCGGTTGTGGAAGATTATGATCATAGCAATCAGAATTCATGGCGGATCACTTAATGTCAATTTGGTATTCTGTGCTGATTTAGTTATGTATCTCGAGCATGATTTGACTTTCTCCAGCTGTAGAAAATTTTTAAGAAGACGGTCTTCTTTTGATTGTGACATCCTGTTGTACAATACTGGGCATTGGAATTGTGCTTCTCTTATTGAAGTACTTTTTGACACTTGGAAGTGGCTCGAAATTTAACATTAGAATTGGGATTGGTTCATCACATTGTAAATTTCATGTTTGATATGGCTTTTAGAATTGAAATTTTAACAATTACAAGTAATTGGAAAACAAATAAATGAAACCTTTCCTAACTCTCAACTCATCTTTTAAAGTTTTAATTCAAGATCTCACGCTTCAAAATTATCATCTACATTTCATTTGATACTCTGACTATTGTTCTTGGTATTTATTATAACTGTTACAATCCCTACTAACTCTGTCACCATCATCATTACTAATGTCACAGATTGTTTCCACTATCATAATCATTACCTTCGTCTCTTGTCATCACAATTTAAAGTATAAAATATTATTTTTTAAGTATAAT
Source organism: Styphnolobium japonicum (assembly GCA_023212625.1). Taxonomy (NCBI): domain Eukaryota; kingdom Viridiplantae; phylum Streptophyta; class Magnoliopsida; order Fabales; family Fabaceae; genus Styphnolobium; species Styphnolobium japonicum. The sequence goes on from JALBWW010000003.1 coordinate 22,361,235, forward strand.
AACAGCGCAGAAGTTTAAACTCCTAACCTAAATTATTGAAACCCTCATCACTGGCGCACCCCAGCAGCTTAAGTATTAATTTTTTTATAAGATTTTTAAAATTACGATTATAATATCATATTTATTATAAGAAAATTTAAATAATTCACCCAAATAATAAAATTAGAATTAAACAAAATTATATTTTTATTCTTTGATTCTTTGTAGAAAGTTAACAAACTTTAAGATTCTAGAATTGAAAATTTTAAATTATAATTTTAAATTTAAATTCTAATTTTGCTGTCCAAATATACCTTTTTTTTTTTAATAGCTATATGTGTCATCATGTTTTATTATGGGTGGCTTTTCCTTTAAGTACTTACTCAGGGTTTGCATATAATAATTTTCAATTCAGTTGGGTATATTTAGAGTATCTATCTATTTGTTCATATTTAAAGGAGTTAGGATAATGAAATAGGGTTCTTTAAAACTTCACAAACTTGATTGGCTTATATTATGTCTTGGGAAATCTTGCTATGACTATCATGTGTGATTTTCCCTTAAAGCACGTTCTAAGTTTGTATATAATAATTTTCATTTCAATCGGGTAAAGACTGGGTAATTTTAGTGTGTGTTTGTATTAGCTTATTTTATGTTTAGGTAAGTTTATAATTAAAATGTTGCTGAGAATACTAAAATCTGTTTTTGTGTAAAAATTAAACTAAAACAAACATGCATTTAGAATATCTATCTATACATTAATGATTGGATTTGTATTATTTCTTAGGAAATCTTCGTATAATAACCCATACAAGTAAATTTTAAAGCATTTCCTTCAACTATATATATAATATTTGTAGAGAGAGAAAGAGAAAAAAATGTATATGTGAATGCGTGAATCAAATAGTTAATGTTTGCTTTTTATCTATTCTCGAATTCAACTTGTTCTTGAAGGTTACACATATTATAAAGTTGTACATATAATTATGTGTTATACATATATGACTGTTTATTATGATTTAACCCTCCTCTCAAGCCCATATACATTATATACACTAAGCATGTTACATATTTAACTAATTTGAGGGCCTCTAACAGATGGCTAACTAATCATTTTAGTTGACAAATCTAGTGAAAATGTCTTCTAAAAATATCTTTTATCACAGTTAATCTCAATATAATTGGTATTTTCATAGAAGACTAAATTAAATGCTTGATTATGACTTAAGTGAGCTGAACGGAGATGGCCCATCAACAAAAGGATTGATATTTTTCAAAGTAAAATCCCTAACTCAACGTTGTAAAGCTCGTGTGTTATTGTGATGGCCTAAGAAAAATGAATGAAGAAAAATAAAACATTGAAAAGAAAATATAAAAGTGTAATTATCTAAAAATTTATTTTAAATTATATAATTTTACTTCTAGCCTTATATGTTTTATTAGTTGATTAAGTAAATAAAAAAAAATTAAATAAATTTTTTTAATTTTTCAATAATTGATTTTTTTCTGGTAATATTATGGTTTCCATAGAGTTAATTTTACATGTATGTATGCAGTGAAAATCGTTTTCCCAACCAGACTCCCCACTCGGAAATCGTTTTCTTTTGGGGTCATCTAACTATGGGCTTCTAATGAAGCATCCTATGCTAAATGCCTTTTTCAGTTTTGGGCTATCTAATTATCCCACTTTGTAAAGCCCACAACTTTAAAGGTAGCCAACAAAACGAAAGAACTGATCAACTGGTTAGGGTTTTTTTGGGTGCGGCTTGCTACTAAACATCCTTCTCTCACTTCTCTGCAACAACCTTGAGCCCCAACAATGGCTGAACAAGTACCTTCACACCCATTACTCCAAAAAGATCTCTTTTTTTTTTATCTTTTCTCAAATTTGTTTCTTCAATAGTTCGTAGGTTTTGTTTAGATCTTCCATTGATTATTTATTTATTTTTTAAATTTTCGTTTTGCAGACTGAGAAAGGGTTTTTGAAGCAACCAAAAGTGTTTCTATGGTATACTAATACACGAAAAATGCTTCATTTTGATATTTTTGATGTGGGGTTGTTTGTTTTATTTTGTTGGTGACTTGTTTTATCTCTCTCTCTCTATCTTTTGATGCTTTTTTGAAGCTCTAAGACATCTGGGAAGGGAAAGAGACCTGGAAAAGGTGGGAATCGCTTTTGGAAATCCATTGGTCTTGGATTTAAGACTCCCAGGGATGCCACTGAAGGTATTCACTTTGATTTATATCTCTCATAAACTATTTGTACTATGCTCTTTTCAGATTCAATATGTTATCTCATAAATGTTAAATTTTGTGGATGTGGGGTGCTGGTAAATTTAGTTCTGGAGTCATCTTCCGAAATGAGGTCCTATCAGTTTTTTCTACCCATCCATTTTTTATATATTTTTTGAATTGCAATGCTGTTCTGAAATTTTTGTTATGTCATGTTGGTATAATGGTAGTTCGTGTGGGGGAGGTTTGTTAGTGTTGGTAGTACTTGTTATATTCTAGTCCTCCATACATAGGTTAGGCGGCTGAATGCTGAGCATGAGGACCCGATTTGGAAAGTTAGGCCTGATTTGTTTGTGGAATGTGTATGCCTAGATGGTGGTCAATATTGTGTTATAGGAACCAAGGATTGATCTATCTATGATCGTACACAGATTTCTATCTAGGAAAGTGTAGATAAAGTGTTGTTGGGAAGTAGTTGTAATCTAGCTAACGGAATACTATACTTGAATTCAATTCCTTTAAAATCCAAATTGTGAAGAGCAATAAGTTGATGCTCCTTAATATCTCCATTAAAGCTCATCGTTGCTTAGCTCATGTCATAATCTTCATGTTCTTGTATTATTCCATATAAAAAGACTTGATTATTTTTCCATGTATTTGTATATGGTCACTTCTGTTTCTAATCCTTTGCAAAAAAATTTCATACAGGAACCTATATTGACAAGAAGTGCCCCTTCACTGGCAATGTTTCCATCCGGGGTCGTATCTTAGCTGGTACTTGTCACAGTGCTAAGATGACAAGGACTATTATTGTTAGGAGGAATTATCTTCATTTTATAAAAAAGTATCAGAGGTATTCCCCTTTCATACTTGTGGTGACCAGTTTTCATGTGTACTTGCACACTTGGACAAACATAACTATCTGCTTTTTGTTCACATATTCTATTTAGATATGAGAAGCGGCATTCAAACATTCCTGCACATATATCACCTTGCTTCCGTGTGAAGGAAGGAGATCACGTTATTATTGGCCAATGCAGGTTAGATTTTTATAGGAGACCTCTTTATGGGTGTATTGAAGTGAGGAACTTATTGCTGTTTATTATATAGATGTCTCCATCTGATTGCCTTTATTTGTACCATTTCTATAGGCCACTCTCGAAGACAGTGAGGTTCAATGTGTTGAAAGTGATCCCAGCTGGATCTTCTAGTGGTGCTAAGAAGGCATTTACTGGAATCTGAGATTTGATTTTCAGTTTTGAAGGACGGTGTTACCTTATGAGTTAGTAGAAGCCTCTGTTTCAAAGATTTGAAGAAGGTCCCAACAAAAAGATCTGATCAATTTTGGATTTCTTTTAAGGATTTTATCTATGAGTGGTTAAATGTTATGGTTTTGATATACATTATGGTTCTTGAATACTAGTTGCAATTACTTTTGGCATTCTGGAAGCTCTTCATCTCTGCCTTGTGATTATCTCTATTTTTATATTTTGCTCCTTGTCCATCCACTGGATCACATTTCACATAGGTGTTGGATATGTCAATTAGGTGTATAAAATCTGCACTCCCTTCTTTAAAACCTTCTTTAAAATTCAAACAAGTCTCGCTTTACCTCATTCCAAGCATAGCATTGGTGAAAAATGCATAAAATTTTAATTGAGATAAAACGAAAAGATGTGGAGTAACATTTGGACGAAATCTATTACAGTTGACCGCCCTGTTACGTATGTTTGCTGATTGAGAAGGCGTGTATCTTCTGTTGAATCAAAGCTCCCAATTCGCGCTAGATGTGGTGCTTCAGCACTAACATATATATTTACATTATATTTCTTACATAAGGATTCGTCACCAAGTGAAAAAAATTAAATTTAAGTGAAATTGATTTTAATGGTATCAACGGCAAGTCTGATTAATATATCTGCTAGCCTTTTTATAGTTTGCTTGGCGTAAGGTGTTTTACACTCGGTATAATGTTCAGGTGATTATCTGCAATTGTTCAAATCCTAAAATTGCCATGTTGTGTTTTAACTACTTTGAAACAGAGCTCTGAAACTGGTTTAGGTGCTTCATGTCAGAAGGTTGGAGCGTGAACTTTTGCATATGTCGTCCTTGTCTGGCCAATGTAATCCCTTTATTACGTGAATGTGACTGAGCGTGATGGTGGCTATGTTATGGAGCCTATTATCAAGTCTTTATCGTATCTATTTTCCTCTGGAAAAAAGTTATATTCCGTCTCTAGTTTTCCATTCCTCTCGTGTGGTTGAACATAAGCATAGATGCAAGGGCATTGGAGAAGTGTGCTGCTATTAGAAGCAGAACCATGCAATTCTTCTAGCTTGCTGATATCACTAAGTATGTGTTTGGGTTAACTGTGAAAAAAAGATTATGTTAAAAATCGATTATGTGTATAATCGATTATATGATAAAGAGTTTTGTTTAGATTGTATAAAAAAAAGTCATTTTTATGTATGAAATTATCAAAAGATATATAAAATGATTGAAAAAGTTATTTGGCTGATGACAAATATGTATTTATCTTTTAAAGCTTTTGAAATAATCTGAAATCAAATAATTAAAAGCTTAAAATAACAATTTTTTTCAAAAAGTTGTTTTTAGTTATGAAAAATAATCTTAATTTATAATCAATTTTACATACTTTAAACAAACAAGATAAATTTTAAATAAAACAACTTTTAATTGAAAAAAAATGATTATTCCCCAAGAAAAAGCAAACCAAACAAGCTCTAACTCACTGCAATAGAAAAAGGATAATTTAGCAGTAAATTGTTTTTTTATTAAGTTCTGGAGTACTATTCTTTTATGAGTATCTTATGTAAAATGCAGCTTTTAATTGAATAATAGGTTTTATAAAATATTTAGAGAAAATAGCATACAAACTTCATAAACTTTGACTCATTTGTAAATAGTTACTACGAACTTTAAAAGCATATAATTTAATTGTGAATTCACTATGCTTAAAAGATTTTGATGATAACAGGAAGTGATTTACAATGAAGAACAAGTTCAAGCTTCCTTGAAGATTTTTCTTTTGACATAGATTCTTTGTAAGAGTAAAAAATTATTTATTACTTAAGCTTTCGAACTATTTTTAATTATCTCATAGCTTAAAGAAAACTATTTTTGAAAACCTTAGTGTTGGTAAAAATTGGTTTGAAATATAATCAGGCTTCAAATATGTAAGTTTGTAAAGCCAAAATTAGAATTTTAGGGCTTTGTATCTAGATACAAGCTTTTGTATTAGAATACCAACCCTTAGAAATTCAAAACTTGGCTCCTAAAAGCCTAATATCAGGATACAAACATTTGGTATACGGATATTAATCTCCTGAGAACAAACTTGCATTGAAATATCCAGATACACGTATGTGATATCTGAATCTCTCGTTATAGTAGATGATCATAGTTCAAATATCCTGATACACGTTTGAGATATCAGGATATCTTATTCCAGTGACCAAAAAGTTAATTCAAATATCAAGATACAAAATCAGATATCAGGATATTTCGTTTTAAGTGAAAAGTGATCTTTTCCAAATATCAGGATACGAAATCAAATATCTGGATATTCTGTTCTTACTCAAACTCAGAAATCAGAATATTCAGATATCATATTCAAATATTCGGATATTGCTTGCGTGAAAATCATAAATAACGACTAGTTTTTGCATTTAATGCACTCCAACCACCACTTCTAACACATGGGGAATTAATGCAACTAAACAACACTTCTAAAAATATTTATTGAGAGCATTTAACTCGTTGCAATCTTAAAAACTTTGTTCTTGAGCTTTAAGTGATATTATCTCTTTACCCATCATTTTTCACGTTGTATATCTACTCTTTTGAGAGTATCAAAGACTTCAAATAACTTATTATCTTGTGAGAATCCAATGGTAGGTGCCCTTTGTATTGAGTGAGGCTTTTGCATAAAGAGGGTGGGGGATCCCAAACTAGTGAAGAGTGCTATGTTTTTGTAAGGGTTTCTAAAGCACCCAAGTTAAAAACTTAAAGTATAGTGGAAATCTTGGGTAGATGATCTCGAGTACTGGACGTAGATCACATGGAGTGATCGAACCAATATAAATCTTGTTTGCATTATCTTTTCCCTACACTTTTTTATTATTCAAGCTTTGCACTTATATCTTGATATACTTGGTATTTCATTCTTGATAAACTCATTTCTAGATTGAATTTGTGTGGTGTTGTTATTTACATTAGTCCATACCTTTCCCTGAGACTATTGATTCAATACAATTACTACCATTGAAACATTTATGAAAAGTTTTTGAAGAAAATTTTAAAACTCAATTCACCCCTCTTAAGTTATTGAAACCACTTGGTAACATTAATCCCTAAACTAACTCTATTATTTCAATAGACTTTTTCATCCACCCTCTGTTAACTTACTAACGGAGGAATTGCGTGACTAACTCCTAATCGTCCATGTAATCTCAACTATTCATATTAATTTTTTAAAAAACTCTTTAATAATTCTTTAAAATATTAAAAAATTAAATTAATAATAATTGGAAAAAATAAAGTTCATGACAGACCATGCGATATTCTTCTTCTCTCCCACATCCTTTCCTCCTCCAACATTGCCTCCGTCATGCTTCCAAGCAGGCACAGGGATCGCTTCTCAAGGCTTCACACGAAGCCCAGCATCAGCTCCATTATCTTGCCTTTCAATATGTACCAGCACCCCGATATGATCACCCTCGACGTCGATGCCTAGGGTCACCCCATCCATCTCTACAAGATTCAAGATCATTTTCGAGGAATTCTATGAGGATTTGTTTGACAAACTTAGCAAGTATAGAGAAATCAAAAGCCTCAACGTTTGTGATAATCTTACCAACTACATGGTAATGGTACCGATTATTTTTACGTTATGTATCATTTCACTTCCAAAATTTGTGTCTAAGGTTTACTTTTCCTTATTTTATTTATTACTTCCTCTCTTTTCCAGTTTTGCTTTACCATATTATTTTAGATTGCTTGATGGATTGATACCCAGAAACTTGTCTCCTCAATTTATATTCAGGTGGGTAATGTGGGATATGGTGGAGCTTCGACAGAGGCAATGCCTGACGAGGAGAGGATGTGGGGTAGAAGGAGAAGACCAAGCACCTTGACTATTATAAACTTTATTTTTTTTTCAATTGTTATTAATTTAATTTTTTTTAACGAATTATTAAAGAATTTTAAAAAAATGAATGATTGAGATTGTGACATATGGACGATTAGGATTGAGTCACATAATTCTTTTGTTAATTAGTTAACAAATGGTACATGGAATGGTCTATTAAAATAATAGAGTTAGTTTAACGACTAAATTAGATGCTTTTAAAGTTCATGGTGACTATTTGCAAATGAGCCTAAGTTCAGGGGATTTGTATGCTCTTTTTTGAAATAATTATCCTATATTTGTCAAAATCAATCTTATATCGATGAATAATTTTTATAAAAGTTTAAATTTAATCCACTGTTAGTATAACATTTTTTATACTATCATCCAATGATATGTAGGGATCACTCCAGTACTAGGGGTGTCAAAATAGGTCGAGCCTGATGGGCTGGCTTGATTAACCAGACAAGAAATGAGGGTTGGGCAACGAAAGTCGTAGCCCGAACCACATTGTGGGCCAACCCGACCTAAAAATAGGCTGGCCCGACAGTGTAAAAAAGGTATTGATCCCTCTCTCTAACTTTTAGCCATGATTTTCCCATTGCAATACCTTCTGTAATCTATCCTACTAGTAACATAGTGGTAGAGCTATTCGATGAACGTTTTGATTGAGAGGCCTTTGTAATAGTGTTGTGCCTTGGTTGGAACATTGCTCGTTGGGCTCACTCTACGTCAGAGCAATCAGACCAACCAAGTTTGCAACACCCTCCGTTAAATGTCACATTTCAAACCTAGATTACGTTTCTAAAGTCAAGTTGTAAATGTTTTATATAAAAAATACAAGTTTCAAAATTTCTTTTTGCAAATAACAAAAATTTAATAGACTATAAATAACTCAATACATAATGATCTAAATAATGTACATCACATATACTTATATCATAGTTTACCATTTAACATAGTACATAATACACAAGTACACAAAAGGATATATACAGACACTGTACATCAAACCTATTTGGCCAAAGTCCCCAAATGCCTAAGAGGAAGGATCCTCGTCCAGATCATCAGCTGGAAAGAACCCTCGTGAGTGCCTGCCTCTACGAACAGGAGTCCAAGCAGAAGAAACCATGGAATCCTCTCTAGGAGTATACTGTGCGTAACTCCATAACTCCCTGATAGGCATATATAACACTACAAATACAGTAACATCAAAAGAAAATGTAGGGATACCACGATGTGTCCTACACATGGATAGGCTAATGTCTCCTACATATTTGATACACTCGGTGTCGAGATGGATGCACCAAGCGTTAAATCCACCATGAAACTGCACCTTAATGAAACCCATTAGATCTCGCCTCAAAGCCATCACAATCTTGACAGGATAGAAACACAGCACATAACAGGAAGAATAATGTAATAAAGAGGTGAGATCCTCGTCATTATCAATTGTTGGAACCAAAGACGTAATCAAGTATTTAATACTGTAATCAAAATTGATCAAAGAAATTGAACCCCTCAAAGTTTTGAAGATAACAATAATTATTAAATTGGACTGAACAAATAAGTTTAAAATGAACTTATGGTATTTCTCTCTAATAAGAAAAAGTATGTGTTACATCTTTTGAATAAATCGTCTATGAACACTTCTGGACTAAGACAAGTTTTTGTTAAACGACAAAAGTTATTATTTCACTGCCTGCATCCAATACTTTAAGTACTGTTTATTGTATTTTATTAGATCATCTATTATTTTGTCTCTGTTGTTCATTACTCAAAAGCATTTCGTCTAAAACATTTCAAAATCAAGTAAGACAAGTGCATTAATTACTGATGAGATCTTTGACAAAGTACACGTCTTTCGAAATCAACTAAGTACGCTGTAGCTGATATGCCTAACAACTACAATGACCAGCAAATAGGAACTTTCTGCTCGCTTAGAAGAGTCAGAACAAAGATATCAAAGTTCCTGCAACATTGATAACCAAAGCTACTTTTCAAAAAAAGATCAACATGTAATCAGCATTGTGCATTTAATGCAACTCAAAACGGTAATAAATATTGTCAATGGACGAAAGAAGCTTATGAAGACCAGTACAAGCTCTCAAGCCTATATATAATCAAAATCTTCGAAGAATCAAAAGCAGAGAACAAGTGAAAAAGAGAAGTGAATAGAACAAGATACAAAGTGAAAATATATACTATGTATTTGCATATACTTTCTTATACTCTTTTGTTGAGTTTTTACTTGAGCTCATTGTTTATCCTTACACATCGTGAGTTATTCTCAAGTGTTTTTAAACACTATCTTTTTAATATACTGGTTGTAAGCCTAAAGAGGCTTGTGTAGAAAAGAATACATGTTGGTAGAACTTGAAGAGGTTTAGAATACTTGGTTGTAAGCCTAAAGAGGAAGTGTAAAGAATACTTATAATCTTTGAGATAGATTAGTGAAATTCCTTCAAATAGAAGGGACTGGACGTAGCTCTCGGGTTGTCAAAGTGAATCATTATAAATACCAGGTGTAAGCTTCTCTTCTTTTTCTTTGCGTTACCTTATCTTTTACTAACGTTTGGGAATTGTCATTGTTATTCTTAACAAGTTTTATCTAAAAATATAATCTTTTAGCTTGCGTTCAAAGATTTACAAAAAATTCTTTTGCTTCCAATGGACTAAAGATTTTTTTATTTCGTCCATTCACTTTTACGAACTTGTAAAAATTTTGTTCTAAGAACTCTTTTAAGAAAAGTTTTCTAAAATGGTTAAAAAACACAATTCAATCGTCATTCTTATGTTTCATTTGTTTATTTCATGAATACCAATTAAGCAGTAAGGAAACAATATAAACAAATATAGAGTCATATTTGTAAAACCTATTATTTACTACACCATTTACCAACTCATAAGTCTTACGTGGAATATTTTTTTAAGGACATAAAATAAATAGCGGCTTCTAACACAATCATTTCACATCATCAATCATATATATATATATATATATAGGAGATCTTCGATCTCATTTAAAATAATATCAGAGTAAGTAAATTATACAAGTGTATATTAAACACTATCCTGACTGAGCACACTTAAATATTAACAGAACTGAGAACATCAACAGTAGTTCATCAGTTTCCTTGTCATATCTATATCAGAGTACACTACATTACACATCATGTTATAATTACATAATGGAGCTCAACTCCACCAAAATACAAGTATTAGATTACATTCTATTGTTATCAGCAATAAACAACAGAATCCTCCGTACTTAACCTGTAGAGGGTCCGGGGTTTTCCTGCGAATCAGAGAAAGAGGGGCTGAGAACAATTTTCCAGTAAATGTGAATATAACTTGCATATAACATATGCATGTAAATAAAATGCCAGAATAAAACACAATTTAACATACCAAGTAATACCAATCCAACATATGCAGTGGGTTTATGAATGCATATGCATTTCACATATTTTCTTTCCATCTAACCCCTTCCGGTTAGGTATACTCTCAACGTTTTTGTACACTATTCCCTTCCGGTTAGGTTGTCTCGCTATGCATATACAATGTATTATGTCACACCTTTTCTTTTATCTAACCCCTTATGGTTAGGTAACCACTCAACATTTTGTACACTAACCCCTTCCGGTTAGGTCATCTCACTATGCATATGCAATGCATTCATATTATGCTCAAATAACAATATCATAACAATATCACAATAACTTGACATTTAAACCATTCTAAGATTTAAAATGACACTAGCATAAATCTCAAATCTTTTCAATCACATTTACTTAGTTACACTTCCCCACATTACCCTAGGTCACCATTATTCTCAAACATATCATTTGGTATTGAATTGACAAAGAATTGCACTAAAAAGAAGCAAAACAAAGCCAACCACGGTCTGGGTGTGGTGGCAATCACAGCCTGGGTGTGGTGGAACCAAAAAAAATGAAGAACAGAAGTAGAGACAACCACGGCCAGCCTGTAGTGGACACCACGATAGTGGCCTGATGTCAAAACACGAAAACCCCATTCAAGAGCCAACCACAGCCAGCCCGTGGTGGAGGTCAAAGCCATTGTCTGGAATTCTGTGCAACAATATGCCCACACCCAAACCAAACCAAAACCTAACTTTCACCTTGGATCATGTCCCCCAATCCACCAAAATAAACTTGTTAGCCAAGGGCAACCATTACACAAGAGGGGGGTAAATTGGGTGATCACAAATTTTATTTCAACTTTGTGCAATTGTGCATTTTGATGCATCCAATCAATACATGCAGCGGAATAAATATATTTCACAACAATTCATGCTTTCATATTACTAACAATTCATATAATGCATAATATCAATCACATATAAGTATATTGAACAATGTAAATTATAGTGTGATTAATTTGAGACTAGTGGGAAATAAACTAAGATAGAAAATCACTTGGTTGAAACCTTGTAGTAGAATGCAAGTAGTGTGTAGTCAACTACAATAAACCCCTGAAAGTGGTTTTGCAAGATCAACAAATAAAACACTAATTTTGAGTTGCTTGTAGTCTTGTAGTAGACTACACTTTTCTTGTAGTAGATTACAATTTGCTTCTGTGAACAAATTGAGTTTTAAATGAATGCCTTACTTGTATGAAGATTTGTCAATCAATATAGATACCTTGAGTATAGCTTAGATATATATATATATATATATATATATATATATATATAAATCAAGCAAACAAGATATATATCAAGTTCTAATGATCTAAGTAGAAATATCACAAGATATGCAGTAGTTCAATAATTATAGCAATCATGAGAACTCAACAAATAAGTAGTTAAATGTAAATTGCTAGAATATAAAGAGAGTAAGGGATAAGAGAGTGCAAACAATATTTTACTGGTTCAATCACTTCTTGTGATCTACATCCAGCCCCAAGATCATCCACTTGAGATTTCCACTATTCTTCAAGCTTGTAACTTAGGTGCTTGAGAAACCTTTACAAAAACAGAGCACTCCTCACACTTTGGGATCCTCTACCCTTATGCTTGAGCCTCTTTCTTTTCTCTTCAAGGGAAGTCTACCCTTGAACTCTCTTGAGGGATTATCCACCCTCTCACAAGTATATATGATTGATAGAAAATGATAAACTCTCTCAAAGAGTAGATAATACAACTTGAAGAACTAATGGATAGAGGGATTATGAAAATGAAGAGCTCAAATGTTGATTTTGATAGAAAATGATCAAATCCTCATAATGATTTGCAAATGGGTGTTCATCAACTTCTTAATGCTTTAATCTTAGCATATATTAATAGCCCAAGTGATAAAATAGCCTTTGGTGAAGTTTAGGAATGATTACTTTCGAAATCTAGCCGTTTATAGCCGTTACAGGCATTTCTGGCACGTTGTAGTTGACTACATATACATTGTAGTCGACTACCAGTCCTCTCTGAAAAGTAATTTTCGAAATCTAACACTTTGTAGTCGACTACAAGGTCTTGTAGTCGACTACAATCCATTTCTGGTGGTCTTGTAGTCGACTACAGGTCTTGTGTAGTCGACTACAATTCCACTCGGGAAAGTAGTCATTTTTAAATGATCATAACTTCTTCGTTTCTTAACCAATTTAAGCAAATGGCCATGCTTTGGAAAGCTCTTTGAGTCTACTTTCATATGAGACAAGTTTCAGATCAAAACTCAAAGTATTTTAAAAGTTATGATAAAAATAGTGACCATATGTCAGTTTTCAAAAGTCTTGTAGTCGACTACAAGTCTTGTGTAGTCGACTACGATTCCTATCAGAAAAGTAGTCTTTTTAAAAATGTCATAACTTCTTCGTTTTTTATCCAAATTAAGCAAATGACCATGCGTTGGAAAGCTCTTTGAGTCTACTTTCATATGAAAAAAGTTTTAGATCAAAACTCAAAGTATTTTGAGAGTTATGATAAAAATGGTGACCATAGGTCAGCTTTCAAAACTCAGATTTGACTATGTTTCATAGTTTTGAAATAACACCAAGACTAACTTCTCAAAACTTGTTTGTTGGGCATTTTATCATGTTAAAAACATTTGTCAATATTGAATAAAGATATTTGAGCTTTCTTCATGTAAAACCTCTATCCTTACAATGGAGAATTACCTATAAGATAATATATACCCAAATGAGTCCTTAGGCTTCTTGATGCAATCCAAGCTTCTAAAAATTCTTCTCTTTAAATCTTCCAAATGATTGGTTCATCTCTACATTCTCCTTCTTGTTGGATTGAGCATAAATAGGATCTTTCACTTTCTTATTCCAGTGCTCACTCTTAGTACTTGAACTATCCTACGAAGCATAACTCACTTGAAAACCATGGTTAGTCCAAATCCATATCTCAATAACTAAATATGCATGATTCACATGTATATAACTTTATAAAGTTATTCATGCATATATGATTCACATATAGACACATATCCTATAATTAATTATATCACTTATCAAGAACATTCGATATATTCTATAAATAATGCTACACATGACTCAATGCATAATTCTTATAAGAAGAATAACAATAGTATAAAATCATGCATTATCCAATATATTCATTAATCACATGTATGTAGCATATTTGTAATCCTTTTTGTAATGTATTTGTCATCATCAAAACATAATACAATAAATCATTGGGGCAAACATATTTCCACAAAACCAACAATATCATTCATTTTCACATACCTAAATCTTTGAATACAAGTAACAATACACAACCAACATCAAGCACATGTGAAACCCTAGTTTCAAGCTTAATCATACATCTTAAACTTACATCCTATCAACACCATACAATATCACAAATTAACCCACACTCACCTTTAAATGTTCCAAACTTGATTCCAATATGGGATTTACAACTAAGAGAACCTTCTTTTCAACTTCCCTCAAAACACCCAACCACAACAACCAACTTTAGAAATGAGTGTTCTTGATTCTTAAAGATGAAAATGAGCTTTTCAAGAAACTAAAACCATAGGCTTGAAGAAGAGATCAAGGTGATCAATAACCATCAAATAAGTTAAGCTAAAAGATGAGTAGAAGTGCTTACTCTTGGACCTTGAAACCTTGAACAACCTTAGCTATGGAGGACTTGTCTTGAAATTTTGGGGAAGATGGCCATATGGCCATCCAAGTGTGACCAGTCCTCTTATCCACAAGGGGGTGAAGTTGAATTGTCAACTTTGTCTGCTACTTAAGTGGAAAAATATCAAATTGCCACTGAGGGTGTAAAAAGACCAAAATACCTTTGGTGATTTCTAAAAATTCTCAATTTATCCCAATTCCAGAAAATTATACTAGGACTTACATATGATTTAATTAAGTTAGAAATAAGATTGGAATCAAAATTTAGGGATGTTACATTCTCCCCACCTTAAAAGAATTTGGCCCACAAAATTCAGTTAGAGATATACCTAATAAAAATTGTTCTGGATGTTGCTTGTGCAAATCGTCCTCCAATTCCCATGTAGTCTTTTTAGGTGTCTTAGAACATCTTCACCAGGGAAATAGTCTTGTTCCTCAGGGATTTCACACTGATCTTAGCTGGCCTAGCCTGAAATGTAAGGTCAGCTCTCAATTTTACCGACTCAACCTCTATGATGTGTGAAGGGTCCGGAACATACTTTCTTAACTGGGATACATGAAACACAGGATGGAGATTTGACATATGTGGTGGAAGGGCTAAGTGGTAGGCTACGCGTCCAACACGTTTTAGAATTTGAAACGAACCAATAAAACGAGGATTTAACTTCTTGGCCTAAATGACTCCACCAATTCCTGTCATGGGAGAGACTCTAAGAAATACATGATCACCCTCTTCAAACTCTAGAGGACGCCTTCTTTTGTCACCATAACTCTTTTGCTGACTCTAAGCAATTCTTATTTTCTCCTGTATAGCCATAATCTTCTCGGTAGCCTCTTGCACTAAATCTGGGCCTAACAGGTTCCACTCACCTACCTCATACTAACATAAAGGTGACCTACATTTCCTACCATATAGTGCCTTATATGGTGCCATCCTAAGGCTAAGTGGTAGGCTACGCGTCCAACACATTTTAGAATTTGAAACGAACCAATAAAACGAGGATTTAACTTATTGGCCTGAATGACTCCCCCAATTCCTGTCATGGGAGAGACTCTAAGAAATACATGATCACGCTCTTTAAACTCTAGAGGACGCTTTCTTTTGTCAGCATAACTCTTTTGCTGACTCTAAGCAATTCTTATTTTCTCCTGTATAACCATAATCTTCTCGGTAGCCTCTTGCACTAAATCTGGGCCTAACAGGTTCCACTCACCTACCTCATACTAACATAAAGGTGACCTACATTTCCTACCATATAGTGCCTTATATGGTGCCATCCCAATGCTGGAATGGTAACTGTTGTTGTACTCAAACTCTACCAATGGTAAATATATATCCCAATTACCCTTATCTTCGAGGACACAAGCTCTCAACATATCTTCTAACATCTGGATAGTCCGCTTGGATTGACCATCTAATTGTGGGTGATAGGCAGTACTAAAATTGAGCTTTGTCCTAAAAGACTAATGTAAGGCATTCCAAAATCTAGAGGTAAATCTAGGATCTCTATCAAATACTATGCTCAACAGCACTCCGTGTAATTGGACAATCTCTCCAACAAATAACTCAGCAAGTTTATATAGGGAATAGGAAATCCTAATGGGAAAAAAATGAGCAGACTTAGTCAGTCTGTCCATAATGACCCATATAGCATCATAACCCTTCTGTACCTTAGGCAAACTGGTCACAAAATTTATGGTAATTTTGTCTCACTTCCACTCGGGTATTTCCAACGGTTGGAGCATTCTGACTGGTTTATGGTGTTCGATCTTGACCTTCTGACAAGTCAAACACTTGGCCACATACTCAGCCACGTCCCTTTTTATACTTGGCCACCAAAACCTCTCTTTCAAATCTTGATACATTTTAGTCACACCAGGATGTATCGAGAACTTACTCTTATGAACCTCCTCAAGAATCCGTTCTTTAAGGTTTCTCCCCTTAGGAACACAAATCCTTTGTCTAAACATGATCAATCCACCATCCTCTAAAGAAAAAGCTATTGAGACCTTGCGATCTTGTAGTTCCTTATCCAAACTTTGTTCATGTCAAATTTGATCCTTAAGGTCGCATGAGAATTCCAACAAAGTCAGTCTCAGCGTCACATTACTCATATCCACTTGTACACTAAGGTCTCGAAATTGCTCTACCAAGTCCAACTCATACACCATCATCTAAGATACGTGCAGAGATTTCCTACTAAGGGCATCAGCCACAACATTGGCCTTGCCAGGATGATACTTAAGTTCAAAGTCATAATCCTTTAAGTTTTCCATCCACTTTCTTTGTCTCATGTTCAATTCATTCTGATCAAACAGATACTTTAAACTCTTATGGTCACTGAACACTTCAAACTTTACACCATATAAGTAATGTCACTAGATCTTAAGTGCAAAAACTATGGCTGCTAGCTCTAGGTCATGGGTCGGATAATTTTCCTCATTAGGTCTAAGCTGTCTAGAAGCGTAAGCCACTACCTTTTTATCCTGCATTAATACACATCCTAAGCACATCTTAGAGGCATCACAGTATGCCTCTAAATCTCTGGATAGGTTAGCAATAACCAACACTAGGGTTGTGGTCAATCTATGCTTAAGTTCCTAAAAACTTTTCTCACACCTTTCATTTCACATCATGGCTTGTCCCTTTCGGGTCAATTCAGTTAAAGGAAGATCCAACTGAGAAAAACCCCGAATGAATTTCCGATAATATCCGGCTAATCCTAGAAAATTCTTGATCTCAATGACCGAATTTGGTTACTCCCACTGTCTACCGCCTCAACTTTACTAGAGTCCACTGCTACCCCTTCCTGGGATATAGTGTGCCCTAGAAATTTCACTTCATTCAACCAAAATTCACACTTCTCTGGTTTAGCATACAATTTCCTATCCCTGAGTATCTGCAGTATTATTCTGAGATGTTCATTATGTTCTTCTACCATCTAAGAATAAATGAGAATATCATCTATGAACACTACCACAAATTTATCTAGGTACGACCTAAAGATTCTATTCATATAATCCATAAACAACGTTGGAGCATTAGTTAAGCCAAATGGCATCACCATATACTCATAATGTCCATACCTAGTTCCAAAAGCAAACTTTGGTACATCATCTAACTTTATCTTAATCTAATGGTAGCTAAACCGAACATTAATCTTAGAGAACACTATGGCATCTCTAAGTTGGTCAAGCAAATCATCTATCCTAGGTAATGTGTACCTATTCTTTATGGTAATCTTATTCAGCTGCCTATAATCCACGCACAATCTCATACTCCCATCCTTTTTTTTCACCAATAAAACTGGTGCTCCCCACAGAGACACACTGGGTCTGATGAATCCTCTTTCAAGTAATTCCTCTACTTGTTTCTTAAGTTCTCCTAGTTCTAATGGTGACATTCTATAAGGTGCTATAGACGCAAGTCTGACTCCCAGTACTAAGTCTATAACAAACTCTACCTCTCTATTAGGTGGCAAACTAGGAATCTCCTTAGGAAACATATCCATAAACTTGCTCACTATGGGTACTCCGGCAAATTCTAACTGAACCTCTAGGTCTAGAAAAAATAGTTCCATGTATACTTGACTTTCATCCACCAAGCAATGGTTCAATTCTGACACTTTGGGTAACATGAAAATTTTAGGAATCAGTGTATGATTTGTAACAGAAGGAATAATGAAAGTCTTATTACAACAATCTAACAACACTTGGTTGGTTGCAAGCCAATCCATACCCAAGATAACATCTAACCCTCTCAAAGGTAAACAAATCATATCAACAACAAAGGATCGATCCTAGAATACAAATGTGCAATTTAAGCAAATACGAGTACTAAGAATGTTATCCTTAGCATGAATAGTCACTGACAGTGTATAAGATAAGGAAGTAGTGGTCAAACTTAAGGACTTCACACATGCATCAGAAATGAATGAATGGGTTGCTCGAGAGTCAAACAGTACAATTAAGTTTTAACCATTCAGTAAGCACATACCTTGGATCAAATCATCTGCATGTGCCTCTGCCCCATTGAGGGTGTACATTTGCCCCTGGCTTGGAGGTCTAGGTGTAGGAACTGAAGCCTTAAAAGCCCAGGACAATCTCGGGAAATGTGCCCCTTCTGCTGACATTTGAAGCAAATCACTATCCGCTATGGACAGTATTTTGCAATGTGTCCCTTCTGGCCACAAACAAAACACACACTAGTAGTTGCCCGACAAATACCTTGATGTAGTTTCCCGCATGTCTTGCATGGTTCCACTTTAGCCCTCTTAGTATTTCGTGCAGGCTGGGTAACCTCCGCCTTTATCTTCCCAAATCCCTGACTGCTCTCAGCAATAGGGGTCATGCACTCTTCCATAGTCAAACACTTCTCAACCAAGGAAGCAAAATCCCTAATCTCTTCTTAGCTCAAACTCAAGTCCCTTATCAAAGTGAATGGACTTCCAAATCTCATTCGGTCCATTATGTAGGTAACTAGAGTATTTAGACAACTTATCAAATTTGGCCGCATACTGACCAGCTGTGAGATCTCCCTGTCTCAAGTGCATAAACTCTTGTTCCTTTTGGATTCTGACATTAGCAGGGAAGTATTTACGGAGAAATGTCGTCTTAAACGTTTCCCAAGTGATGGGATCCTCCCTAACAAGTAGTTTAGGATGAGTGGCCTCCCACCAGCGTTTGGCCCCATCCTCCAATTTATAAGCAACAAAGATAACTTTCTGCTCTTCAATACACTGCATAACCTTAAAAATCTTTTCAAGGCGTTTCACCCACCTTTTAGCAACCACAGGGTCATAATTCCCATGGAAAGATGGGGGATCCCTCTTGCAGAACTCCTTCAGTCCCAACTGTCGAGGAACGACAAGTCCCGCAATAGGAGTACCATCATGCTAGGGTCCGGGCATACGGTTTATGGCTTGGGCCAAATGTGCAAACACAGCCACCAGACCCTCACCTTCACCAGCAGTAGCAGTGGGTTGGCCTCGGCCTCAGCCTCAGCCTTTACTACGGGTTTGCCCTAGCCCGCTCATAACTCTGTATACAGCGCAGAAAATATCGGGTTGATCAGTCTCAATTCCCCACATGCAATATATCATAAGTATATGGAAAGCTATAGGCATGCATCCTAAGTCCTCAGTATAACTCTAGACCCATATTTCACAGTCCTATAGGAAGAACTGCTCTGATACAAAAAATGTAAGACCTATTATTCACTATACCATTTACTAACTCATAAGTCTTACGTGGAATTTTTTTTTAATGACATAAAATAAACAGCGGCTTCCAGCACAATCATTTCAAACCATCCATCATATATATATATATATATATATATACACAGGAGATCTTCAATCTCATTCAAAAAAATATCAGAGTACGTAAATTATACAAGTATATATTAAACACTATCCCAACTGAGCACACTTAAATATTAACAGAACTGATAACATCAACAGTAATTCATCAGTTTCCATGTCACATCTATATCAGAGTACACTACATTACACATCATGTTATAATTACATAATGGAGCTCAACTCCACCAAAATACAAGCATTATATTACATTCTATTGCTGTCAGTAATAAACAACAGAATCCTCCGTACTTAACCTATAGAGGATCCAGGGTTTTCTTGTGAATCTGTGAAAGAGGGGGTGAGAACAACTTCCCAGTAAATGTGAATATAACTTGCATATAACGTATGTATGTAAATAGAATGCAAGAATAAAACACAATTCAACATACCAAGTAATACCAAACCAACATATGCAATGGGTTTATGAATGCATATGCATTTCATACCTTTTCTTTCCATCTAACCCATTCCGGTTAGGTATACTCTCAATGTTTTTGTACACTAACCCCTTCCGGTTAAGCTGTCTCGCTATGCATATACAATGTATTATGTCACACATTTTCTTTCATCTAACCCCTTCTAGTTAGGTAACCACTCAACATTTTGTACATTAACCCCTTCCGATTAGGCCATCTCACTGTGTATATGCAATGCATTCATATCATGCTCAAATAACAATATCATAACAATATCACAATAACATGACATTTAAACCATTCCAAGATTTAAAATCACACTAGCATAAATCTCAAATCTTTTCAATCACATTTACTTAGTTACACTTCCCCACATTATACTATGTCATCATCATTCTCAAACATATCATTTGGTATTGAATTGACAAAGAATTGCATTAAAAAGAAGCAAAACAGAGCCAACCACAGTCTGGGTGTGGTGGCAACCACGGCCTGGGTGTGGTCGAACCAGAAAAATGAAGAACAAAAGCAGAGACAACCACGGCCAGCCCGTAGTGGACACCACGATTGTGGCCTGGTGTCAGAACACGAAAACCCCATTCAAGAGCCAACCACAGCTAGCTCGTGGTGGAGGCCACAGCCATGGTTTGGAATTCTGTGCAGCAATATGCCCATGCCTAAACCAAACCAAAACCTAACTTTCACCTTGGGATCATGTCCCCCAATCCACCAAAATAAACTAACAATATCATTCATTTTCACATACCCAAATCTTTGAATACAAGTAACAATACACAACCAACATCAAGCACATGTGAAACCCTAGTTTCAAGCTTAATCATACATCTTAAACTTACATTCTATCAACACCATACAATATCACAAATTAACCCACATTCACCTTTAAATGTTCTAAACTTGATTCTAATATGGGATTTACAACCAAGAGAACCTTCTCTTCAACTTCCTTCAAAACACCCAACCAAAACAACCAACTTTAGAAATGAGTATTCTTGATTCTTAAAGATGAAAATGAGCTTTTCAAAAAACTAAAACCATAAGCTTGAAGAAGATATCAAGGTGATCAATAACCATCAAATAAGTTAAGCAAAAAGATGAGTAGAAGTGCTTACTCTTGGACCTTGAAACCTTGAACAACCTTAGCTATGGAGGACTTGTCTTGAAATTTTGGGGAAGATGGCCATATGGCCATCCAAGTGTGACCGGTCCTCTTATCCACAAAGGGGTGAAGTTGAATTGTTAATTTTGCCCCCCACTTAAGTGGAAAAATACCAAATTACCACTGAGGGTGTAAAAAGATCAAAATACTCTTGGTGATTTCTAAAAATTTTCAATTTATCCCAATTCTATAAAATTACACTAGGACTTCCATATGATTTAATTAAGCTAGAAATAAGATTGGAATCAAAATTTAGGGATGTTACAATATTCATACTGTCAAGCAATGGCTAAATCAAATCAATATGTACTATAATAATATAACAGTATGACAAATGAATGAATATGCAAATGCAAAATGATTGACCCCTACTCCATAAAGCTAACACAAACGTCAAAGAGAGTGATTTTGGAGACATGTCTGTATCTCATTAGCCTCAAAATGTTATAACATTCTCAAAGCACGCAACATGGCTAATACGAGACATTCTCTACCAAACCGGGAATATGAATAGTGTTTGATCGAAATCGTTCGGTGTGTTGCAATCACATTATCACGGCACAGTGGTGCTACCAACTGGCCACCTATGAAATTTTCGCACCCCGACGCCTTCAAGATCAATAAATGTTCTTCACTACGCAATTCGCACTCACACTAAGGTGTAAGTTCAATCTCCTAGGCTCAAAGCCTTAACAATAAAGCCTCAATAGACTTTCACGATGCATGGTCAACTAACTCATGCAAAGCGCAATAATTCATGGTCAACTAACCCATGAAAAACACAATAATTCAATTACTTGCACAATGTATGGTCAACTAAACCATGCAAAGCGCAATCATTCAACAATTATTGATTTTCAAAATATAATCCTCTTAGGATCAAGTTACCACTAGGCTCAGCATCCTTTGATGTGTCTGGGTCCAGTATGTCAACCCTAACAACAATTTCTTTGTTTTTCTCAATTGTTTGGCAGTTTTAAAATATTTTTCAAATCGTGTAACACTACGGTTACGGTTTCCAATCGTGTAACACTTTGGTTACAATTTTCAATCATGTAACACTTCGGTTACGATTTTTAAATCACGTAACACTTTTGTTACATTTTTCTAAATCGCATAACACTTTTGTTACATTTTTCTAAATCGCGTAGCACTTTTGTTACGTTTTTCAATTGCATAAACACATTTGCACATATTTTTAATCGCATAACTCAAAAATCAATATTTTTGAATCGTATAAGGTTTTAAAAACACTTTTCAATCGCGTAAGGTGTTTTTGAAAAATTTTCAATCGCGGAAAGCTTTTTTCACAAAAACTAAGCTATTTTGAATTAAATCAAATCTTTCAAAGTCTATTTTCGTTGTTTTCACTAAAAACTAACCTTTAGAGAAATACTTCAAATTCCAAATTGATTTTCAAAAATCATTTCTACTTTAAACCATTTGTTTCAACCTTAAACCATCACTAAAATATTTCTCTCTTATTTTGAAAGTAAAAACCTTTACTAAAATAAATGTTACTTTTAAAAATAGTTTCTTTCTCTCACTTTAAAACTTTGTTAATCTCCTTTTTAACCATAAAAGTCTTTAACTCAACTACTCATCACCTAAGTACTTGAGTTTATAAATTAACAAAATATTTTCCTTTGATGCTAACTTTTTGGGCTAAGTAGCTGTGAGCCACACTTGGTCTTTGTACTAAAACCTTTTCATTTCCACCTTGATTCATTAGTTCCACTCAAACATATGCATGTCCACAGTCATGCTTTTCATCCACATATGAATAATCTTATCTATACACAAGATATATCATACTTCAACCATAGCAATTTCATGCAATATCTCAAAGACATATAAATACATAGGATAAATAAAGCATAAACCATTAACTCACACAATCAAGTGAATAAATCCTTAAATGGATTTTTCACCAACAAACCACAAATCCTATTTCTCACCACCAAATTGGTTGATAAGAGAAATCTCCCCCTTACCTTAAAGTGGTGTTCAAAAGCTTCCTAGAAATTCTCTTAGAGTAAAATCTTTTCACTACCAATAAATCCTTAAATGAAATCAAATACAAAAATTTAAAATCTAAGACTTGAAATGAGATGACCATGGATCAAATCTATGGTTTAGAACTTGAAAATAAAATTTAAAAAAAGTGAAGATGAAAAACTTCACCTCTAGATCTTCAAACTTTGTTTCTAAAGAAAGTAGTTGAAAATGGTTTCTTTTAGAGAAAGTTACAACACAAAAGTTTCTTGGAATGGTATTTGGATTCAAGAATCTATGTTGGTTTAATTTGATCAAGCTTGGAGTGTGATGGAATGGTCTAGGCCGAAACTTCAAGGAGAGAAAATAAGAGAATTTTGGTTTCTTGGACGAAGTTGAAAAGTAATAAGTGAAAAGTGAATTTTTTACAAGGTAAGAAGTGAAAATTAGATATTTTCCTTGTCTTTCCACATACCTTGGCCGAAATACCCTAGAAGCTTGGAGAAGAAATGTGTTGGCTCTTGTTTTCCAAGTGCTTGCTATCTCATTGGTCCAAAAAGATGATTCATCCTTACTTTACCCTTGGCCTCTTCTAATTGGTCCAACACCAAAGTAGTTAATGACTAGGCAAATGACTTACCTTGATGACTAGGTGGGTGATCTAAGCAATGATGTCATGAATTGGTGATTAGGCATGTGACTCACCATGTGACTAGGCGGTGACATCATCATGACTATACTAGTGATATCATCAATTAATGACTAGGCTTTCTAACTAGATATTTATCTGTAGATATTTTTCAGTAGTTATTATCCAATGAATAAAAACCAGCATATATTATCTAATTGGAAATAGAGTGTACCTAGATTTCATTTGATAGATAAAATCTCAAAAAAAGAAAAAATTCGAAATATGTTTTCGGATTTGGGTTTAGTAAGATCTCATAGCCCTAGTCAATAGTCAAAAATTTTCTGTCCTTGAAAATAAAATTAATTTTTTTCATTTCAGGTACCGCCTGAAAATAATACACAAAGTCAAATAATCAAAAATAAATTAAATAATTCATAAAAATCACAATAATTATAAAAATCATTATTTAATTAGAAAAAGAATTTTCGGGGTGTTACAAAGTTCAGATCCCATCCCACCTAAATTCTTCCTTGACTTGCTCCATGTCCCTCATCTCAAAATTGAATGGGACATGACGTAAACCATCTCCAACATTATGAACTCCAGCAACATCATCCAAAGACGCCATAGTATAAGGAAAATGAAAGTCAAGAAGGATAAAAAATAAAATAAAATAAAATAAAAGTAAAGGGCTTGTGGGCCATCCCGCAACCCGCATAGGGTTGGGCTGGGCTGGCTATTTGCTAGCCCGCACTAAAATTGGCCTGACCCAACCCAACTCAAAATTAGCTTGGCCGGGTGCGAGCTGGCCTCAATTAACACCTCTATCTAGTACCCATATTTTTTCTTGAATACCGGTACCCGAAGTGAATTGTTAAGTATTCAGTAGTTGCTGATTATATTTAATAGACTTTCAAATATTTATTTTGAAATTAACAGTCAATAAATGCTTGATAACTCATCCTAGGTACCAAATATATAAGGGTATCATAGCAACTCTCATGATATGTTGATACATCATTGAAAGAGTTAGATTTCATTGGTAGTTGTTATAATAGTTAAACTCTTTTAATGATTTAGTAATATATTATTATATGATAATATAAAGAAATTTTACTGACAGTGAATTAAAATTAAATCTTTTTTATAAGATGAATATTTTTTATAGTAAATTTACTATTAGTATGCATAGTGCATATGCTCGTTTAATCTTATACCACTTCAAGATTATTTTCTATTTTATCAATTTGTATTACAATTGGTAAATAATATGCTTTCTAAAAAAATTTAAAACTTCACACTATAAGAAATGATCAATTGATACTAGTATAAGAATTAACATATTTATGTTATTCAATAACTTTTCATGGAATGTAATTTTTATTAATTCAATTATTGAATTGTAATTATCTATCGTGTCAAATTTTGAAAGGAAAAAGAATTAAACAACAATCAGTATGTAATCAATCAAATAATTCATTTTTTTTAATGTTTGAAAAGTACAAAAATTATTGTAAACTTGCAAGTAATCTTATAGTACGTGTAAGGTATTAGGTATTTTGATCTCACTCACAATTAATAAAATTACTTTAAGTAATATTTTGATATAGGTTACGTATTTAAGAAAAATTCTTTCAATGTTTTGTATTTGCGATGATAAGAGGAGTTGGTCTACTGTAAAGTGTTAAATGGACACTTATAATCTCCTTAATTATGGAGGTAGAGTATGTGGTTGATAACAAAGACAATTTTGTGAGAATCTATGGTTAATCAATTGTTTATGTTGGGCTTCATGTTGTTTCAACTTTATAATCATATTTTTATGACTTGCAATAATGTATTTCTCTTTGTTTTATACTTCTGTTGTTGGAAAGAATGATGATGAGCTTCAAACTCATTGAATATTTTACCATAGAGTTAAGTTCTAATCCCACTAATAAAATTTTACTATTAGAGTATTTTGAAACTTATGTGACTCAATGGGGTTGGTTATGTTTTTATATATTGGATTAGTGGGAGTGTATATGATTATTATTGTGATTATTATTATGTTGTCTCGAGATTTGTTCATGCCATATATTGATATTGAGCACACTTTTGTGAGAATATGACTTATTATTGAAGACATTTTGGACCAAATCTTATTTTATTGTATTGAGATAATTTTGTTGAATCTCATAAAGCATCTGGGACGGATGCGAGGACCATTTTGTTGGGAATTGCACATGATCATACTTTAAACCACATTCCACATCATGTTAGGTCTTCGGGATTTAAATATATTACATATATGATATCAGTGCTCCTATCGAATATGATTTTTTACATTGTTAGAGTACTTTTAATCCCATTTTGGACCAATGGTCGGGACTGCTTACTTATAATTGACATTCTTTATAGCTAGATTAATCTAAGTGCTTGCTTATAATTGCCATCTAGCATAGCCACATATTTGCTAAAACTCGGATTAATTAAATATCATATTTGTGAAGCATTCTTGGTTATGCCCATACTCCTATCTTATATGTATTATGATTGCCCCATTGAAATCATAAATATAAAATAGATTTAGGAAATAAAGGTAGTTTCTCTCTTATGCGTAGATATTCTTGACGCATGATGTTTTTTTTTCGGAGATCTGGATTCATATTTGTTATATAGGTAATTTTAGAACTTAACTCTATAAATTAAATTGCTAATATTAATGCCATAAGTGAGAGTTTAAGTATATTTGTAAATTATGATTCTAGCATTGACATATTTAAATTATTCAATAACTTTTCATAAAATATAATTTCTATTGATTCAATTATTGAATTATAATTATCTATTATGTCAAAATTTAAATAATAATAATGAACAACAATCAATGTGTAATAAATCATAGAATTCATATTTTTTATATTTGAAAAGTATAAAATCAAAATATGAAATCTTATGAGTATAATTTATATATAGAAACTTTAAATTAACTGTAGATTTTGTCAAAAATAAATATCGGAAGAAAATATTTATTGATATATATAAGAATAATTTTAAGTTGTAGACCGCCGTAAATAAATCCTTCTATAAACTTCCCATTTCTGGTGTTTGCCATCACCATTTACCAATATGAAAATATCTCACAGCAAATGAGAACCAAAAGAAGACACTGATTTTTTAAGCCCTTCCACTGGTGCCAAATTCGATGGGCACAAATATTCGCTGAATACCGTTGTCCCACGTCAGAGTCCAACACCTAATCTTGCTATTGTTACCCATCAAGGCATAAGAATGATTCCTATGCATCATGCATTGCCAGTGTATTGTCATCTTTATAGAGCAAAAGAGTTAATTCTTTTGTGGTGGCTTGACCATATGACTATTGATATGAACCAACATATATACGGTCCTTGTTGGAATCCTAGTAGGGACACTCATTTGAAAGCTCATTCTCAGATAAGAAAAAAAAACACTCAATTTATGTTGATTCCTATCTCTGATAATATTGTAATTAAGATTACTTGGATAATGGCCCTTGCCCCTCCATTTGCCAAATTGCCAATCAGCGGTGGGTTATGCTTATGCAGCACCTGAGCAAACAAAACAATATATCATAGAGCTTTCAAATTATATATATTATTTTTTTCCATTACTAGGACTATAGGCGACAAAATGCATGTCATATAGTAAACAGAAGCTAAGTTAGAAAAGAGAAAAAGGTGCTATGGGCAGAGAAGACAAGAGAAGTGTTCTTTTATCATCATCAGGGTCACCTTCAATTGATTAGAGTTTTTCTTTTTGGTATATCATCAGAGGTCAATTGGATGTAAAATAATATGAAGGAATGACATTTTTTTAATCAGTAAAAATGTCGAGTCATTGCCTTTTGTAGAAACTTGAATAGAGAAATCTAATGTCATTATCCAATAAGGTTTTCATTGAACAAGTCCTTTATTTCCACTAACCTATCAAATTTGTAAAACTACGCTTTCAAATCGTCTTGCATTATTGTTGTTAATTAATAAAATAAAGCAAGTTCCGTGATCAACTCCTCTTTTATTAAATCATCTTCCAATTATGTTTTTCTTTTTAGATTTCTCAATTTGTATATTGTTTTTACTTCTATATTAGTTCATAGGGGAGAGAAGGGGAGAGTCACAATCAAAACCACAAATATTTCAACCAACTTGTATGAGCCATAGCGAAGCCGTAACCTAAAATGGTAGTCATAACATGACCAATTGATAGGCAAATCTCTTCACCAAAAAGGTGTGTGAGTGCATCTCAATTGTTTGGTAAGATTTTTTCTGCTTTCTGGTTTTTCATAAGGAAAAGATCAAATTATAGAAGGCATCCCAATGATGGCATCTTCATAGTTACTATGATGAGAAAAGATCACGAATGATTATGACTCTGTTTGGATAGGCTTATAGACAGTTTATTTGGGTTTATCTATTATAATATGTGCTTATGAAGTATTTTTATTCTGTTTGGATGAGTTTATTAAGGCTGCTTATGAAACCGATGTAAGTTATTTTGAATTTATTTTCATAAGCTAAAAATTTAAGTTTATGAAAATAAGTTTTTGTAAAAGTTAAAAATACCTTAGTACTAGTTATTTTTATAATAATTTTTAACAAAATTAACTTTAAGAATATAACACAATTCATAATATATTTTTTAAATGCTCTATATTTATTTTGAAAGATTTATAAAAAATATTTATCAAAGTGTTTATCCAAATATTATTTAATTTATTTTAGACAACGCTTATAACAATATAATTTATTAAATAAATTTTATTCTAATAAATATGTATTTAAGTTATTTATCAAAACTATGTCTATGTCCTTATTTTTAAGAATATAGCTAGAAAATACTACAAGTTTGCACCTCTCTCTCTCTCTCTCTCATTATCATTGTAAATTACCTGGTTGGCCGTTAGGAGGATCATACTACAGCAGTTCCCATTATGGATAATGCTGATCACGAGTATGAATTTTTTATAAATTAAAGAATAAGGTAATTTCTCCCTCCCCACCTAAAAGTGTACTTTCGCGATGAATGGTATGAAAACCTAGTCTGAAAGTTAGAAATTATTTAACTCATTTGCTTGCTACCTTGGAGTTGGTCCTCTTAAACGCGTACACGGTATACACCTACTACTCATAAATTATTTACTTATGAATGCCTTAGTCAATGGGCTAATCTTAAAGGGATTTCCTACAATTACAAAATAAGGGTATCACAATAATTGATGATTGCTACCACAATTAATTTTAAAAAGTTAATTTTGTTCACATTTATCACGTGGGGAACATTTTCCTGTATAAAGGATTAGATGGATTCCATGGAATTTCTTTGTTAATATTTCTTTTGGTTATATTTTACAAAAACATAGAT
Source organism: Styphnolobium japonicum (assembly GCA_023212625.1). Lineage (NCBI taxonomy): Eukaryota > Viridiplantae > Streptophyta > Magnoliopsida > Fabales > Fabaceae > Styphnolobium > Styphnolobium japonicum. Next base: position 22,390,681 of record JALBWW010000003.1, read on the forward strand.
GATCGTAATTATTCTGAATGGGACCTACTAGCAGAGGCTGTAATGTATCGCTAGTAATAAGCAGAACTACAGAATTACTCCAAAATTTTAACTCTAGCCAGCTAGTACCATAAAGCACTAATGATTCAAGATAGTTAAAAATAATGAAATAACAAAGCATATAAATAAAGAAAACCAAATTTCATGTGGATGGCACAAGCATATATCTAAATTCTAAAACATTTGAGTTCCCTTAATTTCATGAAAATTCTCTATTGCAAGTTTGAGATTTTAAAATGCCATTCGTACTGAATTCCAATGATTTTCACATGTGATGATGAAGTGCAACGAGGGTAGAAGAAGAGGAGGAAAATAATATCAAAAGGAGCGGAGAGCATGACATTGTGGTAAAGCAAGCAAAGAAAACGACATTTCCAAAGCATGTGACCAACATTTTGATATGAAGATTGCGTAATAATCATAGTGTAACCCAACCAACCGATTTTCAGCCACGTTTTCATAGAAAAATCTGGAGCTTAACGGTCCTTTTTCTATTCGGCTCATTCATTGAAAAAATTCTTATATATTCTTTGAGTAATACTCTCAGATTTTATGTATAATTATATGATGTCACCTGATACGAAAACAACAATAATATTTATACATTAAATTTTTACATTATTTAATAAAGAATAAATTCTTAATTAATATAGTATATTATTTGATTAATAAATTTTAATAATTAATTATTTATAAATTAATAATTTATTAATTAAATAATATATTAAATTAATTAAAAATTTATTTATTATTAATTAAGTTTATAATTAATTAACAAAACTCATTAATCAAATAAGATAATATAATAACTAAATATTTATTCATTATGCTATAGCACTCCAACCCTTTTCCAACATATTCTCAGAATCTCCTCTCTCTTTCTCTCTCTCTTGCATACGCCACAAAGTTCCATCAAGTGTCTTACTTTACATGTCAACAAGTTGCTGGGCTAAGGAACTACTACCCCACGATTGCTGTCACCATGTGTGAACAGGACGCGGAGCAAGTTGCCCAAAGATATGTAGAACATGGAGAACAGAAGGAAGTCATGGCCTTTGCATTGTGAGCTCTTGAATACCCAGATGGAGAACAGGGAAAAAGGATCTTCTTTGAGTACTTCCAGTGACAGCACCAGTGCTGCAAATTCATTTCCTGTAAGTATTGGGTTCCCTTATCTTCTATCCTTATATTGTTTTACTCATTTTCCCCTGATCTTCTTTTTCTTTCTATACTATGAACTAGCCTCTGTAGAAAGTAGAAACTCTTTCAATCAGACTTCATAGAATTCAATCAAACTTAGTTTTTAATTTGTTTAGATGGCATGAAAAGTGTTTTCCTCCTCTTCTTCATCAATCTGTTTCTCTTCTTCTTCTTTTCCTTTTTTCATAACATGGATTCTTTTCTAATTATTTTTAGATTTGACATTGGTTTGTATCCTTCCACATGGCTGCTCATCCTTTTCATTAATGCTCCTTATGTTTCTCTGGTGGAAGAAAACTTACCTGCAAATGAAATATGACAAAGATACATGACTCTCATCTAATCTAATAATACTTGTTTAAATGCAACAAAAAATTGGCAGTCTTTTATCTAATGAATTATTTTGTTTTTTGTTTTTTTGGTCACTATCCTTCTCTTGCGATGGAATCATGGAGCAGTTATCTGATCTCAGGCCTATGTGATCTTGAATTTTGTCTCATGTGATCATCAAAGGCTAGCTGGTGTTAGAAGTGGTTGTGATAGAAAATGGTTAGTCTCCGGGGATGTATTGGAGACTTAATTTGTGAACTTTGTAACATAAACGTAGTAGTTGATTGTGTTACTAACTGAATCAGCTTGCATTGCTGGCCATTAAATTGCCTTCGTTTATTGTCGCATTCGTTTTCTAACTGATTCTTAGTTGTTAGCATAATTTGCTGGTGTTCTTCATAATTATACCTTTCTGGAGATGACTGGAAAAAACTGCTGAAATTAGCACTAAAACAAACCCAAGTACCTAACTTTTTGGTTTGTCAACATTATAGTGTTTGTGTACCATAATCTGAGAGTGATTTCTCTAACTTTTCATGGCTTTCTTGAGTTTGCTTAGCGTCTTCTATTTCCCAACTTTTTCACTGCTTAATGCTCCTACCATCTTAACTCAATTCCCTTTTTCTTTTGTGGCACATTTAGCTAGAAAGCATATGTGAGGACACAGTGGTAGCAGACAAGAAACAGAACCTGATGAACTTTGTCCCTGTGCTTCGATCTGGAGAGTGTTCTGATATTGGAGACCGCCCTTACATGGAGGATACCCACATATGCATTGGAAATTTGGCAAAGAAGTTTAATTATAATCTACTCTCTGAGGAAGCTGTTTCCTTTTATGGTGTAAGCCATCTAACCGGTTATGCTAATTGCTTGTTGTCATGAATTTCAATTTAACTCTTCTACAGCTATATTGTTTTTGTGATAATGCATGGAAAACTAGAACATTCTTGATCATTAACTAAATAGGGACTAGCAAGCAAGTAATCATGGGTTTCTTGCATCTATTGGTGACTAACTTAAAGAATGGTACCTTCTTGGAAACACTTCAATTTCTCTCAGATGAATAACTCTCACTTCTATGAAGGTTTCATCCAAAAAAATTCTCATGGCTTTGAATTTTCGTAGTTGGATATGCTTTTGCTTCTGTTGAAATGATCTCCTCACACAATGAGAAATCGTGCTTCAAAAGTTTCCTCTCCTTGAAATTTAGCAAGATGAACATATATAATTATGAATCAAAATTAGGACATATTAGATTACATCTTCCATTAACCTATATTGCTGATATTCACTTATTAAATACCCAAACTAGGTCACAAGAATCAGTATTGAGAATGTCTCCTTTGAATTTTAAGGTTGAGATCCTGACCTCTCTTCTTCTTTATTGTCATCCCCTGCCTCCCCTTTCGAAGTTGTAATTGTATAACCATTCTAAAGTCTGACTTGGCAAAATGTGGGCAAAAAAATGATATGAGAGGAAAATTCATTCAGAATAAAGGAGGATAAACATCTTTTAGTCATTTTGTATAGGAGGATAAGGACCCATTTAATCAGGGTTTGACATGTAAAAGGCAAATGGTTCATGTGCAGGTATTTGATGGACATGGAGGGAAGAGTGCTGCACAATTTGTCCGCGATCATCTGCCAAGAGTGATTGTTGAGGATGTTAACTTTCCTTTGGAGCTTGAGAAGGTGGTCATAAGGTCATTTTTGGAGACTGATGCAGCATTTGCAAAAACATCCTCTCTTGAGTCTTCCCTTTCTTCTGGTACAACTGCGCTAACTGCAATTATATTTGGAAGGCGAGTACTTGTATCCACTGTACTAATATCACATTATCACTTTCCTTTCATGATTTATTCTTGTATCTGTGCTCACTCTGTATCCCCTCTCTCCACTAAATGTTCTGAGCTGCATAAATCTTAGGTCTGTGCCCTGTTTAATTGTTTTGCATAGATTTTTGAAGCAACTATTTCAGTATGCGCTGGTTTTTAAATTAGGGTAATTCTCTATAAACAACACATTAGGCATACAAAAACACAATTATTTTTTAACCATTAGAATTATGTCTGATCTGTGCAGTATCACATCAAAACATTTTTACTCAAATTCTCATGTAATGCAATGGATTTACATATTTGTTGTCTCTTTTTTGTCTCAGTTCATATAGCATTGTGCTTTAAATAAACGTCATTGTTTTGTACAGGTCTTTACTTGTAGCTAATGCTGGAGACTGCCGGGCTGTCTTGTCCCATTGTGGAAGGGCTATAGAAATGTCCAAAGATCATAGGCCAGACTGCATTAAAGAAAAAATGCGAATTGAGTCCCTGGGAGGATTCATTGAAGATGGTTACCTGAATGGCCAGTTAGGTGTCACTCGTGCTCTAGGTGACTGGCACCTTGAAGGAATGAAGGAAATGAGTGAAAGAGGTGGACCACTGAGCGCTGAGCCTGAACTAAAATTGATGACATTGACCAAAGAAGATGAATTCTTGATAATTGGTAGTGATGGAATCTGGGAAGTTTTTAGTAGCCAAAATGCTGTAGATTTTGCTCGAAGGAGGCTTCAAGAGCATAATGATGAGAAACGGTGCTGCAAGGAAATAGTACAGGAAGCAATAAAAAGAGGATCAACAGACAACTTGACAGTTGTGATGGTATGTTTTAACTCAGATCCACCTCCACCTGTGGTTGTAGAAAGGGCAAGAGTCAGGAGAAGCATATCTGCCGAGGGACTTCAGTATCTTAAATGCCTGCTAGAAGGATAGAACATTTTTGTATGTAAGACAAACTGTGTAGCTGATTTTTTCGAGCTGTAATTATGTACATATATTCATCTATCACACATAAAATGCCTTCCTGCTTCCTCTCCTCGCTGATGATTGGCCTTGTCTCTGCCCTGGGAGGATGGAGACTAAACAAAGTCCGGTGCCAAAATTCTAATAAAATTTATATCCTTATAATTATTTTTCCCATTGTCATTGGGAAAGCGAGAGTGCAACTGATTAGAGAAAAATAATGTATATCTGGGACAATGTTATTTGTACACAGATTATTGTAACATTTTACTCTTATTTTTCATCGGTTTTAAAACCATGTAAATAATTGTTTATCGATCAAGCTTCTCTTTTAGGTGTCCCTTCACACAGGCATTTCTCCTGTAGGCTACAGAAGTCCCAGATGCCTTGAAACTTTTGCCAGATGTCTTGGCCCTTATTGATTATTGATCAAACATTAAACAAGAATCACGGTTGTTCTTGGGACAACTTTTGGGTAAGTAGTGGTACTTGAGGTTTGGGACTGTAGAATGTAACATTGCAGAGAGAGCCATGGAAATGTTCGTCCCCTACACCCCAAACCATATAAGTTTTGGGTTGAAGAGAAGCTATCAGACAATGATGGTGAGGAGCTGAATGTTTCCGGACCCCATTGCAACTTCACTTTCCTTCCAATCATTCGGAGGATCGAGTTAAGAGCATAAAAAACCACTATGCAATTGCCTTTAGTCTACTCATGCAAAATATCCAAGATTCTCTTGCGTATTCTGGCTAAAGACTACATCTGGCACACGATTATCAAGTGCTCCGTTGTGATAAAACTCAATGGACAAGCAGACTTGAGAAACCACTTTTCATCACACCACCCAGTTCCAAACATCCCATGAAGAGAATGTAGAAAGGTTTCGTGTACCGTAATAAATGACGCCAACACATAGACCATCAAATGCGAAAACCACAGTTACGAGGGTGAATAATCCATTAAAGGGTGCAAGGATAGACTGCATGAACAGTAAAAGACAAAAAAGGTGTTGAATTATCTCACCGGAAACATTCTTATACATTTGTGTTTACTATCAGCGAATAAAGAATGAGAACATGATACAAACATGAATGAAGCCTTTCAGCAATTTCTCCATCAATATGCTATTTCCCGTATAATACATATGTATACCATCAACAAAGGGCCTAGACTAAATTATCAAATGTGTGTTTCTAACATATTTAAAATCATTTTCCTGAAAGCTTCTCTCTTATCTCAGTTCTTGCAACGCGAATCAAGAATAAACCAGCAAAGAAAATAGACAGAATGAGCATAAAAAAGACACTGTTCCATCCCCTAGTTGAAATATACCCAGCCAAAAGTGGTCCAAGAGCAGCTCCAACAGAACCAGTACCATCTATGATAGCAGTCACAGTAGCCAGCGCCCGGGAATTCCCACCATTCAAGCTCTGCGTACCAAGATCAGCAGCCACAGCAGTTGTGATAAGTGAGTATGGACCATTCACCAAAAATCCAGAAAGAAACATTAAAGCAATGTTGATCACCATAGAGAGGCTCCCAAAAGCACGATACAAAACAAGAGCTGGAATTGATAGAAACAAGAAGATAATTGAAGTAATAGCACGTGCTTCAATCATATCAGAAATGAAACCCGCCACAATTCCACCAAGGACTCCTCCAATGTCAAATATTATTGAAAGTAATCCAGCAGTTTTGTGAGATATATGCACACCCGCAACAGCTGCAATGAACACTAAATTAGCAATGAACGAAAAACATCATGAAAAAAAATAAACAGACATGAGGTAACACAAACACTAGCTGTGTTACTAAGCATTCCAATTTCCAAGTGGCAAACCTTGAGATACTGTATTAGAAAGAAGGAGCCGCTAGTAATAAATAAATGGATATGAATAATATGCCAAATAAAAGACAATGCAATTCTATCTGATAACATATAGTTTTGCACATAAGAAAATTTACCTGTATGCCTTATGTAGAAGGGCAACCAATACAGAAAAGTGTAAGCCACAAGCTTTGAGAAAAAGAGACAGAAAGCAAACGGGGCCACTCCAGGTAACTTCCATGCCTCTAAAAACCCAATTGCAGATGAAGAATCTGAATGATCAGAATCAATAAGCTTTGCTTCCTCTGATTCCACTTTCTGCAGATTCTCTACCGTGTCTGTTTCCACACTCATTTCGACCTCCGTTCCAGGATGCACAAATCCCATATCCTCCGGGTTCACAACAAGAAACAAAAACACCAAAATCCCCAGCAAAATGATCAGAAGTCCAGGCACCACAAATGACCAACCCCATCCAAATTCCAAAACTCCTGAAGCAACAACTGAACCAATGATATTCCCAACCGAGGTATGCGAACTCCATATCCCCAATATCAAGCCCCTCTTTGATTCTCCAAGCCAATTCCCCACAATTGCAACCACACAAGGCCACCCAATTGACTGAAACAATCCACAAACAATTTGAACACCCAAAAAAAATCCCAAAACATGAACATCTAACCAATACCCTAAGCCAAAAAGCATGGTAAAAATCCCACTACCCATCATCCCAAATACAAGGAACAACCTCAAATCAATCCGATCACCAACATGACCAGCAAAATACATGCCAATGGAATAGGAAGAAAGAAATGCAAGATCAAGCTCGCCAAGCCGGCGAGTGCCCTCAGTTCCATTGAAAGGTGGCCAACCTGTATCATTGGAAACTTGAGTTGAATTGGATGGAATTGTGGGTCCGAGAACACTCTTAACAATGCTGGGAGGCTTCCGAGAGGCATGGAAGGAAGCATATGCAAGGAATGTGATAACAAGGACACAGATTTGGTGGAAGAGTAGGGTTTTGTGAGGGGGTTTCAGGCATGGGAAGAGTGTCAGAGCTGGAGCTGGAGCTAGACTCTTGGATTGCATTGTTATTCATCAGAATTCTAGTGTACACAAACAATCTAATCTAATCTAATCTAGTATAGGACAAAGATCAAATCTTTCTCTCTTTTTTATTTTGTTTTGTTTTTTTCTTATTTGAAAAGTATAGAGAAGAATCTATGATCTGAGGACTGTAAAAGATGGATCTAAGCTTGGAGATTGGAATTGCATACCGAATGATGAAAACGCTTAGAATTTTTGTAACGAAGACACAATTAGTTTTAGGAGCGGTCAGAAGAGAGGGATCGTGATTTTGGTGGGAAGGAAACTGCAATGAATGACAGCTTCATGGAACATCTGAAGATGGGAACCTAACCTCGTTGAATCTTACGAGTTACAAGTCAAAAACGTTTGCTTGGAACGACAGATTTGTGTCCGGATCAGGATGGGTGGATTCTCCAAAATGCCCACGGAAAGTTCAAAATTCCAAAGGACTAGCCAGAAGCGTAAAACTCTCTTTCCTATAAAAATGAAATAAAAATTATTTAATTTAGTTCATTTTATTTTTATTAAAACACCTACTCTTATTTAAATAAATAATTTATATAAATACTTATTTAAATAAAGTTTATTTAATAACTTTTCCTTTATAAGTATTATTTAAAATAAATTAAATAATGTTTGAATCAATATTTTAATATGCATTTTTCATAAATCATCTTTAATAGGTATCTTGTATTTGAGAGATAAGTCATGAATTGTGTCAATTTATTAAAGTTAATTTTGTCAAAAATTATTCTAAAAATAGCTAGCACTTAAGTTGTTTTTAGTTTTCATAAAGGTTTGTTTTCATAAGCTTAAATTTATGACTTATGAAAATAAGCACAAAAATGCTTATACGGGATTCAAAAATTATTTTAATAAGCTCATTCAAATGAACTAAAAATACTTTATAAGTGTTTAAATAAGACCAAATAAGCTAATTATAAGCTTTTCCAAACGAGGTTTATGTCTCACTTTAATGAAAGTCAGTTTGATAACTACTTAGAATTTTAGGTAAAACTCTTAATAACGAATTATTCATATAAAATTTATTTCTAGAATTTTCATTCTTGTTTTCAAGTGGACATTAAACTAAAACTCTGGCTTTGATAAAGCATTTATTTAATATTTGGTAGTGAATTATTAGATTTAAACTTTTTATTATAAACTAATTAAGAGACTACTCATAAGGAGGCTCAAGTGATATACAAGTTTGAGATCTGCGGGTGAAGAAACTCTACAATGTTAAGGGTTTGAGCCCGCAAGAAAACACTTGTAGGGAATGTCAGTTTCAGTACCTCAAATGAGATTAGTCTTACGCAAAGGGTGTGGGGATACACAAGCAAATACAAAAAAAATCTAAGAGACTGGGAAAGTGAGGTTTGTCATCGTGGCACTCCGTTGAGGGCACAACTCGGTAACCCTTATTTTTATTGACATGCAGTTCCTTCTCCCTAAAGTGCTTTCTATGATGTTACATGGAATTAGTAACATCAACAGCACATTGTAGCATCTCTTAAAAGATAGTAATTCCTCCCTGGGATAGAAATATCTAAGTACCATCCTCCATATTTTTTTATGCATTCATATACCAAGTTGGCTTCTGCTCGTGTCTCCTTGCATTGGGATGAAGGCCACCAATCCTTCATTGCTTTGTTGTTTCACTCTTCCTAGATCCATGATGTGAAAAAAAAACCTTCTTCTTCCAAAAACTTGTTACAGAACTTTGTTGCCATCTATTCCTAAGTGTGGATTAAATTTGGACATAATTTAACATATTAGGTGAAGGAACAACCTGTTAAAGATTATGAGAACTCCATGAGGCATATGCTTTTGTCTCCCTCATAGATGCCAAATCATCAAGGAATGTCATAATGTGTTAACGCACACTCCCACTTCCATCAAATTTCCAAAAAGTTAGGGTTTGGTATCCCAATGGTGTGATCTAGCGACATCTTGACAGAGAACGAAAGCTTTAGATCTAGTACACCCACATTGCTCCTCGTATATATCTTTAGTGGATGTTTAAGCTCTTTTTACGTTATTTTGTGTCATCAAACTCCATCTACCTTTGGTCATGAACAGGCTCTTTCTGCCCTAAAGATTCAAAAAGTATGTCTCACTAAGGGTTTATGAGATTTCTTCCTTTGTCGCTCGCCCTTTCTTCCAATGTTTTATTCGTATAAGCCACTAAGTTGGCTAATCTACGTTGAGTTGTCAAGATGGACTTTAGTACATAGGTTGGAGCGTGATATGCGTTGTGTCCTTTAAGGTTTGGAGTGTGTCAAGAGTTTTCAAGAGATCTATTATTCTTTCGTCTTCTCCTTGTTCACAAGTTAATTAATCATGACATCCTTCTTAAGGGAAGTCTTCTAAGCTAAATGAAAGATGTATGGCCAAAGGCATATTGCTATATATGTCTCCCCAGTGGAGTCACCAAATATTTTTTAAGGGGGTTAATGCCTGCCATTGAGAGGTAGGTACAACAAGGATCCATCTGTCTAAAGATAGTGAGGAGAACAAACAAGACTCTCGAAGTGACATTGGGGTAGGATTGCTTTGAGGGACCAAGGCTTCACCTTAGGAGCAGTTGAGGCATCTTTAAGCAAGGTCGCCTCCTCTTTAGGGCTTCTTCTTCTAAGAGTACGTATTAAATGAGACCTTCAAATATTTTGTAGACTTTAAGGTTGCAGAGAATGTTTGGGTTTGATGGTTAGTAATAGTGAGGAATCAATGAGCTTAAAAGATGATTGGGAGTAAGTGAGAGAATGTTCTTGTCATCCAACATTGCCTTTGGGGGTATTTATAGGAAAAAATGAAATCTAGGGTTTCCAGGTTTCTGCATCAAATGCATGATAACTTAATGTTTGATTCATTAGAAGCTCATTTTTTTCATAACATACGTAGCGAGTATCTATCTAGGATGTTGCTTCAAAGAATGCATTGGGCTACTTGTGCATTTAATCAAAGGCAAGTCATGAATCAATAATGGGGCTTTTACTGTGTCCGTAATTGGACAAAAATTTAATAAGGTTGACTATGACATTTAAGGGAAATGGAAATATGTTTCTTTAGTCTTTGTTACTCTATGCTGAGGAAGCAGTGCACTTTCCTATGTCCCAAGGAAGTTGTTCTTATGTAGAAACATTTAGTTAAAAATCTTAATTGATCACTTGGGTAATCTAAATTCCTAAACTTTATGAAGCATATATCATGCATCTTTAGCTAGTAATTATTATGCATTTTGGGTTTATTTTGGCCTGGCTTCATGATTGATATTGATTTTCATTTGAAGCTAAGAATACTTAAAAAGGTGGCTATTATTAGCATTTTTCTTTTTTGCTTTTTAAGTCATGTGAAGATGCTAAACAATTATGATTTAAGGTGATTCCAAAATGGCATAACATAGTTTATCAATGTGTAAAAGATAGAACCAGTAGAAATGGAGCTAATATTGCTCTTAATGCTAATGAAGTTATGAGCAAAGAAGCAGTGGAAAAGAAGACTAATGGAGCAACTTAGGATACAATGGATGCTAATACTACTCTTGGTTTAGAGGACGATCCAAGTTCTAGCCTAAAAAAATGGGCAATCTTTAACTTATATTAAAAAGCAATTCCAAAGGAGGAAATTTAGACAAAAAGATGGAATAGTTGCTTCAATGAGAGAAATGACTGAATCTTTGAAAGAATTTTTGTAAGCAACTACAAAGAAGACAAATGAAAAAAATGTTCAAGAAATGTTCAATGAGTTAAAAAAACATACCAGATTTTGATAGCCCACAATGGCTTAAAGTTATGATTTGTGTGGCTGATATTAAATCCAAGTGAGTTAATAGTTGTTTAGAAAATTTTCGTATCATGATCGCCCACAATGGCTTAAAGCTATGAATTGGCTGACTGACACAAAATCTAATTCAGTTAGTAGTTTTGAGAACTCTGCCCATTAATAAGAAGAAGGATTACATCTTGACCTTCATGTCTTGATATTAGGCAATTAACTATCTCGACATTCCTGAGTCATAAATTTTGTTTTTGAGTGATAACTTTTGATTAAGTATTTGAGTGAGGGTTATATTTTGTATTTAATACCTTAGCGTTGATAATCACCCTATGTTGACATGTGAATGTCCTTGATGTATGACAAATGTTGGCTCATGTTAATTTATTTTGGTACATGCCATTGTAGTTGTTATATTATAGTTTATGATAATTTGTGGCTATCTCAATACATGGTTTATTTCATTTGACATACTTGAGTAGCATCAATGTTGATACCTTATTAATTTACCTTGAAACCTTGTTCATCCATAATCAAGTCTTCTCTAGAGTAATAACCAAAAAGTTCATTTCAGCTATGTTTCATTCTAATAAAATTATGCATAGTGCAACAAACATAAAGAATTTGTCATTGTCATCTAACAAGGAAATTTGGCATCAACTTTAAAATAAAAAAACCTTGCTTTTAATACTCCAAAACACCTATCAATGACATTCCTCAATGAAGAGTGTTTGTAATTGAACAAATCATGTTTTCCTCTTGTCCTTTATATGTGGTTAGCTTAAAATTTGAGATTAATGTCATCTTCAGCATTGATATGGCTAACATCATTTTTTTGCTCCAACAATATATTTCTCACGCTTGTCAGTTATTGCAAAAGAGTATTGTTGCATTTCTATAACAACTCTTTTAGGATTGATGTCTGCCCTATATATGTCCAATCTCCTTTTTTTGAAAAATCAGACTTGCTTAATACTTGGCTTGCTTAATTTTATGTCAAATCGATGAACTGACTTGCAACATTTTTGTATTGGTTTACATGCATATGGACATTGACACAAAACCAACATGATCTTAGCATTCAAGATGGATTAGAGTGGCTTTAAAAGATTTAGTTTTCTTCTGTATTCTGAACCAAAAATGTTTAAACGAAATACCACTTTCAACATTATATTATTGCATCAAGATAAGATGCCAAATGGCATAATACTTTTTGAAGCAAATGCTTAAAAGAAGAAGAAAAAATATACATAGAACTTGCAAATTTTGGAACGGACACCCTTCAAGCTGGAAACCAAAACCATTCACAACGGAAGTGATGGTTGCCTTTTTAACACTGCTTTGAAAAATGAAAACACAGCTATAGGTGTAACAAAGAATTCTGGCTATATAAACCCATCAAGAGTCTCATTTATCCCTCGCAGAAATTCACCAATACCCATCTGTCTTCCCCATCTAGCCAAACCCAAATATGTTGTCAGTTTATTTTACCATGCTTGTGCTATTCTTTTTCACCATGTTTTCTCTGAATTCTACAGTTGATTACTATATTTTCACCCTACAGTGGCCAGTCTCATACTGTAATTCCCAAGCACCAATACCATGTAAGACTCTACTACCATCAACATTTAAAGTGCATGGCCTCTGGCCAGATAACTTTAAAAGCTCATCTTTACCATGTACAAAAATTCTTCTTCCTCCAAGTAACATCGTCCATGGATAACCTTTTATAACTCCACTCCAAAAATTTTGGCCTAACCTTATTGATAACAATTATCAATTTTGGCAACATAAGTGGGAAAAACATGGAAATTGCTCAAGCCTTACTCCCCAAAATTTCTTCGATGTGGTTGTTTCATTAAAAACTGGACCTCGATGAGATTATGACCAAACTTGATGTCAAAGTTGGTAAGGGAAAATATTTTTATTCTTCAAAATTTTGATATGATTTTACATTTATTTATTTATTTATTTTATTACAATTGTCTCTCAGGTGTAAAACTTAAAGTACAATCATTGTCAAACAACCTTCTGCAAAAAGCATTTACAAAGATTTTGGGAGGTGGAATTGACGTGATGATAATCTATAATAAGATAAAGCAACTTTGGGAAATTAAAGTGTATGTAAACCCTCAACAAGATAAAATTGATTTGTGAAAAAATCAAAGCTCCTATTGAATTACTTACAAATAAAAAAACAAATAACTATTATTGCAAGAAAACATTCTCCACAAGGCTCTGGGAAATCATTTACAATATTTAATGTATCTAAAAAAACCCTTGAATAATTTCTTGTCACTTTCCAACCAGAATAAACAAAGGTGAAATAACATGTCAAAATCACATATTGAAAATACATTATGTGTTGTCAAACTTTTCTTTCATGATAGGCAATTTGTTTTGATGAAAGAGCCCAAATAGATACATGTGTGCCATCAATAGCACCAATGAAATTGTAGATTAAAAACATGAATAATAGTTTAGTACAAGAACAATTATACATTGATAAAATATTAGAAGAACGGGTATAGAAAATTATCTTAATATGAGAAAATACTTTTAGTTGCCTAAGATGTATGGATAAGTAATTGTTTGATTTCTTAGTCAAATAATTCTTGTACCCAACTTGCATACTGCTCTTAATATTCTTATAAACCATTTGCTTATAGCATGTAGAGAATGTTGAAAGCGTTTAACAATGATTCTATTGAGCAAATTATGTCATACTATGATCAAGAAGATTGCAACTCTTTCTATGACACTTGTTTTATTGCCATCACTCAAATTTGTCACATCCCTTAAGGTATCACAAAAATTCATAAATGCATAGTTCTCCATTAAAAAACTTTCTTAACATATAGCATTATAACTAGCCAAAAATTCAAGAGTATACATCCTCCTAGTCAACATTTGTTCTACATGGTATCTTATTAATAATACTCCTCTGATATTACATGATTAATAAAACTATTATTAAATCTCACAATTCATCATCCAAGTCTCTTGATTCTTTTCTATTTTAATGCTTGAATCATTATTGGATCTAGATATTGACATATATACTTGCATAAAAGCATAAACAACCATAAATAATAAAATTAACTAATGCTAATAACAAAAATTATTTAAATACATTGAACAAAACACAAATCTAGTTACATAAGATAACACACACGGACAATCCAATACTACAATATTATACAAATCAACAATGAACAAAGATAAAATACATCCAAATCATTCGAAACAATATATTGTGATTTAGATGCTTCTATTTTTGCACGCATTGTTTCAGTCCATTGGTCCAAGGTTGCTTTTAATTTCTCTAGAAATATTTACCTCTTTATGTTGGTGATCACTTGAAGACCCAATAGTTTTCTTTTTTCACCAAAGTTAGCCTTAACATCATCAATGTATGAATCAATATATACACCTTTTGAAAGAAAATATTCATCTAAATCTCTCTCCTCATCTAAGGTTAGTGGCACTTGAGAAGATACGTTACTTAATTTACCAGTTAATGTTCTAGTATTGAATATTTCACTAAGGATATCATAATTACGCTCAAATTGTGCTTCTTGAATTGCTTGTAGTACCTTCCTTTCTACAATATATAAATGAACATCTTTAATACTATGTAAATACATAAACTAAGATAGTACTATAATAATAACATTAAGATTTAAACTAAAGTTGAACAAACCTTTTACAAGTCTTGCTATATATCTTTAGGGGCATCCACTTTATTAGATTATGAATGTCATGTAATCCATGTACGAGACAACAAAGTTGAAATTTTGCAATGTTGAATGCTCAAACGTTTAACTTTCCCTTCATCCCATCTACACCATAGTTTTCGACAATAATTCTTGTTAGTTCGTTGTTTTTCTCTTCTAGAAATGTTGCAATCTTAATGCTTGTAACTATTTTTTCTCCACTCGATCATAAATTATTTCAATAAATGCCTTGGTATTCTTAGCACCATCATATCATCCACCTCGAGTATTTTTTCTTCTAGAAATGTTGCAATCTTAATGCTTGTAACTATTTTTTCTCCACTCGATCATAAATTATTTCAATAAATGCCTTGGTATTCTTAGCACCATCATATCATCCACCTCGAGTATTTTTTCTTCTAGAAATGTTGCAATCTTAATGCTTGTAACTATTTTTTCTCCACTCGATCATAAATTATTTCATGCCTTAGTATTCTTAGCACCATCATATCATCCACCTCGAGTATTTTTAATTCAAATATTGTAACAAGAAAGGACGCACTTCATTTATTTCTTTAAAGTTATTGCACTAGTGTCATCAATTTTCCTTTTGTATGCTTATCAATATGTTATGATTGTTTCATCAAATTATCACAAGATTTCACAAGAATGTGATATGGTGAATTGGGAACCTTGAAATGTGATTAAAGATAGGACAAACTTTACCATTGTTGACGTTCTTCCAATTCTTGAAACCATTCCCAATGAATGCATTTGTACTTGAGAAAAGCTTCAAGATCCCTTACAAAAAAAGGTAGCATGACAAACAAAATATAACATTATCTTCTTTAGAATACTCCAACTAAGAGTGATACAATTCAAACCAAGAAGATTGAGAGTGACGATGATGATTCTTATTATTAATGATCAAGTTTTAGATAATTTAGCCAAACTTTGAGATAAGCCTAATCAATTGCTTCGTTTGGATTTGTAAGAAATTCTCAAATTAGTGGACGTAAGACTAAGTCATAGGCATGTTAAGCTACCTTGTTGAAGAGATAAATGATTGATATTTGATGGGTGAAATGCTGAATGAGTTAAAGCTAATGTAATAGTTGTAGGAAGATTTTAATTTTATTTTCATAATTTATTTTAAAGAATGTGACAGTAATTTTTAATTTGCCCATAATTTAAAAATAAACTTGTAAATATTTAAGTTAGATGATAAGGATCTAATCATATATTTTTCCTTTATGCATGAGATTACATGAACCACATTCTATTGGCAAATTTATTCAAATGATAAGAAATAAATTATGGCATTGGAAATATAATTATAAGTCTATATCTAATTGACACATCATATAAAAATTAATGACAAGAAAATAAAATAAAAAAGAAACTAAAAAGAGATCATACAAGTGGGAATCCCCCCCCCACAAAATTAAGAGCCCGTTTGGTTTTATTTTTGTTTTTTATTTTTAATTAGATATATTTTTATTATAATTACAAAAATGACACATTATTTTCATTCAGTTTCCTGTTTTTAAATTTTAATAAAGGAAATGGGAAAAATATTATTTTTCCTCTCCTAATTTCACCCATGAGCCATCATCCTTTTTAGACTTCACTTCTCACTCTCACGCTCTCTGCATTAATATTGACACAAGATCATATACTTGGTTACCTGCCATGGGAGACTCTGTAGTGTTGTACTTTAAGGGTATGTTTAAGATGAATGAGTTTAGATGGGAAGTGAGAGTAGGGATAATTTTTTATTTCTAAATTAAGAGAATTATAAAGTGTTTATAAAAATGAATAATGGATAATTGGAAGGTTATATGATAATATTTCATTTTATCCCTCTTATTTTAAAAATTCTAAAATAAAGAGAATGTTTAATTAAAATAAAAAATTATTCATCTACTCCTTTCCCCACTATACTCCTCCATCCAAACATATGGTAAGTTGGATACCCTGGATTCTTGACCCAATTGTTGTTATTGTGGTGGTGCCTCTAGTTTCTGCTTAAAGGCTTATCAAAAGCTTCTGGTTGTGAAGACGAAATGTCAAAAACTATTGTTATTAGAGGAAATATGTATACGGTAATTGCTTAGCCATCAAAACTAAGATCCCAAAGGATGTTGTGAACCATACAAAGCAAATGAATTAGAAAATTTAGTATTGCTTAATGAGATAAAAATTTAAAACTTAAGGTTAATGAATGACAATTTTGTGTTGATTAGCTTTAGAAATGATTTGATTTAAATGAAATATTTTATTTGAAAATTTATAAAATAAGAATTAATTTAATTTTGAAATCCTTTTGATTATAGTTATATATATACATATAAAAATTCACTCCAATATAATTAAATTTGATTAAATTTTAGTTTTAATGATTTGAATTGATAAATTTTCCCTCATTAGTTCAGTCATTTTAACTATTATATCCATACTTAACGTAATAAAATAAAATAACTAAATTAAATTTTTAATGTGTTTTAAAATTGATTTACAAATTAATTCAAATTATATTTTTAATAATAAGTTTCAAGCATAAAAATTTTAAATTAAATTAAATTCAATCCATTTTTAATAATTCTGAAGATAATATTATGGATTTGGTTTTGTGATTCTCCAAATTGCCTTTTGTTCGACTCTTTTAGTCTAGACAAAACATTCTCTTTTTAGTTTTTTTAAGTTTAAATTTAATTTATTATCAGTGTAAATTTTTTTACATTATTATCTAATAATATGCTGTCATATAAGTAGAAAAGTTAGATTTTTTAAATAATAGTTGTGATAGTTAAATTTTTTAATGATTTGATAATACATAATGTAAATAAGTTTAATATTAACAGTAAATCAAAATTAATTAATTTTTTCATATCTAACAAATGAGTTATATTTTATTTTATTATATTTCTATCTTTAAAATGTTATCAAGGGAAAAAAATCCTCTATTTTTTAACCCCTTCCTTAACATTTGTATTTAGATACCATAACATATAACTCATTATTTCAAAAGGAAAAAGATACTTGCATATTATTTCTTTTACATTATTTTTATATTTAGTTAATAATGAATAATTTTTTTATTAATATAATATATTATTTAGTTAATGAGTTTTAGGAATCAATTACTTATAAATTCAGTTAACAATAAACAAATTTTTGATTAATTCAATATATCATTTGTACGTGATTGATTATCAAAACTCATTAATCAAATAATATATTGTATTAATTAAAAATTTATTTATTGTTAAATAAATATAAAAATAATATAAAATTTATGGTATGTGAATATAATTATTGTTTGCAAAAAGAACCAATAATGGATAAAAGACAAAGAAAACCTACATTTTTTTTAACAAAAAGATCCTTTTGAAAGACAAAACGCTCTATGCAGTATGTATGCACATTGTATAATGTTTCTTGCCCCAATGTAATTTAGGAAATAATTGAACTTGAAGAAAAGCTCAAAAAGTTAGTCCTCTTCCACCATCTATCGACAAAACTATATAAGCAAGCAAAGCATCCACATCTTTCTCTGGTCCACCCTTCCCATCTCCAAGAGTCTGCATCTGCACCTTCTTCTCCTTTTCCTCCTTCCTTCCTTCCTCTCTCTTCAATGGGTACGACCACTAGTCGACTCGGGTCTCGCCCTTCTACTCCCACAGACACAGTCAACCGCACCAACCGCTTCACTCTCTCCTCTCTTCTCTGTGGTGCCTCCACCTCCCGCTCTACTTCTCAGGTACCCTTCTCCCTCTCGCCCCTATATCCTCCTTATTAGACCCATTCCTTTAATACCCATTTTGTTTTTTCCATTCGTAAACAATTTTTCGATTTCACAATTCGATTTTTACGAGCTTTGCTGATTTGGGTTTCATCAATCCGATCCCATTTTTCTTCACCCGAACGTAAACAAAGCTTCTGTAGCTTTTAAATCTGGTACCCTTTTTTGGGTATTATGTGTATATTGATATGCAATTTTTTTTTTCTTTTTTCCTTTTTGTTTTTTGTAAAGTTGAATGATTTGAGCTTGGTCTATTTATAGGATTTAAATTTGTGCTTGTCTAGGCTTTTCTGATAAGGTCTTTGGCATCAGGAAGCGATTTCTTTCTTTTTTAAAATTGATTGTGTGTTCTTATCTTCCATGCATGAATGTGTTCATACTTTTTTGTTGGTTGTAGTGATTGTTATCATAGTTGCTTGATGCGGTGGTGGAGTATGTTGAATCTGATAGTTTGCCAGTTGGTTAGTATGGCTCAACGCTTATGAGCTTGATCAATGAAGTTATATGCTGATTTTGTAGTCATTCTTTGTCAGGATAAGGAAAAAAGGAATTAAAGAACAGATAAATGCTTTCAACTATGTGCAGGTTAAAATTCTGATTAATCAACTTCAAATTGAACTCTCCAATTTTTTGGGATTTAGCACATTGTATTGCCGAGGTGATTGAATTCAGTGAATGGCTTAAATCTCTCAAATCTTGAAAATTAAAATATCACTTTTTTCAAGATTTTTTAATCCAACTCTAGCTCCATTCATGTACAAATAGTGGCATTCCATGACTTTCCATTCATTTGATGTGCTGTCATAGAGGCATGTTGGTTGGTATTAAATTATGCATCTATCCAGGCACGTATTTCAAGAATCATAGTTGTTTTCAGTCATTCATGTCAAGAAAACAGAATTTAGAGCATGGCTTGAAATTCTATGCATAAACCATGTTAGTTGGTCTAACACATGCTACAATTTGAGGATGGTTAGAGAGATACTCAAAGAGAGTGACTGATACAAGAAATGGCATGCTTATATTGTGTTTTTAGATGGAAGAGCATCCAACTGAACTTCAGGTAGATTCTGCAACAGAATTTGATAATGAAATTCAGAAAGTTGCCGAGGAATCATCTTGTACAGAAGCTAGAATTAGCTGCCAACCGTATGCTGAAACTGCAATCTCATCTGATACCAGAACTGAGTTCAGTGGGAATACTACTGTTGAAGGTTCTTCCAGAAATGTTACAACAAGTAGTCAGGGGAAGTGCTTGTCCAAATGTAAGGAGCTAGTTCCTCCTCATCAGGTAAGTGATGATCATAGTCATCCTGAACCTTATAGGGATAGTAGCAACACAGCTAGTAGTTCATTTGTAGAACAGCAATCTTCAGATCCAGTCTCTGTTAATGTTTCTGCTAACAAGGATGCAGTCAATAACATTGGTAATTCAGTGGAGAGTGCTGTCTCTCAAATCTCTCGTGAGGCAATGCATCCGAGGAGTTCAACCTCTCAACAGCATGGAGGTTCCAGTTCTGGTGAAATTTCTATTGAGAATCACACTGGTGCATTTATAGCTATCCAGAGTTCTGTTTCCAACCCTGTTGCTCAAGTTTCCAATTTACCAGTAACTTCTCAATTGCCAGAAGATGAACCTCGTCGAGAGACAATACCTTCAGGTTTAGGTTTTCTTGTATCCAATCGGGAAAGAGGACATGGAAATGAAAGTGTGCTTCATGTTGACGTGGTCGCAATATCTTCCAACATTTTGTCTGGTAGCAATGCTGATGACAGTGATCATGATTCCAGAAGGAATGGTAGAAGACTATTTTGGGATGCTTTTTCACGACGTAGTTCTAGAAGGCTTGGTGATTCTCAAACCATTGTCTTCTCCGCTGGTGATGCTGATGATCCAGGATCTCAAGATCAATGGCTTGTTGATTTGGGTGGTGATTTTTCAAATGATGGGTTTGGAGGTAATTCTGGATATGTGGGCAGTAGAATTCACAGATTGAATGATCGAATGCGGCACTCAAGATCTGAGGTGATTTTGAATATTTTGGGTATATAATGCCTGTAATTGCTTATGTCACCTACATGTCTTTGATAACAGCTTTGTGATCCCTTTCATCACTTTTTATAGATCTGGGAAAGGCTTCGTGGCGGTCTTGATGAGGTTGGTCGTCGGAATTCTTCTTGTCCGTTAGGACTCCATGCAGATGGTATGTGCTCATGCGAGTCTTTCCCAATGGCTGAGGAATCTAGCACTCAAACAAGTATTTCTAGAATAGTCATGCTGGCTGAAGCGCTGTTTGAGGTTTTATCCTTCTCCCAACTGTCATACTTTTTCTTTGATCTTAGATTTAATTCATTTTAGTTTTCCACCCTTGTTCCATTTTTTTCTTGCACAATTTAAGCTCTATGCATGCATCTTAATTTTCTTGCTTTATATTTTCTGCATTTAGGTTAAACCTGGTTTGGTGCTGATGTCCATATATGATCAAGTGATCATGATACAGTTGACAGGATAGAATGTGCTTTCTGGATAAAGCACATTTTGGGTGTGAATGCTTTGATGCTTTTGTTTTTTCTTTTTGGCTACAATTTCTTTAGTTAACATTCAATTGCATATCTCCAGAGTCATGTTTTCTGATAATTCAGGCTATCTGATTATGGATTTTATAATTAAGTTAGGCCTCTTCCAATATCATCTTGGGCTGCTATTATTGTGGAATTTTTTTATAGGGAAGAAACTACTCCTTTTGCTAATCCTGGATATTTGCTTCATGTATTGTTAAATGTTATGGACTTATTTATTTATGTTTTGCTTATTCTAGGTCTGCAAATGTTTTGTGGTGCTCTGATGTCACCTGGTGTTTGTTTATTAAATGTGCATCCTTTCAATATAGCTCTGCATTGGAGACTTTACATATTGCCATTGGACACAAGTGTTTTTCAATCCATGTAACCCATGTGAGCATTCTATTGTGGTTTATACAGTCATGGATTTAGTTTTATTAGTGTATTTTTGTTCTAGTGTGGAGATCATGATAGGGTATGCATTTCTACCTATCCTGTAAATTAAGAATTGATACAATTAAATCTCCAATAGAATAAATGTTCAAATTATATTCAGAATGTTATTCCGATCTATATTCTAAAATATGCTTGAGTTCATGTCATCATGAACACCCAGGTTGAAGTGATGGAAAATCTGGCTATGATTCTTTGATATCTTTTAAGTGATCTTTTTTTATAAAATAAAATAGTATCTTGAATGGAAGCCTCTGATAACCCTGTAATTGAAGGTTGCTCAGATCATGAAATGGCGGTAGGCATGTGTTATTATGCTAGGTGCAGCTGTGTTGTGCATAAAGTACTCTGGTTTTGATAATGGATCTTATCTGATTTGAATCTATTCTTTTTTGGTTACCTGGAATTTACATCTTTTGGTATAATTATTTGACCCAAAATGGTTCTGTACTTTGCTATTGGATTATGGGAGTCTGATATGTAGACCAAATCCAATTTACTTGGCAACTTATTTATCCTCTGCAGGTTTTAGATGAAATCCATCAGCAACCTGTATCACTTTCCCTATCCATGGTCTCACTCCCTGCGCCTGAATCAATTGTTGACTCTTTCCCTCTAAAGTCTCACAAAAAGGTTGATGCTGCTGATGGTGGCAATGATGCTGAACAGTAAGCCTCTTAATTCCAATTATCTTAAGCAAATATGTATGCATAAATGTGATCAAGCAGAACTACAAGGGCTGTATGTCTGTGAGTATGTGTCAGTGGTTATGATTAATTAGTTTGGGAAAATGCTACATAGCCAGAATTTTTTTGGCTAAATGAATTGGCATGCTTATTGACTCTTGGATGGTTGAATGGTCCCTACCACTTTATCTTATCCAACAACCACCCTTGAATCTAGCTGAATTCTGTCAAATTCTGTCTAATTTTTTCTGCCTGTGTAGCACTACTCATTAGTTTGATATATCTTTTTATGCCAAAATCTCTGTCATGTGGTTATGTTAATTAGTTTGTTATGGCTTGTAATGCTAATATGATAAGTTTGCTTTTGTTTATTTTGTTTATTTAGCGGTTGAAAACTTTTATTTTCCCCAAGACTATAAACAAGTAATAATTAATTTTCTAGATGTTACATATGCCTGGCGGAGTATGAAGAAGGGGACCAAATACGAGTTCTTCCTTGCAATCATGAGTATCACATGTCGTGTGTTGATAAGTGGCTTAAAGAAATACATGGGTATTGTCATTGCAACAATTATTCTTCATTCTTTTCCATTCTTTTGGTCTCCCCAAATTCCCATGATATAAATAATCATTTCTCAGCTCCCTCTTTTGCAGTGTATGTCCTCTTTGCCGTGGCAATGTTTGTGGAGGGTTCGCTGAGCCTTCTGCCTCTAACACAGAAGTATCGTCTCATTGATATTGTACATATGAATGTAAATATAAGCATCTATCTGACCATTTGTAACGATATGTATGAAACAGCTAGTTGGAGTACGTTATACAAAGTGAGGTTTTGTATTTTGTTATGTTTTATATCCCTTTTCCCAAGTACATATCCACTGCAAGCTGCAGTTCTACAGAAATTTACTTACAGATAATTTTGAAGCTGGAAAGTTCTTGCTCTGCACATCCAATTAAGTATGTATAGAGGTCTACACTAGTTATATTATTGTCTACGCCATAACCCATATGACCCTCGTCCCTCTGGTGGTCCTGGCATTGTCTGGGGAATTGAGTAGTTGAAATTACTAGTTTCCCAAAACCTTATAACTTCTTTTTTTTCGTTTCCCAAACCTATTTATGAATATGCTTTCTTCTATAGCTTGATAAATATCCTCATCTAGGAAACACCAATTATTAATTATTTGTTTTGAATCGGCAAAATTAAAATGTGGTTTTTTTTTAAAACCAGGGAAATACACAGACACTGCAAATTACCTTTGCCAGATCGTATATCTACGTATCTATCTTCCTGTAAAGTTTAGGGAAACTAGGTACTGCATCCTGGGTGTATAGTGTATAAGGAAAGGATCAGGTTTTCTGTTCTCTTTGTGAAGTTGAATTGAGGGTCCCAGCTCAAGAGACATGTAATTTCTGAAGTTCATTAAAATGATTTTTTTCAGCTAAGGAAGAAAAAAAAAAGGATGAAAACTGAATTTGGGTTTACATTTTTCACGAGGGTAAACTTGGATCTTCGAATCGATGGTAAGTTGATAAATTCTTGTCAACTTTAGCTTTTCGTAAGGAGTAAAGTTATTAGTTCACCTTGTTTTTATATCTTATTGTATTATTAAATATATTGTTAAAAATATTATAAATATTTTATAAAAATTATCATCTAAACAAAAGTATCAATGAATAAAAATTATTATTGGGTTTGAGTGATAACTTTTATACAATAATTATTAACAGTTTCAATAATATTTATATAAAAAGACTATAAAAATGAAATGTTCAAATAACATTTTTATTTCGCAATTAACAAGTTTTGAGCATGTGATAACTTTTATAAAATAATTATTAACAGTTTCGATAATATTTATATAAAGAGATTGTAAAAATGAAGTGTATAAATAATATTTTTATTTCGCAAGCAAAGAATTTTGAGCATGATGGCTTACAACCAACGTGTGTAAATTATTCATAAGGACCAAATAACCTCGTAATAAAGGATTGATATTTTATTATAGAAGTATTGCCCATAACCTTTATAGAGGATGATATCATGAAAGGATACTATGATATAGATATAGATATCATGTAGATAATTCAAACAGTAATTACAAGTATTTTTGCTTGTCATAACAATATATTAGGTACTATACTCCCCAAGAAGAGACTGAACGAGGATTCATTTTCTCTGAACTGCAAGTAACTGGTTTCCCAGAGAAGCTGATCCAGACCTCAGCTTAGTTCCACTTACTCTCAGCGAAACCTTGAGAAAATGGATTGATGCTACTGCTGTGAAACGAATTATCTTGACGAACAAAAAGATTTGGATGAAGATTTTCGTCATCCTCAAATATTGTCCACGGCATTTCGTTGCCATGTTTTTCTTCGGCATTGTCGCGCATATGTTCCATTTCTCCAACATGGTCTTTGAATTCTTTATTCACCACATCCAACACAACATCACCATATCGGTCACACCATGATCTTCAACACAATAGAACATAAGAGAGGACACTATAACTATTAGTAATTCAAGTTAAGTGATCCAGAATTGAAACTATATGTATGAGAGAAAGTAATTAGCTGCAGCCACACTACCTATTTATGTGTCTGGATTAGTTTATTTTGTTTTCAGAAAAGCTTTTAATTTCCAAAATGCGGGAGGGCTTTTGGCTAAAAATCTTTTTTAAGCTAATCCAATCATGTTACACCTTCCAAACAGCTTAAGCATCCTATATAGGGTAAGTAAGTTACTAATATATAAGAGCGCTTATGTTGACTCACTTGGGAAAGTAATTTTTCAACTCGGCCTTGTCCACTGGAAGTTTGGTAGAAATTGCTTCCATCTGATCATTCCTGTTCATACAACAAAAGTGAGCAACAGTTACTTTTCTAAGCAAGCAACTAGCAGTGATGCATGCAAACTTAACAACATGATATGTAGAAGGATAGCAAAATAAGTATGAAAAATGACATAGATGAGAAAATACATACGAAAACTTATGATTTGGGCTTGTGCTGTTCAGTTCTGTCTGGATTCTTGACAGCTCCTTCTTTATCTTGTCCCCAGAAACCTATATATATCATACACAAATTTGGCTTAATGATCAAAATTAGCTTCTTCTTTTTTCCTCAAAGGAAATGAGATTCTCAGATTCACGGTTTGAACCAGATGAAGGATCTCAAACCTTATCTATGGAAAAATCAGATCGTGATCCATCAGAATGCAACTTCTTCTTTGTTAACTTGGTGTCCTGCCCCTCCCCAAATGCCCTTGTAAAAAGCTGATAGGAATCTGAGTAGGCCTCACTATCAGACCTCTCATTGAGAGGCAGAGGAGCTGTCTCATCATCTAAGTCACTTCTCTTCCATTTCTTGAACCCATCAAACCCCCATTGTTTTTTTGCTGATTTCCCTGCTATTTCCTCTGCTTCAAGACCACCACCACCACCACCACCATGTCCCTCTCTCTTCTCTCTATGAAACGAAGTTCTAAATGGTTTCCTCTTCGACTTGTCTGGACCAGTACCGCTTTCACTTTCTTTGCCCTTTGCCTGCCCATCCCAGAAGGGGTTTTCCTTGGAATGCTCCATTTCATTTTTTGTAGAGAAAGAGGAAGGGATTTTTGATTGGGTTGAGTCCAGGTGTAAAGAGGGTGAATCGAATATGCTCTTCTCCATCGAGTTTTTTCCAGGTTTGTAAGAAGAGACAAAACTGAAAACTGAGGGTGCTCCTCCTGCTCCTTTATTCTGCTTCCTTGCCTGCTTTGTTTTCTTCTTAGAATTCGAGTTCTCTTTGTTTATCAACCCTTGCTCGTCCTTCAAGTCAATCACCGACCATTCCTCTTCTGACTCTGCTAAGATCACATCCTTGGCTTCAATCTCAGCTCCTTGAACCGCTAACCTCTGGAGCAAAGGCCTTTTCGAAGAATGGTACTCTTCTTCAGAAATGCATTTGGCATAAAGAAGTTCCTGGAAACAACCAACAAACAAACAAGCAAAAGGGAATTTAGTTCAAAGATTCATTATGAAAATAGCACCAAATACCAACATAACACAAGATATCACTATTAGATTAATCTCCTTCGATCACTGTTGCAACTAAGAGGAAGGGCATACTCCAAAATTTGAACTTGCATCCTTACTTTGGAAGTGTAGGTGGCTTATCACTACACCAAAGCTTGTTGGTAATTAACAACATTATTGAGAACTCATTTAGTCATTTACACTTGACTTACCTGTAAGAACAGTAGCTTATCTCTCAGTATAAGGGGATGTTGATGTTGTTGTTGTTGTTCCGGGGGAGAAGCAAGAAGGGTCTCGAGCAAATGAGTTCTGAAAGCTGAAACCTCAGTTTCAGGTAGAATCTCTTCTTTGTGAAGACCCATCAAGTTCAGCATCTGGTGGAAAGAGTCCTGTTGCCATTTAAGGTTGTCGGATTGCAGCTTCGACAACCTATGCTCTGCAGAAGGCAAACAGTAACGTTTCTTGAAGCCAAAGGGAAGGATGGTCTTGCACAGAGAGGTGATTGAATCATGGAGAGTTGAGTAGTAGTACGTGGGAGCGTTCGAGTACACCATTTTCGTATGTATCTTCTAACAAAGAACCAAACTCTTTTGCCAATAATAATAATAATAATATTTGTGAAATTTTTTGATGAAAAAAGAAAAAAAAAATTATGTCGATTCAGAATTATGGGTGGGTGTTTGTATTTCAATGAAAGGCGTTTCGGAAAACAACTTTGAATTTGGTGGGACTGTGCTTTAAACGGTCACATGATGATGCTGGAACTAGCCGTTGCGGCTTGTGACATGCAACTCAAACGGCGTCGTTGTCCTTTGCTTTCCCTTGCCTCCAACGGTATCGTTTAAAGCAATAAAGGTAAACTTTCTTACTTTCTTCTTTTTGGTCATGTGAAATATCTTGCCAGAGGAATTCCAATAAAATTATGTATTTCTCATGTACAAATTTTCGAATCTCTTCTTTTACTTATATTCCCATCCCTACTTGGGGATATCTTCTAGCAAAAAATAAATCCTTCAAATTAATTCTTTAAGTGGATATTTGACTGCCTTCTAGGATTTCAGGGGCATGTCACTAATGTTCTAATTGGTACCTTTATTGTAACCTAGCACTAGAGACTTCTGAGTAGCCTTCTTTCAAGAAGAAATAAAATTATTGAAAGTGATTATTTATGTACTCTTTAAATATTGGATTTGAGTTGTATTTTATTAAAATAAGAAGTTCTCTATCTGTGCTATGGAATCTGATAGTTGGCGATGCTTTTTCTCTCTTGATGATGCTAAAGTTATCCATGAGGAAATGATAAATGCAACTACGATAGCTTGCGCTGCTTCCTTCTCACACCTCATTTTGTGAGTTTTCTCTTCCTCCTCGTTTTTGTTTTTTGTCATAGAAAACCTTCTTTGACGTTCTCTGAGAGAGAGAAGGAGCTCATGATCTTGTTTTTCATCGCTTTGCTTTCCATTTTTTCTCTCTCTAACAAGTTCTTAAATCATTTTGCTTACATCAGCCGTATCATATGACTGTTTTCGATTAGAACCATTTCCGTAGTCAGAATCATCACTTAGGAGTGTAACACCTCAAAAAAAATTTTCTAATTAATGATGATTTTTGTGATTTTCATAATATTTGTGATTTTTGTGTATTGTTTAATTTATTTATTTTTGATTTTTTTGACTCTGTGTGTTGTTTTGAGGTGGGACTAGAAATAAAAATATATATATTTATTTTAGGGGCCAGAAAAATTGACTGTTGATTGGGGCGGGGAGATCTTACTAAACTTGAAACATGAAATAGATTTCAAAATTTTTCTTTTTCTGAGATTTTATCTGCTGGATGAAATCTAAGTACGCTCTATTGTCTATTGGACAATATATGCTGGTTTTTATCATTGGATAATAACTATTAAAAATATCTAGAGGTAAATATCTAGTTAGAAGCCTAGTCACTACATGATGATGTTACTAGCCTATCACATGGTGAGTCACATGCCTAATCACAAAATCGTGACATCATTGCTTACTCAATCATTTAGTCATCATGGTGAGTCATTTGCCTAGTCATTGTTTACTTTAGTGATAGACCAATTAGAAAATGCCAAGGGTAAAGTAAGGGTGATTCATCTTTTTGGACCAATAGGAAAGTATACACTTGGAAAGCAAGAACCAATACATTTTCTTCTCCAATCTTCTAGTGGAATTCGTCCAAGAGCCTTTAGAAGACAAGAAAATATCATACTTTCACTTATTACCTTGTAAACATTTCACTTTTTCACTTGTTACCTTTTCATCCTTGTTCAAGAAGCAAAATTCTTTCATTTTCTACACTTTGAAGTTTTGGCCAAGACACTCTAAACCACATCCCAAACTTGATCAAATCAAACCAACCTTGTTTCTTGAATCCAGACACCATTCCAAGAAACTTTTTTGTTGTAAGTTTTTCCAAAAGAAATCATCTTCAACTACTTTCTTTGAGACCAAGTTTGAAGATTTAGAGGGAAGTTCTTCATCTTCACTTTTTAAATTCTATTTTCAAGTTCTAGACCATAGATTTGATCCATGGTCACCTTATTTCAAGTCTTAGATTTAAAATTTGTATATTTGACTTCATTTAAGGATTTGTTGGTGGTGAAATATTTCACTCCAAGGGGACTTTAGGGTATGTTTGGGACTTTTAAAGAGGATGGAAAATGGTGGCTCATAATGGAATGGAAAGGAAGGGAAGAAAATGGAATAGAAAGATAGATGTTATTCTATTGTTTGGTAGTTTAATAAATGAATGAAAGGGACTCCCTACACTCTTGTTTGGAAGTTATAATTTAAGTTGGTGGAATGGAAAGACTTATACATTTTACTTTCCAATTTTCCCACCAAATCATGCAACTCCCTCCTAAACACCCTAATTTGGAGGGACAACAAAATTGAGACTTTTAATGGCAATGAGGGGTCTTAGGGTCCCTTGTTGGACTATTGGCAAGTGTACCAAATCGTATAAGTAATAAAGTGATAAGAGAGTTATCGTCCCACAGAGATTGTATTCGTTAATTACCAATTCACTCAATCAATATTATCTAAGCTAATTGAATACTTTGGACCGAAGGGAGTTCACAAGGGAACCACCAAAAATACTAAACAACTAATCAACAGAAAGTAATAAGCAAAACAGAAAACTAATGAATTAAGATGGAAGAGAATCAATATGAGATGAGTTAGGGGTCCGATTTCATTTATCTCTTCACATGCAATTGAAAATCCTTAAATTAATCCAATTTCCTTTCTTGAATTGATGATGAGAACTACTAAGAATAATCAATGCCCAATCCCTTGGTGCACCAATTCTCTTGAACGCCTAAGATAAAATTAATTCGTTAATCAAATCTCAAACATTTAAGGCATAAAAAGATAAAAGTTCCCTTAAGCACCAAACAAATTGATAGTTCTATTCCTAGACTCAATCAGTTCATGGTATATATCATATAGTTCAACCATACATTAGTTTTCCAACATAATCCATGGATGCTCAATCAATTCATGAGTGGCCAATTCACAAAAGCATTAGAAACAATGATAAATACTCAATTCAATGAAAAGAAACTTAGATTAATCAAAGAAATCCAACTACATGGTCCAAGACAAACTACATCTTCTCCCTAACTAAGGAGAATTTAGCTACTCATAGAGAAAAAGACCAACAAAGATGAAAAGAGAGAAGAAATTCCCATTGACAAGCCTTGGAGTTGGATGAGAAACTTTAGGTCCTTGAATCCTTGTTCTCTTCCTCTTTCCTAGGTTAGTCCTTGTCCCTCTCTTCAAAAGATTCAGAACCCATTCAAAATCCCATTAGTTTCCCTTTTATACGGCTGAGATTGCGTATCAGTAAGTGAGCCAGCGCTTAACTGCTGGCTGTTGGAAGTTCAAGCGTGTAGGTGACCAAAAAATTGCAACAGATGCTAACTCTGGGAGCTCAAGTGCTAGATGGTGGGCGCTCGAGCGCTTGATCAATCAATTTGAGACATTTATGTTAGCTTTGTACTAGGCTTTATTATATGTTTATTGTGCCCAATATTAGTATTTTAGATGAGTTTAATGTTGTTGGGCCTCATCGGGCTTTAATGCAAATTGTGAATAATTCTTGGATTTTGATGCATTTTGACATTTCCTCTTTGGTTAGGCCATAACTTGGGACTCGATGATCCATTTGAAGTGATCTTGGTGTCTTTGGAAAGCTAAGACAAGGCTCTACAAGTTTCATGAAGAAATCAAGAGCTGGATCAGACTTATAAGGGTCCAAAATATCCCTGCAATGCAGAGTGGGCTTGTTGTGACTGGAATCTGGGCAGTCTGCACATATTGGACTATATAGTGGGCTGTAGGCCTCCTTTGGAATTGAAACTCGGCCATTAGAAAGATAAGACCCATATCTCCAACTTCACTGAAGACCATTTAGTCAATAGATGTCGTTTTAGGCATGATTATAAAGTTACAAGTTGGTTTGAATTTGGAAACATGTTCTATCAACCTAACTTGAGGTAGGTGCATTATTTTTGGCATATCTGGAGTTGTAAAAGTCCAAATGGCATGAAACCAATGCCAAAATTTCAAGGAGACAACTAGCTACAACTTTTATGAGACCTCCAAGCCAAAATACATCATTTAGGTCATGAAAAGCAGGCTGGAAGTCGGAGTAAAGTTGCTGACTTGAAGTCACCAACCAACCTACCATGCACCAACCCACCACCAAGCATCAAGCTTCCATATTTGACAATTTTCATGTTTTTACAGCTTGCATTCAGATTGTTTTCAATTACAAAATTGGCTTCTAGGATTAGTATAAATAGAGTCAATCTCTTTGTATTATAAATCATTCAATTTTAAGTAAGTTTGAAGAAAGTTTGAGTATTTGTGAGAGTTTTCTTTCTCTTCTTCTCCATTCTCTTTAGAATTTCGTTTTTATTCTTTTATTTCTGAGTTCTTCCTTCCCATCCACGGAAGGCTAGGCTCTCATAATCAATCCAAGGGACTAGCCATCTTGATGTTTAATTTGGAGATCTTGTTTCGCTTGTTCATATTGCTTAATTGTTATTCAAGTTTCTCTTCTTCCTCTTTTGATTTTTATCTAGATTAAATTGCTTAATTTGATTTAGATGTTGATATGATAATAGCTTTATTATCATGTATTCAAAGAGGATCACAAAGACTAAACAATATATCAAAGTTTTTTGATGGATTGTTTAGCTTGGTTAAATCCTTGATCTTAAGTTAATCTATGTTTGGATGGTGCTTACTTTATCTAACCTTGGTTAATTAAATCCTAGATGCTTATATAGTAGAGGATTCTTGGATCATGTTGAGGCGTCTTGATGTGATCTAAGGCCAAGAACATAGTTAGCAATTAAGTGAACTCCTTGTGATCAATGATGAGTTAAACTCAAGATCGGTAAATTTCCTTGGATTTGTTGCTTCTTTAGATTTGTTTACAACTTTAAATCTCGTACTTTTGTCAATCTTGTCAATTAACAACAAAACCCCCTTTCTAATTATCTTGATCTAATTAAATCTTTATTTTTGGATCCTTAAGAGACGATTTAGTTCATTCTCTATACTACAAATTAGTTTGTGAACCGGTAAATTTTATTATTTGATGGGTCTCGGCAACCTCTTGTCAGCGCTCTAGGCGTTTGAGCTATCTGGGCACTGGGAATTAGGCGCTCAAGCACGCGGGTGGCAGAAAATAATTTCTTCAGTGTCGCGCGTGCTCAAGCGCCGGAGATGCAATGCTCAAGCGCTGATGTTCCACCGCTCGAGCGGTAGATGTCTAGAGATTTAGTGTTGTTCCTACCTTGTGAGCACTCAAGCGCTAGTTTGGGCGCTCAAGCGTTGAGCTTCCAGCAAAAATGATGTTTTTCTCCTTTACTTTCTTCTCCCAATTGCAGCTAATTCTAACTTGAACTGCACCTAAAACCAACCAAAGCAATTTTATGAGAAAAACTGAACTTAAAAGTGCAATAACTACTAAACTTGACTAATCAAACAAGTCAACTAAATTATATGAAAATCCTAAACAAAATTATTAAAGGGAAGCATAATCCTAGTTAATTGAGAGAGATTAAACTAGATAAACATGAAATGTATTGCAAATATCATCCCTCTATTGCCACTCCCTTCCATCCTCTTTAATAACTCCCAAACACCAATTTTTGTAAAATTTACTATGTCATTTCATTCTATTCCCTTACATACCATCCTCCCAAACATAGACTTAGGGAGCTTTCGAACCATCATCCCAAGGTAAGAGGAAGATTACTCTCATCAACCAACCTGGTGGTAGGAAATAGGATTTGTGATTTGTTGGTGAAAAATCCATTTAAGGATTTATTCACTTGATTGTGTGGTTTTATGATTTATGGTTTATGCTTATTTATTCTATGTGCTTATATGTTTTTGATATATTGCATGAAATGGCTATGGTTGAAGATATGGTATGACTTATATATATATATATATATATATGGATGAAATGATTCATATATGGATGAAAAGTATGACTATGAACATGTATATGAATGATTAGAGTCATTGAGTCAATGTGGAAATGGAAGATTTTTGGTCCAAAGACCAAGAATGGCTCTTGACCATTTAGCCCAAAATGTTAGCATCAATGGCAAAAAAAAAGGGTTTTATTAATTGATGATCCAAAGTGATTAGGAAATAAGTAGTAGAGTTAAAGATTTATATGGTTAAAAAGGAAATGAACAAAGTTTTAAAGTGAGAGAAAGAAACTATTTCAAAGTAACATTGTTTTCTTAAAGATTTTTATTTCGAAAATATAAGAAATATTTTAGTTATGGGTTAAGGTTGAAATTAATGGTTTATAGTAGAAATGATTTTGAAAATCAGTTTGAAAATTAAAGTATTTTACTAAGGGTTAGTTTTTAGTGAAAAAATCAGCAACAAATTTTAAAACGTTTGATTTAAATCAAAATAACTTAGGCCCTGTTCGGGGTGGTTGTAAGTTTTTTGTTTTTTATTTTAAAAGCTAAATTTGACAACAAAACGTATTCGGGTAAAATGGGGTTCAAATTGGTGTTTTACTTAATTTTAAAATAGTTTCTTCTAAGGCATTAAACCATAAAAATAGTTTTTGTGATTTTTGTTTCAATTTTCATCTTAAACCACGTTCTCTCTCATGCCCTTCCACGTCTCTCTCTCGTGCCCTTCACCATTCCTCTTCTGCTGGTGGCTCTTCTGCTTTTAACTCTCTTGCTTTTGTGAAGGTATTTTCTCTCATTCTTCCCTTTCTTCTCTGGCTATTTTTTTTTCTATATTTTTGTCTCTGTTGTATTTTTTCCCACCCTTTCATTTTCTTTACAAACCCTTCTCATCATTTCTCCCTCCCCTTCTCAACAAGGTTGATGTTGTTACAGTTATGGTTTTGATTTTGTTGGTTTCTAATGATGTTAATCACTCACAATATAGTTACAGTTAAGTTTCATTCACCAATAAGTTTTAGTTTCTAATTCTATTGATGTAAAATGACTCACGAGATAATAATATCAGTTCTGGTAATTGTGGTTTCAATCACCTCTCTTGCATTTTTCAGCAAATTATGAAAATGCTTATCCTGCAGTAGTTATGAATATTATTGGTTCGTTTAACATTTTTGTTTCATGTACTTTCATGTCAATTAGTTTGTTAGATATAAAAATAGCTCGCATTTTTAAGATAACTTTATTATATGGCAAATGAGAATAAAGCGATTGGAGATGACGTGGTTGAGATTATAGCAACTAAAAAAGATATATAGCCACAAAATGTTAAATCTCATTTCATAGCTTTATTGGAGGAAGAAGTTAAGAAGGGTAATAGACAGACAACTACTCTTACAAAGGCAGCACAGAAACATATCAAGGAAAAGCTAAAAACAAAATTTGACAAGGAATACACAATGGAGCAATTCAAGAACAAATACAATCAGTTCAGAGGAAGATAGAAAGATTTTATTAATTTGATTAATGAAATCATATGATATTTTTAATGTTTTTACTATTTATTCATGTGTAATTTTTGCTCAATAGGAACTGAAAACAAATTATATAAACATTATAATTATTTTTATTATTATTGTTGTTATCGTAGTTGGTCCTTCTACTTATGATTACCATTTTTATTATTTTTATAGTTTTATAATATTAGTTTTGTTGTCAAAAATTATATTATTATATTATTAATTTTTTAAAGTATTTTTTATTTTTTTCTAGACTTAATTTTTTTATTGTCATTTTTTTATTATTTTTATGTGTCAATATTTTTTTTTATATTGGGTGAATTCATATTGAGGCGAGGTAAAGAGAGTGTGACTTGACTTAAAAAAAATGAAACTCAAAACTCAGAACTGAAACTAGATTTGGATTTTGAAATTTTTAAAACATAAAATCAAAAACCACCCCTAATGGGGCCTTAGATTTTGTGAAAAATGCTTTATGTGATTGAAAATTTGTGAAAAATACTTTACGCAATTGAAAATATTGTTAAAACCTTACGCGATTAAAAAATGTTGATTTTTGACTTGCGCGATTAAAAATCTATGAAAATGTTTTTACGTGATTGATAAACGTAACATAAGTATTACGTGATTAAAAAACGTAACCATAGTGTTACGTGATTTTGAAAATGTTTGAAAAGTGCTCTGCGATTGAGAAAAACAACGGAATTGCTGTCGAGCCGATGTACTGGACCCGGACACGTCAGTGAACGTTTAGCCTAGTGGTGGCTTGGTCCTGAAGGGATTAAGTTTTTAAAATAATAATAATTGCATTATTATGTTTTGCATGAGTTAGTTGATCATGCATTGTGAAAGTCCGTTGAGGCTTTGTTATTAAGGCTTTGAGCCTAGGAGATTGAGCTTACACCTATGTGCGGGTGCCAATTGCATAGTGAAGATCAGTTTTGATTTAGGACGTGTCGGGGTGAGGAAATTACACAGGTGACCAGTTGGTTGTTCTTCTGTGCTATGGTAAGATGTGAAATAAACAAGTGAAACACGAGAAAGAGATTGAATTGTGTTTATTAACCTATTGGAAAACTTTTCGTAAATTAGTTCTCAAAACAAAACTTTGGTAGTTCGCAAAATAGAATGGATGAAGAAAAACACTTTATGTAGTCCATTGGACGCAGAAGGGTTTTAAGATAAACTTTGGATTCAAATAGAAAACTATATGTTCAAATAAAAAGCATTGTTAAGAATAATAATAGCAATCCTTAAACATTAGCAAAAACAAAGTAAATCAAAGTAAGAGAAGAGAATATCACACCAAATGTTTATACTAGTTCATTCTCATAATCCGAGAGCTACGTCTAGTCCCTTATACTTGAAGGAATTGCACTAATCTTCACAAAGATTACAAGTATTCTTCACACTGCCTCTTCAGGCTTACAATCAAATATTGTTAATCTCTTTAGGTTCTAACAACAAGTATTTTTTCTAACAAGCCTCTTCAGGCTTACCACAGGGTTAAAAGAAACATGTTTAAGAACACTAACGATCAACTCACGATATGTGAGGATAAACAATAAGCTCAAAGTAAGATGAAAATCTCTATATAAGAGTATATGAAAGTAGTACAAAATCAGATTAAGTAAGCTTTTTCTCTCATTATTATTCTCTTATAGTATCTCTCAAAGACTTCATGTATTTATAGGCTTGTGAGCTTGAACCCATCTTCATAAACTTCTTTGTCCAACAACAATAAATGTTACAGTTCTGGGTTGCATTAAATGCTTAATACTAATAATGTATTGATCTTCCTCTGAAAATTAGACTTGGATATATACATTGCTTGGAAATGTTGATATCTTTGTATTGACTCTTCTGAGCGAGCAAAAAGTTCCTATTTGCTGGTCCTTTATAGAGTTTAAGTATGTTAGCGCCAACATACAAAGTTGACTTCGAATATTGTGTACTTGTAAGAGATCTCATCAGTAGTTAATGCATTTTGTCGTTCTTGTATTTTGAATTGGGTTTAGATGAATGCACTTGAGAGTAAAAACAACAGATATAACACTTGGACAATCCGATAAAACATAATAAAGCAGTTCATCATATATATTGGACGCAAGTAATAAAACGTTAAGTTTGTCTTTAACAGAAATTGTCTTAGTCTAAAACGTTATAAAACCTTTACACGAGAGATACAAATTGGAATTTTACTTTCTTTAGAACGAAATATCATAAGTTCAATTAAAACTTATTTGTTTATTCTAATTTAATATTATTGTTATCTTCAAAACTTGAGGGGTTCAATTACGTGAACTATTTTGGTTCTAATATCAATTACTTGATTTCGTCTTTGGTTTCAACAATCTTCCCCTTTTTTTACGATGACAAACAATATTAAATTTGATTGAGCAAAGTCTTATTCAGTTCAAAAACCATTAGCTTCCCTTGAAAACATGCTATATACAAATTGGGTGCATGTATATTGGACGCATGTGACTTAGGAAAAAAGATTAGTAGTGTTTTTTTGATAAAAAAAAGTTAACGGACGAATAGGAAAAACTTATGCAAGCATAATAAGACTGAGTCCATTAAAGGATCAGAGCAATAAATGTGAACAAGTGAACTAATTAAATCATAGTAGTATTTTTAGTCCAAATTTATAACTAGAGCAATAAAAAGCAAGTTATATAATCAGTATCAAAGCAAAAATTTAAATCAACAATATGAGTATTAGAGCAAATGTAGTATGAGTAATTTGCGATCAGTTAAATATCAGAGCAAATAAACACATATTATAATATCAACATTTAATCACTAGCGCAACACCAACAAGTTATATCAGAGCAAACCAATACATAATTAATAGTTGGTTAGAAACAAAAGTATAAAGATAATAGATGATCAAAGATATGCAACATAAAATTAACAAGTTTAATTTTATTCCTAATTCTTTGTATAGTGTGTATACATAATCAAATTTTCCCAAAATTTTCCCCCCTTTTGTCATCAGACAAAAAGGTGAAGATCATCATCAGTGTCAATAAAAAAATGAAAGAATTTTCAAAGAAACAGAATTTGTAAAAAAAAATGGTATACAAATAGAAGTAAAGAAAACTAAGAAAATTGAGGAGGAGGGGGAGGAGGAGGAAGAGGTCCTTGTGGAAAGTAAAGCTTGAGAAAGCCCTTCAACCCGGCTATATAAAGAGTCCATGACAGCATTGATAAGTGCTTGAACTGCAGGAATAGACACCGGTTGAGGTTGGCTTTCAACTAAAGCTTCAACTTTAGTTACTTTTACTGAACACAAGGCCTCCGAGTGCTTAGTAGGATGAACAATTGAGAGTGGAGCAGGTTCTGAGTGCATAAGATCGTCTTCGTCTACCTTGGCCATGTTGTGATCCCATGGGAGTGGGTCTTGATAGTTCGAAAAGAATTTCTCTCAAAGGTATGGCTTTTGCAGGTTGGATGAGGGAGACCAATTTGCAAGTTCTTCTGAGTCGAGGAAGAAGGTGTAGGAACCAGAGTGTTACAAAGGTAACCCTAAGAGATCATCATAGATGAAATATGGAGTGTACTATTGAGAACACTGACTCATTGAGGTGATTATGTTTGATTTCACCTCTTCACTCAAACCAAAAGAAGAAGCATGCTGCTTACATTCCCAGATGTGTTTCTCCCATAGAGACTTGACTTCATCCTCCTTAGCTTATCCTCGAGAAGATAATTGCCTTAAGAATTCCAAATCTACCGCTGGTGAAGGTTTGCTCGCAAAGACAAAATCAAAAGTAATGGGTAATGGCCATTGATCTTGATTTCTAATCTTTTTGAGGTCTTAGTCTTTGTTCAAATCCACCATGGGTAGTATGGGACAAGTGTGATCTGGCATTATCTTGATGGAGGTCGCTGAGGTGACAATCAGCGAGGGAGGGATGTAAGGCAAATCCATTACGTTGACTCCTCCTTTGATGACACTGACGAAGATGGTGTCAAAAGCAGTGGCGAAGAGACCTATTTCCTCAATAGTCAGGGCCTTGAACTTGAGTTGCTGTGGGTAGATGTACATCTGTTGAGAATATCCATCACAACCTCGATCCTTTCTCTGAGCCATTGAGAGTCCAGGGCCTTTCAATTTCCAATGTTTTATGGTATGGGGCGTCACTCCCATGGTAAAGGTTATGAATCTCCAGTCTCTAATTACAGAGGTTGGAGAGGGTTTAGAGGAGAGAGGAAAAATGTTTTGGATAGGTGAAGTGCGGAGGGGAGGTGCAAAATATGAAGATGCAGGTGTTGGGGTGAAGGCGAAGTTTGTATCTAAGGTGAAGGAGGAGGAGATAGTACTGTTTGAATAGGTAGTGGTGGTGAAGGAGGGTTAAGTGTTTGAGGTGGGTTAACTGTCTGTGGATGGTGAAGTGTTTGGGTTTTAGGTTGAAGGGTGAAGGAGATGGAGTGGGCATGGACACAGTTGTAGGAATAGACGTTAGCCTTTTGAAAAGCCTCTTCATTGTAGTCATCTTCGTCCGAGTGCCCCGAGGCATTGTCAGCTTGGACGCAACCTTTGGCTTTAGCTCGTTTATTATTGGTTGGTCGTCATTAGAGTCATCATCCATAATCAATTTTCATGGATGCTTAGGCTTGGCAGCTTTGGGCGTAGTGCCTTGTGGACGCACTGCTTTAGTGGGGGCTAGTTTCTCTTCTTCCCCAGCATCGCTCATCCAACAATGTCTTGGATAGATTATAGCTTCACCTTTGTCAGATTACTCTGTCCAAAGACTTATTGTACGAGTCTTTTTCCATACACCTTTTTCTCTGCGCCGTTTATGGCGTTGAAAAAGGTGTATACGTTTTGCTCCAAGAAAAGCTTGGTCAGCAGAACACCATATGAGATGGTTGTCTTCTTCCTTTTTCCTTGCACACTTATCTTGAAGTTTCTGAACAATAAGTGTGGGAGGTTTATCTGTTGACACAACATTAAATGGCAGAGATAGAAGGCGTGTCCATTTGAGACTGAGTCTTTGAATCCAAGGAACCACCTTATTTAGAAGTTGGTGAAGGACTCGTGCCTTATCGTGCATCTTAGATGCAATCATTTTTCCAGCAGTGGGATCCCTTAGGAGGACTTCCGTTGTCTAGGAAGGCTTCTCAATATCTTTCTTATATGATCTTGGTTATCATATGTTCTCCCTGGTGATCGAAGACTATTGATGATGGTTTGAAAGCGTCTAAACATTTGGTCTATGGTCTCGTGTTCTCCCAATTTGAAAAGCTTATACTGATGAACCAGCATGATTATCTTGGATTATTTTACCTGAGTGGAACCTTCATGAGCCAAGGTTAGAATGTCCAAGATCTCCTTAGTTGTTTCACAGTTACGGACTTTATCGTGTTCTGATCGTGTGATAGCACACATCAGAAAGTGTTTTGCTTTTGAGTTAAGCTGGTGTCTCATCCATTATCCCTCCGTCCACTGTGGTAGAGGAAGCTCTTGTCCTTCTGCATTTGTGGAAACTTGGTAACCATTTTGGACAAGATCCCATATGTTCATATTTTGCGTGTCGAAGAAGGCTATCATCATCTTCTTCTAGTAATCATAGTCGTTGTCATTGAATATAGAAGGTCTATTCACAGCTTGTCCTTCGTTTTCCGTTGAGATTGTGCTGAATCGTTTTCTTTTGTACTGTTAAATGCTCAACCCAAGAGGTTGAGCTTTGAGCAGGATGGTTAAATTGTGTTTCTTAATCTTTTGAAATTTTTTTCGCAAATTAGTTTTTAGAACAAAACTTTGCCAGTTCACAAAATAGAATAGACGAAGAAAAACACTTTACGTAATTCGTTGGATGCAGAAAGGTTTTAAGATAAACTTTGGATGCAAACAGAAAACTATATGTTCAAATAAAAAGCGTTGTTAAGAACAATGACAATCCCTAAACGTTAGCAAAAACAAAGTAAATCAAGGTAAGGGAAGATAAGATCACACCAGATGTTTATACTGGTTCACTCTCATAACCCAAGAGCTACGCCTAGTCTATTCTATTGAAGGAATTGCACTAATCTTCATAAAGATTACAAGTATTCTTCACACCACCTCTTCAGGCTTACAATCAAGTATTCTTAACCACTTCAGTTTTTAACAACGAGTATTCTTTCTAACAAGTCTCTTTAGGCTTACCAT
Source organism: Styphnolobium japonicum (assembly GCA_023212625.1). Classification (NCBI taxonomy): domain Eukaryota; kingdom Viridiplantae; phylum Streptophyta; class Magnoliopsida; order Fabales; family Fabaceae; genus Styphnolobium; species Styphnolobium japonicum. The sequence continues at coordinate 22,431,142 of JALBWW010000003.1, forward strand.
AGGGTTAAAAGAAAAGTGTTTAAGAACATTAACGATCAACTCACGATATGTGAGGATAAACAATAAGCTCAGAGTAAGATGAAAAACTTTATATAAGAGTATATGAAAGTGTAGTACAAAATCTTAAGTAAGTTTTTTCTCTCATTATTGTTCTCTTCTAGAATCTCTCGAAGACTTCTTGTATTTATAGGCTTGTGAGCTTGAACTCGTTTTCATAAACTTCTTCATCCAATGGCAATAAATGTTATCGTTCTGGGTTGCATTAAATGCTTAATACTGATAGCGTGTTGATCTTCCTCTAAAAATTAGACTTGGTTATCAATGTTGCTTAGAAATGTTGATATCTTTGTACTGACTCTTCTGAGCGAGCAGAAAGTTTCTATTTGCTGGTCCTTTATAGAGTTTAGGTATGTCAGTGCCAACGTACAAAGTTGACTTCGAATATTACATATTTGTCAGAGATCTCATCAATAGTTAATGCATTTTGTCATTCTTTTGAATTAGCTTTGGACGAATGCACTTAAGAGTAGAAACAACAGAGAGAACACTTGAACAATCCGATAAATAAAATAGTTCATCATATATATTGGGCACAAGTAATAAAACGTTAATTTTGTCTTTAACAGAACTTGTCTTAATCTAAAACGTTTATAAAAGCTTTACATGAGATATTCAAATTGGACTTTCACTTTCTTTATAACGAAATATCATAAGTTCAATTAAAACTTATTTGTTTATTCTAATTTAATATTATTGTTATCTTCAAAACTTGAAGGGTTCAATTACTTGAACTATTTTGGTTCCAATATAAATTACTTGATATCATCTTTAGTTCCAACAAGATGAATGCAAGCGCACCGACGATCAAGACGAGACACTATTCCTATTCCGGATTTAGTGGAGAATGTCTCGTATCAGCCATGATGCGCGCTTTGAGAATGTTGAAACACTTGATTTGAGGCTAACGATATATGGACATGTCTCTCAAATTACTCTCTTCGACATTTGTTTTAGCTCCATAGAGTAGGGGTCGATCATTTGTGCATCTGTATAGTCATTTGACATACTGTAGTATTATTGTGGTGCAAATTGATTTGATTTACCCATTGCTTGAATAGCACTGTTGATTAAATGTTGAACTATATGATTGTTTATACTGTTTCTTTACTGCCATACTGAAATGTGATGATGGGGATCTCACATCTTTATTATATTGTTCTGCTTGTTATGTGTTATACTTCTGTTCTGTGAAGACCGCGATGACGTCGATGAGGGATCTGCGGGGCTATGTTAAAGTGCAGTTCCACGGGAGTACTGACACCTGGCGTGTCCACCTCGATACTGAGCGTATTGAGTATGTAGGCGACATTACCCTATCTATGCGTACGACACTGATATGAGTTGCCGAGCTCATTCAAATAGTAAGAATTTGTTCGCAAATGGATTTGTAGCATAAGATAATGAACAAAGTCATCTCCCAAGGATCATGGATGTAATTCAATCAAGTCAAGACACAAAACAATGGGGATTATGTGTTTCAGATTATAGAATCAAGAATTAAAAGAAAGAATTAAGAAAACAATCAATTCAAGATCTATCAGAAATCCAATTTAGGCTATCATTGACCACTAATCATGAACTTGAATCCAATTGAACTGATTAATTAAAACCTAATCGAGATCTCTGCATTAGATTTAAGATTCACTACTAGATGATCACCTAGAATTCAACAAATAAATGAAACACAAATCTATATTAACAATGTCATTTTAGAAACAAGAATTCAATTAACCTAGCTAACAAATCTGTTAAGCTAGTCTTTTCAATTCAGAGACTGTAACAATGATCAATCAACTAAAATTATACCCTAATTCATAATTCTAAACACAGAAACAAAGATCTTTATCTATGCAATTCAGAATTTTGAATCAAGAGAAAAGAAGATAAGATAAAGTTCAATTGCATTCAATTTCGGAATTCAAAGTACAAGGTCTCAAGCCAAACCGAATTTCCTTCAAGCACCTTGGATTGATCTCAAATTTAGCCTTCTATGGCTGCAGTCCAAGGAGGCTTGTAGATGAATAGAGAAAGAACTAGAGAGTGAAACCTAGAGAGCAAGATGAGAAACTCAAAGGTTCAAAAATCTGCTGAATATGAAAAGTCTGATTTCTTGTGCCTCTATTTCCCCCCAAATAATTGTCTTAAAAAATTAAAATACAAGTTTTCCTTTGGATTAATTGTAATCCTCAACCTCTTAGCTTTCCAATGCCACCTAATTTGCTTAATTTGTACTTAAGGCGATAAAGTTATGCCCAAATTAGTCTTATAGGGCAATTGAAACAACCTCTAACTTCACGTGAGAAGCATTCCCTCAAAACTTTGCAGTTTGGAAAAAGGGTATTCATAAGAGTTGTATCCACGAGTTTTATCTTTCATATGGCATTGGTTTCAGCTCCATTGGACATCTCAAGCCCAAGTTATGTCCCAATCTTCATGCTCTGGTCAGGTTCCAGCGACAACTTTCATGTTCTGACTTCTAGGCCTAATTCGGCCCACTATACATCCAATTTAGCTTCACAATTTTTAGATACCTAGAACTTACGATATGACCAAAATACAGAGACAATGTCAAAAACCACGAAATGCTGCAAATTTGCACTTGAGCCCATTGAAACCCAAACTTATAAAACAAAGCCAAATCCAATCAATTAAGCACATAATAGGTATAAAGTACTAAATATGATGGATTATTAACGTATGTGAATAGTATTTATCAGACACGTCATGGCATCCATACATTTTCTTTTGATGTTAATATATTTGTAGAGTTACAGATGCCTATCAGGGAGTTATGGAATTACGCACAGTATACTCCTAGGGAGGATTCCAAGGTTTCATCTACTCAGACTCCCGCTCGTAGAGGCTGGCTCTCATGGGGGTAATTGCCTGTTGAGGATACAAAGGAGGACCTGGAGGAGGATTCTTTCCCTTAGGCATTTGGGACTTTGGCCAGTTAGGTTTGTAGTACAGTGTCTGTATATATTCTTTTAGATACTTACACTACAACAAAAAACGTAATTAGCGGCAGTTGCTCAAGTATATTGGCGGCAGTTTAAACCGCCACTAAAATCATTCCGCGGCGGTTAAGGAACCGTCGAAGTTACTACTGCCGCGAGGTAATGTCGCGGGGGTTTTGGACAATCGCTGGAATAACTGTCGCAGAGCGGCAGTTATAACCGCCATGAAAAAATGGGTAAAGAATGTTGAGTTTAAACTAATCATGCATATCAAATTTCACCTTAGTTGAAGAGAAAGAACTATAACCAAGTTTATGGCATACATCTTGATACAACAGATTCATTCCAGTTGTTATCAATACCATAAATCCACACTTTAATCACACAACTGACCCACCCCAATTGTATAAATGCAATTCTTGATTATTGGCTGACTAAGGCTGAGACAAGAGAAAAACAGAGCAGAGAAACATCAACCAAAGATTAAATTCTTCTACATATGATCCTTAAATCTAACACACATATTGTCACACACTTACAGAGTAATAACAGTAAAACTACACACAATAGCAATATTCTCAAATTATCAGAAGTCAGAGTAAGAGAGCCTTCTTCTAAGCATTTTTCTTCTTCTCTAATCTCTCACTAACAAAAAGGGAGTGCTAATTCAGGATGGTAATAGCTTCTAACCTTACGCCAACAGAAACAGAACAAAAAGATTATTATAAAATCATATAAACAGAAGTACTTCTACTTTCAAGCATCAGCAAAACCGGAAATAAAGTTAACATTAACAAGCCCCTCGGGCTTTTTCTACAAATGGGTTACCGGAAATAAAATCAACATTTATCAAATCCAAAACCAAACCAAAACCAAAATCATTCTCTTACTAATTTTGTCATACACCATCCATTCATTTTTCAGATCAAGATAATACCAACCTGCCATTGTAACACCAGAGCTCCACAGACACCCAACAGAATGCAGATCTTCCTGGTTGCGACGAAATATAGACCTTTCCTAGTGCTTCCCAAGGACCCCAACCTCTCCCTTGTCTTATTTCTCTTCAGAAACGTCTTCTCTTTTCCCCAATCTCTCTTCGATGGTGGTGAGCTCTTCGAACAATGGCAAAGCGCGCAGTGGAGATTTGGTGGCGCCAAACGGTGATGAATGGAGATGCGGTGGTGAACAGTGGTGCCAAAGAAGGGAAAAGAAATGCCCTAATCTATTCTCAAAATTATGGCAAAAGTGGCTAAAACCCTGAATATAGTGGTGGTTTAGATGCAACAGCCGCCAAACGAAATAAAACCGCCATTATCAACTTAATATAGCGGCGGTTTCCATTAACCGCCGTTAAAATTTTTTAACCACAGCGGTTTAGGGAACCGTCGCATAAATCACCGAGATTATTTTAACGGAGGCGGTTTGGCATAACCGCCGCCAGTTCCCTTCTTTCTTGTAGTGTTATGTCTTATGTATTACGTTTAATGGTAAACTATGATATAAGTATATATGATGTACATTATTCAGATTATTGTGTATTGTGTCATTTATATTATGCTAAATTTATGTTATCCGCAAAAAAAAATTTTGAAACCCGTATTTTTCAATATAAAATAATTACGACATGGTTTAGCTTTATAATTCTTTGTCTCAAATGTGACACCCAACGGAAGGTAAAAAGAAATGAAAGAAAGGTGTTTGAAATGACTCATTAATCCCGTGTTTCTCATGATGAAAAATGACCAAGACATATGAGTCAAGTTACCATTCGAGCTTACAAAGTCAGGATGGGATGTGCAACATCGCTCTTAAATTTATATTTATGAGAAAATTACAATAATTTTTTTGTTAAATTAATCAGTAAGTCCTTGTACTTTTTGAAAATTTTTAAATAAGTTCTTATAGTTTAAAAATTATAAATTGATCCTTATAGTTTTAAAAACATTTTTAATTGAGTCCCTATAAAAATTTAACAATAGGTTAGATCTATGATCCCATTAAAATATCTTTTTGAAACTATAGGAATACATTTATAGTTTTTAAATTATATGGACTTATTTGAGAATTTTTAAAAATTATGGGGACCTATTGATTAATTTAATTTAATTTTTTCTGAAGATAAATATCAAAGACCTCCTTAGTAATTTTAAATATTATAAATAGTTTTTAATTTATATTTACATTATAAAAGTAGTCCCTGTCGCGTGTCTAAATTTATTATACAATTATCGCATTACTTCTATAATCTCCTAGAGTATATATTTAAATAATAGAAATATTTTCACCAAAAGAATAATAGAAATATTTTTTTATCTTTTATTTATAAGAATATTTAGATACAGGTAAAAATAAAATGATATCAATTATAATTATAAAGTATTATTTATTTTTTTTATCTATAGTTGTGTTTTTTAAATATAAACAATGTGACATTTTAAGTTATTTGATTCTAAATTTAACAGGAAAAATTGAAATGCAATTGTTGTATTCAAATATTAATAAAAAAGACTCGAACGCTAATTAAATCTATTTATATTTAAAAAATTTAATAACATTTAATGATAGAAGATATTTCTGTGATATGATAATAAATAATAAAGGACCTAATTATAAAATTTGTAATTAGAAAAGAAGTTCCTATCATTTCTCTATACCCCTACTACTACAGAAATCGCCATGCACAGATCTTAAATATTATAATAATTAATACGATTAAGAGTGTATGAATCCTTAATAATATTATTAAATCGATAATGAGAATGAACGTTTGATTTGCATAAATGGATGACAAATCTTTAAAAAGATTCTTTTATACAATTAAATAACAATAAAATATTCCAGGAAGGTTAAGTCCAGCTTAATTAGTATTATTCCATACTATAATTATCCTAACCAACAATTAGAACATGTTATTGGAGCATCCAAACAGGTAAAGTCGTAAAGATTGTATGTTATCAGATACTGCAAGGTGGAGGTGGGGGCAATATATATAAGCTGAAAGGAATTAGATGGTGATTGTTGGTGCAATAAGAATCACTTACTTACCCTACAACAATCCTTGCCAACAAAAACAATTAGTCATCCGTCCAGCATTATTATAACGATAAAGACGGGGCATCTATTTATCTCACTGAGGTTATGGTATCCTACAAAAGTAATTGCAAGGTTGGTGATTAGCATTAGCTGTCTTTCTGAAAATGCAAGTTTTTATATAAGTAAAAGGGAGAAAAAAAGATAGTTAGGTTGCCCTTTATCAATTGATGATATTAGTTAAGGTTTAGTTTGGTATACCTAAAAAAATGTGATTAAAAAATTAAGATATGGATTTTGTTGGGTATCCTCTTGCCAATACTAACAAAAGAATTAATTCGGATCTGCAATTTGCCTACGTTTACCCAAAACAAATCTTTTATTAATCAAATCAAAAAGTACAATCAATTTAAAACCTTACTCTCTCAAACTCAAAAATCCTAATTACACTCAATTTGCGCTAACAAACTCACAAACATTGTTTCTAATTTCTCTCACACACCCAGTGCACGATTCTCTTGCCCAAAGAAATTAAATTCTTTTAAAATGAGGCACATTCCTTACATCATCAAGTGTCTTGACACTAACATTATGTAATTTAATTTTGACTTTACCCTTTCCATGAATATTTAATTTATTAACAAGCTTTACAACTATTGTCATTAAAAATTTTACATTGTCACCATGCCGTTTAACGAATATATAAAGCTAATCTAGAAATCCAAGTTGAATTGCAACAAAATATGGCTACAATCATGTTTGATTTAAAAGAATGATAATCAGAATCTCAATTGAAGTCGACAAAAATAGAATTGTCAACAAGTATGTTGTAATCACAAAACTATGTCGACATTACAGTTGCTAAATGTTAAGATCGTCACATGAAGTTGTCAAAGACAAGAAAGAGCCATTGGAGGAAGTTATTAATGGCTAGTGACGATAGTATTAAGATTGTCGAAGAAAATAAGATAACTAAGACAAGAGAGTCATGGAATCAACGGTGACTTCATCGTAAGGATATTAATTGAAATATAAGAACGGTTATGAAAGGAAGGACTTAGTGGCAGTAGTTTTTCCAAACTTTTCGGCTTCATGGAGCATGGGTCATTATCACCTAGAGGACACAAATGGGGAAACGACACATAACCGTTCATGTTCAAATGAATCCAGTAGTGTTAACCGTCGCATAGTGCAGTAATCTACTTATTGTAGGATTTTAAATTCAAACATAGGCTGTTATTTAGTAAGTCTATAAATAGGGAACTTAGGTTTCTTAGCAAAGGGTCTTGAAACTTTTACACTCCTCACACGGCATTAGGAAAACAAAGCCTTTCAAGCACCTCTTTTCATTTCGTTTCTTTAAATTCCAAGTCAGTTACATTCGTGTAATTTACTTCAACAAGTTTAATACCATGTTCTTACTTTCTTTCATTGTCCTCTTCATTCTCTTTACTTTCTTGTTCTCATTTAACACATATCTTTGATCCACTTTGCACCTAAACTATAAATTTGGTACTGTTAAAACGCAAAGAACACCACTCAAAAGAGGAAGAATCCCCTTCCTAGATTACTTTCAGGGACCAAATGAATTGTCGTTGTGTCGACAAATTTCACCAGAAACAACAACTCTAGGGTCACAAGCATAAAATGTTTCAAACAATTCTATATTTGCATAAATATGATTGAAATATGTAGAGTCTAAAAGCTAATCATCACTCAAATTAACCTTAATAAAAATGGTCTTTCTTCCCACTTTAGCTACATATTTTAAGTAAATGTACTTATTATATAATAAATAATTAAATACGATATATAGTAATTGTGTTAATTTTATTCATTTACTGTACATTAAATAAAACTTTTCATTTAAATTGTGATATTTTTTTTTAAAAAAAAGCTTGAATAACATGCATACTGTATACTTTTAATGTAATAATAGAACTAAAAGTAAAAAAAAAAAAAACATTTATTAGCAACACAAGGAAACTGATACCCTAATTACATATTTAAAAGAGATTTTATCAATACTATTCAAACAACATTATGTTTGAATTATTTTTTAAGTAATAATTTTTAAACATAAAACACTACACTTCAAACTCATTTGGAGAAATCAAATGGATACAAAATCTAATTTAAAAAATCTAATACGAAAAGAAGCCAAGTTTTTTTAAAAAAAAAAAAACTTCTATTCAACAAAAAAAATATGTAAAAAAAATTAGGGGAGGCCATGCCCCTCGCTCAATATGAGGAGCCACCCAGTGACTACCAATTATGTTTGGCTGTTTTCATATGCCTCATGTCTTAATGTTTTCAAAAGGTAAGAGTTATTCGAGTCTCAGATTTAATTAAAAATATTTTGTAAAACATGTTGTCTATTTCAGTTGGAGGTTCATGCATACTCAATGACTAAAAGGTTACTTGGCGTTTTTTCGCAAACACTTGTTGATGACTTGCTAATTAATGAAAAACTTATAACCCAATCTTAGCTTCGCCAAAAAAATTAATTACTGAATGACCTTGAAATGTGCAAGATACATGGTGGTTTCAAACTGATGACCTCTCAAAATTCAAGCCATTATTAGTTTAAGAAAGTACAAGGCTACAAGCCATCGTCACAATCCTTCATTTCCTACCAACTAAGTCTACAATTACAAGGTTACAACAATTTAAAGAAAATGTACAACATACACAGTGAAAAGAAAAATCTAGAGGGAAGTAATGGCCGTTCTGCAACATGGACAATGAGAATTATTTTCTAACCATGGTTTCAAGCATCTGGAATGGAATCTATGAGCACAAGGGAGATGTATCAGTGTCTCTCCAACCTTGAATGGCTCCAAGCACACGGCGCAATCCTCTTGTTCTGAGGCCTTCCAGCTCAATTTGGACCAACTGAACCTTCTTGAACCACTTTTCTTAGACCCATATACCTCTATGTGCAACTCTGCTAAGGTTGTCCTTCTGTCCTCCACACGCTTCACTTTGCTGTTTTGCCTAGTAATTGATTATAAGTTTAAAAAATAAAATAGAGAAAAAATCACTTGCTAATCTGGGATTCTTCTTCTAGGTTCATTCAGATCTGAGTTTTGCAGGCATAAACCATGAAAAAATACTATTTGCTCTTTTTTCTTTTTGTTATACCTTTGGTTTTCTGATTTCCTCTGTGCTCTGAACTTGTCATCCAATCTCTGTTTGGCTTCTCTGGCTGCTCCTCCCAGTTTCTCATCTGGGTATGCCTGGTATAACACGCTTCTTTGCTGATTACATTCAAATCCAGAAAGAAAATTAAGCCATCCCCCTTAACAATGATAATAACATGTACAAACAAAGAGACAGGTAATTCAATGGTGTGATAGAGACAGAGAGAAAGAGAGAGGTAGAGAGAGATGGGTATGTTACCGACCAGTGAGGAGGATGAGGAAAGAAGGGATTCATGGTTGCTTGCATACAAACAGAGGGAAGAGCGCCTTGAGGAATTATGGGCAGCCATGGTTGGTGAATCCAAGTATCCTCCACTCTGATGGAACCGTCTCCTTCGGGCACATTCAACTCCCGGAAGCATTCCAGCCATAGTCTTTGTCTATGTTTGAAGAACGCACAAGAGTTCTTAAGCTAGTCTGTGTTTGAAGAACGCACAAGAGTTCTTAAGCTATGGACTTGTTCTATACTTCTATATAAGATAGTTCGTCCTGTCACAGCTGTGCTGACAGATGGATAAAAAAGAAATGCTCGAATTCATAGAGCAAAGAAACCGCCTGCCCTGGTAGAAATGATGGAATATGAATATTGGAGTGGTGGATTAATTAGAAAAGTAGATTGTTTAGCTTCTGTCGAAACCAAGGGAGGAATACATACAGAAGATGGGGCCATAGCTTTGACAAGTCAGGAGGAGCCCAATGTCAAGGAGATCTTTCTTCAAAAGCGAATTAGGTTTATATGTTATTTCATTTTTTTATGCTTATTCACTTACACTCCACATGACTTATATTTTTCCTTAACTAGAAGTCTTTCTTTTCTTTTCTTCTCTTCTCTTTTCTTTTTTTTTTTTCCAATATTTTGACAACTATCATGGGACCTTTATCACTTAGCTTAGTTTCCAAAAGCTACTTCCTCTTCTTAACACCTATTTCACTTTCTAAGAGTCACTACTTTTTACCAAAGTGTCAGTCTACCAATGCTCCAAGTACGAGCTAAGTTGAACCCGTTTTTCTACTTGAGTGAGGACTTACGCTCCACTTGAGTTTTGGTGATTTATAACTCTTCTTTCTCAATAGAGGCAACAACCACAAAGCACACCAATTAAGGGTATTTAAGATTTGGATTTGTTTGATTTTGAGAAGAAAAAAAAAGTTATCCAAATCAAACCAATCAGTTTTCCTATAATAAGAACCGATTGGTTTGATTTTGTTCTAACACTTAAAATTACTTTCAAAAGATGCGCAGAGAGTCCTAATATATAAATCATTGAAAATAACATTGATATAGGGGAGCAAAGTACATGAATAAACGAATTATTTCGATATCTAAGATTTTTTTTAGGTAAAGGTAAAGATAATATTTATTAATTACTAATTATATTTTAAGAGATTTTAAAGACAATTTTATTTACGAGAAATTCTTGTATAGATTTAATCTATACAATTTCTGTAAACTAATCAAATAAGAAATTGACTTATAATCATCTTCCATTAAATAATTTTACAAATTCATGTGTCAAACAATTATTTTACATTATAAATGATAATGTGTTCAATTTTTATTAACTTAGTTTATATAAATTGTGTAGATTAAGGCTATGCAAGAATCTCTACTTAACTACACACAGTGTAAGATAATTTTCTTACATTGTCCCACTTATTATATGTCACACAAGTTATGTGAGTTGTCCGCTATTTTTCACTAATCACACATTGTTCATCATTAGTACTAAAAATGTAAATGTTGTCAATAAAATTAAAGATAATAATTATCTACATAATTAATGTGACACATATTGAGTGGTGGAGTATAAAAGCTTTGTATTACACCCAATTTATCTAAAAATATCTCCTCCAAACATTTAATGTGGGAATTAAAAACTAATAAATGTTTAATAATTTATCAAAGATATTGATACAAAAATAAAATTAAAAAAGACTGAGTATAGTAACAACTCCTATGAATCAAATATATACGTAAAAATCTCTACAAATGGTGGACGCTAATTAGCATAAATGTCGAAATTCATTTAGTGATAAACCGGAAAAGACACTCATTCATAAGATAAAAATATAAAGAACAAGCTATGATGCGTACTTCAGCTGTGGTTGAGCCGCCTCATTGTGTGCTTCAGCTTTTATATTTTATGGAGAAAATGACATTTTAAGTTGGCTTAGTAGAAAAATATTTTCATTTAGTTCTTAAATAAAATAAATCAAGTATTTAATTAATTTAATTAACAGTTTACATATAATTAATTAATAATTTATTTTTATTTTGATACTTGATATGTAGTTCATTGTATATAAATTATGGGTTAAATTAGTTAAATATTTAGTTAATTTTATCAAAAAATTAAACGAGAATACTTTTTTTCAAGTTAACTTTAAGTGTGTGTTTAGATTAGCTATGAAAAAAAATTATGTGAAAAATTGATTATGTGTATAATCGATTTTCAAGAAAATCAATTATCAGAAAAGTAATTTATATTTAGATATGTACATTCATAATTGATTTTATGATAAGGAGTTTTGTTTAAATTGTATAAAAAAATCACTTTTATGTATTAAATTATCAAAAGATGTATGAAATGATTGAAAGAATTATTTGATTGAAGGTAAATAGGTATTTATCTCTTTAAACTTTTAAAATAATATGAAATCAAATAATTAAAAGTTTAAAATAACAAATTTTTTTAAAAAAACTTTTTTTAATTATAGAAAAATAATCTTAACATATAATCAATTTTACATACTTTAAACAAACAACATAAATTTTAGATAAAATAAATTTTTATTTTAGTGATTCTCCTATTTTATAATAGATAGATTCAGTTTAGCGCATGAATTTTACATATAAAAATACTATATGAAAATTATATTTTAATTTTTTATTTATATTTTCAAAGCATACGAAATTGAAAATTTACACGTTGCAGGTTGAGGAAAAGCAAGGAACTTATTAAGGAAGAGGGAAAAAGGACAAAAATTAAAAGGTGGAAGGTTCATTGCGGGTGCCTCGCAGCCACCTGGAACTTTCAGATTCAATTACAATGGGCCTTCATGTTTACCACGTGCAGTCATCTGCTAGAAACAAAGTCGCGTCGCGAGTCGTGACCCACCCACCATCGCATCCAACAATTTCCCCTTACCAAACTTGATACATTATTAGTAAAAAAAATTGTACATTTAGAATTTTTAGAAAGTTGTTATAAAATTTATTTTTTTATAATTTGATAATATATAATTAAATAATAGTATAAATAGATTTTATAATTATAGTAAATTAAAATTAAAATTAAAATTATATTTAAAATGCAAATACATGAGTGTGTTACTTGTGTACGATATGTTTATATATAATTTTAATATATTATTTTATGAATAATACTTAGGTTAAAATACAAAAAATCTCTTGTCATGTTTTAAAAAATTTAATATACTTTTAAATTTATTAATATTATTCTCTAAACTAACAAAATAGTATATAATAACATTTTTGTTAACCTTTCATTTAAATTATTAATGAAGAAATAGTCATGTGACTGTATGTATTGATTTTTTTACAAATTTTATATTAAATTATTAATATTTATCTTTCAAATTATCTATATATTTCTTTTTCTAGACACATTAACCACACACCATCATTCGAGATTTTGAGGAATTACTTAAACGGTTGTGTGCACTATTTTTCTGTTAGTGATTTAAATAAAAGGTTAACATAAAATATTATTATATATTATTTTGTTAGTTTAATGAGTCGTGTTAGTGAATTTAAAAGCACATAAAAGTTTTATAAACTTGAATTATAATTGAAAGAGGTTCTTTACATTTTAGCATAATATTTTACTATGTCAATAGTAAAAATAAAATAGTTGATACATTATAATTATAACAAAGTAAATTAAAATTATAATATATAAATATATGAATTATTTAAATTAGGTATATTAAAATTAAATTCCAATTAAAAAATATTAAGAATAAGAGTTAAAGTTTTATCAGGATAATTAATAAGATACTTTAAAATAATAATTATACATTTTTATTACCAATCGAAACTACAACACTTGTCATCATTTTAATTGAATTGATTAATAAAGGTTTCAAAATTATATAAAGCTTCAATTTAAGAGCTTTTATTCAAAATTTCATTTTGATTTTTTTTTTTGGCGAGACACTCTCAACTATTTGAGTAAACTAAAATGCAGTTGTACAAAAAAAAATAGTTTCATTTAATCACATTAAAAACTGAAGTTAGTATTCATAACAAGAGGAAAACTATTATTTAATGTTAATACATGTGGGGTATTATTCCAATGACATATTATTTTTTTAAATCACCATTCAAATAACCAATTTTCAAACTTTATAACATAATAATCATAATCTTTGTTGTGATTATTATAATATTTATTAAAATTAATTTCAAAACATATGGTTCCAAGATAAAACAAGTTGTATAAAATGGATTAAATAATAATTCTCCCTAATTAAAAAGCATCTCTCTTTATCATTGTATTTTATAAAAAAATTATTCATATTTAATTACAAAAAGTGGTAGTAAGGATATGTTACTTCAATATTACTAGTCACTGTGCCAATTACATGCCTAAAATCTCAAAAGGCAAGTAAAGATCCACTTAGTGTATTGCCTTTCAAGTACTCATTCATAGGCTTTCCTTAAAGAGAGGCAACTCATCACCAACGTAAAATTATTGTCCAATGAAAAATTCGTACTCATATACTTAAAAAGTGAAAATCCTTATTCGAAACCTTTACAGTAATTGAGTCAACCCACTTTACTTATTTGATAAGAATTTGAATCATGTTACACGGGAATAACTTTCATTTTCATAACTATATATGAATATATCTGAGTTTACCATAAAAAAAAATAATAAAGTGGATCCAATTAAATTTAAGTAATAAAGCTATACAGTTATATACAGTTGTGATTAAATAAAAGGCTGCGTTGGTAGGATTGCTAGTTATAATATACGGATGGATGAAGCCTCCTACCACTTTAAAAATTGGTGTCTTTTTTAGTTTCAATATTTAAAGCTAAATTATGTTTGGCATGTTAAAATGGTGATTCTATTTTTTGTATTTATTTTATGATATTAATATTCTTTTAATCAATTTGAAAAGAGTCATAAAATGGTTATTTTATTCTAAATCTTGATTCTTTAGGTATCACTGCTCCTTCTTTAGGTGGAATGTGTCATTCTTAGAAGGCGTGAATGGAGAAATTTTTTCCTCCCAACTTACTTTTAATCATTATTTTATTTTTCATTTAATAAATATCTATATATCTTTTTAAGTAATATAATTTTCATTTGACTAATTTTATGGTAGTAAAAATAATTTGAGTAATAATAATAGTTTAATAAATATTAATTATTTCATTATAAGTGAAATTAATATTTGGTAATTTGCTATATTATCTTTCCATCGTACTTTTATAACTTTTAACAGCATTATTTTTGTATCTTTTATTAAAGGTATTTATGTCACTTGAAATTTTATTCTATAGTAATTATTTATAATAAACATAAAATAAAATAAAATTATCATTTCATTCTAAATACAATCAAACAATAATATAAAATACTAATATACTGTGTGGCACAAGTGGTAAATATTTAGGCCCTTTAAGTATGTGTTCAGGGGTGCAATTCTTGACCCATGTGTATGGAAAAAAATTTATTGAGAGATGTCAACTCTTTAAATAGATCTCAGTGCCTTAAGAGATTAGTTTCCGCAGTAATTACGCATGGGGATACCCTAAAAAACAAACAAAAACAATAATATGAAATAACTATTTTATTCTAAGTCATTTGATTCACATCCTTAATTATTCCGTAAAATATATATGATTATGTGTAATCAATGTGCTCAAAACTCAAAAGTCATAGGAGAAAAGGAAACTTTTGTATCAAAATGATTTTGCGGATATTTGAAAACAACACCAAGTCTTAACTCAGTCTATGTGAAGTTATAATATAACCTCTTCACACAGACCAAGTTGAAATTGGAGAACCTTACCCAAAAAAATTAAATAAAATAAAAGTTAAAATTGGAGGGAGGCATGCAATGTGATTGATTTGCAACCAAGTCCAGCCCTCTCTCCCTCCTCTCTGTCTCATTTCACTGTCTCACAATTATAGACTCGAATAGATAGGGCGAAAAATGTGCTCACATGAGTCGTCCACTTGTTTTTGTGGAGTCCACAATTAAGTGAAGGGAAAATGAGCTTTGACGTATTGCACAGACTCAGCATTCACCACCTCCCTGATTATCTGAAATTTTGTTCGAAGGGATATCGACAAAGATCCCAATCATGTCACATGGTGGACTGAGGTTGGAAAGCGATAGAGATATTAGAAAAAACCATAATTAGTGAATGAATGATACAGCATCCCATATAAGATTGTTGTAAAGCAAATCATTTTAATTAATATTGGAATCGGAAGGCCTTTACATCTGTAATAATCTCATACTTTAATCAAGGATGATCTTTTTGTCCATTCTATTCCCTGCCAAATGTATCTCAGCTCAAATTATTATGAGGTATGATTCAATTGGCAATTGAACTTGATGTAAATGAATTTTATTTGTAGTATAGGAATTTAAATTTAATTAGAAGTCTCTTTTGACCATAGTGACATTATCAGATGTTCCAATAAAAATTAATCTCATATCTAAATATCATGACGCACTTCATAAAAGACCAAAAAAATGTATCCCACCTCATCTAATCTCATTTCATGTGCGGTAGGTCATGAAAACCCACCTAAAGTGGCTCTTTTCAAGATGAAAAAGAAAATCTGGTGGCAAATAAAATATGAGCACGGCTGTATTGGGATGTATCTATTTACACAAAGCTGACCAAATTTTAAAAGCTTTCACATTTCAATCATTTATTATTTCTAATTTTATTTGAATATAAAATATAATAATATGTACACATTTTCATTTTGATCTCTAAAAATTATTTTTTTCATTTTAATCTCTCATAAATATACCCACTTTCACTTTAGTCTATTCGTTTCTTCTTTCACTTTCATAAGTGGTACAATTAGTGACTTGAACATTTATTTCTTGAGATGTCGCCATTTTCTGCTAACATGGATTTTACTAACAACTCTAGATTACAAATAAGAATTTCTCAAAAATAAAACAATAAAACGAAACAGGTTTCTTGATTTCTTTTTCATTTTGTTAAAGACCCTCACCGCACAAGTGAAAGAAGAACGGGGGGACCAAATATATATATATATATATATATATATATATATATATATATCTGAGTAACTAAAATAAACAAGAAATAATTCCGAGGAACTAAAATGAATATGAGCACAGATGTAAGAGAGTCATTTATTTTTTTATTAAAAAAAAACTCCGATTGACAAAAAAAAGGAGAGAGTATATCTAGAAAGAAAATAATATTTCACACTTTAATTTATTTGAGTTAGATAAATCAGGCTTTAACGAAAAGATTAAAAGAGAATAATCGATTGCATAATGCGTTTCCAGTTTACGATATTTTGACAGTTGCAAAAGTGCAAAGCCCACTATAGACACCTGTTTTGGGCCTCGTTGTTTGAAGACCAGATTGCTCCTCAAATCAAACTAATGATTGGTCTTTTTATGGACTGAAATGGGTGAATGATTGATTCGGCTGGAGATCAATCCAGTTTGACTGTATGGGAGCTCAGCCAGCCGTAGACCGACCCTTAGACCCACCTTACCTGTCAGTGGACTGGTAGGAATTATTTAAACATTAAATATTTATTTTGATATTTTAAAGATATAAATATCATTACTTAAATCCTTTAATAATAAATATATTAAAATCATCTTTCAATATCAATTTTTAACATCAAATTAATCCTTTAATGTCATTTTTTAATATCAAATTAGTCATTTAATGACATATTTTACATCAAATGGTCATCAAAAAAGACCAATTTGATGTCAATAATTATTAGAGGACTAAACTAATATCATTTGTATCTTTAGAATACTAAAATAGGTATTTACTTTATAATGTAGTTAGTTAGTATTAAAGTCGGGTCCAAGTTATGTGGGGATTAAGTAAAGATGAACGATACTTTGTAGCTTCTGGCTATGATGTTGCTTTGAAGCTCTTCTTCCCAAAAGACTTCCTTGCACCCAATACAAACCAAAAACAAGCTTGGAGATCCCTTTGAAAGCTCAAGGCAGCACCCAAAATTAAATTGTTTATGTGGAAGCTATTGCACAATAGTCTTGCAGTTAAACAAAACTTTTTTCCCCGCGTATGTAGCACCTTGAATCTTACATGTAACTATTGTAATGCTAATGTTGAAACTTATATCTATGTCTTTATTACCTACAACAAGGCTCAAGCTACTTGGAATGTGTCACCCCTCATGTTAAGAGTTGATGCTCTGTTACATACTGATATGGTATAATGGTGGACAAAATTGATAGATGAGTTAAAGAAAATAAGTGCTCAAGATGGTTACATGAAATTGGCTGCTTATACTCTATGGTGTCTTTGGCTGAATAGAAATGATTTTCTCTTTAAACAGCACTTTTGGTCTCCTTTTGAAGTTGCTAACAAGGCTTACAATGAGTGACATGAATTTTGGGAAGCCTTAGGTTTACCTTCATGAATTTTTTTAGAAACAACCCCTTTGTACAAGCCTTCTGTGCTTTGATCTGTGGGTTGGCTTATGTTTACATATTTTTTTTGGAGGTTCTCTCTTCTGTACCACTCCCAAGGAGTGTGTTGTTGAACATTTAGCTCTCTCATTGTATGTGGGTCAGTGCTCTACATTTTCCATGTACTCAGTTCTTATCTTAATGAAAAATCTCTATCTTTGGTAAAAAAAATAATATTAACTGATTGTAAAAATGGAGTTAAAAGGACTAAAATAGGAAATTCGATTATCGAATTTGTATGAGATTAATCATTGGTTGGTAATTGGAGTTTTTTTGTGACAAAAAATTACTTGTACTATTTGATTGTGTCAATTAGTTTGTATCAATTGGTACTTTCATTTGTATGAGATTGATTATTAGTTTTATCTTATTTTATGAGTAATTGGGGATAAATTTAATGAAAAAATGCAAAAAATGCACTCATAAGGACATGTTTAATGTAGGAAAAAAAATTAGTTTTTTGAATATATACTAAATATACCTTTCAAGTTAAAAAAATTCTAAAGAGTAATTTTTTGTTTTGGTTTGTAAAGAGTAATGTTATCTTTTTGGTATGGTAGAATAGGGAAAAGAAAAGTTAACTCCTAATGAAGGCAACTCCACAGAATCGACTAAGAGTAACCTTCCCAAACCAGGAGGTGGTGTAAGCCAGAAAGAGCAAGCAACATCTCTTTTAGCTCTACTCTTGTCACAAGGAATTTGAAGCTGGCCTTAGTGGAATCTCAAGTAATTTGTGGGAATGTCATCATGCTTAACTTGCAAAATGAAGAGTTTGATTTTCTCAGGAACACATCGATTCCATATCCAGCACCAAGTTGTCTAAGTGTTAAGCATATGTTTGGAAAACAGTCGGTGATACACAAACTTGACATCATACAAACCTATAACATTGTCGTTAAACAAGGGCATCCATCACATAAAAAAGAGTGAATTGAGTGATTACAAAATTTAACTCAATTTTGAGCACTTGTGGGTTTTGATGCAACTAATTAATACATGTAGCAAAATAAATATATTGCAAAAAAATTCATGCTTGAAGATGATTAATAATCCATATCATGCAGAATATTAATCACATATAAAGTTATAGAACATGATAAACACGATGTGATTAATTGAAAACTATTGGGAAAGATGCAAAGTTGGAAAGTCACTTAGTAGTCACCTTGTAGTTGACTACAATGAGTCCGTAGACTACAAAAAGTTTTTGGAAGTGATTTCAAAATATGAAAGAATAAAACAATTATTTTAGCTTTTCTTGAAATCTTGTAGTCAACTAACAGGATGATGTAGTCGACTGCAACACTTCTTTGAAAAGAAATTCTCAAATAATTTATTTTTCAAGTTCTAATCAAAACAATAAATTCATAAGAGATACATAAAGTTCCTTGTCGATGGAAACTTAGATAAATATTGTGGGAGGCTTAAATACAACTTGGATGAGTATAGAAATCAAGCGAACAAGCTAAATATCAATTCCAAGTATCAAAACAACATATTCAAAAATATGCAGTAGATATTGCAACAAGTATAGAATTTAAAGAGTGAAAGAAAGAGATAATCAAACTCAAGAATTTATCCTGATTCAGTCACCAACCACTTGTGACCTACATCTAGTCTCCAAGATCCTTCTTTGAAAATTTTCACTATTCTTTAAGCTTGAACTTAAATGCTTAAGAAACATTTATAAATTAGAGTATTCTACACACCTTAAGATCCTGCACCCTTGTGTTAGAACCTTTTTCTTTTCTCTCTAAGGGGATCCTACCCTTGAACTCTCTTAAGAGATCCTTCACCCTTTTCCAAGTGTTTACAACCTATATACAAGAATAAGCTCCCTTAAACAGTGGGTAATACAATGAAGAACTAATAGATAGATGAATTTTGACAATAAAGAGCTTAAATCTTGATTTTTGATGGAAAAGGATTAAATCCACATGTTAATTTAGAAATGGGTGTTGATCACTTATGAAATCTTCAATCTTCACTTATATTTATAACCCAAATGATAAAATAGTGGTTGATGATGTTTAGGAGTAGTGAATTTTGAAAACTAGTCATTACAGGCATTCTGACACTTTTTAGTCGACTTCAGAGACATTATAGCCAACTACAATTCCTCTCAGAAATGTAGTTTTTAAATAATGATTAAAATGAACATACCTTCATTTTTTATCGAATTTAAGTAGATGATCATACGTTCAAAAGCTCTTTGAGTCTAATTTCATATGAAGTAAGTTTTAAATTAAAACTCAAAGTATGTGAAAAGTTACTATAAAATTATTGACGCAGTGTCAGTTTTCCAAAACTCAAAATTTGGTTAATTTTCATTATTTTGAAAGATTACCATGATTAACTTTTCAAAATATGTTTGTTGGGCACTTTAGCTTGTTAAAAGTAATTTTTCAAGATTGAAAAGCTTGTATGAGTTCTCTTCTTATAAAACCACTATCCTTATATGTTCATTCTCCATCTTCTGAAGTTGAACATAACAACGATATTTTACTTTATTGCTCTAATGCTCACTCTTGCTACTTGGACTATCATACAAAACATAACTCATTTGAAAAACTTAGTTACTCCAAATTTATAACTCAACATCTCAATATGCATGATTAATAAATATGTAACTTTAGTTAGTCCTTCATGCATATTTGATTCCCATAGAGACATATCCAATATTAGTTAATTACAACACTTCTAAAGTGTTATTGGATATATTCTATAAATGAAATGCTACACATAAGTCATTGCATGATTCTTATATGAAATTAAACAAGATAGAATATATGCATGACCCAATATATAATTCATTAAGCACATAATTATCTAATTGTTTATTTGTCATTATCAAAACATAACACATTAAACTATTGGGGCAAATACATATCAACAATTGCTACATCAAATTAAGCAATATGCGATTCACACCCTCTTCGGTATGTACACTACTTGAATTTTTGAGCTGACAACATCAAGTAGAAGGGTCATGAGATCATAGTTACCAAAGTCACTCTTACCCCTCGTCATGCGTACCAATCCATGTGTATCAGATCGCGATACCTTTGCAATTTGGAATGCTATGGGATGCGATCCATAACACCGAAGTTGGCGATACCTTTACAATATATTTATTAGTCTATTTATTATTTAATATTTATTTTAACATTATTTGTACTTAAAAGAGAATGCAAAAAACTATGTAGTGTAAATTTCTACAATTTTATGCATGAGAAATTATAATTGTTATTGACCAGCGAAATTGATTTATTTAATTATATTCTTATTATAATTCTTATTATGTTTCGTAGAGATTCTAGGAGAACAAAGTTCTAAAAACTACATAGATGATAAGAGAATGTATTAAAATACCCAATGTAAGTTAATAGAATTACAGTGACATTTTTGTAAATATAGGATTATGACACTAGGGACCCATTCGAAATTATGAAATTTTGTTAGTGGAATAAAACAAAACTTATGTAACTAGATGGAATCTAGAATATACCTAGAATCTAGTTAGAAATTTTTTCTCTAGTTAGCATTTAATTAGAATCCAATTAGATCTAGTTAGAATCCTACCAATTAAGTTATAATGTAACTGATCTAGTTAGAATGTAACCAACTTAGTTAGGTTTCAACCAAATTAGTTAGAATCCAATAACTTTAGTTAGAATCTAACTAAACTAATCATTAGTTAGGCTAAATTGAGTGATTTTATTGGCTAAGGAAACCAACCAATAAGTAGAAGTCACACCTAGGGGTAAATGGTGTGATATGATTGGTTAAGGCTCTATAATAATCATTAGGTAATTATTACAAAGGAAAAATGTTAAAATGTGTTTGGTTAGTAAATAGAATGAAAATTCTATCATCTTCTACCTTGCGTTACACAACCAACATAGAAGAAAAGAGAGAAAGAGTGAGGTGGTGTGAGAGGAAAAAGAAAGAAGAAGAAAGAAAAGAGAAAAAAATTACTAAAATTCACCAAAAGCTTGGATTTGCACCAAGGATTCAAGAACTAGCAAGGGACAAGGAAGAAAACCACTTTAGCATCTTCAAACTTCACTTGGAAGAGGTAGGAGTTCAAGTACCGGTAGTTTCTTGATTTTTCAAGTATGGAGTTTTCAAGAGATTTCCGTGACTTTCATGCTTTTTATGGATTTTTATGCAAGAATATAATCAAATTATGCTTGAATATGATGGATTATGTAAGATGGTTGGAAGCTAGGGTTCATATATGTAAATTTTGAAATCCATAAGGCTTATGGTTGTTTGATGATGATTTGATGGAATTTTAAGTAGATTATGTCAAAATTTAGTGTGTCATTTGCTTGATTGGATTGAAAACCCTAGGAACCTCCATTTATGTTATGTTTCAGCCATGATATAGTATAGGGTTTCAAATTATTTAATTATTGGATTAAAGGTTAATCAAGTGCTTTAGTGCTTGATTAGAGTGTTTAAAGTTAATTAAGCAAGATTAAGTGATTTTACTTGAATTGGATGAAAAATCCTAGGGATCCTAGTTCAAGTGAGGTTTCAACCATAGCTAGATTTTAATATTGGAATTGTGTAATTATAAGATTATGGGTTAAAGCATAGTTTGATTATTAAAGTTTGAAAAATTACTTAGGAAATGAATTATGGTGGTTTCGTTTAAGAGCATTAGAATAGCTAGGTTTTATCTACCTTATGATATAAGTATATCATGGTGATTATAAAGTGGTTCTAGTAGTGAATCAAAGGAAAAATGAGATAAAATTATAAGTTCAAGCAATGAAACAACTTAAGGAAACTTATGATGGGATTCGGCCAACTAGGGTTAGTAACCTAAGAATTGATTTAAATTTAATGAAATAGATATTTAGAATGAATAAAAAAAAGGTTATGTGTAAGGGAATAATGAAAATTCAAGTATTTGAAAATATGATCAAATGAATAGTAACCTACCAAATGAATAGTATTTTGCCTAA
The DNA here is from genome assembly GCA_023212625.1 of Styphnolobium japonicum. Lineage (NCBI taxonomy): Eukaryota > Viridiplantae > Streptophyta > Magnoliopsida > Fabales > Fabaceae > Styphnolobium > Styphnolobium japonicum. Next base: position 22,454,086 of record JALBWW010000003.1, read on the forward strand.
ATTGTGAAGTACTTTTAGATTTCCTTATGACTAATTTATATTAGCAAAATGTAATGTTGATGATGAATGTAAGAAACCTAAACCATAGAGTTAGGGTTTTGTCTAAAACCTAATTTCTAAGACTAGGTATTGTGCAAGTATCTTTATAAGAATAATTATGAAATGAAGAAATCCAAAAAGTTGACTTTATGTGAAAATGTTTAATTACTTTATAAACTTAAAAGAATGACATTACATGATCATTTAATGATATGAAAGAGAAATAAAAAGACAAGGAAATGATCATTCTCAAACTAAGGTGATCCTTGAATAATTAGAAAGAAATTGGAAATGATCATTTCTAGACCAAGCTGATCCAGGAAATAATCTTTTTCTAAACTAAGGTGATTCATGAAAGACTTACATGTGTCAGAGGCATATATTCCATCCCTTAATGATGTGGAATTATCTGAACTAAATAGAATCCACCATGAGATCATGTGGTGTGACCATTTTGCATAAGAATTTAAGGGATGTCTTATGTCAAGGAAGAACTCTTATTACTATTTTTATAATAAACTTTATTGACTATGTAAGCATAGGTTATGGGCTACGCCCACATAAAAGAAAGACAAATATTAGCGTATAAATGTCAAGATAGAGAAGGTTAGATTATTATCTTCTTACTTTGTTCCTAAATGTTCTAAGCTATTAGAAATGTTCAGATGTGAAACGTTAGATCATTAATAATTTAATTTGCTGTAAAATGTCCTAAGCTATGAGGGTGTTAATGCAGAAACTTAAAAATGTTATGTTGGCAATATTTGACTGTACTTTGACTGATTTATCTACAAATATCCATGACAAAATTTTCTACAACTTGATGCAACTAGAAATACCATAGTTTTATTTACTATTTTTACATATTACTTGAATTCCTACTGAGAATATTGTTCTCACTTTTAAGTGTGGTATAGTATTTTGATTTAGAAAAATTTAGGATTTAAACTACCCTAATTATTTTGATGTGCTTATATGAATAATGAATAATATCATGAACGAATTAGTTAGAATAATGGAATAATACATACTTTTGATATTATCAATCTATTCATCTTTATATTAGATTGAACTTATGCATTATTATAAAAAGGTAAAAGTATTCAAATAAAGATATAAAAGGGAGAAAAATTAGGTTACATATTTATTTAATAATAAATTTATATATTTCCTATGAAATCCCAAGCTATTACTAAGGGCTCGTAACTTAGGCCATGTTTGGATTGAGGAATTTGGATGGGAAAGGAAGTGAAGGGTAATTTTTCATTTTAAATTTACATTCTCTTTATTTGACAATTTTTTAAAATGAGAGACTATCTATAACCTTCTAATTATGCCTTTTTCATTTTTATAAACATTTTATAATTATCTCAAATTGAAAATGAAAGATTACCCCTCCCATCCTTTTCCTTCTAAACTCCAATCCAAACATAAAAATAACAAAAAAATATAAGTGACACTTTATTAAATAAGAAAATAATTAGTAAAGTGTTACAATAAAGAATGAAGGAAAGAACCTATATGAGCTGCTTGAAAAGAGACAATGCCTTGGCTGATGAGACAAAGTGTTGGCTGCGTTGCAGTCACCATGGCTGAGGAGATGGAGGGAGGGAGGCGATGGAACAAAGAAAAAAACCTTACAGACCAACTCAATAAGCACATTTTCACTATTTAAAAAAAAAAGAAGATAATTATAGCTAGACTTTTAAAAAAAAAAAGGGCTAATAATCCGATTATAGTATTTTGGCCCATCAAATTGGACTAAATAACTTCATAGGCTATAATTTTTGTGGTACATACCCATAAGACTATAAATTTTTCATACATAATAATATTTACATATAGTAAATTTATTTATAAATTTTTAATAATTTAACTAGTGAACGAAAATGTATCAAAGAAGTATACCCCTAACGTACTTTTTTTTAAGTGACGTTCTGCATTCATGTTCTCATATCATGTACTTTATCATCCCGCATTTTAGGTAACTATGCTTGAGATTATCGTCCTGCATCAATTAGCTCACACAGTGGACCATTCTCCAACCAAGTATCATACTAGAAAGAAACATCACCTTTGCCAATTCGAAACAGAAACCCATCCTTCAGAAAAGAGAAAAAAAAATTCAATCTTGCACAACACTAGTCTTAAAATACAAAATCAGTGGGTTCCTTTTGATTGCTTTTAAAAAAACATATTTTGATTAGAAAAAATTACACCTAAAAAAATTAAAATTGATGTTTATGTTTGCTTTTAAAAAATCGAATAATTTAACACTATCGATATTTAAACATTTAATCCAAGCCTTTGTCCAATCAATTCTATAGGAATCAATGGCAAAACCTCACTATATATACACAAAGTTTCTTAATTCATGTGGGTTTAATCATGAATGAATGCATGATCGTAGCAATCATGCATACATGATAATGTGTTTTGTACAATGACTAATATGTTTGATATGTTGATTTAAGTTTTAAAACATTTTTGAGCCATTCTCATGGGAAATTTGTGTTTTTTTGCCTTTGATTAATTTTTCGTGTGAATTTTACAAATTTATTTTAATTTAATTATATGTTGATATTTGCTTCCCAATTAAAAATTGAGGTTGAAAGCTCATTTAAATGATGGGTGTACTCTACCTCCAACATTTATTGGGCTTCTTTCTTTGGATGGGTTCACTAATGTGTTTCCATCACCTTATAGTTGGGATCTACATTTTACAAACCCATGTGTTTGGATTTTTGAGTCTATTGCGATCGAAAGAATCGCAATAGGGAGCGGCGAGAGAAAAATAATTTAAAACAATGGAGTAGTCACCAATCGTTTATTGAGTAGGAAAAATGACTGGAAAACCCTTTAAAAATGGATTTAAATGAAAACTACAAAAAAGTGATTTGCGAAAACCAGGCAAGGTTCGGGAGTCGATTATGCACAGGGAAAGGTTGAAACTTAATTCCATTGCACCACTGATACATCCGTCCTAAGACGGTTACCTTAAGCTAATTGTGCAAACTTTATAACCTAAGTGATATCTATTTTACCCCTTTTAAAAAATAGAGAAATTAAATAAGAGCAAATAGTTATTCACATATAAAAAGGAAACTAAATTACGAAAAATAAAAGTTTTGCTTGACTTGCGCTCCTACGTATCCCCTAGTACAATGAGGAATTCAAAGTCATGTAGTTTTTTCTAAAAAATGATTGTGGGTTGGTTGATTTTAATTAAGAAAAATATTGCTTTGAATTAATTGATAAAAAAACAATCTAATTAAAAGAGAATGAATTGATTTGATCTAAAAGAAAAATGATTTGAATAGAAAAAGAAAACTTTATTAACGCGTCCTAAATAGGATGGAATGTGGTACTAGACTCACTGGTCCATCACAATAAAAATGTCTAGTGTGTATTTGACCCCTGAAAACAACTAACACAACTTGTGGCATTGGATTACTTATTTTATAAAAACTTTAATGCGTTCTAAATGGAATGGAAGGTTGTATTAAGGCTACTGATCCACCCCAAGGAGATTGTCTAGTGGATACTTGATCCCTGAAGACAATTAAACACAAACGTTATGATGTTGGACCATTTAACCTTTATAAATCATTATTTATAACACAAAGTGAAGCAATTATTTCATGGATATTTATTAAAACAAAAAAATAGTTTGGATGCAAAAGTAATCACACAATAGCAAACAATGGATCGATCGATCGATCGAAAATCCAAGCAGTTTAGAGAGGATTTGACTAGGCCACTAAAAATGCAACAGGAAACACGACCCAGTTGGTTGGCAATCCGATCAGACGAAGGAGATGGGTACTCAATGGAGACCAAATCGGTCATGATCCGATCAGACAAAGGAAAATGTGGTGATTGGTAGGGACAACTCGATAGATTTGGTTGATCAAGAGAATGAAATGTTCAGATCGGTCATGTCCGATCGGTAATTGTGTTGAGAATGGATATAATGCTCAGATCAGATAGTAACCGATCAGTTTTGTTGATGAGAGAAAAAAAAAATTGGTGATCGGACAAAACCAATTGCTTTAGTTAGTGTGGATGAAGAGGTGGCGATCGGCGAAGAATTGATCAGTGAAGGGTGATCAATCAATTTGAGATACTTATGTTAGCTTTGTACTAGGCTTTATTAAATGTTTATTGTACCCAATATTAGTATTTTAGATGAGTTTAATGTTGTTGGGCCTCATTGGGCTTTAATGCAAATTATGAATAATTCTTAGATTTTGATGCATTTTGACCTTTCCACCTTGGTTAGGCCATAACTTGGGACTGGGTGATCCATTTGAGGTAATCTTTGTGTCTTTAGAAAGCTAAGACAAGGCTCTATAAGTTTCATGAAGAACTCAAGAGCTGGATCAGAATTCTAAGGGTCAAAAATATCCCTGCAATGCAGAGTGGGTTTGCTGTCATGGAAATCTGGGCAGTGTGCACATATTGAACTATATAGTAAGCTATAGGCCTCCTCTTGGGCTGAAACTTGGCCACTGGAAAGATAAGACTCATATCTCCAACTTCACTGAAGACCATTTAGTCAATAGATGTCGTTTTAGGCATGATTATGAAGCTACAAATTGGTTTGAATTTGAAAACACGTTCTATCAACCTAACTTGAGGTAGGTGCAGTGTTTTTGGCATATCTGGAGTTCTAAAAGTCCAAATGACATGATTCCAACGTCAAAATTTCAAGGAGACAACTGACTACAACTTTCATGAGACTCCAAGCCAAAATGCACCTTCTAGGTCATAAAAATCAAGCTGGAAGTCGGATAAGAGTTGATGACTAAAAGCCACCAACCATGTACCAACCCACCTACCATGCACCAACCCACCAACCATGTATCAAGCTTCCATATTTGACAATTTCCATATTTTTACAACTTGTATTCAGATTATTTTTAATTACAAATTGGCTTCTAAGATTAGTATAAATAGAGTCAATCTCCTTGTATTATAGATCATTCAATTTTAAGTAAGTTGAAGAAAGTTTGAGTATTTGTGAGAGTTTTCTTTCTCTTCTTCTTCATTATCTTTATAATTTCGTTTTTGTTCCTTTATTTCTGAGTTCTTCCTTCCCATCCATGGAAGGTTAGGCTCTTATAATCAATCCAAGGGATTAGCCATCTTGATGTTTAATTTGGAGATATTGTTTCGCTTGTTCATATTGCTTGATTGTTATTCAAGTTTTTCTTCTTCCTCTTTTGATTTTTATCTAAATTAAATTGCTTAATTTGATTTAGATGTTGATGTGATAATAGCTTTATTATCATGTATTCAAAGAGGACCATAAAGACTAAACAATATATTAAAGCTTTTTGATGGATTGTTTAGCTTGGTTAAATTCTAGATCTTAAGTTAATCTATGTTGGATGATGCTTACTTTATCTATCCTTGGTTAATCAAATCCTAGATGCTTATCTAGTAGAGGATTCTTGGATCATGTTAAGGCTTCTTGATGTGATCTAAGGCCAAGAACATGGTTATCAATTAAGTGGATTCCTTGTGATCAATGATGGATTAAATTCAAAATCGGTAAATTTCCTTGGATTGGTTGCTTCTTTATATTTGTTTACAACTTTAAGTCTTGTATTTTTTTTTAATCTTATTAATCAACAACAAAACCCCTTTTTAATTATTTTGATCTGATTAAATCTTTGTTCTTTTTGGATCCTTGAAAGACGATTCGGTTCATTCTCTATATTACAAATTAGTTTGTGAACCAGTAATTTTTATTATTTGACGGGTCTCGACAATCTCTTGTCAAAGGGTAAGCTCGGTCAGTTGTGTTGATGGGGAAACTGTTTAGATGATCGGCTTGGCATAATGAGCTGAGGGGTAAATGGGTTGAAGGTAAGGTCGTCTCGGTTGGCCAAATGATCCTAAAGTTGATGGACTAAGGCTTGGGTCTACTCAGTCAATTTGGGGCAGTGATCGGTTAAGGAGAGGTTAATTGGGTTAAAGGTGAGCTCGACTCGAGAGAGGTTTAGGGTTCATGGGATTATTATGGCTTAATTAGTAAAGAGGTAAGGTCTGCTCAGTCAAATGTTGATCTGAAGGGTCTGCATGTAAAGGATAGGGGTCAGATCGGTAAGTACCAATCAGCCAAGGGCAATCTTTTTTGGAAGTGACTGATCGGATAATAGGGAGATCGGTTAGATGAGTGGATGGTTGGTTTGAGCTAGTCTTGGAAATGGGTGATCGGTCGAAAATAGTTCTAGGAAGTGGTGGTCGGTCAGAAAATAGTTGTGGGAATTAGTGTTCAGTTGGATACGAGTGCAGGCTCTATTTTCTGGTTTTTTCATGGATTTGGGACATGGTTTGATGGATATTGGGGTGGGTATTGATGTTGTATTTAGAGGCAAAGTAGTGGGAGATTATGATGGCTTTGGTTGCTCATGGGTGGCTTTGGATGACATTTTACGAAGAGCATGGAGTGGCTATATTTTGGACGTGAAAATACAAGAATGATGGTATGTGGAAAGGTTACTGGGTTCTGTTTTGGATGGAGGTTGGACAGTAGCTACTGGGTTTTGTTTCGGATGGAATTTCGACAATGGTTGTTGGGTGTTGACTATTTGGTTATTTGCATGGGAGGTATGTTGCTCTTAAAAAGAAAAAAAAGAAGATGAAGGGAAGGGAAGAAGAACAAAATACTCAGCCACAACCGAAAACAAAACCAAGATAAACATTAACATAATCAACACATCACATACAACATTGAAGAGCATAGACCAACAAAATCAAAATCCAAGGATATACAAAACCATAGAGTTTACCTCTTGGAAGGACAAAATGAACGGAAAAAAAAAGTCTTCATTCTCTCAGACCTCCTGTTTCTCGGTCTCCTTTTTTTTTTCTTTTTCCCCCTCTCGGTTTCTCCCTTTTTCTCTTGGTTAGAGCTCTCTCTCCGTTCCCCCTTTTTTGTCTCCTCCCATATTCTCCTCTTTCTTAAAGCTCACTTGCTGATAACATGTGTGCAAGGTGTGTGCAGAGTGTCTGTGTGCGAAGGGTGGCCGGGCAGGTATGGGGGAGTGTGTCTGTGTGCAGTTGTGTGCTACGTGTAGCGTGTGTCAGTGATATGGGTGCAGGTATAGGGGAGTGCAGAGGGTGGACGTGCTTGGTGGAGTGGACTAAAAAGGGAGTTGGGCTAGGTGGAGGGGATGCTAGGCCTATGTGGGATCTGGACCAAGCACAAATAAGTGTGGAAGTGATTGAAATGGGCTGAGTGAGTTTTGATCTTTCCCTTTTTTATATTTTTTATTTTTTGAAATTTTTGTATTAATTTTCTTATTTTTTTTATTTCTTATATACCGGCTCAGACAAAATTGGGTGCTGACAGAGTCGTTAACCTTTATTTTCTAAAGCAAAGTGTAGTTAAGCTTTTTGAAGTTATTAACCTGAGGTTAGGTTAGCTCAAAAGTGTTTTTCATGTCATCTATGCATTTCATACCAAATGTGTGTATAATTTAAATCATTCAAACAAAATTAAATAGAATTTTTCGAGATTATTTATTGATACCTTGTAAAAGAGTGTGCTAAGGTGTATATATATATAAGTATTACTTCCTTATCTTAAATATGTAGGTACCTATGTGTGATGTCCTTGTTTGATTGTACTTTGTAGTAGTAGACATCTAATTTTAAATTTTTAAGGTTTAAATAAATTTTTGGTCCATATAGTTTACACTCATTTGGATTTTAATTCATATTTTTTTTCTTTGTAAATTAGTCCTCGTACTTACAATCGCTTGCAAAATGATCCTTACTGTTAGTTTTGATTATGATGCTGTCAATTTATGGTCTTTATAGTTTCTTTTTTTTAATTTGATCCCTATAGTTTTCTCTTGTTTTTAATTTGGTCTTTATAAACTAACGGAGTCATAACAAGTCTAACGGTAAGGATCATTTTGTAAACGATTATAAGTATGATGAATGATTTATAAATAAAAAAAATATAATAACTAAATTAAAAATGAGTGTAAACTATATGGACCAAAAGTTTATTTAAACTAATTTTTAAAAATAAACTTTTCCAATTTTGTATATATAACTAATACATAATTATATTTATATCATATTTTGTCATTATGTGAATTTATAAATTTTTAATAACATAATAATGAAAAATATAACAATAATATCAATAAATTATTACTCATTAAAAATTACTAACAGTATTTTCTCATTAATATATAGATTTTATTTTTATCAATTTGTAAATTAACTAGAAGATAAAATTAATTTTATAAAAAAATATCAAATTTTATGTCTAGACACCTAAATTTTCTATGACTTTAAAAGAACAACATATGCCTACACATTATTAATCGAGGATATCTGAAATGCGTTTAACCATTTCATATTTATTTTATATATAAAGTTATAAACACAAATATTTTAATTTAAACATTTAAAATACTTAATAATTTTAAATGCTTAGATAAAATATCATGTAAATTCTAAGAGTACTTTTTTATACCGCATAATTCATTATGTGTTATATCACTTACGTGAGTTATGTGTTATTGTTATTTCTAAATTTAACCACTACATTTAATTCAATTTTTATTGCAAATCATAATTAGTATATAATTTGGTTAATGTTTTGGAGATTTTAAAAGTTAAATGTGGTAATTAAAATTAATAACTAATATATGACACACTTTTGAGTATTTTGAGTAATGTAGTGTAATGATATACTCTCATACACTATGTAAAAAAATTGCTCTTGCACTATATGTCTAAAAGAATCTCTAACTCCTTCGTATTCATAATCAATAATCATAATTAAAGTGAATCTTTGAGTTAAACGTGCTATGATTCATATGCTTAACTCTGAAGATACTTTACTCATAAGAGGTGGAGGAGAAATATCCACACAGCCAAAGGTGGGTTTAAACCTTAAAAATTCGAGTGTATTACCCAGCTGTTAGGCTTATCATCAGGCGCTTACCTTCCACTTCCATGAGCTAGGGGTGAAGTTGGACAATTGCGGATGTGAGATGAAGAATCAAGAATCTCACTTTTATTGCTTTTGCCTTTTGTCATATATGGAAAGTTAGGAAGGACCATTAATAACGAGACGCATATAGTGAATTGGAATCATGATGCGTGCGTCTCATCAATCTTAATCTCCAAATCCACGAGTTAAATGAATGAAGAAACATGAAAATGAAAATGTCCACACAAAAGCTCAGGTTGCGTTAGATTTTAGAAGACATTTTCTATTTCCGATCTCTATTTTGATTTCTTAAAAATAAATTTTATGTTTAACACTTCAATTTTTTTAAATGTTTTGATATCTTTTTTAATCTTATTTTCATTTCCATGAATATGCACAATTAAAATTTTATCTTTAATTACTTAAAAATTTTAGCTCAAGTGACACAAGTCCTTTTCAAGACTATTTGATCCTGATACCAAGTCAGATCAATTTACTTATATTTTAGTTTACAAATCATTTAGAAGAGTATAAATACTCATATTCTTTGATCACGAGAATTTAAGACACGAGACGAACGTTTAGTATGAAACATTTTCTTTACGGGAGTTATTTTTTCCCTGACTATTTTAAGGAGTAATTTTTATGTTGATCATGCATGGTCTCTTATTTTCTATAAATCTATTTGTGAATTTTATTTTAATTTTATAACTCTTGTTGTTTTCATCATACAAATATGTATCTTGTTGAACTGTTTTCACTATCTATGATAATATAAATTTTGTCAACATATGTGTGAAATGATTGATTTTGATGATTGAGCTTAAAAGTTTTTTTTTTAATTTACAAATGAAAAGAATAGGTGAATTAAAAAAAAAGTTGTCCTTCTTGTCTCCTAACTTTGTTGTTAGGTCCATAGGTGTGTCAATTGGTTTGCAGCCGAGCGTCCCTGTTCCCTTCAAAATGTCTAGACCATACTTTCTTTGAGTGACTGATATTTGTTTCTTGTTTCTAGCAACCTCTATACCAAGAAAGTAGCATAAGGGGCCAAGATTGTATATCTCAAATTCTACTCCAAGTTTAGTTTTCAGCCTTGTCATTTCCATTGTATCATTTCCTATCAAGATTATGTCGTCCACATTTAATTTGCAGGTTGTCCCATTCTTCCTATTGTTATCAAATCCTAGTGGGAGATCCATGTAGACTCCCTCTTCCAAATCACCATTAAAGAAGGAATTTTTCACATCAAATTGTTGTAGATCCCCATCTAGGTTCACTACTAGAGATAGAAGGACTCTAACTATATTGAGTTTGGCAACAAGAGCAAAAGTCTCATTGTAATCGATACCATAGGTTTGAGTAAAGCCCTTTGCAACCATCATTACTTTGTACCTTTCAATCATCCCATCACACCAATACTTCACAGTAAACACCTATTTACACCCAACTAGAGCCTTCCTATCGAGTTTTTTTTGACAAAACCCTAGGTATGAATTTTTTCAAAGGCTTAAATTTCCTTTATTACTGCCTTTATCCATTTATGAATCATCATAGCCTCTTGTATACATTTAGGAACCTGCTCCTTTGACAGATTACTAATAAAAGCTTGGAGAGAATGTGAAAGATGATTGTAAGATACATAATGAGAAATAGGATGTTGAGTATAAAAACAAACTCCTATCGTTAATGTAATAGGCCATCCAAGATCACTCACCTCAAGAGATGAATCTAAGTAGGCACCCATGAACTTCATCTAGGTCCTTATTGAGCCTCGAAAGAAAATAATAGATCCTTTTTTGTTCACCATCTTCTGATGCTTTTCTATACATTCAGAACACAATGAGTTACTCTTATTAAAGAGATCTACCTCATTCCATAAATTTGTAAGAGCATTGAAATAGGTAGTGACATCCATCTCAACTTCAGTTAGGTTTCGAGATTTGTTTCGAAGCTCAAATAATTGAGATGAATTCTTAAGATTAGAATACCATCTCTTGGCTGCCTCCCACATTTGCTTAGCAGTTGTATAAAACATATAATTCTCACTCATCCTCTCATCCGTGGAGTTGACTAACCAAGCCATAACCACTGAATTTTGAGCATCCCATGTATGGAAAGAAGGTTCTGTCTATGCAGTTTTTGGGCAATCCTGTTAAGATATCCATATCTTCTTTTTCCTCGAATGACCATATCCATGGATTTTGACCATGGCATGTAATCTTTTCCGTTGAGTTTATAAAAGGTAATTTCAAGGGAGGAGTTATTTGAGTAAGGGGCATGAATTGTGGCTGCCGTTGTAATAACCGAGGCTGAAGAGGGTGGGGAGTGATCGTCGGTGCAAGAGGCACAGACAAGGAATAACTCCTGACAAGCTTCTAAGCAGAAGGGTGATATGAATGAATTGAGCCCACACCAGAAATAGGGGGAATTCTGAGGTTGTGCAGGTATGAGACTGTACAATTAAGAAAAGCTCATATGAGATTTGATAGGTACTACCCATATCAACAAGATGTATCTTCTTTTCGGGAGCCTATAACTTAGAAACTCCAAGGTTAAGCGTGCTTGGCCTAGGGAAATTCTGGGATGGGTGACCCCCTGGGAAGTTCTCAGAGTGCGTGTGAGTGAGGACATAAGCACGCTGAAAAGACTCGTATTGGTGTGTGGGGCCAGTTGTCAAATATAAAGCACGAGCTGTTACAAGTATTAGAATCGGCCCTCTACTAGTAAGGTCTGTGGTTTAGGGACGAACTAAGCGAAAGCTAGTGGGCATGTAATACCCAGGGCTGAAGAGGGCAAGGAGTGATCGTTGGTGCAACAGGCACAAACAATGAGCGGCTCCTGGCAAGTTTATAAGCAGAGGAGTGACATGAATGAACTAAGCCCACACCAGAAATAGAGGGGAATTATGATATTATGCAGGTATGAAACTGTACAATTAAGGAAAACTCATTTGAGATTTGATAGGTACTACCAATATCAACAAGGTGCATCTTCTTTTCGGGAGCCCATAACTTAGAAACTCCAAAGTTAAGCGTGCTTGGCCTAGGGAAATTTTGGGATGGGTGACCCCCTGGGAAGTTCTCAAGGTGCGTGTGAGTGAGGACATAAGCACGCTGAAAAGACTCATATTGGTGTGTGGGGCCAGTTGTCAAATCTAGAGCACGAGCTATTACAAGTAGTATTAGAATCGGCCCTCTACTAGTAAGGTCTGTGGTTTGGGGACGAACCAAGCGAAAGTTAGTGGGCATATAATACCCGGGGCTGAAGAGGGCAGGGAGTAATCGTCGGTGCAAGAGGCACAAATAAGGAGCGGCTCCTGGCAAGCTTCTAAGTAGAGGAGTGACATGAATGAACTAAGCCCACACTAGAATCGACCCTCTACTAGTAAGGTCTGTGGTTTGGGGACGAACCAAGCGAAAGTTAGTGGGCATGTAATACCCGGGGCTGAAGAGGGCAGGGAGTGATCGTTGGTGCAACAGGCACAAACAATGAGCGGCTCCTGGCAAGCTTATAAGCAGAGGAGTGACATGAATGAACTAAGCCCACACCAGAAATAGAGGGGAATTCTGATATTATGCAGGTATGAGACTGTACAATTAAGGAAAGCTCATTTGAGATTTGATAGGTACTACCCATATCAATAAGGTGCATCTTCTTTTCGAGAGCCTGATCAATCAATTTGAGACACTTATGTTAGCTTTGTATTAGGCATTATTAGATGTTTATTGTGCCCAATATTAGTACTTTAGATGAGTTTAATGTTGTTGGGCTTCATTGGGCTTTAATGCAAATATTGAATAATTTTCGGATTTTGATGCATTTTGACCTTTCTTCCTTGGTTATGTCATAACTTGGGACTCGGTAATCCAATTGAGGTGATCTTGGTGTCTTTGGAAAGCTAAGACAATGCTCTACAAGTTTCATGAAGAACTCAAGAGCTGGATCGGAATGCTAAGGGTCCAAAATATCCCTGCAATGCAGAGTGGGTTTGCTATCGAACCAAGCGAAAGTTAGTGGGCATATAATACCCGGGGCTAAAGAGGGCAGGGAGTAATTGTTGGTGCAAGAGGCACAAATAAGGAGCGGCTCCTGGCAAGCTTCTAAGTAGAGGAGTGACATGAATGAACTTCCCAGCCATCTACTAGTAGTGTCAATGACATGCAAATTAGGATTTTGGGACAACCTGAACTTTGCATCCAAGCCAATGCACCCTAGGTGATGAATTTGAAGAGGGCAGGGAGTGATCGTCGGTGCAAGAGGCACAAATAAGGAATGGCTCCTGGCAAGCTTCTAAGTAGAGGAGTGACATGAATGAACTAAGCCCACATTAGAAATAGAGGGGAATTCTGATATTATGCAGGTATGAGACTGTACAATTAAGGAAAGCTCATTTGAGATTTGATAGGTACTACCCATATCTAATATGCTGCTTATTTTATTTGATAGGTCTCGACAACCTCTTGTCAGAGCCGATAACTTAGAAACTCCAAAGTTAAGCGTGCTTGGCCTAGGGAAATTTTGGGATGGGTGACCCCCTGGGAAGTTCTCAAGGTGCTTGTGAGTGAGGACATAAGCACGCTGAAAAGACTCGTGTTGGTATGTGGGGCCAGTCGTCAAATCTGGAACACAAACTATTGCAGCCGTCATTGGGGTCAATTACAAGGAATCAAAAGATTCAGAGTCATCATTACCTTCGATGCCAGTCATGGCCATTCCTTAGGGAAAAACTGGAGGAGGAGGTTTGTTTGCCATGAAGAAATTGGAAATGGCGGAACATAGTTGGTATGGAGAAACATAGTGACCCATGGTGCTTGTAACTGATCTTTGATACCATGAAGATTTCTCTGAAAGGAATTTCCTCCACTCATTAATTTTATTAGATAAAGCCAAATGGCATATATAGGGAAGTATAATTGTAGACAAGTCAATAATTCCCCATAATTTCTTATATAATCAATCCTTTAAATTAAGGGATGAGAAACAATATATAAATGTTTAGAGGAAAAATAGGAAATGATTCTCCTAATTCCTTTATAAAAAACAATAAAATAGGAAATAAACTACTAGACAACAACATAACAACGTTGATAATAAGTTGAGTTGATGAAATTCAATGTTTACAATAAGTTATTAAGTAGTGTATGAGTGTCAAGACTTGGTGTAAGTGAATCCACTTATATATATATATAGACACACACACACACACATATATATATGCGAATGGATATGAGTAGGGATCCACTTATAGCAAATGTAAGTCTTGTACACTTACACACTCAATAATTTTTATAAATTGTGAGTTTAATCAATCTAATTATTGAATCATATGATATTATCATAATGATCACGCCAGCTAAATTTTAGATAAATCACATATTTAAAAGTATCTAATTCAATAGTAGGTATTTTATTTATATATTAAAATTATATTATACGTTAAAATAAAGTAGTGTGATAAATAATCAACTAATTTTAAAATTGTAAGAAATTATATGTGCATGATTTATCTTATAAAATTTTTTAATTCAAGTTGAATTGATAAATTTTAATATTTATAAAAAATTATTAAATAATATAAGTATCATAAGAATTACACTTGGATCAAAATCTTATCCATTCTTTTCAGAATTAGAAAATTCACTTTTACTTAAATTTCTGTCTCAGTTGAAAATTTCTGACTTTTCTCTCCCACTAAACACAGATTCAAAGCGCGTATGACGATTACATTGGTCGTTCAAGCCTTATCTTTCCTTTATTATTAATTTTCTTCAAATTATGGCCCATCTTATTACTCATCTTGCTAAAGAGAAAAGCGTAAAACCGCGTATGATGATACACATATTCCTCTCATTAATGAACCCTTAAATATTTTAATATCTCATGCATACCATAAATTAGGTGTTATATCGACTTATGTTGATCTGAATAAAAATAATTTAATTATTTTATATATTTTATTTTAAATTTAATCATTAAAACAATATATGTGAAGAAAATATAATTAAAAAGAATCTCTATTTTAAGTATTTGACTGTACTTTCTAAATTTAATCTCTTGTATCTTCGAACGACGGAATATCTTAATTTAAAAGAAAAGAAAACTAAGTGCTGTTTACAACAACTAGAAGTCTAGCATTAATGTCTCAATCAAGGTGCATGAATGGAAGTTAATCCTCATGTGCCACTTCCAACTAGAATACGATGGATGTGTCTGTGGAGCCCTTTCTTCTCCACTTTCTTAGTTTCACACACACTGCAGTAGTAATTGGTCTCCTTGAGGTCCTTAATTAACTATAAAGCATAATCTTTTGACTTTCTTTTTGGCTGCAGTACTGGGATTCTTATCTCTTATCTAGTTACTAAAGAATTTTAAAGGTTATTATATAATCGAAGGGCTAACAAACCTATCAAAAGAGAGCCATAACGAACAACCAACAGTACTACCGACTTTGTACTGTTGATTTGTAAATTGTATTCTTTTCTTTTATCTTTTGCGTGTTATGCGCTGGATCTACAGTTCAACGCTTTTCTCCTATATAATATATAAAAATAACAAAAAAAAAGTTTGAAAAGAGAAATAGTAGTTTAATATATTGAAATTTACCCACATCATTGTTAATTTGTTACACTAAAATTTAAAACACCAAATGTTACCAAAAAAACAAAAATAAAAAATAAATTAAAACACCAAATATAGAGATCAATTTAAACTTGCCTGTTGTCAATAGTTTTCCATAAAAAAAATGTTTAAATAGGGTTTGTTTGATTATACCGTTGATTAAGATGGGGATTTAACACTGTTAATGCTGCTTTGTAACCGGATTATTTTTTAAAGAATATCCTTACTGAATTAGATGAATGACTCTCCTTTTGATCTACTGTACACAATAAGTAGAGTTCTTCCCAAATTAGTGTATATAGAAATTAAATCATTGCCGATTCTAGAAATCTATTTTGTAGCCAGATTCTATACCGAATAAGTGCTATCTTTTTTGGTGAATCCACTGTAGACAACGAACAGCGTGGATCGTGGGAGTTTCAAGGATTTCATCCGCCATTACTTTGGGATTGTATTGGTCCCACCTTTCGTAGAAGAACTAAAAAGTTTGTAATGGGAAACAGGAACCACATTTGCCTCTGTAGTACTTCTAGAGACATGATTAGGCCGAGATTCATCCAAATTTTTTAGCCAAGGGTCCTCACAAGCCCTCACATTATCCCCCAAATTAGATTTCCAGTTAAGATTCTTCGCCCCTTCCATATTATGCTCTTCATCACCTTACCTGTTCTTTGCAGAAATTAGAAAAATTATGAATAAAAAAAATGAATTATTTCCATCTTACTTGTACTTTTGCTTGAATAAGGGAGGCTTGAAGGTCATAGAAAAATGTCAGTGTAATGTTTTATATTGGTTATAAGGGAAGATTGATTAAGTTTTTAAAATAAAAAATAAATTCATAAAATTTATTAATATAGAAGTGTTATAAAAGTAAGCATAAATAACTTAAGAGATACAGAAAAAATAGATAGAGAAGAATGTAATAATCAATCTCAAATGTGTCTTACAAAGGTCACCCAAAAGGTATTTAATGAAATGATCAAAACCAATTCAAATCCTAATTAGAGATACAATTAGTTTCTCAATAATTAAATCTTAATCAGATACAACTATATAAGTTTCTCTATAATCAAATCCATATTAAATCATGATCAAATAACAAATTCTTACAATAACTTTTGAACATCTATTTTTGAATAGAATTTTTGTTATTAGATGAATAAGAAAGTATCATATATAGGGTAAAACGGTTTGGAGCGCCAACTGATTCTTTTCTCTCTCATATTGGTGCGTGTGGGGGGCGGGGGGGGGGGGGGGTCCCATATTTGTTGTGAGGAAGTCGATGCAAAGGATAAAATGGTGGGACAATGAATGGATGTCCATATATTTTAGGGAAGTCAAAGTCATACTCATACGGGGTCAATCTCCCCATGATAGGACGATTCTAATACTCGTGCATGATTCAAAGTCCTAACTTATCAATTGTATATACTTGCAGAAAAGGAGAAAAAAATATCTAGTGTCGGTTGGGTTCCAATACCTATCGGTTACAAGTCAATTTCTTTAATGTACAAGATAAAAATAAAAGTACTATTTGGCCACTTGAGGTACTGCAAAAGTAGTAAGAATAAAGATAATAATAGACATAAATTAAATATCTCGTAAATTATTAAGTTGCTAACGTTAACAGAAATACATCTATCATATTTTTATCTTTTATCTTTTTATTTGTTTGTTTAATGAAATTTTTTTATATTCCTTGTGAAAATTATTTTTTGATCAATAATTTCTATTGCCTGGTGCACTTTTTTTAAAAAAAATATTTCCTCATGTTTGGTATAACTGTTACAAGAAAAACATTTTCCTAATCGATTGTTACAACTCATTAAAAAAGAGAAAACTATTTTGCTTAAGAAATGAAAGTTATTTTCTTAACAAAATAATTTTTAAATCTAAAATAACTTTTTAAAATCATTTTTTTCTATCAAGTCTTTTTTCCCATAAAAGAAAAACACATTATTTGCTATTTTATATTGTAAATACACAATGCTGCACTTCATAAAAACAAGTTACAATCTAATTTGTTTGGTTTAGGATCTCTCACTAACCAACGTGAGAGTTACATTTTCTAATATAAATAAATTATAATTATAAGAAAATTGTAATTTCCATAAAATGCATTAAAAAATGTAACTTGACAATAGAAAAGTCAAATATAAAAAATTACAACTCAATCAATTAAAATCACCATTTATATTTAAAAGAGTAATGGTGAGTATTTTATGAATTGAATTTTAAGAATACATACATAAATGGTGATTGGAATGTTATGAATTGAATTAAAATTATGAATTACTCTATATTTATGAATTTAACATTCCAAACACACTCAAAATTGAATTGATGTGATGATATATATCAATTTTTAATTTATGAACCTCATCTTTGCACCGATTTACTCTAATTTTATAATTTATAAAAAAATAATGATTGTACATTCTAATACAATTCATATAAAATCCTTCATAGTAAATAACATCACTGTTTATAATAAAAAAATACATAATTTCCATATCAATGCATAACATGTAAGATAGAAGCTTCCCATTTCCCATTTGTGAAATTTGGATTACTTCTTATTTTATTGAAGAAAAGAAATTAATTTTGTTTGCTTTGTAAGATAAAGAAAAGATAATATAAAAAATAAACTAACCAAGAAAAAAATTGGAAATAAAAAGAAAAAACGACAGAGAAAAAAATGGTTAGGCGGTGGTGAGAGAAGTATTTGGTGGGGGGAGATACGAGGCCCCATTAGGTCATTAACAAACGTATAGATGAAAAAATGTCACTGTCATTTCTCCTTAGTATGAGCTTACGCAAACCCCATATAAAAATAATAATAATACAATGGCAGTAATACAATACATATCCTCCATTTCCCTCTTTCTTTCCACAAATTCAAACACGTTGCATGAAGCGTTCCACTCCACGTGCCTTCCTTCTCTCTCTTTTTTCCCTCTCCTCCGCCGTTTCCACCCTCCCCTCCCACTTTCTGTCACTCTCCCGGGAAAATGTAACAATACGCACTGCCCACTGCACACTCTGTGATTTTGCATGTCGTAGCAGCGACCGAGTTCGAAAACGAACGAACACAGATTCCATTGCAGCACCAAAGCCCTGATTTGTGGGTTCGACGCGATTGATTTTGTCCTCTTTCGAGTTCCAGACTCCACCGACTCTCACCTTTTCTTTTTCTTTTCTCTCTCTCCGTCTTATCACTTTTACTGCACCGTTCAAAATCTGGTACTCTCTCTCTCTCTCCTGAAATTGTCTGATTTTCTCTTTGTTTTGCTCAATTTGACTAGGGTTTTAATTGCACTTTCCAGGATTAGCCATGGACCTCAATGTACGAATACGAATCCTTTCCTTCGCCAATCCCTAGGATTTAGTTTCCGATTCGTGTTCTTGTTCTTCGATTGATTTCGCGGTTCCTTTGTGATCTCAATAGCTTTCGCGTTTCGTAGCCATGGCGTTTGATCAAAATTCCGTTCCTAATGATCTGCGGCCATTGAACGTGGCTCGAACCATAGCCGAAGAGCCACTCATTATGCCGGCAACCACAACGGCTCGAACCGCAGAATGCTATCCTCCATGTTCGGTTCGGGACCACGGGAGTCCCGGTGCGGTGCCACTTTTCTACCCTGCTTCTTCTGTGTCCGATGCTGGAATCGTTGGAATAGGGTATGGAAATGTGGTATCGGGTGGTGGTGGTGGTGGTGCTGCTGGTGCTGCTACCTGGTGCGTTCGCCCTGCTGTGCCGATTGGCCATCCCACTATGAACAACCCTGCTATTGGGTTTAATTCTAGTCCTAATTTTGCCAATCGGGTTGCGGGTGGCAATGGTGTTGATCTTTCTAGTAGCGTTGTGGCAACTGGACCTGGTTATTCTGTGAATTTTGGTAACAGGGTTGGGGGTAATGGCTTGCATAATAATGCTATTCAGGGAAACAACAGAGTCATTATTGGCAATGCCAGTGATCAGATTGGCGGTGTTCCGTTAACTGGGATTGGTTACAGTCCCACTGCTAGCCAGCGGACTGATCAGGCCAGTGATGAGGGTGGGGATGATTCGGTGTCAGGGAGGAAATTGAAGTTTTTGTGCAGTTATGGTGGGAAGATTTTGCCTAGGCCTAGTGATGGTATGTTGAGATATGTTGGAGGGCAGACGAGGATCATTAGTGTTAAGAGAGATGTGAGTTTTAATGATTTGGTGCAAAAGATGGCTGATACTTATGGTCAAGCTGTGGTTATTAAGTATCAGCTCCCTGACGAGGATCTTGATGCGTTGGTGTCGGTTTCCTGCCCTGATGATCTTGAAAATATGATGGATGAGTATGAAAAATTAGTTGAGAGGTCTCCGGATGGTTCGGCTAAATTAAGGGTTTTTCTGTTTTCTGCTACAGAATTTGATCCTTCTGGTGTGGTGCAGTTTGGAGACTTGCAAGATAGTGGGCAGAAATATGTTGAAGCTGTGAATGGAATTACAGATGGGATTAGTGGTGGACTCACAAGGAGAGCGAGTATTACAAGTGCAGCTTCAACCCAAAATTCTGATTTGAGTGGGACAGAGGCTCTTGATAGCTCTAATGCTGGTCAAGGGGATGTCAATGGGGCATCTACGTCCTGCGTGTTATCACCTAAGGGGATTGTGGCTCCTTCTCATGATGCTGCTACTGCAAATTTGGCGGTTTCTGAGCCCAGTGCATCGATTTTCTTAGATGCTTCTGCGGTTTCATTAGGCATGCCTGTGACTAATTCTGGTCCAACTCACACTCCACCTTTCCAGAATGAGGTTGAGTTAGAAAAGTCTGTACCTATTACTTTATCCCAGCAGCAATTTGGGTTGCAGCAATCTGGAATGGAAATCCCACCAGCCGCATCTTATTTGCAGCCTTTTGTTGATCCTCGCCAGGAAGTAATGAACCATGAAGACTATGTCCAGCTGCCTCCCCAGATGGGATTCCCAAATTCTCAGCTTTTAGGTAAGCCTGGGCCTATCTACTCCCAACATCAGTTTCATGATAATACTCCTGGTTTAGCGTGCCATCAGTTATTCCCTGCAGTACAAATGACAATGACTTGCCCATCTTCCCATGTTAGTGTAAGACCGAATGTTATTCAACCACAACCATTGATGCAACCGCAGCAGAATCGTTTGGACCAATATAATGATGAAAATACATCAGGGCTACGGATTATCCAGCTTCCTGCTGAACACAGCTACAATGCATACCCGGTTCAAGTCCCTTCTGTCCTAGTTGGTGGTAATTATGGCTGGGTTCAAGTTCCTCCACAAGAGCATGTTATTTTCTCTGATGGATTATTACCTCAACAACAGGTAATGATCCCTGAGAAAGTCCAAAGACTGGAGGACTGTTATATGTGTCAGAAAAAACTGCCTCATGCACATTCAGATCCAGTGGTTCAGGATCAGCGGAATAGTTGTGCAGGTCCAATTCCTGATTCAATTCCAAGTTGCCTTAGTCTCCCTATGGAGGAAAATTTAAAAGCACATGCAACAAGGAGGGTTATGGTGACTGCACCGTTGAAGGAAGGCGTTGTTGAACAAGGGGTTGGGACCAGACCCAGGGTCATTAGCAAATTAGAACCTCCGGGTGGAGTACCTTGTACTGATACAACTGGACTTTGTCATAATCTTGAGCCAGAGCCTGAAGGTGAGAGGATTTTTATTCAAAAGCCGAACGGTTTTGATCATCCTAGGAATGCAGTTATCCAGGAAGCGATTGGAAAAACAGGTGAAAATCAGTCACCAAGTGATGGGCTCACGGGAATAGCACCGCTGTCTTATCTAGATGATGTCATCCGCCAGCATATGGTGCCAGTTGAAAACTGGGCTAAAGAGGATGTGCTTGTGAATAAACCTGTTAATAATGATATACCTTTAGTTGGTGGCACATGTATTGAAACTTCTGAGTGTATGATTCAAGAATCTCCAAAAGAATATACTAATGAACTTGCTAGCATTGTTTCAAAAACAGATGCTGTGGATAATTGGATTGCACAGGACCATCTCAAACCTATTGATGGAAGGGTGGACACCCTCAAGATAGGAA
The DNA here is from genome assembly GCA_023212625.1 of Styphnolobium japonicum. Taxonomy (NCBI): domain Eukaryota; kingdom Viridiplantae; phylum Streptophyta; class Magnoliopsida; order Fabales; family Fabaceae; genus Styphnolobium; species Styphnolobium japonicum. Next base: position 22,475,782 of record JALBWW010000003.1, read on the forward strand.
ATCCTGAAATTTATGTAAATAATGATAAATTTGATTACAACACTCAACATGCTGTAGAGAAAGAGATGCTTTTGGATAACAACCTTGGCAGATCAAAATTGATCGTTGATGCAAATCAAATTAAGATGATGGATGTGCTTCTTAGTTCTACTTCGGAAATTTCATTTGGAAATAATTCCAGGCCAGTGGAATATAATGAGGTTGCACAACCCCCTGTTTGGGGCATTCCTGGATCAAATCCTCAATCAAACAGTGGAAACCATCACAAGGATGATGCAGTTTCATCTTCAATATCGCCATCTGCCAGGTTTGGAGATGTGCAGGATTCTTCAAACTCACTTTTTAGCAATCAGGATCCCTGGAATATACATGGTGCCTACTTTCCACCACCTAGACCTAACAAAATTGCATTGAAGAAAGAACCCTATTCTTATAAGGATCACTTTGGTGAGAATCCAGGCAACAGTGGAGAACAAAATTTAGAAGCTCAATTGAATGATGGCCTCTACCAGACATTCAAACAGAATTTAACTTTAGAAGATGGTCGATCTTCCAAGGGTCTGTAAATTGTTAAAGTCCTACTATATATAAATTTAATAGCTGATATAAAGTTTTGGATCTCGTATTGTAGCTCATACTCATTGTGTTTTGGTTTCTTTATTGAAGGCTCAGCAGAAGACCAACAACTTCAAGCTGTTGCTGAAGGTGTAGCTGCTTCTGTTCTGCACTCAAGCACTCCTTCGAATCCTGACTTGCATGCCAGAGATGTGTCCTGTCGTGAAGACATTGAGGATGGAGATCTTCAAAATAATCTAATAGATATACAGAGTAAAGCTAAAACTCAGGTGACTTTGTTTACATATTCCTCAGTATTTATATTATTTTCTTTGTCTTGTAATTGCAGGAATAGTCTGCAAAGTAAAATATTTTTCTGCCCATCCCTATCCCCCTCCCCCTCGGGTGTGATTTTATTAGTATTATTATAAATACAATTAATTTTCCCCTTTTAGGATGTCAAGAGCAAGCTACCAGAGAAGGCAAATTTTGGCTTTCCAGCATCAGATGTTGGAGGATTGCAGGTTGAATGTTTTCTGTCGTTATGTTTCCTTTTCTATGTTTTCATACTGCCAACTCAGCTAAAGCTAAAACCTTGCTGTTGGAACTTTGCTAGGTTATAAAGAATTGTGACCTTGAAGAGCTGATAGAATTGGGTTCTGGGACATTTGGGACTGTATATCATGGAAAATGGAAGGGTACTGATGTTGCAATAAAGCGGATTAATGATAGGTGTTTTGCTGGAAAGCCTTCAGAGCAAGAGCGCATGGTCTGTGTCTCATTATTAATGGTTCTGATTTCTGTTGTTCCCTAACCAACAAACTAGCTTAAATTGCTTGCGATTTATGCATCAAGCAGAGAGCTGACTTTTGGAATGAGGCAATCAAGCTTGCTGACTTGCACCATCCAAATGTGGTAGCTTTCTATGGTGTTGTGCTTGATGGCCCAGGAGGTTCTGTGGCAACAGTAACGGAGTATATGGTTAATGGTTCTCTAAGAAATGCCTTGCAGAAGAATGAGAGGTAGTGTGTTTGTGTATTTATGTGTGTGCGCGCGCGTGCGCGCATGTGCACGCCCGTCTCTTGGTTGCTTTGCATTACCCTGATTTAATATATAATTGTTTCCATCATGTGATCATATCAGGAATCTTGACAGGCGCAAGCGTCTTTTGATTGCAATGGATGTGGCCTTTGGTATGGAGTACCTGCATGGAAAAAACATAGTACACTTTGACTTGAAAAGTGACAACTTGCTTGTGAATCTCCGAGATCCGCACCGCCCAATATGCAAGGTTTAAATGTTTGATACTAATGTGGTCATATTATGAATCTTGTTCTGCTGTATCATATGTGGTAGACATGCATTACATTATTTTGTATATAAAGAGGTAAATAATTAGCGCACCAACTTCCATATACTCTGAGTTTCTTATCAATTCAATGTAATGGTGTGATATGTCCAGAATGTGACATATTATCACCTCCGTTCTGTTATTTAAGTCTCCGGGATATGCTGGGGTGGCTTTGCTTGAAAGAGCATGATGGGATAGATTGATAATTTTGCTGCTTTACTCTGATTTAAGGAATCTGACTCATCAAAAGGGCTTAGATAGGGAGTGTAATGGTTTAGATTGACCATGTATTAAAAGAATGACTTCAGAAGATATCTGTCTAGTGTCTAGTAAACCAGGCCTCCCCCTTTTTTCTAGGTTTGGTTGGCTGTGCTAAAGGTCTAGCTAGGCATAACCTTTATATATAAAAAGAGATAGTAGTATATTAATTAGAATGGTTGTTTATAGCATTAGAGTTTGGTGGGCAATTTGTCATTGCAAATCTGCGGTATCTGCCCTGCAGTGACTAGAGGAGTGACATGAGCACAAAACAAAGAATAAAGGGCACTCACTCATTTGAGGTTACAACATGATACGAACCTTGGGAGAACTATATCCCAAAAGGTAGCTATTAAGATAGGAGAGCTGAAGGCCATATAAATCTCACATCTGAATCTTATACTTTCAATGTGGGGCTCAAGTCTCGTACCTTGCGATTGGATCCTAACACAGTATAAGTCATAGACTTGTAGGTGCTGGCACACACCCACTAAAAGCTTAGGATATAAACTGTTATCTCTGAATGTGTAGGTTTGGATTTGCGCATGTGATTATCTATTAGGTACTAGTTAGCTTGAACCAATGATTTTAGGCTGAATTTTAATGTATGGCTTGTACTAGTATTTCTAAAACATAAAGATGTCCGTGAAAAATTAAAAGTTGGTGTGCAGCTAAGCTGTCTTCTTTCATCTTCATGTTTATTGGATTCTGGTTCTTGTACACTCATTGTCACTTTATGCACTTGGACAATGATTCATGAGCTTTCACCTAACAACTTAAGCTTTTAGGAGAGTTAGTACATATAACTCTTGTATACATAAATATCAGTCCTCTGTCAAGGTGGTTGTCTTGTTATCTTCCCCATCTCATTTTCCTTTTCTCTTTCAAATTGTTGGCTATCCCTGTTGTTAAAAAATGGTGTTAAAACTGTTGAGACATTTATAACATGCAAGAGTCATTCTGCTGGTAGTCTGGAACACCAGAGCAAACCATGGTTGGCAAAAGTTTAATGATTGATGATGCAGAATTTGAAGTTTCTTGGTACCCTTCTGTCTAGGACACGTGGATAGTCAAACCATCTGCTCCGTCACTATAGCTACGGGTAGTTAGCTAGCTTGCTTTGATCCCATATGGTTTTCTACAAATTATGTGCTATCAGTCATGCCTAGGATGCTACTGCTATCAATTTTGGATATTGGGGAAGGGGAGAAACCATTGCATAGGGTACATTATCATTATGAGGCATTTGTGAATGTTTGAGCTTCCACTTTTTCTTGACTGTTATTTATTACTATCCACAGATCAAATTTTTTTTTTGCCTTGTTTGCCACTTGTTTCTTTTTTTCTTCATACCCTCCAATAAATCTCGCATGCACTTTGTTTCTCATTGGGAAAAGAGGTTTTTCATGGGAAATCATGGCTTCACGGTCTGCTTTATTTGCTTTCATTTGATTGAGATTTATGATGCCACTATGTTTGGTTCTGGTTTCTTGATAGTTGCTGCGTATGGATATTTTTTCCATCTTTGGAAACATTTGATTACACTATATGCCATTAGCACATTCATGCACACTGCATTAGTATTTAGAATGCTAGATTTTGTGGGAATTTTTTTATTGAAAATTACTGAGGTTGCTCTGCTTCGTAGACAAGGCTCATTTTTTACCTGAAGACATTTGGGTGAAAATCTCCATTAGTTTTTAAACTTTTGATACGAACTTTGAGAGAACCACACCTTAAAAGTTAGCTATCAAGATGGGAGAGTCCAAGGCTATATAAACCCCACATCTGAATTTCATACTTCCGATGTACCTTGCAATTGGATTCTAACATTTCACCACGCTTCGTAGCCCCGGCGCCCACATGGGTTGGCTGTGCACTAGTCCTTTGACTAGTCTCAGGGGAACACTACAATGCCGGCGTCACCACCCGCGTCGCTCGTTTGTAGCTGAGAGACATGGTGGATAGCTCTAATACCAAATGATACGAACCTTGAGATAACCACACCTCAAAAGCTAGCTATTAAGGTGAGAGAGCCTAAGGCCATATAAACCCCACATCTAAATTTCATACTTCCGATGTGGGACTCAAGTCTCATATCTTGCAATTGCATCCTAACAACCTTATTCTGAAAAGTGTTTCGAGATCTTGGTCATTCGGATTTCGCAGTTTGTGTTGTGCCCCAAGAAGCAATGGGTTATGTTTCTCTTCTAGTCACTGAGTTTGAAAGTGAGCCTATATTTCGTATCAGGATTTTATCATGGGGGTAGTCAGATGAACTTGTTTCCTCGTTTTAGCTCCTTCTCTCATTCTTACCTCATTTTTTAATTCTAATTCCATCTGAGGTTTGGATGCTCTCTTTCTTCCTTGGATCTTTATTTCTTTTAAATTGTTTTCAGCAATGTCAAGTTGTAATGTTGGTTATATTATTGTGGTTATATTATTTAATCAAGCAAAAAGGTAATTCTCATGAGAATTTGAAGATCAGAGATTTGGTACAGAAAAATATTGTTAGTTGCACATGAGAACTGTTAGATGCTTGATTACTGTCTTGTTCTAGTGTTTTCAGGGCATGAATGAAACTGAAGGAAAAAGTAAAGACAGTTCTCTGAGATGATTTTATCCCAAAATATAGACTGGAATTTCATACTTACACTACACTAGCCTGGGTTTCTGTCGCTACAGTCTTCTATATATGATAAAATGGAAGTGACTTTACAAGCTACTGAAGATTCTACGTGTTGATACTTAATGGGATCATTGGGATGTCCCCATGCGCTGGCTGAAATGAGAAATAGACGTGGAATTTGAGATAATTTTGTAATTCTTAGGAATATTCGTTTCTAATGTTTGGTGATGAAATATTAGAATCAAGAATAAGCCACATTTCTAGTCCTATAGGTCCAATCATAGATGCCAATCAAGATCTTCCAACAAGCCAAAGCAGATTAGGTTTTTCCGTGCTTGCACTGTGCTCTCTCTCTCTCTCTCTCTCTTCCCTGCTCTTGCCACCTCGTGCTCTTTGTGATGCACGTGTATATTACTCTCGACTATGGTGACAACTTATGCTCATTACATATCTTGGTGGCTCCATTATTCTACTTGAAGCTTGGACCATTTGAATTTTTGCAGTGTCAAATTATTATGTTATCCAACCATGCTTTCAGTTCTGCTAGTATAGCTGGTCCAAACCTGGCAACATCTCATTTTCAGTTTTCTGTGTCACATGCCCAGTGCAATTGACACCATGATCACTTAATGATTTAGAATTAGCTCCACATCTGCGACTGCGACATTAAGCACCATCTTTTCTTCAGAAATTTTTTAAACTGATTTTAGGGTCTATGATGCTTTCATGGTCAACACAGCTCTACTTTTAGCACGGAGCAATTGAATATATATTGTTCAATAGTTGGTTTATTTAAATTTTTTATTCTGATACCAGGTTGGCGACTTGGGTCTATCCAAAGTGAAATGTCAGACACTGATATCTGGTGGTGTGAGAGGAACTTTACCTTGGATGGCTCCAGAACTGCTGAATGGAAGTAGTAGCCTTGTTTCAGAGAAGGTTTATACTTATTTGAACCATTGATGTATTTTTATACTTCCTTCATATTTTGTCATTCTCTAAACTAGTTTTGTGTGATATTTGTTGTTTCAGGTTGATGTGTTTTCATTTGGTATTATGATGTGGGAACTCCTCACTGGAGAAGAGCCATACGCTGATTTGCACTATGGAGCTATTATAGGTAATCCATGAGTTGAATCCATACTTGAGATTTGATTCTCTCGCTTTTGGTCATTGAGCGGTTGCATATGGGTTTTCCAAACATAATTCAGGTGGTATTGTGAGCAACACCTTGCGGCCTCCAGTTCCAGAATCTTGTGATCCGGAATGGAGATTGCTGATGGAGAGGTGCTGGTCATCAGAGCCATCAGAAAGACCAACCTTCACTGAGATTGCCAATGAATTACGTTCCATGGCAGCCAAGATCCCTCCCAAAGGACAAAATCAACAGCAGCAACCCGCGTCGTAGCAGACCAAAATGCAGAAATGATTTCCTACAACTGCCGGATGCTGAAACCCAGATTTGTCTCTGGTTTGTGTTTTTCATCCAATTGGTGGATCAATGCATTGTGCAATATATACTATACGGAAGGTTTGTACGTGTCAGATAGTAACCTAAGTTTGTTAAGAAGTGACAGGCTTTTTAGCTTTACCTCATATTCTTCTATTACATTACAGTATTACACCCAACCCTCAATGAACATTATGGAATGTGTCGTTTTTGAGTAGTACAGAAAAGCAAAAGAAAAGATTTTGTTCATATTCTGATAGTGCTTGTAAAAATGGATATTGTAAAGAGGTTAGCATTTTTCACCCATGTATGTTATTGTTATTATTATTGTACTTCCATGGTTTCAGATCCCAAGTGATTACTGTTCATTGTGGTGTTAATTGTAATTTCCGTTCTTCAACACCTACTACTCCTACTGTTTTTGACCTGTGGCCGCCCTGGCAAATAGATTTTCTTTGTTAATATCATGTTATCATTACGTGGGAGCCACCAACAGCTGTGCATGACACCGCGTAGCATCCGACCCGGCTTTTTCCCTTTCATGTGGGTCAAATTGAAATTGAATCATAATATCATATTAATTTCATTTTTCATTTATTTTTCTTTTCGTAATATTACTTTGTCATGTCGAGTGATGATGGACATGCCAATTGAATTGACAGATAAATCGCGTAATACAGGCAGCAAAATTTCCAGACTCCAGAGGAGGATATTTTCTGGACCCTTCCGAATGCAAAGTTCAAACAATTCAACTTATTTTTTTAGTTTATTATTATTATTATTATTATTGATTGGTTGGAAATGTTTCAACTTCATTTTTTCTTTGACATTTCCTCCCTTGCATCTCTCTTTTTCCTAGTAATCATCACCTATAAATGCTTTCTACACGACTAAAGCCCCTCCAAGTCCAACCTCATACAAAATCTATTCTTTCTCTGAAAATATGGCTGCTTTTGAGGGAAGGCCATTGATGGAGGCAGTGGAACACGAAGAAGAATATTTCAATGGCCACCAAGAGCCTAGCGGTAGCTGGTGCGGGTATGGATGCTTTCGGTTCTTTGGCGTGAGATGGTGGCATGGCCATGAGGACGAAGGTAAAGACCTACTTGAGCAAAAGGGTGAGTCCTGGGTAAATGGCAAGTTGAGGAAAGTGAAGGAGTATTCAGAAGTGATTGCAGGTCCCAAGTGGAAGACATTCATTAGAAAGATAAGTGGGTATGGCAAGAAGCAGCAGAAGAACAGGTTTCAGTATGATGAACACAGCTATGCTCTCAACTTCAACAGTGGGCCTCAGAGCGAAGATGAAGACATGCCCCCCAGTTTCTCGGCCAGGTTTACTGCTCCTTTTGCCGCTGGACGTCCCCAAACTGAACTATGATTCGTGCATGTTCGTTTTTGAAGAGAATTTATGGCTTAAATTTGTTCACTTATTAGTGTTTTTCATTGGTGTAATCATTATTCATTATGTAAAGATCACTCTCTGTTCAAAATTCTGTTTTTTTTCCCCCCACTTTTCCCCTTCCTCTTGCCCAATTTTCCTCAACGGAACAATGTCGAAAGAAAACAGAACTTGTAGCATGGTGACCCCCCAAATTAATTACAGGCCAAACGTAGTCTAAACAATTCTCTCTTCTTCTAAACAAAGAAAAATAGGGATGAAGATTGAGGAATGGATGATATTCATAAGAAAATGTTCTGGATAGATGTATTCTAGAAGGAAACGTGTTCCAATCAAAGACGTGTTGAAAACAAATCATTCTTTCCGTTTGCGCCAATTGCGAAAGAACCTTTTCACCCACAATTCGCTTTTGTAGGAAGACAAATGGAAGTTGTCCCCTCGAGCAACTTGCGCACCTATTAAAAAAAAGGCTCATCCTTACACCTACATTAGTATAGAAAAAATTCTAATTTGGTGTTTATTTTTTAATTACAAATGGGGTCTATGACCTAGTGTGGAAAGTGCGGGCAAAACGACTTAAGAAAAATTCGATCACAGAATTAAGTAGTTTTTAAAAAGACTTTGTGCCACTAGATCTATGATTCTTGAACTAATGCCTTTTATACTTTATCAAAATGTGTTATATTTCATTTTACTAAAACTAAAAATAGAAAATATATTTATCATTACAAATTAAACACATACTTATAACTTACACTCAGTTCTACATTTTAAGAAAACTGTGATTTTAATTTATATATTAAATTTAAAACTAATTTATATTTATTTTTAAAATAAATTAATTATATCAATTTTTAATCAGTTTAAAAGTAATGTACCTAAAAATAGACAAGCAGGCATACATTCTTGCTTATTAGACATATTATTACAACAAAGGTCAGTCTCATCTAAGAATAAAAGGACTTGACAAAAGGTGAATATAGCATGGAATGGGCATATACTTATATTTGTATAAATACAATGTGTGGTTAGCGCACTTATAACTGTGTAAGACTCCCAATGTGTCTCACATATATTGACAATTACAGGCATGTAACTCTAACTAAATTATAATTTTATAATTTTGTTACAAAAGCTTATTGTTTGTGACTGATTTGTAAAAGCAAAAGTAATATAGTTAAAAATATATGGGAATTTTGCCCTTAAATTTAAGAGCAGCGCTAGTTGCATCATAGCTAGCTAACGCCACTTTTTTTTCAGAGTTGGCAGCAGGAGGAATCTTGTTTCACACGTACCCTTAACCTTCCCATTTTCATATAACAAAAAAAGCCGATTAAACAACATTTAGATTGGCAACAATACTCAAGAACAGACAGCTTCATTTAAGCTTATTAGATTTTTTTTATAAAAAAAAAATGAACCTCGAGAACTCAAAATGGAACCATCGCAAAAAAGAATCAAATGATACAGTATTACATAAATACAAGAGTTGTATCATCAGTAACCTACCCTAAAATCTAAAATTAATATACCACTATTCTCTCATCTCATTCACACAGCTACACGAGTTTATCTTATTGAACATACTACTAGATACCAGTAGTAGACCGCAACCCGATATGTGTGTAAGAAATAAAACTGATCGATCATGAAATTTGCAGTACATTCCAGGATTTTTCTTTTTTTTTTTTTTCTTGCAAATGTTTTTCAGTGTAATGCAGAACAAATATATATGTATCAGCATGCTTTCAAAGATACCCTCATTAAATCAAATAGATTGTGCCTGCATCAATATCAGGTATCAAGCAGCAAGCCTCATATACAACAATACTAGGTTTATCTGTAATTGAACCAATACTATTTCTAAACAGTGATTGTATCATAAATTCCACTTTAACTGCAGATTCCACCACTTCAGTTTCACGATCCACGGTAAGCTCTAGTCCCGTGAATCCCACGACCGTCGCATAAAATGAAGAATACCAATAGTTTTCTTTTCTGTTCAAAACATGTGTCCATTCACATGAAGCTCTGGTTACTTGTTTCACCTGCACCGCTACTATCCAAAAGTAACACTCAGCATATATGGTTCTAAAGAATAATACATGATTTGGAATAAGAAGCAGCTAAGCAACTATTAACCCACCTCTTTCGTTTGCTTTTGGAGCCACTAGAAGATGAAGGATTAGTATGCCAATTCCTTTTCCTTTGATTTATGAACCAGTTATTTATCTGCTTTAATTGCAAGCCTGTTTCCTGCACCAACCTAGCCTTGTCTTCCTCCTAAAAGAACAATCACAAGTGGAACTAAAAGTATGAGCAATCATCGAAGAGATGCCCAGAAAATATATATATATATATATATATACACACACATGTCCAAACTTACAGTTGGATAGGGCCATTTAGCATGTGATTGCCACCAAGCTTTTAAAAGGGAGGTGGTGTCCCCTGGGAGCTTCCCCGCTCGTCTCTTACGTAGAATTTCCTCTCTTATGTCCACAATCTTCTCCTTGTAACCCTGATCGAGAGCAAGAAATTACGTAAAGCAGTCCAACTTTCTGTCATTTGTGTTTAGCAATATATGTCACATGTACGAGGTTTGGACATTCTTAACTACCTGTTTTAGCTCATGCTTCAACTCCTGCCTCACACGCTCCATCAAAGATCTTTCACTTTCAGTGGGAACAAGAGGACCAAAGCTGAGACTATCAGCACCATCCAGGCTGCCTTCGTATAAGTTGGCATTGCTCTCTGCCTGGTCATCTTCATCATCGGACATTGTGGCACCCGTTCCTTCACCAGGAGATACACCTGCGTGTACCAAGCTTCATTCTTAATTATAGTCATTGTCGCCTATTGTGTATGCGCAGAATGTATTTATTATATAATAATGAAAAGGAGTTCATACATCATATGGTTCCAATACTTTTTTAAGAGGCTGCACACCCAGATTTTACAACACTAGAAGCTTTATTGCTCCATATCAGATGTAGAATTAGAGGCAACATGTCGACATAGCAACTATTTTCTTGAGTCAAGCTCGAGATTCGTTATCTAGTTTGAGAACTGGAAAGACTTCATATCCATATCTATATAAATATAAAGATAAATGGATAAGCACCATCTTGACTGTTGAAAACCCCGGATTCAGTGGTAGAATACGATCTTAAATTAGTATCCTAATTCTGGTAATTATTTCTTTAATTTTTACACATACACACAAACTAAACTACTATAACTGATTCTTGGGCACATATACATTACTAACACCTTGGGGGCAATGAAAAGCCAAAGCTCAAAGATAATTGACATGGCTCGTGCAATGTGAAACTTATGTTCCTCTTCATCTGTTAGGAATTCAAGTAAGAAGTTATACAAGAAGAAATGAGAATCATATAATTATATCGACTCATGAATTAAATACTCTAAAGTTTTAGATTAAAATGTATTGCCAAACTTATTAATATGATTGTTCGCCTAACTCAAAAAAAGAAAAAATAGCTAAACTCATAAATAAAGATTAAAAAACAAAAGCTTACGCTCCAAAGGAGTAGACTCCTTAAGCTTATTACAACATTCCAAGTTTAAACCTAAGGAGTAAAAGGAAGGCTCACTTTGGATTGTGGTTTGAATATTTCGATTGAAGGAATAGAGAGAGAGAGAGAGAGAGAGAGAGAGAGAGAATCATATAGGGAAACTGTGGGTAATTATAAAAGCCAACTCAAGCTCCAGTTATGTTCATGAATGTATGTCGTTCTTAAAATATAGTATATAGTTAACCTTGCACACCTTTTCAAAACGGTAGTCCGGATTAATAAATGCGATGGACCCTAAAAGGTTATGCAGCATTTATTATTTTAATATTTGTAATTCTCTTTACTTCCATTTTATTTTTGTTGTCCGTACGACAGGAGTTATAATTTTTTATCATTTTTATTTACTCAACTTTTATATATGCATTGACAAATGAAAGATTAGATTTTTGTCTCAATGGGACAATTTAATGGCTAAGTACGTAGTATTCCGTCTGCGTCTCATGTTGAAATCCCATTAAAAGAATAGGCTACCAGGGTTGTGTAGCCTCCAATTCATTCTTTTACACTTCCACTCCCTCAATTTTTAATTTCCCTTCCTTTGTTTACATTCTAATAAGATTGCTAATTGAAAAACACAATATCATGGAGGTTTCAAAAGAAGATTTTTGTGATAGTCAAAAATTACCAGTCAAGCTTTGTAGAGACTGCTCGAGCTCCCAACAAGCCATCACTGCTTCCATGGCATGAACACGGACATGTTGTTGCAATTGTTCTTTAAATGCACAGAGCAATAGAACATAATGCGTCTACAACAAAGATAGGGGAAAAAGTTAAAAAGGAGCTTCAGATGAATAAGGACAAGTTTCTTAAGAAGCAAGACAATGGGAACTGAAAAGGAGAAAACCAAAAAAATAAAATAAAATGGGATGAAGAGAAACAGTATTGGTTATAACTTGAACAGATAAATAAACCACAAGATGCTGAACTTCAATAATTGACTTAATAATAAGCTAGATGATGATATCTCAGTCAATGCAAGCACAAGCGGAACAATTTTGCATTATAAAATTTGAAATGAAACAATGTTAATAAAATATTGAAATGATTCAACATTAAAATTTTCATCATATTTGCCTCTCCCCGATCATTGCCTGAAGTGAGTATTAAGTTTCAATGAATGTTGAAAATCATCAACTTAGGCAAGCCTCATTATTGTACTTGGGCAAGCCAGAAACATACATGATGGGCAAAAGGTCGAGAAAACTTGGCGAGAGCTGCAAGTTGGTATGTAATTCTAGAACATATTCTACACGAATTCAAGAACCGAACCACCAAAGTTTCAACAAAAAAGAAAAATAAGTGAACCATCGAACAAGTGGGAAGATTATGACAACAATAACAGAAAGATTCCAGAAAGCACACCTAAAGGTTATATAATTATTGAAGGGAACAACCACAATACCATCATGTACCCTCAAGTAGTGCTATACCAGGACAAATCAGATGCTCACCAGTACTAGCTAAATGCCTCGTACTAAAGTCCATCATAAAAAATAAAATAAAAAATATTACTTTTCCTATCTTCATCTTTTTCTTTTTCCCTTTTCTTTCCTTCCATTTCGTGAATTCTCTACCCACAATCACCAAACTATGCTACCCTAACCGACAGTGCCCCTCCTTTATTGTTCTTTAAACGACAAGCTCCAGAAAATCAGGAAAGGAAGGTGAAGGTCTAAGCTTAGCTGAATAAGGGGGGGAAAGAAAGAAAAGTAAGAAACACGAAAGATTTGACATTTGTGATTTAACAAGCAACACAGCTAGAATAAACGACATATGTTAATGCATCACCTATTCACACAACCAAAAAGAAGCTAAACTACAGGCACAGTTAAGCAAAAAAATTGACAGGTAGAAAGAAAGAAACACATCCATAAATTAAAAGTGTTCCAATTCAACTTCTATAAAGGAAGAGGATTAAAGTAGTGAGACAATACACAAGAATAGGATTCAATAAAGTAAAATAGGTTTAGAATAATTATATATCTTATTAATAAATCAGCTTAATAAACATTGTAATTACTTCAATAAAAATAATTTTATTTTTAAGTAATTAAAATGATGTGTTATGAGGTTATAACATTCCAGACAAGTTTAAGCATAGAGAGACAAGACAAACCATGAACTGATCAAGCTCCTTCTCATCCATCACCCCATTTCCAAGGCCAGAGTACTTGTCCACCACACGCTGTGACTGCTGCAGCTGAGCATCGACCCTAGGGAGCTGGTCCACGGGTGTGGCAATCCTTAAACAGGAAACATGAGCAGATAACAGCTGATCGTAAAGGGGGTGTCCCAAAATGTCTGCTTTGTATTCTGCCAAATCCTCGGATTCGCAATTGCTGTCGGTTCGGTTCCGATCCATCATGCTTTTCTCCGAGGGTATCATCCCACGAACATCGTCGGTTTGCGTTGTGGAGTCGGGTTGCAAGTGGAGGAAATTCTGCTGACGAAGATTACTGGCGTTGTTGAGCCATGTCGGTGCAGTTCCTGCGGCGGAGAGTGGTAGCAGCCTATGCATGTCTCGGTTTTGGTTTAACTGTTGCTCGTCCGTGAAAGGCTGAAAAGCTATTTCGTGCGGTAGATGGTCGTGAAAAGCCATTTGGTTAAGCGCTTTTTCTCTATCTCACTCTACGTTTTATTTTATTTCATGCCACTGAGATCTATAAACAGAAAGTTGAGGACTTTGCAGAGTGGTGAAAAACACAGTGAAGATTGAAGAATCAGAGAAGGGGAGTGGGGGTGACTGCGAGGAAGGAGGAAGAGGTTTGGAAAAGCACTTTTTTTTTTCATGGGGAAGACTTTTTGGAAGGGTTGACACGATGATCGAGGAGTGGAAGGGATCGAACGATGGGATTGGTGATAACGTGGAGCGATTTGTGGTGCCACCTTATTGGAGATTTCTTGTAATAAGACAAAGATTGATCAATGATGTAGGAGGCAGCTACATGACTTCATTAGTTAATCACCTAGTAAAATACTATTTGCATTTTTAATTAATGTTATATGTCAATCCAATTCGCTATCTTCTAAATAAATTAAGATACCATTTGGAAAGAGTACACAGTATGTCGACGTGTTCTTTTTATTAATTTTTCTTGAGATGGGAAAATATAACTTAAAAAATTAGTGAAAAAATCTCTTTTCTTTTTTTATTTGAGGGAAATAATTTAATTGAAAGATAAGGAGGACTTTTTTTTTAGATAGGAAAATATATCTTAAAAAAATAGTTTAAAAATCTCTTTTCTTTTTTTAATTTGAGGGAAATAATTTAATTGAAAGATGAGGAGACTTTTTCTTTGTGATGAATCAGTCCAACTCGTCCTACCCTGGTTTTCATATTTCATAAATAAAAAAATAAAAAAACAAGAATGGATAAGTAAAGGTGATAGGTAATATTTAGGGTATAAAAATGGGTGATTATAGGTTATGATAGGTGCATCATAGGGATTGGCACGAGAATAGCAAGTGAGGAGAAAACAAATTCAAGGTCCAGCAAAGCAAGTAAGGGAAGGGACCCTTTTTGTGTTTCTGATAGATATTTACTTCCTAGTGCTTGGAAGTGACAAGTTACTTTTTCATTTTCCTTCATCTAGATCTCTTTAATCGTAAAGTACTTCATTCTCTTTCTGCGTTTCGTTTATGAAGACTGTTAATGGCTGGCACAAACACGATGACTCACTCACCCGACCCAAAAACCCAAAACGACGTATCAGCGAGTGGCTGTGGTCTGGGCTGGCCACTACCCAACCCGAAAGCGACGTGAGCACCCACGGTCGACACGTGTAGCGACGAGGTTTCATGGACCACAACATAGTACTGCAAGATTTAGGAGTGCGGGCCAAAGGTAAGTGAATCAGGTTCGTACACTTGTAAAGATTGCAACGATGAGAGTGAGAGTGTGGGGCCGGAAGAGAAATGTCAACAGCAGAATAATAGAATAAAATTTATATGATTTAATTGAAAAATTAAATTTTACATAAATTAATTCAACTTGTAACGTAGGTTTAAATTTTATTAAAAATATTTTTTATTAAAAACAAATTAAAGGGTTATTTTAATATTTTTTTAATTTAAATACTTAAAATAAATTATTAAATATTTATTAAATATTATTTATATTTAATAAAATTTTAAAATATTATTATTATAAAATTAATAATTAATAACCCATTTTAAATAATAATCTCATTAAAATATAATAACAACTCTCAATAAAAATATATATAAAAATACCTAATGATGTTACCACAAAAGAAGAATAATAGAATACTGATAGGGAAGGGTAGAGGTGCCGGCGGCTGAGGAGTGGATTGTGTTGACACAGATAAAGAGAGAGAGAGAGGTCACGCGCGACTGTTTCGTGGTCCCGTAGGTTAAAACAAAAACAGAAAAGGGAGTGCGGTTGGATCGGGGTTGTGGTGTTTGGTCAGATTGATCAGTGGTCCTTTACCTGAACTTGTGGGATCCATTCAACCTTCACCCTACTCCCACTCCTTGCCTCCCCTCATCGTCTAAACTTGTACTATATGTTTGTGCAAAACAGCAATCCCATTCCCAGCTCAACCGTGGGATTCTCGAGATTCTTGTATCTCTCCATAAAATACGTGTCTTATTTAATACTTTCAAGAGTCCATCCTTACCAAAACAAAATCTATGTCAAAGTACGGTAACTTTTCATACACAATTAATACATGTAGTTTTATGGATTATTAATGAATCTGTATAGAAAAAATTTATGCCGTGACATTACCTGTATTCAAAGATTGATAAAAAAAAATTATATAGTTTTAACATGCAACAATACACTTATTAAGTTGTCGTATTACTATAATTAGTAATGCTTTTTTTTTTGGCTTTCATTAAAAGCTTTTAACCTGTTTTGAATAGATGACACCATAAATATAATTTAGAGATGTAAAAATCTTTACATTATCAATAAACTAAAATTAAGTAGACAATTTATATATTGTATCCGTAAATATAATTTTATAATGAAGTGGAGTTTTCATCAAAAGTGATTCTTAATTGAAATCATTGATAATATTATTAATCAAAAGATTAATTTTAAAATCCCAGGGTACATTTTATAACAAATGTTTTTAGTTTTACCTCACCATTAAACCATCTTTTTGTGCACATAAAACTACCATTTTGTTACCTAACTCTTCTTTTTCATTATCATCAAAGAAGTGCCTATAAAAAAAAAAAAGCTACCTTCGTATTAATGTTTTCTGTTTAAAATTTAGAATTAGATTTTGTGTAAAGAAAATGAGATTAATATGAAAGCTATAGGCTCTTTTGTGGGCAATTTCATACGTTGCAGTTTGCATTATCTTTATCCAACAGGTAGATTCCACTCACGCTCTTCTAGCTGCTAATATCAGCTTCTCTTCCCAACCTAACTTCTATATCGCATAGCTGAGAAGGGACGAATCCATGTATAATAGAGTATGGGCACATGCCCCACTAAATTTTTAAATTTGTCTATTACTATACTATTATTTTATTATTTTTGTCCCTAAAGTTTTTTAAAGTTTACTCTCATTATAAGGTTTATCGGGTAATTTTCATACCAGCTTTCTCATGTGAAGAAAGAATTACTCAATCACATAAGCCTCCAAATTATTCTCCACATGTGAACAAACTCTATATCATTTTACTAGGTCTTCTTCTCCCAACTCTCAAATTATGTCATCACCTTGCTTATTTGAATGTGAGTTAGATGTCTCTTGCCCTTGCCTAGGGAAAGAATACCAAATAGAATGTTAAGAATGGTTTTACCAATAGTAAATATGTACAATATATAGTTGCTCATTAAGAATGATTTTATCAGTAGTAACTACAATAGTTGATAGAGTATTTTCTATTAAGAATATCATAAAGAATCAGATACATAATCGTAATATGGTAAATGAATGGTTGAATGATTGCTTAGTTGCATACAAAGAGGGAAATGTTTTTTTTTTAGTTAACAAAGGGGACATAATTCCATAAATATTTTTTTATAGTATTAATAGTGAAAAAAATAATTTAGTGTTTTCAAAATATAAACACAAAGGAAACCACCTTAAATTTATCTTTTATAATTTTTTATGTATAAATATAAATATTTGAAAATTTATTTTTTCTATTTATGTATTACCTTGTCTCCACTTTATAAAATTTCTGGGTTGTTACTGCAGCTAAACATGGTCACTTCAGCTTAACCTGCTTCATTTCTCCTTTCCCAATACCACTACCACCAAACTCCTCTTACAACCCACTTCAATCCACTCTCCCTTCTCCTACTGTCTACCTCCACCTTCCACTCCATTCTTTATTCATCTCATTCTCCTCCACTGTTGATACCACTACATCGGCACCACCGAACACCACCATCATCAACCGCGTCTTTCGATGAAGGTATGACTGATAAGAATGAGAAATTTGAGATTGATAGAGAAAAATCAGTACATGAGAATGAGAAAACTAAATAACAAACGAATGAGGAAATTGAAGAACCTAGAGCAAGGATAATATTTGATTCCTAAAAGGAGGTTGAAACATATTACACTAAATTTTCCTAATAAAAGGTTTTGTTGCTTCTAAAAGAATATCAAAACATGATATTGATGGGGGGAAATATACAGTATCATGTGCTCATTTGAGGAGTTAGCAAGCCATCTAAGCAAGCTTTTGAAGCCAAATATCACCACCAAAACACGGTGCAAGGCTAGACTTGATTCATGTTTGGGTCTAGATGGAAAGGTGAAGATTACTAGTGTTATCCTTGAACACAATCATGAAATGAGTCCCATCAAAGCATAATTTTTAATATGTAATAGAAATAGTTGACTCTTAAGTGAAGAAAAAAAGTGTTGGTTGTAGGTCAACATCTTGCCTTAGCAAAGGCCCAGGTAAGGTCGAAGTCATATTGAACTACAGCGCATGCTAGTGGACTTATGTAAAAAATGTTATGTGCTGACTAATAACTATATTTTTTGGCCTAGTGGTAAGCACTTGATCCAACAAGTGTAATCAAAGCCAAAGTCACAAGTTCAATTTCCCAGAAAGGCACAAACTGCCAGGAAGGGGATTATTAGTTGTAGGCCAACATTTTGCCTTAGCAAGGTCCAATTAAGTTTGAAGTCAAATTTGTAGGTTCAATTTTCGAAAAGGCACGGACTGCTGGAGGCATGTGTTGGGAGGGGAATTGTTAGTTACGGGCCAGTATCCTGCCTTGGTAAGACCTAGTTAGGATTGGAGTCAGATCAAATTGTGACGTTTATTGATGGACTTAAGTAGAAAAAGTTGTGCCCTAACTAATAGTTATAGCTTTTGACCCAGTGGTAAGTGTTTGATTCAATAAGAGGCTTGAGATTAATGATTGGGCTGGGATTGGTATAAATAAAATTTTGAGTAAACACTCATTTTAGTCCTCAAAAGATACTAGTGACATCAGTTTGATCATCTAATAATTTTTTACATCAAATTTGTACTTTTGGAGGACCAATTTAATGTCAAAAATTGACATTGAATGACTATTTTGATATATTCATCATTAGAAGACATAACTGATGACACTCGTACAAAAGTAGGGTTGCATATGAATATTTTGGTGATGTTATAACATTTGATACCACTTATTTTACTAACAAATATGGCATGCCTTTTGCTCATTTCCCAAGAATGAATCATCATGGACAATCAATATTACTAGGCTGTGCTTTGTTATCAAATGAGGATACCAAAGCTTTCACTTGGTTATATAAGACATGACTATCATGTATGTTTAGATTGATTCATAATGCTATTATTATTGATCAAGACAAAGAAATTATAAATGCAATTGAGGTTGTTTTCTCAGGGGCTCATCATTGCTTGTGATAATATCACGTAATGAAAAAGTTTAGGGAATATTCTAACTGAGTCAATCAAATCAACTATGTATGGTGTTTGTGTATGATTCTTTCAGTAAATATGATTTTATAAGGAGCTGGAAAAAATGATTGTTGACTACAATCTTCATGACAATGAATGGTTGAATAGGCTTCACCATGAGTGACATCATGGGTACTTATGTATATGAAAGACACATTTTGGGATGAGATGTCTACAACACAAAGAAGTGGAAGCATAAATGTGTCCATTGATGGGCATGGTAACTTGAAGATAACCTTGAAGCAATTGAAGGTACAATATGAAAATTCACTAAGTGATAAGATTGAGAAAGAATGCATAGTAGATTTCAATTCCTTTAACACATAGCTTATATAGTACCAAGTTCAAAAAGATTTTACCAATGCAAAATTCAAAGATTTTCAGGAGATAGCTTGTGTAATGTATTGTCACGCTTATTTTCAAAGGAAAGCAAGATCTTTATGTTGTTGAAATTTATTAAAAAAAAAAAGATAATAATAAAATAAAATACATACTTTCATTATGTAGTTCATGCAAAATAGTTCAAAATGAAATGTTCTTGTTATTTGTTTGAGTTTAGAGGTATTTTGTATAGAAACAATTTTTTTTTTGCTTAATCATGTAAGAAAAACAAATCAGTGTCATATAAAGATGTGCTCTCTTGTTGGAGGAAGTATTTGAAAAGAAGGCATACATCAGTGAAAAATAGTAATAATAATTGCACCGCCAATCTTAAAACTCAAGGGCTTGAGAAGATATGTAATTCATTTTATGAAGTTGTTTGTATGGGTAAATAGTGATGATGATATAATGCAAATGATGGAATGAATTTATGGCTTGAAAGTTGAGTTAAGGGGCTTGAGAAGAGGTGCAATTCATCTTATAAAGTTGTTCATATGGGAGTAAATTATGATGATAATGTAATGAAAATGATGGAATGAATTTATGACTTGAATGATGAGTTAAGTTACAAAAATACATTTGATCAAAACATTGAAGCATCTCCAATTATATCATACATCTCAATGATTCCTCAAGAATGGACCAAGGTGATTGAGATTTTAGTAGTTTGTGGTAAAAGAAGACCTCCATCAAATGGCAGAAATCTGATGGTTATCAAATTGTGAAAGAAGCTAAAAATGATAAAACAAGAATGCAATAAAAAAAAAGGAAAAAACTATGGAAGAAATACGTAATCGTCATTATGAATTACTATCTAAACAAGTTTGCATTTGTATGTACTCCATTATTTAATTTTACTTCATGTTTTAAATGTTTTATATCTGAATCTTATGCATCTGAATCTCAAATAGATCTCAATGAAAGCTTTTGTAGATATGGAAAGTTTGATGAATTTGGAACATAGGAGGGCATACAAGTAAAAAAAAAATGTCAACTAACCTATTCTTCTTTAAATTTTGATGGCAACTTTTTTTTTATCATGACATTACACTTTAACTATCTATAGTTTTTGCATCTATATGTTTATAGGATAACATAAGTTATTGTTTGGGGAATAGATATAGCAATGTCGACCATGTGATTCCATTCATTCCAAATCAGGTGCTTAGAAATGAAGTAAATCAAAATTTAGTATAGAATTAAGTATTTAATTTTACTTTGAATGAAATTTCTATATTGATTTATTGTTCCTAATCATGTATAAAGTGCTAGCCATAATATTACGTTTTCTGAACTCTTACATGTATTTGTAATTTCATTATGCCAAATTATATAAAACTCATACTATTT
Organism: Styphnolobium japonicum; assembly: GCA_023212625.1. NCBI lineage: Eukaryota > Viridiplantae > Streptophyta > Magnoliopsida > Fabales > Fabaceae > Styphnolobium > Styphnolobium japonicum. The sequence continues at coordinate 22,496,674 of JALBWW010000003.1, forward strand.
ATTCTTACACCTATATAGTTTTTTGTAGGTATAATACCAATATCAAGGATCGACTACTGCTTCACAAGATCAATCATTATTTCATAGTGGTGAAAATTTTAAGTAGTTGAATTTGACATGGTTATGCTCAATATGCACCAACTACAACTTTTGGATATGTCATTTAAGAATAGGTTTACTACATCATTTTAGCTTTTTATTTGAGTAGAAAAGGGATTACGTTATGTAGCAAAGGTTAATTTTTATGAAGAGAAATGTTTTTATTTGTATGTTTACAGTATTCTTTTTACTCTAATGTTTTGAAATTATAATTTAGTAATTTCATGTGTTTGCTCAATCTATTTTAATATTTTTGTATTCAATATTTTTAATTGGATCACTTGTTTCATTTCAACTCTTGTTCAAGTACACAATCCAAAATTGCAAAAAAAAAAAAAAAGATCCCCAACTTGTTCCTCATTAATTCATAAGATTATAAAGTACAATCAATCATTTTCTCAACTTTTCTAGAGTAGGAATATTATGAGTGCAAAACTACTTCCTATTTATTTTTATTATATGCAAAATTATCATTTAGTACAATTCTCTCTCACTCTAATATATCCCCAACCCTTCATACAAGTCTTGCAAAACAATCACATTTAAGTAGCTATGTCTATTGAAAGAGGATCAAACATTTGCTACTTGAGCACAAATAGGATCAGCAAATATTACATTTGTATCTTTGCATAAATAACTCTTTCTTGATTTGCTCTAGAGCAAGGAACAACTTTGGCTAAATTAGGGGACTTGTTGAATGAAATCTTGGCTAAAGCTGGGAATATTAAGTAAGCCCTGGTACTAACATTATGTCAAATATATATTTATGGTCAAGATCTTTAATGTCATTTGTCAATGTAATCAATTCGTTGAATAAATTGAACCAAATTCTAAATTTTAAGTCTCCTTCACTGGATGTATTACATAAGTTGGCTTTTGTGAAGTTGGATGAAATAGGAAGATATGCTGAGCTCTCACTATCACCATCCCATCATCAGCATTTAGAACTTCATATTTAGTAGAAAAAGTGAAGAGAATCAAAGTGTAACTCAAACTCTTTTCCTGGATGATTTTTGTGAACTGCACTAAAAAGTGTTTTATGTGTTGTGATTCTTTGACACATAGATTTAGACTAATTTGAGATTCATTCTGTGTTGCTAAGAAATGAAATCCTAAGTCTTTTGAGATGTGTAATTTCTTTTTCATTGGACATGGGGAGTCTTCTCCATTGAATTTAGCATCAAGAACAAAAACATGACTATAAGCAATAGTAAGAAAACAGAACATAAGGAATAAAGGGTCACAAAAGGGGCATCTTGATAGCAGTGGGCTTCTAACCTGTCAAACAAGAAAATAGATGTATAAATTTCAAAAATATTATATTAAAACACCCACCGATGCAAGCATAAATATGAAGATTGTACTACACAAGCATACATCAAGCAATTTATAATTTTCTAACAAGTTTGACCAAAAGCTGACAATGTTGCATCATGCTACCTGTAGTTTGATTCTTAAGCCTTAAAGCTAAAAGATGAATATTTAAATTCCACTTTGAACTTAATGAGTTATAATATGTTTAGAAAGAAAAATTTCAGGGTCCACTGAGTAACATTAGAGGATGCTTGATTACTTGGGGTGTATTATTCCTTAAACATGTAAAATGAGTGGCAAACCATCCACTTGTACACATGCTACAATGTAAAAGAATCCACTTAGTTGTACAATAATCAATTAGACATACACTTGCAAAGTTATAAACAATCGTATAACTAATGGTTTTAGATCCAATTTTTCAGTAATAGATGGCAAACTAAGCCAAAAAGTAACAAATGAAAGAGTTGTAACTTCACTTTTAGCCTTTTGTTAAAATAGCCTTAGATAAAGTTGCCAACCATCATTATACCTTAGTGGCATGTGTGTGTATGTGTGGATGGGTGGGTGTATGTCCCGTACGAACATCCGAGCCTTGGCGACCTAGTTAATTGGTGTGTTCTGTACCTCGGCAACTAAGCCAAGATTTGTACAATTTTAAAAGAAGTCACCAAATTAACCTTGCAGATTATGGAGTGCAGTGTAGTGGTAAGCAATGGTCATTCCCACAGAAGATTGTACTAATTGAAATGTAAAATTGTCACGAAACAAAAACTAAAATAACAATAACTAAATGAGGGGGTTTGGGAGTAATAAATTAAAATTAAAATAATTAAAACTACTAAGATGCAAATAAAAATAGCAAACGAAATCAACAAACGTTATGAGCAAGAGAATCAAAGATAGATAAAGTTTGGTTAAGAGATTTTCTCCACCACTAGACTTAAGATAATTGCAATTAGATTTTCGATGTTATTCCTTATTCTTAATGAAATTACTAATTGTAGATAACAAGTCTGATCTGTTACCCCAATCTTTCCTTAGTTTGTCGTTAATTAGAAATCTGATCTCTAATTAATTCTCTAACCATTAAGTAACCTAGAAGTCTGATATCTAGACTTAACCTAACAGCAGCCTTAAGTTGGAAAATATAGGTTGATCTAAGCAACACCCTTTGTCTAATTAGGTTATCTAGCCTAGGTTATGTTTTTCTTCACAATTAACTAAGGAGTTCACTACAATGATTAATTGCAAATTGCTACTTGGGATTAGGAAAGCATGACAATTACGGGTCAAGTCCCCTAAGCTAGCATTAGATCATTATCAAGTTCTATTTATACATCCAAGTTCTAGGATTAGTATAAATAGAGTCAATCTCTTTGTATTATACATCATTCAATTTTAAGTAAGTTTGAGTATTTGTGAGAGTTTTCTTTCTCTTATTCTCCATTCTCTTTAGAATTTCGTTTTTGTTCTTTATTTTATGAGTTCTTCCTTCCCATCCATGGAAGGCTAGGCTCTTATAATCAATCCAAGGGATTAGCCATCTTGATGTTTAATTTGGAGATCTTGTTTCGCTTGTTCATATTGCTTAATTGTTATTCAAGTTTCTCTTCTTCCTTTTTTGATTTTTATCTAGATTGAATTGCTTAATTTGATTTAGATGTTGATGTGATAATAGCTTTATTATCATGCATTCAAAGAGGATCACAAAGACTAAACAATATATCAAAGCTTTTTGATGGATTGTTTAGCTTGTTAAATCCCCGATCTTAAATTAATCTATGTTGGATGGTGCTTACTTTATCTAACCTTGATTAATTAAATCCTAGATGTTTATCTAGTAGAGGATTCTTGGATCATGTTGAGGCGTCTTGATGTGATCTAAGGCCAAGAACATGGTTAGCAATTAAATGAATTCATTTTGATCAATGATGAGTTAAACTTAAGATTGGTAAATTTCCTTGGATTGGTTGCTTCTTTAGATTTGTTTATAACTTTAAATCTCATACTCTTGTCAATCTTGTTAAATCAACAACAAAACCCCCATTTCTAATTATCTTGATCTAATTAAATCTTTGTTTTTGGATCCTTGAGAGACGATTCGGTTCATTCTCTATACTACAAATTAGTTTGCGAACCAGTAATTATTATTATTTGACGGGTCTCAACAACCTCTTGTCAAATTTGGCGCCATTGCCGGGGATATTTTGGACCCTTAGAAGTCTAATCCAGCTCTTGAGATATTCATGAAACTTGTAGATCCTTGTCTTAGGTTTCCAAAGATACCAAGATCATCTCAAATGGATCACTGAGTCCCAAGTTATGGCCTAACCAAGGAGGAAAGGTCAAAATGCATCAAAATCCAAGAATTATTCATATTTTGCATTAAAGCCCAATGAGGCCTAACAACATTAAACTCATCTAAAATACTAATATTGGGCACAATAAACATCTAATAAAGCCTAGTACAAAGCTAACATAAGTGTCTCAAATTGATTGATCAGTCATCCAGTAATGACTCAACTGAATTAGGAACAAGGCAGCAACAGCAAAAAACAAAATCTTGATTTGACTTTGTCCTTGTGAATTTTTATTTTCTCTTATGGTTTTAGTTTTTTGTAATTTTTTCTTATTTCAGGTTCGATTTGTAGTTTCTAGTAAGATCTTCTCCATTTTCTACCTATTTTTATTTTGACATTGGGGACAATATCTTAAATTAGTTGGGAAGAAGGATAGTTAACATTACCATGTACATAGTTTAGTAAAAAAAATAAAACAAAAACAAAAACTAACCAGCTAATCTTTATTGTTACTAACTTATTAGATGTATGATGGCAGAATAAGCAGTAGTTTTGCTCTTGAGATGCATCTTAACTTGCATTTCATAGTAAGTCTTAAATTATTTTGTTCTTACATATAAAAAAAATTTCATTTTGATCTTTTCAATTAATTTTGATGCAAGCATGTGCTGAATCTGAGCTTAATTAATGATAAAAATATGCAAAACAATTTATAGTTGAATCATTTTTATGATATACATGTATATATGACTGTGGATATTATGAAGAAAGCATGGTTGAATTGAGTGAATGTTCTATACCTTTGTGAGTTTTTGGCTTTTCCAAGTTTGATACTTACACTTGGTTTACTTTCTTTCATGAGTGATGTCAATTATGAATTTATTTTCTAGAACTTGCATTGAATCAATTTGAGATTACATTAGTCTGTATCTTGCATGAAAATGACATTAGGCTATTTTATTCTCTTTGGTTTTAACCTGCTATTGTCCATATTATTCCCTTCCTTCACCTTATAGTCCCATTACAACTTTTTTCAAAGACCTCTTGATTTTTGTATTTTATTTGATCTAAGTAGTGGAGAATTGATGTATATGCAAGCCTATGGTAAAATAATTTCATAATTTGACTGAGTTGAGCGCAAACAGTTAACCTAAATACCTTGTGTGATTTAAGTGTCACTTATGAGGAATTCTACTCAATTTGAACATGCTTATTTCTGATTAAAGCATGATTATGCTATACTTTATTCTCAATTGGTTTGCTTCAACTATTCTTTGTTAAGCATACTTGACTTATTAATTATGATTTATATTTGATACAATGCTTGTATTTAAAAATTAGTTGAATTGATTAAATAAAGTATTACATGTTTGTGGGTATCATCCTGGTAAACCTTCATGAGACTATAACTCGTTCACTAGGGCACCTAGGGGTTTAAAGGCTTGTGGCACATGCTAAGTGCCATCGTGTCTTCCTACAAAAGTGGATTAGATTAGGTATAATCAGTTCTTATGATTTTAGTTTAATATTATGATATTTCTTGTTTTTGTTTAGTTTTGTTCTTATGTGTTTTGCCCAGGAGTGCAAAAACTTAAGTGTGGGGGAATTCAATCAATCAATTTGATACACTTATGTTAGCTTTGTACTGTGCTTTATTAGATGTTTATTGTGCCCAATATTAGTATTTTGAATGAGTTTAATGTTGTTGGGCCTCATTGGGCTTTAATGCAAATTGTGAATAATTCTTGGATTTTGATGCATTTTAACCTTTCCTCCTTGGTTAGGCCATAACCTGGGACTCAGTGATCCATTTGAGGTGATCTTGGTGTCTATGGAAAGCTAAGACAAGGCTCTACAAGTTTTATGAAGAACTCAAGAGCTGGATTAGACTTCTTCGGGTCCAAAATATCCCCAGCAAAGGCGCCAAATTTGACAAGAGGTTGTTGAGACCCATCAAATAATAAAAATTACCAGTTCGCAAACTAATTTGTAGTATAGAGAATGAACTGAATCGTCTCTCAATGGTCCAAAATAGCCCTGCAATGCAGAGTGAGTTTGCTATCACTAGAATCTGGGCAGTGTACACATATTGGACTATATCGTGGGCTATAGGCCTCCTTTTGAGCTGAAACTCAGTCATTGGAAAGATAAGACCCATATCTCCAACTTCACTGAAGACCATTTAGTCAATAGATGTTGTTTTAGGCATGATTATGAAGCTACAAGTTGGTTTGAATTTGGAAACACGTTTTGCCAACCTAACTTGAGGTAGGTGCAGTGTTTTTGGCATATTTGGAGTTTTAAAAGTCCAAATGGCATGAAACCAACGCCAAAATTTCAAGGAGACAACTGGCTACAACTTTCATGAGACTTTCAAGCCAAAATGCAACATCTAGGTCACGAAAATCAAGCTGGAAGTCGGATAAGAGTTGCTGACTAAAAGCCACCAACCATACACCAACCCACCTACCATGCACCAACCCACCTACCATGCTTCAAACTTCCATATTTGACAATTTCCATGTTTTTACAGCTTGCATTCAGATTATTTTCAATTACAAATTGGCTTCTAGGATTAGTATAAATAGAGTCAATCTCTTTGTATTATACATCATTCAATTTTAAGTAAGTTTGAAGAAAGTTTGAGTATTTGTGAGAGTTTTCTTTCTCTTCTTCTCCATTCTCTTTAGAATTTCGTTTTTGTTCTTTATTTTATGAGTTCTTCCTTCCCATCCATGGAAGGCTAGGCTTTTATAATCAATCCAAGGGATTAGCCATCTTGATGTTTAATTTGGAGATCTTATTTCGCTTGTTCATATTGCTTAATTGTTATTAAGATTCTCTTCTTCCTCTTTTGATTTTTATTTAGATTGAATTGCTTAATTTGATTTAGATGTTGGTGTGATAATAACTTTATTATCATGCATTCAAAGAGGATCACAAAGACTAAACAATATATCAAAGCTTTTTGATGGATTGTTTAACTTGGTTAAATCCCCGATCTTAACTTAATCTATGTTGGATGATGCTTACTTTATCTAACCTTGGTTAAGTAAATCTTAGATGCTTATCTAGTAGAGGATTCTTGGATCATGTTGAGGCATCTTGATGTGATCTAAGGCCAAGAACATGGTTAGCAATTAAATGAATTCATTGTGATCAATGATGAGTTAAACTCAAGATCGGTAAATTTCCTTGGATTAGTTGCTTCTTTAGATTTGTTTACAACTTTAAATCTCGTACTCTTGTCAATCTTGTTAAATCAACAACAAAACCCTCATTTCTAATAATCTTGATCTAATTAAATCTTTGTTTTTGGATCCTTGAGAGACGATTCGGTTCATTCTCTATACTACAAATTAGTTTGCAAACTGATAATTTTTATTATTTGACGGGTCTCGACAACCTCTTGTCAAGGATATGCAATCAATGCACAAAATGAAATCAAATCAAATCAGGATTTTATGAAAATCATCTAAGACATTAATTTCTATGTCTAGTACATCAAAATGAAGCAAGGAGAGTAGTAAAGTGAACTTATTAATAAAACACCTAAAAACATATAAAACTACTCTAACTTGACTTTAACTCAAGATAAGACGAGCACATAAATGGTGTGTAAATTACACACATCATTAACCATGACCTAATCACATAACTAACCTTACTAGCCAAGAACCACTTTTACTCCATAGTAACCATTAACTTCCCCTTGACAGCTTGGACTTGGGATACCGAAGCCATCCCATGGAACCTAGCACGTCACCCCCTCTATTACTCACGACTATGTAATCATCAAGACATATAAGAGGGAGGGAGTGACAAGAGGTTGTCGAGACCTATCAAATAATAAAAATAACCGGTTCGCAAACTAATTTGTAGTATAGAGAATGAACCGAATCGTTTCTCAATGATCCAAAATCAAAGTTTTAATTAGATCAAGATAATTAGAAAAAGGGGGATTTTTTTGTTGATTAACAAGATTAATAAAAGTATGAGACTTAAAGTTATAAACAAATCTAAAGAAACAACCAATCCAAGGAAATTTACCGATCTTGAGTTTAAATCATCATTGATCACAAGGAATTCACTTAATTGCTAACCATGTTCTTGGCCTTAGATCACATTAAGAAGCCTTAACATGATCCAAGAATTCTCTACTAGATAAGCATCTACGATTTGATTAACCAAGGTTAGATAAAGTAAGCACCATCCAACATATATTAACTTAAGATCTAAAATTTAACCAAGCTAAACAATCTATCAAAAAGCTTTAATATATTGTTTAGTCTTTGTGATCCTCTTTGAATACATGATAATAAAGCTATTATCACATCAACATCTAAATCAAATTAAGCAATTTAATCTAGATAAAAATCAAATGAGGAAGAAGAGAAACTTGAATAACAATTGAGCAATATGAACAAGCGAAACAAGATCTCCAAATTAAACATAAAGATGGCTAATCCCTTGGATTGATTATGAGAGCCTAGCCTTCCATGGATGGGAAGGAAGAACTCAGAAATAAAAGAACAAAAACGAAATTGTAAAGAGAATGGAGAAGAAGAGAAAGAAAACTCTCACAAATACTCAAACTTTCTTCAAACTTACTTAAAATTGAATCATCATAATACAAAGAGATTGACTCTATTTATACTAATCCTAGAAGCCAATTTATACATGTACATAATCTGAATACAAGCTATAAAAATATGGAAATTGTCAAATATGGAAGCTTGATGCATGGTTGGTGGGTTGATGCATGGTAGGTGGGTTGTTGTATGGTTGGTGGCTTTTAGTTAGCAACTCTTATCCGACTTTTGACTTAATTTTCATGACCTAGACAGTGTATTTTGGCTTGGTGGTCTCATAAAAGTTGTAGCCAGTTGTCTCCTTGAAATTTTGCAATTGGAATCATGCCATTTGGACTTTTAAAACTCCAGATATGCCAAAAACACTGCACCTACCTCAAGTTAGGTTGGCAGAACGTGTTTCCAAATTCAAATCAACTTGTAACTTCATAATCATGCTTAAAACGACATCTATTGACTAAATGGTCTTCAGTAAAGTTGGAGATATGGATCTTATCTTTCCAATGGCTAAGTTTCAACCCAAGAGGAGGCCTATAGCTCACTATGTAGTCCAATATGTGCACACTGCCCAGATTTCTGTGACAGCAAATCCACTCTGTATTGCAGGGATATTTTAGACCCTTAGAAGTTTGATCCAGCTCTTGAGTTCTTCATAAAACTTGTAGAGCATTATCTTAGCTTTCCAAAGACACCAAGATCACCTCAAATGGATCACCGAGTCCCAAGTTATGGCCTAACCAAGGAAGAAAGGTCAAAATGCATCAAAATCCGAAAATTATTCAATATTTGCAGTAAAGCCCAATGAAGCCCAACAACATTAAACGCATCTAGAATACTAATATTTGGCACAATAAACATCTAATAAAGCCTAATACAAAGCTAACATAAGTGTTTCAAATTGATTGATCTGGGAGCCCTCCCTCGGGTATGATTATTGTAGCCTATCACACTTTTACTTAACCCACTCAAATCCTAACTTGGGTGTTAGAATGTCTTTGTAGGTACCCCTAGGGCTTGGTGTGTGGAATCTTTGGCCAACTTGAGTTTATGTTCAGTAAGGTAATCGCCATTAACTGACTTGAACAATGGCGTTGTCTGTGGGAAGCAGACAAAGCTCAAGCAAGAAAATTCTAATCAAACAAGCGGAATATCCATCCCCACATTTTGTCCTCACCCTACTAAGGTTGTGCAAAGACAATTCCTTATAGGTAGGAAATTAGAGAAATCCAATTGTGTTACCTTTGCACGAAGCATATCAACTAACTTCAACTCAAGCTAGCATTTAAGTGTTGATGGAATCCAATCATAAGCCAAGGTTACATATGCCATACTGATTTGTTGTGGCAGTAGCAACGATGTAGAGGTGTAGTTTTGATGATGAAGCAGATGCGCAAGACCCATACCCAATATCCCACTGATCCAAGCCCAAGACCAATACCCAATATCCCTAACCTAATTCACTTACCCAGAACCCATGTCCCCTCCAACATTGCCTGCACGCACACACTTTGCACTCTGCGCACGCACACTCTGCACCAACACCACACTCATCTCTTCCTCTCATGTCTGTCGTGTGCATATACGGCTCGCACAACGTCGTCTTACTGCCTCGGGCCTCTGCCCAGAGGGGACAAGTTTTCGATCAGTCAGATGAGGAGCTCTCCCCCTGCGCTCACATCAAAGAATGCGACTGGGTGCAGTGGGTGCCGCTCGAGGTTTTTCAGCACAGAGGATGGTTCGTGAGTTTGATTTTGGGGGAAGTTATAAATAGGAGCTTAGGGCTTTAGGAAAGGGGTTGGGAAAGAAAAAAAAAACTTTGGGCCGCATAGAGAGTTTTTGAGTTTTGAATTTTTCTGAGTTTGGAAAGTGATAGAGAGCTCAAGACTAGGCATTGGATTTTTTAGAGGAGGAGATCTCAATACTCACACCGAGCACATTTGGTTTCAATGGTGACTTGAATTCTCGGTAACCCTTTAAATCTTTTCTTTTAGTATTCGAACAATGAATTATGATTCATTGATTCTGGTTGTTTGAGCATTCTTGTCCGATGGTTTATTTATTTATTTATTGTAGATTGATTTGAATGGAATGGGCTAAATTTGTGAATATTCTATCATAGCATATGTTAACCTGCATATTTTATTGCTTTGATAAAATGCCAATTCCATGTTGTTAAAGGACTTAGGTCTAGGCATTGGTAGATTGAACCATACATTAGTCGCAAAATGTTTCTATAATTTTGGGAATTGACATAGCTGGTTGATGGGTTAATTTGTATGTATCCGTGGGTGCTGCTGATCATCCGAAAGCAAGAGTGTTGTTACTCAGTTACTTTATCCTAAAGATTTTCACAAATTTAAGATGCTGGTTGCTATAAGTCTTCTCTGCTGGTTGTGAGCTCTAGGTTACCTTTGTTATTGCTATTCTCTTCTTGACTAATTGCATACGAGTTGTGTGATATAATGTCTGAGTTAATTTGCTTGACAACTTATAGGATGAATGAAATGATGGGTAAAATGTTTCTTTTTTTTTTGTTTTTTTTTCTTTTTACAAATTTACATAGCAATAGTTTTAAATGGGGATGCAAATTGTTTGGTGTTGTTGGCAAATTGAGAAGTTCTGTTCATTTGAGTTTGGAAAATAAATCTTATAGGTGCAGGGCATTCATTTGAGTTTCTTAGTTGGCTCACATGCATAAATGGTATTTGATTTTCTGCATAACTCCTTATTTCTGGCAGCATCTGCATTTCCTTGCATAACTTGAGCTATACAACTCCAAATTGGGATATGTTTGATGCATTAGAAAGCTAACATTCAAAGCCTTTAACTGTAAAATTTTCAATTTTTTTTCTCTTTGCTAATTGATACCAGTTCGCATTTAGATTTAGAGTTAAGCCTGCATGACTTTGATATGGCAGCATCTGCATTTCCTTGCATAACATGGGTTGTACTTGTTGGATTTGGGGTCTGTTTGTTGCATTAGAAGGCTAACATACAAATCCTTCAAGTGTGAAATTTTCAGATTTTAAATCCCCTCCAATTAGTACCAGATATTTGTCAAAGTCAGTGGTGTTTTACTCAAGTCCTGTTTCTGATAGCATATGCATTTCTATGCATAACTTGGGCTGTACATGTTGAAATCAATCACCATTTGTTGCATTAGAAAGCTAAGACATAGGGCTTGGGTGAGTAAAAATTTCAGATGTTTTCCTTTTGTCAACTGACACCATTTTACACGAGGTTGATGTTGTTTTTTGTATAAGTTATGTTTCTAGCAGCATCTGCATTTCCTTGCATAACTTAAGTCGCATTTGTTGGATTTGGGATCCGTTTGTTGCATTAGAAAGCTAAGACATAGATCCATTAACTGTAAAAATTTCAGATTTTCCTCATTTGTTGGATAATACCAGTTTGCACTCAAAGTAGGTTTTGTTTTCTGCATAATTCAAGTTCCTGGTAACATGTGGTGTTTGATTCATAACTTGAGCCAAGAGCCTCTAATTTGTGCACCATTTGTTGTATTTGGAAGATGACATGTGTGGCTACTGTGCCTTAAAATTTCAGTCCATAACTCTTTTCAACTTAATACCAGATTTCGTTTGAATCTAGTTTTGCTCTGCATGACTTTGGTTTTGGACAGCATATATTAGTTTGTGCATATCTTGGTTTACTCCCATCTAATTTGCATGTTGCCTGTTGTGTTATGAAGCTAATGTATGAGGCTTTGATATGTGAAATGTCAAGAATTATGATACTTGTCATCCGACCCCAGTTTGACACTTAAAGTTAGCCTAATTCCTGCAGAATTTCTTTTTTTTTTTAGCTGTTTCATGGTTTTGGACTTATATTGTTTCAATCTGGGGGCTTCATATGCTAATTTGCAATCCCTTAACACTTTTTCTCATCAACTGTCCGACCGAGCAGGGATATACTCATAACTGAACCAACCCTTTAACAGTGCTCCCTATCACTATACCAACTGAGCTACCCTTAACCAAGTCGATCCGACCAGTCCTCGAATGATCCAATCCCTTAAAAACTTTCCTTATCCATTAGCCGACCGACTCGAGCTACCTTAACCGAGCAATGCCCTTAACTGGCCGACCCTTTAACAGTTCCTTTCATCACTTACCTAGCCGAGCAATGCCTTTAATCGAGCCGACCCTAAACACTTTCCTTCATCATGAGACCGATCCAAGATACCTTTAACTGATTCGATCTTAAGCGCTTGCTTATCACTAAACCGAGCCGAGCCCCCAGTTACCTCAGAACCTTTTTCCGACCATGTAGACTCATCCTCTGGTCGATCGAGCTCTCACTAGCTGACTGATCACCACCGTTCCATCACTTGATCGGTTTTGATCTGATCCCTTCTTCTTTCTTTTCTGATTGGTTCCTGTCAGATTATGTCTCAACCGAGTAACCTCGCCTTTTCCCGATCAAGTCCGACCGACCTATTCGTTTTCCTTGTTATAATTTTAGTAGCCCAGTCGGACCCTCCCTTAGGTGCTCGGATTTTTGACCGACCGATTGGTCCTCTTCCCTTTTATGCTGTTTGTGCTTTTTACTTTCTAACTGTTAAATTTCAATTTTTAATGAATGCCCATTGATAATTGCTTCCCTTTATGTAATAAACAATGAGTTATAAAATAAGTGGTCCAATGTCATAAGTAGCGTTAGTTGTCTTCAGGGATCAAGTATTCATTAGACAATCTTCTTAAGGTGGATCAATGGATTTAATACTGCCTTCTATCTCACTTAGGACACGTTTATGAGTTTTCTAAATAAGTGGTCCAATGCCACAAGTAGCGTTAGTTGTCTTCAGGGGTCAAGTACCCACTAGACATTTTTTTTGGGATAGATTAGTGAGTCTAGTACCGCATTCCATCTTATTTAGATCATGCTAACGGGTTCCCTTTTGAATTAAATCAATCCATCATCTTTTAATTAAATCACAACTTTCTTTTAATCAATTAATTTAAAGCATTATTTTCTTTAATTAAAACCAATCAACTCATACTCATTTTATAAAGAACTACATGACTTTGAATTCTCTATTGTACTAGGGGATACGTAGGCATGCAAGTCAAGCCAAACTTTTAATTTTTGCAATTTGGTTTCTTATTATCAGTGAATAATTATTCGCGCTTGTTTAATTTCTCTACTTACTAAAAGGAGTAAAATAGATATCGTTTAGGTTATAAAGTTTGCACAATTAGCTTAAGGTAACTATCTAAGGACGGATGTATCAGGGGTGTAGTGAGGTTAAGTTTTCATCATTCCCTATGTATAATCGACTCCCGAACCTTACCTGGTTTTCACAAACCTTTTCTTTTTGTGTTTTTATTTTAAATCTATTTTAAAAGGATTTTGCCAGTCATTTTTCTATCCAATAAAAGATTAATGGCGACCCCATTATTTTCAAACTATTTTTCTCTCACCACTCCCCGTCGCGATTTTTCCCAGTCATGACATGACATGTATATTACACATAAAATCCTTGATAATTTGAGCATGTAGAGTAAGATAAATTTTTTGGCTTAATAACATTTTCATAACAAATAAAATTGCCTTTTTGCTAGCTTCCTATTTTTTTCATTATTTAAAAAGTATTCATTTTATCAACGAGATTTGATTCAGTTGATAAGAATCAAAATACTTCACTTATAAAATTTAGGTTCAATTTTAATTGCCAATAATCTCCTATTTCAGTAAGCGATATGTAAGTAACACCATAAATAACTTATAACATACCACAACCTTTTATTTGCTAGTCCCCATGTTTTCATTTGATTCCTACTTGTATTGAGTCTTTGATATTAAATGAAATGATATAAGTTATCTTCTATTAAAAAAAAAAAATACCGCAACCTTAGAATTAGGTGGCTTCCGAGCTCCCTTCCCCCTTAAATGCCTTAACTTATATCTTAAAACAAAAGAAGTGCTTAGTTTTGTAAAATAAAAAATAAAAAACAAAAAAAAAAACAAAATCTACCTTTTTGTTAATGTTATATGTTTAAATTTTTTTTTTACTCTAAAAAAGATATTCATTCCTTCAAATTGGTAAAATACATCGAGAACAACACAAATTCAACATCGCTAAAAACGGAAAAAAGATGAATCTGCGAACAAACTCACAGCACCCAGGTTAATAGTTTAACACGGCAAAATGTCTACAAATGTAACAAAATCAAAGTGATCAGAATACCCATGCCTCCGGATCTGTAACGTTAACGCCCAAGTCTTGATTGAATCTATAATGGATTGAAACTGATATACTAATCTGAACTAAACGAACACCGCAACAAGATGAGAAACTAAACAATGTTGCATCAAGATGACAAACAAAACACCGCTACACTTAGATGATGAAAACACGAAAGAAAAATCAAATCTATGTAGAAAAACTACTTATTTAGATAAAAAAAAAAGAGAAAAAAAAATGATATAGGTGAATAATTATAAGCCAAAAAAATGGCTCAAATCACTTTCCTCCTGTAAATAAAAAAAAATAGATAAATAAAAAGTTGAGAAAACTTCTAAAAAAATTTTTTCAACCAATGTTGTTGAAAATTAGTTTTTTCTTGTATGCCTATATGTTTAAAATTTTGAACTAGTTTAACTGCGTGGAAAACGAGACTGATAAGAAAACAAATGGCTTTCTTTCGTTGGCAATTTCATACGATGCAGTTTGCATTATCTTTATCCAATCTCAGGTAGACCCCACTCTCGCTCTTTCACTCGTTAATCGCAGCCTCTCCTCCCAAGTCCCAAGTCCCAACCCAACTTCTCCGCAGCATAACCATCAGAACATGGTCACTTCACCTTCATGGGCTACTACTCTCTAACACCACCTCTTCCATCATCTCTCCACCACCACCCCACACCACCTCGCCCAAACCCCACTCTCAAAACCCACTTCAACCGCCGCTCCCTCCTCCTCCTCTCCACCTCCACCACCCTCTCCATTCCCTCACTCCCCACATTCTCCTCCTCCGCCGCCACCGACACCACCACACCGCCACCTCCCGACACCACCATCACCGACCGCATCTTCATGGACTTAAGCCTCTGCCCCGACTACTCCCGCGCCAACCGAACCCTCGGCGACAACCTCGTATCCCTCTGCTCCGAATCCACCCTTGTTGGTCGCATTGTCCTCGGCCTCTACGGCCACCTCGTACCCATCACGGTCTCCAACTTCAAGTCCATGTGCCTCGGTTCCAACGGCTCTTCCTACAAGAACACGCTCGTTCACAAAATCTTCCCCGGCCAGTTCTTCCTCGCCGGCCGCCAGGGCCGCCCCGACAAGGGCGAGGTCCGGCCGCCGCAGGATTTGGCGCGCAACACCGAAACGGTGGACGCCAGGGCCTTTGCCCTCACCCATTCGAGGGCTGGCGTTGTTTCGCTTTCTCTCTCAGAAAACGATGACGACGAGGTGATTAAGCTTGACCCCGGTTACCGAAACGTTGAGTTCTTGATCACCACTGGACCTGGACCTTGCCCCCAGCTCGATAGTAAGAACATTGTGTTTGGAACTGTGCTCGAAGGTAATCTTTTTATGTTTATTTATGTCTTTTGTAGCTGGAAATTTTGTTGGTGATTTTCAAGTTGGGATTTTCTAGTTCTGGATATTGAGCATTATGATGTGTTAATGATTTTTTTATTTTTTTTCGTTTTAAGAATGTTAACTTGCTCCTAAAAGCTTAAAGATTTGATCTGTTGTCTAATAACTAGAGACTGAGACCCCTAATGCTTTGAATTTGCTGTAAGAGTTCTCAATCAGAGTTACTAGGTTTTTTGAAATTATGATCTCAAGAATTTTTTTACATTGCGAAGTATCAAGAATTGGTACGCTCAGGGTTGGGTTGGGTTGGTGACAGAACCCACCCAGTAACTATGTTCTGAATGGAGTTCCTTTGATATGGAAAGACAAACAGAAAAATGAAAATAATAGAACTGAATAGAGACTGAGATCCCTGACATGTTTAAGTATTTTGAGTGAGAGATTTTATCATATCTGTTTTCCATGCTCTACGCGATGGAATGTTTTTATCTTATGTTAATGGTTGTTCTTAGTTAATCAAACATACACAATGTTTATGTTTACATTTAAATTTAAGATTCTACATCTATCTCCGGAATGAGTGAGCCAAAAGAAGTCTCAGGAGTTAGGTTACTATTGTATTTGCTGTCACCTCTTTCTTTTCATTCAACTAACTTTGCTGAACTAAGTGTTTGATTATGAGTAAGCTTAGTAACTAAACCTAGTAAAGGATAATCAAATGGTCAGTTGCCTCTATTTTATGCATAAGAATTGGACTCCCCCAGTTGAAGATAATTGAAGAGGTCATATGCTCTTTCAATTGTCCAAACGGTTGTTCTTCTTCACCTTCAATAATTAAGTTTTGACTTCCATTCAGCCATATTGTTGATCAGTCTGATGATCTGAGGACACAAGATGAGTTGTTCAAGTGTTGAAATATATAATCTGTGTGAGAACTAAATTATATAAATCCTATTTTGATCTTTATTACCAATGGAAGTGCTCAGCTCCTAGTTGAATCTAATTGCAGGGTTGGATGTCATCACAGCCATAGCTTCCATTCCCACATACCAACCATCTGAACGAATTCGCCAATTTAATGACTTGGCTGAATTTTTTGGAGATGAAAGGGCTCAGAATGCTCGTGCCATATGGAACAGGCCTCTTACAACAGTTTATATTAGTGACTGCGGGGAGCTAAAAGTTGCAAAGCCTTCCCTCTCGCCTTCTCTGCCGTAATTTCTTTTTATGTATATATTATCCCAGAGGATTTCATATAACTGGTGTTTGTAAAATCATACTCACAAATTCTTTGAAAGTAAATGATGATGAATAAAACCTAAGTAAACAAAATGAATGACTTCAAAGTTGAAACTTGAAGGGTATAGTTTAGTTCATTCATTTCAAAGCTGGGACATAGAACATACAGGCATTTTAATTAAACATAGGTATGGCAGAGTAACTCGTAAGTTAGTAACACAGTATTCGTACTGTGCAATGAAGTTCAGAAAATTGTGCAAAAATATGTGTCCATCTGCTGTAAATAACTAAACAGGTTTTATTACATTTTTAGATGTCGTGGAGGGCTTATGTTCATTTGAGGAGAATCCCACTCCGGTCACTGAAACTGTTGTAGCTCCAAGCATAGTCAGATAACAAAAAGTTTGTGCAAGTATCTTTTCATAAAGAATAAACCAGATAAAAGGCCTGGGTGTTAGCTCCTTTGAGCAATAAAGCTATTAATACTTCCGATTTCTTTTTCAAAATTTTGTACCTCTACAATTTCTTTGTCCTGAGGAGTATTGGCACATGAATACACAAAATTCCAAGAAAAAAGTAAAAGGTGGAAATGCTTCTGTCATGTAACCTTTTTTCTGACTTCGAACTCTTCTGCAACAAATTCTTCATCTATGATTGTGTGAGCGAGCCTTGATATTGTCTTCGTTTCCCATGACTTGTTCCCTTGGTGAAGGTAGAAGATTTTGTAGCCCTTATGGATTGGGAGCAATCACTCCATGTCCGTCTCTTGGTGAAGGTTATCATTCTCTGCCAGGACAAAGCAGAAGAGCAACCGTGCTCTGTGTTGTGTAACTCACAGCTGCAATTTTTGTGGTATGGTCTCAGCTCAATCTCCAAGCTCTGCATCGATATGCTTCTGTCAAAGACACACCGAAGCATAATCTTAGCTGCTCCAATGGTCATTCTCTTCTCCCTCTTTAGACAACCTCTTACAAAGGTTTGCCAATGAGCGAAGATGTGTTCGAAAGTGAGGAACAGTGTGAGTTGGGGTGTATTTGAATGCTATTCAACTATTTGTCTGGTTTCTGAGTGCTTTTATGGACTTGTGGAGAGAGGGAGAGCATAGCGAGGGAGTAACTAAAGAGATCAAAATAGTGTTATGCTCCATAAAAAAATCCGAGGAAATTTTGTTCTAGAGAAATCTAGCCAAAGCAGTGAGGGAACTGAGGGTCCAACTTTTCTGCCGAGGTAGCCGTCGTGGGTTTATGGGAGGAGTAAGAGGTCCATGCTCAAGTTCGCTTTCTCATTTGGCTTGTGCCTGCTAATTTCATTTTGGTGCTTCGACGTAGACATGTTTCTAACATAGGCTGCTCCAAAAGTATCTCTTCTAAATTCTGACTTTTCTAGAAGGACTGCCACTCTTGTGGTGACTATTCCTATAAACGAAATCTTTTTTTTTTTATCACTTTGAGGTAGGAAATATAGTTGGTCTGACATATAAAGGGGGGGAAATTGTCTGACATGCATTTCTGTCGCTGGTGGGATTTGTTTAATGTGACCTTTGTCTTGTAATCGTAAAAATGGAACAGAAAATATTTCTGGCTACATGAATGCAGAGAAGCCAGGTCAACATATTATAATATTTGTCTACGTGTGACCTCCGCGTTGTTGGTTTCTTGTTTTCTGTTGAGTTAGGTAATAATAAGGTGTTGCCGCATCAGTCAATTATGCCTGTTACTAAGCAGAAATTATGCAGCAAAAAAAAAGTATTTCCCTTGTACAGAAGATAAACATGTTTGTAGATATCCTACTTGATGCATAATATGAAAGTAGCTAGATAAACATATGCTGGCATTCATCTACTGGGGGCGGACATAGCATTCTACGTAGATTTATTTCTAACTTAAAGATACCTATGGGCCAGTGAAAGTTTGTAGCTCTATTTTGTGGTATCAAACTGAAGATGCTATTAGTTGGAGTTATAAACCATAACTTCAAGATTTAAGTATATTGTATGATGTTATAATGATTCTGTCAATATACGATAAGGTGGTAATAGCCTCACAAATGCTTTATTGAAAAGAAAGAAAAGCAGTTTGGAGATTCCAATTAAAAGCAGTTTGACTGTTTTTCTGTATCATGGAGTTTCAAATACATTCTATTTTGTATACTTGACCATTTAGCTTCAAGACTTTCTTCCACTGGGACTTTGAACAGTAGTTTGTGTACTGTTTGTCTTATGAATTTTCTTCGTGGATTTCATTTGCCCTTCATGTTGTAGATTTACGATCTGCAATTTGTAGTGCTAACAGAACTTGCATGTCATTGATTAATGATTATTATGCTTAATTAAGTTTTTAAGTAATTACAACTCTGCCAGCCAGAAATTTTTTTTTTCTTAATGTGGTAACTGGTAATACAATAAGTTTAGTTCAGATAAAAGTGACAGGACTGAATCCAGTAAAAAAATTTAATTTCATTAAACTGACAAAATTAAGGAAAAAACTGCAAGGCATATGATGTTTGTGCAACTGCAACTGTTGGATCTTTTGATATTCTGGTTCATTTTTAGTCTCTGGCGTAGATATCTTTGCATAATTTACCCACTCTGTAGTGTCTTAGATCCAACTAATACCTGATTTTCGTAATCAAATCCATTTTCAATGTGATTGCCAGACCATTTTGAATTTTGTACACAGTTTTAGTCGCTTAATTTTATTTGGACTTTAATGGATCCCATAATTATGATCAGTTAAATTTTCATTGGCATATTCATCTGCGTTATTTTATTTCATGCTTTAGAGAAGTGCCTCTGGATGTATCTTTGCTAGACCCTTCTCAGTTTAAGCTATATATGTTAGATTAAACATTGAAATTTTAGCTGTTTGTTGTCGGGAGATAATGTACACATAATGCTGATGTGAGTATATATGCTCTTTCTTTCTTATGAGAGAAATGAGCACTTGAAAAAAATCAAGTGACATAGATTACCTCAAGCATAAGTGAAAGCTACTAACCATTACAATTGCTGGGCCCTCCTTTCATATGATGAAAGTTTTGAAAAGACAAAGGATAAGAACAAGAAAGAGGACTATGGTATGTTCACTCAGAGAAGGAAATAAGCACCTGTTATTCAAGCTGCAGTTCCATTCGCACCTTGGGAAAGTATTTTATGAGCTTATTTGCACTGTTGTTCTTGGTTGAAACAATATTTGTGTCTTCCTTTCTCCTTTTTCTTAGGTTTAGTATATTTCAGCCATTACAGTTATTTTCCTTTATTTTTCACATAACTTTTCTCTGGGATCTCTACAGTCTGCAGCATGCAAGAAATCTAGAATTGATGATTTATGTGTCAATTTTTGTAGGCTATCCAAGCATTTAGAAGTACTTGGTATGAAAGGGCAAACAAGTGGGTTCTCTGGAGTTTAAGATTTTGTAGAGTATAGATATCCTTTATAAATTCATGGTGTTGGACCATGCCAAACCCATTACACCCTTCCCTGCAAACCTAAACCCCTTTGCAGCTTAACGTTGAGATTCTAATACAGATTATGGTAATGGCATTTCGTAGAATGAATTTAACAGTAGATTAAAATGGTGTTTCTATAGGTTTGTGTAGAATGCAGTACAAATGAAGCTAATTACCTGAATTGGTATACAGTAATTTCTGTGCAATTTCAGAAGGCAAAGAAAACAAAGCACAATTACAATCTTTACCTGAAACTGAACACAACTTAAGAAATGTAGTTACTCCTTGATTTTATTATCATATGGAGCATAAGTGACTATGAAAGAGAAGTAACAAACAAAATGACTTCTCACTTTCTAACCCTTTTTTCTTCTTACCACATTAAGAGTTCTAACAGAACTCTATGGCTTATATGACAGAGCCACACTGGCATCTTCCTTGTTTGTCATTGTCTGGCTTTTAAAAAAAGAAGATTGGTAAGAGAACTTTATAGCTGTTGTATGCATGGAACACTCGGTCCATGACCTTTTCTTGGGGAACGAGATATATCTTTGCTGACGGCCGGCATTAGAGCAAATACCTTTCAAGTCATGCAATGCACAGCCACAATTTTTATGGTATGGCCTCCGCTCTACCTCCATGTCAAGCATTGAAATTGTTCCATCAAAGACACGCTGAAGCATCGTTTGAGATGCTCCAGTGGCCATTCTTCTGTCTCCCTTCCACGCTTCTGCTCAATGTATGTAAATTATAATCTGTTGTGAGATGAGCCTTTCTTTCTCAAGTATATGTGTATATATATATATATATATATATATATATATATATATATATATATATATATATAGTGTATGTGACTAATTGTAGCATGGGATGGGATGAAGAAATCAAGCAGGAAAGTTAATTTGGCTTTATGCTTTCACGTAAGTTTCAAGACAAATTGTCTAGGTAAAGTGGACGGTTAATAAGATATACATCCCTAGGGAAGTCTCTCTTGGTGACTCTGGAGAAAGGGAGACTTAGGCGTAGCGACAAGCCAGTGGTTTGGCCTCTCTTTTTTTTGTGTTCTTTTTACCTTTTTTTGGTCCTGTTTTTATAATGCACCTTTGCTGCTTCATTGTAAAGATAGTGAGAACGGTTTTAGCATAGAATTCTCCGAAGACAATTCTTGACTAACTTCTTAAAACTAACGAATCTTAACGGCATTGTTTTAAATTTTGTACTGAGGTGGGCGACATCTTCTAAGCAGGAAAGGATCTATCTTTAACCTTACTTTAATTACAAAGTCAAAAGGTAGCACTTATGATTCTGCTTTTCATATATTATCACTATTCGAGTGCGGTGGTTGTAATAATATTAGTTCCAAACTTCCAGTGGTTGATGGTTGACTCTCCCTTTCTATGCGTCCAAATGAATGGCAAACCATGATGATTGATGGGATATCTGTTATTTATGAATTATGAGTTATGACTCTTCTCAGGATGAGTCAGTGATGAGAACCCAGTAAATGCCCCAAAGGTTAGCAAGAGTGCAGGGCCCACTAGATTTGCCAAGGTATACGTGAGAAAGCACAAGAAAAGGGAAGCACCTGAGGGAAGTCGGGAGGAAGGGAACGGTGTAACGAACTCTGCTAAGCTGGCAGAGAGAGAAAGGGGAGAATAAAAGAAATGGAAAGGGGGAGAAATGAGTTAGGCGGGAATTTGGGACTTGGGACTAGGAGAGCATTGGCACTCTCGAATTGCCAATAGTGTTCTTACTTTCATTCCTTTGTAATATCCTATTTCAGAACTGGTAGATCATCAGTCTCTGAGCAAATAATACTAAACCATTTTCATCTCATTGTCTTTCTGTTTCTGAGTTGCTAAGTCTTTATCAACTGGTATCAAAGCTTTAGAACCTGAGCTTGAATGGTGGTGACGCGTTCAGTAATGGAAGCTAGGGTGGAGAGTTTGGAGCGCGAGTTCCAGGAGTTGAGAATGGAGAATCGGGATCGAATGGAGGAGCTTCGACAACTGTTGACGAGGCAAAACCGGAGGAGACGAGGTCGCTCACGTCGTAGCGACGATGGAAGCCCAGGCAGTTATCGCAGCAGGTCGCATTCGCGACCCCTGTCGCAGTGGAGAGAGGAGAATCGCAAGCCACAGGGAGGATCTTGGGGCCGGAAATTGATAATCCCGGTATTCAATGGAGATGATGCGTATGGGTGGCTGGTTCAGGTTGAGAGGTACTTCAGAATTTATTCGGTCCAGGCCGAAGAGAGACTCGATGCGGTTGTCATCGCATTGGAAGGGCGAGCTCTGAATTGGTATCAATGGTGGGAAGGGCAAACGACAGATCTGAGTTGGGACGGGTTCAAACAAGCTGTGATCAGGAGATTCCAGCCTGGGATCGTCCAGAACCCTATGGGACCTCTACTTAGCCTACGGCAAACCGGGACCGTCACGGAGTACCGAGAACAGTTTGAGCTGCTCATAGCCCCTTTGCGACGCGACGAAAGGGGAATGTTGGAGAGTATATTCATCAATGGGTTGCGTGAAGAGATCCAAGCTGAACTGAGACTCCATGAGTCGAGATCGTTGGCGGAAGTGATGGATCGGGCCTTACTAATTGAAGAGAAGAACCTAATCGCTCAGAAAGGAAGAGGGGCATCGAAGGAGAAGGAAGATGGGGGTGAGAAAACGAGCAAGTGGAAACCGGGTGCAAGTGGCAGTAGTGGAGAAATGGGTCGAAGCAAGACTTATGTGTTTAGGCCCAATTCCTACACTGGCCCAACGGGGCCAAAGACTGCAGAGCCCACAACGGTCCAAGAGAGTGGGGATGAGAAAAAAACGAGCCAAGGAAGGAAGCTGACCCAAGAAGAACTGAGGGAACTCAGTAGGAAGGGATTATGCTTCAAATGTGGGGAAAAATGGGGGCGTGATCATATCTGCAAGCTTAAACACTACCAGCTGACCATAGTGGATGATGAGGAAGGGGAAGAAGGTGACGCTAGTGAACAAGAAGAGGGAGAGGTGGTAGAATTGGAAGCGAAGGTTCTCCAATTGTCACTCAAAAGTAAAGAAGGTTTAACTTCTAACCGATCTTTCAAGGTCTGGGGGTACATTAACCAACGACCAGTGCTGATATTGGTGCATTCTGGGGCTTCCAGCAACTTCATATCTCACGGGTTAGTAGAGGAATTGCAGCTGAAGCTGGATGACACCCCCGAGTACACTGTAGAGGTGGGCACAGGAGATAAAATGCGTCAAAAAGGAGTTTGCCAAGGGGTGAAATTGCAAGTACAAGGGGTAGATATTGAACAGAATTTTTTCTTGATGCAATTGGGGGGTACAGAGGTAGTTCTGGGGATGGATTGGTTGATAAGCTTGGGGAATATAAAAGCTAATTTTAGGCAACTGATCCTCCAATGGAAGGAAGGTGACAAGAAGTTGATGATCAAGGGAGACCCTGCCTTGTGCAGGAACCAAACTTCGTGGAGGACTATGATAAAAACAATTCAGGGAGTAGGAGAAGGGTATATGGTGCAGATTTTCAAGCTATCGTTACGATGACAACACTGGAACAGCAGCAGTGAATAGTATTCTGGAAGCATTCCAAGATATTTTTCAAGAACCAGAAGAGCTACCCCCACACAGAGAACAAGACCATGCGATTATCCTCAAGGAAGGAGCCCTCATACCCAACATCAGGCCGTATAGATATCCTCATTACCAAAAGAACGAAATAGAGAAAATTGTATCGGAAATGCTGCAAACAGGGATTATCAGGCCCAGTGTCAGCCCATTCTCAAGCCCTGTGACCCTAGTAAAGAAGAAGGATGGAGGGTGGAGGTTTTGTGTGGATTACAGAGCACTCAACAAATTCATAGTTCCAGATAAGTTTCCCATTCCCATAATCGATGAATTACTTGATGAATTAGGGGCTGTAGTAATATTTTCTAAGTTGGATTTGAAATCTGGGTATCACTAGATACGGATGAGGGAAGAGGACATCCCAAAAACAGCCTTTAGAACTCACGAGGGGCATTATGAATATTTGGTCATGCCCTTTGGGTTAACCAATGCCCCTTCTACATTCCAAGCCTTGATGAACAGAATCCTAAGGCCATATCTAAGGAAATTTGTATTGGTGTTCTTTGATGATATCCTCATTTACAGTAAGGATATGGAGACCCATAAACAACACCTCCACACCATATTACAAATTTTAAGAGAGCACCATCTGTTTGCCAACAAGAAGAAATGCATGTTTGGCTAGCCACAACTTGAGTACTTGGGGCATTTAATTTCCAAGCATGGGGTGGCAGCCGATCCTAGCAAGATTAGTGCCATGGTTAGTTGGCCAGTTCCCAAGGATGTGAAGAGTTTGAGAGGGTTCTTGGGGTTAACAGGTTATTATAGAAGATTCGTGAGGAATTATGGAAAAATTGCTTGGCCACTTACACAACAATTGAAGAAGGACAGTTTCAATTGGAGTAAGGAAGCTCAAGATGCTTTCGAGCAGCTTAAAACAGCCATGACAACACCGCTTGGCCGGGCCGGCATCTGTGATTTTGACAAGCCATTTCAGTGCCGAGACCGATGTCAGAAGGGGAATACTTCGGCAATCCTTATGCAAGGAGGCAGACCGTAGCCTATATGAGTCAAACTTTGTCAAGTAGGGCCTCGTAACAAATCGTACGAGAGGGAGTTGATGGCTATTGTATTGGCTATCCAAAAGTGGCGACATTATCTCAAGGCGTACACTTTCATCGTTTACATCGATTTAAAAGTTTGAAATTCATAGCCGACTGTAGGTTAATGGGGAGGAGCAAAGAAAATGGGTCTCAAGGTTATTGGGATTTGATTTTGACATTAAATACAAGCCGGGGATGAGAACAGGTGGCGATGCACCGTCCCGGAAAGTGGAGTATTCAAACCCATTTCCACAGCTCAATGTCGAATGGGAGGACTAGAAGATGAGGTACAAAGTGCAGATCCAAAGTTGAAGGGAATTGTTCAGACCTGTTGTGTCAAGTCGATGCACATGTCGGATATCATGAAACAGTGGTAGGTCAGACATAAAGGCGTAATAGTTATTCCAAGAGAATCACCTCGAATATCAACCATCTTGAAGGAATTCCAAGATTCAGCAGTGGGAGGGCATACGGGGTTCTTTCAAACTTACAAGAGGATTGCTGGAATTGAGTTTTGGGAGGGGATGAAGAGCAAGATTCAAAGAATATGTATAGGGGTGTGACACTTGCCAAAGGAATAAATATCAAGCTTTGAGTCCAGGAGGGTTATTGCAGCCCCTCCCCATTCCAACTCAAGTTTGGAGTGATATCTCTATGGACTTCATAGGAGGTCTACCGAAGGCTAAGGGCGTGGATACCATTCTAGTCGTGGTAAATAGGCTATCTAAATATGCTCATTTCATAGCTCTATCCCATCCATACACGGCTAAGGAAGTGGCTGAGGCATTCTTGAAGGAGGTGGTCAGGTTGCATGGATTTCCTACAACAATAGTTTTAGATCGACAAAAGGTGTTCATTAGCTCATTTTGGACATAACTTTTCAAGTTAGCAGTGCACCAAATCGGCTTAGTTCAAACTTATCATCCACAAACTGATGGGCAGTCGGAGGTCGTGAATAGGTGCCTGGAAACTTACTTGAGGTGCGTGACAGGATTAAAACCCAAACAATGGCCCAAGTGGTTATGTTGGGCAGAGTTTTGGTACAATACTAACTACCATTCAGCCATTAAAATAACCCCATTTGAGGCCCTGTATGGGAGGAAACCATCGGTGGTTATTAGGGGAGATGCGTGTGAAACTGCCGTGGATGAGGTGCAACTATTGACCAATGAGAGGAACAGGATGTCATTCGAACTAAGGGAGCAAAGCTTAGTGGCAGCCATGTAACCGGATGAAACAAAGAAGCGATAAACATCGAAGGGAGGTGAATTATCGTGTGGGGAGCAGTATATCTCAAGATTTAGCCGTATAAATCAAGCAATGGCAAAAAGAGTAAACCGTGTTTAGCCCCAAGTACTATGGACCTTATGAGGTGCTAAAAAATAGGTACCGCTTATAAACCGAAGTTACTCAAGACAAAGCAGGTACACCCCATATTTCATACATCACTTCTTAAAAGCAAGATTCTCGCAGAGGTGACAAGGCACCTCTACCATCATTTATGGTCAAGATTGGGAATTACAGTGCACGTACCGAGGAAGCAATGGCTATCGATTTAATGCGCAGGGTCAATTGGAAGTGCTAGTGAAATGGAAGCAGCTGCCTACTTGTGAGAATTCGTGGGAAATATGGGATGAACTCCTAGAGGCATTTCCGGAATTCCACCTTGGGGACAAGGTGAGTTTTGAAGGGGGGGTGTTGATGAGAACCCAGTAAATGGCCCAAAGGTTAGCAAGAGTGCAGTGGCTCACTAGATTTGCCAAGGTATACGTGAGAAAGCACAAGAAAAGTGGGAAGCACCTGAGGGAAGCCTGGGAGGAAGGGAACGGTGTAACGAACTCTGCTAAGCTGGCAGAGAGAGAAAGGGGAGAATAAAAGAAATGGAAAGGGGGAGAAATGAGTTAGGCGGGAATTTGGGACTTGGGACTAGGAGAGCATTGGCACTCTCGAATTGCCAATAGTGTTCTTACTTTCATTCCTTTGTAATATCCTATTTCAGAACTGGTAGATCATCAGTCTCTGAGCAAATAATACTAAACCATTTTCATCTCATTGTCTTTCTGTTTCTGAGTTGCTAAGTCTTTATCAATCAGAAATCCGGATCTTTCAGTTTATTGGACTATAATATAAGAGGACTTGAAACATCAGATTGTGTTATATATACAGATTGCATCCTATTCATGGATTGGCAGAGTTGAGGCCAGTGGAGGTGTGGACAGGTAGTCTCTATGTTCGTGGAAAAGGAGCGAGCTTCAGCATTAGAATGTGAGGGAGCGTATGTAATCTCAAAATTGGTAAGAAGGCCAAAAAAGAATTGGTAAGCTCACAGGCTAAAATAAACGTGTTGAAGTTCACATATACCCTTCTGTATATTATAAAAATACTGTAATCCACATTAGAATTTAGTTCTTTACTGCAACTTGGTAATTGGTATTCGGGAAGGGTCAGGTGGTCTTTTTGTCAGAGACTCTATGGTATGTAGTAGCACCCTTTTCCATTTTTAAAGTGTTTCCCAAACGTTCCCTAATTAACCGGCTTGAACAAAATCAAATTAAATTTGGTCATTTGGGGAATTTAAGAAATTTCTTATCTAGTCTGTTTTATGCAGTAGATTTGTTGAAAGCAAGGATCAACCCTTCTATGCTTGCAACTTCTTTACGTTTTTGTAGAAACAAGTACTTGGAATTACTTATTATACTAATTTAAACAACTTGTGTTTCTATGATGTTGTCCAAGTTAAGCAGGTTGTTTCCTTCTCCTCTCGTCCTTTTGTAACATCTATGTTAGATTCTGTAGTTGATTGTCATCAAAAGTGGCATTTTCTTTTGACTTTCATTATGCTATAAACTGTGTTGCTAATCAGAAAGAATGGTTAAGAAACAATGCCACGGCAGGGAAGTCGCTACCAAATTCTCGCTCCAGTTGCCAATTGACTAAAAATGCCGGTTCTTTTGGTAAGGAACCTTGGCTTCTCTTTTATTTTATTTTATTTTATTTTATTTTTGTTACTAGAGGAGATCTTAGTTCATCCATATCTCACCGGGTAGATATTTACTAATACTAAAATATTGTTTTGCTGTTGCAATCATGTATCAATTCATTGTTCTCATTTGGAAGTGCAAGCCACCCCATCTGACCGTCCCATGTGGGTCAGCTTCTCTGACAGTGTGAAGATTCTTCAAAGTATACAAGGACAGCAATTTTTAACTTTAATCAATAATTTAGAATAAACTCTTTTCTAGTCTATTTGCAATAAAGCATTCCATAAATTTTGGGAAAGATTAGCTCTATCGCTCGTGTTGCCGGCTTCCGCCGCTCATTAAATATTCATAATAAGGTTCGGCGCATTTAACATGGCTGCTGGCCACGTGGTCATGAGACTCACGACCCATCTTGCAAGATACATGCTTGATATTTCTTTTATTTTTTTATATTTAAATTATCACAATCTCTTCTTAACAATCCAGAAACCATTGCAAGCTCCCTTCCTTGAATCACGATTTCGAATGCAGTTTTAGGTTGATGATGAAATTCAAACCAATTTGAGAAAGATTTGCAGGAACACTAACCCAAGAAAGGGAAATTGTTAGATCTGTCTTCAAAATTCTAAACCCCAAGTAATCCACAAAAGAAGAATGGAATTGAGAGATATATACACTAAAAGATTAACAATAGATACGAAAGAAATTCATTTAGCATCATTTCAAGAAATGAGGTTGTCTATTTCAGAATCGACCAAATTGATTACACCAGTCATCTTGATGCCAAAATGCTCTTGGTCCCTGAATAATCAATACAAACCCCTTGACAACCTTTCAATAAATCAACTTGGTATTATAACCAAAAAAAATATGTTAACCAAGGCCTCAACTGGACTCATATTATTCAAAATTGGACCAAAAGCAAAGAAAAAACAAAGAGGAACAAAATAAAGAGCTTTATCAAAAAGATTCTTCTCAAACCTCAAATAAAACACTAATCATGTTCCTCTTCCACTTGCCGATCTACCAAGCCCAGTTGAGGCCTGACCCCAGCAGGAGCTGGAGAAGAAGAAGGTGAGGAATGAGCAGAAGCAGCCAAGACCAAGCTCCCTTCACTCCACGCCCTCCTCATAGGATATGACACATTGTTACACCTTGGCAACATGTGAGTGCAGTTTTTACGTGACTTGCTATGTAGTGCACAACCACAGTTGCGGTGATATGGCCGCCGCTCGACGCCGTGGTCGTAACCGGATATGCATCCCTCATAGATTGGCCTGAAAAGTCCATCTGCGGCGGCGCCGGTGGCCATGCCAAGAAGTAGCTGGTTTTTGGTCTCTGAACCTTGTTACTTCCTAGCTAGCTTGATGATGCCAATGTGACCCACCTTTTTATCAAGAGTTTAAGGCCTTCAAAGAACAGTGGTGGGCATTTATATAATATTATGCACTGGTTGTTAAATAGTGGACGCAAAAGGCAAAAAGGGAAAGAGAGACAACCAAGTTTGCTGTCGGTAAACGGCACATGCGGGGATTGAAGCGCTGTGAGAGCCGTGTCTTGTGGGTCAGTTCAAGACTTGGTACACATGATGTTTGGTTGTGTGGTTGGATCCTTAGTTTGGAGCTAGCTAACAGTTTTGCTTTGTTGAATATATGAAAAGTTGAAAACCCAAAAAGAAGGGGTAATGCCACCCACAACCACAAGACACTACTCTTTCGTTACTAATACCAATTCAATAAAACAAGTTTCGTTTTGGACTATTTTGTGTTGTTGTATATTTGGTTTACCAAAAATCAATTTGATCTCTGTCTTGCTAATAGGCATGTGGATGGCCCCAAAAGCAATCTTTGTTTTCATATTTTTAGGTGTTTTGTAAATTTCTAAGTCATTTGTGATTGGTGGATAGGGCAATGTCCAAGGTCGTTATTGTTGTTTGGTCATACACGAATGGTTTCTATGGAAGTTTAAGTGAGATTGATTTTATGCACTCTTCTCAGAATGGAATCGGATTGGAGCAAATGGTTCAACCGGTATGATTGTAAATTAGATACTTAGGCTTACTCTCATAACCGAATTCACAATTAGATCACTTTTGGCCGATCAAAATTAGTCAAAATCTAGTTAAATCGCCTGTTTCATCCGATTGAATCGATTGATCATTAATTTTTTTTATATAAAAATATTTTTCACATTTCATAAATGTTTTTATATATTTTATATTATTGTATATGAATTATTTTTATGACATCATCCGGCTCAACTAGTTTGTTTAAACGGTTGAACTTGAACTAGAAGTCTCGCTAATGCACTGTTTAGTCCGATTTTAACAACATTGGTTTTAAGGCAAGGGATTTTGTTTTTCCTTTAGCATATTCAGTCATTGTTTTGTTTATTTGCTTAGAAATATACAAATTATGAAAAAGCTTACGATATATCTTAAAGAGTAAAGTATAGAATAAATTAATGTTGATTAAAAAAACTCAATTTCGATTTTTGTAAAATAAAATGAGTAAATACTCAAATTGGTCCCCAAAAGACATACAGGACATCACTTTGGTGCTAGAAAGATTGTGGACATCAATTTAGTCCTTCAATGATTTAAGTACACATCAAAATGGTCCTTCCGTAATGGGACGTCTTCATGTCGCTACAACTTGTACGAGATGGCACGTTAACTACACATGTGGCACTCCTACATGTCTCTTCCCATAGAAAATTCACAAAGTCTGATGTTCCTCTCCTTCTCAACACAAAGTTTGAACATAAGATACATACGTAAAAGTCAACACTTAAGATCCAATTCAAGACCAGAAGCAAATCGAATAATGTGAAAGTCTATAAAGGATACGAGTATAAAAGCTTCAACAAAAAAAATGTAGCTCATCTAAACACAAAGTTTGATGAACTTTTTTCATATATTGTTAAACAAGGCATAACAAACCCATAATTTTGGGTATAAATTGAATAGAATAAAATCCAATTACCCTAATTAATAATGAAAAACACCCAACTCAAGAGAACATGCAAAGAAAGCATAGCAATCACTTAAAAGATAAGAGAGTGCGATGAAATCAGTTGAGAGTGCGGGGAAGCATGAGTTAGGGTTCTCACCTGACAAGGAAGCGAGAAGAGAGAAGAGAATGTGATGATATTTGGAGCTTGTGCAAAATGCAAGGAGGAGACATAGTGTATATATCAAATCTCGCAAAGTGTCGCAATGAGAGAGATTTGGGTAAGGAGCTTGTGTCTTCAACTCGAATGAGGTCAATATATTGAATTAGCAAAAAAGTTAGCTAGGGATTTATGGCAAAGAAAATATTAGTTCAAAAAACTTAACTAAGGATTAGCGATGGAATTCCTTCGCTAAAGTCCCTCTTTGAATAAAAATTTATTACATATAATTTCAGCTAAGGAATAACCCCTAACTAATTAAATTAGCTATGAGAATTCATTAGTGAGGGAATTTCTGTAATTAATCCCTAGCCAATCCATTGTTATTTTCTTGACCATATTTCCCCCTCTCATTTTGTTATTTTAGTGAGGGAATTTTTCCCCTAGCTAATTCGTAGCAAATCAGGTACGAATTAGCTAGGAAAAAATTCTCTTGCTAAATTCCATAACTAATTAAAAAATTTCTTGTAGTGAAATTCATGAAACAATTGAACCACTCTCGCAAATATCCTCTAGAATCCATAAGAACTGTAGAGGATTTCAAGCTCCTAAACATATGAATCCTATTATAACCTCTTATGGAAGAACCAAAATCTAAGAATGTAAATTCATGAAAAAATTTAAAAACTTCATAAACTAATAATATGAAATCTCATTTGCACCTTAACAAAATAGAGGGAGAAAAATAAAATCACATAAGAGTTGTTATTTTCGGCTTTTTATATTAAAATAGCAAAAAAACTTATTTACTACAATTATGCTCTTTGTAAATTAAGTACCGAAATAGGCTTTTTTATTTTACGTTGGGAAGTCGGTTTCAATGAAACCAACTTCTCAACATGTTTGGTTTTATGTTTCTTAAAATCCTGTTGGGGTTCTCATGGAACCGACTTCTCAACGTCTTCCTATATTGTTTTTAAGTTGTTGAGTGTTTTAGTGTTTTGGTTGAATAATTTTGGGTTTTGGTTGACTGATTTAAGGTTTTGGATGAGTAGTTTAAGGTTTTAAATTAGTGGTTTAGGGTTTTGGATGAGTGGTATATGATTTTGGATGAGTAGTTTAGGGTTTATGCAAAATAATAATAATATTTAATCACATTGAGAAGTCGATTTCATGAACACTCAACATGTAATAAAAAAAACACGTTAGAAAGTTGGTTTCATGAAAACCGACTTCCCAATATAGAAAAAAAGACATATTTTGGTACATAATTTTCAAAGAGCATGAAATTGAAAAATAAATTGTTTTTTGCTATATCAATATAAAAAAGCCGTTATTTTCTTACATTTTATTGGGAATTCTTGTTTTGATAACATTTCTTGATAAAGGCAGGAAGATCATTCTTTTAAGTAATGATATAATGATAACTTGAGAAAAAAAAAAAGCAAGAAAATCAATACTTTCACAACCACATTAGGGTGAAAAACCACAATCTACTCCACACATTTGCTATTAGCATGAATAAAATATCAAATACCCAAAAAGTTAATTTTGAAAATAATAAAGTATTAGAGATGTGAACACAGTATTTTGTCCGGATAATTTTTTTCTATTATTATGAAAATTATAAAAAATTTCATAAAGTGTTTTGATTAGCCCTATAATTAATTTTAAAAAATAATTTAAAAAAAAAAGAAAAAGAGAGAGATTCGCTAACTTTGAATAATAAGTAAATAATAATAATAATAATAATAATAAATATAAAATACAAAAAATATAGAAAGAAAGAAATTAGACAATTATATATCATCTTTAATTCAAAGCCCGACCCAAAACATCTTCTTATCTGGCTCAATTCCCGAAACTCATTTCCTCAACCCTTATCTAACCCTACTTAAGATCCAATCTTAACCTAAGCCCAACCCGAAATTCTAACCCAAGAACCATTTCTAACCTAAGCCCAAACCATGGTCTCTGATCCTTCCCATCCAGCATACCCACACTCATCCCCCTCTCATACGTAACCCTAGCAAAGCACCTATGCTGCTCACTCCTAAGGTACGAAGGGGACCACGCCTTCTTGCCACGCCCCCTACACCGACCTCCTCACCTTGCTCCCCATTACGCTAAAGTCGTGGATCGCACACTCGTACCACCTCCATTCATCTCAAGCCTCAACGAGCGACTCTTGGTACTCGCCACAAACCTATCCAACCTGCAACAGCCTCGTTGGATGACCAACGTTGTCACACACATGCGCACAAGGTTTTAAGGGTGACTTTTCCCCTCTATGCCAGCTCAAAAAAGAACACTCTTGGTTGAGCTTGTACCAAAGGGGACGTGCTCCCCAAACCTGCAAAGCATGCACAGTTGAAAGAGGGTTTTGTCTTTTCTTCTTTTTTTTCTTTTTTCTTTTGTTGTTTTTGCATAAACC
Source organism: Styphnolobium japonicum (assembly GCA_023212625.1). NCBI lineage: Eukaryota > Viridiplantae > Streptophyta > Magnoliopsida > Fabales > Fabaceae > Styphnolobium > Styphnolobium japonicum. The sequence goes on from JALBWW010000003.1 coordinate 22,530,437, forward strand.
TCCCTCTATAAAGAGGGGTTTCTTTTTGGTTGTTGGGGGAGGAGATTTGTGGTTTTTACTGGTGCTTTTTGAGTCTCTTGAAACTGATTTTCTTAAGATTTCTGAGAGAACCCGTGTGTGAGAAGGAGGAGCAAAGGAACGAGGAATGAGGAATTGCTGCAACTGGAGCTCATCTCGCCTATGGATAACCTTTCAAGCTCCTATGTTTTCGTTTTAAGTTCTGTATATATTTTGTTAAGTGTTCCAATTGTTGTCAAATTCGACATGCTAGATCACTTTAATATTCTTTATGTATTGATGTGTTGAATGATGGGCTTTCCTTTGAGTTAGTAATTTGAATAACAATTTTGTTTGCTCCTTGTTTAACTTTGAGAATGGGAATCTGTGAAATGACTTTGGAATCTTTACTGTTGGCCTAGATTATTTTTAATTGTAATGGAATGAGTAAATGATGTTTATTGTAGATAAAATTTGTTTGATTTATCTGTTTCATGTTTAATTTGTATTGTAAATGAAAAATTGTTGGATTTGTGCAAAATGACAAATCCTATTACGTTTCTAGTTCTTATGTAGTAGATAGAAAGATTCAAATCAAAATTTCACCCCTAGGATGTAGTGGGTTTGGGTCTGTTCATGTTATGTGTGAAGGATTCAAAGGGTTCTAGATCTCTGTTTGGTGGTGTTTATGTTAGTTGTGGTTACTGCTGTAATGTTTTGACAAATCATCAAGCACAAGGGTCTAGGGTTTAATGTGCATTAGGAGTTTTTATCCTCCATGTTCATTTTACTGTTGTTGCATGACATTTAAATGGTGTGTTTAAGGTCCTCGCTTGCTAACTCCTAGTTTAAAATCAAACTTGTTTTCTGGTCATACAGGGTATCAAATTTCTAAAGCACCAAGCTATTTTGTTAACCTTTGCCATGTTTGATGTTGTTGTTTGACTGCACCTAGGTGCTTGTAGATATCTCTTAGTGTATATTAACATAATTAAGGGATGGAGAGATCTTTAATAAGTTGAATATTCGATTGGCAACTATTTTAGAATGGAGGTGGATGCAAGGTTGTTGATAAGTATTTGTAAGGCCTGTCATGGTTCCATGGTAATGTGTGTCAACTTATGTTTGTTTATATTTTATAAGACATAAAAGATTTGACTTGTTTTCTAATAGTCAAGGTTGGAGGGTTTTTCTTTTGGTTGATTCGACCAGACCATTGATTTTGCAACCGAAAACACCATATGGTCGATTGATCAGTCGATTGACAAAGGGATAGGGGGTACTAGATGGGAGACTAAATCAATCAAAAGCCGATCAGACAAAGGATACCATGGGGATGAGAGGTTCTCAGTCGGAGTTAAGTTTTGCTCTATCGTTTAGTTAGCTGAGGCTGATAGGCTAAGGCTAAGTTTTGCTCAATCAGTTGGTTAGCTGAGGCTGATGGGCTAACAGATGAGTCTGATCGGTCAAGTAGTTGATCTGAGGGGTTAAGGTTAAGGCTAGGTCCACTCGGATCAATTGAGTAGTGAGCTGAGAGGCTATTGGAAAGCTCAGCTCGGTCGAAAAGTTGATTAAGGATTAATGGGTTAAAGGTGAGCTCGGTCGACCAAGTTGCCACATAAAATAAATATGAATTTCGGTGGGTTTACTTTTATCAAGCATGAATATGCATTTTATGAAAGGTTCTTTTTTAAAAAATTTATAAGAAAGAATAAAGTTGTGGCTTTGATCTTTAATGGATTTGACGTTGTGAGTTTGTTCTGATATTCTTATTCATTGAACATTTTATTTGAATTGCACTTACCACAATTTTCAAAAAAATAAAAACAATTCATCTATGTTATAAGATTCTCATGATGAGATAATCAAAATTATCCGCAACAACATCAACATTTTGATCTTCTTGAAGTGAAAAGAAATTTTATAGTTTCGCCAGAGCGCTGGCAGTGCTATAAGTGATCTTTAATAAACAATCTTATTCCATACTGAATTTGATTATTTTTAATTTTATCATTCTTTAGCATTTTCATTCATCCTTCTTAAATTAATGTATGATATAAGATTCCAAGGAATGGATAATTAAAATTAGTTGTGATGACAATAACATTTTGACCTCCCAGGGAGAAATTTTGTGATTTTGCCAAGAGCGTTGACGAAGTTATAAATGACTTTCAATAAAAAAAATCTTGTTTCATTATTAATTTATTACATTTGCTAATTTTAAGCATTTAAGGTGACTTTAAATAATCTTCAACAATAAAAATGATTGTTTAATCTATTCGATTACCTTTTCTTCTTACTTCTGTGTTATCATAATATTTAAACAAGTTATAATTTATATTCAATGTCTTAACAATTAAATTGGCTAGTGATAGAAATTGGGAGAGGGTCAGGAGTCCAATCAACTAAACTCTTCTCGGTATTCTCGAGGCATTAATATTAAATTTTACTGTGAGTGCTGGTAGGATCTAATTCCTAAAATTAAACCAATAAATAAAATATTTTTCAAAACAATAAAATTAAATAATGTAAAATAATTGTGAACAAATTCATATAGCCCGTACTTTGTGATAATGGTGAATTAAAATTTGAAAATCCTTTTAGAAAATCCTCTATTTTGTTGAATAATATTCTTACATTGTGAAATTCATTTTCAAGAATATTTTTAATATATATATATATATATATATTTTCTTGGGAATAAAAATTTTCAATTTACCATGTTCACTCTTAATAAGTTGCAGGTTTATGATTTATTCCCCAATAATAGCTATTAAGCCACTCATTTTCTATCTTGGTTATTTATCATTTTTTGGTAAGATGCACAACAAAATGGGACATAAAAATAACAAAAAATAAAAATATTTTGTTTTAAACGACCAGCTTAATTAACTTAGCAGATAACTTCAGATTAAATGGGTAACCGTTCTAGGAATGGGCAGTGTAGGGTGCTAATACCTTCTCTACTCGTAATCAACCCCCCAAACTTAAACTTTGGTACGCATACTTACCTTTTTAGGTGTCCAATTGCAGCATCTCATTTTTTAATGGAAGAATCGATTGGTGACAACTCCAAAATATTTATTTATTTCCCTTAAGTCTATTTGAGGTTGTCCAGATTCGCAACATTCCCTTTGGGGACGGTTGCAACAAGAGACAACAAATATTCGAACATATTAGTTTGGAAAAACAAAAAGATTCAAACAAATAATAGTATCCAAAAACACATAAGTACAATATCTTTAACTTTACAACTAGACCATGGTAGACAATTTATAGGTTTTTAACATAATGAGCTAATAGAAATCAAAAGGGCCACATAGACACGCTTTACACTTGGCAATCATGTAATCTTTTGGAGACTCAATGGACATTTCAACTCAAAATTGGATGTACAATTATATTACTATGTACTCACTTAAATAAGAATCTTCAAATACAAATTCGAGTCGCAATTAAAATTCAACAAATTTTTTTTTTATAATATTATAACAAATTGGGCAAAACATAATAGTTCATGAACAAAGAGATATGGATAAAATTTGCCACTACAATTTTCTTTGTAGAAGCGTTATGAAACAAAGAAGCTTTAATGTTTAAACCTAAACAAAAAAAAACTATGAAAAAATCAACTATGCAAATGAGGACTCTATTGTTAGAAGGGAAAAAATACCAAAATGAAACCATCCTCATTTACCACAATAACCCTGAATAGCTAGACAAAACCTTGTATCATCAAGCTGGAATCCTTTAGATTCTGCTAGCAGTCTCAACCTGCATTCAAGCATAAAAAAAACCAGTGACTCTCCAACAATAGCTGATCAAGAAAGGATGAAATAGATAAATCAGACATTGACCATTCCTCGTCTAATTGGTAATAGTCTACGGTTATGGAAGCATCCATTTGTTACATGTAAGGTTTCAAATATCAGCCCGCAACAAAACGGTTGCGGAAGCCGCTGTAACCGCATCGGACCGCAATCACGGTGTGACTCAAAATCACCAAAAACGTCCGCAACGGGACGATGTTACAGCCGCAACGGACGAGACAAAACGTCGTTTTGGCTGCAACAATGTTCATTTTACTTTTTTGAGTATAAAATCAATTATTTTCAAAAGAGATTGACAAAAAAAAAATAACTCTAACCTCTTTCTCTCGATTTGGAGAAGTCTCACCGCCTCTTCAGCACCCATCCGCATCTATACCAAATTTGCTCCTCAAGCTTCACGGTAGCATCAGGTAAGTTGAACCCCTCATTTTGATTTTGGATGTTTCATCATGTTTGTGTGTGTGAGTAAAATTTTAAATCTATGAAAAATGAGAAGAAAAAAAGAGTGTAGGTGAGTATGGTAAGTCTGGTGACTGATAGGGGTGGCTTTTTTTTGTTGGGGGGGAAGAGCAGGCCATTTTATTTTTCTACTATGAGGTAAAAGGGAGGGAGGGAAATGCAAGAATTTTTCTTTTTGGGGGGGAGGGGGGAGGGGAGAGGGGGGAGTCTAAGGGAGGTGAAATTGTGAGAGGGGCGAAGGGAAGGTGTGAGAGGTAGGGGGACAATTGAGTTTTAGGGAGGATCGTGAGGGCGGAGGGGAAAAGGATGGGGTGGGAGAACATGAGGGAATGGATAGGGTCACTGAGATGTCGGGAGGGGGAGGAGGGGGAGAAAGAGAAGTCAAAGGGGGGAGAGAAATGTGAGAAAATTCTGGAGGAAGGGGTGCGCAAGAGAAGTAAATGAGGATGGAGAAAAAAAATTATTGGGTAGAGGGAATTTTGGAAAAGGGGGAAGGAAAAAAAATTGAGTGATGTTTTGAAAATTGTAATTGAAATTTAATGAAGATGGAAATTTTGTTATATAAAATTTTAAGAAAATGAGGAAAAAGTTAGAATGATTTAAGAATTAATTGTTAATTGAATTTTTAAAATTACTAAGTTTTTAGGAAAATTTTGTAATATAAATTTTTAAAAGAAAAACTTTAAAAAATTAGGAATTTATTTAAAATTAATTGTTAATTAACTTCATAAAACTAATAAGTTTTATAAATTAGCATGAGGTTCTTAAAAAATTAGAATTAGAACTTGAAGGAGATAAAAAATATTGTGGTATAAATTTTTGGCAGAAAAACTTTAAAAAAAAATAGGAATTAAATTAAAATTAATTTTTAATTAACTTCTTAAAACTAATAAGTTTTAGAAATTAGCTTGAAGTTCTTGAAAATTTTGAATTGGAACTTGAGAGAGATGGTAAATTTTTGGAAGAAAAACTTGAAAATTTAGGAATTAAAATAAAATTACTTATCAAGATTCTTCTCATTACCCATCATCAAATTTTTCATACGATTAGCAACAACAAATGGAACCACTAAGAAGATTAAGATTTTTTTATTATGTCTTTGGAGAAGCAGGATATAATGATAATCAAAGTAAAAGTGAATGTTATGATCCTGCACGTCATTCCAATATGTGGTAAGGTAATCACTTATGTATGAATGTTGTTAACTGTATGAGTAGGCTACTGATTTATTTATATTTTAACATTGCCTAATTAATTTATTGCTTTTGGATATCTCTTATTGATAAAAAAATATAAATTATAAGTTCGTTATAACAAGAACAAATAATTTTAATATAATTTGTGCAAAGATTTAAAAAACTCACGCCACAACGACTGTAAATCGCATCGCAACATTCTTAACGCCCACAAATGCAAAATTCGCAACGTAACCACTATTTAAAACCTTGCACGAGAAACAGATACACCGCAAGATTAGTGAAGTTATAGAAAGATATCACTGTAACAACCACAATGACATGGACATAAATTAAGATGCCTTATAGTTCATCTTCATTGCCAATTTCTAAGATCTAACAGATTTACATTTTTTTATTATAATTTATACCTAAATAAGACTTGCTTGACAGTTGGTTATACTCATGGTACCCATATTTCTCTCTCCTTTCTCTTTTGTTAATATTATAATTATTATTACTTCTTTTGGTAATATTAACCTAAACCTAAAACCCTTATCCAAATCTCACCCACTCAAACTTATTGGTATCACCTTCTGATAAAGATAAAACTTTTACAAAAATAATTAATCAAAAATCATAATATTCATTTCACTTCTGCAAACACTCACTACATGATTAAACATTCTATACTTTAAAAGCTAAGCAAACCAAATGCATTGCAATCTTCCCAGAATCCATATTACTTCTGACAGGAAAAGACATACATTTTGGTGTACATGATCACAATTTACATTCAATCTCATGTTTCATATTTGTTGCCCAAATTTCCAATCATGTAAAAAATATGAATTTGTAGTTTGTACCTTTCAGGGCCAACTTTCACGGTAGAAATGGTTGACGACCCGTTTGCTGGCCTTAACAACGGAGATGAAGCCTTTCTCGTAAGGAATCTCAAAGTATTCACCATGTCTGAGAGAGATCCATCAGTTGTCCATCTGTACCATCTTCTTCACCTATTACAATCATCGTTCCCTCAGTAAGGCATTATCCAGAGACCAACTAAACAATGACGTTGCTGAGTTCTACTCATGCTCATGCTCGTTTTGCTGTGGTGGAGGCGACTCTTTGGAATCATCACCTCCCAATTTCATTGTAGGTTTTAGATGTCAATGCCACCACCAGCACCACCATCGTTGGGAGGTGGAGGAGGCATTTCTCTGGGATCATCATCAGGCTCTACATTGATATATGGGCCAATTAGAATGAAAGTGATGATAAGGAAGAAGGGAAATGTGACATTGAATGGCTTGAAAACATTTAGGTTATGTTTGGATGTTTTATAGTGTATGGAATGAAATGGAACAAAATTTTCATATCATTGTTTGGATGTTTTGTGATGGAATAGAGAAAAGCTTTCATTCATCTGTTTGAAAGTTCTAATAAAAGTGAATGAAATGATAAGAATTATAAGTTTGTTATTTCCATATTACCTCTATCTTAAACACATTAAACCTAATTATTTTATAAAACTTAATTTTATGGATAACATTCAATTTCCATATACCTCTCCATAAGTATTCATAGAAATATGAATTACTGGATGTAACAATGGTTTTTACCTGTCACTACGTACTATATCATAAGCCCAATAGAAACTTCTAGTTTGAATCAAGCATGTGCAAACTCAAGATGTTTATATCATCACACCAAAAAATATGAGATCACAACAGTATACATTCTTTAAACATTTGTTTATCACTTTACCCTTGTTCTACCTTTGTCTAATGTAAGTTGAAAAGGTGGGATTTGAAGAAAACGTAGTTAAAGACGGTAGGGCCGTCAAAACGAGCCAAACTCACTGGGTTAGCCCGTTTACCCGTATAATTTATTCGAGTCAGGCTTCAAAATTAATGACCCGTAAAAGCACGGATAATTTTGAATCGACTCGTTTAACCCACGAGTTAAACGGGTCAACCCGCGGGCCACCCGCATAACTTTGTTTTAAAAAAAGTTTAAATTTTTTGTACAAAAATAAACAATTTTAAAACTTAGTTAATTAAACATTCTTTTCTCAAGTAAAAGTACAAAATATACGTACTATACATGTTAGCATTGACACAATCCATTTATAAATACATTCGTCAAACTCCATAAATTTATGTTATTTATTTGTTTAAATTCTCCCTTAACCCTTTAAATGAGATTAAGGTATTAAATACTATGTCTACGTAATATAATATTTGATTTGAGATTATTAAATTTAAATTTTTTTATTAAATTTAAATTTATTTCAAAGTTTACAAGTAAAAGAAAAAAATTCGCAAGTCGGCCAGTTTAGGCCCGCGAGTTGATGCGAGGCGAGTCGGGCTGATTAATTTGCAACATGTTTCTTGACCTGTCGCGGGCGGGCTTAAACAGATCAAGCTGAACTGTTTGACAGCCCTAAGAGAGGGCTACCTTGCCAAGGAGAATCAACAATCGGTGGCATATGAGGAAGCCAATGGAGTAGGAGAGATAAGGATAGCAATAGCAACAATGTAGTGGCATTAAGGAGAAATAAGAAACGACACATCACGTGATATCTCACCAAACTTATTTAAGATGAGGGATGTAAATGTAATTTTATAATATTATATATAAAATATAACTCGATTCCATCTTTTACCCCCTAATTATAAAATATAACCTGATTCCATCCCTTACCCCCTAATTTGGGAAGAAGAAAAATGGGAAAATGAAGTAGTATGGAGGAGGATGGTGTCTCTCCTATTCCATTTCATCTTCTTTTTAAACATTCAAATAATGAGAGTATTTACTATTTCACTCCATTCTATTCCTGACTATCAATCCAAGCATACCCTTGGGAGGAATAGAATCAGTTTTTGGAAGACGGAGATAATAATGGAGCTCAAGAAGATTAGAAGAAAAATGCCAGAAAGAGTGAACTAGTAAATAAGCACTCTTGTTAATGATAAAAAGTTATTTGGAGTAGCAAAGAAATAAATGCATAAAAAATATTGAGTAGAGGAAAGGATGAATGGACTTGGAAGATATAGATAGCAAGGTTGTGAAATTCAAATTCATAATTCATAATAAATGGGAACGTGTCAGGGACACATTCAAAATAAATGAGTAAAAGTTTTGAAAAAAAGAAAGAAAATAGTTTTGAAGAGAAATTTTTTTAGGAGAAAGTGACATCTGTCAATGAGTTTGCTTGTAATGACTCTTAAATTATGTTGTTTATAGATTTGGTTTCCCAAAAATCAATTTATCTCTTTGTCTTGCTAATATGCATATGGATGGTCCCAAAAGCAATCTTTGTTTTCATTTTATAAGTCATTCGTGATTGGCGGATAGGGCAACGTCCAAGGCCGTTATTGTTGTTTGGTCATATACGATAAACTTATACTCTTGAAATTATCGGATGGTTTTGTATGGAAGTTTAGGTGAGATTGGTTTTAAGGCAGCGGATTTTGTTATGCCTTTAGCATATTCAGTCATTGTTTTGTTTCTTTGCTTGGAAACATACAAATTATGAAAAACATACGGTATATTTTAAAAAATAAAGTATAAAATAAATTCGTGTTGATGAAATTTTTTTTTGTAAATTACAAACAATAATAGTCTATATGAATTAATTTCCTCAATCTTTAATTAATAGTTACTCACCTACAATTTATTCTTTGAATTACTTCGCACATTTGAAGAAAATAAAATCTACAAATTACATATTGTTCACGTCGGCTTTTTTGGAAATGGCTTGAACAAACAAAACTTGAGTTTCAAGAGAATTTCATTGGTCTAACAATGGTGAAATATTTACAAAAGTATTTTGACGTTTAAGTCAGAAAATATATGAAAAAGATCAAGAATATTAAGTAGAGTAAAATTCATACATCTGTAATGACCTTCCTCTCTTTTATATATATATATATATATATATATATATATATATATATATATATATATATATATATATATATATATATATATATCGTTATCACAAAAAGAAGAAACCATGGCGCATAGTTATAAACGGGACCGGTAGTCAACTCTGTCAGGGTACTGGGTCACTGGTTTAATCAATGGGTCACTGGTCGAATCGTATAAAATTAAATAAATATTTAAATACATATATATATATATAAATACACACTACATATGATGATATTTATCATTATAAATAACTAAAATATATTTATTTTGAAAAAATATATGATTATCATGGTATAGATCTCAAAAAGTTATATGAAATGAACATATAATTAGTCTAAATCAGACAAACGAGTCAAAAGTTATGATTTTTTAAAGTTTAAAAGTTTTTTTTTAATTTAGTGACCCGACCGGTTCCGGTTCAACCAACCGGGTTATCAATTTTCATTCAAAACCGGTCGGGTCGGACCAGATCAGACCGATTCTGAGACATACCCAATCCAATTAGTCACCCAAATCAATCACTTGACCGATTTATCAGTCCACTAACCAAACCGACCAGGCCGATCCGATTTTAATAAGACTGCCAATGCGTAAAAAAATATGTTGATTACGGTCCCACCACTCCGTGGATGCCTTACGTTTTGTACTGTTATTACCACGTAGGTAGTCATAATTAATTTTTTTGGGGGATATGTTCATATGGTGAGTGATTATTCATGGGCCTATATTGTGCCTATATTGTTTCAGAGCCTAAAGAGCTTGTATAGTACACATATATTATATATGGAGAATTTTCTTGTATTTTGATTGTTTGTTCTCTGAATATAATATTTGTTAACACCCAAATTTGTCCTAAAATTTTAATTTTTACCAATGGGTATTGTACTAATAAATTTAGATTTGATCCATTCATCAAGCCCAAACTCATTGCTTTAAAATGATTGACAAAAAAAAAAAAGAAAAAAATAATTTTGGTCTGGCTTGCAAAAATGAAAAAAATCTCCACTGATCCAGTAAAATTTGGGATAAGGAAATAAATTTGAATTCATAAATACATCTAATTCCTTATTAATGGTAATTTGGGGTTTAAATAATTAATTGATTTTGATTGATTCTGATTACACAAATTGATCTTAATTGATAGGAGAAATTTATTCTAATTTACCATAATTAATTGAGCTGATTGAGGTGATGAGAATAATTATTTGGGCTATAAATAACAAATGGTAGAAAACCCTGGTGGAGAAAGCTCCTGTAAGGAGAGAGGAGCCGTAACGCAGAAAAGAAAGAGAGAAAAAGAAAAAAAAAGGAGAGCAACCGTAACACAGAAAAGAAAGAGAGAAAATATGGAGCGGCAACACAAGAACTGAGAAAAAGGAGAAGGGCCGCAAAACACATAGAGGTTGATTAAAAAATATGACGCGGAAAGAAGCAGTACGGAGAAGGAGGAGAAAAATTCTTGGAGGCTCATGTTTTGATTAGTGTTTGCTTCTTGATTGAAGGTAACCTTTATAAAGTCCCACTGCTTCCTTTCATGCTTTTGCCGACATTTACCTTCCCCATTATGATGTATTTGTTGTGTCCTGTCTCGAATGCTTGAACCAATGTTTTCGTGGGCAGAGGAAACATGACAAACTTTGCTATAAAGGACCATTGCTAACATACTGAAATGAATAATGAGTCATGAAATTTTACGTGGCTATTTGAGGAAATGGTATTGCTATCTCCTGTACACCTTTTGTAATTATTATTTAATTCAAAATAAATAAATAATTCTTGTCGTTTGTTTATTTTGGCTTTCATCATCTTTAAATGTATTATTATTTTTTAAACAAATATTCTTTTTTTTACAATTATAATATTTTTGGCCCTCACATTTTAATTATGGGACTAAGATACCGACGATGGAATAATCAAAATTAGCCAAAGTGATGGCGAAGTTTTGACTTTCTGGAGGTGAGGAATATCCTTTTAGTTTTCGCTGTACCAAGTGAGCTTTAGGTGATCTCCAATAAATATCTTTTCCTATATATTATTTGTCATACCACTCATTTAATTGTCATTCAAAATAAATTAAAGATATTCGACGAAGGAATAATCAAAATTAGCCGAAGTGACGGCGACATTTTGACTTTCCTGAGGTGAGGAGTTTCTCTTTAGTTTTGCCGTAAGTCACTACGGCTTTAGGATCTCCAATATAAATATCTCCTTTCACACATTAATTTCGCTTATAATCGTATGCTTGTCACTTTAGTCAAATATCATATTAACCCTTAAACTTTGCCGACGATGGAAAATTTGGGAGAGGATCGAAGAGACGATCAACTAAACTCTTCCCAATATTCTTGAGGCTATTAATATTAGATTTTTCCAGGAGCGCTGGCAGGGTCTAATTTTCACAATTAATTAAATAAAATATTTCAAAATAAAAAACAAATGTGAACAAATTAATATAGCCTTAACTTTGTGGTGGTGGTAAATTTAAATTTCATTTAATCACACATTCCAAAAATTTTCATTTTTTTAAAATCATTTCACAAATCACTTTTTTTTAAAAATTCCCTTTTATAAAAAATCATTTAAAAATCTCATATTTTATTTAGAAATATTTTCTTAAAAATATGATTTTTTAATTTACCACCTTCACGTAATGTGTTATGGGCTTACATTTGTTCCATACAATAATGGCTATTTAGCCACCCATTCTCTGTCTTAGTCATTTATCATTTTTGATAATATGCCGACAAAGTGGGACATGTCAAAATAAAATAAATAACATTTTTTTAATAATAAAGGACCAATTTAATTAATTTGATAAGATAACAATAGATTAAATAGGTAACCATTCTTAGAATGGACGGTGTAGGGTGCTAACAACTTCCCTACCCGTAATTAACCCCCGAACCTAAACTCTTAAACACAGACCATTTTTTTTAAGGTGTCCAATCGCACCATTCCATTTTTAATGAAAGAACCGGTTGGTGGCGACTCCCAAACAATTAATTTTACCGCTTTCTCCCATCGCGGCTACTCTTCTTATTAAATATGACAATATTTCTTAAAAAATGAAAGTATCTGCACTCGAGGTAGATTTTTTAGCACTTGATAAGTGGAAATGGATGTTACAAAATGCCTATATATTTCTGACATTATTAATATTGTGGGCGCCTGTTGGAAGTGAAAACAATGAAATAAAAAGTAATAAATTAAGTAATTGAGCACACTTTTCTTTTTTTACTTTTTTTCTTGTTAATTTATATCAAATAGATCTTAACTTGAGAGATATAAGGTTGAAAAAAATATTTTGACATTAGATGCATTCTCCACTATTATTCTTTTTATTTTTAATCCCTAACAAAAGACACAACGGGTCTGTCTACTCTATTGCATCATTGATTTGGTTAAAGGATTAAGTTTTTCTTTTTTCCTTCACTTCGTTATAATATTATATACTAAATTTTTTTTTTACTGCGGTACGTGTCATCAACAAACTTAACAATAATTTTTAATATTTTTATTTTTATTTTTTTAATATATTTTTAATTTTTAATTTTCTAATATTATTTCCTGTTACAATTAATTAACAGTATGGTTGGATCCTTCTAATCTCCCCTAATTCACCTTCTTTTCCAACTTCTCATTTTTCACCACAATCTTCTTTATTGACCTTTCATCTTTCACTCATTCCTTCAGTTCAAATTATTGCCCTTTTATAATTTTCCCATAAAATCATATGTTATAGTCGCCCTCAAATTATAAGTTGAATCGGAGTAAAAAAAAATAGACAAAGTGATAATGTGTTAACCATTCAATGACAGACTTTCCAATAACTCTTCTAACATCTTTCATTATGAAGAGATAAAAATGCCCTTTTATATTTTCCCCATAAAATCATATGTTCTAGTCGTCCTCAAATAAAGTTGAATCGGAGTAGGAAAAAAATAGACAGTGATAATGTGTTAACCATTTCAATGACAAATTTTCCAATAACTCCTCTAACATCTTTCATTATGAAGAGATAAAATACATTATTAGACATTCATTTAGGTGAATCTATTTTTTAATTGCTAATACGAATGGTAAAGAACATAGATTGCTAATATAATATTCTTTTCTTGAACCCTTTACTGTGAGATTACAAATCTTTTTGTAATCTGAATACCACGTGTTTGTATGGATCGAGGTGCATAAAGTTAATTACTGTAGTATAAATATGATTTATTTCCTTTTCTCATTTTTTATATGATTAATATCTTTTCACTTACCCATTGCAATTCCTATATACTATACGTAATAAACAAGACGACTCAAAGGGAGTTGGTGGCCTAAAATCAAATTTTAATGTGAAATTTTTAATTTATTTAATAAAATTTCAATTTTTATTTAAAATTTATTTTTTTAATTTTTAAGATGTAAAGTTATTAAAACTTTCTAATGAAATTATATTATTTTAATGCTTCTCAACAAAAATAGAATGATTTTATTTTTTGACACAAATAAGAAAAAAATATAATGTGAGTTTAAATGTTATTAAAAAAGAGTGAAAAAAGTCAAAGTTGACGATAAGTAAGATAGAAGAAGATGGTCACAATACTTAAACAATTCGTATAGAAGAACAAAAATTTCTACAATTTCAACTCCTTTAAGTATTTTAGTTTGGTAAATAAGAAAATTTTTATTATTCAATTAAATATTAGTCTTTGTTGTTAACAACAATAAATAAAATAAGAGTGAAAAAGATTAAAAACATATGTAGTTTTATAAGAAAAAAATTGAACATTACTATGTTAGAAAGATGATAAATAAAAAGAAGTAGCTAGTGAACTCCTTAAGGGAAGATTTAAAATAAATAAAATAGGAAGAAAAAATAGAAATTATTAGAAAGTAGTTAAGTTATAGTTAACTAATTAATATGAATGAAAGAGAATATAATTTATTAAGTATTAAGTTAAAAAAATTAAAAACCTTAATTTATTATAAATTATATATAATAATTATATAAATTATATATAATATTATTAAATTATAAAACTTAAAATTTTGAGAGCCAGGCAAAGGCTTGGCTTGATTTGCTTGGAGTTGAGCTGACAATAAATATCACCATTTAGGTCCATCTTTATTTTTTTGATGTTTGGAATTGGTGATCTTATTTTTATTGGGGTGTGTGGTTAACATATAAATTTTATATATGCTAAGATATTGTTAATCAAGTTGTTGTCTCTTTTTTTTTTTTTAAACATTCATGTTATTTTGTGTCAACTAACTCTTTTGATTATACAATTCAGTAGCTAGTTTAGGTAGTTGATTGAAAGCAAATGATAAAAGTTAAATAGTCGGATTTGATATTCCCAATGTGAATAGAACATTTTGTTTGTTCTTTTATTTTCAATTTGAATTTTGTGTAGAACATAATAAAAAAGAAAAGGCTGCATCTGTGGTGGCTAAAGGCAAAGAATCTGCTGGATAGAACATTTAACAATATTTCTATGGATGTACTTGGGTGTTCTACAAGTATTAAGCATATGCTAATTGAACATATAAATATATCAATTGAATGTATTCCTTGCGGCCTACAGTACTAATTGCGACAGTGTTCTAAATACAAAGGGGATAAAGCCTCCTTAGATTGCCAACTTTTAGATTCTGGTGATGGGTTTTTGGAATTGTTTTCCACAAAAAGTATTCTCATAATGTATATAAGTATTTTCTATATTTATTTTAATCTTTTTGTAACTAAATTATTGATCTATATAAGTTAATCCTTATTGTACTGTTGGGGGATCATAATCATTTGAATACTGGAAATTAATTTCTTCAAAAAATGAAAGGAAAGTCTCAAATTTAATTTAATTTCATTAATTTCTCTTTTTCTTTATTTAAGATTATTTTATTAATAAAGTTTGAACTTTTTTTTTAAATGTTGGAAATTAATAAATTTTGATTTCTCTTTATAGAAAATAAATGATAAAGAAATCCTATGATTCATATATTTAATTATATTTTATAATCCTTTTGTTATTTTAAGATTAAAACTTAAATAATAAAAATATATCTAAGGTAGATGAGTCAAAATTAATCTTTTTGGACAATTAAATCAGGAAAGTACATTTTTATTCATGTCTTAAGTTTCATCCATAAAAAAAAATATTTACATTTTAAAAGTTTGGATCTTGAATATTTTTTAGTTTGAATTTATTACTCAAAATTAAATGCATGTACGAATTAAACATTTTAAAAAAAGTTTCTTATTCATTAAATACTAAATATGTATATTACATATTCTTTATTGATATTTTTTTTTTAAATTTCTTAATAAATATTTATGAGTGTTCGCTTTATTTGCTCGAAGGGACTGCATCAATTTAAATGTTTTGGGTTCATTTTAATTTTTTTACTAAAAAAAATCTTTTTAATAAATTATTTAGTATAAAATATTTTCGTACAAATCACGGGTACAGCACTATAGATACTCTCAATTAGCATCCCAACTGGTTTTCTCAAGCCATCGATAGGATAGAAGAGTGCAGAGTTTGTATGCACAGAATATACAAGAATGATATGGAAAAGGGATATGCTTTGACTTCAAGATAAGCTAGATATTATGAATAATGTTTTTTCTGGTTAGATTTTAATTATATCCCACATGATATTGGTGCCAATTAACACTATGATGGAGGCCAAGGAAGTTTAAGTGGAAGCCCAAGGGGTCCAAGGCCTAAAAATACACTACAAAGACTTAGAGGCCCGATGACAAGGTCAAGAGCTAAGAAAGCTAAGAAAGATTTGGATAAAGAAGTCAATTATTTTTTCTTACTCAAACCCATTCCAGAAGAAGAAACACTCAAGATGATCCAAATGAACCAAGTTGATGAAGGGCCCAATATGGGGGCATGATTTCTTCTTAGTAATTTTATTTAATTATGTATTTGAACATTTTAATCTTTTCAGTTTTGTTTCTTATTTTCTTTTTGGGATATTTTATAATAAGGGCTTATTGTTTGGGCTTAATTAAGTACATAACATAGCTAGGAATAGATGTTGACTTCCAATTGGGCTTGGGCTACTTTTGTGCTAAGATTAGGGTTAAAAAGGTATTAGCTTGCTGCCTCCTTTTAGCTAGACCTAGCCGCCAACTCAATCCCTATAAATAAGCTTGTTTTTGTAGTATTTGTCACTTTTGAATTTCAGAATACAATTACATTCATTTGCGAGTTTTTGACAGCTTTGTTCTCTTGGGGTTCTTGGGTGAACCATCTTAGTCTTATCAAAGGTTTCCTTACCTTTGTAGCGAATCTTCATTTGACTTATCACTCTCTAAGAGTGTGGCGTCTTCTTCTTACCACCTTTGTCTTTTCCCTTCTTTTTCATTAGTTTTTACTGTTCATGCACCATACTGTTCATACACTACTGTTCACGGCACGTAATGTTCATCATGCTACTGTTCATGCATAATGTTCATCCTTCGTCTTTAATTCTTTTAAAACAAAAAATCAACTCAAGGACGATCCGTAAAAAACAATATGCATTCGACTTGGATCATATCACACTAGAAGACTTAAAGTGAGTATGATTAAGAGATGGTTACTTCTTGTTGATGAAGTAAAGAAGAGTGGGTTTGAATTAGTTTTCTGAGGTTACTTCTCAGGGATAAATACCCGTTAAGTTAAAATGAAGGAAAGGTGGATTTGAAGGCAAATAGAGAGAAATGCAGTGCTTGTAGGCAAAGCATGCCAAATCTTTCAAATTCAAACAACAACTTCACCAACGAAGAAGGATGGCTTAATGGAACAAGGGAACTAGAAGTACATTATGCAGCTAATGGGATAACATAGGCTTGTTAAGCTAAACGATTTCCTGTGTACTCGGAAGACTCTCAGTATGTAAATTAAGAAGTATTTCTGATTAGCCACGAAACAAGAAACTAAGAAAAAATGTTGCAAGTAGTTGATCAAATCGTGACAATTATCACATGATTAAAGGGTATGAAATCTGCTACCCAGGCTTAGGTAGTTTATAAGCGTTCATGTAAAAGTTATAATTTTTTTTTGAAAAACAAAAAACTAAACAGCCTAAAGATTATGTCCGAAACTTTGAAATAATAGACACAATATGTTGGGGGCGTTCACCACCTTATGTCTATTATGTCAAATTTTCAGGCAGTGATCTTAAAAATGCTCTTATTATTTATTAATTTTTTTGTACAAAATAGGGTTGAAGCCCACAAGTCATAATTATTTGAGTAAACATTTATTTTGTTCTTTAAAAAATACATATATAATCAGTTAGGTCTTTTAATAATATATATATCAAAATAGTTTCTCAATGTCAATTTTTGACATTAAATTGGTCATTCAATGTCATTTTTTGACTTTAAATTAACCATTTAATATTATTTTTTCACGTCAAAATAATCTTCTAAAATAACCAATTTGACAATAAAAATTATTAGATGACCAAACTGATGACACTTGTATTTTTGAGAGTGTGTTTGAAATGTTAAAAAATGGGATTTAATTTGATTTGCAAATCAAATCTTGTTTTTGGAATATTAAAAAATAAGAATTGATTTGATTTTGAAATCCTTTTAATTTAAGTTATGTGTATTTAGAAATTCACTCAAATTTGGTTGGATTTGAATTAATTTTAAATTTAACTATTTAGGGTGACTATTTTACTCTTATTAAATTTTTTTATTTTACTTTACTAACCTAACAATATCATTCACAATGATATAAAGTTAAAAAAGTAAAATACTAAAATTAAATTAATTTAATTTCTTTTTTAATAATTTCTAAACATAAGAATTAATTTTTAAATCAATTCAAATTCAATTTTTTATAATGAGTTTTAAACATAAAATTTTATTTTTAAATCAAATCAAATAAATTTAAACCAACTCAATTTTATTTTTAATTGATTCCAAATACAATCTGAAAGATTAAAATGAGTGCTTGTTCTAATTATTTAATAAGGACCATGTTCCTAGTTTTGTAGTTGGGGAGTTCATTAGGGACGGGTTCAAAATATAGCAATTACTGCTTTGAGTTTATATTTCTTTATAATAATATGTAGTGTGTAAATGAGTTGTTTATTTCGCTCAAAATATAGATTCGAAAAGACACAATATTTCTTACTAAGAACAATAATATAGCCTAATCATTGTGAGCTGGGTTTTAAATTTTATTTGAGATAATCATCCTTACATCTTGAAAAAAATAATTTTCATTAGTTTATTTTAAAAAATTAACTAAATATTCAACTATATTAATTAATAATTTATATAAGATTAAATAATAATTTATTTTTATTTTAATACTTAATACATAATTAATTATATATAAATTATTAGTTAATATAGTTAAATATTTAATTAATTTTTCAAAACGAAGTAATAAGTCATTTTTCCATTTTATTTTGTAGAGTTTTAGTTTCAATCACTCTCCTTAAAAAATTGATAATTCTCATATACGCGGTTGCTTATACTACTACCACACACTAGCCAGTAGCCAGTAGCCAGTTGGTTGGTGTGTGTTTTCCTAGTCTGAAGTGGGCCTAAAACTGAACCCACTAGTGAAATATTTCAGTTTTAGTAGATTTGGAGGGGAATATCTGATTGCCCAATTATCAATTGGATCGGGTTATTTCTGGCTCGAGGTGGCTGGGTAGTGGGTCCCGACTGCATTAATTCTTGCATCCTTTTTTGGATTTAAATTTTTTGTCTTACTTTTTTAATTAAATACTGATAATTTAATAAACAAATTTATATTACTCTTATTTTACAATATTTTTTTTTAATTGTAAATTTTTTATACTAAGTTAACATTTAATTAGGAAGACAGGATTCCTTTTCCAGTGTAGACTAGGTTCTAGCCATATTGTAATTTGCTTTTCCTCCTGTTTTCACTTTTCAGCCTATCTTCATTTGCTTCACTCATACATACATTACGTTACATATTTGGAATTATCTGTTAGTTGTGTAGTTGAAGGTATATGAACTTCAGCTGATAGAAGCTGACGATTAGAAGCCTGTGAATGGAGAAAGAAAATGGGGAAAGAAAAAATGCTAAAAGGAATGGCTTTACCCTGCAAGAAGTTCAATCTGCCCAGAACAAGATATCAATTAATATGTAAAATGGGATACATGAAGGGAGAAAGAATGGGGGGAAATGGTCCAGGTATGGCAGCTCATTGAGGTTATCCAACGGCCTAAATCACTAGCTTTAGGTGTGGAATTCTCTAGCAACCCTGCTGAGCCAGCTACTGATAGAGCTAGGAACAAATCTTCAATAAATGGTGCTTTTGAAAAGCATACCAGAGGCTTTGGATTGAAGATGAGGGCACATGTGTGCTAAGTAGAATGAAAGGGATTAGGCAGAGTATGACAAGGCATTACTGCTCCATTGGCCACTGTCAGGCTACCCAAGAACGAGGAATAGGTGCCAAATGTTAATTTTATTTTAGATGCCATTTTTTCTTTTGGTAGAAAGATGTCATTCCTTTGTTGTATTCCTATGTTATTGTATTTAGCTCTATCTGATCATTCTTCTTCGTAGTTTAGCATACCATGGCAGGATTGCCTGTGATCATTATTGTTAAAATTTCCTTGGCATATTTCTTGCCTCAAGTCTTTTTCTCAAAAAAAAAAAGTAATAACAAAACCTCAGTCCTGTGGAGGACATGTAATTAGTTCAAGATACCTATATTGATTGTGGCCAACTCTGTGATATCCATGTGGAATTTTATCTTTCCTTGATAG
Source organism: Styphnolobium japonicum (assembly GCA_023212625.1). Lineage (NCBI taxonomy): Eukaryota > Viridiplantae > Streptophyta > Magnoliopsida > Fabales > Fabaceae > Styphnolobium > Styphnolobium japonicum. The sequence goes on from JALBWW010000003.1 coordinate 22,550,593, forward strand.
CCCTGTGATTACTGCAACTATGCCTATTGCATTTTGTTCATCTTGTAGCAAAGCAAGGCATTTGGCGTTGAAATATAGTGACCTAAGACTGAGGCAAGCTAGATGATCTCATGAGCTGGGTTTCACGTTTGATTAGACGTGAAAATGGAGCTTAAATGAGGTGTCATTTTCTTTTTCTTTTTCTTTTTCTTTTTTCTTTTGGTTAAAGAGATGTCATTTATTTATTCCTTATGTTTTTCTATTTGACGAGAGCCATTTCTGTATTAAGTTGATGATATTTACCATTGACCCCCTTCAAAAAATTGAAATAAATGAAAAATTCACACCGCAAATGGAATACAGTTATCACTTGGATGAGCTCCAAAGACTTTTTGTGACTTCTGAGAGGGGAAGGGATTCTAAATCCTAACCGATGGATCCAAAGTGAGGAAAGTGTGAGTTGGGACGACCACATTGTTTCTCAATTCAGAAACAGTTAAACACCAATAAAAGTGAGTCATTAAAAAGGTCATTCTCGCCAAAGTTATGAATCTTTATTACTTTGGTTTTTCTCTCATTATCATTGGCCTGTACCATGCGTCTTTCAAAAAGGAAGCCTTCTCATATATATATAAGATTTTTTGATTTTTTTTTTCACTATACGGTACCTTTTTATAATTAATAATGAATATTTAATAATATATTTTATTTAATTAAAATATAATTATTTTATTTATATTTTAATAAATATATATAATTAAATATTAACTACTAACTATAAAAAAATATTAATATTCTTATAGAAATAGAGAGTACGAGATAAATCTCTATATATAATAAAATATATATGTGTGGGGGGATGTATCACACACAACAATAACACGCACCATACAACGCATCTTGTTATGAAAACGATGATCTAACATCGAGAGCATCCCCCTCAGGGGAAGCCACATATTAGGATATTGTTTAAAAATTATTTAATTTTTTTAATTTTTTTATTTAATAAAAATTAAATAAATTTGAAAATTTTAAATTATTAAATATTTTAATTTTACATTTATTTTGATATATTAATTATTAAAAATTATTTAATATTTTTCTAATAAATTCTCTTAATTATTTAATAAAAAAGAATTAAATATATTTTAAGTTTTTAAGATATTAAATATTTTATTTTTACATTTAATATTTTCTATTTTAATACTATATTTTTACAATACTTGTTAGCAAATATCATATATATATATATATATATATATATATATATATATATAGAACTGTTAAAATTGAAACTTGAAACATGTATAAGCCCTATGATAAGGGTTTTGTTAATCAATATTCTTAAGGTACTTGTGAAGAAGTATTTAATATCTTTTAATAATTTTTTTGAATTATTTAATACAAAAGGTATTAAATATTTTTTAAATTTTAAAGATATTAAATATTATATTTTTATATGTAAGATTTTCTATTTTAAAAAATATATGTTTTGTCCTTCATTGCTTATAAAAAACAATTCAATAGGTATACTTAAATTATAAGGTTCTTCTACCTAATAAATTATTCTTTTAGAATAGACTCTCTTCATAAACTTGAGTTGTAATAATTGATGTTTTTATTAAGAATTAACCTACACAAAAGGAACAACTTAAAAAGGAGCAATCTAGACATAAGCAACCAAAAAAAATCCTACTTATACTAAGAGAATTAAAGTGAAAGTCATATTGAGTAAACACATAAAATAGATAGTCAAAATGAATTGTCACGAATGCGCTGGCTTTTGAAAAAATATGTAATATTATGTATTATATTGTTTAAAAAAACACAACTTAATAGGATACTTAAATCATAACTCTCTTATCTAATAAATTAATCTTTTGAGATGTATTCTTCATACTTCAATCGTGGTAACAAAATGCCTTTCTCGTATGGGAATAATTATTGAAATCGCAGAGATGTTTTCCTTTATTTGCACAATATATTTATAATGTAATCACTCGGTCAATAAAAAGGAGTTAGATCTAAGATATTGCTCCATTTTTTTGGTAAAGAAGCAATATCCATTGGTCAAATACCATAACAGGGTATCACGTTTACCCAAGGCGCAAGCAGATTTATACATTGTCTGCATGTTCTGGTATTCTCCCATTTAGAGCTAGTGGGGTTGCCCTCAGTTTCTTACCTGCAGCTGAAGATTCGGATTACCAAACCTTTACGTCAGTGTCACTTCAAAGACCAACACAAAATAAGTGCCATTCAGAATGACGAACCTTAAACTCTGTTCATAATTTCTGCTAAACAAGGAGATACGCATCATTATTCATTAGACCCTTCCATTAAAAAAAAGATAAATAATCACTAGAAAAGGTCTATGTTCTAAATATAACCAAGGGTTTTCCTTACTTGTTTTAGAAATTATGTTGAGTTCCTTTCATTGTCTAATCAACCAGTGCACTGGCAATTAGCAAACAGTGCTCTAGTGGAATTTAAGAATTAACATTACATTATAATTACTCATCAAAGTTTTTTTTTTTAATAAAAAAACATCAATTTATTTCATTGGCTTTTGTTTTTCTATCATTTTGATGCAAAAAGTTCACCTCTCACGTACATGAATGGTTACAATGAACATCAAAAAAGGAGATACTTATAATTTGTGGCTACTCAAATGAAAAAAGAAAAGAAAAAACCCCACGCATTCATCATTTTTAAGTTTTAGGATAATTTCCACAATACTATAATTAGACACAATAAATATCACAGATCCAATGACTCGAAAATCAATATCAAAATAGGGACATGTCAATAAATAAATAAATGTAGAGGTGATAAGAATTTTGTCCATACTCCGTGTATAGAACCAGAGGGGTATCATGGTCATTTCAACAAAAAGGCCAAGACTCTCCATCAGCGCAGTGACATGCTCTCGAAGGAAACCAACCAAACAACCATATAAATCTGCAATCTCCGGCATCAGAGCCTTCGTTACTCCTTTTCGCGTTTCTTTTTCTTCCAATTCAGATTCTCGTTTCATGCGCTGAATTCAATTCACACGCAGATCTTCTTTCTCTCCCGTTCTTTTGCATGAAGTGAGGTGAGGTGAGCACAACTCACATGCTTCTAGAAAACACTCATTTGTTTTCTTCTTCGTTTTCTATATTCAGATTGTGTCTGTGTCGTGTATTAGTTTCTAGCCTTTTGCATCTGCATCTCTGCTCTGAACCCAGAAACTAGTTAGAGTTTTGCAATTATTTTTCTTTTTGCTGTTTTGTTTTTCCACTCATTTTCGTATCTGGGTCTTTCAGATCTGACACGAATCACCTATGAATCGTCCAAAGATGGAAACTTGTGATGAATTTAGGTTATGGGTCTTGGTTTTCTGCTTGATATTCCAATCCGGATATGGGTTCTACCTTCCTGGTAGTTATCCCCACAAGTACCACGTTGGGGATGAGTTGTTGGTGAAAGTGAATTCTCTGACTTCCATTGATACAGAGATGCCCTTTAGCTATTACAGCTTACCCTTTTGCCAGCCTGAGGGTGGTGTTAAGGACAGTGCTGAGAATCTCGGGGAGCTCCTCATGGGTGATCGGATCGAGAACTCACCTTACAAATTCAAGATGTACACGAATGAGTCTGAGATATTCTTGTGTCGTGTGGACTCATTGTCTGGTGATCAGTTCAAAATCTTGAAGAAGAGGATTGATGAGATGTATCAGGTTAATCTGATACTTGATAATTTGCCTGCCATTCGGTTTACCAAGAAAGATGAATACTTTTTGAGATGGACGGGGTACCCTGTTGGTATTAAGATTCAAGATGTGTATTATCTGTTTAACCATCTCAAGTTCAATGTTCTTGTTCATAAATATGAGGAGACCAATGTGGCTCGTGTAATGGGGACTGGTGATGCAGTTGAAGTGATCCCAACAACTGGCAAGGAGGGATCCGATGTGCCTGGATACATGGTCGTTGGGTTTGAGGTGATACCTTGCAGTATTATGCATAATGCTGATTCTGTGAAAAACGTGAAGATGTATAACAAATATCCTTCACCTATCAAATGTGATCCGTCCACTGTGGCAATGCCTATCAAAGAGGGCCAGCCGATGGTTTTTACCTATGAGGTTACCTTTGAGGAGAGTGACATCAAATGGCCATCTAGATGGGATGCCTACTTGAAAATGGAGGGAGCTAAAGTGCATTGGTTCTCTATCCTTAATTCACTTATGGTGATCACTTTTCTTGCTGGTATTGTTCTTGTGATCTTCTTGAGGACTGTTAGGAGGGATCTGACCCGTTATGAGGAGCTTGATAAGGAGGCTCAAGCACAGATGAATGAAGAGTTATCTGGTTGGAAGCTTGTTGTGGGGGATGTTTTCCGTGCTCCATCAAATCCTGCTTTGTTGTGTATAATGGTTGGGGATGGGGTTCAGATTCTTGGGATGGCTGTTGTGACAATATTGTTTGCTGCACTTGGATTCATGTCACCAGCCTCTCGTGGAACACTTATCACAGGTATGCTGTTTTTCTATATGATACTTGGTGTTGCTGCTGGTTATGTTGCAGTTTGGCTATGGAGGACAATTGGCTGTGGTGATCAGAAGGGCTGGGTTTCAGTCGCATGGAAGGCTGCTTGTTTCTTCCCTGGTATTTCCTTTTTGATCCTCACAACCTTGAACTTCCTATTGTGGGGAAGCCACAGCACAGGAGCCATTCCATTTTCACTCTTTGTTATACTACTCTTGCTTTGGTTCTGCATTTCTGTCCCCCTTACTCTTGTTGGTGGGTACTTTGGAGCCAAGGCACCTCACATTGAGTATCCAGTTCGAACCAATCAAATTCCTCGAGAAATTCCCCAGCAGAGGTACCCATCATGGCTGTTAGTTCTGGGTGCTGGCACCCTTCCATTTGGTACCCTCTTTATTGAGCTCTTCTTTATCATGTCCAGTATTTGGATGGGTCGTGTTTACTATGTCTTTGGGTTTCTCTTCATTGTTTTGATCCTTCTTGTGGTGGTTTGTGCTGAGGTATCTCTAGTTCTAACCTACATGCACCTCTGTGTGGAGGATTGGAAATGGTGGTGGAAATCTTTCTTTGCCTCCGGTTCTGTTGCCATATACATCTTTTTGTACTCCATAAATTATCTTGTATTTGATCTTAAGAGTTTGAGTGGACCTGTGTCTGCAACTCTTTACTTGGGATACTCACTCTTCATGGTTCTAGCAATCATGCTGTCTACAGGCACAGTTGGGTTCCTCTCTTCATTCTGGTTCGTGTATTACTTGTTCTCTTCGGTCAAGTTGGATTGAAGACTTAACTCGCTCAAAAATTAGCTCTACGGAGAACAGTTTTATCAAGAGGACCCTTGGAAATGCTCAATTTATATGTTACTTTATTTCAGTTCATTTTGCTAGGGTACTTAGTAAATTTTATTACAATAACTTTATCCAGTTTTGCTTAGCTCATTGTTAGATATAATATCATTGCTGTATACATTGATGCCAAGTTTCTTGGCATTCCTGAAGCATATACTGTTCTTGGTAGTTGATGTTGGGGAATGTAATTCAGATCTTTATGATAAATTGATTATGGCCTTGCCTGCAAATATTACAATTTCATTTTGACAAAAGAAGATAGGAAATATTTATTTTAATTTTCAAAAAATATGTATTATCAGTTAAGTCCTTTAATAATAAATACATTAAAATAGTTTTTTTAATAATAAATATATCAAAATAATCTTTTAAAATTAATTATTTAATGTCATTTTTTACATAAAATTAGTCTTTTTAAATAAATATTTTAAAAAATATGTATTATCAGTTAAGTCCTTTAATAATAAATACATTAAAATAGTTTTTTTAATAATAAATATATCAAAATAATCTTTTAAAATTAATTATTTAATGTCATTTTTTACATTAAATTAGTCTTTTAAAAAGACTAATTTTATGTCAAAATTTATTACATGACTAAATTAATAATACTTGTATTTTTAAAAACCTAAGATGAGTGTTTATAATTAAAAAAAAAAGGTATATTTATTCTATATACTATATTTTTACATTATTTTACACAATTGCATCTTTTTGGTTTCAATTATTATTCGACCAGCTCTTATGGGCAACTTGCTAAGGAGAAAAAAAAATGCTAATACTAACTTCAAATAATAATAATAATAAATTATAATCACAAGCAACAAGCTGCACTTTGAACCTTGGTGAGATCTCTCTGGTCTGGTGGACCTTTCTACCAAGCTTTCCTCGCTCTCATGATAAGAACTTAAATGATATTATAGTCATAGTATGTGGTTCAGTTGTTCTGCAATTGGTCCCACTTCTATGGTTTAAAGATAAGAATGCTTGTGTGTATATACCTTGTTACAAAGTTACGTTAAATAAAAATTTGGACGTCAGAAAACTATGCTTGTTTGAATATCTACTTATTTAATCTATATGGTAAGGGCAATTTTTTAATGCTTAAATTAAGTTCTTGAGGAAAAATTCAAATAGGATATTATGTTTTAAAAATTTGTAATTGGCCCTTGTCATCAAACTATCGTTAAAAATTATTAATAATAACTTAAATTTAGAAACTTAATTATAAATTTTTGAAATTGTAATACTTATAAAGCTTGTAATTGAGTCCTTTTAGTTTTAAAGTTTTGAAATTAAGTCTATAAATATAATACCGTTAAAATATTATTATAAATTTTTAATGGTAGAAATTTAATTAAATTTTTTTAAAAATATAGGGACCTAATTATAAATTTTTTAAACATATGAATCTATTTAAATTTCTCTAAAAAATTCAAGGACTTATAAAGCAATTTAACCTATTTTAATTATATTATCTATTTAATTCAAAGTTTTTATAAGTTTTCTAATGCGTTACTAATAATCATTAAATCCATACTTTTTAAGTGATATAACAAATGTAATTCATGAGTGAAACCTTCAATCAATTTTTCATCGGATCAGAATAATTACTTTTTAACTTTTTATAGAAAAATAAAATAGTTTAATTTTGATTTACTGTTTTACATCATTATTAAATTATATATTACTAAATTATTAAAAAATTTGACTATCACAATAAATATTTTGAAAGTCTAATTCTTTAAATAATATTTTAGTACATAATTAAATGACAGTGTAAGATTTTTTTTTACACTAATAGTAAATTAAAATTAAATCCAAAATAAAAAGCATTTAAACAAGTTCCAATATCAACGTGAATTAATATAAAATGAAAAAGAACATAGTCTTATATTATCAACAAAACAAAATAATGGAGTAACATTTGATTACCATTTCTTACCAAACTTGATTTCAAAAAATAAAATTATACAACTAATTTTCGAAGATTTGTTAGGTGAATTTGTTTTAATCATTTTTCAAATACATATTATAATTGTATATGCAAGAGCAAAATTTAGGCTCTTTCCAAATAATTCAAAGAAAAAATAATAACTATATACTCAAAAATGTAATTAACAAAAGAAAAAAGGGAAAAGAGTTTAATATCTTTCTCTAAAAATTTGTAGGAGTTGCTATGCTACTATTGATAGATTTAATATAATGAATTGTTAATTATTTATTTACTATTAGTTTTATAATAAATATTTAAAAATTTATTAAATCTAAATAACAATTAATAAACGTTGAACAACTCATCTTTAGAATTGATACTTAAAAAAATATACTAGCGTAATCCCTAATATTTATATATTTAGTGAGAGAAATGAAGTTGTGATTAAGAAAATTATTATGAAATAATAAATTACTTTCTTTCTTTGATATAGAAAAGTTTAGGGTGAGATGAGACTTTCCTTATTCTAAAAATAAGATAAATCACCAACCTTACTGAAAATTTATAATAAAATTACACATCACTTACCAATTAAAACTCTTTGATTCAAATTCAAGTCATGCATATGTAAACCAAAAAATAAATTACTTTCTATCCATACTGCTAAATAAAATATTACTAAGTTGTATTTTTTTTATTATGATAATAAACAATTTTGGAAAAATAATATTTAATATTGAGTGTATTATAATTTTGTAAAAAAAGAGAAAGGAGAGAAAAAGGGTGGAAAGTTGGAAACAGAGTGAGTAGTAAGTAACTAATCAGTGAATGGTAGGGGAGAATAGAGATTGAGATTTCAGGCCAGGCCATCAACTCGGCAAGTAAAAGTATCGATCAAAGAAGCAGTGGCCTTTGTTTCTCCTTCTTCTTGTTGCTGTCTGCGAACCACTCACCACTCAACACAAAGTCTTGGTTTTGCTTTCTCTCTCCCTTCCATTCCCTTCCCTTCCCTTTCCCTTCCCTTGCTCTCTCAATCTCTGCTTCTCCATCATTCTCTCAAACCAACAATGTTGCACTCCACACCCTCCTCCTTCCACTCCACCTGCACCACTATCATCACTCCCTCTCCCTCTCCCTCAGCTTCTCTTCTCCCTCCTCCCTCTTTTTCCCCTTCTTCTTCTTCTTCTTCCCCACATCATCCATCATATCTACCTCTCCGCCACTTCTCTTTCCAGACTCAACGTCTCCGCTGCCACACCCATTTGGCAATAAACCCAAAAGCCAAGGTTCGTTTTTTTTTTCTTCTTTTAACAGCCACACTGATTTGATTTTGTTTATTCAAAGGTTTCTTATATAGGGACAAGACAATGATGGGGTGGTGCTTAATGCTTAATTGCTTATACATGCTCTGTTTTCTTTTGACAAGGCACTGAAAGTGAATTGTTCCTTCACCGAGCCATTGAAGGTCATGATATCAGGTGCACCTGCATCAGGCAAGGGAACCCAATGTGAATTGATTGTCCAGAAGGTTTGTCACTGCATGTCATGCTGTTTTTTTTTTTTTTTGGTTACTGGAAGGTACCCCATTTTCTATTCTTTCTGTCTATCTGCTACTGTCTAGTGTCTGCATGTTTCTGGGTTGGTAGAGATCAATAGTGTGATATGTTCATTCATTGAAATTTATGGACTTGATCATTTTGGTTTGTTCTGCAGTTTGGATTGGTGCACATATCAACTGGGGATCTGCTAAGAGCAGAAGTAGCAGCTGGGACAGAAATTGGAAATAAAGCAAAGGAGTTCATGAATTCTGGTCGATTGGTTCCTGATGAAATCGTGACAGCTGTATGATCAAAACTTGCCCACTTTGGAGTTACTTCCTACTCCACTTTCAAATGCTGAAATGCATGCTTTATTTCTTTTTTGTAGATGGTGGCAGCACGATTGTCTCGTGAAGATGCAAAAGAAAAAGGGTGGCTTCTTGATGGGTACCCTCGGAGTTTGGCCCAAGCAGAGAGTCTGGAGAAAATGCAGATACGACCCGATGTGTATATTGTATTAGATGTATGTCAAACGTTTAGTACTGCCATTACTACTGACTGATCATTTTCTGATGTTGGTTTCCTCTGCTTCTTTGCAAATGATACTTAGTTAATTGAAACAAGCTGCTAAGGTTTCTCCAAAATCTCTTCTGCAAAATGTGCAAAAAAATTTTGAAGTGTAGCAAGTTCTTTGTTTTTCTTTTTTTAATTCAATTTCACACGTTTCCTACAAATGTGACCTATATTATGAGGTACTGCTATTTTGTGAAGTTCCTAAATAAAATAACAAGTTTATAGAAATCCATGGAGTTGTTCATTAATGTTCACTCTTAAGGAAAATTCATAAATTTATACAACAAATTGCTGTATTATTTAAAATAGACATAAAACCTTGGTGGAATTGAGGTGTTGACATCTTACATGTATTTTAATTGTGTAGAGTTATATCTGCAATATAGATGTTGATCAGAAGTAAATAGTTTCATCTTCCTTGCTGAGTGAATAAGTTTTCTAATACTCAGGTTCCTGATGAAATTCTGATCGACAGATGTGTTGGTAGAAGGCTAGACCCAGTGACAGGGAGGATATATCATCTAAATTTTTTTCCACCAGAGACTGAAGAAATCACAGCAAGGCTGGTCACTCGTCCTGATGACACCGAAGAGAAAGTATGATAAACTATACTTATTAATTTTTTTTTACTTTCTTTCTCTTTGTGAGCATATCACCAGGGCTATGTCATCTGCAAACTTATCTGTTATGTGCACTCATCACAACCAGGAAAGGATGGACTCGGCATGAAATGGTCTCCTAAATACTTGTTGCCATGAAAGACCTTTTGATTTTATCAAATGACAAGTTTGTTCACAATATTTATGAGAATTGAAAGATTTTAATTGTCATATTTTAAGACAGTCTTTTCAACGAAACTGAGAAATCATGTCATAATGGTCTTCATTATTGGATTATAAGGATGCTGTCATTCATATGCATGAACTGTTCAATGCATGGTGCATTTACATTCAACTCTTTGAGATATTGTTTCTTTCCCTCAATAAAGCAGCAAATTTGGTGGGGGCAAACAGTTACCAAATTTCCTTCTCTAGTAATAGCTTTGAGGGTCTAAAGTTTCTCGATTTCTTCAAGCAATCCTAAGTGTATGCCTGCAAGACAACATTCTGCAGATCTTCCCTTCAGACTCCCCCGTCCAAAAATGCAATTAATTAGTTTGCCGCTATATTCTTTATATGTAAATTTAATCAAGTAACACATGTTATCTTCAATGTAGAATGTATTTATTATATTTGCCAATGTATTAATGTTTTGTAGTTTGTTTTCAATTTTGTTGCATTATAATTACCTGGCTTGTCACTTGGCATTTATGGTAGATGCTTACTAAACAGATTCATAGATTGCATCTTAGGCATAGTATGTATTTGGAGAGAGGGAGATAATATGTTTTTTCTTTTTTCTTTTTTATAAAAGAAGAAATTCATTAAGACGAAGCGAGCAAAGCTGCCCAATCCCTCTGCATAGGGAGATAATATGTTATTGCTAAACAATATCTGGTATCACACAGATGCAATAATAGAGGCAAATGTTCATTGTGTCCTAATTTTTTAGTTATACATACAGGAAAATTATTATTAACATTAGAAAAGGGAGGATTTCTAAAGGAATGATGCATGTAGTTTTTTAAATACACTTAAATGTCTTCTTGCTCCTGCAATGTCATGATCTAAGTATCTAGACTTTTTTTTTTTGGATCACTTTCTCCATTTTTTATGTATGTCATTTGTGAATGTCTATGCTTCATTTCTACAATGTGACGTTGGATTTACATTGTGAATTTTTAATGTTTGGTTTAGAAGCAGAAAATGTATTCTTTAAGTTCATCTTAAAGAAAGAACATGATTTCTTGAGCTTTCTGTTGCATTGTTATTAAAGATTACATTTTCCCTGTTAACAGTAAAGTGAATCTGGTATCCTTCTGAAGTACCTTACATGTACTTATCTGATTCATTTCAGGTTAAATCACGCCTACAAATATATAAGCAAAATGCAGAAGCAGTATCTTCCACTTACTCAAACATAACAAATAAGGTGCTTGGAGATTGTTAACATTTTTATCTTTGTGTTATGGGAATAATGTGAACCAGTGGGACATTCTCTCACTTTTAACTTTTTGGCTTATGCACAGATTGATGGAAACCATTCAAAAGAATTAGTTTTCGAAGAAATTGCCTCTTTGCTATCACAAGTGCAACAGGATAAAGTGAAAATAATGAAATCAGGAGGTATGAGGTTTCAATATTTTTGAGTTGCATAAGTCAAACTTCACCGCGTGATATATTTGTAGGGAATTGTAAATTTATATTTTGGAGGCATATCATTCATCAAATTATGTGTGTTCCAGTTTCTTGACGTGGTATTTAATACATCAGTTTTCTTACTATATGTGGCTAACTACTTCCTTCTGTAATTCAGCTTTGAGATGATATGAAAACACATATTATCTTCTGAATGAGATAGTAATTACATTTGGGGGTCTTCACATGTGGGGTTGATGTGCAATAAATACTAACAATTGTTTTTTTAAGATCATTTACTAACTTCTTTGTGTGTTTCAGAAAAATCAATACTTGCTACAAAAAAGGGGCAGGCATCTTTGAGCCAGGTATATGGTTGTATTTTGTAAAACACATTTGTTTCGTTTCTTTTTTCTTTTTTTTTTTATGTACATTGGCATTTGTTTCTTTAATTTGAATATTTATCCTCCTATAAGTGCTATGATAGCCTCCTTTGTATATCATTTCTTATTTTACTTTAGCTTGTTACAGGATAAGTGGAGAGGAATTCCTACTAGACTAAATAACATTCCCCATTCTCGAGAAATTAGGAAATATTTCTATGATGATGTGCTACAAGCTACACAGAGGGCTATCAATGATGGAAAAACTCGGCTGAAGGTTTGACACTATCCTCAGAATTATCTGTAGTCTATAACCTTGTAAATGCCTCCTATTATTTGAGTGAGTCTAGATCCATGCAATCTTACTTTCTATCCCAAGAAGAATGTTCTAAATGTAAAATAATAAAAAATTTAAGTAAGAATCAACATTCTTTTTGCATACAGAACATTCTTTCTATGTTAGAGAGTATTAGCATAGCTGACTACCGAGGTGAATGAAGAGTAGGAAGGTCACAAGGAAAAAAAAGTATGAAGTCTTTGTGCCTTTTACCATGACTTTTCTTTTCGGGTGAGGTGCCATGACTGTATTATATTTAAAGCCCTTGCGGCCTAAACTGACATCCGCTTCATTTGTCATGCCAAATCAAACAGGTAGACATCAACATTCCTGAGCTGAACCCAGAAATGGTATGGATTTCTTTTTCCTTTTATTTTTTTCTAAATGTCTTGATTTGACCATATATTTTTGTGCACAGGATGTTTATCGAATAGGTACCTTGATGGAACTTGTTCGAGCTCTTGCACTTTCATTTGCTGATGATGGAAAACGTGTTAAGGTGCTTTGATGGAACAACTATCTGTTAATGTTAGACAGAGTTCTTATTGTTTAAACTATCTTCAACTTTGTCATGCAGGTTTGTGTACAAGGGTCAATGGGAGAAGGTGCTCTTGCTGGAATGCCACTGCAGCTTGCCGGAAGTCGAAAGATTTTAGAGTTCATGGATTGGGGTGATTATGGTGCAAAAGGAACCTTCATTAATATTGGTTCCATAGGTATAAAAATTACCAGAAACTTGTATGGCGCTGCTGTAGCAGCTTTTGATTTAATGCACCTTGTGTTTTACTGGTTATTCACCTTTAGATTTTGGTATTCGTATTCCAGATGCCAGCTTAATATCTAACATTGCTTTTCTCCATTTATTTGCATGGTCATCCATGTGTCCGTTGCTACTTCAAGAAAGGAAACATTTTACTAATATGTGTGTAAACAATGAGAAAATGGCTTTTAAGCCTCATTCTGCATTGTTATATGTGCATGTCCTATAAATGGAAAAATGGTGCATTAACCGGCACCTTACTAATTAGATGTGATGTTTGCTTCTTTACTTCATATTGGGAATATATATATATATATATATATATATGGACTTTACCTTTTGCTACACATGATATAATTTTCCTTTGAGTTATGTATATAGCATTAAATTTTGAATTTTTAATCTCAGGTGCTGCAGAGGTTGATGAGCAAGATGACATGTATATCTTGGTGGCTCCTCAAAATGCTGTAGGGAATTGTATTATTGATGTAAGAAGCTAGAGAGTGGGAGTTTTACAGACATATTCTGCAAATAGGATCTGATAAACTTTTTTTTCTTGATGGATTTTGACATGCTTCATTTCAACTGCCCCTACCCCCCTCTTTTTTTTTTTCTCTTTAATATCTTTGACGTTGGATATACAACAGGATCTAAGAGCCATGACGAATGCTGCTGAACACAGACCAGTTATCCTAATCAATCCTAGGCTTAAGGTTCAATTCCCAGTTACTATATTATAGGTCAAATTTATTTCATGCAATATTTGTATGATTTACAAGTTCTTTTTCAGATTGTCTTCACTTAGAGAAATGAAAATAATCTGAACCTGATGAACTCAGTGCTAAGAGACAACTTCATGACATGCATGGTTGACGTAACTACATATGTAGCATGGAAATATCATGATTAGAGTCAATTCTTCTAGAAACCAATTACCAAATAGTCTAGCTGTTAGGAACCCAAGTGTTTGATTACAGAAAATGGGAATAATTTCCAATTACAATGACAGAATCACAACACTGAAACTCTCTCACTCACAAAACAGAAATAAAAGAACTGAACATAGACTAGAACTTGAAGAAAACAGAAAACAGAGACTGATAGTGCAGAACTTCGAGGGTCTGCTCCTCCCTGCCCCAAATCCTCACTCTTTTTCTGGATACCCTCTTCTTCCCACATTTCCCCCTTTTATCCTCTGTTTGGCTTAACAGCCTCCATTCCAGAATATTCCCTTACACTGCCACTTGCCACATCAGCATTCTGTTATGCTCCATTCCATCAGCATGATTATCCCCTTTATTTCCCCATTCTGTCCTCCTTACCCACGTGTGTTGATCCTTTAGTTCCCATCCCCTTCCTTGTAGCATACACCTTAGAAATAGGAGCCTATCACTAGCTGTGTATCTTCAATTGCATGCTGAAAGAAGACTTTTCATGAGGGCCACCTGCTTTTTGAATTACTGGATGCATGTATAAAACTATTGAAAGAAAGATTGGAAATATCATGATTAGAGGCAATTTTACAGCCTTTTTCTTGTTATATAGTATGGCCCCTTTTAGGATATATTGAGTTTCAATGCTTAGATGTTAAGAATTATGTCCACATTGTTGACAGCAGACTGCTGAGTAGAACTCAAGTAGCTCCATCTGGTGCATACTTGGATCTTCTTTGTATTAAATTACAACATCTATTTTTAGCAAAAAATTGAGTAAATTGCATCTTGCTACTTTTCTGCTAATCTGTTCTATGCTATCACACTTTTAGAGTGGTGAAAACAACACTTAGACTAACCTTAGTTCGGAAAGGAGATCTTACAAGTACAAAATTCAGGCAGGTAGTCACACTGTAGAAGCATAGAATTTCTTTGGTTGCATGGGGTCTTCCCTGGGACTATATTATGTTTATACGGCAACCCCTTTTTAAACAATATTTTTACTTTTTGTTATTCTAATCTACAAACTGAGACATTTCTGGATTTCTATTAATTCAGGATTTACCTGGTTCCAGTGGTATTATGCAAGTGAGTACTAAACCAGCAAGTTGAAGGTAACAGTTAATTCTAAAAAAAGTGAGGTTCTAACTTTGCCTTCTTAATTTCATGTAGACAATGGGGCGGGACCAGAGACTCAAGTATGCAGCATCATTTGAAAGTTGTTACTTCTTTCGGCTTCTCTATTATGCAGGAACTCAGTATCCCATAATGGGAGCACTCAGGTTAGATGTGACAAATGACTACATCATTGAACTTTTATATGTTATGTGTCATTGCCTGACTTAGACAAGAAAAGAAGGTATAATGGTTTGAGCAAAGAAGATATCATTGAACCAACTGCCATCCATGTCTTGGCTTGTTTCGCAGTATGGTGCCTCACAAAACTCCTTTATAATGAGATTGTATAATTAGAAAAAGGTTTTTTGGGAAACTGTAGAAAAAATTAAAGACCATACTTGATAGGTCCATATAAACAAGTCAAATTGATTAAAGTCTTTCTCTAGACTGGTTATGATTAGTTAATCAGCATTAATATATTCTCTTGCTTCTCTGGAAGGGGAGACTGAACGATGGAATTAAGAATGCGGAAAGTAAGACATTATTTCCATGATTAAACCATGAGCTCCTTCCATATTCGAAATGACCAATTGAGTTCATTTAATTGTTTGATATGCTCACAACCTATAGACTGGTTGGTTATCTATCTTCTTCCACTACTAATCACCAAGTATGGTACTGTAAATGCACTCTTATGATTTAGGATGTCTTATCCATACCGTTATGAGCTGTACAAGAGAGTGGACGAGCTATCCGGAAAGGAGAAGTATGTTATCTTGTCTACATTTCCACAAAGGCCTACAATTGATGAAGTTAATGATGCCTTTGAAGGAAAACCAAGGTAACGGTTGTCTAATTTTTATATGCTAAATGTTATAAAATCAGTCCTTGTTATCTTGACTTTCTTCTGTAACATTTAAGCTTGACAAAATAGCATTCCATTGAATTGTTTGTCTGAAACTTTTGCAGGAGTGAAACTAGGAAAGCCTCAGGGATTTGGTTAGTAACGTCTATCCTCAGTCTACTATTAGTTCTTTTCTCTTTATGATAAGCTATGTGAAGCTATCCTTTTGATGTATCTATCTCTTCTGTAGGGGCTTCTTGAGTGGCATACTTTGAGCAAGTGGAAAGCAGTTGGTATACTACATTCATAATGTGCAAAATAGTAGAATACCGCCATACTCTCTCTGCTTTTCTATATAATTATTATTGAAGAATGATGACAATTGGCTGATTGATTGTAGGAAAGTGTCAAAGTCAGAGCTTGCAGTACAACATGCTGGTGGTGCAGCAGCTTGTTTAAAATTGAGTGCAACTGTGCAAAAGACCGGGGACTGAAGAGTTGAAAAGAATTTTCAAATAATAAATGCTCCCTTAATTATCTGCTTAGTTGGGATTTTAGAGACAGGGTGGAAGAAATTTGTCTATAGACAACTACATCAATAATATTGTGGGGTTCAAATGATAGCAATTGTATTGCCTTTTTTAAAACTTTTTTGTAACTAGAAATGAGTTATTATTTTGTTGGGGTTACGTAAGAGGTGAGGTATATCTACGATAATTATAACTTTAGGATATGTTCATTGCTCAATTTAATGCAAGTTGCTTTCGGGCTAGTATTTCTTCATAATATTTTCAACTTGTTCCTTGATTCAATGAGTTATGATTGATTAAGAGGGAAAGAAAGAAAGCATAGTCAGTGCATTTCCTACAAAAACTGCAATTGAATATTTCAGCCTCAGGACAGCACTGAAAGTCGTATTTCGTTTCTATCACGCAAATGTAAGAAATGAATATTACTAGGATGCCTTGTGTGGTGCTCCTTTAATAGGGCAAATCAACTTGTCAGGGGCCAAGTTAGGCAAAAAAGTATAGCTAGCGCTTTAATCAGACTTCAAATCTGGGATTAAAGCTTTTATTTGTGGTTTGAAACCAAGCCACACTACTTCACCATGCCTAGCATGTTTTGGTAGTTGGACCCACCCGAACCCAACGTTCCCAAACCTTCATTTGAATCCATAATAATATTGGTAATGGAGGCATAAATTACACAAATACTTACTTTTAAAAAAATAAAAATTCACGGCTTATGCATAAATAAATTTATTTTTAGATTGTTGTAGAATTTAAGAGTTTCATACACAGATCAATATTAACACTTTCGTGTGATCATTATTTTTTAATAAAAATAAGTTGAATAATATTTATATTGCTGTATTTTTTGGTGATGATTTTTATTGCTGTAATTATTCTTTGAGGACTTGTCTTTATTTTCTCTTTTTATGCTTTTTGGTAAGTCTTCCTTTTCATTTGTTACATGTAAATATTTTTGCCGTTCTCCTCCTCGATAAATTATTAAATAACAACTAAAATTTATTTGAAATTTTTTAGAAACAATTCAAATCATTTACACTTTTCTCACAGAATTTTTATCCTAAATGGAAGCCACATATTTGAGATGAATACTCACCATTTGAGAGACTTTTACAGTATCATGAGTTATCTTTTGAAAAATTATCCGTGCGTTGTACTGGAAAGACAATTGACCGGCAACTAGTATTGTAAAACCCAATCTTCCCCGAATAAACTTGTATCCTGAGTAGAAAAATCTTTGCTTAAGTAAGACTGTTGTCACTTTTTCTAAGTTTTAAAATACACACAAGTGCACAAATTGTGCGATATTATATTTTAGTAAATACAAGGTCAATTCTATATTAGAATTAAGTTTTAGGTATTGACAAAAAAATTTAATTTAGTTTTAAAAAATTAATTAAAATGAAAAAATTAAATTAAAAATTAAAACAATTCAAATGAATAATAAATCTAATTAACAGAATGCAAATTGATTAAGATTCAAAATTCACCTAGATTAATTCTAACATCAATTATGTTAAATTTATTATCCTCAAATAATTTATCTTATGAACATATAGTAATAAAATATGTATTCACGGAAAATCTATCAATTAAACTCTAATAAAAATTATGATTTGTATGTTTTATTTTCTTAGTTAATTGTAATTTGTCAAATCATCAACAATATTTCTACCTAAAAATCACAATTGATATCCGATTACAACTAACACATAGATAACAAAAATAAATTTAAAGAATGAGAAAAACATGATTGAACTCATCAAAAAATTTATTCATACTAACTAGTAGGAAAATAAAACAATAAACACTAAAGATCCAAAAAAACTAGATAAGAATAATTTAACATGGATGAGAGGGTACTTCTTCTAAACAATCTTTTTATGTTATTCTTTAAAGTGTGCTAATTTTAAGTTGATGTGATAATTATGTATTGTGCTAGATATTGTGATGTAATAATCTGAATTTTTTAATATTTTATTCAAGGTGAAAAAATCCAACATACATTGCGGAGCAATCTTGTTTATCAATTTCAAGAACTGTTAGTTGACAGGAAAATTTGTCTTATCTAATATTTTTGTTGCACTAAATCAAGTTAAGTTTAAACACACACTTCATGAATTTAGGTTATATTCCAAGCTTATTACAAGTGTTGACCCTATAGAAGAATCCATAATTCCTATGATTGATTTTTCTTTCACTCGTTTCTCCCAATTTTTTTAAGCTAAACATGAAGATTTCCACTTAGTTGGTATGTGATGGTTTTGTCATGTAATTTTATGTTATAAGTTATTATTTATTGAATGATTATATTAATATTAAAGTTTTTGGTGATAGATTTAATTGGACTTCTTTAGCAACTACATGGTGATTAAGTTGGATGATCTTGAGTAACTCTTTTACATCCCCAAATTGATTTGAAAAGTAAGAGTAATTAAATTTATTGATTAAATAAAATAAAATCAAATATAATTAAAATTTCAATTGGATTTTAACTATTTTAAATAAGTTAAGGATACATGAAAAATAAGGCTATATCAAAGAAGTACAAATTTGAAAAAAAAAATTCATGTATGAGTGACATGTGACATTGAACCTATTTACATGGATTGTGTTTTGTATAATAATATATAGATTTATTAGATATGTGATAACATGTAAATGATAATAAACAAATCAATTTGGGTATATAAGAGAGTTACTCGACATCATCCAACTTAACCACCATGTACTTACTAAGTCTCTTATCTATCTTGAATTCAACTAACTCTCTTTTGGCAAAAAAAAATTCAATTAAATCTATCACCAAAAACTTTAATGTTAATATAATCATTCAATAAATAATAACGCATGACATAAAATTACATGACAAAATCGTCACATACCAAGTAAGTGGGAATCTTCAAGTTTTGCTTCAAAAATTTGGGAAAAAGGAGTGAAAGAAAATCCATTAATAAAAATTATGGATTCTTCTACAAGGCGAACACTTGTAATAAACTTGAAATATAACCTAAATTCATGAAGTGTATGTTTAAACTTAGCTTGATTTAGCGCAACAGAAATATTATATAGGATATAAACTTTCTCTAACCAATAATTCTTGAAATCGATAAACATGATTTTTTTCGCATTGAACACTGAATTTTCCAGCCTGAATAAAACATTAAAAAAGTCATATAATTACATCGTAATATCTAGCACAATACATAATTATCACATCAACTTAAAAGTAGCACATTCTAAAGAATAACATAAATAGATTGTTTAGAAGAAATACTCTTTCATCCATTACGATCATTTTAAGAAAATCAGACAACTCTGGTTGCTTGAAATTAGGAATTCTCAAGAGACAAATAATTCTTAGTTTAAGTTGCCATATTTTCTGGTCATTATTAGCATTACATCATTAACAAAATTATACAGGGCAACCATTGAAGTACTGAAATAAACAAAAAATCATATTCGATAAGGCACATCGAATAAAAACAAAGTAAAGAACCAAAAACATTATATAAAACTCAAAAGTTCACTACATAAAGCATTGTCATAATAATAACCTAAAACTAAGAATGTAAAGAATAACAAAGAGAGAATAGAGAAAAGCACATTTCAAACCAGTATCAAAAAAAGAGAACCCAAAGCAAATTCAGTAAGTTTTGAATAGGCTTTCTATCTTTATATAACCTATTTTTACTTTTTATATATGTTATTAAATTATTATGAATTTTAAATTTTAAATTTCAATACGATTATATTTGTTGAAGTAGTTGAGAAAAAAATTGAATAAAAGTCAAGTATTGCATTGCTACTTCGGCTCTAATAGGTTAAAATAGATAAGAATTTTGAGTTGAGTTCTAAAATATAGTAGAACAAATATATTAAAACAATTAGTATATTATATTAAAATATGTAAATAATAGCTCAGATATATCTATGATTATTTTTTATAAATAAATATTAAATACTTATTGAGTTCATAATCTAGTTGAATGAATGCTATGTTGAAGTGATCAACGAGTATTGATTCTTAATCATGTTGCATTGACTTCAAAATCAAATAGATATTTTTATTAATATTTAAAGAGATAATAGAAACAATTCAAATAGATAATTCAAATTTAAATTAGAATTTCACCCTAAAAATAAGATTCAAAGAGATATTTAATACATATTAAGATTTTTTTTTAAAGAAATCTATGAATAATCCATTAAAAAAATCTGTGAATATTTAGGGTGCACATGCATATTATGTTTCTCAACTAAATTAATTATATTTAAAATTTTCGATTGCTACACCCAAAAAAAAAATTCGATTGATTACCATAGAGCCTAAATCTTTTAAACAAATAACTTGTCAAATTTAAAAAAAAATGTTGACAATTGAAAAAAATTCTAAATTCTTTTAATAATCAGTTTGATAATTTGCTAATTACTTAAAAACAAATATTAAATACTTGTTGAGTTCATAATTTTGTTGATGAGTGCTATGTTGAAGTGATCAAGGGTTAAAGATATGTATAATTGATTGTTAATCTTGTTGCATTGACCCCAAAATTAAATAGATATTTTATTAATATTTAAAGAGATAAAAGATAAAATTAAGTTTCAAATAAATAACTGAAATTTGAATTGAAAATTTACCAATATTAAAAGAATTTCAGGATAAAATTTTGAAATATATTATCACTTATCCCATTCCAATATATATAACATATTATCACTTATCCTATTTAGTTTGAGTAAACATCAACCAATATTGATGAAATTTCAAGATAAAATTTCAAAACCACCAATCTCATCATATTTAAACACAAACTAGTAAAATTTTAGGATTCAACTTTAAGGTTATGAATGAGTGACATGCGTCATAATATATTTAAACACAAACATATATCAAAAGAGCAAAAATTTGGATAAATATATATATATATATATATATGACCAGCATGTGACATTGTTTAAAATTACATGAATTATGTTTGATATAATAATATAAAAATATATATAGATATGTGTACCTTAATTTTTTTTTAAAAAAAAACGTTTCATAAGTGCATGTAAATGCTCAAGCTCACCGTAGCACTATCCAAATATTAACATGTATATTTTTAAAGCTATTATAATTTTGAACAATGTTGTTAAAACTAAACCCGACATTAAATTAGAAAAATTTTTGGTCAAGTTCAATTAATTTTACTGTCTGGTCAAATAAGATGATATTATAATTAAGTATTATATATATATATATATATATCCATAACACACATTATCACTAATAAAATCATAGTAAGGTTTTGAGGTCTCAACTCTCAAGCTTTATATCATTCTTAGTTGAATAGTTAAGTGATTGAAAAATTAAAAAAATTAAATAAAATCAGTGACCGTAAAATCACTTGATTTTGACTAATTTAACCCGTTTAACCATATATTCGATTATAACAATGAATCATAACCATATCAGAGAGTGGTTAGCAGTCGGAGTGGCCGGTCCTCTTATCCAAACAACCTTGGTTTTGAGAGAAAAACCAATCATGATAATAAATGGGTGAATTTTTTTTTATTATATGTCTTGTTTATAATTTTTTCTCTTATTAAGTGTATAATTGCTCTCATAAAAAAATAGTGATATACTTATTGTTATATTTAATTTAAAAATTACCTTTAATATAATTATAATAATTAAAATGACTTTTCTTACTATAAATATTATAAAAGATTGAATACACAATCGCATGAAAGATAAATTATTGAATGATTAGTTAAATATTTAATTATAAAAAAATGAAAAAAAATCCTAAATAACCCGACTTTTTAAATTCCTAATTCCAGATGGAGCCTGGGAGAGAAAATTTTTAAAGATGGATAGATTTCATTTTGTTTGATCAAGTGGGACCCACTATTTTTAAAACTATACGGGCTAAGTTAATATATAAATAGTCGGGCTCCCTAGCGGTGCTAAAAAAAACAATTCTATTTTTAAATATAAAAATATGTAAAGAAAAATTGTAATGTATAAGTATTCTTTTAATAATCATATATGATTGAATGTATAATATGATAAAATAAATTCAACCATAACACAAATTATACAATAAAAGGTCAAGATGACTTAACCCCAATATATAGTATATATAAAGTCATATAATTTATATAGATATTAGTTTTAGGATTACGATGAAGATGATGAATCGATTTTACTTTGATGATAGACACAACAGCCAAGACTAATATGTTCTTTATAAAAATGAGAGGAAATTGAGAGTTGTTATTTTTATTTCACAATATGTTATTTTTGTGTGTGTATCATAATGAGGTGATTAGATACTATATAATATTTAAAAATAAGTGTTTTTTTCATGTGTCTTTTCATTGTCAGGCCAACCTACTTATCATGAAGAGTTCAAACAAAAGGTTTAATATCATGATTCATATTAAGAGAATGCTTAACAACAATAAACCCTTCAATACACATATTTGATCACAATATTAGATTATATGACAATAACAATATACTCAAATATTTGACATTTAATTAATTTGAGTTCTATAAAATTAATTGTGATTATACTGGTTCAAATTAATAATCTAACATAATATTGATATAAACATAAAATTTTAATTTTTTGTATTAATATATGTTGCCTCCACGGATAAATTTTTTTGTATCCGTCACTGAATGGCGACAAACCTACCAAATATTATGTATACACGCTAACAACGTTTCTGCCATTCCAGTGAACACAAATTGCCTGTTAAAACCAGAACTTGACCATTTGCTTCCAATTTTTCTGCGTTTTCCTAATACTGCCCTATTGTTTTCACCCCTCAACTTGGAAAGATACAGTGCACGTTCTATCACCCACATATGGACAAATTAGATGACACCCGAGACTCTGAATCAAGATGCCAATCGCACTAAAGTCAGATATGATATTAAATGTCATTAACCAAACCCAAGAAAATAGTGAAGAACTTATTATGATTGAGCAGTGTTATACATGTATAAAAATTTGATAAAATTAGTCAAAATTTATGAGGATTTAAGGGTGATATTTGTTTAAATTAAAGTGATAAGGACTACTCTTTATCCTAAATCAATAACTCATTCAACCAAAAATTCTAACAAAAGAATTATGAATGTGTTAGTATTTTTCATTATCAAATAAAGTAACTACGCGAACGCGTTCCACCGTATGCTGAATACATTATTTAATACTTTCATTCACATAATTTGAGATCACTCAAAGTAAAACTAACCCTAAAGTCTTTTTTTCCCTTTTTTATATCATCAAAGGTTCTACATGTTGGCATAAAAGTATAATTTTTTCCATTCTTTTTATAAGTGAAAAGAAACAAGAAAACATGATAGCTACTACTTCAGAGGGGGTGACGAAACCAACAAAGACCGAGTCTTCCATTTACAAACCAGCCGAACATAGAGTAATATTAGCCACACAAACAACTAAATCACATACAAAATTAGGAATGCATCTCGGTACCTAACCCGTATACTAGTTTCATGGTTATTCAGGTATCAGTAGGAATGCTATAATGCATATCAGATTTATTCAGGATTGGATTTGGAGTGTCACAAAACTTCAACAATTTATCCAAAGAATATTCGGGTTACGCGAAACAGGTGGTGTAAGTAACACATGCATGTTCGGATTTGGATTTTCTTCACTGCATGCGCTGTTAGAAAGGGACAGACTAAATATGTACAATTTCAAAAATTATGAAATTCATCTCTCTCTAACTTAGTAATAAAAAGATAAAAAAAGGATTCCATCAAAGTATGCCACCCTTGCACATACGGCCAAACATTAAATACAGAGTTATTTCTATCACAACTAACAAGAGTTTTCACAATCATTTTCTTTCTTTGTGGAGCAAATAGGTTGATAGTCTCATTTACAACCTACTTCTATAAATTTTGAGCAGCATGAGAAGGATCTTCATTCCTGAAGCTGGAAAAGCATTCTCCTTCAGATGCCTTAGGTGTTAGTCTGCTCTGAGAAGGGAGAATTCAGGCAATGGCAGGTGGATCTTTCACAACAGGTGGTGTGGCCAAGGAGAGGGCAGAGCAGTATAAGGGGAGAGTCACAGCTTATGTGATCATCGCTTGCATTGTTGCTGCCACAGGCGGGTCACTCTTTGGCTATGATATTGGGATTTCAGGTTCTTCCATAATCCATACTATGAATCAGAACTTTCATGATTTTCTATTTTTAATGTTCAGTTTCTTTCATAATCCATACTCTGAATTAAAACTCAGATGCCTTATGGCCGTAAGAGTTATTAAAACTTATGTGATTGAAAGCTCAAAAAAGAAGGAAGATGAACAGCAAATGCTCATGTACCACATCCACTTACATGGGTTGCATATCTGACACAAGATTAAGATTTAGAATTTCAAGATGTAAAGTTTTATGCAGATTCATAACATACATAACTTTCTTCATCTGTTCTGTATGCATTCTTGGTTAATTTATAAACTGGAAGTGTTAAAAAGCCTCCTTCCCTGAATCTAGAAGATGTGATTCCCAATTATCTTGCCTAGTAGTATAATTAAAACCGGGGTCCGGATAGTGTTATCTTCCTAAAATCTCACATGCCTAGCTGTAAATGTTAAATTTATACCCCCACATTGAATTACATTATCATTCACTTTGCCTCTGCTCTTAATCCAATCACACCCCACCCTGCCAGTAAATGACATTACACTTGTTATTACCCAATTCTAGCGCTCCTACTGAGATAGGAAATGTTTTGAATTAAGTTTTGGGGAGAAGACATTTAGAAACAGCTCCACTTAATCTATCTCAATGCTTTAACAGAACAGTCATGATAGTCCTCCGTTCTTAATTCAGACTCTCCCCACTCTCTTTCTTTGTCAATCATTGAATAACAACTAGACTCCATTTATTTATTTACTTTTAACAGCTTATATTCTTTACATCTCTTACACCTAGTGAGAGGATATTTTCCTTATCAAAATATTTAAGTATAAACTTCAGTTTAAAGTCATTTATTTACTACACTAAGCATGCAATCATGATAGGCAACATGTTGTACAGGTTATGAACACCTCGGAATGATTTATAAACTCATTATCTAAATCATAGAACTCCCAACTTTGGATTCAGAATCACAAAAAATTAAGAAAATAAAGTGTCACAATTCAGAAAAGTATGCAAATTTGCCAACAGGGAAAAAGCATGTTGGCATAGGAACGCTGCCTCGCACTATGCAATATGCAGCCCCAACTACTTGGTCAAATTCCCAATATGCTTGAGAACGCATATTGGTTATTTCTTGACGCTAGAGAACTCATGTTGTGAGTGAGAAAGGGAAAGCTGTTTCCTTATGCTTAGAATTTCTCTGATGCATGTTTAATGGTTAACAGGCGGGGTTACTTCCATGGATGACTTTCTTCAGGATTTCTTCCCCTCAGTATACAAACATAAAATGCATGCACATGAAAACAACTACTGCAAGTACGACAATCAGGGCCTTGCAGCATTTACCTCTTCTCTATACATTGCTGGTTTAGTAGCATCCCTTATGGCATCTCCGGTTACAAGGAAGTATGGACGTCGAGCAAGTATCATTGGTGGTGGTATCAGCTTTCTCATTGGATCAGCTCTGAATGCTGCAGCTGTTAATCTGGCCATGCTGATCTTAGGTCGGGTTATGCTTGGTGTTGGCATTGGATTTGGAAATCAGGTAGTAACACTTTTCTCTAACCTACGATCAAATCTTATGTAGATACAAGATTTGTTTCTTCTTTTTTTTTTTTTCTTTTTGGTGTAAAACATTGGCATATTTATAAAAGGAGCAATCAGCAAACAACTGCTTCCTCTGTTAGCTCTAGATGACCCAAGTACCAAATGGCTTTTTGAAAGGTGTGACTGTGTGAGTGTCAACAATAATGATGTGAATGTTAACGTGAGTTCATAAATTTACAGGAAAAGAAAGGTAGTAATGTGATGGAAACAGTCAGTGATCCATAA
Organism: Styphnolobium japonicum; assembly: GCA_023212625.1. Taxonomy (NCBI): domain Eukaryota; kingdom Viridiplantae; phylum Streptophyta; class Magnoliopsida; order Fabales; family Fabaceae; genus Styphnolobium; species Styphnolobium japonicum. Next base: position 22,577,155 of record JALBWW010000003.1, read on the forward strand.
AAGTATGTTTGAGTTAGAAGATAATCCAATTATACCTTTAAAGTTGCAAAATTACTTGAGCTACTCCTCCTGGTGGTTCTTTTGAAGGCTATTCCGCTTTATTTGTCAGAGATGGCACCAACCCACCTTCGAGGAGCCCTGAACATGATGTTTCAAGTAGCAACCACTTTTGGGATTTTTACAGCCAATATGATCAATTATGGAACACAGAAGATTAAACCATGGGGGTGGAGGCTGTCCCTGGGCCTGGCTGCTATACCAGCTCTTTTGATGACCGTAGGAGGGATATTTCTTCCTGAGACTCCAAATAGCTTAATAGAACGAGGATCAAAGGAAAAAGGAAGGAAGCTCCTAGAAAAAATCAGAGGAACAAACGAGGTTGATGCAGAGTTCCAAGATATGGTTGACGCCAGCGAGTTGGCAAACTCAATAAAGCATCCATTTCGTAACATCCTTGAAAAAAGGAACAGGCCAGAGTTGGTCATGGCAATCTTCATGCCTATGTTCCAGATCCTGACTGGCATAAATTCGATTCTCTTCTATGCTCCAGTGCTGTTTCAAAGCATGGGATTTGGGGGAGATGCCTCTCTCTACTCCTCAGCTTTGACTGGTGGAGTTCTTGCTTTTTCAACATTCATTTCCATTGCAACAGTAGATCGATTGGGCAGGAGAGCTCTACTTATCAGTGGCGGAATACAAATGATTACATGCCAGGTAAAAAATAATCTCTGTTCAATGCACATTCTAATTATGCTTACAAGATCCCCGAACTTGGGATTTGGGAATTAATGCTAGAAGCTGAACAAAAATACCATCCAATTTGTATGATGCATAACTTCATAACTCATGTTAGATGAAGGGGCTCATTTTCTCAATATACCAGGATAGGTTCCCTGAAAATGGTATAAAATTTAAGGGGGGAAATGGTAATATTTAGATATATTTTGCAAAGGTCAAGACTCTTGCAAAGTGGATATTACAAGTTTTTACTATCTCAGCAGAGTAGCAGTTTATATATTTGCAATGCAATTGATTTTACTTCCATTTTTCACATGTGCAGGTAATAGTTGCCATACTTTTAGGGGTCAAGTTTGGAGAAAACCAAGAATTGTCGAGAGGCTATTCAATATTGGTTGTAGTTGTGATTTGCCTATTTGTTCTAGCTTTCGGATGGTCATGGGGCCCACTTGGCTGGACAGTCCCAAGTGAGATATTTCCATTAGAAATCCGATCAGCAGGGCAGAGCATCACGGTTGCTGTAAACCTTCTGTTCACTTTTATAATTGCCCAGGCGTTCCTTGCCCTTCTCTGTTCATTCAAGTTTGGGATCTTCCTCTTTTTTGCTGGCTGGATTACCATCATGACCATATTTGTTTTTGTGTTCCTACCGGAAACCAAGGGAATTCCCATAGAAGAGATGGCATTCATGTGGAGGAGGCACTGGTTCTGGAAAAGGATACTGCCTGCGACAACTGATGGTAGGGTAATAAGTTCCAAGGAGTCAGGTGATGCAGTTTGACTATCACAGGTCCACGGAACTGAATTACTTGTGACTGAGATATGGTATCAACTTGCTCATGGATCCAGACCAAGAAAGTTTACCCCTTGTATGTTGTGAATGAGTAAACTATAGTTATAAAGCAAGCTAGTTGAAAACGACAATTTGAAGAAGTCTCCTGTATCTGTGAAAAATGAGAATACTGGATAAATAGTTATTATGCCATAAAAGAATCTCAAATCTGAAGTCTTCTTTTCTTGATTATTCATCTTAAAAACTCTGCAAATACTGGACCGAGCTATAGAATGGATGGCACCCTACTTAAGTATTCACTAATTATGCACACCAAATTGGAGATAATCATTGAAGAAAAGAAACGCTGAATATTCCCTTTAATGGCCCACCTAGCCAGTGGCAACAGCATATGGACCAAAATGGAGCAGGTAAGTTCCTAGCTTTTCTAGTGCAAAGCAGCAGGTTTGCAATGAATTGTCTGTATCGATGCTACAAAAGACGATTTTGTGAACATTCTGCAATATCAAAACAAAAGCAGTATATGCAACTAGGAATCTAATTTTATCCATCACCAGTTTAAATAGCCAGAGGAAGAGGACAGAAGTGTAACTTACATACCTACATTACTTCAACTACCATTTCCAGCAAGGTACTGAAACGCTTCGGCAACAGAAATTCTGAAACATAAACAGTTAAACTATTACAGGTTACAGCATCCGATTCCCCCCAATGTATAGATCACATATGAATTACATCATTCAGAGCAAGGAAAGAATATAAAATGAGAAACAAAACCGTTCTTCCCTTGCGGGATCAGAAAAGAGAAATTCACAAATAAAGCAAGTTTCGTAATTGGTAATCGAATCTTGTTTTCTTGGGTCACACATAAACTAAAGCTCTTAAGATTTAGCAATATAAAATAGTTTTAAGTCCATTGCCGAAGGCCAATTTTGGTTCTATTCCAGAAGATGCAATTTAAAATTTAAAATGCCTGTCATTGGAAATATTATCAATTTACAATCCACGCATTTAACAAGAATGAAGTCTTGCTTATGTATTCCCAGACCACTTTATGCACACCACTTACAAACACGTGAATTACAAATGATTAAAATCAATTTGGTCCTCAAAAATGTTAGTTTTTTAATTATTTTTGACATTGATCCTCAAAAACTTTAGTTTTTTAATTATTTTTGACATACAAAAAATATCATTAAAAAATTAATTTGATGTAAAAAAATTAATATTAAATAACTATTTTGATATAAAAAAGAATGGTGCATTAAATTGACGCCCGACCAATTTGAATATTTCCTCTATAAACTATAGCACAAATGAGCATTATGTTGGCGTTGTACGTGTCTGGAAAATAGTAATTCAGACACCCCAGAAAATAGTCGAACGGCTTGACATGCATTAGAGACGCCAATTTTGCATTTGTATCAATCACCCCTGAAAATTGTATCTTACCAAATGTTCCTTGGCAGAAAATAACATTCCCAAGTTTTCAGCCCAAGTCATGCAAATGAATCTCAATTCTCATACACAAAATAGAACAATTGAATTGATAAAGAAATGGAGAAGGGAATCATCACGCGGCCAGAGTGACTCTTCAGAACAGCATAGTATAGTACTAAAATACTAGTAATTTTATTGCATCAAATTTCAGAACTACATCGGTATTAAGATAAAAGATCAAACACACCTCTAAAAACCGAAAACATCACACACCAAACTAAACTTCCTTCTTCTTATGAAGATCTATACCCAGAAACAGAACACACACAATCTAAAATCAAATACTAGATTAACACAGTATACTAATCAGACTAAAGTAATCTACAAGTGATTATTATCTCAATCTTCCATCCCATCAACATATGCACTACCGCTAGCTAAACTAACTAAGCCCCAACCCCTTTCAGGTACCAAAGATCATATCTTTATCCCTACAAGCTTTGCTCTGCTTTCAAATTTCACCATTTCTTCATTTGCTAATACTCAACAGCCATCCTCTTGAAAAAATAAAGGAAGACTGGTCGAAGAAAGCACCCAACAACTCCACACGTCTCTCATCATCATCATCATCATCATCAACAACATCGAAGCCAACAAAGAAATTAACTAATCAAACCAAATCAAGTCGCAGCAACCGCCTCAAATCACTGGTGGCGGCGCCGTTCTTCCCGAGAAACACCGGGACCGGAACCGAGCTCGGAGGCGGCGACGCCACAAAAGCCGAACCGGCATAGATCCCGTCCTTCAAACCCGAAACCCTAATCTGCTCCTGCACCGTCTCCGGGTCCGGACCCAACCGATCCGTCGATCCCAACACCAAATCGAAACCGTCCTCGCCCTTAGCCCTCGGCTTCCGGTTCTCCGATAGAACCGCGAGCCCTCGGTTGCGGTTCTCGGGGCTCCACTTCTCGCCTCTCTTGAGGATCTTCACCTGGCCCATCACGAGGTTCGCGGTTGGAACCTTCGCCACCGCGGATCGGTCGCCGCGCCCGCTCCGATCCCGGTCGTGCAAATTCGCCTGAACGGCCACCGCGGTTCGCTTCCGCCGCCGGGTCTGGGAGGTAGCATTAGGGTTAGGGTTAGGGTTTCTTCGTGATCTGAGGGTTGATGCGGTGAGGGACAACGCATCGTTGCGAAGGCAATCGTGGGAGCGAAGAATCGCGGTTCCCATTTCTAGAGAGAGAAGAATTGAAAATTGAAGAGAGAGAAAGGAATGAGTTTTGTTACGGGGAAGAGTGAGAGGGCATGGTTGGCATTTATAGGGAAGGTACGTGTGTGTGTGTGTGCGAGCAATGGTACCGTTGTAATTTGGCATGAGGAGTGGGGGCAAAAATGGGAGATCGAAACAGAATTCACGAGGTGAAGTTATGGACACGTGTGGGAATTTAAAAGACGCTGGTTTTCCGGTTCGGGTATGAACCGGTGGGTTTGGAAGATAATAATTAATAACTCAACCGGTTCTGGTTCTTGTTGCTTTCATCGTGCACGGGATCCAACCTGTATCTTGGTCTGCATACTGTTGTCATGCTTAACTTGGTTTTTTTTTTCTTTTTTGACCCGTCATTTTTCTTTTCTGAAAATGATTTCTTTTTCTGGGATTATTAATTTTATAAATGCATAGATTTAAGTTTAATGATCAATAATTACTTAAAATTATCAATTAATTATTTTAAATGGTCATTAATTTTAACATGAATAATTATTAATCTTTTATCATAAATTTATATTGTTAATCGACTTTAAAATTAATAATAATCTAACTAAAACCTTAGTCGTTTTCCTAACATTTCATCTATTTATTTTTTTTCTCTTTTTTCATTCATCGGAGAGGGTAGTTTGAGCCCTTTTTTATCCTAGAATCACTCATTTACATCGTTTTTTTCTCATTTTATTTAAATAAGTGGTTTTCCACATAGATCTGGGCTTTCTTTCGTGTTTTTTTTATATTTTCATCGTTTAAGTGCGGCGGTATTTTGTTCGTCGTCTTGTTGCTGTGCCGTTTGGTTTCCCGTCTTGTTGTGGTGTTCGTTTGGTTCAGATTGGTAGATCTGCTTTGATCCATTACAGATTCAATCAAGAGTTGGTCGTCAACGTTACAGAGTCGGGGGCATGGATATTCTGGTCACTATGATTTTGTCACATTTGTAGATATTTTGCCGTGTTATGCTATTAACTTGAGTGCTGTGAATTTGTTCACAAATTCATCATTTTCTGTTTTTAATGATGTTGAATTTGTGTTATTCTCAATGTATTTTACCAATTTGAATGAATGAATATTTTTTTTAATAAAAAAAAAATAATAATCTTTTATTTTCTTGATAAGAAAGTTGAGGGCCTTTTACTTTTACACCTACCTAGTCACCGTTGTTGCATGACTGCATAATTGTATGGACCGTTGCTTTTTGGGTACTTCAGTAGAGGCCCGTTTACTTTCGGTACTATTCCGTGAGGTCCCATTTGATTAGACTTTGCACTAGACCAATCCTATTTCACCCCAAGACAAATAAATCTATGCTGTATGGCACGAAGGATATGGATATTCCACATAATATAGTTCAGATGAACTTGAAATGAAAAAAATCCCTCTTAGCTGCCCCACTCATTGGGTGGAGCCGTGGAGGTTTCCAATAAATGAAAGAGATAACATTAGTACCAGATAAACTTGAAATAAAACGTGCAGCCGAATTTCACACACAAGATAACTGCATGGGATCCTCCTCTCCATTCAAACTATCAGAAGAAAAGAAAAATTATGTTCACTCTTATGTTTTGATGATAAAATCTTGATTTTATTCTTTGAGCATGTGGGGTTTATATTTTCTAAATATAAGCTATTTGATTAGTTGATAATTTGCATGTACCAAATTATTTGAATAAATTGATGAGTTATATGTGTTTATTGGAAATTATTTGATTTGAATTGTTATGAATTCTTGATTAATTGTGTGATGATCTAATTGAGGGAAATATTATATTTTACATGTGCTGAATTATTAACTTACCTCAATTAAGTGATTGACTTTGTTAATTAAGATAATTCTTCTAACACATTAATTTATAAGCTCTTATTATTAATGAGATCCATTTTGAATTTCAAATGAGCAAAAGGGTAAGCTATGTTCATAAAGAAAATAGAGAAAATGAGCAACATGTTTAAGTAACCACTGATAGCAAACGAGCAACTACTATGTGCATAATAAATGAGTGATAATTGGAGCTAAAAGAGCAATAATTGGAATAAACAGAGCAACTTATTAGTGAAGTAAACAATTGAAACACAAGAAGAGAGTTGAATTGTGTTTCTTAACCTTTTTGGAAAACTTTTCGTTAAGAAGCAAAAATGCGATGGACGAAAAAAACTTTTTAGTTCAATTAGACGCTAAAACGATTTTGTAATTAATCTCTTTAAACGCAGTGAAAGAGTTCTAAGTTTTATCTCAAAACCTTAGTTAAGAAAACAATGACAATCCCCGGATGTTAGTGAATAAATAAGACACAAGAGGAGGGAAGAAAAGCTTACACTAGATGTTTATCTTGTTTCACTCTCACAAACCGAGAGCTACGTCTAGTCCCTTCAATAAGAAGGATTTTCTACTAATCTTATACACATATTACAAGTATTGTCCACCTTTTCAGGTATACAAGTATTCTTAAACTCTTCAGGTATACAAGTGTTCTCAACCTCTTCAGGTTCTACGATCCAAGTATTCTTTTATACTCAGCCTCTTCAGGCTTAAACACCAAGTTGAATAAAAAAGGATGTAGAAGTACTTGAGTTTTTAACTCACTACAGGTGAGGATAGAAAATAAATCTCAAAACTTAAGCTTTTTACAAGAGTAAGAGTGTTAGGAAGAATGAAAGCTTTGATTCTTTTACACTTTTGATCACACGGATTGTTATTCTCTTTTTTCTTCTTCGAAGACATTTGTATTTATAAGTGAGAACATTTGAAGCAGTCTTCATAAGCTTTTTCGTCCAACAGAAACATTTATTGTTGAAACCAAAATCTTTTAAAAAAGGTTTAGCACTAATGTCAAAAAGCTATAGCTTTCCCTGTTTAAGTTTTGAGGATAACAAAAATATTTATTAAGTTTGAACAAGTAAGTGTTTCGACATAGTGTTTCATTAAAACTGAAATTCCTTTATATATTGACTCTGTTGCTGTTAATTGAGGAATTCTTTAATGAGTTTTTTTTTAAGAGCAAAATAATTTCTTAAAATAAACTATTTGATAGTCTGCGTCTAATCTGTTTTCTACGAAATCTTTTATTTACGTCCATTCTACATATACTATTACTATTGGTGCGTCCAATGTTTGTATGCATATACTAGTATTATTTTATTGGTTCGTCCAATACTATCATATTACCAAAGCTCAGACTCAAAACACTCTTACAAAGTTCAAGCTCAAACTCTCGTCCAAAGTTAAAATTCAAAAGTGAAGAACTGTTCCTCATTAAATGTTAGAAAAGAACTCTGACAGCTCATGGCAACAGAAGAAGTCAACTGAGCCGCTTTTTGCTGATTTTGTCTAACAACTATAAAGACCAGCAAATAAGGAACTTTCTGCGATCTCAGACAAATCAGGACTTTGTTATCACATGATTAGAAATCTCTGATAATCAAAGTCACATTTCAGAAGAAGCTCAACACAATATCAGTCGATGCATTTAATGCTACTCAGAACGGTAATAAATGTTTCCGTTGGACGACGTAGCTTATGAAGTCTGCTCAAATTGTTCTTACATATAAAAAATAAGAAACAGCTCTAGAAGAAACAGATTTTTTGCCCAAGCAACTTACAAAGACTAAAAAGTTTTATCTCTTCTTGGAATTCTTTTCACTTGTAAAAAGATTAAAGTCTTGAGATCAATTGTCTATTCTCATTTTCTAGTGAGTTTCAAACTCAAGCTTTCATCATTTTCTACTTATTCATCTTAGTGTTATAAGTCTGAAGAGGCTGGGTATAAAAGAATACTGGTGTGGTTGAACCTGAAGAGGTTGAAAATAATTGTAACCTGAAGAGGTGAATAATACTTGTAATCTCGAAAAAGATTAGTTGAAAATCCTTCTGGTTGAAGGGACTGGACGTAGCTCTCGGTTGGTGAGAGTGAACCAGGATAAATCTTTGGTGTAAGCTTCTCTTCTCTTCTAGTGTGTTTTATTATTTCCACTAACTTCTGGGGTTTACCATTGTGTTTATTAACAAAGTCTTTAAATTGGTTCTTCTAAGTTCTTAACTGCATCCTTAAAAATCTCTCCAAAATCCTTAGAGTCCAATAGGACCGAGAAGTCTTTTTTTACGTTCTTTGCTTGGTTACCTTTAACCTTCGTTGTGTTCAATCTGTTCTTAAAAGAAAAGTTTTTTTAAAAGGGTTAACAAACACAATTCAACCCCCATTCTTGTGTTTCACTTGGTTATTTCATTTATTACCGTTATTAGCAGTATTTAATGCATAAGATGATAACGTGTGGAGCTTCTTCTGAAAAGAGACTTTGACTATCAGGAATGTCCAAGAATATGATAGCTTAGTCTTGACTTATCTGAGCGCGTAGAAAGTTCCTTATTCACAGGTCTTTGTAGTTGTTAGCGATGTCAGCAAAGCAGCTCAGTTGACTTCTTTTGTAGTGTACGTTGTCAGAGTCCTTCTCAGCATTTAATGATGAACAGTTTCTTCACATTTGAATTTTGGATTTTGGACGAATACTTTGAACCTGAGCTTAGTAAGGAAAACATTGGATGATCTAATATAATAATATTTGTGAAACAGTTCAGAAAAGTATTAGACGAATACTCAGTTTCCTTTAGTTCAAGAAAGAATGGACACATGTACTAGTAGCTATTTGTTAACATTTTGTTTTCTTGTTGAAATAGTTTAAAAACAAATTACATGAGTCTTTCACTTATTCATTCTAAATTAAAACTTTTGTTAACTTCAAAACTTTATGGGGTATTATTTCTTTAACAAATTGGTTCCAAACTTAATTTCACAAAGGTTCTTTGGTTCCAACAGTTAGAACTTATAGTGAGTTGCCCGTGAAGCTAAAAAAATAGCATCCCTCGATTCCAATTACTTTAATGGCTAGCAAAAATTAAGGAAAAAAATTTGTCTACAAAAGAAGGCATCATTGAAGGATCAATTGACCTAGTCTTCAACAAGAAAAGAAGAAGTACTTCATCTTTGCAAATACAATGTTGATCATAAGAGAAACTAGAAAGTGAGAGTTGAACTCTTGTTCTAGTAAAAAAAGAAAGAGAGAGTAGCATTCAGGATTCTTTCTTGGGCTATGCTACTCTATTTCGAGTTGAGGTGGATAAATGTTTGTTGTGATGTCTTTGGAAAAAAACAACGCTACTGAATACTCGGTTTTGGATTAAGGTATAAAAAGATTAAGTGTGATATCCTTTTAAGCAAAAACGTCACAGAAATGAAGAAAATCTCAAGCAATTATTTGGAAACTGGAATAAGTTAAGCATTGTGACTGAATTAAGCATGGTTAAGAAAACCAGACTAGACTGGGAATCAGTCACCCCACCGGTCCAGTCCACCCCAAAAACCCGCCCAGCCTGAAAACTGGTCAAGAACCGATTGACCCGGATTTGTCCAATTAGGTTTAACCAGTCCTTTTTTTTTTTTTTTGCTAATTCAAATGATGTCATTTTGATCTAAAAACTAAATGTAAGCTAATCTAAAAAGAATTTTACATGAAATACTTAAACTTAGATTGTATAGAAGCTTGGAAACTGAATGTATAATTGATTGTATATCTCTTTAAACAAAAATAAGTTATAATACTATTCTTGAATGCTTTGGACACTCAAAAAATAAGCTGTAAACTATTTTTTATTATTTGTGTTATTTTTTATAATTTTTAATTTGTTTAATTAGTATATAATATATATATATATTTATATATATAGATATATTTAAATTATTTAATTATATTTCGGTTTGACCACAATTCAACCACGGTTGAACTATTGAACCTTGAATCAGTTCCTTGATCAGTTCAATTACCAGTTCGATTTTCAGAACCTTAGAATTAAGATAAACCACCAATGCACATTCATCCATATTTAATTGTTTGAATTGCATTGAATTTAAATTTGATTAACAATATGTCATTGATCCATATAGAACTAATTCATCCACCCTCTTGGTTTTATCATTCGAGATTTCTCCAATTCCAGAAAAACCAACAGGTAACGCCAAAAACACTTGTGGATTGTAGTTATTACATAAACTCAGCTCTTGCTTGAGATTAGTCAATAGTCATAAATCCAGTTACGCAGCGCTCTCCAGAACTGAACGTTGCCCAATGTTCAAGTTTAACCATATAAGACCAAAGCGTGATGGCCTCGGTACCACTAGCAAAACGTTGCAACATAGTCTCTACTTCTTGACCACATAAGCAGAAATAAATGAGGAACTGCTCCCAAACACTTGTGACAGCATTAGCAAGCCCAATTGTTATATTATCAATGAAAAAAATGCAAAATAAAAGTGTAAAAATATCAAAATTCAATTAAAAAAAATGAGTAATCATACTTTCAAATACTTAGATTCACATACTCTTCACATATTCATTTATAAGTCATTAGCTAACACTAGTTCGATAAAAAAAATTTATTTACTTTTGAATAATTCAAATACAAAGATATGTAATATTGTATGTGTGTAATTATTAAAAAGAGTATTAAAGAATCAAAATAAAATTGACTGTCACCAAAATAAAGTAGTTTGCCACTCTTATTTACCTCTGGATTTCTACTTGTCCTAGCATATTATGACGGATGTTTCATGTTATTAGGGCAAATTTTGGACTAGTATTTACAAGCAGGGGCGGATCCAGGTCCATGGTTGTGGGGGCATATGCTCCACTGAGTTAAAAAAAATTCTATTGTAGTATATAGTATAGTCTACAATTTAAAGATGTTTGTTTCCACTATCAGTTAAAATAAATAGTTGATTTGGTACTTAAGATTATAAAATATTTTAAATTTTAACTTTTGATCATATGAAAGATAAATTATTGTTTGTATAGGGAGAGAAATATTTGGTAATGTTCTCAAAATATGAAATTATACAGGGGAATAATTGTCAATTTATCTTTTATCATTTTTATTATTATATTTTTATGTGTAAATATAAATATTTTGTAAAAAATATTTATATATGTATTGAGTTTAACTTCGCTCCCACTATTCAAAATTTCTGAATCAGCCATTATTAAGGAGAATTAATTTTCCAAATGTATTAGAATGATGTATAAGGTGCACCCTTAAGATTACTTAAAAGAAGGAACTTTAGTTTCAATTGACACAAAAGTTGAAATGAGAATATTCTTATTTTTTTATATAATTTTTTTTACCTCATCAAGTTTTCATTGTCATATTAGGAACAAAAACAAAATTATCATCACTCACAAAATAATTTAAGGCAGTGTTATAAAAATTAGCTCAGATTAGTCATTTGAACCGGTGAATTTGTCACCAACCAGTCTGAGTCAGTCATCAAATCAATAATGTAAGTGAACTGTTAAAACTTGGCTGACTTTTACTTTAACTTGACTGACTTGGTTGACTTGGTCATTTTTCAATAACTAGTCAGGTCAAGTAAAATTATTTTTTTTAAAAGAAAAAACACAAACATTTCTGAAAGGGTTCCCCGTCTACTTCGTTACAGGAGGCGTCTTTAGTGGTCCTCCAATGATAAAAATAAATCAAAATGGTCATATAATATTAATTTTTGACATCAAATTAATCTTTAATGTCACTTTTTAAACCAATTTGATATTAAAAATTATTATAGAACTAAATTGATGTCATTTGTATTTTTAAAAGACTAAAATGAATGTTTACTCTAATTAATGCATATTATAATTTACATTGACAATTGAATAGAATTATTTGATTTAGTGATTAAGAATGAATCTATCATTAGAACCTAGATTCAAGCCTATGTGGTCCATTTTTAACATAGATAACGAAAATGCCAAAAAAAAATGTGTTTTACTGCGATTAATAAAAACTGCGGCTAAACGCCGCAACATGGCAACTAGCCATGTGGTGATAGTCCATGTGGTGCAACACTAGCATCAAATGAACTGATGCAAATGCCATGGGTGCAAAAAAAAAAAAAAAAAATAGCTTTGTCATTTACCTTTGGATTGGACAAACTTATTTTTTATTTTTATTTTTTAATTTTATGTGTTAGTAAAAATTGAGGTGTATGGTAAGTGAAGTAGAGGCAAAATGAAATTTTACCTTACTTTAACTATTTATAATAGTAAACATTATTATATGTAGTGTATATTTGTATGTATATTTATGTATTTTTTAATTAAATACTTATATATTTATTAATTTTATATAATTTGAATAGTAACTTACAATTTGAACTAGTGACCCATTGGCTAAGAGCATTGATCGAGTCAACTACCAGTTCAAGTTTGATAGATATAACCTAATCTTAAAAAAAATTATTATAGTTATATTCAAAATGATTTTATTTTACAATACCAAAAACAAATTTAACTTTTAAAAGAATTTCTTTTGTCATTAATTTATTTATAATCAATTTTTTAACATATATTTATTAACAATTTAACTAAAAAATCAAAGTAACTCATAACCTTTTTGATAATTACATATCTAAAAGTGATTTTTATCAATATTATTAAAAAATAATTTATTTTAACAAAATCAATTAAAAAATTAAATATAAATTCCTTCACTAAAACTCACTTCTAATTTAAATCAAATTTACAAAATCAAATTAATTTAAAATCAAATTTATAAAATCTAATAAAAAAAAACACAGTGATTACATTGCTTCCAATTAGATCATAACTTGACATTAACTAACGTTGTTATTAGTGATCACGTACCACAAGGTGGCCCAGTCCTCTTTCAATTTGGATAATTTAACATCAAAAAATTTCATGATCAACCTTAATAGAATCTTGGACTTTTCATAAATTTATATGATCCCCCAACTTGAAAGGGAAATTAAGAGAAAGCCAATATCCAAATTTAGTGCGCAGGACTAGCTAAAGAAAGACAACAACAATCAAGGACCAAAAAAAAAAAAAAAAAACTATGGACAGGTCAACCTGAAGAGGTAAAAAATGGGACCCAACTCATACCACGTGTGCAAACAGGGAACATATAAAATTAACGAGCAAAACCGTTTCGGAGAAATTAAGGCAAATGAATAAAAAAAGGTGAAGGTTTGAGTGCAATGTCTTTGTGTTTGTGATCGAGCAATATAGCTCTTGTAGCTGCCGGAAATCGAATGCTACGCAGCGTAAGCGTAGAATGGACGCAGCTTCGGCGTCGGAGCGCAGCGAAGAGAGAGAGAGAGGAACATTCGAGTACTTTGGTTGGGTTTATCACGTGGGCGTGAATTCGATTGGCCATGAGTATTGTCACCTGCGATTCCTTTTCATTAGGGGAAAGTGCGTTGCCATGTACAAGCGTGACCCCCACGAGAACCCTGGCATTGTATGTTATATCTTATTTTTCTTTTCCTTTTTCGCCCCCATATTTTTTGTTTTTTGTTTTTGTCTCTCGTTGTGTTTCGTTTGCTGATCATGCTTCATTGATGTTGACATTGAGCAAATTTACATTGTATGTTAGTTTTCTGTTTCTCTATAATCTCTATTTTTGATAATGCTAGATATACCTTGTTAAAACTTTCCTTTGGGCAGAAACCCATTAGGCAGGGAGTCGTAGGGGCCACACTAATGGTGGAGGAGCTAGGACGTCGAAAGGTCAACAATGGGGTAAAACACTAGTATATGCATCTCTTTGTATTTACTAAATTAAACTTATTGTGCATTGGTTTTGATGGTATATATGTTTCATTTCCTTGTAAATTTGATGGAAGCTAAATCTTTTTTATTTTCTTACCCAGGATCTTTATGTTATACGCTTTTACAATCGATTGGATGAGACCAAAAAGGGAGAAGTAAGTATAGTTTCGAATTATTTCTTCTAATAATTTTTGATAGTGATATAGCATGCTTTTTAACAGGTTTAACAGTTCATAAAGAATTCAAGGTTGCATATTGCATTAAAAGAACTAATTTTTTTAGTTGTCAATTGTCTACTATTAGAAGTTTCTTCAATTATTTTAAGTTCCTCTTATATATTTTAAAATTTAAAACAGTTTGTAAATATTTAATACGCTTGCTTGGATATGGAGTATTTTATTAATTTCCCTTTGTTATGCTGATTGTCTAATTTCTTGTTCAAATTGCATTCATTTTAGAGAAATACCTTTCTCAGCTTCAAAGTTCTTGCAAAAAGAGTAATGATCAACAAGAAGAACCAAGCCTTATGCCATTGTCTGGGGTTGGCTACATGGATCAATTGATGCCATTGGGCTCCTTCATAAACCAAATTTTTAATAAAACCATTTAGATCCAAGTTTTTTTAATGGTTTCTCCTAAAGTTTCCTTAGGTCTTCACCTACCCATGCACTATATTTTTTTTGGTTACAAAGATGGTTTAAGACCTGATGCAGGGAGGGTAGGCTAAAGTGGCCGCTTTTGGGATTTGATTTTGGGATCAAGTAGTCCCCAAGCGGACTTGATGCCACTTGAACTAAGGCTCTTGGGCCCAATACTAATTTTTAATTGCCCCTATTGTTCTTGAAACTTTAAAATGTCATAGGGCTAATAAGTGTGTATTTTATAGGCTGTTTGGTTCATTAACTTAGTAAACAAAAATAAAATAAGCTTATACCCAAAAAGCATCGTGCTCTACTTTGATAAAGGTATTATAAATTTATCTTTAAACTATGAAAATTTTATTTTCATATTTTAAATTTTATAAATTTGGCCCTCTCAATGGTTAATTTCTGGATCCATCCCTGAATAGGTGCTATTGTAACTCTGTTCCGCATACATTCGTTCCTAATCTTATTTTTTCTTGTATGTCAACTCATCCATCTCAGCATTTTCATCTCCGCTACACTTACTTTTATGCTCTTGGTGGCACTTCATTGCCCAACATTCATTGCCATAGAGCATCACAAGTCTTATAATTGTTCGGTAGAATTTTCTTTTGAGATTGATAAGCACTTTGCAATCACAAATTACGCCTCAAGCATTTCTCTATTTCATCCACCCAACTTGACTTCTATGTGTGACATTCTTATCAATCTCCCTCTCTATTACTTTGTAAGATGGATCCAAAATACCTACACTATCCAACTTGTGGTATGATGTGATCCCCAACTTCCATCTCCAAAACATTGCTAACTCATGTCTTATTAAACTTGCATTCCATATACTCCTTCTTACTCCTACTTAATCGAAAACCATTTGATTTCAAAGTTTCTTTCCACAACTCAAGTTTAGAATTTACTCATTCTCTCGACTCATCAACTATGACTATATTATTTTAAAAAAGCATGCATTGAGTCACTAGCTCTTGGATGTGCCTAGTAAATATGTTCAATACCAATGTAAAAAGGTATGGATTCAAAGTAGACAATAGGTGCAAACCTATTGTTATAGGAAATTTTTTTGTTACACCTCCACGAGTTCATACACTAGTCGTTAACTCATCATTCACATTATTTATAGCTTGAATATATTTAATACGAACTCCTTTCTTCTCTAGATCCTTCCATAGGACTTCTCGTCACAGCCTATCATATGCTTTTTCTAGATCAATGAAGACCATGTATATTTTTGTTTCCTTCGGTACCATAATTGGTATAAAGCCTCCATGGTTGACCTCCCTGGCACAAAATTAAATTGGTTCCCTAATATGAAGGTCTTTTATCTTAATATACTCTCAATTACTCTTTTCCACAGTTTCATAGTGTTGCTCATGAGCTTGTTCCCTTTGTAGTTTGAACAACTTTGTATGTTTCCTTTATTCTTGTAAATAGGTAGCAAAGTGCTCCTCCTCAACTAATCCAACATCTTTGACCTCATTATCTCATTGAACAAATTAGTAAGACAGGTTATACCTTTCTCTCCTAAACACTTCCAAACTTTAATAGGTATATTTTCCAGTCCAACTGCTCTACCATTGTTCATCTTGTTTAGTGCTTCATTTATCTTAAATTCTTGAATTTTGTGATAAAAACTACTATTTTGATCATCCTCTCTGGCAGTTAAACTGTTCGAGTCCATTATTTTTGCATGTCATTCATTGAATATCTTGTAGAAATAACTCCTCCATCTTTTCTTGATATTTTGCTCAAACTTTTCCATCTTCATTCTAAATGCATTTCACTTGATCTAATTCTCTAGCCTTCCCTTCTCTTCCCTTGGCAAGTTTGTATATATGTCTATCCCTATTTTTGGTGCCTAAATATTGATATAACCACTCAAAAGCTTTGGCTTTCTCCTAGTTAACCACCTTAGTATATTTCTTAACTACTTAATATTTTTCTAGTTTTTAGCACTTTTATGAAGTTCCAATGCTTTAAAGCATTCTCTTTTAATTTTAAAATTCTCTTAAACACTCTTTTCCCATCGCCATGATTCTTTACTTTTAGGGCCAAACCCTTTTGATTCACCAATAACTACATTCGCTATCTTTCAAATTCCCCTTGTCATCTCTTCCCACATAAGGTTAGCATTCCCTTGTCTCTCCCAAATCTCTTCTAATAGCTTTCTCTCAAATGCCAAATGTTTTCCCTCCTTGAGCTGCCACAACTTAATCCTTCAATTATAGCTTGATGATTTCTCATTTTCCTCTTCTTAGCATATGCCCATCTTAAACCAAAACCCTATTCTGGTGGTCAAGCTCACTCCTGGTATGACTTTGCAATCCTTGCAAATCTTTTTGTATGCTTTCCATACTAAAATAAATCTATTTGTGAGCTTGAAACTCTATTTTTGTTAGTGATAAGATGCTCTTCCTGCTTCTAAAAACAGGTGTTGTTTTTTTTGAGATATAAAACCAATCATGTGCCTTCACTTAACAACTTAAGCTTTTAGGAGAGGTAATTATTGACATGGTATCAGAGCTTCCATGACCAAGTGGTTAGGAGTTCGATCCTTGTTGCCCCTATTCTTCTAAAATAAAGTTGAATTTCAGAGTATGGTAGAGTGGGCCTGTGCATTGTCCATGCTTCAAGCCCAAAGGGCTCTTGCGTAGGGGCGTGTTAGAGATATAAAATCAATCATATGCCTTCACCTAACAACTTAAGTTTTTAGGAGAGTTGGTCATTGACAGGTATCGTGAAATAATATTACATCGTAAAGTTAATAATTATATTTTTTCAACATTTGATTCACCAATACCATATCCACCATGAAACCATGCATATTCCCTTGCATATCTTCAAACACGATCATTTAGATCCCCTCTTAAGAAAATCGTTTCTTAATAAGGAATTCTTAAATAACCCTTCCATATCATCCCAAAATTTTACCTTTTGTTGTTCCTTTAGTCCTACTTGGGGTGCATACACACTTATGATGTTGAATGTTTCTAGTTCGACGACCATTTTTAAGGCTATGATCCTCTCTGCAATGCTTCACCAATCACACTATTCTGCCAAGTCTTATCCACAATAATGCACAACCTATTTCTTGCTCTAACTTTACCTTTATACCAGAGTTTAAATCCTAAAGTGCTTAATTCCTTTGTCTTTTCTCCAGCCCACCTAGTTTCTTGAAGGCATATAAAGTTCATCATCCTTCTAATTGTGATGTCAATTGCTTCCATAAATTTACTTGTAAGTTTCCAACATTCCAATTGCCTAAACAAAATGTAAGAACTCTTGTCTATTTAGCACTGTATTCGGGGGGCCGATGTAGTGGCTCTAGCTCACTTAAAACTGTACTCGAGCCATACAATATGTTATTTAGATTAACAACCTAGCATTAGCCTATGTCATAAAGATTCAACATAGTTTTATGTTGGCTACTGACTGCCTAACACAACCCACTTCTAGTGGAAGAAAGAATATACATAAGCTAATATAAGAGACATAGCAGTTGATAAGATTTGTAACTCTAGCTCACTTAAAACTGTACTCGAGCCATACAATATGTTATTTAGAGTAACAACCTAGCATTAGCCTATGTCATAAAGATTCAACATAGTTTTATGTTGGCTACCGACTGCCTAACACAACCCACTTCTAGTGGATTTGTAACTCTAGCTCACTTAAAACTGTACTCGAGCCATACAATATGTTATTTAGAGTAACAACCTAGCATTAGCCTATGTCATAAAGATTCAACATAGTTTGATGTTGGCTACCGACTGCCTAACACAACCCACTTCTAGTGGAAGAAAGAATATACATAAGCTAATATAAGAGACATAGCAGTTGATAAGATTTGTAAGCTTTTGTTTATTTAATAACCTCAAGCATATGAAAGGTTCTGAAGATATGTGAAGTGCTCTTTGCTCATGAATGAAAAATTATATCTAATTAAGAAAGAAAATCTATCTGAATGAATTTTCTTTAGGTGGTTAAGAACCCTAGAAATTTGCATCAATGCCTCGTCCTTTTTCAATATTTCCCAAGTTTATCAAAGCAAGAAAAATTGATAGGTTGCTTCATAGGGAGAAAGGCAGGGCTTTATTATTGTCACTTCTTCAAAGTTTAAGTCTTCATCAGATGGTAGGATTATTACTGCCCATCTTAGAGTTTACAACTCTGGGTAAGGAAAAAGCATGTGATCCTAGAGTTTGTAAGAACACTTAAAAGATACACCTTCAATACACATCTAGGACTAACCTGATTGCGAAATGGTCATCTCTTTGTAAGCTTGTCTTGTACACTATCATTGTGGTCTAATTGTCAAGATGGTTGTTATTCTTTCTTTACAAAATGATTCTGAAATAAGTAATAGAAACTGCTAATTCAGAACAAAATTTGTTACCTTCTGGAATGGTTGAGAGTTCATGTACAGTGGAAATTAAGTTACAATTTTTTCATGTAAATTCTACTCACGGGTAATACACCTATCTATATACTAAAGTGAAGGCAGTTTTGAGAGTTCACGCACAGTGGAAATTAAGTTAGAATTTTGTCAATAAATTTGGGACTTTCCTATTTGCAAATATACTATATTGGTGCTCCGCATACAAGTACTTTGTCTTTTAAGATAGTTTTTTGATCCAACAACTGCACTAGCATGCAAATGTATCTGAATCTATGTGTCTGTATTGAAGAGCTTATTTATTTAAAATTGAATCAATCCCTACATGTCATGGGAGTTACAGGTTTTTCTTTTTACAGTATAGAAATAAGTTTTTAACATGTGCATTTTCTTCAAGATTGCTTGTGCTACAGCTGGGGAAGCCCAGAGATGGATGGAAGCATTTGATCATGCCAAGCAGCAGGTATGAGAAAATAACTGTAAGGTTGTGTTTATAATGTGAATGTTTAATATGTTAGTAGTGTTAATAATTGTTACTATCCAAGCCTGATTGTTATTGGAAGTTTGTTTCTGGGGCAGGGGGTTTCTTGTATGTAAAGAATATGGGAGTAGCTATTTTGCTAGCTAAATGAACTTGGCATGTCATGGAACTATACCCATATTTACCGTAATATGTTTATGTGAATTTACTCAATACATGCTCTTTTCAGGCTGAGTATGAGCTGTCAAGAGGAGGTAGAGCCAGAGACAAACTAAACATGGAGGCGGAGTATGCCATTTTTTTCTCCACCTGACATGCACTTATACACATATCTGATAGAATAACATTAGTTGAATGGTCTTGTCAGCAATGCTGATTGGTAAATGATTAATGATGGTTTTTCTATCATACATATTAGCAGGGGTTTGTAATGCTTTTGGTCCTCTCAGAGTCTCAATTGTCTTTCATTTTCTTCTTATATTTTTCCTCCATTTTTTTAATTATAAAATCTAGGAATTGTGAAATTTTTAAACATTTTCAAGGAATATGCCTTAAAGTTAGATATTACTGTTCAGGTTTTGGTGAGTTATGCTTAATGAAAGATCTGCATAGTTGTTGAGATCATTACTAGGTGGCCTGCCTTGGAGGTCTAGATAACTTATCATAAATTGACATATTGTTGCTCTTTATGTTGTGGAAGGATCAATCTTGAAGGACATCGACATAGAGTAAGGCGGTATGCCCATGGGTTGAGGAAGCTTATAAGAATTGGCCAAGGTAAAATGATAAGCATTGTTTGATCAATAATATTCATCAGGGGGTGCTTTTGAGCCTTAACATGTTTAATTGATTTGTAACTTGTAGATATCACTCACATTATGTCATCATTATGTTATGGATTAGACTACATAATCCACCTGTCATGTATGTTAGCAGAGTGTGATGGAGTGTCTATTTAGTTTCCCATTTCAAGGAGAGATAAAATTTACAGTATTGATATGCACCAGAAATGTGTGGAGAGATAGTTGTGAAAGCATGATTCTAAATTAATATTGGTTTTTTTTTTTTTTTTTTGCAAGGAATCCATGTTTCTTTTCTAAATTTTTCTATAACTGTTGGTGGGGTTGCTGCATTATCATTTTTCATCCTTATATATGTCTCTTTATATACTAGTTAATATTACTCTTGCTCTTTAATTCTAAAGGTCCAGAGGCACTCTTATTACGGCAATCATCAAAGTTTGTTGGTAGGTCAGATAGGTTTGAAGGGGACAGTGGAGATGCATTTGAAGCACATAAGTGGAAATGCGTTCGTACTATGGCTGGTATTTTTCTTCTGCCACACACATACAGTATTTTGGAGCCTATTGCAAGGCAATGTTTTGTTGCTTCAATACCCTGTTCTTAACATTTATTAAAAATCAATAATGTAAAGGCATCTGGAAATAATAAAGGCCCATTTTAACTAAGTCTAAGTAAAGGTTATAATTGTTTTCTAATAGAAGAAGATATTTTATTGAAGAGAAAAGAGAAGAAGTACAACTAGGGGGAGGATAAGAAATCCTCCAAGACGAAAAAGACTAAATACAACAAAATCCAAATAAAGAGGGGAAAAAACTAAGTATGTAGGAAGGCTTCCCAATCTCTTTGCAAATCCAAGATGGCAACACCCTTAAAGCAGCCATGAGCAGAACACCATAGAGAAACCCCCTTAAGAATAAGAGTGTTCCTCTCCATCCACACACACCAAAGGACTCCAAAACTGCACAACAACAACAACATCAACAACCAAGCCTTATCCCACCCACTAGGTGAAAAAGTTGCACACTGTCATAAAATCTTAGTCTTCTTGTTTATACGAAAACCTTTATATTGAACCACTAAAAATTGCTCTAGAGTAGAGGGACACACCTACTGCTCTTCAATAATCCCAAAAAGGATGTTCGAAGGAAAGTAGCCGTCTTATAGTGCAATAATAAGTGGCCTACTGTCTCTGAGCTAGATCTGCACATAACACATATATCGGGGGAGAAAGAGCAATGTAAGATCTATGAATCTGCTGCAATCATTTGTATTAATCCTGTTAAGTACCTCTGCAATCATTTGTACCTGTGTGTATAGTTTTAATGATTTTGTATGACAGTTTTTTTGGCTAGAACATTATAACTTTTTCGTTAATGATTTGGAGGTTTCCATAAATGAGTTTACAGCAAAGGTTGTTAATTTTGAATTGGTCCACATATGGTGGTTCGTAGCCACATAAATAGCATGTGTCAGTGATTTGGAAGAAGGCTTAAGGATGGAATTTTGAATCTCTGGTATCAAAGCTTAGCTAAACTTGACCACGTCTTTTGTTGACATGGAGTCCATGTTGGGCGGATCCATTTATATGGGGAAGTTTAGGTTTGCTTCTCATATTTGGACTTGGAGGATTTTCTATTTCTTGCTAGGAATGGTTTTCTGAAGGAGAGTAGAGTTTTATGAAGTGGTGCTCTTTTGCAATTCTTTGGTATATTTGGATTGGGAAGAACTCTAGAATCTTTTAGAAGTAAAGTGTAGTTATGTAATTTTCTGTGTGAAGGTCCGCTTGGTGTTAATCTCATGGTTTGTTTAATATCACATATGGATATTCAGCGAGATTGGTGGACCTTGTTTTTGTAAGTTGAAAGTCTTAGGTTTATTTTGTGATATTTTCTGTTACCTTTCACTTTTTCTGTCCTCCTAGAAGATTTCTCATCCTCCATTTTATGTTTGCTTCTCTCTTAATAAAATCTTTATTTTTATACAGAAGTTGGATTAGATATTTATTTACAATTTTCTTTGATTTTTTATTTTTGAAGATTTATCAACTAACATCATCTTCTGGGTTTGAATAGAGGATGATGTGGAGGCCAGGGTGCTCCGAACTAGAAATAGGCATGTGTGGATATTATCCTCATCTCTTGTAGTCTATCTATTCTTTTCTTTACCTTATAAAAAATATTTTATCTAAAAAAAAAGAAGTAAAAGAAACTTTGCAAGGGGAGAAAATCGTGAATTGTATCTGTCTGGATAAGGCAACTTAACTAGTGGTGTACATGTTTCCTTTTCTGTGCATGATCTGATTGTTAGACCATTTAACACAAATGATGATGCTTGTGCTTAAGATTTTTTCTACTTGTAATTCTTGCTTTTATTAGTCATGATAGAAAAATTTATAGTTGGATCTATCCTCATCCTTCTAGATGCTTTTTTGTTTGTGGTTTCAGGTATTAGAATTTTCGAGGATGTTTCTGATCACAAGGTATGTATGCATATAACTTTTTGGGGCTCATGGGTGATACTGATTATCACCATATATCTTGAAAACTAGTTAGCTTTCCATTCATGTCTATTATTCTAACAGGAGTTGTAAAAGTACAATACTTGGCTTTTTCCTGATTCATTTATTACCCAATACTTCTTTCTCTAGATCAGTATTTTGCTTGTAAAGCCTGAAAAGCATAAGTTGCTTTGATAGATGTTCTTTGAACTTTTCACATATTTCTTCTGGTGCATGGGTGTCTGCACAACCGTTGTCTATAAGGATAACATATATTGCTAATTTCCAGGAACAATGAGACGTAATTCATTGCAAGTCAAACAGATTTCATGGCCAAAAACATGGTAAATTTCAGATATATAATGCTAAATGAATTTAAAAGAATGGGTTTCCAGTTCAGGAGTTAAACCATATGTGCAGCTGTTCTCCCTAAAATAATCATTTCTGCTTTAAGATTCAAGTGCTTGGTTGATATGTCAAAACTCCTGTATTCCTTATTACTGTTAAAGTCATTACTGATTAATCTAGAAAGAAAAGTTTTCAGTATTCAATCATATCTAGACTCAAATTGTAGAACATGAAATATCAAGGTGGAATTACCAGAAAGTAATGCTAATTGCATGCTTGTTCTTTCACTCCTTTGGTTGTTACTGTTGATTTAATATAAAATTAGTTTATATAAATATTAATTAATGATTAAATATTTTATGAGAAAGGGTGCGAAAAAATTGGTGTGCATATAGCCTTTACTCTTCCAGTAAGTTGTTTTTAGGCTGCTAACAACTTTAATTGGTTTATTTGATTGCAATCACATATTGTGTCTATTTCTCTTTTATACCCCATTGTCTGCAAAATTATGGTTCAAAAGGCTGGTCCATTTGTTTCCTGGATGGTTAACAATAATTTAGTGAGTTCTTTTCTTCCTATTATGAAAATCACAAAGTGTGATTGACAGAAAGAGTTTTTCAAATAGTGGTATCTGTTCATAGCTGTACTCGTATTGTCATGAGGTTATTATTTCACAAAGTCAGTTTTACTTTTGGTTTTATTTGTCTATTGGTGAAAGGACACCTTTGTACGTATTGTTGTCCTTTATATGGAAAATGAAGTGGCTTTTGTTTTTCCATGATGTTAATAAGAAAGTCTGATGTGTGTGCCTGTTTAAGCCAAAACCTTTCATGATAATGAGTCATCTGGTATTCATTGCTACATTGCGTTAATATCTAAATTATTTGCATGTGCTTGTTGTATAGCTTCAGTTCTCCTATTTTTTCTGGCTTTGAAGCTACAGATATCACATTTGAAACAATTGAATGAGTGCTTCAATTTATTATGATGGGATCAATGATTATATCTGGTTTCTGCTTTGACATTCTTTTTTTATGCTATGTAGAATGGTAAGGGTGTCCTCGCAAAGTCTGTTGGTGTTATTGATGCAACTGCAGATGGTGTTTTTGAAGTGTTTTTAAACACTGAACGGAAGAAAAGATATGAGTAAGTTGTCCACAAAAAGTGCTTGTGAGTCTTGATGACATATTGGGTAAATTAGTCTCTCCTATATTATTTTTGCAGGTGGGATATGTTGATGGGTGACTTGGAGCTGGTAGAGTCTTATGATGGACATTACGATGTTGTTTATGGGACATATGATCCTAAGTATCTAACCCGGTAATCAATGGATGTTGACTTTTTCAAAGCTTTAAACATTGTTGCAACTGGATTGCTATAATAGTATGTTCTGTTCCGAATTTTTTCATTATTAATAATCTTGCTAAAGTTGCTCAGTCGTTTCTCATTTGTTTATTTGAAGTGTGGATTGTTATAATTGATAGAGATTGGCATGCACTGGCTAGTTTGACTGTCCTGTTGATTTTGACCACCATTCTGTAAAATTCTTCATATCAGAAATGTGCTAACTTATGGATTGTGTTTTATTTTAGGTCTGTCCATAGTATAGTTATTTGTGATGAAATTTTTGTTGCCAAGTTATAATTTCATCACATCTTTCTCCTATTGCCTTATTAGTTTCTATTTGCATTAGCGAATTTTAATGAAGTTTTACGCAAATTATTGTGACTTTATCCACGTTTTACTTTTAAAAATGTCT
Source organism: Styphnolobium japonicum (assembly GCA_023212625.1). Classification (NCBI taxonomy): domain Eukaryota; kingdom Viridiplantae; phylum Streptophyta; class Magnoliopsida; order Fabales; family Fabaceae; genus Styphnolobium; species Styphnolobium japonicum. Next base: position 22,601,945 of record JALBWW010000003.1, read on the forward strand.
ATTCATAAAAAAAAATTTTAAACTTAATCCAGGTGGCATTCAAAGCGGGATTTTGTCTTCTCTAGGCAATGGTTTCGTGGACAAGATGCAACATACAGTAAGAACAAGATTTTATTAGTCCTTCGATTTTCCTGTCGAATTTTCAAGAGACTGAAACTCTTAAATAATACTTATCAAACTGAAATAACATTCCAGAAGTGAAGTTTCTGAGTTTCCTGTTACCATGATGGTTTTTGTAGCCATGATTGGCAATTTGGCATGGATCATCAGCAGTGATTCTTGGATTTGTTTGCTGATTTAGTTGAAATTTTCTGTATTTTGACTTACTTGGTCGATATATGCTGACATATTTTATGTATTTAATTCATGCAGCTATCTTGCAATTTCCAGCTATACATAAGAAAAAGCCTCCAAGATCAGGATATCGACGTACAAAAATTAATCGTAAGATAAATTATTTGTGTAGGCAATTCTATTTCCTTCATTGATGGAGCACTAGCTTTTCGAATTTTGTGTTCACTTATTTCGGATTATTGGCATCCTAAAAGCTTAAGTGGTTTGTGAACAACCCAACTTTGTATATCAACCCTCCACCTTCAATCACATGCATAGTTGAAAGTAAATGCAGAGCTGAACAAAATGTGATTCAAACCACAAACAAAGCTATACAGTGAGGAGTTTGCATGATTATGTAATTGTAAAACATCACTGCTCAGTTATTAAATCCTAGGAATCGGCTAGAATAGTGTTGCTTGGTATTTTAGCTCATTCAGGAGTTGCAGTCAGTTGTATGAATATGAAGTTTTAACATTTTCATAAGCAAGGTATTAATAGATATTTCTTTTTCTTATTCATGCATTGGTCTACCATTCTCTGGGTCCTAACATTTGTAATCCTAATCAGAATCTCTTACTTGTTTATTTTTGTACATTTCAAGTTTATTAAAATTTTGGGCAATCTGAAAATATTTTGGAACTCTCTTTTTGCTACCTTACCTCTATTGAACATGGACAATTTTTAAGGATAAAGGTTATAAATTTTCTTTTACTTTTCCATTTTTTAAGGTGTTCTTTAAATTTTTGTGCAATCCATTTAATTGCCTTTGTTTTCCCCCTAATAATACTCTTTCTTGTTAATGAAAATAGACAGATTAATTGAAATTCTTACTGCCTTGAAAATTTGTGGTGTGCTTGTTTGAATTCAATTGAAGATTATTTTGACAAGTGGTTTGCTTATGGTAGAAACTGTCTCTTAATCTTCCTTTAAATTCATAACTTTCTGGAAACTCATTAGAAGAAAAAAGAAACAGAAAAGATGACCATTAACTTCTTTATGACCATTGACTAATTTTGTCCTCGTGTATATTGTATTTTGGCTGCAGCATCTACATGGGAGATTAGAAATTTGAACACACCTATGGGATCAAATAGCCCAAGATGTTTAGTGACCCACACTTTAGAGATACACTCTGCATCCTGGTGTCGATGGAAGAACAATCAGTGCACAAAATTTGAGAAGAGCATCCCTTATGCATTATTGTGCCAAGTGGCAGGTTAAGTAATTGAACTTTGTTTTCATCTTGTATCTATCTGAATTGTCCAGAATCATTGGCACTTCAGACTATCAAAAAGTATGTGGTGTAAACTACTCACGTCTAGTCATTTAATTTGGCCACTCAGTTTTGATGTAGAAATTATTTCTTTCTACATTTAATTTGAATTATTCACAATTACAGTAGAAATTCTTCTGACATGAAATCATTCAATTTCCTTCTTTCTTTATCTTTTCTTTTTAATTATGGTGTGTTTGGGAGAGTCAGGAAAAAGGGGAATGGAGGAAAAACTTTCTATTTTATTTAGGATGGGATTCAGAAAAAAGTAATTATGAGGAGATTCATGTTAGCAAGCCCCCAATTAAAAAGGTGTATATTAGAAAGAATAGAAAAGAAATAGAGGATCCAAACTCTATTAATAAGCTGACTTCAAACTAGGCTAGAGTCATATAAATAGTTAGTGGAAAGAACAAAAGAGGATTCGGTTATTTTTGGTAGAGGGAAAGTAAGGGAGAGATTGGGACCTCTCGGATGTCCTAAGGAGAACCACTGTAATCTGTCAATTCTTGTATACGATACCCATCTGAACTGGTTATCCTATTGATAACAGATTCAGAGAGGAGGAATAAAATCAGTGTTCTGTACAATTCTCTTGCAATCTCTGGTCCAGTTCTATTAACTGGTATCAGAGCTCCCAAGATTCAGGGAGCTTCCCATGGTGAACACCAGAATGGAGGCGCGGCTGGATTCCTTAGAAAAAGGGTTCGAAACATGGAGAAGAGAGAGAGAGGAAGAAAGACGTCAAGGGGAGAGGGACAGGGAGGTCCAAGAATCACGAAGGGAACTCCAAGAAGCCCGGTTGAAGAAGATTGAGGATCTTCTTGAAAAGCTGACGCAGTCCATGGCTGGTGGTTCGTCGAATGAAGGTGCACCCAGCGCAACAAGAAATGAAGAAAGGGGAAATGGGTCAAGGGGAGGCGTGGCCACAGAGGCTAGTGAGAATCGATGGAGAAAACTGGAGATTCCTCTGTTTTCGGGAGAGGATGCATATGGGTGGGTCAATAGGGTGGAACGATATTTCCAACTCAAAGGAGTGGAAGAGGAGGAACGGTTACATGCTGTAATGGTGGCTATGGAGGGTAAAGCACTGAGTTGGTTCCAATGGTGGGAGTCTTGCTCTGCAAATCCCTCTTGGGATGGGTTTCAGACTGTTGTGATAAGGAGATTCCAGCCCACTATGATGCGCAATCCCTATGAATTGTTGTTAAGGCTGAAGCAAAATGCATCTGTGGAGGAGTTCAGGGAGTTGTTTGAACTATATGCAGGACCCTTGAGATGCACCGACCAAGAATATCTTAAAGGCATCTTCTTGAATGGGTTGAAGGAGGAAGTAAGGGCGGAACTCAAACTGCATCCCGCAGAGACGTTATCAGAGTTGATGAATTATGCCCAGATGATTGATGAGAAGAATCAAGTCCGGAACAGAGGAGGAGTGGGGACAGCGAGCAAAGGGGCACTTCTTACGGGAGTTACCCACCATCCAAGACTGTCACCTATGAAGGGGGACCCAAAAATAATATACCAAATAACCAGGGAGCAATGGGTCAGCAATGGGTTACGGTAATAATGCACTCCAATGGTACTTTCGAGAAGCGGTGGGGGGTTTAGGAGGGTCAGGAAGCGGTGCAGGAGAAGGTCAAAAAAGGGTTGTGTTTCGTGTGATGAAAAATACAGCCTGAACATGTTTGCAAAAACAAGCGGTTCCAAGTAATGTTGATGGAGGAACTAGTTGAAGCAGAAGAGGAGGATGAACCCCTATGGGAACAGGAGTTAGAGAACAAAGCTTTATAGCTTTCCCTACATAGCATTGTGGGCCTAACCTCCAAAAGATCCCACGAAGTTATGGGGATGATAAGGGAGAGAAGAGTAAGGGTGCTAATTGATTGTGGAGCTTCACATAATTTCATAGCAAGCTGAATTGGTGCGGGAGTTAGACCTCCCCATGGTGGAGACACCCACATATTACGTTGAGGTAGGTGATGGGCACAAGATCAAATGCATGGGAGTGTGTCAAGGACTATCCTTGCAATTACAAGGACTGCACATCCAACAGGATTTCTTCTTATTCGGCCTTGGTGGGGCTGATTTGGTGTTGGGCATGGATTGGCTAGCCACCTAGGAGAAATAAGGGCCAACTTTGAAGAATTGACCATGAAAATAGAGGTTGGCGGTGAGGTGAAAAGTTTAAAGGGAGAGCCCGAATCTGTCCGGATCTGTCGCTTCGTTGAAGTCTATGGTCAAGGCCCTCCAAGATGAAGGTCAAGGGTTCATCATAGAGTATAAGCAGAGATAGCGAGAATCTTTAACTAAATTTGACCCGATTAAATTCTTTGTTGAAGAGGTTTTGAAGGAATTCAATGATGTCTTCAAGGAACCACAAGGTCTACCACCTACTAGAAGACAAGATCATGCTATAACCCTCAAGGAAGGTGCATCCATTCCTAATCTCGGACCATACAGTATCCTCATTACCGTAAGCGAGATAGAAAAGTTAGTTCTTTGAAATGTTGCATCTTTGGTATAATACGACCTAGCATTAGTCCCTATTCCAAATCCTATAAATCTAGTAAAGAAAAAAGATGGGGATGGCGGTTTTGTATCGATTCTGAGCTCTAAACAAGATCACGGTTCCGGATAAATTCCCAATCCCAATTATTGATGAGTTACTAGATGAATTGGGGAAGTCGCCATTTTCACTAAATTGGACCTCAAATCTGGATACCATCGAATCAGGATGAAGGAGGAGGACATCCCAAAAACTGCTTTCCGCACCCATGAAGGGCATTATGAATTCCTTGTTATGCCATTCGGCTTAACCAACGCCCTTCAACTTTCCAATCCCTCATGAATGAGATGTTAAGACCTTTTTTAAGGAGGTTCGTCTTTGGTATTTTTGATGATATCCTGATATACAGCGGTGATGAAAAAACCCACTTGGAGCACTTGAGAACAGTTCTACAAGTATTAAGAAACAATCGACTCTTTGGTAATAAGAAGAAGTGCGGCTTGTCAACACAAGCTGGAGTACTTAGGCCACATCATCTCTGCAGAGGGGGTGGCTGCAGACCGAAAGAAGGTAGAAGCAATGTGGTTACGGCCATCCCTACCGATTTGAAGGGATTGAGAGGGTTCTTGGGACTCACGGGATACTACAGCGATTTGTGAAGGACTATGGCACCATTGCCAAACCCCTAACACAATTGTTGAAAAAGGATAATTTTCATTGGGGCAAGGAGGCCCGGGAGGCTTTTGATACCTGCGGGCTACTATGACCATGCTCCGGTTCTCACAACCCGGTTCTCAAAAACATTTGTCTTTGGAAACCGACGCTTCAAAGAAGGGCTTAGGGTCAGTCTTACTCCAAGAAGGGAGGCCGATGGCATTCCTTAGTCGTGGGTTATCCGCGAGCTCAAGCCAAATCTGTGTATGAACGAGAATTAATGGCGGTTGTGATGGCGGTTCAAAAGTGGAGGCACTATTTGATGGGGAGACACTTCATCATTCTTACTGAGACCCGAGTCTCAAATTCCTGAATGAGCAATGTTTGATGGGGGAAGAACAGTTCAAGTGGGCCTCCAAATTGATTGGCTTTCATTTTGAAATTCGGTATAAACCGGGTTGCAATAATAGAGTGGTCGATGCACTCTCCAGGAAGATGACCTTTGTCGCCCTTTCGGTGGTGAATTTCAATGACGTTGCAGGATGGAGAGAAGAAGTTCAAGCTGATGACAAACTACGAGGTATTACACAAGACCTTCTAGTGGATCCTAATGCACATTCGGGGTACCAATTGCAAGGAGACACCTTATTCTATAAAAGGAAGCTGATCTTACCAAGAACATCCCCCAAAATCCCTATCATTCTATCTGAGTTCCACAACTCAGCCATTGGGGGCCATTCTGGATTTTTCGTAACCTATAAGAGAATATCCACTTGTTATACTGGGAAGGCATGAAGAGGGACATTCAACAGTTTGTGGCGGCATGTGACACTTGTCAACGCAACAAATATCGGACCTTATCTCCTACTTGGACTTCTACACCCTTACCGGTGCCCACTCATATTTGGTCGACATCTCAATGGACTTCATTGGAGGTCTCCCAAAGGCACAAGGGAAAGACACGATCTTAGTGGTGGTTGATAGGCTCACGAAATATGCTCACTTCATCCCCTCGAGTCATCCATTTACTGCCAAAGATGTGGCTGAAATCTTCCTCAAAGAAGTGGTGCGTCTTCATGGGTTTCCCGCCTCAATAGTATCGACAGGATAAAGTATTTCTCGGCCATTTACGGGTCGAGTTATTTCGGTTAGCAGGGACCAAACTAAAATTCAGTTCAGCTTATCATCCCCAATCCGATGGCCAAACCGAAGTGGTGAATCGATGCTTAGAGACGTATCTCGAGATGCTTGACAGTACAAAACCAAAGCGTTGGCCCAAATGGTTGAGTTGGGCAGAATTTTGGTACAACACCAACTACAAGTAGCTCTACAAAACAAACCCCATTTAAGGCTTTATATGGCCAAGACCCCCAAATTTATTAAAAGGTACTACTGTACCATCGGCGATGGAGGAAGTCAATAATATGACAAAGAGAGAGGATGTGATGCTAGCGATTGAGAGCAAATCTGCTCAAAGCCCAAGACCGTATGAAGTCTCAAGCGGATAAACATCGACGAGAGGTTCGGTTTGGTGGGTGATTGGGTTTTTCTCAAGATCCAACCCTATAGACTAAGATCCTTAGCCAAGCGACTCAATGAAAAACTCGGTCCCTGTGTTCTATGGTCCATTTGAGGTTCAAACGCATTGGACAGTAGCATACCAACTCAAATTACCCGAGGAGAGTAAAATACACCGGTGTTCCATGTTTCCCTTTTGAAGAGGGCTATTTCTCCCGCCATGGTTTCTCAACCATTACCCCCAAGTCTATCGCCAGAACTAGAGTTACAAGTACAGCCAAATCGGGTTATCAACATCGAGAGAACCCCCTGGGCACTCTGAAGTTTTGATTCAATGGCAAGGCCTTCCAGAGTGTGAGAATTCTTGGGAATCCGCAGCCACCATTCAAGACACCTTTCCTTCTTTTCACCTTGAGGACAAGGTGGAACTTTTGGGGGGGAGTATTGTTAGCAAGCCCCCAATTAAAAAGGTGTATATTAGAAAGAATAGAAAAGAAATAGAGGATCCAAACTCTATTAATAAGCTGACTTAGTCAAACTAGGCTAGAGTCATATAAATAGTTAGTGGAAAGAACAAAAGAGGATTCGGTTATTTTTGGTAGAGGGAAAGTAAGGGAGAGATTGGGACCTCTCGGATGTCCTAAGGAGAACCACTGTAATCTGTCAATTCTTGTATACGATACCCATCTGAACTGGTTATCCTATTGATAACAGATTCAGAGAGGAGGAATAAAATCAGTGTTCTGTACAATTCTCTTGCAATCTCTGGTCCAGTTCTATTAATTCACTTCTGGTTTGGGAACAGATCTGGTTACTTGGGATCTGATCCCATTTTATTAGTAACCTTATAAATTTGGAATCACACCAGAGAGGAGAGTAGTAAAGAAACTATAGCATTACACTTTCAACATGCAAGCTTACAGCCCTATATGTAGGCTATGACTTTTGAAACTGTTCAGACTGGAATGAACACCATTTATTTATTAATTGAGTAAAATGGCACGTTGGTCCCTAAAAATTTACCTCACTTGCAATTTAATCCTTGATTCGAATTAAGTGTACGATTCAGTCCTTAAATTATTCAAACTCGTTTTACGTTACTCCTTCTGCCATCACTTTTAAGGACTAATGTGAAATGAGTTTGAATAATTTGAGGACTGAATCATATATTTGAATAAATCAAGCACTAAATTGAGAGTGAGGTACATGAATATGCCATTTGACTCTATTAATTAGAACATGTTTGTAAAATAACTGATGGACACATAACATGGTCTATCTAATTTGACAGCCTGGTTGGCTTTGATATAAACAACTACAAGAAGATATCTTGAACTTCAAGAAATTTCTCATTCTAGTGCAATTGGTACAGAAAGATTTGAGGATTTCTGTTGATCCTTGAAGTAGTAAGATAGATCACGCAATTAGCTTCTATTTGTGTAAAGTGCATGGTCTTTTAAGGGGGTTTCCCTAACAGATATGCAGAGGGATTGGGCAGCTTTGCTCCATTGATGTTTTCTCTTTTTCTTTGTTGTTTTCTTTTCCCTTTTTTCATTACGGAGAATCTCTTATCCTCTGATTTCCTTATAATTTTCTTCTCTTCATCTTAATGAATTTTTTCTTTTATCAAAATAAAAAATACTAATCGAAAATTCCGTGAGTTATTGTACTCATTTAGGACCTTCTAAAAGCTCATTGCTCTGATGATTTTATAAAGGAGAATAAGGTTTTATACAGATATGCCTTGTATTCAATTCTTTAGTTTCTATGGATTCTGGACTTGAGGGAACTCAAGTTCTTTTAAAAGTCTGGGTGCATCTGTCTCTTCTTTTTTTTTTTCCCGGTCTAATCTGTCTCTTTATTATGGGAAGGATTGTTTATCTTTCTTATCTTTGGTTCTCAGCTTATGATTTCTTTACAGGGGATCCCTCTTGTTGATGTAAACAGAAATTAGGGGGTTAGTTTGGCAAGGTTACAGTTGGAAGCCATTGTTTTTCTTTGTTGTTTCTGAGTATTTCTCAAATTCTCTTTCTAAGTCTTGTAAATTTTCTTTTCTCTGTATAAATTATTCTTTTCCATTTCTAAAAATGAAAAGAACGTCACTTTCTATGTACTGTTGGTGTGACCCATATTCTCATATTAAACAGTGGCATTTAATATTTGTTGTTAAATAATGGTAGGTCTAAAGGAATATATTGGAGCCAATCCGGCACTCCACCAACAATATGCCACCACAGTTGTTCATTCCAAAATATCCGATGCTTCAATGTCCAGTACTGAATATGAAGATGCAGAAGTGCAGGATGAGTTTTATGATGCAATTGCTGTAGGCTCGTCAACATCAGATGAAGAAAGTGATGACGATGAGGAACTTGATCAGAAGGTTTCCTTGTTTTTGCTTATCAACTATAATAATAGTCTACAATAGAAATGAGTGTTATTTGTGTGTGACTGGTTTGAAACAAAGAAAAAAGTAGTTTTTTTTGTTAAGTTCTATTGTTTAATACCTAATCCATTTTGTCAGGAGTCGAGAGTCAAACTGAAGAATGTGTCATGGGCCATCACAACCTTAGCTTTGAAGCGAACTGCGGGTCAGCTTTTCCTTTGTTTCTTGTTATTTGCAAGGGAAAAAGGGCGTAAAGGCATTATAACTTTCTATATATAGTTCTATTTATTTAGACTATCCAATTCTCAAGTTCATCAACCGCTTGCTTCTAACCTCAATAGTAGTTGAATGCTATATCTGATTCCCCCAGGATTGAGAGTATGAAATAATAGTTGAATGCTATATCAGAGTCCCACAAAATTGAGAGTGTATGACTTGGGAACCTGAGCATATACTTGGGGAGAATAGAAACAAAACCAACTAGGGAGGGAAAACCTACAATAATACCAGTTATTACATACTATTGAATCCATATACATGTTGGAGTCAGCTATATGAATTCAAAATCAAACTAATTAGGATCTGCAAGCTTTGTTTTGTTATTGAGTTCTCTTTTTGGTTTTTTGGTTCTCTCTAGAGTCCTTTAAGAGGATCTCTTATTATCCTCTTTGTCTGTACTTCTTTCTTTTCTAATAAAAATTCTTCTATCAAAAGGGGGATCCTACCACAGTTTTGTTTAGCGGTTGTCCTTGTGTAGAGCTTAATCATCCAGTAAATACATTGTGGCCATGTCATTTGTTATTCCCTTGGATAAAAGAAGAAAGCTCTATTAAGAGAGAAGCAAATGACAGAAGAGAAGGATCATGCCCTTCATTATCCCTTATTCTCTTCTGTATTATACTGATCTCTAGTCTATTTTTTATTTAATTATTTGCTTGTTTGTCTATTCATGTATCTTTCTTTTTTTTTTTTTATAGTAATACAATAACTCAGGATATCCTCAAGAGGTCTAAAAAACATAAGCCAAAAATGACATCAATACAAGAGTGCTTGCCAATCAACTGAATCTTTTACCAAAGAAATTCCTCTAATTTTTTTTATCCTTTTTGTTTGGTACTTGAATCATCTCATTTTTCCTCAACAGAGTGTTTGTATTCCTATGCTCTTCTTCTCATTAGTAATTTATTTTGTGAATTCTTTTGTTGAATAGTAAAGCTCATCTTTCAATGATCATTCTTACAAGCACTCATTGTTTGTATTCCTATGTATTTTTTGTTTTTTGTTTTAGGAGGATTCCTGATCCTCCTGCATTGTATCTAAGGAAGTTAGGGGTTCTTTCAAGTTTCCCACATGACTTCTGCCTGGCAGTTTATTCAAATTATTCTTTAGTCTATAGCTATACGCAATCCTTTTCTCTGACTCTAACCTAGAATAGTAAAAGAAAAATGGAAATGGTAAAAATGAGTGAAGCATTCTGTCGTTTGTGATTAACATGTTAAGTCACATGCAGATTCTTAATTCCTCAATTCTCTTTTGCTTTTCATTCAGAGTTTCAGTCTAAAATACTTGGTTATTCTGCTTGCAGCTCCAGATCTAAGCAAAGAATTAGATCCTCATGTAACTCCTATCACAATCAATGCAAGTGACTTGCATGGTTCTTTGCGCAAAGGAAAGGATGACAATGACACAAACTGTTGGACTTCTCCTAGTGGTGAAGGATTTATGATTAGAGGAAAGAACTATCTGAAAGATAATTCTAAGGTGAGTTGACCATTTAAGTCCATTGATTATCCGTTGGCATCACAAGTGCACGAGGATTTGCCTTTCTGGACAAAAAAAATGTAACAGATTTTGAAGATCCATATTCTGATTGCTGAGTGTTTCTAATTGTTTAGAGTGACATTTGTTACTGAGCTGATTAAGAATAGAGGAAAAGAACGGCAAACTTTTTGTCTTTTTTTCTTTCTTGGAAGAAAAGTACGGTTGTACTTGGTGTATTTGCTTCAATCTCTCTCAAATTGTCCCTTATTTCTGTCCTCCCAATGGAAGGACATTAGGGGTTTTTGGGCATATTGGTAATTTAAACTGTTCAATTTCTCAAAGATCTATATCTCTAGTTTTAGAACAAGTGACATATTGTTGACAAAGACCTTTATATACTTATACATAGTTTTGATGTATATTTTGTATTCTATTGTTCTGGCTGAATGTCATGGACATGACATTTCTCATGCAGGTAGTTGGAGGAGATCCTCTTCTCAAGCTCATAGCAGTTGATTGGTTAAAAGTCGATAAATCTGTAGATAGAGTTGCACTGCATCCTAAGTGTCTGCTTCAGGTAAAATTAATATTATAAGATGTTTATACCTTTAATATTCACATAGATTATTATAAAGGTAGAGTTGGAGAAAAGATTCTCAATTTGGTTTAGACATGTTGATTTAAGAAATTGTTTTTACTAGCCCAACAATTAACTCAAGCTTTGAAATTTCTCATGTTCTTCTGCCACACAAATTAGACTCTTTGGAAATTAAGTACAAGGTCAGTGTCTCTCTGATGTGGACCTTTAACTCACTGTTCAATTTGTCAATGTCTTATATACAATTTGATGACATTGAGTTTTTTTCTTTTTTTTGATAAAAGAAAAAATTCATTAAGACAAAGAGAAGAAATTACAATGAGTTTAGAGGATAAGGAATCCCCCTTTTAACATAAGAGCAAAATACAAAATAACAAAGAAAGAAGAAAACATCAATAGAGCAAAGCTGCCCAATCCCTAGACATATATGTTAGGGAAATCCCCTTAAAAAGACCATGTGCTTTATACTAAATAGAAGCCAAATGCCTAATCTTATTCCAAATCAGTTGTTGTGTCAAAGAAACCTCCTTGAAGATACGAGAATTATGTTCCAGCCATATACACCAAAGTGTAGCAAAGATTGCATATTGCCACAAAAATTCAGCCTCTTTCCTTCTACCAAGACCATGAAAGCTAATCATCAAATTTTTCCAAGAGCCTAGGGCACACCCAACATTCACCAAAAAGGACATTGAGTTTGAGAGCTTAGTTTGGTATAGTTTCCCTATTTTTGCCAATTATGTAAAATACTGTGTGTATAGTTGTGCCTCTTTCATGTCCTCTGCTACATTTCATTTATCACAGAATCCTCTACTTTGTTTCTCCTGATATGTAAGGTGGTTCTAGATCATCTATTTTTCAGAAAGTCATATCTTTTCTTCAAAAAATTTAAATAATGTTCTAGCTCTTTGAGTTTCTTAATCCTGTGCATGCTGTAGGCTTAAAGGTTATGTGGTTGAAATTATGTATGTATTTTATTTTGATAATCTGGAAACCTTAAGCTGGAGATTTTGAGATTCTTAATTTTTTATATTAGAATTCATTACACTGTCTAATCCTTCACTTGTGAATTTCAGTCAGAATCTGGGAAAAAGCTTCCATTTGTCCTTGTCTTCAATCTCCAGGTATGGATATGACTGTTGTTGTTTTTCATATATGTTTTTTTACTACAAAGTGAAGTTTAATAAATATGTTAGAATTACAAAATCCATTCTTGGGTTCTTCATTGTCAAATGGCTCTTTGAAATGGTATCAAACCGTAGTTGACCAACTGGTATACTGCTCTCCTTCTAACAATAACAATTCTAATTTAGTGTTCAGCCTCAGAATAAGGTAATTGTTTACCACTTTTCAAGATCATTGAACTTTCATATGAGGGACCATGTTACAATCTATTTTTTTTTTTCAATAAAAAAAAGAATTCATAAAGAGAAAATAAAGAAGTTCAAAAAGAAAGATAAGAAATACTCCTATAGCAACCAAGAAAGATAAATTTCTGTTGGCCCCTGGCTTTACAGCTTAGGATTTTAGGCCAAGTGGTTCTTCAGCATATCACATACTCTTTTTGGTTATAAATAGTATGAAAGAATCAATGGCAGGCATATTGTTATTGTTGTAAGCCTCTGACAGTGAACAAAGAATTGGGCAGCTTTACTACAAGTATAGCGTTGTGTGCTCCCAACTGTGAATGAGGAACAAATTTGAAGGTTTTGCTGACTTTCTTATTGAATTACTTAGGAAGCATAAATGCGATCCTACATGTACCTGAAAATTTTTTCAATTGAAATTGTGAATATTGTGCAACATGTTCATCTCTTTGTCTGTTAGTTAGTCAATCTTTAGTGTTGCTCAACAATGTCAGATATCAATGGCTCAAGAGATCTTTGTCGATATGTATGTATGTATGTACATATAAAGTGTAGCATTGGGAAAATTGTTTATGCTTATAGATCAGTTTCTCAAGGAAGATTGTTATCTTGTCATCAATCTCAGGTTCCAGCTAAACCAAACTACAGTTTGGTTCTATATTATGCATCTGACAGACCTATAAATAAAGATTCTCTATTGGCTAAGTTTGTGGATGGCAGTGACATGTTTCGGGACTCAAGATTCAAATTAATTCCAAGTATAGTTGAGGTGTGTGATTCTCAATGAAGTGTCATATGCCCTTTTTGAGGCCTGATAGCATTGAGCAGCTAATGGTTTTCAATGGATACAGGGATATTGGATGGTTAAGCGAGCTGTTGGAACAAAAGCTTGCCTGTTGGGGAAAGCTGTGACATGTAAATACTTTAGACAAGATAATTTTTTGGAGGTAAAGCTACCATAATGCAAGTTAGGAAATAAAAAACTAGTTTATGTTAGTTCTCAAACATTATGGAACAGCTTTTGAAGTAAAGGTCCTGCCTTTATGCGTAGTATTGCCTGTTCTCTGGTATTAACTAGAGTTTCAGAGTTTTGAGTTTTTTTAAGGTATTCTTTAGTTCATGTTTGTCCATCAAATTATTGTGCAATTTTATATTTGAAACTATTATACCGCACATTTACTTTCAAATAATTTATTACATTGTATTTGAGAATTATGCTGTCAGCATACATCTCCTTTTCTTACTCTATCCCAATTTCCACCTTAAAGGCTAACTTATTCAAATTAAGAAGAAAGGCGCACACAGGTGCACATTAATGATCTTTGTAACCACTCACTTTTTCTCTCCTCTCTATGTCCCAATTTAATCTCAGGTGACAAAAATATACTGTAGTAACACAAGCCTTCACAAGCTCACTCTTCCTAAAATCAAACTTCTGTGTTAGTTAACCATTGGGGAAAAATTATAGATCCGAGGATCCTGTAGCCTATCCACTCCCTTTAGGAAACCAACCCCAATGAGAATAGCAGTTTTAATGTAAATTTACAACACTATAATCTCTGCTTAGTTTTAGTTGTGGTTCTGTGTAATGACTTTATAGATTAGCTTTGCAAATTTCACGCTCCACTGCGCATCAACTACTAGCTCTTGCTTGTGGTACCTTAACATTTATTCTGAAATGAGTTTAAATTTGCAGCTTGCTAGTCATTGAAGATTCCCAATTCAACATTGCTGTTGAAATTGTGTGCAATATTATGCTAGTTGATCATAGAATTGAGCTTCAGTATACCTGTAACTTTGCTGTCATTGTCATAAATTTGTCTGGTGAATTACACTTTCTAAAGCAATTTTCTGTGTTATGCAGATAGATGTGGATATTGGATCGTCCTCTGTAGCTAGGAGTGTCATTGGCCTTGTTCTGGGCTATGTCACAAGCCTAGTCGTTGACCTTGCAATTTTGATAGAGGTTTGTGCCTTTCTGGTCATAATATTTATGGACAAATTATCCTCTTACGGTGTCATCTTTCCAGGTTCTGTTTGTATAGACTTGAGATTTGTCAAGAATAAGGAGGATGTGATTTTATGGAATATGCAATTTATGCAATTCTTTGGTGTACTTTGTTGGAGAGGGATGCTCGTATCTTACATTTGTTATGAGATAGGATTGTGTTTATATTATGGCTTCTATTTGGTGCCCTACTCGTGATTGTTCAAAGGGAATTTCCATTACCGATATGCACAGAGGTTAGACAACTTTGTTGCATGTTTGAGCTGATGGCTTTATTTGGTAAGCGTCTCCATTAAGACTCTTGGGCTTAACATCTCGGCCCATGGCACCTATAATGGGTGCAGCTCCTTAATGCTTGATGCTGTTTTAAGAAATTGTAAGGAAATAAAGTTGTACCCTTGCCATAAGCTATAACATAAGCTATAACTTTTGACCTAGTGGTAAGCGTTTGATCCTACATGAGCTACTTTAGCTCACTGTTTTCTTTCTGCTTTTGTATTTAGCAGAATTTCTTATCCTCTCAAATGTATTTTCCCTCCTTTCTTTCTAAAAGTATAATCTTCTTTTATAAAAAATATATATGTACCTTCCACAGGAACACTACTGATTTGTGATAAGATGGCGTGTCTCTCTTCTAAAGGACATATACCACTAATCACGTATAGGGAAAAACTAAAGAGATAGAAAACAAAAATAAAAAGATAGCAAAATCTGAATGTTTCTAAGAGGGAAGGTGGTGAACTGATAGATATATTAAACATTACTCTCCAACAGAATAAGAATTTTAAGAAGATCCTCTTCAACTTCTAAAAGTTTCTTTTTATTAGTAACTCTAGCCAAAAATTAAATAATCAGACTAACACAACCTTGGAAATATTAATAAAGGAAATATGGCACATGCAAAAGGATTTCGATCCCACGTATGCCTTGGCTTATTTATTTTCTTGAATAAAGCATTCTGACGTCTATTGCATTCTATGTGGGCAAGTAATAATGAATGAATCAACTCCTCTTGGATATGCTATTACGTTCACTTGTAAAAGTAGAGAGGTACATCTACATTGCATGTCACATATTCCAGATATTGATTGGTCATATTTGCAGGCAAAGGAAGAGGCAGAGATGCCAGAGTACATTCTTGGAACTGTCCGATTAAACCGATTGAGACTTGAATCTGCTGTACCATTGGAGGTTTGAGGTGTTCTGCCAAAAGTATTAAATCACCTGGTTCTACTCCATTATTTGACTCAAATGTTTTCAGTTACACAGAGGAATCGAATCAGAAATGACAGTCTGGGTGAATTGTCTGCAGATACTTACGTCTATTTTTCTTTTCTTTTCTCCCCCGTCTCTCCTCCTAAGTATGGCTCCCTTGATAAGTTTACTAGTTCCTTAATAGGTGACATCGTTGCACAGGCCTGTGTTTTTTTCTTCAAAGAATGAAAAAGCAATATCCTCCCTTAAGCATGTCTCCCCCTCCCTTCTCTATATTACAAATTTTCTGAGATATTGTTACCCGAAAACCCTCTCATGTTTGATGTATGTCTATGATAAGCTTGACTGAAATGGACCTCGTTTGCAGCAAGTGGTAATTTAATGTGGTAGTAGAACATATTCAAATTGTAACTTGTTTTAATTTTTTTAACTGTCCTTTAGCAGTATTCCTTGTTTTGAATATGTTGTGCTTTTTTACTGGTGATAAACATGCTCTAATCAAAATCATAAGTCATGAAGTTTGCCTCGTGCTCCAGTTCTCTCTCCATTTCAGCTTTTAGAGTCTTATTCTGCCAAAACTTCATTTTATATGACTAGAAGTGGGACTCATGATGAGAGTGTTTTAGAAAAGGATTTAATTTCTTTCCACTGTTAATGTAAAGTTTCTTTACACTGTCATTCAATCATATGTTGACACATCATTAAAATAGTTAGACTTTCTAGGTAGTGGTTGTGATACTCAAACTCTTTTAATGATTTGGCAACACATGATTTGATGACAGTGTAAAGAAATTTTACACTAACAGTGGATAGAAATTAAACTCTTTAGAAAATAAATTTTTATTTAACACCTGATATAATAATTTATATTATTTAAATTTTATAAAATGTTCTTGTATGTTAATTTATATAATTATGTTCTTGTAGGTTAAATTTCTTTTATGATAGCTTCCTAATGCCTTACGCCAACCTCTTCTAGCATGGGGAAAGAATTTATCACAAAATCAAAATAATGAGTAAACTATTTTTTGTGAAAATAAGAATAATAATATCCGAAAATACAGTAAATTATCATTTATCAGCTTAATTCATGCTAATATAATTTTAGATGCGTTTATCACAATGCTTTGAAATTCAAATAAGGAACGGATTATATAAATGTATCATGTGGATGTAGAGTATGCTTTTAAGATCATTTTGAAAGGAGATATAATTTCGATTAACATATAATGTTCAACCCCAAAAAAATAAATCACACTCATTAAACTCAAAGAACCTGGTCAATGAGGCATTAAAGTATTCACGTAATGTTTTTGGTTATGCATGTGTGCATTGAAATTCATTCATAACAATGTTGTTAAAATCGAATTGGACTAGACAGTTTGGTTATGAATCGAACATTTAAAAAGTTATGGTTCAGTTTTATAACTAAATTTATAGTCAAACTATTTTATGTTAGTCAAAATTAATTAAAATTCAGTTAAATCGTCCGGTTCATTTGGTTGAACCAATTTATCATTATTTTTTTTTAAAAAAAACTCTATTTTATAAATATTTTTATATATTTTATTGTTGCATATGGATTATTTAATGACGTCATTCAATTCGACTAATTAGTTGAACGAATTAAATCAATTAAACCTAAACTGTCTTATCAATTCAGCATCCAATCTAATTTTTACAACATTGATTTACAATAGTCATTGTTAATTATTTGTATAGGTTGACTCCCCAAATCTAGAATTTCCATATAAAATTGTTAGCATCTAATGGTTTTTTGTAGTTTGGTGAACCATAGAACAAAATTCTTTGGCTAAGTAATCAATCTTTTTTAATACAGTTACGTATCATTGCTATTGTTATTATATTTAAATCAGCTGCGTTTAAGATTTTTAATTGATCATAGTTCTATGGATTTTGCCTATTAGTTTTATTCAGTTTGTAAGCAAGTGAAATGTACCACCAATAAGCAAGTGAAAAATGATAATGTATTTAGATACATTATAATTTATAGTATTATTTTTCTGATTTTCATTTTACTCTAATCAAACATAACCCAATTTTGAATCACAGCAGCACAATAATGTGAAGAGTCGGGTGATACTCTGAAGTCGAATTACATTCGTTCTGTTTACATCAAGAATGATAAAATCAGACTAAATTCCTCCGCAATTATTACAACCGTATAATAAGAAGAAAAAAATAAGTATGTTTAGGAAATATTAATTCTTTTTTTCAATTAAAAGCTATTTTGTTTAAAATTTATCATGTTTATTTAAAATGTATAAAATTGATTATAAGTTGAAATTATTTTTTTATTAACTAAAAATAGCTTTTTAAGAAAAAATTTTATTTTGAGTTTTTTATTAAGTGATTTTAACTTATTTCAAAAATTTTGATAGATAAATATTCTTTTGTCTTCAATTAAATAACTTTTTTAATCATTTCATAAATCTTTTGGTAATTTAATACATAAAATCAATTCTTTTTATACAATTCAAATAATTTTTTATCTTAAAATCGATTATGAACTAACATATCTACACATAAATTAATATTCTCATACTTTAAAATTAATTATACACATAATCAATTTTTAACATAATTTTTTTTCATAATAATTCAAACACACACTAAATTTTATAATTTAAATTAATAACTCATTTTTTTTCTCTCACTGTACTTATGCAATGAATACAGGAGCTTCATATTCAATAAAATCGTAATAGATACGTGACTCAACATTTTTTTAAATGATTTTAGTTTTTACTTTCTCCACCTTCAAATAATTATTAAGTTTTCATTTATTGGTAGTTTAAAACTTTTAAATTATCAAACAAAAAAAATGTTACACCATTATAATAATTAAAATATTTTGTTTCTACTAAAAAATTAATGTTTAAAAATTGATGACATCATATAATTTATTGAAAATATAAAACACTTTACACTAATAATAAATTTAAATTAAATCCATAATTATTTAACTATTAAGATCTACCATTATAAATGTATCGTTGTTGGGGGCAAAATATAAACAATCTAAAATGTAAATCCACAAAAATGTTATGATTGGGATTGGCTAGCTATGTCTTAATTTATGTTTTAAAGATCATTTAAAAAAATATTCCTTCAAATAATGTTTTAGCGTTGAAATTTTGAGGTACAATATCTCATATTTATAAGCTTTTAATCTTAGAAAATTTGAAAATATGTACTTTTTTCCAAAGGAAAATGTTATGCCACCCAATAGAGTACCCAGTGAAACCATATATACTGTGCTATTCACCATTAGATGTATTATCATGTTTAATGTGTTGCAGCTATACAAAGTTTACCAATTGCATTCAAGACCTATACTTGATCGGGCTACATTGCTTTACTCTTTTTTAAATTATATGTATTATTTTATTTATCTAATAAAAAGACAAGCATTATTTTAATAACATAATAATGATATATTAAATTGAAAAAAAACTAAAATGAATTAAAAACATTGCTTGTATTTGAGAATATTTTTCTTCCAGTTGAATATTAATTAAAAAAAATTATTTGACTCATGGCAATTTTAATCTCTTGAATTTAAATTAACAAA
Organism: Styphnolobium japonicum; assembly: GCA_023212625.1. Lineage (NCBI taxonomy): Eukaryota > Viridiplantae > Streptophyta > Magnoliopsida > Fabales > Fabaceae > Styphnolobium > Styphnolobium japonicum. The sequence continues at coordinate 22,621,165 of JALBWW010000003.1, forward strand.
GACCGGTTTGAAAAGTTTCTGCTCCTTCTTATTTTGGCCATGATATGAAAGATTTCAAAAATTAAGAAGCTAGAGAAGAAATATTCCTTTCTATAAAGTATTGTAAAGCACTCCAAATTTATGCGCTGACAACTGACAAGACTCAGTTTAGCTTTTTAAAGAAGTGTGATTACAATTTAGTCTCAACCATAACTTAAGACGTTCATCTAATAAAGCATGTCTCTCCTAGTTTTAAACTTATCCTGTGATAGTAACTTTTAGCAAAAATAAAAATAAAAATTATGCGCATTATTTTGAGTGTGTTAAGGCTTTCCTTCGTTGTTTGCGTTCAAAGTAAACTTTTCACTACCCCCTTCTTCTTTTCTTACCAAATGTCACATTATTCTTAGTTTATGGCCATCCTAAAAGTCACTTAATTCACATTAAACTGTTGCTAGATGCTTAGCCATTGGCTTCTTCAATAAGATAGCCCCACGTGTCAACAAAAAGAGTAGCTCAATCTCGCAATTATCTAGTTGATAATTCCAAGAGCTATGCTTTCCTCATGATTTGAGAGATTTGTTAAATAAAATGGACACCAAATCAAATGCAAACACATGAGCTCCTACTCTTTTGACCTAAGTGGGGGAATCTAGTCCAACTGAATCCTGCTTTTCTTCTTTCTTAAAAGGCGTGTGATTGTGCAGCCCTAGGCCACACGGTCACTTATTATTATGGCTGTCTTTTTAAACGTTTCTCTTGGGAAATTTCCATGGAATTCCTTTCTTTCCTTTTCATCTGTATTCTGCTAATACTTGTTTGGCTTTATTATCATGATTGTAACCAGTCTTCGGGAGTCTGGCGATGCTCTCTTTCCTTTGATTCAAATGATATTGTCATGGTAGTATTTACTTTTGTTCCCATCAGGGAAAAAATTTCAGGGGGAAATTAACAAGATGTGAAAAGTAATTCTTTTTGCTTTGAGAAAGGTATAGGCAAAGCTGGAAATATAGGTAGAAAGCAGAGTGCAATGAACCAGCCACAGCCAGCCCATGTGCAATACTTGTTAGTTCCCACAATCATTATATTGTACACTTTTGTTTCATCATAAAAACTCAACTTTATTATTATTATTATTTATTTTTATATATACATTTTTATATTATAAAATTTTTACACAAATTTATATACAATTTTTTATATTTTACACAAAAGTACATTTTTCTCTGTTCCATAAAATTGTGTTCTAAGTTTGGCATAGACTCCTGAAGCCTTAGATTGATACTTCAGTTGTAAAAAAATTTATGACAAATACAGCTTACATTCAAATTCATCTTGAAGGGAGGAATCACTGAGCACCGTATTTGAGGGGACCTACTTATAAATTGCAATTGAATGCATATTTGAATATGTTTGATAAACTCAAAATCAAAAATGAATTTTCACCTTTTAGGTATTTTATTTTTGACGTTTAATTTGATCATTTCAATTTATTATTTATCAAACTTTGTTCTCAGCGAAATATTTATCAAAGCATTTATACGTCACAGACAATTCTCATAGCAGTAGCATGCAAGTGCAACAAAGTGAATATCCAATACATTTTCTTTGGTCACGGGAGCTCTGTGTGAATAGCTGTTGCAGGCAGGGCCCTGGCTCTCGTGAAAAGGCACCAATTAAGCTGGGGTGCATACGTTTGCATTGTTATTATTCATAAATTCTTATACAGACATTTATAATTTTATATGCACTCACCAAGTTGTCTTTGGTAGTTTAGTAATTGTAAAGGACAGATATTTCTCAAGCCATTGAATAAAAGGACAAGCTTTTGGTGTCCATTATACTTAGGCAATCCTCAGTCCTCATTATTGCTGCCATGCCCATTTTATAGTTATCATCTGCCTCCAATCCGATTCTCTGCTTCTGTCATATCCTATAATCATAGCATGCTACTACTTGTTATTTCTTTGATATCACTAGTTTTTTTCTTTCTTTTTTTAGGTGAGATTTGATATCACTACTTAAAAATACATTATCAGTCACTGAATAGGGAGAAAAAAGTGTAGAAGTGTCATTGAGTTTTGTTTTAGATTTATGTAATAGGAGGGTCAAGATACAAACTCATCCGTAAGCATCATCAAAGCATCTATCCTAATGTTCACACACGTCAAAGGCACAATTGCCCATCATAAGAGATAAAGGAAACTCCTTTTTATCACAAGCCTTGTCTTTTCTCTGTTCCCTACCATGCACCCGCTACTGTCATTTCAATTGTGAAAGCTCTTCACTACGTAACGCATATCCTTGTCTAGATGTATTATTACTACTCATATATTACGCCTCCTAATCAAGCATAACAAGTTCTATTCATAAGAATAACAATACTTTTGTGTTGCAATTGTGAGTTTGTGACACAATTACCATCTTTACTTCATGTAAGTTTAACCCACAAGAAAAAAAAAAAGGATCTGTGCTCTCTTATCTTTCTTCTTCTAATAGCCGCTATTAACAAGAAAATTTGCTGGAGTGCAAGTTTTTACCTTTATCCTGTGGAACATAGGTTGTGAAGAGAAAGGGCGATTATTATATGAATTTACGTGGCACTTCTATCCAAGTTACTTACAAAACCATAATCATATCCCCCACACACATCCTTTTGTACGTACCCATGCATCATCATACACCATAATTATTGAGCTAGCTAGAAAATGAACTATAGATTAGCACTCGAAAAGTGAGTTTGAGGCAGCTGTAATGGTAAGTGTCTAGTAAATGGCACATTGGCAATTTTCTATCCATATATCTTTCTCACACAAGATTTACCCACATTACTCAATTCAGAAATTTTGGCTTTCCGTCCAACCGAAAAAGACCATGCAACGGACCTTTATGATCTCACTACAAGGACATGGATACCGACGAATTTGATCCATGTCCCACAGGACACAGGGTAAAGATAAAAATGTTTGAATTGGTGATGACGTCTCCTACCGATGGGATTCTCCCAAATGAAAGTTAGAAAAAGATAATTTCAGATTTGAAGGCTTTATTCCCTAATGGCAAACACCACCCAAATAAACAAACACAGCAGGGTCCCCTCTTGCTCCCAAAAGTATCCCAATAATATTCTTGAACCAACTAATCAATCAGAATAGTCATTCCCTCCTTCCAAATGTACAGTGCCATCCCCTTTCTCTATTCCCCATGCATTCCTCATCCAAGAAAAACGAATATACATAACTTATTTTATACTGACACCATTGCCTTTGCTGGGGTACATACAATTTTCCCTCTTGTGCTCTTCAAGTTCCAATGGAGATTTTCAAATGCTTGTACATCAATCTTCTCACCACTTTCATGTTCTCAGCAGTTTTAGCAATCGACCCTTATTCAGAGGCACTCCTGAACCTAAAATCTGAACTTGTAGATGATGATAACAGTTTGCATGATTGGCTGGTGCCTTCTGGAGGAAAATTAACTGGGAAATCCTATGCATGTTCTTGGTCCGGTATCAAGTGTAACAAGGACTCAACAATTGTAACTGCCATAGATCTGTCCATGAAGAAACTGGGGGGTGTAATGTCAGGGAAGCAATTTAGCGTCTTCACAAAGCTAGCTGATCTCAACCTGAGCCACAATTTATTCTCTGGGCAGCTGCCGGTGGAAATTTTTAACCTCACCAGCCTAAGAAGCTTGGATATCAGCAGAAACAATTTTTCTGGTCACTTCCCAGGCGGAATTTCCAGCCTCCAAAATTTGGTTGTGCTTGATGCCTTTAGCAACAGCTTTTCAGGGCAGTTGCCTGCTGAATTTTCACAGCTTGAATATCTCAAGGTTCTTAATCTAGCTGGGAGTTACTTCAAAGGACCCATTCCATCCGAATACGGTTCATTTAGAAGTCTCGAGTTTCTTCATCTTGCAGGAAATTCTCTCTCAGGAAATATACCTCCAGAACTGGGTAACCTCAAAACAGTGACCCACATGGAGATTGGCTACAACTTTTACCAGGGTTTTATTCCATCTCAACTAGGCAATATGAGCGAGCTTCAATATCTTGACATAGCTGGTGCAAATCTATCCGGCCCAATACCAAAGCAACTCTCCAATCTCACCAGTTTGCAATCACTTTTCCTGTTCAGAAACCAGCTCACAGGATCAATACCAAGTGAGTTCAGCAAAATCAAATCTCTCACAGATTTAGATCTTTCTGACAATCTCATTTCTGGGTCCATTCCTGACAGCTTTTCAGAGTTAAAGAACCTAAGACTGCTCAGTGTCATGTACAATGATATGAGTGGCACTGTTCCCGAAGGCATTGCACAACTCCCATCATTAGAAACTCTTCTCATTTGGAACAATCGCTTCTCTGGATCACTTCCACAGAGCTTAGGCAGGAACTCCAAACTCAAGTGGGTGGATGTTTCCACAAACAATTTGATTGGCAGCATACCACCAGACATTTGTGTGAGTAGAGTACTATTTAAGCTAATCCTGTTTTCAAACAAATTTACAGGTGGTCTTTCATCTCTCTCCAACTGTTCTTCCCTGGTTCGTCTTCGCCTAGAAGATAATTCGTTCGCAGGAGAGATCCCTTTAAAATTCAGCCATCTTATCGACATCTCATATGTTGACCTGTCCAGGAACAATTTTGTTGGTGGAATTCCCTCAGATATTTCTCAAGCTATTAAACTTGAGTATTTCAATGTCTCTTATAATCTGCAATTAGGAGGCATCATCCCTGCACAAATATGGTCTTTGCCCCTGCTTCAAAATTTTTCAGCATCTTCTTGTGGTATTCTAGGCGATCTTCCCCCATTTCAGTCCTGCAAATCAATTGCAGTTATTGATCTAGATAGGAACAACTTATCTGGAACTATCCCAAACAGTGTTTCCAATTGCCGAGCTCTTGAGAAAATGAAATTATCCAACAATAATCTGACAGGTCATATACCTGAGGCGCTTGTGAGTATCCCTGTTCTTGGGGTTCTAGACCTATCAAAGAATAAGTTCAATGGTCAAATACCTGCAAAGTTTGGTAGTTCTTCAAGTTTACAACTTCTTAATGTGTCTTTCAACTATATCTCCGGTTCAATACCCACAGGAAAGTCATTCAAATTAATGGATAGCAGTGCATTTGTTGGAAATTCAGAGCTATGTGGAGCACCTTTGCGACCATGTCCTCATTCAGTCGGAATATTGGGAAGCAAAGGCACGTGGAAGCTTACACGTATTGTGCTACTCTCTGTAGGGTTGCTAGTAACCCTTCTAGCATTAGCTTTTGGAATAATTTATTACAGACGGGGAGTTAAAAGTCAATGGAAGATGGCCTCATTTGTTGGACTCCCTCAATTCACAGCAAATGATGTTTTGACAAGCTTCAGTGCCATAAAACCCAGAGAAGTTCCATCACCATCACCTTTAGTTTCAAAGGCAGTTCTGCCTACAGGAATAACAGTTTTAGTCAAGAAGATTGAATGGGAAGCGAGGAGCATTAAGGTCGTGTCAGAATTTATAATGCGACTAGGAAATGCAAGGCACAAGAATTTAATCAGACTATTGGGTTTTTGCCACAACCAGCATCTAGCCTGTCTCTTATATGATTACTTACCCAATGGGAATTTGGCTGAGAAAATTGGAATAAAATGGGATTGGGCAGCTAAATTCAAAATTGTGGTTGGAATTGCAAGGGGACTTCGCTTCCTTCACCATGATTGTTACCCAGCCATACCCCATGGAGACTTGAAGTCAAGCAACATTGTATTTGATGAAAATATGGAACCCCACTTGGCAGAATTTGGGTTCAAACATGTGTTGAAGTTGAGCAAAGGCTCGTCTCCAGCCACAACTAAGTGGGAAACAGGTATGACAAACAAGTGTCTGCATATACATATGCATTAAATGACATAGCATTAAGTTTTTTCTCCTTCCTCTTGTCAAACAAACAGTCAGAATGAATCTTTATCAAGAGGCCATTTTTAAATTCTTAACCACCTGAATATGAAAGATTTGGAACAGTATAAAAGGTCCATGGAACAAGTCACTGGTAACTGTAAGTCCTGGTAGAGTATACCTTTGTTCCTTGTAGAGCTCTTCATAGAGTTACAAACGGCATAGAAGTATTATTTTGAAACACTTCACTAATTTTAAGTCTACCTCGACCAGAGAGTCTAGACAATTAGACAATTATTGAAACACTTGCATAGCTTTCTGTTAATATTATTGAAATTCAATAATTCATGCTACCCAGCAACCCCCACCTCTTTTTTCCCCTATTTTTTATTCAGTACGCACTGATTTATGTTAGTTTTGGATGGCAGAATACAATGAAGCCATAAAAGAGGAACTCTACATGGATGTCTACAAATTTGGGGAGATGATTCTGGAAATTCTAACTGGCGGAAGGTTGACAAATGCAGCAGCTAGCATACACAGCAAACCATGGGAGGTTCTTCTAAGAGAAATTTACAATGAGAATGAAGTAAGTTCTGCCAGTTCTTTGCAAGAGATTAAACTCGTTCTTGAGGTTGCTATGCTTTGCACTAGAAGCATGTCATCCGATCGGCCATCCATGGAAGATGCCCTGAAGCTTTTGTCAGGGTCAAAGCCTCCAGATGATAGCAGAACTTCAAAAGAAGGATATTAAAATTTTCACTTGCATCACCACGTTGAAGGCCATTAGAAACATATAATTGCTTAGCTAACAAGTTTGCACGTGTGTAATTAAATGAGTTTGTAGCTTGTATAATAGATATTAATTATTTTAGTGTGCCATACGATTCTGTCCGTCTCCCTCAATCCACTTCATAAAATATTTGAAATAGCATTCATTTTGACTTCACTAATATTTATGATTCACTCTCTGCTGTCTTATACGTTCCTTCTATCTTATAAGTAAATCTTCTTACTATTACTAAGCTCAAATATAATTATTTTATGACTTTGTTGAGCATTTGAAAGAAGCAATTCAATATTGAATAACTACACATTCGGGGTTGCAGGACCCCAAATGCCTTATTGCTGTTCCTGTTAGCTTGTCATTTGTCTTGAAATGAGAAGCATGCAACACTCTGCCCAACTAAATAATTAAAACTACAATGCTAAATCAAATTCCAGTTCTATAAAAAGAGCAATCCAGTTTAAGAACAAGTTCAAAGTCAGAAAAGAAATACAGATCATGAAAGAGGCAAATTTGGTAATGCGAAAACCATATGTGGCTTGAATCATGAACAATTTCGCCACCAAGAATCATGAGAAAGAGTTTCAACAAGTGAGTATTTTGCTTACAATCAATGTGGAGTACCCTTCAGCCAATCACAACTCACAACATCGAAGGAAAAATACGCCCACTTTGCATATGTAGAGCTTTTAAAAACCCTTTCCACATTTCAGGAAAGTTACAAGGGAGCTTCGTTTAACATATATCCGTATTAAGAAGCTCAATGAATTTATTTCAACAGAACAGAAGTATAAAATCCCTAAGCAAGGCCAATGTTGTAGTGAAGCAAACAAAGGCCCATCATGAAAATCTCCTCATATTATTTCTAAATGGAAAAAAAAAAACCTATTAATAAGAACAAGATAAAGTAAGATACACACTAAAAGTTTTGAAGAAAGATTGTAAAGTTCTATCAAGTTCAAATACCATGAAACGAGTACAATCTCATACATATATCACAAGAAAAGGAGTTCAAATACTAAAAGTTTTTTGATAGGTAATTCTACATATGAATTAATCTAACAATCTAAACCTCGCCAATTAATGTCACATTAAGAACATCAACAACACCATCAAAACTATCAAACTTAGAACTTACCACATCAACCAACACTCCAAGCCTCTCCGCACCCGCCGCCGTGACCGGGCCATGCGCCGCCACAACCAACCGCGGGCACCGCTTCCTCAAATCCCCAAAACCCAACCCAAATTCCCTCAAGCTCTTCAACAACCCCTCCACTTCAGCGCTACTCGTGAACACCACCGCATCCAATCGCCCCTCCTCGCTTCCCCTCACAATCCCCTCCCCACACCGCGCCCCAGCCCACCGCGTCTCGTACGCACCCACCCGAACCGGGACCCACCCCAGCCCCCGGAGCTCTCGCAGGAAATCGGGGACCACCGGGGGCTCCTCCAGCCCCACAACAAGCGGGACTGGGCACAGCACCCTCCGGCCACCGCCAGCGCCGAGCGACGCCGCCATGCCACTGGGCGTCGCCGTCGTCGGCACCAGAACCCTAACTCGTTCGATGTTGTCGCAGATTTTGGAGACGAAATCACTGTCGATGAGCTCTGAGTCCTTGCCGAGCGCCGCGACGGTGAAGGCCTCCCCCGATGGCGATAGCGGCGGTTGTGCGAGATTGACGGCGGCGTCGGAGAAGGCTTTGATTGCGGTTCTGGAGGTGAAGGCGATGGCGGAGAAGGGGTCGAGGGATTGAGGGGAGAGGTAAGGGGTGAGGGAAGAGATGGTGTGCGGTGTGGGTTCGACGATGAGAGTGGGACACCAGAGGGGTTTGTAGCCGTTGAGGGTGAGGATGTGGGATAGTCTTGTGGCGTAGTTCGGCGGCGTCGTGAATGCTACGGTGGCTGTGGTGGTGGCAGTTGTGGACATGGTGGTGGTGAAGGTGCCCAGCATGTTTACTTTTCAGATTTCACTACAATTTTGGCGGTTGATTTGCATATTCAAGTGGCAGCTACTGTCTACTGAGCTATGGCCCACCATGGCTTTCTTTCAGGTATCTTTGGTATACAAATTAGAAATGAAAAGAAAGAAAAAATGGTTAAAGAATATCATAATTCCTTATTTGGTATTTGTTAAGGAAAAGAAAAGAAATGATTTGAATGGTTCAAATTTCTGCCAATGCCAACCATATGCTATCAGCTTTTTTGTTTAGTAATTTTTTTACTTTTTATTTGTTTTGTTTGTTGCTTTTATTTTATTCTTTTTTTAATGATGAAATCAAATAAAAGAAGGAAAATATTTTTTTAATTCATTCAATAATACTAAATAAGGTAAATGATAATTTTTTTAATTTTTTTTCTTTACTTTTTATTGTATTTTTTTCTTTTCATTTTTCTCCATGACATCAGACAAAGTCAAATTTATTTGTTTTTGTTTGTTACTTCCATTCTTTTCTTGTGTGAATTTTGAAATCCATAGGACTTACGGTTGTTTGATGATGATTTAATATAATTTTATGTAAATTATGTTGAAATTTAGTGTGTTATTTGCTTGATTAGATTGAAAACCCTAGGAACCTCCATTTTATGCTATGTTTCAACCATGATATAGTCTAGGGTATCAAATTGTGTAATTGTTGGATTAAGGATTAATCAAAGTGGTTTAGTGTTTCATTGGAGTATTAAGCAAGATTAAGTGATTTTACTTGAATTGGATAATGAATCCTAAGGATCCCAGTTCAAGTGAGATTTTGGCTATACTTAGGTTTTGATATTGGAATTGTATAATTATGATATTATAGATGAATTAAATAGACTACTATTTAATTAGGTGATTTGATTAAGTTGAAGTATAGTTTGGTGATTAAAGGTTAAAAAAATACCTAGGAAACTTATAGGTAAGGTTTTGGTCAAGGTGAGTACAATTCCTAAGTTTATCTTAATATACAACCTAGATGTGACATGATAGTTATAATATGTTTTGAGTGGTGAATCAAATGAAGAATGAGAGGAAATATGAATTTAAACAATACGACTATTTAATAAACTTATGATGGATTTGGTCAAATTAGGGTTAAATGACCTAAGATTTGGTTTATGTATATTGAAATTAATGTCTATGATGAGTATATAAGGCTAAGTCTGAAAGAATAATGAAAATTTAAGTATTTAAAAGAATGACCAAATAATAGTAGAAATGACCACATAAATAGTAATTTAACAAATGAATAGTAAATTAGCTAAGTTGTGAAGTGTGTTTGGACTTTATTATGGTTAATGTGTATTAGCAAAAGATAATGTTTATTATGCATGTAAGAAACCTAGACCATAGGGTTAGGGTTTTAGCTAAAATCCAGTTTCTAAGGCTATGTATAAGATAATTAGGTTTTTAAGAATAATTATGAATTTAAAATGTCTAGAAAGTTGACATGATGAAGTAAATGTTTAAGGATTTAATTTATATCCACTGTCAGTGTAAAGTTTCTTTACACTGTCATTCAATTATGTGTTGACATATCATTAAAGTAGTTAGACTTTCTAGGTAGTGGTTGTGATAGTTAAACTCTTTTAATGATTTGGCAACACATGATTGGATGACAGTCTAAAGAAACTTTGTAAAGAAACTTTACACTGACAGTGGATAGAAATTAAACTCAATGTTTAATTACTCTAGAAACCCAAGATTTGACATTACATGCTCATTTAATGATGTAAAAATAAGGAAATGATCCTTGGTAAGGTGATTCGATATTCATGAATGAACTGGAAATGATCATTCTCAATATTAAGGTGATCCAAACAATGATCTTTTTCAGTTCGGAGACCTCGAAGGAACTTACATGTGTCAAGGCAGATATTTCATTCTTTCAAGGTTGTGGAATTATTTGAGGATCATGAACCAAATGGAATCCACATTTAGAAAACGTTGTGGAATGGTCATTTGACATAGGATTTTGTGAGGCACCATATGTTAAGGAAGAACTCTTATTACTATTTTTATAGTAATCTTCATAGACCATGTAAGCATAGGTTATGGACTGTATTCATGTGAAAAGAAGAAGAATATGGGCATGTAATTGTCCAATTATGAAAGATTAGATGATTAACGGTTTATTTTACTACAAAAATGTTCTAAGCTATTATAATTGTTTAAATATGAAAAGTTAGTTTATTAATGGCTTACTTTATTGATAAATGTCCTAAGTTATAAGAAAGATAGAACTGAATTAAGAAAATGTTATGTTAGCATTATTTGATTATACTTTGATTGATTTATATACATTTATCTATGAAAATATTTTCCGCAGCTTAATGCAATTGGAAGTACTACAATTTTATTTATTGTTTTAAATATTGCTTGAATTCCTCCTGAGAATATTATTCTCACTCATATACGTGGTATTTCTAGAGAATCGGTGAAGTCAAGTATAGTATCCAGTACTGTTAGACCTTGGTGTATCAATGGCTTATGGTTCTATAGAAGATGTTTTATTTAGATTTGTTCTGGTGTAACAATGAATATTTATTTATACAATGATATGTATTTTGGCATATTGTATGGAAAGTTTGAAATAATATGATATTACATTTTTTAGATTGTTGTCTAATTTATTTTCTTTGTAAATTTTAAATTTACTTATAGTGAAAGTAGTAAGGAAAATAAAGAGAGATTATTAAGAGAAAAATTTGAGTCATGTAATTAATTAATTTAATGTAAGTACATCAAAAATATGATTTTAAATTCAACGTAATTCTAAAAGAAAATTGAAGTAACAGAGAAAGCATGTGACATACACTTTACTAATAAAGAGAATAATTAATAGAGTGTTACATGTGTCTCTATCATATGCTCACACACATGGATATGAAGGATGCAATGTATCAAACCTATCAATTACATTTTGGTTGGTAGCATGGACATGCTCTAGTTTTTCTCTAAACTTATGCATTTTTTAGTTCAATAACCACACAGCCAAACTTAGAGTTACTATTAAACTATAGATAAACATCTTTGCCTCTATCTCCATCTAAGTCTAAATCTGATGAACCTTCTAATGAAACTAGTTCATCAACATAATATTCATCTCCATCTCCTTTGCTTCGATCAAAAGGCTCTCTTTCACCTTCATTATCTATCTCATTATAGTTTTGTGGTTCCATTTCAAGACCATGGTCTGATTCATCCTCAGAATGTGTATCAACAACTAGTTGCTTAGATGTTAAACTAAACCTAGAAGATGTGCTTCTTCTATTAGCTCTACACTTCTTCCTTTTTATAATAGGTATTGGTTTTGTGATGGTCACATTATCAGTTTCAGTGGCCACATTATCGGTTTCGATGGCAACACCATGAGGCTCAATATCCACAAAAACAATAGGTGTGGTTGTAGAAGGAGTTCAAGCTCCCCTACATCATTCAAATTAATGTCAATGTTTGAATATGTGTGTCCTACAGTAGGTTCTATGGGGTTTTCTATATAACTATCTTCAATTAGATATAAATGAACCTGATTCTCATTTCCAATTTCATTAAGTAATTTAACTATTTTTGCATCTCCTTTGGCTTCTACTAAACCTTCATCTAAACTTAAGCCATGTATTAGGTAATAACACTTGTCAAAATTCACATTATTATGTACCTTAACTAATTGGCCCACTGTAATCAGTGATATAAGATTAGGATCAACACTATCCCAAAATTCTTCTTCCTAATTCATAATCAATGATATAAGATTAGGATCAATACTATCCCAAAATTCTTCTTCCCAATTTATATATTCATAGTAAGTTTTTGTTTAGAAAAACCCACTATGATGAAGCACAAGATATATCTCTGATGACATTCTACAATAATAGTAACAAATAACAAGAAACATATGACCAAAAAAAACCTTATAAAATTGGTTATTGGGACCACTAAAAAATTAGAACTAAAGCATAATAGACTATATTATAGGGTTTCACAAAAGGTGAATTTTTAAAACAAAAAGGGAAAAATTACTCACCTTGTGGGTGTGAGTGGTGGGGGCTTCACTCCAAATCTCACTAGCGTCAAGATAGTGGCATGAATCTTCTTCACACGTTTTGGATTTTTTAGATGAAACTTTCTCTCCTTCACATGGTTGCTTTCCTTCTTCCCGCCCAATATCCTTATTTACTTATAACATCATATGGCTTACTTGGCTCCATATAGGATTGCAAGAGCACCAAATGACATTTAGTCCACTACGTCACCACTTAATGGATCACATTAGCATAAAATGTTCCACATCATACACCAACAAACAATCTCTTCACATATTGTAATGTTTAGACTAACGTGATGATAAAAATAATTATTGGTGGACCAAATTAATGTCCGAGATAATTTTCATAGGCAAAATTAAGAATTTACTCTAAAATAATTTGATATAAATGGTAGTGGAACAATGAAAGCATGAATTGAAAATTTCGTTCGTTTGTTTGTTTTGTTAAAATCCATATTCAATGGTTTAAAGAGGGTTCACGAAGCAAAAGTTTATTAATAAAAGGAATTAATTCTATTATTTATGCAAGATTATCTTTTTTTGTAATACTTATAACTAATGCACTATCTTAGTTCTATTATTTATGCAAGATTATATTTTTTTGTAATACTTATAACTAATGCACTATCTTTGTTATCATTTTATTCACTTTAATATTGTATTTTCTTAAGTTTTGACGAATTTAATTTTGATTTACTGTAAGTGTAAAAATTTTTTACACTATTATTAAATATGTTATCACATTATTAAAAAAATTTAATTTTATAGATAGTTGTTATGATAGTTAAATTATTTTACTAATTTAATAATATATGACTAAATGATAATATAATTTTTTTACAATAAATGAATAAAATAAAATTAATTTATAATACTAATTTTGCTTAATTTATAATATTATTATGTTAAATTAATTTATAATACTAGTTGTTATGAAAATATTATTATGTGAAACTTATAGTAAAATTACCTTAACATGCAATTACTATTATCATTAATTCCTATAATGTAATTATAGCATATTATTATTATTATTAGTATTGTTGTTGTTGTTAAAATTATTTTGAGAAGCAATTAATAATAACATTAAATCCATAGGGTGTAAGTGTTAGTAAGAAAAAATTTATTCAAGAAGTAATGATAGCATATAACAAAATTGAAATTAATTTTTAACATTTTTTCATCTATATTTAAGATATTTTATTAAAAAAAATATTTTAATTCAACATAAAAATTATAAATATAAGATATAAAATAACCCGTTAAACAAATGGGGTAAAATAACTAGTTTATTAATAAAAGAAATTTGCTCTATTATTTATGCCAGGATAATATTTTTTTGTAATACTTACAACTAATGCATTGTCCTTGTTATCATTTTACTCACTAAAATCTCTTCTTTTCGTAATTTCTTGATTATTTTAATTTTTATTTAGAATAAGTGTAAAAATACTTTACACAATTATTAAATGAATTTAGTTTTGATTCATTGTCAGTGTAAAATTTTTTTACACTATCATCCAATCATGTATTGTCAATTCATTAAAAGAGTTTAACTATTATAATAACTACTTTAATTGTCTAACATTTTTAATGATGTGTCAGTACATGATTAGATAACAGTGTAAAAAAATTTTAACTGACAGTGGATTAAAATTAAATCCTTATTAAATATGTTATCAAATTGTTAAAAGAATTTAATTTTTTAAATAATTATTATGATATTAATTTTTTTTAATTATTTAATAATAGATGATTACATAATAATGTTAAAATAAGTTGAATAAGTAATTTATTTTCCTCTTGAAAATTAAAATTAAAATTAAGCAGCTAGGAAAATAGAATCCAAATAAATTTAGAAATTATTATTTTGAAATTTTTTGACATAACCATTTGCAGTTGGCTCCATTTGATAGAGATAGAGCAGCAGCAGTGCAGAGAGAAGGGAAGGGAAGCAGTGGACATGAAGAGCCTGATTCTATGGGCGAACCCAAATCCCAGGATTTTCCTTTCCCGTTCAATTTCAATATCTCCGACATTTAACGTTGTATATGGATATGCTGTTCCTCCTTCTCCTTCTTCTTCTCCAGTTCGGTCCCATTGTTCTCTAACTCAACATCCTCTCAGGTCTTCTTTTTATTTTTTCTCTCTCTTTCTCTTTCATTGAACATGCATGCATGCACCACCCCTCTCTCTATGTTATTATTCTTATTGTTTCAGGTGCGCTGTGCTTGGTGCTGGATTTGCTGGCCTCTCCGTGGCTTGGCATTTGTTGAAGGTGCTCTTCAAAATTCAAATTCACGTCCTACAACTGTTCTTACTTTGTTGTGTTTTCTTGACCATTTGTTTTCTTTTCCACCAAATAATATTAGTCTGATAAAAATCGTAGCTTTCACACTCGAGTGCCCTATTAGTATACCCACAAATTGTTTCTCAAACGAAATGGTCTGTCAGCTATGATGCACCGACACGGGTACGGGTATCGGATACGACACCGGTACGACACAGGGATACGTCATTTCTTAAAAGATTAAGATACGGGTACGGCATGATTCGACATAACATATATATCAAAGATGGAGAAAATAGTTGGGTCATTCCATGATTAAGGGAGAAAAGTTGATAAAATACTTTTTATTTTCAACATTAGTCACTACAAACATAATAGAAGACCATAATTTATCAAATTCTTATGATATCCCGCTCATATTGGCACAAAAATTCAAAATTCAAAAATAAAAATTATAGAAAATAGGCTTCGGTAGTGTATTTGGAGTATCTGGTATCGGATATCGGTATCCGATACGGGCACGTATCCGAGACGGGTACGGCAGATATTTGGAAGTATCGGTGCTTCCTAGTCTGTCAGCAACTAATTTGATTTTTTTTTTTTTTTTGTGAAATTAACCTTGCAGCACAGCCCTAAGGAGTTGCATCTAAGAATTGACATTTACGATGAAGTGGGCATTGGGGGTGGTGCATCTGGAATTGCTGGAGGTCTCCTTCATCCTTATTCCCCGAAAGGTTTCTCCGTTTCTTACTGAAATATATTACATCCTATTTTGGGCACAATGGATTCTTTTCCTTTGAAGTCTTGTTGTTATGCTTACATTTCACTATGGAATTTGCTGATGGGTTAATGCTAATGTAGTCAAGCTTCTCTGGGAGGGTGCTCAGTGTTGGGAAGAGAGCTTAAAGCTAATGAGAATTGCTGAAGAAGCTAGTGTTTCCGAGGACTGCAAAATTGCAGAATCTGCTGACAATATGAAAGCTTTTGTAGCTCAGAAAAGGTTTTTTAGTTTGTTCTTGTTATAGAAACTGTTCAAAAAAGTTTTATTTTTCTTTCGAACTCTTCATATCATTCTTTATGTTTTGCCTGTGAAGGACACCCCCCCCCCCCCCCCACACACACCACTATGTGATTTTGTCTCCTCTGTTCAAAGATTATGCTATGGTTGTGCTTAGAAGTGATGCTTCTGGTATCTCCTCTATGGAGCAAAAGCATGTGGGTAAACTTTAAGAGTTTCTATGATTACCCGCTGCAACCTCAAAAATAAAAAAAGACTAGAAAAAAACTGCACTTCATTGTTTAATAGGAACCATGATACAAATAAATACAACTTATACATTTAAGGTTCACATACTTACATTTGTAATACATGAACTCCTCATTCTCACGAATTGAACTGTGGAAATACATGATATTGCCAAAATTTTATAGGAGAAATCACTGTTTTTTTTTTGCATTTTACACTCTATATTGGACTCTTAGAGTTGCTTTACACTGCTGATGAAATCAGCTAACTTCAGGGGCATCTTAAGACCAGCAATGGATATGAAGAATGTGACCAAATTGAATGATGTAATCTCTCTGATCTAATAGATTCCAGAAATCTTGGTTATTAGACTTGGGTTTCTTACTGATAATCAGCCTTTTACGTGATTAGAATGTCAAGACTTGCCTTCCTAGCTGCAGAGTAGAAACTCTTAATAAAGAAGAGGCTCAAAGTCTTGTTCCCGGTCTATGCTTACCATTCAACACAGCTTTCTATATGCCTGAAGCTCTAAATATCCATTCTCAACACTATCTTCAGGTTTGGATGAGTAATGCAATAAATTTGTTCTATTGTTTAATGTTTTGTTTTCCTTTTTTTCTTTGTGATTTTTATTCATTTTGATAATTTTATTAGGCACTTTACCGGGCATGCGAAAATTTAGTGAAAGAATCCTCTACTCTTGACTCTGGACAGAAACAACTCAGTTTGCACAAAAAATCTGTCCATAGACTTTCTGAGTTTGAAGGTAATAACACATTGCTATTCTTTTGGTCTTTTGTAATTTTATTCAGTGTGTTACTGTAAGCCTGCTAAAGTTCTGTAATGTCTGACTCGTTTTGCTTTCTTCTTTAAATTAAGTGAATGTAATAATTTAAATTTAGCATTTTTATGCAGGAAAAATGTAGCTCAATAAAAATGAGTAATCATAAATTATTGAAAGCTTGAATTTGCGACTTTCTGAAAAATCTTATTTTTTTCCACCTACGTCAAAATCTAATAGCCCTTTTGAGTGGGTAATTAAAAGAATTGGTGATAATGGACTCATCAACTTCAACTATATTGGTAAATTGGGGAAAACATAGGGAAAGAGGCTTCTGACACAAAGGATAATTGTATCTTACAACGAGGACAACTGTGAATCTGTAAATGTCGAATCACAAGGAGATGACTATAACACGAGAAAAGTAGGGAAAGAATTTATTTAGAGTGAGTTTAGGCAATACAGAATTATTGCAATTTTCTTTTGAATTAGTTGCCAGTGTACATCACTCCTCGACAGGAAATTATGGCATCATAACCTTCCCCATTCCCTTGTGATTGTTTCATTTAGTTATGCATGTATATTCACATTTTGGCATCCAAAAGGCATTGTTGGGCTGACCTGGTTCTATGCAATTCTTTTACGGCACATTAGTGAAAAGATGTATCTGTTTTTAACTGTCTAAACTGTCAAAGTGAAGTTTCTCATATTCCTATGCTAGTCATGCCAGGGGCTTTGTGATATTTTTGCTTGGCTTATTTGGTGATAGCTCATAGCTTATAAGTTAAGAAGCATGGATATGGGTACAGCAATTGGATACGACACCAGTACAATATGGATATTCAACATTTCTTAAAAGATTAGGATACGGGTACAGTAGAATATGGCAAAACATGCATATAACAAATTATATATACCATCTTATAGAACATAAAAGCATATAATTTTTTTTTAGAAAAGGGCCCTAAATCATAAGAAATAAAAACAGTAACACTTTTCTATTAAACGTCAACCAACCAATCCAAAAGCAGAATAATGAAATAGAAAATAAAAAACCATGCAAGAATAAAACAAAAACAAGTGACCCAAATCAAACTGGAACACAGCGGAATAGCAGGAGGAAGATGCAAGGCAGAGACATAGCGGAAGCCAAAGGTGAAGGCAAAGACGCAGCCTTGCAGGTGAAGATTGGGGCTGAAAAATTAGGGCTAAGGTAGTCTTTGGCTAGAGAGGCAGCCTCACAAGTGAAGACTGCATCTGAAAAAAAAGAAGGAAAACACATAACTTCAGTCCGGTACATGTTCCAGTACCAGAAATGTACCGTACAGCATCCTGAGAGCCGTACCGGTGCTTCATAGCTTATAAGTTATAAGTCATGAGCATACTTTCGGCAGAGCTTTTCGTTTTTCAACACTATGATTTAATATTTTTTCATGTCTCAGGGGAATATGATGCAGTGATCGTATGCCTAGGTGCCAAAGTGAACATGCTTCCTGAGATCTCTGGGAGGCTTCCTTTGAGGACATGTAGGGGTGTTATTGCACACCTGGAACTGCCTAATGATATAAGGTAAAGTTTATGTTCTGCCTTGCATATGCTATCAATCTGGAAAATCTATATTTGGGTACAGTTGATGTATTGTGAAATGAGTATTGAGCTGTATTCTGTTTCAAGAGCATTCTCTTTTGGGAAAAGGCCTTTCATGGCGTATGATATGCTATTGAGATTGCTTCAATGTCGTATCCCATTTATTTGAGAATTTTCTGGCGTTGTCTACCAGAGAAGGTTATCCTGAGCATGGACCCTCGATATTATCAGATGCATGGATTGCTGTTCAGGGTCCTCGTAATCTAAATGTGGGCTCAACGTGGGAGTGGAAATCCAGAAATTCATCACCAAATGTTTCAACTGATGAAGCTTCAAAAGCTCTTTTACAGCTTCTGCCAAAGGCATCTGCCATATATCCTGGAATAAAGGATTGGACTTTTACCGGGGCAAGAGCTGGACTGAGGGCAATGCCACCACTCACTTCCCTTGGATCACTTCCACTTTTGGGTTGTATCAATGATGTCATAGGCAGAAATCATACTTGTAAGTATTGGTTATTTGGAGGGCTAGGTTCAAGGGGATTGTTATACCATGGCTGGCTAGGTAATTTGTTGGCACATGCTGTGCTTTCCTGTAATGAAGAAGTAATTCCATCTGAGTTGACTTCTTGGAAGAATACTAAACCCAAGTTTTAGCATTCAACTATCAATATAGCATTGTTGAAGTTAGCAAGTAGATTTTCCTGTGGTTTGAATCTTGGGTAACTTCACTATGTGATGCATGAGGGAAGTTAAAATTGTTATTGGTTTTCCATATATTGAATGACATGCTCTCTCCAAACAGGCTAGAGCAACTCGTTGGATTCTGGAATTTGGTCATTATAAAAATTTCTAGCTGTAAGGTACTGTGACTTTTAAATTATGCCTTTTACTTTTTTAGGGTGTACTGTACACTTTTTACATTTTTGTTACACGTCGTTACTAGAATAGTAGAATTTATTATTATTATTATTATTTTTTAATATTATTTTGTCATTTCAATGAGTGTATGAAGTGTATTGTAAAATTTTTACTAATGTATTTTAGACTAAAGATGAGACAAGAAAAGAAACATCAGGAAAAGACAACGTTTTTGAACTTAATATGCAAGCAGTGGTAGTCTAGTGATTAGGATATATCAATCCAGAGAGACCAATGTAATAAGATGGAGAAGTACCAAAAAACAATGCCATTAGATGGAGGTTGATTTAGTTTGGTGTTGGAGACTTGGGAGTCCCAACCCTAAAAATTACCAAACAGATCAGTTTAATGAGTACAGATAAGTGAAAATTATAATAAAATTAATAAATGATAAAATCTATAATAATATTTATAATCAAAGAATTAATAACCATTTAATATATAATTGTTCAAAACAAACGTAATTATTTAGTTTTTATTTGTAAATATTGTTATGGTTTAGTCCTTTATTATTATGCTCCCTAAAGAAAACCACAAGAACAAGAATATCCAAATGTAAACAAATTCTTCTTTATCTTTGGGCGGGATGTTGTTGTACAACTTATTTAACATATCATTACAGAAGAAACAATATTTATGGAAGAACTATTTATTTAAGAGTTTAGTTATTTATGAATAGATCAGTAATAATTTTAGTTGAAGACTGGATCATGATCAATTATCTGTATACAGAGATACGGAAGCACTTTTTTTTAATAATAGAATTAGGAGTCAGAGCAGTTTGGATAAGCTTATAAAAAATGGACTTTTTTTGTATACTTTTTTTTAGTAGACTTTTTTCTAAAGAAAAATTTATTTTATATTTGGATACAATGTTTGTGAAGTACTTTTAAGTAAGAAGTATTTGTAAGTTTGTTTAGATAAAAAAGAATAAAAGAGCTTTTTTATAGCTAAATTACTAAAATAAAAGAAGTAGAGTTTACAAGGGGAGAAAAAAGAGAAGACAAAAGATATAATTTTTAATAAAAACAAAGGATATTTTTATCAATAAATTATATTAAAAACTACTTTTACTTGTCCTTTTTTCAAAAACTGAGGATCACAAACTTCTAAAAGAAGTGGTAATTGAAGCTTTTTTTTTTTAATTTCTACTTTTTTTAAAACGTTCAAATTATTTTCTTTTTTTCCTCGCATATGAAAAAGCCATATAATCTATAACAAATTTCATCCATATTATTACATAATTTTATCACCTCTATGCTAAGCGACAGTTTCATATCCTCATAACAATGAGAGTAAAAATCTTTGGAATAATTTTTTTATAAAAGTTGTATGGAAAGCCCATCTCTCAAATTTAAAAGAACTACAAACTGAATGTAAGAGAAAAAGGAGGAGAAAGTTAAACACAAGTAAAGATATATTTATCCATCTGCTCTTTTAAGCTCTGTCTCTGATCTCATCTTCATTAATAGCCTAAGTAGCTTCTTTTACAAATATGAATCGGCTCTATTTTCATCCATTGGAATATTTTTAAACTGTGTAGTGCTGTTGGATCGTTTCGATGTCAAGACCCTTCAACTTCACCACAGATTCAACATGTCCCTTGAGCGTGTGGAGTTCTCTCAGCCTGCAAAACATGATATTATCAGATAAGCATTACTTTGTTAGATTCAACTTCAGTTACTTCACCACATGTTGTGTGCTAATTCACAATAATCACATCATTAGATGCATTCTTTTGCAGGTAAGTTTGGGATATTGAACCTGGCAGCCTCAGCACGTTTCTTGGCCTGCTCAGCAATATCAGAGTGCTCATGGTGGTTGTTCTTGTGGGCTTCAGGAACTTGAAGACCGTGCAGTGTGCGCTGAGCCACGGCCCATTGAGCTTCCCTCTCTCCCCTTCCGTAGTCCTTCTTTGTTGTGAAAGCAGTCTGCATCAACACACACACACACACACACAATGGTTGCAGTGAGCAATGATAATTGAGCAAAAAAGACTACAAATAAAAGAAGCAAGCTATGGCATTTCACAATATCATAAACTTGTTCTGGACCTTGTTTTGGAGCATGTTATCCCAGGCCCTGCCTGTCAGTCCCAAGCGGATGAAAAACTTGAGGATGTCAAGAGGGATGTAGGTAACAATGCTGTAGATCCAGATTACTCCAGCCCATCCCCACCCAATTCCGTTGATTCTGGCAAAGTCCCAGTGTGCATACACAGCAATGACAGTGGCCACCTAAGTTCAGCAATTGCCAAGTTAAAACCAGATATATTTCACAATGATGAGCTTTTTGAAGACAGATTTTCAGAAAGTGGTTGGTAGAAACTAACCAGCTGTGCAGCAAGGAAGGCTCCAACAAGCAATAAACCAGGGCGTTCAAAATATGACCAGCCCCTTGACCTGGTCACAAAGATGAGTGCTTGACTAATAATACTCACTTGAAGGTAGAGAGCTGAGTTAAGCTGCTCCTCGCTGTCTGCAATTGGTTTGACACCAAAAGTATTCTGTAGGGGGAAGAAAAAACACACTTTCATGTCATAATTCTATAATGGGTGTTTTCTACAGCTAGAAAATTCGGCCTGAATTACTTACAGTGAGGAAGTCAGAGTCATGAACGAGATAGAAGAAGACCACGGTCATGATGGCCATGTAAGATCCAAGAACAACACCGGTGGCAAAGATTTCTTTAAGCTTCCATGAATCAGGCAAAGGTGATGGCTTCACCCTGTCCTTGGAGATGGTCA
Organism: Styphnolobium japonicum; assembly: GCA_023212625.1. NCBI lineage: Eukaryota > Viridiplantae > Streptophyta > Magnoliopsida > Fabales > Fabaceae > Styphnolobium > Styphnolobium japonicum. The sequence goes on from JALBWW010000003.1 coordinate 22,643,416, forward strand.
TGATGGTCCCATCGTTCAAGATGGCGATGATCAGGACCATGAAAGGTGAGAAGTCAAACTTCCAGATTAGAGCAACGAGCAGGAATCCAAGCACAATACGGATTGTGATGGAAACAGCATAGATTGTGTAGTTCTTCATCCTCTGGAAGATGGCCCTGCTTGTCAACACAGCACTCACAATCACACTAAGTCCAGGCTCAGTCAAAACAATGTCTGAGGCACTTCTGGCAGCGTCAGTTGCATCAGCAACTGCAATACCAATATCTGCCTTCTTGAGTGCTGGGGCATCGTTCACACCATCCCCAGTCATTCCACAAATGTGTTTCCTCTCCTGCAACCTCTTGACAATCTCATACTTGTGTTCTGCATATATAGCACATATCAAAACTCAGTTTTTTGTTGTTGGCCTTATGCAATTTACTTTTTCATATGGTGTTTAGCATAAACTAGACTAATCTCATTACCAGGGAAGACTCCGGCAAATCCATCAGCCTTCTCAATGAGTTCATCAATTGGGATTGCTGCAATGGCCTCATCCTTGTTCTCTCCAAGGAGGGAGGATGAAGGATACATGTTGGTGCCCATTCCAAGCCTGCGACCTGTTTCTTTCCCAATGGCAAGTTGGTCACCAGTGATCATCTTAACATTGACACCAAGGTCAAGAGCACGGCGAATAGTCTCTGCACTGTCATGCCTTGGAGGGTCAAAGAGGGGCAAGAGACCCAAGAACTCCCATTCATCTCCTGCGCTCTCCTTGGTCTTTTCTGAAACAGTCTGTGAAGAAAGAGCAAAAAAAAAAAGTATAATGTAAATGTTAGAGAATTTCCTCATTTTGATTTCTAGCAATAGATTCATGTCCTCTTATATTAGACCAGACCCTTTACTCACCTGGCGAGCAACACCCAATGAACGCAGACCACGCTCAGCAAACTGATCAATGATGTCATGGGCCTTTTTCCTTGTCTCTCCCTTGAGGTCACAAAGGTCAATAATCTGATATGGAAATGGGTAGTCAGATATCAGAAGTGATATATATATGTTATTTTTTCAAAGAATAAATATTACATGGTAATTCTAATGCTATATCGATGCATATGAACAAATATGCCTTACTTGCTCAGGAGCACCTTTGCTGCTTCTGTGCCAGTCGCCATTGCTGTCAATGTAGGTAATAGCAGTGCGCTTTTCCACGGGATTGAAGGGCAAGAAATGCACCTCAGTGATTCCTGCTCTTGCCTGAGAGATGTCATAACAGAGACCAATTGACAAAGTTAGGCCACTTGGCACACTTCACGTTTAACACAAACTATGTTTCATAAAAGAATATTTCAGTTTGAATCATAGTACCTCCTTGGGGTCGCCCAACATTCCAACAATTGATGCATCAATGGCATCCTGGTTTTCAATCCTAGAAGCCCTGGCAGAATATAAGACAAGGGTGTCCTTGTCCACACCAGTGGGGAACACCTGCATTCACAAACAACCCATGATTAAAATGAAGGAAGCTTTTGGTTCAAATGCATCTTCACGCTGTTGTTTGTCAATAATAATATTCTAATAAAATACTCATGAAACATTTATTGTTATTATATTATTTAAAATTCATAAATTTTAATAAATTTTTATGTAAATATTTATAAATTAGTAATACATACAAAATTGAAAAATGTTGTTTTAGAAATTTAAAATTGAATATTTAATTGTTATGTACAACTAAATAAGGATATCACACGTGTAAATATGGAAAATAGTATATTAAACATGAGAATCCTAAATTTCTATGCATCTTATTACTAGGCATCTTAGAATATTTGCAGATCTAAGATATATCATATATGTGTACATAGACCCTTTAATGAGAGGTGTTGATTCATTATCATATTTTGGGCAAATAAAATCTTTAACGTGGGTCACTAACCTCAATCAAGTTCTTGTCCACAGTAAGCTTATTAAGGGTGAGAGTTCCAGTCTTGTCACTGCAGAGAACATCCATCCCTGCCATTTCTTCAATGGCTGTCATCCTCTTGGTGATGGCTCCTTGCTCAGACAGGCGGTGAGACCCAATAGCCATGGTCACAGACAAGACTGTTGGCATGGCAATTGGGATACCTCCGATGAGAAGCACCAACAAATTGTCAATGCCATCTCTGTATGCCCTCTGCTGGATAGGGTACATGACAATAATCTCAACCAACATTCCCAAAGCGATTGAGCAGATACAGAAGTTACCAATGGATGTCAACACCTAATACAAGCCAATCAAATATACAAGGATTAGTCCAAAGTTGGATCATAATGAGCACTCTTTTATAAATCACTTACTTAAAGCTGAAGATAGGATACCTTTTGGAAGTGACCAACATTGTTGGTGCTGTCTACAAGGTGTGCAGCCTTACCAAAGAAGGTATGGACACCAGTGGCGATCACAACAGCCTCAATCTCACCTTGTTTGCAGGTGGAACCAGAGAAGACCTCATCACCAGGGTGCCTGGTGACTGGCAAGGACTCGCCAGTGAGGGCAGACTGGTCAATCTTGAGGGGATCTCCCTCCAAGAGACGGGCATCAGCTGGGACAATATCTCCCAACTTGATGCTGATCACATCTCCTGGTACCAAAATTGCTGCATCCTGTTCACTCCATTTCCCATCCCTCAACACCTGCAAATTGGTTTCTTCTTGTTAGCTGGTGCATATGAAATTTATATAGAGCTGTGTTTATAGCAATCCAAGGATCATGAAAATGAATGAACAAATGTTACCTTGGTTTTGGGTGCAAGACCAGCCATCAAAGCGGCTGCGGCATTGCCTGCATTGTTTTCCTCAATGAAACTGATGGTTGAGTTGATGATAAGCAACACCACAATACCAGTGAAATCTTGCCAGTCCGGTGGCTTGCCCTGTTATATTTAGAAGTTCTTGTCAGAGAACGACAGAGAGAAACACATAAACACAGAGATGAGTGATTTGTAATTACCCCTCCATTGGCCAATACAATGGCCATGACAGCAGCACTCTCCATAACCCATGATAGTGGATTCCACATAAAACCCAAGAATTTCAGGAGCTTGCTCTCCTTTTTCTCCTCTAGCTTGTTGGGACCAAAAATTTGGAGCCTCTTCTCTCCATCATCGGATGTCAGACCCTCTCTGGTACATTTTAGCTGCTGAAACACTTCCTCAACTGGAATGTTTTCCTGCACATATACATTCAATGTAACAACTTGTTATAACAACGAACGGGAAAGAGAATTATAAACTGACAAAACATGCCAATAAAAAGGAAAACAAAATGAGACGTATTGAAATGAAAACAAGGGAAAACAAATGCTTTGCATTTTGGCTTAGTTGAAACAAATTTAAAATCCTTTTATCAAATTTCATATAGAATACCATGCGAGGAGAAGAAAGAAAACACATGACATGCAGTGCTGTATCTAATTGATAAGAGGGTGTTTTCATTTTCTTACAAGATCCACATTCTCGTTCTTGAGGTCTTCAAATGAGATGTCAGATGCCATGATGAAAGAAAGAAAGCCGTCAGAGGTGAGCTCTCTTCCTAAGTCTTTTTCTTTTTTTTCTTTACTTTATTTTTTTTTTATCTACCTTCTTTCAACGTGCTCTCTAGGCCTCTACCTCCCCCATAGGCTGTAGAAGAGGTAGAAAGAAAGAGAGAACGAAGAAAAACAACAGAGTGATGATATCTGCTATACGAAGGTGACAGCAACTATGCCCTGGTTTGCCCTCTATTTTATAGTGGACGTTGGAGACAAAATAGGCAACCTATGATTGCCCGGGCAATGCTATAATTGTTGACCGCTTACATGCTGGTTCGGGTTCCTCGGAGGTGTTTGTTTCAGTTGCATGGCTTTTGTGGCTCGCCAAACTCCCCGGTATTTCCTGTGGTATCGTGTCAGATGTATATTTGCTTGTACAACCATTTGAAACTGTGCACTTTAGTTTCTTTGTTGGTTGGTGTCTCTTACATGCCAAATTCAGGAAACGACTAATAAGCCAGTAATTACAGACATAATAACAAGGGTATGTATGCTGCAACTTAAAAATTACAATATGATATCACCAGGTTGTAGAAAGAAACTGAGCCATCAGCCATCCCCTTGCCCTCCTAATGGGGAGGAAATGCAAGCTTTGTACCAACTCACCAACCCTTAAAAAGCTCATTTTATAAATATATACAAATTCAAACATCTTTTTCTTCTCAATTTTTTTGTTTTAAGAATAGCTTGTTTGGTAAATTTTATAATAATGGAATAATTATTTTAATTTTTAATATTGTGTCTCTTTGCATGAACGGTTCTCCAAATATGACTTACGTATTCTGGTTAGGGATGGCTATTTGGGCCTAACTCAAGTACTAATTTAAAGGTGATGTAAGATTTGGATAGAGATCATTCAATCTTTGTAAGCCAACAATTATAACTACAAAGTCAATTGAATTTGAATATCCACTATCCTAATCATATACATGCTATAAATACGAGTTTGGTTGTCTTATTTAAATGGGTGATAGATCCGGCTACATATATATACATATAAAGGAGGTATATGACTTAAGACAAAGCAGTTTAATTGGAATTCAATTCCGAGAATTTGGTATCACTTGAACTAAGACTCTTGTGTGGGTACCTAGTTTAAATTGTTTTTATGCAAGTTTAGATTCGGGTGGTATATATTTTTACCTGTTTATCCCAATACTCGTATACTTTTTAAAAATAAATTTTTTATATAATAAAAATAAAAATTATTATTTTAAATTTATTATTTAAATTCACGTCCAAATACAAAGTGCTTAAATATTATTTGGGTTTAAGACTTAAACCCAACGCATTTTACATCATTAATTCTAATGAGAAGACCATGTTACAAATAAAGGTTGTGCATGAATTCCCTCCACCCCCCCCCCATTATTTTACTATTTTTAGGAGAGGTAAAAAAAGCATGATCCTGATAACCGAACTAGAACAGCTGGTTTAATGGGAAACTAATCACCCCTCCAGTTTCGGTTACTTAAAAAAACGTTTAACATGAAAACCAATTAAAAATTAGTGAATTGGTTAGCCTCAATCGGTCCAATTTAATTCACTCATCCATTTTTTTTTAATTCTTACTAATCCAAATAATGTCATTTTAATATGAAAACTGAATGTAAGTCAATCTAAAAAGAATTTTATATGAAATACTTAAACTTGGATTGTACATAAACTTGAAAATTAAATATATAGCTGATTGTATATCTCTTTGAACTGAAATTGAAATATTTTTTTAACTAAAATAGGTTATTATACTATTACTAAATGCTTTGGACTCTCAAAAAATAAGTTGTAAACTATTTTTTATCATCTATGTTATTTTTTATAATTTTTATTTGTTTAATTAGTTTATAATATATATATATAAATTATTAATTATACTCCGATTCAACAGATCACGGTTCAACCACGTTGAATCATTAAATTTTAAATTAATTTTTTGACCTATTCAATTTTCAGAAGCTTGAAAAAAAACAATATCGACACTCACAAGTATTTTTTATTATTTGGTACTAGGTCCCTTTGGAGCTTAGGGAAAGTCCCGTCATTGGGATAGGACCAAAGGGATCCCTATTAGGGAATTCAAGGGAGGGGAAAAAAGAAGGGGATGTTCCATCGGGAGTTTGAATCTCCCACCAGAAACTTGAGCAGCAATGTCCTAACCAAGTGAGCTGGACCAACACCCACATGTTTAAATCCGACTCCAGATAGTTCCCAAATGAGATTTGGATTATTTCATATGTCACGTGTATTCACATGACTAAGTCTTGTGACTTTTTATCTACTAGAGTTGTTAACAATTAAACATTTGCTGACAATAAAATAAAATAAAATAATAGAAAACTTAACAAAACAATTTAACATCATATAGGGTTATAACCAAGGTTCTGAAAATCGAACTGTCATAGAACTGATTCAAGGTTTAATGGTTCAACTGTGGTCGAATTGGAGTATAACTAAATAATTTAAATATATATATATTATACTAATTAAACAAATACAAAATTATAAAAAACAACACATGATAAAAAATAATTTACACCTTATTTTTTGAGAGTCAAAAGCATTCAGTAACAGTATTATAGCCTATTTTTATTTAAAAAAATTCTAATTTTAGTTCAAAGAGATATACAATCAATTATACATTCAGTTTTTAAGCTTATGTACAATCTAAGTTAAAGTATTTCATATAAAATTCTTTTTAGATTGACTTACATTTAATTTTTAGATCAAAATGACATCATCTAAATTAACAAGAATTTAAAATATATAAAAAAAGAACCGGTTGAAAATAATTGGATCGGTTTGGATTGACTGATTCTTGACCGATTTTCAGGCTAGGCGGTTTTTTGGAGTGGACCGGACTAGTAAGGTGACCGGTTCCCAATTCAACTGATTGAACTAGCCGATCCGGTCTGATTTTCAGATCATTGGTTACAACTATCATATTCAAGGTAACATTAGGTAACTCAACTTGGGACACAAAGTTAATTCAAACGGTAAATATCAAAGCACTTCACTTGTAAGACTTAAATTTGATTCCGGCTATCTACAATTTCCCTTTAATAGGTGAACAAGGGTTCATTCAATTAGTAAGGATTAGAACATTTTACTAGGCTTATATTTAATCCTCATTGCCAATAATCCCCTTTGATAGGCAATTTATATGTATCTTTTGTAAATTTTCACTGAAACTTTTGACATGTCTTATTTTTTAAATGAGGTAGCCTCTCTTCCCCTTAACTTTTTCCTTACGCAAAAGAGAAAAAAGAAAATAATGGTAAGTGACTTTGGCTACTAGGGATTTGGTATTATTATGAAACTAAACTTGGAAATCCCAGTTACTTAATTTATAAGATGTATTAACCAGTCAACAATGTAACTATTATTTGTTTGAACTCGTCTTTTTGTTGGTTGAGGAATTTGGCTCTATTACATTAACAAAGGCTACACAAAAATGCCATTGTCATAGTGTAATACAACATCCTAATTATTTATTGATTGCTATTTGTACTGTGAGTGCTTCAACCCTCAACCCAAAATTTCTCACACCACGTAGAATTACAGCCAATGGTTCTGATCCCCGTCAGCTAATAAATCCATGCAGATTCACATTTATGAAACATGATTTTCTAATTTTGCAGCGTATTTTGAGATATCTATTTGCAGTGAAGTTGGATGTAAGAAATGTCACATCCCTGTCCAATTTCTCTGTCAATTAGAAATTATAGCAACAACGGAGTTGAAGATCCTTAGACATGATTTTCCGTCTACTACTGTATATGAGACTACACATGCCATGAAAGGAACACAAGTGACTAAGGACCATAGCATCGAAGTATCAGAGAAGAAGCAACTGCTCCATAAGGCTCTGGCTGATCATAATTATAAGGCGATAATGGAGTGAGCGTTTGACATATCAGCTAATCAAACCCTTACATATAATATCACTGAAAAAATCATCTTTCCACATGCTCCACAGTACAATTATGGAAATATAAATAAAACCAGCTCATCCAAAGTCCCTTTAGTTAAACTTAAAACATCTAGTATACCAACAAAATATGTACCACTTGAACCTTAACATTCAAATGTCGTATATATAACAAGTTTGTTTCCTTCAACAATCACAGGCACTTTCTCCACCGGATATGATGTTCAACCCTATTTTTGTTATATTAAAAAAAAACATGAGCATGCCAAAAGGCATTTTATGAGATAGTAGCCCACTTATTACCCTAAACCTTCTTGCTTAATATTCGAAGTCATTTTGGAATCATGCCGCTTGCACCGTCTATCTCCAATTGACCCTTATGACTGATTAATCTCGGCTGAATTCTAGTTTCTGTCTTTATACTGATAACATCCTACATATGGGATGGACTAATCCCCCAGTCTTGCTATAAGAATCTTACCAATTAACTTTAAATGCAAAAAAATGCACTACCGGTATTCAAATCAAAGTGATGTAAAACAAGGTATCTACAGTAAGCATGCCTGAGCAGTTGTGCAATTTGTATTGGTGAAATCTCACAATATACATGGCACAGTTACTGTACCTATACATCTAAAATCACTACTCTGACATATATGCATCCAGTTGCTTCAGCCAAATCAAACAAGACACGGAGTATAATTCCCAAATTCATCAAAGATAGTACAGTTGCTGTTGCTCCGAAAGGAACTATCATGAATCATAGATTATGCTGATTCAGTTCGTAAACAAGCATAATGTATGCTTAGTTGTCGAAGTAGATAGCGTATTAAAAGTCATAATAAACAAGACCCCCTCAGACAGAAGGAAATTGGTAAAGAAAATAATGGTCGACTAATGTTCCATCGTGTATGCATACATATTGAGGCAGATAGCCCCTAGTATACAAGTTCTGACCAGACAGTAGGAAATTGTGGAAACAATGTCCTACTGCTGTCTAGGCAGAATTTGCATACCAAGACATTTACTAGGCTATCTGCATCAAATGCACTGTGCACATACATACTATTTCTCCAGCCAACACTCACAAAACAGAGAACAACCACCAGATTTCCACTGAAATGGGTTTTCAATTGGAAAAGTGACACTTTAATGCAGGTCGGTCAAAAATGTTCCATTTCACTTCGTGCGTTGAATTAATTAACTAATAATTTATCTATAATTAATCAATAATTTATTTTCAATATGTGATATTTGATTAATTATAAATAGATTATTGATTAAATTAGTTTAATTCTTAGTTAATTTAATACATGAACTGAAATGAAATACTTTTTGACTAAGCCACACTAAAATGTCATTTTCCCTTTTCAATTTTCATCAACCATATGCATAGCCGGTGGAAAAAAAAAGAAAGGAAAAAAAAAAAGAGCACCAGCAACAAATCAAAATCACTATCACAGTTTCACATTTATGGCAAAAAAAAAAGAGTTATCAATGACGGAAAAGCTCTACTATTGACCCTTCCGTGTCAACACATATTCAAAGCTACAATCTTTCCATCTCTATAAAACTAAAAAAACAAAAACCGCTTAAAACAACCACGAGTCACATCGCAGGTTCGTCCGCCTTAAAATCCGAGTTTGGTGCGACGCCAGTGCCTGCGCTTAGCATTATACCTGAACAGACAACAACCGAACGAGGCATAAGTACAAATTTTATATTCTGAAATTCCTACGAACAAATTAATGAAGTTGGCGGAACCTGATGGTGTTGTCAGTCCTCATTCGGATCCAGTAAGGGATGGGCCTGTTCTGCCTCATCTTCTTGGCGAGCTTCTTCTTGATCCTGAAGGTCTTGTGGGAAGGCTACAAAATCAAACACCACATGTCAGAGCAGATAACCTAACTTTGCAATAACCACAGACACACCTATCGATTCTTTCTTACCATTTTCGCTGCCAATTATCGAACACGCGAAACAAGAACAAGCCGCAGCAGCAGATCACCAAATCTTCCCCACTGAAACCCTAGTCCAGGGATAGTGCCTTTTACAGTGGCTCAGGCACGGTCATTGGGTTGAACTTGGACCGGGTTCGATCCTTTTAGTTGCTTATGGCCCGTCAAACTATTGGACTATATAGAATCAATTAATAAATTATAGGATAAAATGCATTTTTATCCCTTCATTTAGTAGAATAATTACACTTTTTACTTTAATTTATATAATTCAACACATAACATCTCAATTCTAACATTTTTTATTTATTAAAATCAATTAACATGAATGGGCAATAATCCTCTTCGAACCTGTTTGGAGATTGAAGGCACATTAACTTGGATATCCATTGGGTTCCCTCTTAAGTTCGGCCCTTCTCGTTGCCTTATTAGTACTCTGTATGCTGCTTCTTTTGTTGCCACTTTCATGGTGACAAGCTCCACGAGATAAGTCCCAAAATTCTTACCCATCGCATGCCCATGTTAGCCTCCAATGTATCAAAGGATCACAATTCAAGTGCATAAGACAACACCGGTAGTACCTCCATTTATTTATGCACGTGTCTTCTTGTGTGTGTATGTTTCCCCCCTCCCCCCTATTGTTTTGGTAATAATAATAGGTTAAATTAGTCCGTATAAACTTATAGTTTTATGAAAAAGTTCATATAAGTCTTTATTTTAAAAATTTGTAATTGATTCTTTATAGTTTTAAAAATAAATTTAATTTTAATTCATTGTCAATATAATATTTTTTTATACTGTTATTTAATCATGTGCTGACATATTATTAAAAAAGTCAAATTTTCTAATTAGTTATTATGATAGTTAACTTTTTTAATAATTTGATAATATATGATTGAATGAGTGTAAAATTTTTTTATATTGATAATAAATGAAAAATTAAAAATTTTAAAAATTTTTAATTAGGTTCTTGAATCTAACTTATTATTAGAGCACCGTTATAAATTTCTATGATAGATTCAGGGACCCAACTATTTTCTTTAAAAAAAATAATGAAACTCAATTATAAACTTTAAAAATATAAGAACCTATTTGACTCAATTATTGACTTTACTGAAAATCTATATTCAATTGAGTTATCAATTTGAAGGTGACCTTAGCACAATAGTTAGTAAAAAGAAAAAAAAATTATAATTATTTTGACTTATTTTTTAAATATAAAAGTTTTATTTCACTTTTTTTCTTTTTAGTTTCTTTAAGAACCATGTATTGATTAGACATGTAAGTCTATGACATCGTATCCGTACATATTATAAAGCAAAACATTTCTTGGACATATGCCATATTCTCATGAAAAGTTTTTCTGCCCAAAATAAGGGCAACAAAGTAATTTTAATTTTTCTTCTGACCAATCACTTACATAAAAAAAACTCCACTACATAAATGTCACTCTGGATGGCAGTTATTAAAAACTCTTAAAAGGAGAGTATGGAAGTAATTTAAAAAATACGTTTATTACCTTCGTTGAAGAATACATCACTCCCCATATCCCATTATCGGTGTCATTTGCTTCAGTCGTATTAGAGATGCTTCATGAGTTCTCCTACTTGCTTAGCCTCAGACCAAGAGACGCATATGATTAAGTGTATCACATAAGCTTTGTTTTCTTCTCTCTAGCAAGACTCTTCCTCTCCCCTTTCACGTGAGTTTCCTTCCTCCTCAAACGCACATTTTATTGTTTGCCCAATATTTTGCGAGCGTCTCTGCTCATCTATGCTAGAATTTATAACATGCATATTTTTTCCTTTTCTTCTTTCTACAGAAAGAAACGCCTTTTGTTACCAAATTTGAATTCATTTGCTAGATTAATGTCATCGTCTTGAGGCAATGTTTTAATGATTATGGATTTCTATGCATTGGAACTATGATATGCTTTAATGAAGGTCAGATTTATTTATTTTTCCATTGTGATGGATACCCTAATTATATTTCCTAGCGTCTTCTTTAGTTCTTCTTCTACAAATTATTTAGGATTATTTTGCTTTTAATCTTTTAATTGGTTCTTTGTCTTTTTTTCAATTTCTTTTTTCAATCATATTAGCAAAATATTGGAATATTAAGGTTAGAGTCTTTTGTTTATGGAGTTAACTCAGTTTTGACCACAGTTATTAAACTCAGATTGGTAGTCGATTTGGTTAGGGTATTAAGTCAATGAGTCACTGGTTCAATCAGTAAGTCACTGGTCGAACAGTATAAAATTAAATAAATAAATAAATATATATATATACACACTACATATTATGATATTTATCATTATAAATAATTAAATTATTTTTATTTTGAGAGAAATGATGACTTTAAGGGAAAAAAAGTTTAACCCTTAATTCATAAAAAAAAACCATAATATTTTCAATAAAATGCTCATAACTCAAAAAATAAGTTTTCTTTTTGAAAAATTAGGATCGTCATGGTGTAGATATCAACAAGTTATATGAAATAGATAAATAATTAGTTTAAATCGAACAAACGAGTCAAAAGTTATAACTTCTCAAAGTTTAAGAGTTTTTTTTTAAAAAACAAATTCATGACCCAGCTAGTTCACAAGTTCAACCAGCTAAGTCACCGGTTTTATGCCCAAACCGACCTAGTCGAACCAGGTCTGAAGAACATTTGATCTAAATGGTTACTCGGACCAGGTACTTGGCTAGTTCATCAGTCCACCAGTCGGTCCGATTCGATTTTAATAACTATGGTTTTGACAACTTCCTAGTTATGAACTCGCGGAGATGGTTTTGCTTGATGAATTTGAGTTCTAAGTATTTTGTTTATATCTTGATATTTATTTTTCTTTGCTCCCAATGTTTACCTTTTTTCTTCTCATCTCATTTGCATATATGGGTGCATGTATCACCCATACTCTTTCTTTTATCGTAGATTACTTTTCTCTCTACAAAGCCTACAAGAAGATGAATATGAAATTATCTCCGAGAGAATATCTCAAACGGCAGGATTTAGGTTTCAATATTTCATGCCAAAACATCATAATCATCACACTACATTGTCATATATAATTGTATAATTTAAACAGGCATGAAAAGCCAAGAATTAAAACATTTCATAAACTTTTGTTCTTGACTAATGCAATTATGAAGTAAACAATCAAGAGGAAAACTTAACCGCTAACCTCAGAGATACAACACGCAAGCTTGTATATTGAGTGTCCATAGCTCGCAAAATAGTTCTGATTATGCAACTAAGAATTTTGAATTTGGAGTCTAATACTCGTGAAATTGAAGCAAACTTTCTTTTCATAATATATTAGCACAAGACTGAGGTTTAATTAATAATCATACAAAAAAGTGACATCACAACCACAAACTAAATTCACAGCAACCCAAACTAAAATGTTCAACGTATCCATGCCAAGAAACATGTAATCAACGATTTCAAAATTACAAAACCAATAATTGGTATAAATAACCAAAATTTAATTTTACAATCAAATAATATTCTGACAGTACATAATATATGATACTTTTAGAGTATGTCAAAACAACTTTTTTCAATTAAAAGCTATTTTATATAAAAACTATATTATTTATTTAAAATGTGTAAAATTGATTATAAGTTAAAATTATTTTTATATAACTAAAAACAGTTTTTTTAAAAAGTTTGTATTTGGAACTTTTAATATTTGATTATAAATTATTTCAAAAACTTTGATAGATAAATACTCTTTTGTCCTCAACTAAATAAAATTTTCAATTATTCCATATCTCTTTTAGTAATTTAATACATAAAAGTGATTCTTTTATACAATCTAAACAAAATTCTTTATCTTAAAATCGATTATGAACTAACATATCCAAACATAAATTAATTTTCTTATAATTAATTTTTTAAAAATCAATTATACATATAATCAATTTTTAACATAATCATTTTTTCACAATTTATCCAAACACATACTCAAACTTTGACAATTACTCATAAAATTAGCTATATTAGACTAAGATTGGTGAAACGAGATGATTTGGTCCTAATACCAAATTATTCAGATCTCCATTCCTAAAAGTAAGGGTTTGTGTTTGTGTGCGGGTATATGTGAGTGTGAGTTTAACATGTCAAGTTGGCCTATCCCGTCATGCTTTTGTAGTGGGTTGCGCTAATGATTCAACAACCAATATAAGGTAAGTCAAGTAACTGCTCCTATTTGAGCTTCAAGCCGAGTCAACCCACCAAAAAACATTTTCTTCCTATTTACTTTGATTGGTTTGGGTTTTTGACAATTTATTTAATTTCTTGTTAAGTTTCTCAATTATTTTATGAATTTTTTTTTAGTATTTCTTCATAATTTTTCATTTAGGTGGGTTAATCTATTAAACCCGCAATCTATGGTAGGTTGGGCTGAGTTGGAATTTTTCAAATCCGTAGACCAAATGAGCTGGCCTTTGTCCACCTTGTTCAGACTTTAGGAGTGTGAGTTAAGAAATTACTATATGTAGGAGAGTAATTATTCTCATTGTGCTTAGTTTAAATGTTTATAAAATCTAATAACAAACATGATCACAATGGGATAAATCAAAAGATACACTATAATATTTAGTATTTAACTAACTGAAGTTTTAGAAAAGTATTTAACTATGCTAGTGATTAAATAATCCAACATAATTAACTGGACAGTTTTATATTTTAGTGAGTAATTTATTCGTGCACCTCTTTAAATAATTTATATTTCTGCTTACAAAAAAATTTAATTTATATTTCATATTTTGCATAAAATCATGAATTATCTTAGTTACCTTTAAACCACTGAACTTGAATTTAGACATTTAGTTGTCAAGTAGGGAAACTGGTTAAAGGGAAAGAAAAAGGTAATAACAACTGTACTTACAAAATTTATTACTTTTATATTTTAAAATATAAATTTAAAAATATCACGTGTGCGCTTGTCAACAAACTAGTTATTAATAAGTATGGATCAGTTTGATTTTATGGTGTCTCTAATATGTAAATTATTATCTAACCCATTATGATTCGGTAAGCGGTGAGTGGTTTTTAGTTTATAGTAGGTGATAAGTTTAAACTATCGGATTCCCATTGTACTAAAAATAAAATAAATATAAAATTATTATCTAAACAAAAAGACACTGTTATTAGTAGATAGTTACTTGAACAAGATATCACAGTGTAAAGATAAAATTTAATTTTAGAGCATGAAAAAAAAATTCACATTTAAAAACTGAGCCTAATTAAATTGACTTTAAGCTGCAACATATTAAACAAATTGAAAAAGTTACTTAAAAGTAAGAGTGATGGAAAATTATGCTTTATTGTTTAATTGTAATGACAATTTTTTTTTTGGTAAAATTTGCAATGACAAATTTATTTTCTCTCTTTGGTTATAACATTTAACTTAAAATTAGTAAAAAAAAACAAATACTAAGTGGGAGAATTCCCTTTCTATAATGATATATATATTAACTTTTTTATATCCCTAATTTATATCAATATTTATTTATCTATATTTTATACATATAGTAAAATTGAAGTAAGCTTAACAAATTTCATTAATGATCCTTTAAGTAGTTAAAATTAAAATCCCCCTCATTATTTTAAGAAAGTTACAATGAACACTAACTAATTACATGTATTATGCACTTAGGTAACAGAAGAGGATAGATGATACAGTGGAGGATCGAATTTTTGATATCATCATTACACTTCATTCTTAGAAACTAAGACTAATACTAGTTGACATATAATCTTGTTGACTCTAAAAATATAAGGGAAGTATTATTTGAGAACCCTAAACTTTTTATAATAAATCAATTGAGGGACTAAACTTTTATTACTAACAATTAAGGAACTCAACTTTCTTAAAAAATATTCTATTAATAAAATGTTAAAAATACAAAAATATCTAACTTGATATATGAAAACAATTTATAACATGAAATAAAGACATGATATATATAACCTAAAAATGGTTTTCCAATTGATAAATATTATCAAAATATATTTCTATTAAAGTTAAGGTCCTTAATTGGTTATTATTATTTAAGAGTTGAGGTCCTTAATATATGGGTTATCACATCAAAGTTGAAGTCCTTTGTATAACACTTTTATCAAAATACACTATATATTTTATCATGAGTTCCAAAAGTTTTAATTTGTCTAACATACTCTTAATGTCATTTAGATTGTAAAATTGCAATTATATTAATATTAATGTAATGAACTTAATTAAAATAGGCATGAACAAACCCCTATTGTTTATTGCATAAACGACCTATTAGAATGTTAATATTATTTTACATTTGTTATGAGTTGACCTAATAGTTAAACAAATGTACTTTTTTTTTGACAAAAGTTAAACAAATGTACTTATGCTTACTTAAAGAAAGAGTAATCACAATGAAGTAAAAGGCAACTCGAAAATACTCAAATGAAAAAGAAAATTAGTATTGCTCGTTTGACTCTATAAATAATTTCAATTTCATATATATTGATATTGGATAAAAGCTAATTACTTTATAAAAGAATTACAAAAAAATTACTTATAACTCAAAAATAATAACTCTTCTCATATAAAATCCCGCACATTTATCAAAAACACTATCAAAAACACTTAACGTGGTGGATGTTCCCATGCCAATTCCATCTACTTTGTGCATTGTTTATTCAATTAACTGTTGAATTTGAAATTCGAATCTTCCTACAAGACAAGATGAACCACAGGATAATACAACAGTGCAAGTCAGCTTTTCCTCCTCCACTCTCATTCACGCAAGTATCCAGGCCTTCGAAGCTGCACATCGTCAACAATAATTAATGGCATTCATTAGCTTTGCAAGTATTGAAAAGTATCTGTATCAATGTTATAAACATCAATTTAGCTAGAGAATTAGAAAAGAGAATGATTTATACTTTAACAGGTAGTCTATAATCAGAACACATAAAAAAATTAAAATAAATTATATAATTACATAATTATATATATATATAATTTCTTCAGTTTCTTTATTTATTATAATTTAACTAAATTTTTACTGCATAACTTAATATAAGCATGTGTTATTAAAAAAAAGTTAATAACAGTTCATGTTTTAATTTTAATTGTGATTTGATCTCAAAATCAAATAGCTTTATAAGAGACTTAGTAATAGTACCACTTGAGCTACTAATTTCGGGTGATATTTATGTATTTAGTAAGTTTTGAATTGATATTCAAAATACTGGATTTTATACTATATAGTATATATGTAGGTGTAGCTATTACTTTTAACTGCAAGCAGAAAGCCAGAAAGTAGTTTGTTTTACCTTGTCTAGTGATTTTCCAATTGCTATCAAAACCAGCAACCCAAAAGAAATAGACACGAAGGCCAAGAGCTTGAACAAACCCAATTTTGGCAGTGATTGTCAATGGATCATCGTAACCAACCCAAGAAGTCCCAGAATACGAATACACCGACACTGTATCCACATCGTACACCACGGTGGCACCCGTTTCATTATTAAAATCGTCGATTTGGAAGAAAGCCAATGCCCCATCGGATCTGGGTCTGACACCAACAACGGGTCCTCCAATAATATGCACGCTCGGGTCCTAAAGCATCCACGTTTTCCCATAAAGCGGAAACCTCACCACTATCTTCAGCGTAACCACCCCTGGCCCGAATCCACGACTGAAGCCCGTATACAACATTCACGTTTCTACTCGGGTCGAACAGTGCGGCGTCATTATTCCACGACCCATGAAAGTCGTAGCTCGTGGCATTGACCCTGTCCGATTGCTGCACCGGGTGATGCCTTGGAAATGCTAGTGGTGGTTAGTGACGTGAGTATTGCTAAAGTGAGGAGGGAATGAAGAAAATTGAGTCTTGCCATGGGAAATTTGGATATGGGTTTTGCTTGGATTGGAGTTTTGGGTTGAAGGGCAATAGCAAGATGGAACTTGCATATATACATGAAGGTGTGTGTTAGTTAGAAGTCGAAGATGAGCATGACATGGCATTGTTTATCCCATGGAATTATGTGATTGGATTGGGTTATGCTGGGTTAAATTATTAGTTATGTGCTGTTATCATCTTGGAGTATGGGTTGCTTTTGCTTGTGGGGATTTGCTTTGAAGTTTGAAGTCTCTGCTTTGCATGAATAGTAGTAGTCTAGTATAGAAGTAATACAAGTTTAGCTAAGAGTGATCTTCCGAATAAAGCCATCCTTTTTTTATTTTTTTAATCAATCGGAGAGTAATGCCAGCAGAATGGTTATGGATGCTTGCAGTTTGAGCTTTGAACAGAGTATATGTTTTTGTACTGAATGAAATATCAATCTTACTCCATGTTTGAAGTCAACTTTCTGAATAATTGATATAATAATAGGTTATAGAATTTGTACTTGGAATTTAAGAAGCACATACACTTTAAAATAATTGCTGGGTCGGTGTCGCCGCGATTGCCGTGTCAGTGTCGCTGCTGTATTAGTGTCAGATACTTTTCTGACACTTTTGGATACTCTTAGCCCCACATCTTCCAATTTTTTACTTTTATTTTTTGAATTTTTGTACTAATAGAGATGAAATACCACAATAATTAGATAAATGATAACATTTTATTCTATCTACAATGATTAATGTTGA
This sequence comes from Styphnolobium japonicum, assembly GCA_023212625.1. NCBI lineage: Eukaryota > Viridiplantae > Streptophyta > Magnoliopsida > Fabales > Fabaceae > Styphnolobium > Styphnolobium japonicum. The sequence goes on from JALBWW010000003.1 coordinate 22,661,496, forward strand.
CTTTTGAAACATTGATGTCTTTATTTGAATTTAGAATTTGTATTTTTATGTAATCTTACATTAATTTTAAATGTTGTATCTAATCATGTCATGTCCTATAATTTTTAAAATCTACCGTATCATCATGTTCATGTCGTGTTGTATTAGTGTCTCGTGTCATATCCGTACTTCTTAGATCAAGAATCTTATTAATGAGACTCTGTCAAGTGTTGAGTCTTACTAAGTGATTAATTTATGGCAAACTCTTTTTAATAGCCAATAGGGTATGTATCTTTGTTGGGTTATGTGTAAATTCTTATTGGAGGGTTTTACGTTTGACTATTATATGCTTGCAGAATCTTCTTATTTTTAAGAGGAAGAGAATAGGGATGCGGGAGAGGGGATGGCGCTAAAGTGCAATGTTTAAATTTTGTTAAGATGTTAGGTTGTCCCTTTTAACTCTCAAGGGGTGATGGAACAATTTAAAATTAGTAAAATTAGTATAGGTCCCTTTTGTTCAGATGATATGTACATAAAAGAGAACATTGTTTCATTAGCTGGATTACAATGTATCTTGACTGACCAGGCCACACAAGTCTGTTTCTCAATGGAATTCTGAGCTGACCATTGATTTTTATTGAACTCAGAATGTCTAATGAAGTAATAGAGAGAACTTGGTCAGCCGCTTTAAGTTATTGGTTAACAAATTTGGGAGTTCATAAATTTTACTTGCAAATTCATGTTTTAATTCTATAGAAACCAATGTTTTGATGTATGCAAGTTGAGGTCATTTGAGAAGTTAAGATGAGTTTACACTTGACAAGATCTCTATTGTTACATTTGCTCATCTTGTATTAAATTTAGTATGCCAAAATGTTTACTAGAAATTAAAATGAGTTTAATTTTGATTTATCATCAGTGTAAAGTTTTTTTACACTGTCATTCAATCATGTATTAACAAATCATTAAAAGAGTTTGACTATCACAACAACCACCTAAAAGTCTAACTCTTTTAATGATGTGCCAGCCCATGATTGGATGATAATGTAAAAAAATTTTACATTGACAGTAGATTAAAATTAAATTCAATTTAAATTATGAAAATGATTTTTGATGAGTAGGTCATTTAGATAGTCTTGCAAGGCTTTCTGTCCCGCAGTAGCTAAACCCCTAGAACTTGACAAAACCTTGTCATTGGTTTCTATTTGTCATCAGTTTCCACATTAAGTAGAAACAAAAGGGAAAGAAAATGACACTTCTTTCCTCTATATTTTCCATCTTTTATCTGTCATCTCTGTTCATTTGTGTCTAAATTCTGATTGGAAGGATTTTACGTTTTGACTTATGTGCTTGCAGAATATTCTCAGTTTTTAAGAGGAAGAGAAGAGTGAGGGAATGACACAAAAGTGCAAAGTTTAAATTTTGGTTAGATGCTAGGTTGTCCCTTTTAACTACCAAGGGGGTGATGGAACAATTTAAAATTAGTATATGACTGCTCTTAGTTTGTAGAAGCCAGCAAGCAGGCTTCCCATATTACACCTACTTGGCATGATATATACCTAGGGAATAGAAAAGAACATTGTTTCACTAGCTGGATTACAATGTGTCTTGATTGACCAGGTCACACAAGTGTGCTTGTGATTGGAATTCTGAGCTTCCATTGATTTGTATTGAATCCATAATGTCTAATGAAGTAACAAAGAGAACTTGGTCAGCCATTTTAAGTTATTGGTCGGCAAGTTTCGGTCTTCGGAGTTCATAAATGTTACTTGCAAATTCATGTTATATTCTATAGGAACCAATATTTTGATGTATGCAAGTTGAGGTAATCTGAGAAATTAAGATGAGTTTAAAAGATCTTTACTTTTATATTTGCACATCTTATATTAAATTCAGTATGCCCAAATGTTTCAAAGAAATTAAAATTATGAAATTGATTTTTTGATGATTAGTTAATTTGGATAATCTTGATAAGTTTTGCGTCGTGCAGCAGCTAAAACCCTAGGATTTGAGAAAACCTTGTCATTAGTTTCCACATTAAGTAGAAATATTAGGGCAAGAAAATGAAAATTTTACTCTCTAGATTGCCCATCTTCTATTTGTCATCTGTGTTCGGTTGTGTGTAAATTCTTATTGGAAGTATTTTATGTTAACTTATGTGCTTGCAGAATCTTCACATTTTTTAAGAGGTAGAGAAGAGAGGAAGGGTGAGGAGATGACACAAAAGTGCAATGTTTAAATTTTGGTTTGATGCTAGGTTGTCCCTTTTAACTCTCAGGGGGTGATGCAACAATTTAAAATTAGTATATGGGTGCTCCTTGTTTGTGGAAGCCAGCAAGCTAGCTTCCTAGATTGCACCTACTTGGCATGATATATACCTAGGGAATAATAGAGAATATTGTTTCATTAGCTGGATTACAATGTGCCTTGACTGACCAGGCCACACAAGTGTGCTTGTGATTGGAATTCTGAGCCGACCATTGATATGTATTGAATCCATAATGTCTAATGAAGTAACGGAGAGAACTTGGTCAGCCATTTTATGTTATTGGTCGGCAAGTTTCGGTCTTTGGAGTTCATAAATGTTGCCAGCAAATTCATTTTTTATTCTATAAGAACCAATATTTTGATGTATGCAAGTTGAGGTAATATGAGAAATTAAGATGAGTTTACAAGATATCTATTGTTATATTTGCATATGTTGTATTAATTCCGTACGGAAAAATGTTTCCAAGAAATTTAAATTATGAAAATGTTTTTTGATGAGATAGTAGGAAATTTAGTTAGTATTGATGAGCTTTCCATCCTGCAGTAGCTAAAACTTTATAAAATCCCCATTATGTCTCTCTAGGCTGCCCATCTTCTGTTTGTCATCAGTTTTTGGTTTTTTACCCTTGAGTAATGCCACTTACATGATTTTTCTTTACAAGTAATCATTGACCTTCAAAGAAGTTGTTATAGAAAAAATAAAAATACAGGGGGGTTTTCCTGTAATCAAGGTATACATTACACTTTATGCTATTAATGTAATTGATTCTATTGATCTAATTTTTCAAAATTCTTATTTGGATATTAACTTTGGTATATTTGTGAATAAAAAATTCCTAGTTACGATCCTAATTTAATATGGAAAACAAAGTTTTGAGTTCCTCTCTCATGACATATACAATTTGTTCTTTCTGTTTTTCTACTTTTTTTTTCCCTAGGCGTGGCGGGAGTTATTTAATTTTTCTATTTGTTATTAAACTAACATGATATGTACTTAGTAGTTACTAGTTTGGTCCCCGGGTTCTAAACCCAGTATTTCATCATTTCAACGTAAATCTCTTTTGGAAATTAACAAGCATGCATTAATTTACTAGAATGATAATGCTTTTTATTTTTTCCGCTTTTCAAGTTCAAAGAAATTTTTTAGAGTTAAGGATGAAGTCATGATGTGCCCATACTTGCAGTCAACAAGACTTTTCGGTGAGAAGGCATGATAGAATTAAAAGTCAACATAATCTTTTACATTTAACTTCAAACATTTTAGCATGAATGGATGGGCCGTTGCAATTTGTCATTAAAAACTCTTAGAAACTTAGATGAATGACGAATCACACTTGGCATGCTGCCATAATGCCATTGTTGCTTGTGTATTCCATTAACTTTCGTCCCAGATGGCGTATATGATGAATTCATGACACAGATGTAAAAGCCCATCAAAAGATCCAGCTCCAATCTCATCTCTTGAGGATCCAGGCCTTCGAAGCTGCAAATTATGAGAGAATAAATAGCATTTTATTAGATTCACATGAACACAAATCGGTCATTCGAACATTTTTTCCCCTCAAATTGAAAGAGTTCGATTACAAATTTTAATAGTGAAACTAGAAAGTATTCTATTATTTACCTTGCTTTGAGATCTTCCAATCACTATCAAAACCAGCAGCCCAAAAGAAATAGCCACGAAGCCCAAGAGCTTGAGCAAACCCAATTTTCGTTGTTATTGTAAGGGGATCATCGTAACCAATCCAGGATGTCCCAGCATAAGCATAGGCTGATATTCTATCCACATCATATGCCACGGTGGCACCTGTTTTCCAATTAAACTCCTCCACTTGGAAGAATGTCATTGAACCATTTCCGGGTCCCACACCACCAGTGGGTGCTCCAACTCCATTCACATTTGGGTCTTTGAGCTGCCAACTCTTCCCATAAAGTGATAAGCCCATTACCAATTTTTTTGGAAAAACCCCAGACCGGATCCACGATTGAAGCCCATATATAGTGTTCACATTACTATTTGGGTCGAACAATGCAGCCGGGGCATCTGTCTCGGTGTTCCGTGGCCCATGATAATCAAAAGACATTATATTGATCCAGTCCAAGTTTTTGTTGATTGAAACCACCGGATATGCTCGGCGGATCTCCGATAAGAACTCAACTGAGAAGTACATGGCGGCGGTGAGCAGCAGCCGAGGGTGGCTCAGCCGGGTTTTAGCATCTTGTTTAACTGCACACCGCCACTCTTCAAATAAGCGGCCCAAGTCTAGCATTTCTTTTGGGCTTTGAGGGAACTCCCAATCAAGGTCCAGCCCATCAAACCCAAACTCTCGCCCAACCTCTATAGTGGAATCTATGAAAATTCTCCGCGTAGTGGCATTAGAGGCCATCCGTGCAAACACAAGGGGATCACTTTCTCCTCCACCAATAGAGATGATGGTCTTGACCTTGGGATATTTGGCACGAATAGTGTTTGTGAAATTTGAGAGGCTCGTGACCTTTGCATTTGAAACCTCTAACTTGTATGTGGCATTGTTGAGCAAAACAGAAGCGTAGTAGATATGAGTGAACCATGATGTGTCTATGGTTGAAGCTGGGGAAAAAATGCATTGGTCCGAGTTCAAATAAGCACTTTTGACCACCGCAGCACACTTGGTGGTGGTGGTTAGGGCCAACAAAAGTGCAAGAAAAAGGAAGTGCACAAAGTTGAGGAGGCTTGCAGGTGCCATCAACAAATTTACGCTAGGGGTTGCCTTTGTAATATAGTTGGTTTAAAGAGTAATGTACAGATAGATATATATAGAGGACAAAGAAGGCTCGGTATTATTCAGAAGAGGGGTATGGATACATATAATTGGTTTAGACAGCGGAGGGTGAGCTTATAGTAGGAAGGAATAGTTGGCCTTTGCCCCCATAGTAGTAATAGGCATAGCAGGCTGGGAAAGTGTAAGCATCTCTGAAAAGATGTCCATGGTGTGGCAAGTGGTAAGTGGTTAGTGGTCACCCATTTTAAATTGGTTTTAAACAATTGGACAGCTAAATGTTGAATGTTGATGCTTACCGTTTGAACTTTGAACTGAGCATATGGCCTTCTGTACTTAATGAAATAAAATATGTGGCCGTATTTCTTCTTCCCTTTTTTTACATTTTCTTTTTAAGTGGTAGAATAATTGAATTCAATAGTTAGTTTGGTATTCCTTTAAAAATGAGAATTAAAAAATTTAAAAATAATCTCTGAATTTTTCACTCCTAATTTTAAGGGAAAACTAAAGTGACTCTAATAATAGTAATGTTAAAAATATCAGAATCTGATAATCTGATATGGACTTTGGCCAACATAAGGTACAGGAATGTATTTAAGATTTAAGATTGAACAAGATTTTGTCCTGCTGTACTTATGATTAGTTTATAGTGAGGAGATATTTTTGGCAACAAGATGAGTGTATGTATTGTCAATCTTATTGGAAGGATTTGAAAACTGAAAAGGCAAGTTGAATGAAAAATAAAAGGGAGAAATGAGGCTGCCCCTCTTCTATTAGTCAGTTCACTGGAGCGTTATTAGTGTGTATTTGAATTAGCTGTAAAAAAAAATTATATAAAAAGTTGATTATGTGTATAAATTGATTATAAGAAAATTAATTTATGTTTAGATATGTTAATTCGTAATCGATTTTATGATAAAGAGTTTTGTTTGAATTGTATAAAAAAATAGCTTTTATGTATTAAATTACCAAAAGATGTATAAAATGATTGAAAAAGTTATTTGATTGAAGGCAAATAGGTATTTCTCTCTTAAAACTTTTGAAATAATCTGAAATCAAATAATTAAAAGTTTAAAATAACATCTTTTTTAAAAAAGTTGTTTTTAGTTATAGAAAAATAATCTTAATTTATAATCAATTTTACACACTTTATTGTGTGTTTAGTTTAGCTGTGAAAAAAAGATTATGTAAAAAATCGATTATGTGTATAATCGATTTTCAAGAAAATCGATTATGAGAAAATTAATTTATGTTTAGATATGTTAATTCATAATCGATTTTATGATAAAAAGTTTTGTTTGGATTGTATTAAAAAATCGCTTTTATAAATTAAATTACCAAAATATGTATAAAATAATTGAAAAAGTTATTTGATTGAAGGCAAATAGGTATTTCTTTCTTAAAACTTTTGAAATAATCTAAAATCAAATAATTAAAAGCTTAAAATAACAGTTTTTTAAAAAAAGCTGTTTTCAGTTATAGAAAAATAATCTTAACTTATAATCAATTTTACACACTTTAAACAAACAAGATAGGTTTTATATAAAACAGTTTTTTTTAAAAAAAAATTGTTTTGGGAAAGAATTAATCTTTCCCAAACATGCTCTTAAACAAACAAGATAGATTTTATATAAAATAATTTTTTTTTAAAAGAAAGTTGTTTTGGAAAAGAATTAATCTGGAAAGAATTAATCTTTCCCAAACATGCTCTTATAATAATCAAACGGCAAGAAAAGTTTCATTTTGTTTTTTATTTTTTTTCTAAAAGAAAAGGAAAGAGCAAAGATTTTAGGTTTAGGCTTCATTGCTTGGTCCTCATGTGCATCCTGCCTCCCTTCTGGTTGTGAGCATCGCAGAACAAAAACAGGTAGACCTTTTCTTAAGCTGCCGCCCCTTTCTACGGTTATTGTATTTTGTGTCATTTGTATATATCATGGAACCAAATTTCATTTAGTCCTGGAAAGCAGTTGACTTTTGAAGCATGCGTAAAAGGGAAGGGAAAATTTTTAAAAGACGAGGAAGGGGGCTCCTTTATGACTAGTATTTGTTGTTGAGTTGAATCGCTTTATGTATAAAACTTATATATATCTGAAATCTTGGAGTAATAATTTACATTAATTTTATGCATTTTAATTGGTTTTGAATTCAGTGGTCTAAATAATGGAACTTCTTATTGTGATATTAACTTGGTATATATTCATTTTTAGTTCATTTAACACCAACACTATTGCAATATTGAACTTTTATTTATCACAAGTATATAGACTTGTTTACTGAGTGCATGTCCCGGCCCTTGAAATACTAATTGTAATACTCGCTCCATTCCTTTGTAGGATCATTATAAAAAAAACTTATTCGTAATTAAGCGCCACAATGGCTTTCTCACTATCTAGATGCCAGGTCAGAAATTGTTAAATCGTTGATTGAAGGAAACTTGACCCTACTTCCACGTGTTTCTTCTGCATGTTCTTCTGTTTTAATTGAAAAGGCAGGCATTTTAGGAGTACTGATAGCAACAGTTTTAGTCTTGAGCACTGAAGAAACTTCTAATACTGAAGGTCTATCTTTAGGATTTTCCTGGACACACAACATAGCCACCTGCATGCATCTCATAATTTTACAAGGCGATGTTGTATCATCTAATGCTGGGTCGACAAAATCCATGCCTTTGCCTTCTTTCCACAGCTTATATGCCTGAAACAACCAGCTTTGTTTATGACTTATGCGTCTCACATAAATAATTTCAGCATCAAGCAAACTTTATTGGAAAAAGATCACAGTAACAACAGAATAGAGTAATAGAAATTTTGTTTGAAAACTTACATATTCTAAAAGGTTCAGATTTTCATGCATTCCATAGTAACATGAAGTCCTCTTTCCGCTTAAGATTTGCAAGAGAAGAACTCCAAAACTAAAAACATCGTACTTCATCGAGTATATGCCTTTTCTCACATACTCAGGAGGCACGTATCCACTGCATAGTACATATTAAGTGATAAATATTTTGAAGAAAAGTTTAATATGTCATCAATAGCATATATTATTTTGTGCCATACTGCCATTAGCAGTTTACTTACTATGTTCCAACTATCCTGTCTGTATTTGCCTCGAGTTCATCTTTCTTGAAAGTTTTTGCTAGACCAAAGTCTGCTATCTTGGGGTTCATGTCACTATCAAGTAAAACATTACTAGCTTTAAGATCTCGGTGGATTATAGTAGAATTTGAGTATTCTTGGAGATAAAGAAGCCCTTGAGTGAGCCCTCAATGATGTTAACACGTTTGCTCCAATCTAGAAGAATCGATCTGCTTGGATCTGCATCAAGTTAATTAAAGTTTGAACTTAATAAAGCGTATAGCTAAACAAAGCAAAATTTGAAACTGCTTGTAGTTTATGAAGTTTAATTGAATTCAGATGCAGGTTAGGACATCATAAAAATCTGGTAGACTTGACAAGAGGTTGTCGAGACCTATCAAATAATAAAAATAACCGGTTCACAAACTAATTTGTAGTATAGAGAATGAACTGAATCGTCTCTTAAGAACCCAAAACAAAGATTTAATTATATCAAGATAATTAAAAAATGGGGGGTTTTGTTGTTGATTAACAAGATTAAAAAAGTATGAGACTTAAAATTGTAAACAAATCTAAATAAACAACCAATCCAAGGAAATTTACCAATCTTGAGTTTAACTCATTATTGATCACAAGGAATTCACTTAATTGCTAATCATGTTCTTGGCCTTAGATCACATCAAGAAGCCTTAACATGATCCAAGAATTCTCTACTAGATAAGCATCTAGGATTTGATTAACCAAGGTTAGATAAAGTAAGCATCATCCAATATAGATTAACTTAAGATTCAGAATTTAACCAAGCTAAACAATCCATCAAAAAGCTTTAATATATTGTTTAGTCTTTGTGATCCTCTTTGAATACATGATAATAAAGCTATTATCACATCATCATCTAAATCAAATTAAGCAATTTAATCTAGATAAAAATCAAAAGAGGAAGAAGAGAAACTTGAATAGCAATTAAGCAATATGAACAAGCGAAACAAGATCTCCAAATTAAACATCAAGATGGCTAATCCCTTGGATTGATTATAAGAGTCTAGCCTTCCATGGATGGGAAGGAAGAACTCAGAAATAAAAGAACAAAAACGAAATTGTAAAGAGAATAGAGAAGAAGAGAAATAAAACTCTCACAAATACTCAAACTTTCTTTAAACTTACTTCAAATTGAATGATGTATAATACAAAGAGATTAGCTCTATTTATACTAATCCTAGAAGCCAATTTATACATGTACAAAATTTAAATACAAGCAGTAAAAACATGGAAATTGTCAAATATGAAAGCTTGATGCATGGTTGGTGGGTTGGTGTATGGTTGGTGGCTTCAAGTCAGCAACTCTTATCTGACTTCTAGCTTGATTTTCATGACCTAGACGGTGCATTTTGGCTTGGAGGTCTCATGAAAGTTATAGCCAGTTGTCTCCTTGAAATTTTGCATTTGGAATCATGCCATTTGAACTTTTAGAACTCTAGATATGCTAAAAACACTGCACCTACTTCAAGTTAAGTTGGCAGAACGTGTTTCCAAATTCAAACCAACTTGTAGCTTCATAATCATGCTTAAAACGATATCTATTGACTAAATGATTTTCAGTGAAGTTGGAGATATGGGTCTTATCTTTCCAATGGCCAAGTTTCAGCCCAAGAGGAGGCCTAGAACCCACTATATAGTCCAATATGTGCACACTGCCCAGCTCTTGAGTTCTTCATAAAACTTGTAGAGCCTTGTTTTAGCTTTCCAAAGACACCAAGATCACCTGCAATGGATCATCGAGTCCCAAGTTATGGCCTAACTAAGGAGGAAATGTCAAAATGCATCAAAATCCAAAAATTATTCACAATTTGCATTAAAGCCCAATGAAGCCCAACAACATTAAACTCATCTAAAATATTAATATTGGGCACAATAAATATCTAATAAAGCCTAATACAAAGCTAACATAAGTGTCTCAAATTGATTGATTAAGACTGCACGATTTAAGCTTACAAAGCAAAACCCATAATTCCATTTTTCAATATATATGGAACTTAGGCTTTGTTTGGTATTATAGAGAGAAAAGAAAAGAAGGGAATACAATAGAAAAGAAAAGAAAAGAAAAGAAAGGAATAGAGAATTAGAGGAGTTATTCCCTTCTCTTGCTTGGTTTCATCAAGGAAAGGAATGGAAATGTATATAAATAAATATCAAATTACTTTATTATTCTTTATCAATAAAGGGAGTAAAGTTAATAAATTGGATAAAATAGGAAATTTATCTCCTTTCCCTCCTAATCCCTCTAAAAAGAGAGAGAAAGAATAATATGGGCCTCATGGAAAGGAAAGGAAGAAGAATCCCTTCCTTTCCACCCTTAAATTGATATCAAACAAAGGAAGAAATATCCCTTCTTTTTCTTTTCACCCATTTTATACATACCAAACATAACATTAATCTTGAGCATGAAATATAACAGACCGAAAAGGAAAAGATCAAAGCTTTTGTTTGGCATGTATTCATAGATCAGCATCTTCTCATTCCTTTCGGTACAGTATCCCATAAGTCTAACTAAATTCACATGTTGCAGTCTTATTGTAAGCATGACCTCATTTTTGAACTCTTCAAGGCCTTGATTTGAAGTTTTTGAGTGTCTTTTCACAGCTATTTTCTGTCCCCTCCGTAATATATCCTGACAGAATCAAGAAATCAATCATTAGTATTTTATAATGGAAGCTGACCGTGATTGCCTATTATGAGGTATATTTCGTTTTAGTGCTGGAATAATGTCACACAATAATAACATGGCAGCAGCCTCAATGTGGCTGTAAAATCTGTTTTATAAAGAGAGAAAGAGTAAATCTGTGTTTGGATTAGCTATAAAAAATCGATTATATGTATAATCGATTTTTAAGAAAATTAATTATGAGAAAAATAATTTATGTTTGGATATGTTAATTCATAATAGATTTTATGATAAGAAGTTTGGTTTAAATTGTATAAAAAATCGATTTTATGTATTAAATTACTAAAAGATGTATGAAATGATTAAAAAAGCTATTTGATTGAGGGCAAATAGGTATTTATCTCTTAAAACTTTTGAAATAATCTAAAATCAAATAATTAAAAACTTAAAATAACAACTTTTTTAAAAAAGTTATTTTAGTTATAAAAAAATAATCTTAACTTATAATCAATTTTATACACTTTAAACAAATAAGATAGATTTTAAATAAAATAACTTTTTATTAAAAAAAAACTGTTTTGGAAAAGAATTAATCTTTCCCAAACATGTTCTAAGTCCTAAAACCTTTGATATCTATTGCCCACAAACATTTTTATGAAACCTTTTCTTTCACCTTGTGTTAACCTTGTAAACAAAGATGAGATTTGAAAGTTCAATTAGTATGCACTGTGGGAGACAAAAATGTTAGGAAAGTCTTGGTATTGTATTTTTTTGTTGAATTAACCCCCGGGAAATAAATCATGAAACAAGGATTATTTGACAACTCTGCAATCACTACGTACTCATTTAATTCACCGTTGAAAGTAGCAGTTGCCTTGGTAGAATTATAACTTAATGCGAGTAACATTAAGTGAAGAGGCTCTAAAGTTATCAAAATGCCATGTTTGATGAGAGACTATACTCTATTCAAGCTATACTTAAAGTAAGTGGGAGGCTTGATGACTGATGACAAGGCAAAGCAAAGAGAAGAAAAAGGGAATTTCAGGGGTAGTATATAATTCTCTTGGAAGCAGAAGTAATTCAAGCTAGATAGAGAATAAGCAGGAGGATTAGCAAGACATTGAAATTATCTTATTAAAACCTCTTTTTTTTGTCCTTGCTCGGTTATCCCTTCACTCTTTGGCTGTAAAACTAATCCCGTAGAGGCTACCCCTCCTGTTTGGGTGTAAAACTAATCAGTAAAACCTTTTTGATATACTGAATATTACTTCATGTGGAAGCTTTCTAACAACACATAATTTACAATCGTGTTCATATTAACGATATATAGAGTATGGATATGATACATTGATACTGGTACTACTTATAGAAGTAATAACAAAATAGAAAATGCAATATATCAACTATGATATGAAAGGCATATTAAATTAATCAACAAAAAGGATACACCTTCACTATTCAACCCATAGTAAAAATCCAAAGTCCAAATCATTTATTACAACAATTTACAGTTTCTCTTTGTATGGAAGATGGCACAAACAGACAAATTTCCAATGTTACCTTGTACTCTGTGTCGAATCCTCCCTCTCCAAGCTTACGGTCGTTTGAAAAGTTATTTATGGCCACTTCTATAGTGATATATTTGAATACTAGCAACTTAGAAGCGTTCCTATCAAGACTACTTGCTGCTGATAAATAACTTCTGGGATTGTATAGTACTCTTCTTACAACTGCTACAGTCCCTACCAAAAAGAGAGCGAGAGATATATAGAAGGAAAAGAGGTAAATGTGTCAAACTTATGATGAGAAACTCAATTTCATGAATCTTAGGGGAGAATTAGGTAACTTTATTTAATGATTAATGAAGAGTCAGAATCGGCTACCTCCTAACTTGAGCACTCTCCTGTGGAAGTAGCACAATATTATTCCCAATAGCATTATGATTGTCGGAGTTGTTAGCAGAGCAATTATCAATAGCTGCCTTTTACGATTATTTCCATATTCTTCTCGGGCTGCAGGTTTATGCAAAAGGAAGTGATGCATATATTTATTCCATATACCAAGGCAAGAAGAACATCATATGTATAATCTTAGTACATGTTTGTTTTTGATTATTTTACACTCAAAAATAGCTTCTTTTTTTTTTTTAAATCTCTCTCTTAGACATTTTGATTATAAGCTTTTTTCAGGCAAAAAAAAAAAAAAACTAATCCAAACATACTATTAGTCTCCACTTAACCCAATTATATTATTTTTTGCTATGATATGTTTCCACATCAAGGAAATTAATAGCACAATGTCAAATTTGACACAAATTCATTGTTTTGGGAAGAAAATGAAGCTGAAAAAGAAATAAAATGAATGAAAATAGAATAAAGGTATACAGCTGGGGACTTGTAGCCTGGATTAAGTAAGTGGATTGTGATTCACCCTAATTTTTTACTTGTTCGGTATGAGGCGGGCTAGCAGAGATCATGAAAATAAGAAAGTATATAATATAATTTTCTATATTGTAAAATTACAAATCAATCCAAAACTTCTATTGAGATGATACTTCGACTAGGATGATTATGTAATTAGATAATATGATGTTATAATTTTTTTCTCTCGATCTTTGAAGAGATTTATCCTTTATTTATTCCTTTTAAGTTTTTAGTATCAGCATGATAACATTTCAAGTCAGATCATATTTTTAATTAGGAAACAAGCAAACCTGCCCGAGAAGGATCCAGTTTTCATCATTGCCCACATGGAACACATTGTAACCTAGCAGACCATTTTTCTTGGCGTAGGACACTTTAGCCCTGATTGCCTCCTCACCATCGAAATTAATCCAAGTTGATGCAACTGTGAATTGATTTACCACATGAGTAGCATTATACTAAGCAACAGCTCCATCCCCAAAACTTCTAATGTAACTCTTTATCTTCGTATAAGCAATTGAACCGTCCATTGTAAAAGCAGGTCCTGATGCCGTTGCTCCCACAGTAATGTTTCTTGGGTTTGCAAGTGTCCATGCATAACCATGATAAGGCAAGCCAATAACAAGCTTGCTGGACAAAAATCCCCTTCTCTTCCACTCTTTAATACCAAAATCAGTATTAGCCCAGCCAGTCCCAGATGGGTCATATAAAGCAGAATGAAAACCTGTAAAATTGTCCTTTATGGGAAGATAGTAATTATATGCCACAAAATGTACCCAGTCTAAGTTACTATGCATTGAATCGAAGGGGTAACTCGATGAGTCTACAGCTGGAAGGTAGTAACCCGACATTACCAACATCAACTCTGAGTTGCTAGAGTTTCTTGCCTCAGAAGTTAACGCGGCCCGCCACTCTTTCAAAAGGGTTCCTAAATTGGCAAGGTTACAGGCTGACTTAGGCTCAACCCCATAGAGGTCTATGCCATGATACCCATATAGCCTAGCTGTTTCAATAGATGAATCAATGAATGATTTCCTATAAGAGGATTGGTTTATGAGTGATGAAAATATTGAAGAGCTACCCCAGATGGATAAAAGGGTAACAACGGATGGGTTTTTGCGCCTAACAGTGTTGGTGAAGGGGGAGAACTTTAGTTCTTCGTGAGAGTTTATTGAGACCTTGTAGTTGGAAGAGTTTATATAAGCAAAAGCACATATAAGGTGAGTGAAAAGCATGGATTCTATGTCTGCAGCTGAAATTTCACTGCTAGAACAGTAGTAACCGGCACTCACCCAAGAGGACGTCTCTCCAGAAGAATAATGATATTTGAGATGAAGAAATAGAAGGAAGAGGACGAAGGTCAAGAATTTGGAAGCCATTGTAGGATATATGCTGTCCCACTTGGTAGCAAATTCCTAATTTGTATCCTGGTGGTAATGCAATATATCTCCTGTTTGTGGTTTAATTTATACTTTCAAAATTCAACGATCACCAAAATACAGTTATTGTCGTTTCTAGCTGAATTATGATAGTGTTCATTTTTTAATTTTAGTCAATCGAAAGTTGTATTTCTTTGTTAGTGCATTTTTAGCTCGTGTTAGATGAATATTCAATCACTAGTAAATAAAAAGAGGTGATCATAGCTGGTTTTTCAGTTTGATACATTGATTATGGCACACCTGGGTTTTTCAGGGCAATTGCTTCAACGCACCGTAGCAAAGCTGTAAAAGCCATGCTTCCTTACGTGCCTATGGTGATTGGTGAATTGCACTTTGCAAGTATGACGTAAGAAATGGAAAAGAAACTAAAGTTCACGATTTTTTTGTTTTGGTCAACACTCAACAACTGAAATTCATGACAATGTTCCTTCATTGTTCGAGGAAAATGGTTCGGTCAAGCATGTCCATTGTTTTTCGAGGAAAAATGGATGGCTTATAGTAATTGAAGATGTGCTCCCCCATGTAGAAACACGTAAATAGGCCTAGTTTTGATTTGATAATCATGGACTTAGGCCCGTTTGTATTAGTTTTTTAGAAGCAGAAATGTTTTTTTGAAGTAATAAAAATGTTTTTTAAGTTTTTGAAAAAAGTACTTCATGTGCTTTTTTGTTACACATGAAGTATTTTTTTAAAAGTTTGAACTCTTTAACTTCTAAAAAAAGTACTTTTATTATTTCAAAAAAATACATTTACAAAAACAAACTAATACAAACGTGGCCATGCTAGAAGGAATTGCTCTGATTGCTTATTGGGTGTGCAAATTAATATGGGCTGTTTTCTGAAACCGTGGGCCAAATCGGAGAATGGAAAAAAATAATAATATAGAAAAGAGAAAAGGAAAAATGGTAAAAGTTTTGTATTTTGGTTTGTGAATTAAATTAGAGTTTAATTTTAATTTATTGTCATTTAATTGTATATTTTTAAATTATTAAAAAAGTTTGATTATTATAATAATTACATAAAAAGTCTAATTCTTTTAATGATACGTCTTTAGATAATAATATAAAGAAATTTTATACTGACGATGGATTAAAATTAAATCCTATTAAATTAACTAATTATTAAACTAATTTATTTATAATTAACTACATATTAAGTATCAAAATAAAAATAAATTATTTATTAACTGTATGTAAATTATTTATTAAACTAATTTAATATTTAATTAATTTAATGACCAAACTAAAATAAAATATATTTTACTCAAGCTGAACTAATACTTCATCCTCTCCCTTAAAAAAAAATATAAGATTAGTTCAATAAGCTAAAGAATTACCTCTGATTTTTTTCTTTTTGAAAAATTCCAGATTCAATGAGAGAGATACGAGCTCCCCTTCTCTTGTTTCACCGTGCGCCGAAGTTATCACCTCCTTCGGTGGTAGTTTCTTTCATCTTAAAACTGTCTAATAAGTTCTTATAGTATTTTAATTGATATGGTACTGAGTTATTAATTATTAATTATATAACAAAAATTTAAAAATTTATTAAATATAAACAATAACTTATAAATACTTGATAATTCATTCGAATATAAATACCTTAAAAAAATATAAGTATTGAAATAATCCCCATCTAAAATAAGTGAAACTAGTTCAACTGTTAAAAAATAAAGAATCAATCTGAGAAAAATCAGCTAATTCTTTACAAAACTAAAATTTAGGTTTAATTGAATCAAAATATAGATTGAGTTGTTAAGTTTTTTAACGAACCCGTGTTGATTTTGGGTTATATGGTCCAAAACTATCTAAAATTATGGAGAAAAAAAATTCTTAACAAAATTAGAAAAAAAAAAAAGATGTTATGAATCTCTCTTTTCTCATTGTATCTCCTTCTTTTAGAACTTATTGTTGGTTTAACTAGTTGAATCATAATTCAACATTCTCTCTTATTTTTCAACTGAACCAATTTTAAAAATAGATATTAAGAAAAAAATGTTAATATATGACCTAAAAATGGATTTTCAATTGATAAATATTACCAAAATATACTTTTATTAAAGTTGAGGTTCTTAATTTATTATCATAGTAAATTTGAGGTCCTTAATTAGTAAATTTTAAAATTGAGGTCCTTAATTAGTTATCACAATAAAGTTAAAGTCCTTGTATAATATTTTTTTCAAAATACCCTATATATTAATTAAATTTGTCTAACATACTATTAATGTAATTTAGATTGTAATATTGCAATTATATTAGGGAAAAGTAGATCCAGATCTCCTTAACTTTGGTCTATTTGTAAATAACCACAATAAATTATAAAATCTTTTAAACAATTATAAAGTATATGAGCAAATGTTTTACAAAGAAATAATTATTAAATCAAATATAAATCTTTGTATTTTTAATAAAGTGAAGGAAATTTTTTTAGATATATTACGTTAGAACAATATTACTTGTATAGAATTAAATAATTTATTAAAAGAAATTTAAGACTACAAGAAAAGAAACTACTACTTTTGTATAAGACTACAAGCATCAATATATGAGTTTTTAAAATTTATTAACAAAGATTAGGAGAATATATATATATATATATATATATATATGAACGAAAATATTTAGGAGCTTTACTAAACAAATTCAAACACCATAGAGTTTTAAATAGTAAGCAAACTTTATCATAAGGCGAAAACTTAGTTTTAACCATAGAAGCTTCAAATTGAAAGCTTATTTGTTGATCTCATGAGCTAAAGCTTCAACATGACTTTTTTATATTATATTTCCAACAAGGGTATTTTCTTATTTAATTAACCAATCATGTTGCAAGTAAAGAGGACACTGAGGGTCTACTTTAAATTATTATTACACTTTCTACAGCGATATACTTTTTGGTTTGCTTCGAAAATATGAGGAATTGATGATATCCATTATATATTAAGTGTAGTGTTAACTTTTAAATTATTGATCCTTATGCTAGCTTCTCTCGTTCTTTTATTTTTCTTTGTCACTTCCCTTTAATAGTGACTCTTACCAAGATATGTGAAATTAAAACATGAGAATATAAATAAGATCATATCTAAAGAAATCATGTGACGTAAATAATTTAATTCATCCTCTAGATTATCTTCACAATCATGAGAGTGATTTTCAACGATAATCATATCTTTTTGTTCAGTTTGATTTTGCATTGTTATGTGCATAGCTAAACCTAATGTGTTTTATGGAAGAAAAAAAGAAGCAGCAAAAGATGAAAAGCAGTTTGCAAAGAGACAATAGAGCACATGCAAGAGTTATGGGATATTTAGGAATATATAAACTTTAAAATATTTTTTTTTAAAAAATTATTAGATTGGTGATAAGGTATTTAAATAAGATTAGAAGTGACAATAGATAATTAGTTTCACTAAAAATGAAGAAGGGTATTTTAAAAAAATTAAATAAAAATTAGTTGAATAAAAGTGACAATAAACACAAAAAAATGTCAATAAATATAAAGGAGTGGCAATAGATGCTTCTCATAAATTATATTAATTATTGCAATAGGTAATTCAATTCATTATTTATTAAATTGTTAAGAAAAGAATGACATGGAATGATCTACACTCTCAATTTATCTTTAATCTTAACTTTTCATGTTAATTTCTTTTATTAACTTTTTTTTACCAATTTAATAATTTTTCATAAATTTAAAAAAAAATTAAAAAAAGAGTCCATGGTACAATAATTAAAATATATACACGCACCATAATTAAAAGGTTGGATAAACTTGTGCCACAGTAGTTTTTCAACAAAAGAGAATTCACTAATCCAATAATCGCCCTTTTCTATCCAATTCTCCATCTTTTGGGTACCGGGCACGGGTTTTCTCGAGTGTGTAGCATCTTCATTCTCCATCAAATAAAACCAGCATTTTCATTCACCTCCAAGCGTGCAATTGATCTTTTTGTTTTTAGAGTAAACTTATATTTTATTATTTTAGACTTTTAAAAATACAAATATTATCAATTTATTCATTGAATGATAAATATATCAAAAAAAATCCTTAAATTTTAATTTTTAAAGTCAAATTAATCATTTGGGCAATGGATCGCCGGAAAAGCAGAGAGAAAACGACGGCGGCGAAACCCTCAACTGCGGATGCGTCACCGCCGATCTCAGCTTCAGAGGCCTTTATCGTCAACACGTTATGCGCGCTTGGCTTGGCTTTAGCCTTCTGTGTTGCCAACAGTGTCTACTCCATCGACCTCGTCACTGATCCTTCTCGCACCCTCTTCTTCGTCTGGGTGGGTACCATCTCATTTTATGGATTGCCTTTTTTTTTTTTTTCTCTTTCTCATTCTCTTTCTCATTCTCTTATGCTGCGTCGTTTAGATTATAGAGCTCCCAATCGTGATCCTTCTTTACGGTCGCTATCGACAGAATCGCCAACGATGCACGGTAATGCGGGTTACGTTTCATTTCTTTTTTAGTTTTCGCCCCCCAATTTGTTTGTTGGTGCTAACAAAGCAAAAAGCACATGAAAAATTGTTTCTTTTTTTTAAATGGGAAATTCAACATCATTGGATTAGAAAAGAAAAAATTAAAAGAAAAAATATCCTTGTTTGTGATGTCTTTTTTACTTTAATTTCTCAGAAACCGAGCAATTTTTACCTCATCTGGTTTCCTCTTTATGCAGTACCTGCGAGCTGTCGGAAGAGGCATGCTGGGAGTGCCTGTAGGTTAGTTGAACATTTTGGTGATTGTCACTGGTTTTTATTTTAGTACTTTTTTACTTGCCATGGTAATAATGATGGGGTTTAGGCTTTAGACTCAACAACCAAAGTGAAACAGTTTGTGCTTTCCTGATTAACCATGCTTAGTGCTTACCCTCCTCCCTACATAGTACATATTCATGTGTTTCAGGGGGAAAAAGATTGATGGTGTGTTATTGGCTTCATTCAATTTCAATAACTTGAACTGGCAGCTGTTTGGGATGAAAAACATTATAAATCATGGGACCTTCCAAACACATTTTACTGAAAGTAATTAAGCGATAGGATAAGAATTGGTTTCTAACATGTCATGTATGATTTGGTTCTCATTTCCTTACGTTTATATTCTCATCATCCATGATCATATTATTTGTTATTCTCTTTCTTGGCAGTGTCATTTTAAAAATTTAAAGGTGAGTGACTCGCTATTTTGAAAAAAATGATGATAGTTCTTGTATCTTTTACTCTACAGGGGCACTACTAAATTCTTTAGGAGCTATTGCTTTGGGGGCGCCTGTTACCTTTCAGTATGTGAAATAAGTGGTATATAGAGTACAGTTTTTATCTGCTCAACTCTGTACATTGAGGTCATTGTTGATGGGATAAAGGACTAAGTGTAAATACTATTGCTCCTTTAAATAATATAAGTGGTATTTTCTGTAATTGTCAAACCCCTTCTATTATGTTTGTAAAAATGTCTTTTAAACTTCAACTTTGTAGGTCTACCTATAACTAGAGTATGTTATGACTTTTGCAAATTTACCTGACACAGGTATCTGCCAAAGACTGTAATTTGGTCTCTTATGATGTCATTGTTCACGGTGAGTGACTATTTCATTGCCATGTTCTTGTTTTACAATTTACAGCTCCTTGGAGACTATTTTTTTATTGGACTTGTTCAGTCTCATAAATGTTCTACATATATTTAAAGCGTGACACTTTTCATTCTTTTGTCTTGCTTTTCTTTTCTGTTGTCCTAGTACTATAAGTAAAATTTAAAAACAGATGGGTTGCAATTCAAGTTTGTTTATTGTGTTAAAAAAAGGTTACCAAAAATGCTAGTACCAGGAAAAAAACTATATTGATCCAAATTTAAAGGGAAACTAGAACTTCCCCACGCATTTGCATTTCACATGATGATTTTGGAATTCTAATGTTAGAGAGAAATTGTATAATCGCAAAAAGAATATTAGCATTTGCTTAATCATTTTAAGGTAAAAGAAAACCCTATCCAGTCTCCAGTGCTCCCTGTTGTTCATTATCTGCATCATGCATCTGATGTAATTGTAGAAGGTACCAGATTTCAGCCCTTGCTCTGTTTCTAGCATATCTAACCATTTCACCCCAGAAGAGCATGACAGTTAGCAAGAAAAGGCCCTTCCCATTTGTAAATTGAAGTGAAAGTCAGTGAATTGTATCATTATTTCATTCTCACGTGCAATATCAGTTCAAACATCTCTTTTTTCTTGGAAGATTCTCAGTTATTATGATCTCCTACAAGTTACAACCATATTTTCAAGTAGTGAAATAATTTTGAGAGGGATATTTTTTTTTTAATCAATCCCCTTCCTTTTCCCCGAATTAAATACTACTTTTGATGGGATAGACTTGTTTTTTTAAGTTATGGGCTAATGGTTATGTATATAGTAGCTATCTAAACTCACATGTTGTACTATGGCAGACAGTTCCGGCATCATGTGTTCTTGGTTCATCATGGGCTGATTGGCGACGTATACTTGCACAAACAAAGTATGTTCCTTCTAGTTAATAGTTTCTTACCATGTTTGGTTATGCAAAGGTTCTTTTTTTGGGGGGCTGGAGAATAGAGTTAATGTTGTATATGAACTAGTTTGCCATCTATTTATTTTATTCCTTCAGTTAGTTACCATTAATTTCATCTTTATTGTTATTCTTTTACTACATGTAGGCCAAATGGATCTATAGAGTACTTGATTTGTTTACCAGCTCACGGAGCAGTTATTGGGGGATGGTTTGGGGCTTGGCCAATGCCACTTGACTGGGAGAGGCCATGGCAGGTAATCTCTCTTTCCTAGTCCGCTGTCCTTGAATTCATTGACAATCATGTGCTAAAATCATAGAGCAGATAGGAAGAGCAGTTCTTACCAGAGTTATGTTACTTTTACAAACCTTAATACACAATCTCATCACAAACTTAAATTTTTATGCATTTATCAATCCATTGTTTTACTTGTTTAATCAACGCACATGTTTCAATAAGTTATATTCCTGTAAGAGTTTAAACAAATAATATTGTGAAGTTTGCGAGCACATGTTTTTGAAAGTAGCATTACTCTTCTTACCATGCTTTCTAGGTTTGATTCCGAAAGGGAAAATTTTCCAATAGCATGATGGACAGCAGCTGTCTAGTTCCTTGAAAACTTGCTTTTTTCATAATTTTCTGTTTGGGCATTATTTTTCGGCCTAGACCTTTACTAACAGAAAGATAGATCTTATATTAAATCTAGAATTTGGAAGGATTATAGTTTAATTTGGCATTGTTTATCATTCTGAAGGGTACTTGAATCCTTCCCCAAACCCAAAAGCTGTAAGATTATTATAGGAATATAAAATTATTGAATGTTCGTCTGATTTCATTTCAAATTATATAATTCTGTCTCATTGTCTTGGTTTTTAGTGCTTTAAGTTTTCTCTATTTGGTCGTTAAGGTCTAATATATTTCATCTTAATTTATAGGAATGGCCTATTTCTGTGAGCTATGGAGCAATAGCTGGTTACCTGGTGGCATTGGTTGCATCATTGGGAGTTGTTCTTGCTCATTGTAGATCACAGCATGTCAAAAGAGACTGAAGTGCCAAGTGCCTGATTATCGTAAACTTACTTCATAGCTAACAGGCAATTTTTTTATTTTTGTTGTTGAAATCATAGGGAAAATATGGTAAAAAAGGAAAAGAGAAATAAGACTTCGAATAATATTTGATATGTGAAGACTGATTTGTGTATGATAAAACTAGCTACCAACATTTCTATTTATTTATACTGATGATTTAGGGTATTAGTGTACTGCTAGTACAAGTCCATTACAATAAGACTACTAACATCATAGGACTCCTGATTATAAGGAAAAGGAAGTCAATGACCCGTCGCTATTTTAAGCGCAGATGCAACCTGCAAGAGAAAATGCATGGTCCAACTTGATGAACACTTGGCCAGGTAAAATAATCAGTTAGGGGATGGTCCAAAATCTTTTTGGCAATATCTTCTTGCAGTCTTGTAATTGTCAAGGCTAATCTGATTTTTCCTCTCTTTCTGTGTTCATTTGGGATACGTAATGGAATAACAATAATTAGTCACAAGGGTTCTCGTTTATTTATAACTAAATATAATTAGATATCTTCTTGCCAAATATTTATTTTTAAAGAAAGAATATAAATAAAATTATCTTTTTATTTTAAATTTTGACTAAAATGTGAGGCCATTGCTACCGTTGTTTAAAAGCTTTTCAAGAATTTGAATCTTCATAATAAAAATAAAAATGTGGCCACAAGAAAAATGAGTAACATAAAAGGATAATACAGAAAACAAAATGTGGGTATATGTATACATTTTCAAAGAGTCACGCGCTATTTCTCAGCTAAAATGTAATGTTAAAAGTAAGTTGTAGTTAGACATTTTATCTTGAATATATAATACAAAATCATGCCAATATTTTTCTTTCATTAAATAACTCTTACATGCTATATAAATATTTGATGTTAAAAAAAATTCTTAATTATTAAATTTATACATTTAATATTAAAAACATTTCTCATTTTTAGTATAACAATAATGGTAAAAGAAATCTCAAACCATTTAGTCCACATAATAATGGGGAAAAAATTAAAACCAATCTTATATTCTTTTAAAACAAAATTAAATGTGGCATGATTCTATCATTAATCGAATCTGATGATAACTATTACAATTTACCAGAATTGTAAGATCTCAAGAGTCCTTAGAACACTAAAATATCGATTTGTGTCTTTTTTTTTTTTTTTAAAGCATTTTAGAGTGACTTCAAATTTTAAAGAAAAAAAAAGTCAGAAGAAATATAAGAAAACTACAATTTGAGAGAAACAAATAAAAATTTCCTAAACTGATAATATACGTTTATGTTGGTATATAATCAATATCTGCGACTAAACTACTTTGAGTATATTGTTTGAGTTTAATTTTGATCTACTGTCAGTGTAAAGTTTCTTTACACTGTTATTGAATCATATATTACCAAATCATTAAAAGAGTTTGACTATCACAACAATCATTTAGAAAGTCTAACTCTTTTAATGAGGTATCAATACATGATTGAATGAGAATATAAAAAAAACTTTACACTGACAATAAATTAAAATTAAATCTATATTGTTTTCTCTTCAAATTTTCTTTTCTGTTGATCTTATCGAAAATATTGTATATTGCTCCATCTAGAATAATAAATATTTACCTGTCTGGTGCAGCCTCTTAATTAATTGGCAAAATCGTGGTTGGCCGATGGCATGAATGTGTGTATATTTTAATTTTGATTTTGGTAAAAATGCAGCACTTACATATAGAAGAGAGAACAGCACATAATACAAGTGGCATTAACTTTTTTCAACAAACTTTTTGTTCCCGGATTAGTCAGACCGCTTTTGCCTCCACTTTAGTCTATCCACCCCCTCTCCCATAGTTATTAATCTCGCTTTGGTCACTGTCTCGATTGAGGTAATAAGTCTTTGAATCACTGGTTGAATTAGTAGATCATTAGTTCAACAGTTATAATTAAATATAAAAATAAACATTTAATAAAAATAAAAATACTTTAAAAATCATAAACTCATAACTCTATAACACAAGTAATCGACTCTATTTTATAATTTCGCAAGTTCACAACTACGTTTGATACCTTTGCAAAGAGCCACTTGGTAATTAAGGATCCAATAATGATTTTTGTAATTCTAACATATTTATTAAACTTCATTTTACAATAAAAAAAACATATATGAAAAATAACAACCGTCAAATCCATACCTCTGGAGGCTAAAGACTCACAAATGGAAGCTTTTTCCCATAAGGATTAGACAATGTAAGGACTTTTAATATAAAAAATTTAAAATCTCAAAATCTCCAGGTTGTTAGATTATTAAAATAATATACATATATAATTTTAAGACTACAACTGTATAGCATGCCCAGGATTAAAAAAGAAAGAGCTAGAACATTATTTTAAATTGCATAAAAGATATGACTTTTTGAAAAATAGATGATCTAGAACCACCTTACGTATTAGGAGAAACAAAGCAGAGGATTCTGTGATAAATGAAAAGGTGTGGCCAGGCGGTCTTAGGCGGCACTCTAGTGATGAGGCTTTAGCTTCTCACGCGGTCGTCTCAACTTCTCACAACTTCATCTTCAACCTTGAGCTTCCCTCCCACAGCTGTAAGGTTTCTTTTCTTTTGTCAAACATTTGCTTTCCTCCCACAGCGACGAGCTTGAGGTCATTTTTGCTTTGATTTTTCTTTCATAAAAAAAAGTTTACATGACCCGGTTCGAGTGACATTGACTCAGCATGATCACCAGTTTTGTACAAAATCAGCCGAGTCAGACTAATTCCCACCGGTTTCCTTGCTTGTCCGATCTAAAGACCAATTACCTGACCGGTCCACCAGTCGAATCGGACGGTCCAGTCTGAGTTTAATAATAAGTAAACTAGCAATTTGGTCTTTGAAAATGACTTGCAATTTCAATTTAGTCTATGAATTTATTTTTACATACAAGTTAGTCCTTAAAATTTTAAAATATATAGCAACTTAGTCTTTATGTTATTTCTCTTTCCAAAATTAAACGATAACACGTGATGTGGCGTGTTAAGTGCTTACGTGTACCGTTAAATGCCACATGGTAGGTTACTTCACATACTTAACCCTTCCAACTACGTCATTTACGTGAGAAATATGAAACTCGACCCCCTTAAGATCTCTTAACTGACCAAGCAGACCTTGCCCCTAACTCATTACCCCTCAGTTCACCAACTGACCGATCCCCTTAACAGTTTTTCCATCAACTTAACTGACTGAACTTACACTTAACCGATCAGTTATTACCTTATATGTGACATTTAATAATACATGTAAACACTTAACATGCCATCACATATTACTGTTTAATTTAGGAAGAAAAGATAACATATTACTGTTTAATTTAAGAAGGAAAGATAACAAAATGACTAACTTGTTGTGTGTTTTAAAATTTTAAGGATTAACTTATATGTAAAAATAAATTTAGGGACTAAATTGCAAGTGTAAGTCACTTTCAGGGATCAAGTTGCTAGTTTACTCGTTTAATTACTTGCCCTCCCCCTTTGAGATCAAAAGAAACATAAAACTATAAAACCTAGACCATCCTAGTTAACTCTCATCTAGATGGGCATATTATATTTTTTGTATAACTTACTAAATCTATCGCCATCTTGGTTTTGCGCATGAAGAAATTCTTTGGCTTTGTTTGGTAAAAAGTAGTAGATAGTAAATAAGTTAACTAATAGCGAATAAGCTTATAGTGGATAGCGGATAAGCTAGTTGATAGTTGATGAGTTTATAGCGGATAAGTTAGTAAATTGAATTTGAAGTGTTTGGTAAAATTAGCGATTAAATTAGTAAAATGACATAAAATGATATTTTTAATTAATGTTTAAATTTTTTCTATCAATATTAAATATGACAAAATATTTATTAATTATTTATAAAATAAATTTATGTTAATTAAAATAATTATTAAGACATTTATAAGTTAAAATTTTGAAATGTATATTCTAATAATCTAATTTATTTATTTACTTATTTATTTATTATCATTAAAATGTTTTTTATTAGTTAAAAATATTATTTTAAATTTTCTTCATTTAATTTTTCATGTTTTATAAAAATATATGTATCATAAAAATATACGTAACAACATAAATGTATTTAATTTTTGAAATATATATATTTATTGAGTATAGAAGATGAATTTAATTAAAATAATGAAGGTAAAAATGAGAAAAAATAGAACACTATAAACTATAAGCTCAAACGTTACTTCAAGTAACGTCTAGAAAAACGTTATAAGTTATTAAAAAAATGTTATAAGTTACTGATTACTAAACAGTTCTATTTTTTTAAATTCGTTATCCATTAGTCAAATTTACTAATCAAATCCACTGTAAATTAGCAAATTAAACTTACCAAATATAACCTTATTGCAATCTGCAAGATATTGTCATTATTTGGTGAATGTAGGATGCTAAGGGAATCATGACTTCATGACCTCGGGTCTAGACTCTAGAATCTCTTGTTGGAGAACTCATAATAACTGATGGACTGACACTCCTACTAACCGGTGTGTATACTTTATGCACTATATGGAAAAATCATATATATTACAAATTTTTAGTCAAGGAATTATCTATTTTAATGGCGTTTTGGCTCATACCAACTACACTTCGTGAAATTTATAAATTTGTAAAAGTAGAATTCTAATTTCCTCGATATATAAATTTTTGTCATGACAGTGCTCTCCTTTGGAATTTCATTGTGATTGTTACTTTTGAAGCGGGAAAAAACAGCTTGTAACTTTATTATATAGTAGATAGCTCATCTTTATTCTCTTAGCATATTTTTTGGTACAGAAGTGAACCAAAGAAGAACTACCCACGGCAGGAAGCAAAACCAGCCATATCAGAGCTGAGATGGAGGTTTATTTTCTTAGCAATATTTTTTGGTCTGCAATCCATATCTACGATCCCCATTCTTGAGAAGCTGAAAAAATAGAGTAAAAAGCTTCCCATTAGAATAACTCATGACTCACCTGTAAAAGATAAATAATAAGTGCACATATCCTAAGAGAAGCAATATAAGGGATTTTTGTCATTGCAGTGCTATCCTTTGGAATTTCATTGTGATTGTTACTTTCGATGGATAAAAAGGGTGTAACTTTATTATAAAGTAGATAGCTCTCTATCATTGTTCACTTACAACATAGGACTCTTGGTCTGCAATCCATGGCCACTCCCCCATGCTTGAGAAGCTGCAAAATTACAGTAAATTTTCCCATTAGAATAACTCACCTACAAAAGTTAGATTGGAATACCATTACAATAGGAGTGAAAAGTTCAGGGATTAGTTTCACATATAATTTTTTATATAAAATTTAAAAATTGTATTCATCCTTATTTTTAAAGGTGTATATACTCTTTAAGAATAATAAGAGTGCACAAAACTGGGTTAAGAGAAGCATATACTCACCGGCTTGAGAAAGAGCCCAGTTGCTATCCTGTTCAATATGCCAAGCAAAATATCCAAACAATCCTCTTTGCTTGGCATAATCAACCTTCGCAGATATACTCTGAGTGTCATCGTATCCGAACCAATCTGTCCCCTTAAAGCAGTGATTGGTAACAAACGTGGGATCGTACACAACCTGCGCCCCAGCATTTTTTATATCCTTGTACTTCACTGCCCCAACTCCAGGATTCGTAGCTGGTGCAAACAGTCCATGGTTGTTAGGATCTGACAAACGCCACTTGAAGCCATAGAAGGGTAAACCCAGAGCTAGTTTGTTTGTTGGCAATCCTAACTGAATCCATTTGGTGACCCCTTCATCTCCACTGAATTGGCCTCGTGGGTTTTTCAAAGGAGCAGGTGGCTGTGTCATGGTTGGGAACCCATCTGGGGTGTAAAGGTCATAAGCCATTACGTTGACCCAGTCCAAGTTGTTTGCGGTTTCCTGACCCGGGTAGTATTGCAATGGGGATATCTGGTCAGAGCCAGCCACTGCAGCTGACAACAACAATGCTGTCTTGCCAGAGGTACTAGACTCTTTGGCCACAGCTGCTCTCCACTCCTTGAGGAGTAAGCCAAAGTTGGTCTTGTCTGTGTCTGAGGATGGGTACTCCCAGTCGAGATCAAGACCATGGAAGTTGTTTATTCTGGCTAGTTGGATTGAAGAATCTATGAATGATTTGCGGGTACTGGCTTGCCTAGCCATTTTAGAAAAATTTGCTGCCAAACCAGGAACACCGCCACCTATGGATAAAAGGGTTTTCACTGAAGGGTTCTTTGCCTGGATGGTTTTGGTGAAGGTTGAAAATGGAGCTGCGTTTGAAGAGGAAATGGTGACTTTGTTGGTGTTGGGATCAAGGTCCGCAAATGCACAAAACAGATGGGTGAAATAGGAGGGATTGATGTCAGAAACAGCAAGCCCGCTGTCAGAATACCAGTACCCACCTTTCATGGCAGTTTGTGCAGAGGAGAAGTTGAGTTGGAGGACCATAAGGAGAGTGAAAATCAGACATGAAAGCTTTTTGGAGTTAGCCATTCTATTATTGATTGATTTCCTTGATGCTTGTGATGCAAATTGGAGTTTGATCAGTGACATATGTAGTTCACGAGTAATGCCAAATTCAAATTGATAATTAAATATATATATATATATATATATATGTATTATTATCATTTTGCTACCTAAAGCAATTGTTTATATAATGTATCAGTGTTATCCGGACCGAATCGACCGGTCGGACCGTGAATCGATTTCTTATTCGGTTATGGTTCAATGTCAAAATCAGATTCAAGGTTGGATTAGGTTGAATCGGTCAAAACCGGATAAAACTGGTCAAAATCGGACAAAATCGGGTTAAACCGAGATAAAATTAGGTTGAATTGGGATAAAATCGGTCATTTTTTTTTATTTAATTATTTAATTTTTTAATTTTTCAATTACTTAACTATTTAATTGAAAGTGATATAAGACTTCATAATTAAAATTTTAAAATTTTATTATATATTTTATTATTAATAATATATATTATGAATCATGTATGTATATATATATATATATATATTTAATATATAATTATAATATTACTTAATTTGACCAAATAATTAAAAGAATTGAATCGGTTGAAC
The DNA here is from genome assembly GCA_023212625.1 of Styphnolobium japonicum. NCBI lineage: Eukaryota > Viridiplantae > Streptophyta > Magnoliopsida > Fabales > Fabaceae > Styphnolobium > Styphnolobium japonicum. Next base: position 22,690,791 of record JALBWW010000003.1, read on the forward strand.
TGCACCGAAAATTTTTTAAGTTCACTGCAATCACCTAACCTAAAATATATATCATTTGTGCCAGGTACGTAAATCAACGGGTTTGAAAATTCAAACACTGCCCAAGACAGTTTCATGGCGGAAAAACTCTGCGGGAAAGGGATTAAAATCACCTGTCCCACTCGTGTCACCATTCCTGTCACACCAATTAAAATTTGCCAACTCAATTAAAAATGACATCTCATCTGTCCACCGTAACATCACGCCGTTATCTCGTTCGTCTTTATCCTTAACCCTAACAAACATGCGAAGTATTGCCTCACCGTTTCATTCAAGCATCCTTTGTTTCAACATCGCTCCTAAAGCTTTGTCGTGACTTGCTGCATCTTTTTCAAGGTAATTATTTTTAATTATATGTCTCTTTCTGGCTTTCATAATTTGCCTCTTCCTATTTCAACTAACTCACCCAAAAAACTCGTGGCTAAACGCACTCTTATGAAAGAATTAGTTTGTGTTTAGATTAATTGTAAAAAAAAATTATGTTAAAAATTAATTATATGTATAATTAATTTTTTAAAAAATTAATTATGTTTGGATATGTTAATTTATAATCAATTTTATAATAAAAATTTTTGTTTAAATTGTATAAAAAATCACTTTTATGTATTAAATTACTAAAAGATATATGAAATGATTAAAAAAGTTATTTGGTTGAGAGCAAATAGATATTTTTCTCTTAAAGCTTTTGAAATAATCTAAAATTAAATAATTAAAAGTTTAAAATAACAGCTTATTTTAAAAAGCTATTTTTAGTTATAAAAAAATAATCTTAACTTATAATTAAATTTACGTAATTTAAACAAATAAGATAGATTTTAGATAAAATAACTTTTAATTGAAAAAAAAGTAATTATTCCTAAAAAACTAAGCAAAATCAAACATGCTCTTAGTGCGTGTTTGGATTAACTGTGAAAAAAAGATTATGTTAAAAATTGATTATGAGAAAATTAATTTATGTTTGGATATGTTAATTGATGATTGATTTTATAATAGAAAGTTTTATTTGGATTGTATAAAAAACATCGCTTTTATGTATTAAATTACCAAAAGATATATAAAATGATTGAAAAAGTTATTTAATTGAGGGCAAATATGTATTTCTCTCTCAAAACTTTTGAAATAATCTGAAATCAAATAATTAAAAGCTTAAAATAACAGCTTTTTTAAAAAAATCTATTTTCAGTAATGCAAAAATAATCTTAACTTATAATTAATTTTATACACTTTAAACAAACAAGATATATTTTAGATAAAAACAACTTTAATTAAAAAAAACAATTATTCTAAAAATTTAAACAAATCTAAACATACTCTTAGTGAATAATCACCACATACATAAAGAAATCTCACAACACTGCTATAGTTCTCTACTCTAGTGTTCTATTTGTGCACTAAAAAACCTAGTTAAAATATACTCAAGGACTAAGAACTCAATTCTAAAAATCTTATTTCAAGGAGGCAAAGTCAATACACGTTTTTTTGTTATTGTTTATTTAAAAATAACTTTCAAATATTTGTAATTGGTTGTAACTTTCTTTTGGAATGTTTGTAACTTTTCAGATAACGCACAAGTTTGTAATTAATCAAAAAAGTAATATATGTATTCAATTTTACCCCTTTTTTAATTTGAGTTTAATAAATAAAGATAGTTTTTTAGAAATAAAAAAATTGGAACCAGATAGGAAATTCCATTTATAGTAGTATAGATAAAAACACAGGTCTGAAATAGTTTTTAATTTTTTTACCTCTCATAAGAAATTAACTCATCAGCTATATATAGTTCCTTCTTCCTATTGGCACCCTAAAACAAATACAGGGAAAACTTTAGCAGGCAGTAACCGGTAAGAGAGAATGAAATCTTATGAGACATAAACTCAAAATTTCTTCAGTTGGTGGCATAGTGAACGCAGTGAAAACCATAACAAGTTTAAAAATTTCAATTTACCCATTATTTACGGTGACAACGAAAAAGCAAATACCTCATTCTCAGGTGCCAATAAAAAATACATGACAACCCCAAAGTGCAAAAATGATTTCCTCCAAATTGCCTCTCTAGCTAACAAATAGAACACTTAACAACCATAAAATGGGAAATAACAAGTTTCACCTCGAAGTGCAAAACAGCCAAGTGGGAATCAAAATGCAGACCGCATCAGGTGATGCGGCCGCAATATTGTTGTTACGGACTGCACCGCATCCGTATCGCCTTGCAATTACGGGGTGAATTCAAATCACACAAAAATACCGCAACGCAGCGATGTTGCGGCCGTTTTGATTTAAAAATGAGATTTTTCAATAGAAGATCCCCTTCAGGCCTTCACCTTTGTCGTCACATCGCTATCCTCCTTTCCGCCTTGCCACCACTACCGCCATCTTTTCCAGTCGAACAAGATCTGCTCGTGGAAGGGATCCCATCAGCCCAACATCGCAAGCTGCAGCTTCTGGTCTTCAACTGGTTTTTCGATAAGCTTCAAGCTCGATCCCTACCCTTTGTCTTTGACTCTGCTGATCTGGGGTCATGGTGGTGTTTGGGTGTGGTTGTATGGCCGAATCTTGCTAGCTATGGCTCTAGAGTGTGTCTTGGGTGGGTATAATATGGCTTTGCTTCTTTGGTTGTGCAGCTGCCTGCATATCCCCTTTGTTAGCATTAGGTGGCTAGGGTTTGAGTGAAGAAGAAAGTAAGAAGTAGAGTTGGTTTTTGGGTTGGGTGGGCCAAAACTCATCTTGGGGGGCTTTTTTTTTATATAAATGAATTGGGTAATTTGCTAATTAAGTGTGCCAATTAATCTCTAATTAAATGTGTATTTTCTAATAAATTCATTAGATAATTTGAACTTGACTTAATTTTTAATTATCAAAAGGAGTCTTATACACAATCACATACTCTAAAAAAATATATATCATATCACCATATAATTATTTTTATAGATACATTTATTTAAAAATTTCTTATAATTATTATCAATTGTTAAAACAATCACGGTTAGAAATTATCTTATAGATGGTACAAAGTATTATTGAATGAATAAAAAGTTAGTAAAGATTATAAATAAAAATGTAGAGAGAGTTATAATAATTATATAAATTTTTTTTTTTGCATTTTGTGCAAACTTAAAAAAAATCACGCCACAACAGCTGCAACCCGCATCGCAGTAGTCGCAATTGCGGTAATCGCAACGTAACTGCAACCGCGACCGCAATCGCAATTTAAAACACTGCAGCCAACAGAGCAAGATTCATGGACAGATTCCATCACATGATATTGTAATAATTTAAAAAGAAATTGAAAAGATGTTGATAGAAATTAACCAACCTAACGACACGAGTAGAAGCTTCAGGCAATGACTCTGGCGATGATGATCATTGCTTCAGGGGGAGAAAAGAGGAATGGAAGAAAATGGGCAAAAATGGTATCTTGTGAAAGGGGAACGGCGTTGACTTTCATTCGATGGTGAAAAAGATGAGGTGTCATTTTTAATTGAGTTGGCAAATTCTAATTGCTGGGACAAAAATTGTGACAGGAAAGAGAGGACATGTGATTTTAAATATTAGAATCAGATACATAGTTGAATTGAGTTGAGTCAATTAAAACTGGACAAAATTAGTGAACCGATCAAACCAGACCGGTCATATCTTTTTTTTAATTGATATGAGACTTCAAAATTAAGATCTCAAAACTTTATTATGTATTTTATTATTGGTAATGTGTATTATGAGTCATATATATATATTTATTTATTTACTTGTATAATACATAATTATGACATCATTCAGTTCAACTGAACAGTTAAATTGATTGAACTGGTTGAACTAAAACCGTTGCTAAAACCGTTGCTAGTGATTGTGATGTAACCTTGCGGTGGGGACACAGTCGGGTAAATCAATATTGAAGGATTTTAATATGTACCACATCCTCTTAGGAGAGGGAAAGAGATAAATATATTTTAATAATTAAAGTATAAATTGTAGTTTATTTTTTTTCTCTTGTGAGATGATCGTTATAAGAAATGATTCAAATTTAATATTAAATAGATTTGGATTATCTCAAAGTAATAGAATTATCTGATTAGGAAAAAAAGGAGAAAAATATATTTTAATAAATAAAATATAAATTATTATTTTATCCTTTTTTTCTCTTATAGGATAATCCTATTATAGAAGACGATATGATACAAGAGAGAATTCAAATCCAATATAAAAGAAAGCTAATAACTTTAATGTGATTTTAAGTTGCAGCTAAAATTTATTTTTCTAATTTTTTAAATGCAATTTTTTTGAATAAATTCTAAAATGTATTTTTCAATTCATAATATTGTTAATCTATTCAATTTTTCTTAAAACATGCTTGATATTAGATAAAATTTTATTAATAGTTCATAAGCTTGAAATCATTACTTGTTATTAATTTGAGCATGGGGAATTGTTGTAGTTAGGGATAGAAATATGTTAAGCTTTGCCTTAAATAGGGTAGGCTTGTTTTACAAAACATTAGCCTGAGTCTGGCTTATTGCTTGACATAAGACTTTTTTTATTTTTTGCTCAACTTGGTCTTTTTTTAAATTTTTAAAAGCATGGGCATGACCTGAGAACTTATGAAAAAGCCTTCATTGTATATAGGCTTTTAAATAGGTCAATAGGCCTAGGTCTTCAAAAGCTAAATAGGCTGCTAAATAGGTCAAGGCTCCCAATATAGCCCTAGTCTTTTATCCAAAATCTTGTACAAGCATAAATATAATATATTCTTATCCCAAATCATAAATTAGTCAAATTAAAATTCTAGAGTTTCAAATAACCATAATCTACAAATGTCAAATTCAAATAATACAAGTTCAAATAACTCAAATCATGAAATTACCATAATCAACAACAACAAATATCAAATCCAAAGACCAAATCTAATAATACAATAACAATGAACACTCTAATTAATCTTCGCAGCAAACCAAGATGCAACCAGCATTCATGGCATCAAATTTTCAAGATGAGCTCTTCTTGTTTAGCCTCCTTCAAAACAATAAATTTGTTTAAGTTATTAAATCATAAAACAATGATGCATTTAACTAAAATTAAAAAGGTCAATTTCAAAATCTAAAGATAGTACCTTTTTCTTTCTCTTCAAACCATACTTACTACAGAGCCAATCCCCACCACAAATGAGTGCTTACTAGATTCTTCATTCAATTTAGCACGAGATTCATCAATAATTCTTCCTCCAGCACTAAATGTGGACTCTGATGTTACTGTTGAGATTGGAATGACTAGTATATCAGCTGTCATCTTTGATAAGATTTTATACTTTAAGCTATTAGTCTTCCACTACTCTAAGGCACTAAAGAAAAAGTTAGAGTTAACATCAGGAATATAAACACCCTCCTCAAGATAAGATTCTACCTCTAATTTCACTGGGGGAACTGCTTCCTTTTCATAAACAATGCTTATGAGAAAATCAAATCCAGTAGTCAATGATGGCTCCGAGTTAGGGGTAGAAGAGGAGCTACTACCACCAATATTCACTTCAGCAATAAAGGATGATTGTTCCATACTTAACTCCACATACTCACCATATATTAACAACATGAAATTTACACCTAGGATCTAAGACACTAGCAATGGTATTTAATAAATAATATATAATAGGCATACATATTAGGCATTTATACTACACATATATATTAGGAATTTACACTAGGCAAGTAGGCATATATATCAGGCATTTATACTATGCATATATACTTGGCAAATCCCTAGCTAGGCAACTCTTAGTGTAAAAATGAAGACATACTTAAAATATCAAATCAACATTAACAATATCTCATTTTTTATTGGTAGTTTTAACAATATTACATATTAAAATATCAATCCTTACTGACCCAGGTGTGAACACTCCATTTTGATCGGGTGTTAATATATAAAAAAGAAAAGAAAAAAAAAAGAAAGAAAACCCATGCCACACGTTACCCCTCTGTTATTTGTGGACTTCAGAGAGGGTAGTAGGTGAGAGTTGGGAGGGTCAGCGTGAAAGAAGGGGATTGATTGTCAACAGTAGGGGATGGGTCGACTGATCACTCCAACCATTAGATAAAAAGGGTCATGCATAGAGGGGGAATGACACTTTTGGTTGGCTTGAAAGAAACTAAGAGAATAGAAAAAAGAGAAAAAAGAAAGCAAACCAAAAAATGAGAAAAGAGAAGTTTGTGTTTCTAGAAAAATGTTTGATCTTCCATTATCTGCTCTTCCAATTTATGCTCCAAGAGGTAAACTTCCTAATTCCCCCATGTCTTTTGTTTTTTATGTTCACTGTTTGTGCCATTAAATGTTGTTACATATATGTCATGATATGATTATAATGTTGTTTGTGATTTGGGTTTCGTTTGATTTTGGGTGAGTTCTTCTTGTTTTTGTTTATCATTCTTCTCCATCATCAACAACTTACCACCCTCACCACCCTTAGAAAGAACTACGTGGCTTTGAATTTCCCATTGTACCTGGGGATACGTAGGAGCGCAAGTCAAGCTAAACTTCTAATTTTCTCAATTTAGTTTCCTTTTTAATCTGTGAATATTTATTCATTTTTTGCTAAAAAGGGTAAAATAAATATCATTTAGGTTATAAAGTTCACACAATCAGCTTAAGGTAACCCGTCTTAGGACGAATGTATCAAGGGTGCAGTAGGATTAAGTTTCTACCATTCCCTGTGCGTAATCGACTTCTGAGCATGGAGTAAAGAAAGAGGCGCAACACTAGGTGGACTGTCTGACTGGATGCATGAGTGTCAGGTCTTGCGTGCGGTGGACTACCCAGTCCAATAGTCCACCAGGGACCTGCATGCTATGGCCTGGAAGCTGGAGCTTAGCTAGTTCGTGTCTCTATGTGTGTGTGCAACTAATTTAAGGATTCGCAGAAGGAGATATGAGGATTATGGTTCAATTGTAGGATTGAGGATTCATAGGCTTGCAACAAACTGAAACAAGGAATGAGAAGTTCTAGAACGAGGCATTTATAGAGCATCGTGTCTCTACGATATCACCACCATACCTTTCAACCATTAGTGGTATCCAAATCATCCAAAGCTGCATCGGAGATGAAGGGGAAAAATGGAAACTAGAGGAGGAGGTATTTTGCAGTGTCGTGTCCATATCTGACACTGGTATGTCTTGGGTATCAAAAATTTGTCGTATTGGTGCTTCATAAAATACTGCTAACAACATACAAGTGAACTACCACTATTGGAAACGTCAACCCAAGAAGCGCAAACAAATCTATACAAACAATTGCAGAGGAAAATGAAATAAAAACCTCAAATACAACACTACAAAGCAAAAATCTACACCAAACAAATCAAAACACGAAAAAAAATTCAATTTTGATAGTACGATGATAGATTTGAAAGAGAGAATTAAAATTTTGAGATATGAGAATGTTAAAATTTGTTGACCTCTCACAAAAACGAGAATGTGAAAGGATTTGCTGGAGAAGTTCTTGATGACACTGACAACACTAAAGAAGGATGGGCGAGCAAGAAGGGTGGGTGCTAGGCCAAGCTGGGCCTAAAACAGGCCAGGCCACAAGCCCCTGATAGGGCGCCTGACCTATTTCTATCCTTAGTTGTAGTCATGCCGTAAGCATTACCTAATTTTTTTCAATTACTAAAATCCTAGTGCATAAGTTTTTTTTATCACTTTTTCATAGCTACTTCTTGTCCATCTGGTAAAATGACCTAGAGAAATTATAGTCACTTGCAGTTACTAGTCAATACTTTGACTACTTGGTGTGTGCTAAATGTATCTCGGCAACTAAGCCAAGATTTGGACTATTCTGAAAAGAATCACCAAATTAAACCTTGCAGATAAAAGTTGTAGTAAGTGGTAAACAAGGGTCATTGTCGCAGAGGATTGTACCAATTGAAATGTAAAAATATCACGAAACGAAAAACTAAATAAACAATAACTAAATGGAGGGTTTTGTGAATGTTGAAATAGAAGTAAACTAAACTAAACTAAACTACGAATATGCAAACAAGAGAATGAATGAAAGTAGCAAACATAATGAGCAAGAGATTTAAATATGAGTAAAACTTGGCTAAGGGATTTTCTCCATCACTAGACTTAAGACAGTTGCAATCAGATTTTGATGTTATTCCTTATTTCCAATGAAACTACCAACCGTAAATAGCAAGTCCGCTCTACTACCCCAATCTTTTCTTAGTTTGTTGTTAATTAGAAATATGCTCTCTAATTAATTCCATAACCATTAGTAACCTAGAAGTTTGCTCTCTAGATTTAACCTAGCGGCAACCTTATGTTGAGATAGATAGGTTGGTCTAGGCGACAGCCTTGGTTTGATTAGGTTATCTAGCCTAGGTTATATTCTTCTTCACAATTAACAAAGGAGTTAACTAGAATATTTAATTGCGAAGTTCTACTTGGGATTAAGAAAGCATGACAATTACGGATCCAGTCTCCTAAGCTAGCATTAAATTATTATCAAGTTATATTTCGTAGGCCTCCTAAACGGATCAAGACAACAACCATAAACAATTCAAGTAGAAGAAGCATAAACAATCTCAATTAAAGCTAAGAGAATAACATCTTTGATCGAATTACAAAATCATGTTTAGGGCTTCGAATCACCCTTAACGAAATAAGAAGACTAGCCTAGAATGTTCTTGAACAACATCACGAAATAATAATGAAACATCATGAGTTCGAGACTCAAGGTAAAAAGGGAAGAAGAAACAAATCAGCTTGATGTTGATATTCTTCTCTCCAACTTGCTCCCAAGAAAGAAAACGCTCATTTTGCTCCTTAACCGCTGCTTGATTTCGTCCAATGTGAGTGTTAGGGTTTAGGTTTGATCCCTAACTCTTTTTAATTAGGCCTAACACTTATAATGAGATTTTTTTGACTTTTCAACACTAAGGCCAACACACGGCTATGTTGTATGACATGGCGATGTTTCATTATGAGTTGGCTTCAATTAAATACACGGTTGTGTTGTATGACATGGCCATGTTTCATTACAAGTTTTACAATTTAAATTTAGTTTAATTTCTTCAAGAAAACACTTCCACACGAGATTACCATATAACTCGAAACCCGCATTCGACTGATAAATACATATTTGTTTCCTGAAGTTTGCATTCACCAAATTTCACCATAAACAAATTGGTACGCTGACAAGAGGTTGTCGAGACCCGTCAAATAAATAAAATTTACCGTTTCACAAACTAATTGTAGTATAAAGAATGAACCAAATCGTCTCTTAAGGATCCAAAAACAAAGATTCAATTATATCAAGATAATTAAAAATGAGGTTTTGATGATTTGTAAAGAAAATACACTGGTTAAACTTAAAGAAAATCAAATAACAAATTAACCAATCCAAGGAAATTTACCGATCTTAAGTTTAATCCATCATTGATCACAAGGAATCTACTTAATTGCTAACCATGTTCTTGGCCTTAGATCACATCAAGATGCCTCAACATGATCCAAGAATCCTCTACTAGATAAGCATCTTGGATTTAATTAACCAAGGTTAGATAAAGTAAGCACCATCCAAACATAGATTAACTTAAGATCCAGAATTTAACCGAGCTAAACAATCCATCAAAAAGCTTTAATAAATTGTTTATTCTTTGTGATCCTATTTGAATACATGATAATAAAGCTATTATCATATAAACATCTAAATCAAATTAAGCAATTCAATTTAGATAAAAATCAAAAGAGGAAGAAGAGAAACTTGAATAACAATTAAGCAATATGAACAAGCGAAACAAGATCTCCAAATTAAACATCAAGATGGTTAATCCCTTGGATTGATTATAAGAGCCTAGCCTTCCATGGATTGGAAGGAAGAACTCATAAAATAAAGAACAAAAACGAAATTCTAAAGAGAATGGAGAAGAAGAGAAATAAAACTCTCACAAATACTCAAACTTTCTTCAAACTTACTTCAAATTTAATGATGTATAATACAAAGAGATTGACTCTATTTATACTAATCCTAGAAGTCAATTTGTAATTGAAAATAATCTGAATGCTTGCTGTAAAAACATGGAAATTGTCAAATATGGAAGCTTGATGCATGGTTGGTGGGTTGGTGTATGGTTGGTGGCTTCAAGTCAGCAACTCTACTCCGACTTTCAGCCTGCTTTTCATGCCCTAAACAATGTATTTTGGCATGGAGGTAATCAGTACAGTTGTAGACCATTATCTCCTTGAACTTTTGGCATTGGTTTCATGCCATTTGGACTTTTACAACTCCAGATATGCCAAAAACACTGCACCTACGATATGCTCCAATATGTTCACACTGCTTAGATTCCAATGATAGTAAATCCACTCTGAATTGCAGGGCTATTTTGGACCCTTAGACGTTTGTTCCAGCTCCTGAGTTCTCATGAAAGTTGTAGAGCCTTATCTTAGCTTTCCAAAGCCGCCAAGAATACCTCAAATGGATTACCGTGTCCCAAGTTATGGCCTAACCAAAGAGGAAATGTTAAAATGCATCAAAATTCAAGAATTATTCACAATTTGCATTAAAGCCCAATGAGGCCCAACAACATTAAACTCATCTAAAATACTAATATTGGGCACAATAAGCATCTAATAAATCATAGTACAAAGCTAACATAAGTGTCTCAAATTATTGATCGTACGCCCAGTGGGACGAGTTTAGAGTAACTCGATGTGTCGCAGACCTTTGTCTTATAAGAGGTTTATTATATGCATTTAAGAAGTGGAAGGTTTATCCATTATTCCCCTTCCCAGAACACACGAAACGTGAGCAGTGCAAATAATCAGGTGTCAAATGCACTAGGGGTTGACTTTAATGTGTCACCTTCAACTAGTGTTAGTTCGGGCCTTATGGTTGATGAAGTAGCAACTGGTGCTCTTCGGAGTAACCTCGTGTTAGAACAAATAATACCTGGAATGACTCAGCCATCGTTGGGTCAACCAAGCAACCAGAGTGTGATGAATTCAAACTCAAGATTTGTACCACACTATGGTTTGCCACCTAATTATGTGCCTCTTGTGATGGCACAGATGAGATTTGGTAGCACTTTGGCCGACACCGTAGGCCAAACAATGACTCCTTTCGCCCAACCACAAATTAGTTCAGTCCTAGTATGTTTCAATGGTCAAGGGGCAGGAGTTACAGGCTCAAGTAATCCGACTCCTTTCAGACAAGAAAGGATGAATCTGGGACCAATATTCTTAAATATGTCAAGGGATATTCCTCAAAGCATGACAGGGCCAACTGTGTACTCTTTGGCCAGTTTTCGACAATAAATGGATGAAAGCAACCATGAAATGGTACATATGTTCACTCAGCAAATGAGTGTAGTGATTATTGTTTTTCTTCTATTTTCTGCAATTTACATTATTTTGCAATGTTCTTTTTCGTTGCATTTTCCAGTTTTTATGAAGTTTAAATTCTCTCTTTTTCCTGCACTAAGTTTAACAAATTTTATCACTTAACTTTAGTTTGATTCCCTTAAAGACATTTTCACACGAGATTACCATATAACTCGAAACCTGCATTCGACTGATAAATAAGTATTTGTTTGTTGAAGTTTGCATTTACCAAATTTCACTATAAACAAATTGGCACGCTCGATGGGACGAGTTTAGAGTAACTCGTAGTGTCACGGACCTTGTCCCCACAAAAGGTTCATTATATGTGTTTAGGACGCGGAAGGTATATTCATTCTTTCTCTTCTCAGAATACACAAACCATGAGTAGTGCAAACAATTAGGTGTCGAATGCACCAGCGGACGATGTTACCGCACTGCCTTTGACTGGTGTCAGTTCGAGTCCTGTGGGTGACAAAGTGCCCATTAGTGCTCTTCAGAGTAATATAGTGTTGGAACAGATAATACTTGCAACGACTCAGCCATCGTCGAGTCAACCAAGCAATCAAAGTGTGATGAATTCAAACTCAAGGTTTGCACCACAATATGGTTTGCCACCCAATTATGTGCCCCCTGTAATAGCACAAATGGGAGTTGGCAGCACTTTGGTCAGTACCATAGGCCAAACAATGGCTTCTCTAAGTCAACCACAAATTAGTAGGCTTTAATGGTCAAGGGGCGGGAGTTGCAAGATATAGTAATCCAACTCCTTTTAGACAAGAAATGATGAATCTGGGGTGACAAGAGGTTGTCGAGACCTATCAAATAATAAAAATAACCGGTTCACAAACTAATTTGTAGTATAGAGAATGAACCGAATCGTCTCTGAAGGATCCAAAAGCAAAGATTTAAATTAGATCAAGATAATTAGAAAAGGGGGGTTTTGTTGTTGATTAACAAGATTAATAAAAGTACGAGTATTAAAGTTGTAAACGAATCTAAAGAAACAACCAATCCAAGGAAATTTACCGATCTTGAGTTTAACTCATCATTGATCACAAGGAATTCACTTAATTGCTAACCATGTTCTTGGCCTTAGATCACATCAAGAAGCCTTAACATGATCCAAGAATTCTCTACTAGATAAGCATCTAGGATTTGATTAACCAAGGTTAGATAAAGTAAGCACCATCCAACATAGATTAACTTAAGATCTAGAATTTAACCAAGCTAAACAATCTATCAAAAAGCTTTAATATATTGTTTATTCTATGTGATCCTCTTTGAATACATGACAATAAAGCTATTATCACATCAACATCTAAATCAAATTAAGCAATTTAATCTAGATAAAAATCAAAAGAGGAAGAAGAGAAACTTGAATAACAATTAAGCAATATGAACAAGCGAAACAAGATCTCCAAATTAAACATCAAGATGGCTAATCCTTTGGATTGATTATGAGAGCCTAGCCTTCCATGGATGGGAAGGAAGAACTCAGAAATAAAAGAGCAAAAACGAAATTGTAAAGAGAATGGAGAAGAAGAGAAAGAAAACTCTCACAAATACTCAAACTTTCTTGAAACTTACTTAATATTGAATGATTCTAATACAAAGAGGTTGGCTCTATTTATACTAATCCTAGAAGCCAATTTGTACATGTACATAATCTGAATACGAGCTATAAAAATATGAAAATTGTCAAATATGGAAGCTTGATGCATGGTTGGTGGGTTGGTGCATGGTAGGTGGGTTGGTGTATGGTTGGTGGCTTTTAGTCAATAACTCTTATCCGATTTCTGGCTTCATGTTCATCATCTAGATGGTGCATTTTGGCTTAGAGGTCTTCATGAAAGTTGTAGCCAGTTGTCTCCTTGAAAATTTGCAATTTGAATCATGCCATTTGGACTTAGAACTCCAGAAATGCCAAAAACATTGCACCTACCTCAAGTTAGGTTGGAAGAACGTGTTTCCAAATTCAAACTAACTTGTAGCTTCATAATCATGCCTAAAACTACATCTATTGACTAAATGGTCTTCAGTGAAGTTGGAGATATGGATCTTATCTTTCCAATGGCCAAGTTTCAGCCCAAGAGGAGGCCTATAGCCCTATATATAGTCCAATATGTGCATACTGCCCAGATGGTTCCGTGACAGCAAACTCACTCTGCATTGCAGGGATATTTTGGACCCTTAGAAGTCCGATCGAGCTCTTGAGTTCTTCATTAAACTTGTAGATCATTGTCTTAGCTTTCCAAAGACACCAAGATCACCTCAAATGGATCACCGAGTCCCAAGTTATGGCCTAACCAAGGAAGAAAGATCAAAATGCATCAAAATCCAAAAATTATTCAATATTTGCATTAAAGCCCAATGAAGCCCAACAACATTAAACTCATCTAAAATACTAATATTTGGCACAATAAACATCTAATAAAGCCTAATACAAAACTAACATAAGTGTCTCAAATTGATTGATCATGGGGCCAGTATTCCCAAGTATGTCAAGGGATATCCCTCAAATCATAGTAGGGCCAACTTTGATTTCTTTAGCCAGTTTTCGACAGCAAATGGATGAGAGCAACCATGAGATGGTGCACATGTTCACTCAGCAAATGGCTATAGTGATTACACCAATCATAGAAATGACTAATAATGCTTGTAATGCATTGGCCCAACAAATGGCAAGATTGAATCAAGCCATGGGGATAAAGGATGTGGCCAATGTTACTGCCCAAAGAGCCCAAACTGGAATAAATGCGGAAACAAATGCACCCCAAGTAAACGTCGAAAAAAATCAGCAAAATCTTGGTCAAATTGGCCAAAATGATCAACCACATTTGGAACACGATAATGTTCATATGCTCCGTCGTGGCGATGAGGATCAAATGATTAGGAATGACTTAGCCATGAGATTACTTCATCAAAATCTTGGGGGGCAACAGGCAGTCGAACAAAATGTCAACCAAGTAGTGGAACAAGTGCTGAATCGATTTGGGTTTTTAATGTTGGCTATGCCAACCAACCTTATTTTGTTTCAATCTTTCCTAATTGGGTACAACAGGCAAAGTTGCCAAGAGGAGTTAAAATTCCTAAACTTTCTAAGTTTTCTAGGAAAAGTGGGGAATTGATCGTCGAATATATTGCTCGATTTACCATAGAAATGGGGGAATTGGACACTATAGAAGGTCTCAAAATGAGATTCTTCCCCAGTTCTCTTACAAAAAATGCTTTTTCTCGGTTCTCGACATTGAGGCCAAACTCAATTCATTCTTGGATTCAACTAGAGAGAAGTTTCCATGATCAATTTTTTAGGGAAGATTTGAAAGTGGGTAGGTGATTATCTTGCCAGGTTTCGACAGATGAAGAGTAGGTGTTTTAATCCTATACCTGAGGTAGAGGTAGTGAAAATTGCCTCAGGAGGTTTGGATTATTACATAAGAAAGAAATTAGTAAACCAACATTTGGTTGATCTCGCCCAACTAGGAGAAAAAGGTTAGGCAGATAGAGCAATTAAAAGTTGAGAAAATGCAAAAGCAAAAAAGCTTCCTTAAAAGGGAAAAAGTAGCATTTGTCAAATTAGAGAAATTTGATAACGAAATTGTGGACAGTGATTATGAATTCAAGGCGAACATTGTTGAACTTCAAAAAGGTCCTCCCTATGTATGCCAGGCTTTATAGCCTATGCGAAACTAGGAGAAAATGAATTATTTTAATAAGAAAATGTATACGTTCGACATAACTAAAACCGACAAGATATTTGACTTATTATTGAAAGATAAATAAGTTAAACTGTCAGAAGGTCATAGGCTTTTAAAGCCTGATGAGACAAATGACCGAAAATATTGTAAGTTTCATAATAATTTTGGTCATGTTACTAACGAATGTATTTGTTTTAGGGACTTGATTCAGAAAACTTTAATGGACAGACGTTTGAAATTTGCTGATAAGCCTAAGGCGGACATGAAAGTCGACACAAATCCGTTTCAGGCTAGTGTTTCGTATGTCGAACAACAAATTCCTTTGAATATTGGAATGATTAACATAAAGAATTTGTAAGAATCTGATGTTGACATGAAGGATGCATTGGACACATCCCGAAACTAGGAGAATCCCTAGATGCGTTCCTTGAGAGAAAGAAGGAAAGTAGTAAAGTGAGGTTGTGTCCAAGGTGTAATGCAGTGTATGACGAACTCGCTGCAAAGAAAGAGAACGAGGTGCGATAAGGAAATTTTCAAGGTAAGAGAAAGGTTTTCGACAAGAAAGCTTGGAAACCTCATCGACCATTTTATACTCCAAAACCAAGGCCAAGTTATTTTCCCATGCCTAATAGGAATGGTTGGTTGGTTGAGAAGCCTGGTGAGTCAGTAGGAACCAATTCATGCCCTAAGAGTACCACCTGCGAAAGTTGCAGCCGACAAGTGGGTAAAGAATTCTGCAATGGCTGTTCACCCAGAGCTTCGACGAGAGGTGATTGCTAAGAGAAACTGATTTCATAATAATCATCCATTCTGGAACGAAAATTACAAATTTGGTAAGATCAGCCAAGGGAACATGGGCTATAACCAATTCCAGAGTGGTACCAGGCCCTCGAAACCTTTGCCAATATCAACGAGACGAAAAAGGAGATTGCAAAGGTTGAGACAAGCACAAAAGAGGAAGGAAATTGCTGAGGGTATAGTAATCAAGGAATAACCCAACCAGAAGGGATATTTAGTAGTTGGGATTAAGCCATCACTAGACAAAAATCAACGTGATGGAAAGTTGAAGAGTATAGTTAGGAAGGAACCTGTTGATTAGAAAAAGACAACTCCAGTTGCATCGACAAGCGAAATTAAACAACTGAATGAGAACAGTGGTTTCCGACAAGAAAAGTTGGCAGAGATAAGAAAGGGAAAACAGGTTCAAGGCCATGTTCCAAATGAAACAGGGAAAAAATGGCCAATGGGACTGATAGCTGTCGAGAGGGAGGCAAAGAAGGTTCAACAGAACTAAGAATGGGACCGATTGGTGGTCAAAAAAATGAGTATCTTGCCAGAACACACGAAACATGAGCAATGCAAATAATCAGGCGTCAAATGCGCCAGCAACTGACGTTACTATGCCACATTCAACTGGTGTTAGTTCGGGCCTTGTGGTTGATGAAGTATCAACTGGTCCTCTTCGGAGTAACCCAGTGTTAGAACAAATAATACCTGGAACGACTCAGCCATCGCTGAGTCAACCAAGCAACTAGAGTGTGATGAATTCAAATTCAAGATTTGTACCACAATTTGGTTTGCTACCTAATTATGTGCCTCCTGTGGTGGCACAGATGGGACTTGGTAGCACTTTGGCTGGCACCGTAGGCAAAACAATAGCTCCTTTAGCCCAACCACAAATTAGTTCTATCCTAGTAGGTTTCAATGGTCAAGGGGCAGGAGTTACAGGCTCAAGTAATCTGACTCCTTTCAGACAAGAAAGGATGAATCTGGGACTAATATTCCTAAATATGTCAAGGGATATTCCTCAAAACATGACAGGGCCAACTGTGAACTCTTTGGCCAGTTTTCGACAATAAATGGATGAAAGCAACCATGAAATGGTACATATGTTCACTCAGCAAATGGGTGCAGTGATTACGCCAATCATGGAAATGACTAACAATGCTTGTAATGCATTGGCCCAACAAATGGCCAAACTGAATCAAGCCATGGGGATAGAAGATGTGGCCAATGTTAATCCCTAAAGAACCCAGCCTGGGGTAAATGTTGAAGCAAATGTCGAACAAAACCAACAAAATCTTGGTCAAATGGGCCAAAATGATCAACCATGATTGGAACATGGTAATGTCCATATGCTCCGTCAGGGGGTTGAAGATCAAATGGCTAGAAATGATTTGGCCCTGAGATTGCTTCGAGAAAATTTCAGGGGACAACAGGCGGTCGAACAAAATGTGAACCATGTAGTGGAGCAAGTTCTGAATAGGTTTGGGTTTATCGTTGGTTATGCCAACCAACCCTATTTTGTTTTGGCCTTTCCTGATTGGGTACAACAAGTAGAGTTGCCAAAATGAGTTAAAATTCCTAAACTTTCTAAGTTTTCTGGGAAAAGTGGGGAATTGACTGTCAAACATATTGCCCGATATACCATAGTATTGCACTGTTCATTCTAGTTCCTACTGCCTTTTTACTTATAATTTACGTAAAAACGGTAAGTCAAAGTGACTAATTTTACTTAAACATGACTTCTTAATTCTTATCAATGCAATGATTGAATAAAAAAAATTGAATAAAAAAATGAAAAAGGATTCAAATTTCGGGTCTTAGTCTTAAATGAAATGATCGGACTAGAATCAACAGAATTCTATGAAATCGGATAGTATGGTAGAAAGAAATCAAATCTATTTCTTTCTACCATACTATCTATCTATTATGGATTCGCCACTATTGAAGGCCTCAAAATGAGATTTTTCCCCAGTTCCCTTACAAAAAATGCTTTTTCTTGGTTCTCGACATTAAGGCCAAATTCAGTCAATTCTTAGATTCAACTAGAGAGGAGTTTTCATGATTAGTTTTTTAGGGGAGTTTTGAAAGTGGGACTTACAGATCTCTTTAATATTAAAAGAATGTATAACGAAACTGTTGATGACTACCTAGCTAGGTTTTGACAGATGAGGAGTAGGTGTTTTACTCCTATGCCTGAGGTAGAAGTAGCGAAAATTGCCTCAAGAGGTTTTGATTATTACATAAGAAAGAAATTAGTGAACCAACATTTAGTTAATCTTGCCCCACTAAAAGAAAAGGTTAGGCAGATAGAATAACTAAAAGTTGAAAAAGTGCTAAAACAAAAAAGATTCCTTAAACGGGAAAAAATAACGTTTGTTGGATTAGAAGAATCCGTTAATGAAACTGAGGACAATGATGGTGAATTTGAGGTTAACATAACTGAACTCCAAAAGGGCCCTCATTATGTATGCTAGGCTTTGCAGCCTACACGGAATAAGGAGAAAATGAACTATGTTAATAAGAAAACGTATACGTTCAATGTAACAAAAACCGACAAGATATTTGATTTGCTGTTAAAAGATACGCAAGTAAAACTATCGGAAGATCATAGGCTCTTAAAGCCTGATGAGATAAAGGATCAAAAATATTATAAGTTTCATAATAATTTCGATCACGTTACTTATGAATGTGTTCGTTTTAGGGACTTGATTCAGAAAGCTTTAATGGACGGACGTTTGAAATTTGCTGATAAACCTAAGGTGGACATGAAAGTCGACACAGATCAGTTTTAGGATGGTGTTTTGTATGTTGAACAGCAAATTCCTTTAAATATTGGAATGATTAACATAAAGAATTTGCAAGAACCTAATGTTGACATGAAGGATGTATTGGACACATACCTGAAACTAGGAGAATCCCTAGATGTGTTCCTTGTGAGAAAGAAGGAAAGTGGTTAAGTGAGGTTGTGACCAAGGTGTAATGCAATGTATGACGAATTTGCTGCAAAGAAAGTGAACGACGTGCGATAGGGTAATTCTCAAGGTAAGAGAAAGGTTTTCGATAGAAAAGCTTGGAAACCTCATCGACCATTTTATACTCCAAAACCAAGGCCGGGTTATATCCCTAGGCCTAACAGGAATGGTTGGTTGGTTAAGAAGCCTGGTGAGTTAGTGGGAAGCAATTCATGTCCCAAGGCCTACATCGAGCCAACCAGGACTAGAGTACCACCTGCTAATGTTGCGGTCAATAGATGGTTAAATTTTTTTGCAATGGCTACTCACCTAGATCTTTGACAAGAGTCGGTTGCCAAGAAGAACAAATTTCAAGGAGATCAACCATTTTGGAATGAAGATTACAAATTCGGTAGGATCAGCCAAGGGAACATGGGTTACAACCAATTCTAGAGTGGAGCTAGGCCCTGAAAACCTTTGCCAATGTCAAAGATTCAGAAAAGGAGGCTGCAAAGGTTAAGGCAAGCCCAGCAAAGGAAGGAAATTGCTGCGGGCTTAGTAATCAAAGAACAACTCGACCAGAAGGGATGTTTGGTAGTTAGGATTAAGCCATCATTAGACAAAAATCAACGTGATGGAAAGTTAAGGAGTATCATTAGAAAGAAACCTGTCGATAAGAAGAAGACAACTCTAGTTGCGTCAACAAGCATAGTTAAACAACTGGATGGGAACAGTGGCCTCCGATAGGAAAAGTTGGCAGAGATAAAAAAGGAAAACAGGTCCAAGGCCATATTCCCAATAGAACTGGGAAAAAATGGCCAATAAGACTGATAGCCACCGAGAAAGAGGCAAAGAAGGTTCAACAGAACAAAGAAAGGGACCGATTGAGGGTCGAAAAGATGATAATGAAGCTGAACGAGGTCAAAAACCCTGAAAGGAAATCTGGGAAAAAAGAAAAGCAGCAAAGTCCAATTGCCCAGTCACTGGCATGGATTTGACTACTGATTAAGTTATCGAGGCCTTGAACGATCCTGATGATCTTTTCGGCTTTGGTGATAATGAACAGTTTGACATGGATTTTCATCGAAATAAGGATCTCGACGATATAATAATGGCCATGGGTAACAACCTATCCCCGACAGGCTCAATTGATAAAGAATATTTCAGGATAGGAAGGTATAATGATGTAGAATTATCCGACGAGGAGAAATTCTTGAAGTCGATGAATGTTAATCTGATTTCAGTGTTACCTACAGAGTTTGAAGGTTATTACGAAATCGAGTATGATGAACCAATTGAAGATGATTTGGACTATCTCAATGATCATTGGTTTCTTCTCCAAGATAATTTAATAATGGAGTTTGACAACCCGGCACAATTCGAAAAACCGACGGAGGAAGAGAAGGCTCATCTTCGCCTTCTTCATATCAAAGCCTTGTTGGAAGGCAAACTAACGAACAAAGTGTTGGTAGATGGAGAGGCATCCATCAACTTGATACCAAGGGCAATCTTAAAGAGGTTGGGAAAGAATGAGTCGGACCTGATGTCGACTAACATGGTTGTCACTGATTTTAGTGGGAAAACTTCCTCATCTGACGGAGTGGTGATGATAAATGTGCAAGTCGGATCTGTTGCAAGGACGACTTTATTTGTTGTAATTCCGACAAAATCCAGTTACAATCTCTTGTTGGGTAAGGATTGGATACACATTGTTGGTGCTATACCATCGACAGTTCACCAAATGCTTATTTTGTGGGATGCAAATGATCAAGTAGAGATAGTAGAGGCAGATGATAGCCTATGCTAATTATAGCAATTGCACATCGATTTTAAGATCTCTGCCTCGAATGTCAAGCCAGTTATGGCAAATGGTGGGGTAGTTGACAAAGAGGCACTTGAAGTGTGCCTAATGGATCAGTTTGGGATTCGACTAGGGAACAAGGTTGAAATGGATCGGCCAGGCACTATCCATGAGTGTTGATAATCATTTTGATCAGCTATCGACCTACTTGGCCAACAGAACAATATACACCACCGAAGGTGTCTTATCAGATTGTGTAATAGATGATAGTCCATTGGGTTTCAAAAGAAGTTTTGATAAAAAAACAAAATGTGGAAATAGAAGATCCTTTAGGAGAAATAAACTTGGGTACAGAGACAGAAAAAAAGCTTATATTTGTAAGTTTATTTCTGCCAAAGGAGTTTAAAGAACAACTTGTTGATTTGATCAAAGAATATAAGGATTGTTTTGCGTGGAATTACAATGAAATTCCTGGGTTAAGTAGAGACCTTGTCGAACATAGATTGCCTCTGGAAGAAGGATGCAGGCTTGTCAAGCAAGCTAACAGGAGATTTGCACCCGAGGTGGTTTTAAAGATAAAAGAAGAGGTCGAGAGGTTGATCAGAGCAAAGTTCATTAGAACTACCAGGTATGTCGAATGGCTCTCTAATGTAGTTCCTGTAATGAAGAAAAATGGCAAGTTGAGAGTATGTATTGATTTTAGAAATTTAAATACTTCTACTCCTAAAGATGAATATCCCATGCCAATTGCAGATGTTAGTTGATGCTGCATCTGGACATGAATTACGAAGTTGAATGGATGGCCATGCAGGTTATAATCAAATCTTCATAGTCAAAGAGGATGTGTCGAAAACTGCCTTCAGATGCTCGGGTGCCATCGGGACATATGAATGGGTAGTCATGCCTTACGGTTTGAAAAACGCAGATGCCACTTATCAAAGAGCAATGAACACAATTTTCCATGATGTGATTGAGAAGTGTATGGAGGTGTACATTGATGATGTTATTGTTAAGTCGAAAACAAAGGAAAGTCATCTAGTGAACTTAAGGCAAGCATTTGAAAGAATGAGAAAGCATATCCTCAAGATGAATCCGGAGAAGTGTGGGTTTGGTGTGTTGGCTGGTAAATTCTTGGGGGTTTTTAGTTCACAAGAAAGGCATTGAAGTGGATAGAAACCCCATAAACACCAAAACTTGATAGTAAGATAATATGAGTGAATGAGTCAAGTTAATTACATATTATCCTGATAGAAAGTAGATGGATGCTTTTGGACTCTACCAGAGGTTGGTTATATGTAGGTAGGCAACTAGGCATATTTGAGTTTGCTTTGATGTTTTAAAAAAAAAAAGAGCTTAAACCCTGCTTAGATCCATTCACTATAGAGGACTAATATAGAGATTCTTAAATTGCTATAATCATAATTGTCATCGCCCAATTTTGACCGTGCTAACAAAATAAAAGTGAAAATTGAAAATAATAATAATAATAATACTTGTACCGACCGAGAATATAAGATAGGATGACCAAGTGGGCCCACAACTCGGCCACCGACACATGTGACAAGATTACCAAGAACTCATATGGTATCCTGATCCACCAATGTTATAAGTCAGCTATACTTCGTATAAGGAGGCCGAGTACAAACACCTCAGTAGAACCTCGTACTAGAAGGACGAGTATAAGAATCTCGGCCAAATAAGAAGAAATAAGCTGCCATAACAAGAATGACATCCTATCCTTATCCCTACATGCAAGGGATCAATATATTTATCCAAATCCTGAAGTATTCAAATTATATCAAACACGAAAAAATAGGGGGATAACAATCTGTTGTTATCCTATATGATTTGGCTAAATTATAGGGAATATAGTACACATTCAAATATCTATAAAATTGGGTTACACTGCACAGGTAAAGCTAACTTCAATTAATCACTCTTAATATATTGACTACTGATCAATCAATTTGAGACACTTATGTTAGCTTTGTACTAGGCTTTATTAGATGTTTATTGTGCCCAATATTAGTATTTTAGATGAGTTTAATGTTATTAAGCCTCATTGGGCTTTAATGCAAATTATGAATAATTCTTGGATTTTGATGCATTTTGACCTTTCCTTCTTGGCTAGGCCATAACTTGGGACTCGATGATCCTTTTGAGGTGATCTTGGTGTCTTTGGAAAGATAAGTCAAGGCTCTACAAGTTTCATGAAGAACTCAAGAGCTGGATCAGACTTCTAAGGGTCCAAAATATCCCTGCAATGCAAAGTGGGTTTGCTGTCACGGAAATCTGGGCAGTGTGCATATATTGGACTATATAGTAGGCTATAGGCCTCCTATTGGGCTGAAACTTGGCCATTGGAAAGATAAGACCCATATCTTCAGCTTCACTGAAGACCATTTAGTCAATAGATATCGTTTTATGCATGATTATGAAGCTACAAGTTGGTTTGAATTTGGAAATACGTTATGCCAACCTAACTTGAGGTAGGTACAGTGTTTTTAGCATATTTGGAGTTTTAAAAGTCCAAATGGCATGATTCTAACGCCAAAATTTCAAGGAGACAACTGGCTACAGCTTTCATGAAGACCTCCAAGCCAAAATGCACCGTCTAGGTCATGAAAATCAAGTTGGAAGTCGGATAAGAGTTGTTGACTAAAAGCCACCAACCATACACCAACCCACCTACCATGCACCAACCCACCAATCATGCATCAAGCTTCCATATTTGACAATTTCCATGTCTTTACAACTTGCATTCAGATTATTTTCAATTACAAATTGGCTTGTAGGATTAGTATAAATAGAGCCAATCTCTTTGTATTATACATCATTTAATTTTAAGTAAGTTTGAAGAAAGTTTGAATATTTGTGAGAGTTTTCTTTCTTTTCTTCTTCATTCTCTTTACAATTTCATTTTTGTTCTTTTATTTCTGAGTTCTTCCTTTCCATCCATGGGAGGCTAGGCTTTTATAATCAATTCAAGGGATTAGCCATCTTGATGTTTAATTTGGAGATCTTGTTTCGCTTGTTCATATTGCTTAATTGTTATTCAAATTTCTCTTCTTCCTCTTTTGATTTTTATCTATATTAAATTGTTTAATTTAATTTTTATCTTTACTATGTGGGGGATGGATATCTTGGGTAAGTTCCCGGTAGCAAAAAGCCAGGTCAACTTCCTCTTGGTAGGAATCGACTACTTCACAAAATGGATCGAGACCGAGCCATTGGCTAAGATCACAGCTCAACGGGTACAGAAGTTTGTGTGGAAAAACCTCATTTGTAGGCATGGGATCCCCTCTGCCATAATAATCGACAATGGAACTCAATTTATTGACAGAAATCTAAAGGAGTTATATTCCAACCTAGGGATTAAGCATCATGTAACCTCGGTAGAACACCTGCAAACAAATGGACAGGCCGAGGCAGCAAATAAAGTCATCCTCGGCAAGCTGAAAAAGCAGCTGGGCTGAGCCAAAGTAGCTTGGGCAGAGGAGCTACCGAGTATTCTATGGGCTTATCATTCCCCCCCAGTCCGCAACAAAAGAAACGCCTTTTAGACTTACATACGAGACAGATGCTATGATCCCGATCGAAGTTGGAGAAACCTCCTTTAGGCGTATGAGCTTAAACCCTGAACATATCGATGAGTCGGTGACCTTGTACTGAGGTGGCAAGGGGATGCAAGGAAGGACACCTCTAAAGGAAAATTAGCAGCGAATTGGGGAGGACCATTCAGAGTCGTTGATAACCTCGGTAATGGAGCCTACAGGCTAGAAGAGCTATCTGGAAAGGTCGTTCCACGGACGTGGAATGCTTCTTACTTAAAATTTTATTTCAGTTAGACAATGTCATGTGTGTACTCTTTTTCCTAACTCGAAGTTTTTATCCCATCATAAAAAAGGGTTTTTCTCCGATAAGGTTTTAACGAGGCACACTTTAGTTTCAATAAATAAGAAGTTTCAGTATCATTCTCCATTATGCTTTCTTGTCATGTTAATTTACATTCAAAATCAAGCGATTGCGCCACAGCAAGTCCAAGTATTTAAGGCTGAGTTCGAGCCTCAATCAGCCAAAAACCTAAATTAACCACTAAAAGCCAACTATGGTCTCAGGGCCGAGTGCGAGCCCAATATAGCTAATGGCTAAGTTAAACATTAAGGCCGAGTACGAGCCCGAGTTAGCCAAAGGCTATTATATTTAACGAAAGCTGGAAACGAGCTTAAGGCCGAGTACGAGCCTAAGATAGCCAAAGGCTATTATATTTAACAAAAGCTGGAAACTAGCTTAAGGCCGAGTACGAGCCCAGTTAGCCAAAGGCTAACATATCTAACGAAAGCCGAGTACGAGCTTAAGGATGAGTGTGAGCCCAATTCAACCAAAGGCAATTATAATCACAAAATGCTTAGTGTAAACAAACTCGAGTATAAAGAAAAATTATTCTCCTAAATTACTCACCCGGTAAATCTGAGTTATAAGTAGATGCTGAGATCAAATTTAACCAACAAACACGCGCAAAAGATGAAAGTAAGATTGATAAATTCAAGTACACTCTACTAAGTCGGTAAATCCGACTATACAATTGAAACTTATACTTGCAAACACTGGCTAAACAAAAAAGAGCCTATCTATAAAAGTGCTTAAAACTTGGCCTTCAATGCCGGTGGGTTTGCTGGGTCGGGGATGATTCCATGGGAATAATTCCCCTGAAGACCAAGAAAAACTCCATAGGAGGAGGATCTTGGAAGAACAAGAGACCGACCTTCAAAGACACTCAGCCACCAACACATGCGACAAGATTACCAAGAACTCATAAGGTATCCTGATCCACCAAAGTTATAAGTCATATATACTTCCCATAAGAAGGTCGAGTACAAACACCTTGGTAGAACCTCGCACTAGAAGGACGAGTATAAGAATCTCGGCCAAATAAGAAGAAATAAGCTGCCATAACAAGAACGACATCCTATCCTTATCCCTACATGCAAGGGATCAATATATTTATCCAAACCCGAAGTATTCAAACTATATCAAGCCTGAAAAAATAGGAGTGACTTGAGCGTCGGAGTGTCCTCGCAGGTAACACCCCTAGCTTGGTCATGGAAGGAGTCAACCAAGGAGCGATACAAAGAAGTAAACGTTCTTACGAGAACATTCCCGGTTAGATACTCTTGGATGGAACAATACCTTTTTCTTTCTTTTATCATTTGTGAAAGAATATTTGAAATAAAAATTAATGGGTCACTTCAGTTATACTCTTATTTTTTGACCCAATTCCAAAGCTCAAAAACCAATGCTTTCTAATTCTATTAGACATTGACTCTAGCCCATTTTGTAAAAGCTCAATCTCTTTCTGAAAACCTTAATAAACATATATAAATGAGAGGCTAGGGCAACAAAAGGAGGAGAGATACAAAAAAGAAGAAGAAAGGGGTTGACAGCTTGGAGGAAAAAAAGAAGGGAAATGCAATAAGGCCACAAAAAAAGAAAAGAGAGAGAGGGACGACTAAGGTAGAAAGAGCACATAGAGAGAAATACTTGAAGAGGAACCTCAGTTGCAGGTAATATTTTCTCTCCTTCCCTATGCTGTTGAGATGTCAATGCCTTCTTGGAATTTGATGATCATTCATTTAATTTGCGTACTTCCAGTTCCTAAACTATTTTGAATGATTTTTGTATCTATGCGATTATTGATGAACATAGTAAAGTGTTGACATTAAATTTCTGGGTTGCAAATCAATCTGTAATTTTTGCGACTTCGATTACTTGTGCTATACTAATTTTGAGACTTGACTGAATTTGGGGCGTGGGATCTAGAGGACCTTGGATGAATTTTTGTGAAATTGCTCTTTTGTAATTAAAAAAAAATTATCAGTGGATAGATTTAGAAGTGCCTAATTTGATTGTGTTTTCTTCCTATGAATTGTTTGATCTGATAGTCACGAACAGTACACAATTGAAAGTGGAGAGACTTTTAGTCTTAGTTTGTCTGTAACCCATGGGACTAAGGCTGCGTCAGGGGGTTTAGAACCCAAAGACTGCTTACGTGTTTCATTTAAGACGTTGCTTCAAGTCAACTTCTGCTCATATTGCTTTCTTCTTTTCATTTATTAAAAATTATGCAAAAGTTATCCATGGTCTTTTGTTTTTATGTGACCTATCTTGAATAGGTGAATATGCACTTGATTAAATTTTTGAATAAGATGTTTCGATCCGGATTTGTCTAACATGCACCTGAAAGAAATTGGTGCATTGATGCAATAGTTAACATAAATGGTTGATTAAAAATATTAAAATAATGATAATAATCTAACGGTTGAAATTAAGTTGAAATTTGAGAGGAAACCAGTTCGTCAGGTTAAGCTTTGTTTGCAAAAAAAGTCCTCAAATTTTATTATTTTATAAATTGTGGATTTTTTGTTTAGTCCACATATTTGATTACTTTTTGCAAAAAAACCCTCGAACTTAATATTTTTATACATTTGTCAATCTCCATATAAATTTATTGTATTTTCTTATACATCTTGTCTCAGAGTGCATCGCTTCGGTTTTCAGATCTAGTTTTTAGATCTAGGTGTTTGTGGGTGTTTGTAGGTGTTTGGATCTTAAATCTCATTGCATCTCCTCGTTTGGTCTTCCATCTCAGATCTCATTGCATTTCTATTGCATCTCCTTATCCGACTTGATTGACTTGGGAGGTTAGTTAATTTGGTGTTTCGTTTAGCATTTGATTATTCAAATGACTTTGCCTTATTTTTATGTCATTTTGTTTTTTTTTGAAAAATTCATGGTAATTTGAGACTGTTTTTGTAGTTTATGAGATTTTTTGTGTTTGAGCGTGGTGAGATGTGACCAAACAAATAATTTATTTTCTATGAATGAATTTTGTAAGAAAAACCTGGTGACCACATTTGAATAATGAGACTTTATAATTATTTTTTGATGTTGTAGTCTTTGCGTCATTGGATTATTCACATAAGATAAAGATAAAGTTAGAGAGAGATAGGCAAGTGCTTCCACAAGAGATAGAGTGGAGAGGTTATATAGTATAGAGTATAGCAGAAGAGGCTCCTGGTGCCTTCCTTGAACAAATTCTGGTTTAATTTGCAATATTTTAATGTGTGGTGATTGTATTGTTAAATTGATAATAAGATTCATGGTGGTCAAAATAGTGTATATAATTTAGTATATAAAAAAATAGGTAGGAAGTTATTTTGTGTAATTCTATTTGCTTACATATAATTTAATATGTTTGTATTTTGTACCTAGAAATGTCTGGTCATTACAGTGGTCATTACAATACTCATAATTTCTATCAGGGAATTATAAACTTCTACATGCATGTGGATCCCATTGAGGTAAATAATTGCATTTATTAGTTGAAATATATGGGAACAAATATTTACATGTGATTGATGAATAATTAAGGTTTTGGTTGTTGTTTGCATAATTTTGGACAACTCCATACCCCATTTTACAATACTTTCAAAGAAGAACTTGGAACACAAGTTTGGTTTCATGATCCTGTAGGAAATGAATTGAAGATAAATCTAGAATAGGGTAAACATCATGCTTTTCTGAAGCATGGATGACATGACAATGTGGATCTATATGACCTGTTCCACTTAAACAAATTAAAGCTGCTTTCATTGGTGATAAAGTTCAGTTCCCACATATTGCCTTTACTATAATTTGTTATTTTTAGTGTGGCTTATTACAATATGTATATATTAATAAGAACTTTTTATACATGCAGTATTTACCAGCTATTTATAACAAGCAATGAAGAATTATAAAGAGGAATGCATATTGATTTCAAGTGAATGTGAGGAATATCCATGCAAGTTAAGGTGGAGTAAAAGGTCAAGCAATGAGGTTTATCTATATGGATTGAAGGATTTTGAGATGCTAAACAATCTTCAAATTAATGATCAACTTCAAATTATACATTTTTTGTTATTGTAAATGGCAACTGAACTTGCTTGTTTGGTAGCAGAGAATGACTTATTCAAGTTTTATGTAAAAAAAGTCACATATTTTGGATATATAATATTGGAGCATTAAGTCAATTTTAGTTTGAAAGTGGTTTATCAAATTAGATTTCATTAAATATACACATTATTTATACTTGATTAAAAATATCCCAATTTCATGTCATTTTATGTAAACCATTGCTATGTGTTATTGTGATGTGTTGTGGACTTGTCAAACTGGTTACGCATAATATGAACTATATTGCGAGTGTTTTAGTAAAATATAATTTGGTGACAACATTTGTTTTGTTTAGTTATTTATATTAAAAACTTTGGGACACTAGAATTAAATTGATAAATGGAAAATGAATTTGATAAATGAGAATTTATTTCTATCCATTAGTGCACAACATAGTTGATTTACAAGTGAATGAATGAAGTACAAAAAAAAATAGAAAAGCGTAGATAATAAATTTTTAATTGCACTTGTCATGACAACTCTCCTCTCTTCTCCTCTCCTTAAGCAAACTTTGTCGTATCCTCTTTTGCAATTAAAAAAATGCCCACATGCTGCAAGACTCTGAATATTTTCATTAAATCCAAAAGTATAAGCATAATTTGTGTGGCTTACAATTGTAGGCCTAATCAAGTATGCAAAATGCATAAAAGTCATTAGTAACACAAATATCATATGAAGGTTTTAGACATAGATAATAGTGTTACAAATGAAACATGATAACTACAACAATTATAACAATGTATAATGCAGACAAATCTATACAAGATTTTATAATGCAAAAGCAAACAAGGTTATGCTTGTGAGACACAAACATTATGCATAGACTTGGGATGTATTTTGTCTTCTTAAATAAGAATATGTACAACTAGTTTGTGTATTTGTCATTATGCATGCATTGTTTTCTTTTGTGAACATACTTTGCAAAACCTTTTAATTAATTTCTTGTGTAAACATACATAAATTGTACTGACTTTGCAAAATTGAATTGATTTCCAATTGATTCCAATGATTTTTATGTGAAGTATGATCATCTACAGAAAGTTCAATCCTTACATATGAATGTTAAATAAAAATTTGTATAAAATCAATATAATACATTTAATACATAGCACTACAACAAAATTGACATTTGTAATAGCTACTACTACGGCACCTTCCCTTTTCCCTTTTTAATGGCGTATATGTCATGGAAAACATCCGTTTTAGTATATAGTACTATGATCTATAATGATGTAACTTAAAGAATTGTTATGTTGCTATAATTTATTACAAAATTCTTGTAGTAGTCCGTCGGTAAAAGCTTTATTTTCTTTTATCATGCTTACCATTTTATATACAATATGATCATATATTAGTTATTAAAATTTATAATATAATAAAATCATTAAACAAGACCCATAATCATTAATAAATACACAAAAAGCTAAAAAGTATTATTAATGGATACTCATATGATATACCCAAATATGAAAATGGAAAACTTACATTGAACATAGAATACAACAAAATACAAATATAGATGACACTCTTAAAACCATATTCTTTAGTGGTTATGGGTTGAAGAGAAAGAAACACAATGATTCAATAGAAGTGAATGAGTGATTGTACATAAGCATGAAAAGAGCTTATGAGTTTAAACTAGAAAGCAAAGCACCTATTATAGTAAACCACACATTGGAAATGGCTTGTATATTACATGATTACGTCTTTACTTCAACGAGACGACTTCTCGAGCGTTGAGTTACAAGAAGAATCTATATCCATATGAAGTAAACAAGTGAAACACAAGAAGGGGGTTGAATTGTGTTTCTTAACCTTTTTGAAAAACTTTTACACAGGAAGCAAAAAGCAATGGACGCAGAAAGCTTCTGAGTCCAATTGGACGCTAAAGCAAATTTGAGATAAACAACTTTAAATGAAGTGAAAAAGTTCTAAGGTTTAACTCAACTCTTTAGTTATGAAAACAATGGCAATCCCCAGAAGTTAGTGAATAAGTAAAACACAAGAGGAGGAAAGAAAAGCTTACACCAGATGTTTATCCTGGTTCACTCCCACAAACCGAGAGCTACGTCCAGTCCCTTTAACCAGAAGGATTTTCTACTAATCTTGTACAAAGATTACAAGTATTGTCCACCTCTTCAAGTATACAAGTATTCTCAACCTCTTCAGGTTCTACTATTCAAGTATTCTTTTATACACAGCCTCTTCAGGCTTAAACACCAATGTGAATCAGAAAAAGGTATAGAAGTGCTTGAGTTTTTAACTCATTACAGGTGAGGATTGAAAATGAATCTCAAGACTTAATCTCTTTACAAGAGTTTGAATACAAAGAAGAATAAAGGCTTTAATCCTTTTTACTTTTGGTTTTCTCAGAAAGTTGTCACTCTATCTCTTCTTTGAAGACAATTTTATTTATAGGTGAGAGCAATTTGAGCAGTCTTCATAAGCTTCTTCGTCCAACAGAAACATTTATTACCGTTCTGAGTGGTATTAAATGCCTAAGATGAAAACGTGTAAAGCTTCTTCTGAAAAGACACTTTGATTATCAGGAATGCCCAAGATTATGATAGCTTACACCTGACTTGTCTGAGCGCGCAGAAAGTTCCTTATTCGTAGGTCTTTGTAGTTGTTAGCAATGTCAGCTAAGCGGCTCAGTTGACTTCTTTTTGAAGTGTGCGCTGTCAGAGTCCTTCTCAGCATTTAATGAAGAACAATTTCTTCATATTTGAATTTTGGCATTGGACGAATACTTTGAAACCTGAGCTTAGTAAGAAAAACATTGGACGATCCAAATATAATGAAACTTTGTGAAACAGTTCAAAAGGTATTGGACGCATACTTAGTTTCTTTTAGCTCAGAAGAGAATGAACGCACATATAAGTAACTGTTTGTTAACACTTTTCTTCTTGAAATAGTTACGAAACAAGTTACATGAGTCTTTTACTTATTCAATCTAAATTGAAACTTTTGTTATCTTCAAAACTTTATGGGGTAATGATTATTTAATCAGTATGGTTCCAAACTTAATTTTATAAGGTTCTTTGGTTCTAACACCATATGCTCAAAGATGCATGAGAATTTTCTTCAAAAGTAATGGTTGGTCTCCAACCTTCCAAACTTAATTTTATAAGGTTCTTTGGTTCCAACACCATATGCTCAAAGATGCATGAGAATTTTCTTCAAAAGTAATGGTTGGTCTCCAACCCTAGAAAAAGCAAAATCAAACATTAGAAAAAAAACATAATAATCAACAAAATATGTTCATAAACTTCTACACTTAGGCGGCACTCATTAAGGATTGAAAGGTATCCAATCTCTCATTTACTTAACTTTCATATCAATTTATGCTTAAAGAAGTCATGCAACTATATAGAAATTAGGCTATTACCATTAACTGAAGAGTTATCCTGACCTATAAACTTCTACCTTATGCATTCCACTGAAAGTGATAACTAGTCTGTGTTTGACAGCATATTACATTCAATTTATATGTAAAACTCCCACTCTTTGGCTTCTTACATCAATAATACAATTTCCTACAGCATTTTGAGAAGCCACCAAGATATACATGTCATCTTGCTCATCAACCTCTGCAGCTCCTGAGATTGGAAATTCAAAAGTTAATGCTATACATAACTAAAAGAAAAACTATATCATGTGTAGCAAAAGGCAAAGTCTATATAGATAATATTCCCAATATGGAGTTAAGAAGCAAACACCGCATCTAATTAGTAAGGTGCAAGTACATGTGTCATTTTCCTAATGATAGGACATGCATATATAACAATACATAATAAAGCTTAACAAGGTACAATTTTTTTATTTAAACAAGAAAAAGAAAAAAAAAACTATTGCTATCAAAGGTCAATCGCATGATTTTGAACTACATACCAAGAATAATTTTTTATAATAAGAAGTTGAATTATTTTTTTATTAATAAAGTGTTGGTCTATTAGTTATTTTTTTGTCTTTTTTTAATTATTCATATTGTATTTCCCTTATTCTTATCTTATTCCTCGAACTTAGTTTAGAGGCTTCAATTTTATGTACCAAGAAAATAAGATAGCTCATATAGTATGTCTAACTTCCACCTTTTCATTTCAAAGCTATAATATATAAAACCTCTCTATTAGATTAAAGAAATAGTGGAACCACATATCTTACATTTGTAACTGTTGGTACTAGTGTACATAATGTACAAAATGCAAATCAACCATCGTCATCAAATAATATACAATGCAACAATCAATCTTAATAGATCTATAAATGACAAAATGGATCCCCCATAATCAAGTGATCCAAGCTATCTCAATTTGCAAGTGTTGTACTTTAAGTACATCCAAAACATTGCCAATGATCAAAATTCAAAACCACTAGTGTAAGCATAAGAGAAACATAAGGCAATTGCTAACAAATAGATTCAATGGTTATACTCTATTAACAAGAGCAAGAAACACCACCCATATGAGAGCAACCATAAGGTATGAAAAAAAATGTGAAACAAGAAACACAAGCATTTTGAAAAATACTTGTTACTGCCTCTGTTTCTGTAAGACCTATTATTTACTACTCATAAGTCTTACGTGGAATATTTTTTTTCTTTATTACATATAAAATTCGGCAGTGTTTCCTTTGTTTCTCGTATGTTCCCAAACGTCATAAATAAACAGCGGATTCCAAA
This sequence comes from Styphnolobium japonicum, assembly GCA_023212625.1. Classification (NCBI taxonomy): domain Eukaryota; kingdom Viridiplantae; phylum Streptophyta; class Magnoliopsida; order Fabales; family Fabaceae; genus Styphnolobium; species Styphnolobium japonicum. The sequence goes on from JALBWW010000003.1 coordinate 22,724,105, forward strand.
CAATCATTCAAACCAACTAGAGTACACATATATATATATATATATATCAACAAGAGATCTCCGATCTCATTCAAAACATTATCTCATTCAAAATATTATCAGAGTACGTACATTATACAAGTGTATACTAGACACTATCCTGACTGAGCACACTAAAATATTAATGAATCGATAACTTCAACAGTAGTTGATCAGTTTCATTGTCACATCTACATCAGAGTAATATATAATACACATCATATTATAATTACATAATGGAGCTCACTCCACCAAAATACAAGTATCATAGAATCCTCCATACTTAACCCGTAGAGGGTCCAGGGTGTTCCTGCGAATCTGAGAAAGAGGGGGTGAGAACAACTTCCCAGTGAATGTGAATAAAACTTGTAGATCAAGTATGCATGTAATTAGAATGCAAGCATACACACAATTCAATATATCAAGTAATATTAAACCAACATATGCAATGAGTTTATGAATGCACATGATGTTCACACCTTTTCTTCACACTTTTTCTATCTCCACTCCTCATGTTGTGCACTAACCCCTTCCAGTTAGGCCCTCGCAATATGCAATATGCAATGTTTTATGTCATTCCGTTTCCATCTAACCCCGTAGGTTAGGCACCCCTCAAGTATTGTACACTAACCCCTTCCAGTTAGGCCATCTCACTATGCAATGCAAGTAATTATGCACCGCTTATTCTTTCATCTAACCCCTTCCGGTTAGGTAACCTCTCACATATTTTACACTAACCCCTTCCGGTTAGGCCACCTCACCATGCAATGCAATGCTTTCATATTCATATCATGCTCAATCATAATATCATAATAACATCACATTGAATCAATACAAGGTTTAAACTACCCAAGCATTGTGCTCAATCCTCTCAATTTATGATTGAATCACACAAGTATTATGCTCAATCCTCTCAACTACTTCCACTTAGTTACACATCCCTTCATTGTACCAAGTTATCATTTCAAGCCTATGTGAATCTATTCAATGAATCTCTTAGTGAATCTATTCATACACTATTGTGAATTTATTCACACATTATTGTGAATCTATTCACCATGCTATTCATGGGTCTTGTGAATCTATTCACACACTATTGTGAATCTATTCACAATGCTATTCTTGGGTCTGTGAATTTATTCACAAAATGTTGTGAATCGATTCACAGTGCTATTCACGAGTTCACATTGCTATTCTCAAGTCTGTGAATCCATTCACAAAATGTTGTGAATCGATTCACAGTGCTATTCACGAGTTCACATTGCTATTCTCAAGTCTGTGAATCCATTCACAAAATGTTGTGAATCGATTCACAGTGCTATTCACACGTTCACAATGTTATTCACAAGTCTGTGAATCCATTCACAAAATGTTGTGAATCGATTCACAGTGCTATTCACGAGTTCACATTGCTATTCTCAAGTCTGTGAATCCATTCACAAAATGTTGTGAATCGATTCACAGTGCTATTCACACGTTCACAATGTTATTCACAAGTCTGTGAATCCATTCACAAAATGTTGTGAATCGATTCACAGTGCTATTCACGCATTCACAATGCTATTCACAGGTCTGTGAATCCATTCACACATCTTGTGAATCGATTCACAGACATAAAAAATCAACATTTGATCATGCACCTCTTATCTTAAACTCCATTCATTCATCCATTCATTCATTCATTTCATTGAATAACAAGTAGCAAATCCAATTATTCTCATGCATCCATACCATTGAATACAAGTAACAATCCAAACATTCAAAAACAACCTTAACAAATAGAAGTTCTTATCCTCAAGACTTAAACTTACACCCTAAATAACACCATACCATATCACAAATCAACCCACACTCACCTATCAATGATTTAGGACAAGAACTAGGTTTGAGGTGATATCAAACCAACCAAAATCCTTATAAAGACTTCCTCTTCAACTTCCTTCAAAACAACCAAATCATACAAGAACTTTAGAATTTGTGTTCTTGATTCTCAAAGATGAAAATGAGTTTCTCAAGAAACTAATACCATAGGATTGAAGAAGAGATCATAGTTATCAATAACCATCAAATAACCTAAGCCAAAGGATGAGTAAAAATACTTACTTTGGACCTTGAAAGCTTGGAAAACCTTGGCTATGGATACTTTGATATTTTTAAGAAGATGACCATCTGATCACCCAACATGCACGACTTCAATATGAAGAAAAGGGGGGTGAAGTTGAATTGTCAACTTTGCCCTCCACTTGAATGAGAATTCACAAAATTGTCACTGAGGGTGTAAAATGACCAAAATACCCTTGGTGGTTTCTAAAAATTCCCAATTTATCCCAATTCCAGAAAATTACACTAGGACTTCCATATGATTTAGTTAAGCTAGAATTAAGATTAGAATCAAAATTTAGGGATGTTACAGTTTCAAGAGTCGTGCTTGCTCCACAACAATATATGTTGGGTGCCATATAACGAATTTTGTTATAGTTCTAATCAGCAACTAAGGGTCCTTCATAGGCCCTAATATCGGATCCAAGAACGACACCATCCTGAGACAAAATTATTTACATGGGATTAAATTAATAACATAATTCAATAGACTGCCTTAAGTTGTTCACTGTCAACTTCAATAAACTTACATTATTTGCATTTAGTAATGCTGGAGAATAAACTAATGAGAAAATGGTAGTTTAGCAAACAAAAGTTACAAAAGGAACATGTTTTATGTACTAAGGGTTAGCTTGTTTGAATAGGTGGAAAATGAGAATGTGTAAAAAAGATAATGTATTTGAACTCAAAGTTCATATACATTGTCATTTTTCATCTGCACTTATTAATATGTAAATACATTTCCAAATTTTCACCTTTCTTATTTTTTTGTTCAAACAAGCAGACCCTAAGTATTATAAGTCATACAACTCATACCCACACAAAGAAGTAAACATCAAATTAAAGAGAATAAATATATAGAAGCTGCCTATAGGATAGTTATTGATACACTGTTATGCAATGATCTTCTGAAATATAAAAGCGCCATTAATATTGCTAATACAACCAGGTCATGGCCAATGTGAAAAATAGCAAAGGCAATTAACTAACCTTTACACTGAAAAGAACACTACCATAAAAAACTTGTTCAACTGCCTATGCACATAGCCAGAAGTACTCATAAGTACTCCCTCTCCGATAAATGAACAATGAAAAGCTTTTGGTACTCATGCATAAATTACTAACACATTTGTAAGCATGGACCAAGAAAACGGAATACAAGATATTCATTCATATTTTCATAGCAAATTACCTTTGGTTTTGTTATGTGAGGAGGGCAGTATGGATACATAATAGTTTCAAAGTTTGGCCTCCACCAGGTTGCCACAGACTCGCCTATCTGCGACAGAATTTCATTTATAATTGTAGATAAACAATACCAAATATTATAAAAATTTGTTGTAAGCCCACATAACAATGAGAGAAGAGATGAGCTTCAACCATCTCCCACATTAAAATGGACTTAGAATCATTTAGCAAATACAAGTACATGAGACAAATTTATTTTATTTCAAGTATTTAAGTCCTTGTATTTTTGTTTTTTCATTCATAATGTACTATGTTTGTACATAACTATTTTCTTTTTCAATGTATTTATTGTATATTAAATAAATATATTAAAGAGATTGGAAAAAGGGATAGTAGCTTTAAAATTTAGTTTTGCAATTAAAGATTGTATTAAGTCATTCATTTGCAATATGGATTGTTAATTCATAAAACTGGGATTGGGAGTCTTTCTTCAAATTAAGGTGAGGAAGTCCTTGCTTCAACTTTTGACATGGTTTCCACACCATCTTCTATTTGTATATAGGATCCCACTTATATTTGCTAAGTAATCTAAGAATTTTCAAGATAGCAATATTTTATTAATTTGTTAACAACCAAAATGAATACATCACATTACAAAATGCAATAAATTGCATACCTTACTATAGCGCATACTATGGGAGTGATTATAGTAAATTAGCCAAAATAAATAGCCACAAGTAACCAAGCATCATGGTGGACAGCAACCAATTGATTGCTACTCCTTTTCTTACATCCCATATCTGGAAAAGTTAATATCCAATTCTGGCAAAGTTAAACAAGTTCTATATCAAAAAGGTAAAAAAAAAAAAAACAATTAAACACAGTTAGTCTATATGATATAGTTTGCCTAATGCAACAAACATTCTAAATTATAAAACACAAACATTCACAAAAGATAGGAATAATACCAAATTTCAATATTATCATTATTTGGTTGGTTAACCTAAAACCTGCCAACTAGATCATATCAAGAAAACTATGTAGTCAACAATTTTATCAACAATTGGTTGGTACCTCTCCACCTGATGCTGCTGTGAGCAAACTTGGACTAATATGATAATCCAGATTGAGCTGATAGCCATATTTATTTTCTCTTCCACCTATGATTATAATCCTAGACAATATATAGGAAATAAGAAGCATTTTCAGTTTACACTGAATTTGAATTGGAGTACTAGTGATTCTATTAATATTGCTCTTAGGAAGTTTGGTGCCATTGCATAATCTGCAAACGTTGACATCTTAATAGAAATGTAAGAAAAAAGGTTAGTCAACCAAGTCAAATCCAGTACTTTTAACTTGACAAAAATCAAAATTTTCCAACAAAGCATTCTTATGCCCATCATGTATTTCCAGTAGCACTAAACCTTTAATAGGATGCACTTGTTCCAGGTGGGAATTTAATTGATGAAGGTATTATTACTACATTACACTCTCACAGTTAAAAGAAGCTACCAATAATTTTTTCTAAAAGTTTTTTGGCAATGGAAGCTTTGGATCTGTCTACTATGGGAATATGTTAATTTGATTAACTATTCTTTTGGTTAATTTATTCTAAATTAAAAATGTTAACGGTTTACAGCAAATTTCTAGTAGTGAAATAAGGAGGATAACATAAAGGGTACTGCAAGCATGATTTTAAACCTCGAAGAAGATGAATTTTAACTTGATTTCAATTAAGACTATAATAATAATATTTATTAGCCGAATTCCCATAATTTATTTTGATGAGAAAACCAAAAATTAAAGAAAAAAAAATCCTAGGAATAGGTAATCTCCACTCAAAATGAAACAGACATTGGAATATTGAATCACAACAAAGAAAAAACAAACAATTTCATCTTCTTTTTTTCCCAGAAACAAACAAATTATGATAAATTAAAATAAAAAATAAAAATTCATCATGAACCACATAAAATCAAATAACCAATACAAGAATATAAGAGAAAAGAAAATGTTTGGCCTTCCATATGAGGAAAGACAATGCGAAGATGATCGATGAGAGTAGGAAGCGGAAAGCGAATTAGGGAGGTAGAGGAGGAACAGCGCAGCCACTTGGAAACGGGGGGAAGGAGGAAAGAAAGATCTTTTGCTTACGCACTCCGCAGCAGACATCTACTACCAAATCGTTCTGCGTCTTCTTCTCCTCTTGCTTTCGCACACCGCAGCGAACATCGTTCAACACTACCATTGGATTCTTCTGCGTCTTCTTCTCCTCTGTTCTTTCGCGCCCAGATTCCCCAAATTCCAATTTAATACGATTATCAAAAAAGGAGAGGTAGGGTTTGGGTTTCTGAGAAAGATATGAAATTAAATGGAAATAAGGAGCATGTGGTTGGATTGTGCGGGCCACATTGTTGGACCTTGCTAAAACCCTTTACAGGACTGTCAGTCCCAATAAGGGTCTTCAAAAAAATTTTGTAAATAAATTTAAATAAATTAAAAATTTTGAAAAGCCCTTTACGGGACTGTGAGTCCCAATAAGGGTTCCTAAATAAAATCAAATAAATTTAAAAAAAATTTAACAAAGTTTGTAATTTCCAACTCACCCTTTATGGGACTATTAGTGCCAAAAGGGTCTCCAAATAAATTTAAAATTTTTTTAGTCCCAATAAGGGTTGTTAAATAAATTCAAATAAATTTAAAATTTTCTAACTCGCCCTTTACGGGACTGTCAGTCCCAATAAGGGTCTCCAAATAAAATCAATTCAATGTATAAACAGGTCTCTAAATAAATTTAAATAATTTAAGTAAATTTAAATAATTTAAATAAATTTAAATAATTTAAATAAATTTAAATTTATTTTCCTATTCTTGTCAGTCTCCCAAAAAGCGTCTCAAATAAATTTTTACAAAAAACAATTGATTCAAAATCCCACAAAATTCAAAATTACAATATATAAAATATTTTTAAAAAAACCATGCAAAAAAAATTATAAATTGTAAATTATAGTTACTAAAATATATATATTATTTAAAATTTTATAAAAGACAACCTAAAATTAAATGGAAAGATTATTTAAAAGTAGGTGAAAAAATCGAGGTACTAAAGATTGGAGTAATAAAATTATGAAAGTATTATAAATTTGCAAATGATTACAAAATTCAAGTCAAAATTTGGTCAAGGTAAATTGAAGATTTCTAAATTTAAAAAAAAAATAAGCCGGCAAATAAATATGTATAAAGAAATTAAAACTTTGTAATTGGTACTAATATCCGAATAAATAAATTTATTTGATGAATAAAAAAATTGTACATGACATTAAAATAAATTTAACAAATTGACAAAATAAAAAATCCAGCAATAGACCAAAAGTAAATATAAATAAATAATGTAATATCAATCATCATTAAAAATAAAATGTGTTCGTGTATACAAATTTTAACTTTAATAATACAAACACTACGTACCATCAATAACCAATAATTAGAATTAAGTTGAAAAAACAATAAGAAAAACTTGTACTACAAGAAAAAAATCTTCACAAGTTCAACACAAATGAAAAATTATAAAAATTATACATTTTTTAAATACTAATAGTGGAGTATAACTACATAGAATAAAATAATGAATGAAATGTATTAACTTAATTATATTAAAATTATTTAATGTCCTCTCTATTCAAATGTTAACATAAATTTTGGAAAATCTTGATTTTAGTATTAAAAAATAAAGTACAATATTTGGGAAAAAATTGTATAGATAGATTATAAAAATATATATATGTCCTCACAAACCAAATATGTATGGGAAAAATCAACTATCAAAAAACAATTTAAAAATCATTATGACAATATTTAATAATTATATATTAAACAATAGGATCATTTCATAATAGAAAAAAATGTATTAAATTAAAAGTAACAGATTATATCAAAATCATTTGACTTTCCCTATATTCCAATTGTAACATAAATTGTGGAAGATTCTCCTGAAAAATTATATAACTAAAGCTACTTATAGTTTATAGGCTAAGACAACATAAACCAAGGACTTGGCAAACATTTTATTAATTCTACAAGTGCATTCACTACCATTGAAAGTATGTGAATATCATTCCAAGATATTATGTTCGTTTAGAAATATGAATATAGTTTTAATGTAGAACAAAAGTTATATGATATAGAATAACCTATTGACCAAGCAATCCCACCCACTATATGATCTTTTATGATATTTAGTAATTTGTACTCTATATGTATGATAGTATCTTGTTTTGTTTCTAGTACTTGATATTTTTAGATCTTACTGTCACAGTGGTTAGTTTTCAAGTATATTAATATTTGTTATAGGTTGATTATTATTTGATGGCTTTTCAATATAACACATTTAGGTTAATATTTGTATCATTTAAAGTACATATTAATATTATTTTTGTAGCTTAATTAAACTTATTTATATTTAAGCTTTATTGTATAAAATACATTTTTACTTATATATATATATAGCATTCAATATTATCTCAAAATAGCAATTATTTTAGATTTTCTTTCATGCACAAAGATGTGGATAATTATATATTAAATGATAAAGTATTAGGTGAAATCCATTTGAAGTTGGTAAATTTCGTCAATACAATTTATTTACATATGAAGTACAAAATGATGTTTGAATCTAAGTAATAACTAATAATATACTAAGACTACCATATATATGTAAAATATTATTAATGCACATTATTAATATTTTGCAGTTTGTCATAATTAATTTTTTTGTCGATATTATGTTTATACAACATTTCCAATTTAAATGTATGAAAACTTAAATTGTAAAATGAGATGTAAACATTATAAAAGTGATAATATATATAATGAGTCAACATCGAGAAAAGTAACTAATATACATCACATTCATCGCATTGTTTTGACATCTATTACATTGTATTATTCTTCCTCTTCATTTTTTGTATTTTCTCTCACATAAACAAGATTGTTAGAAGATGATGGATGGAAAGGAGCTCTATGATATGGATTTGACAACAATTCATGTGAAAAGGCATAAGATGGGAACAACATGTTGCTGTCAACTACACATGAATCAGTAGGAAACCCTTGGTGGAAGTATTGGGGAACATGGTCAAAACTATGTTATCTTTCTTCTTGGAGTCTTGGAGTTGCTTCTGCTATCTCATCATCTTGATGCTGAGGTGGTTTAAATCGATATTTTCTTTGCCTTTCAATTGGAGGTGGTAGATCACTGTGATCTTGTGAGGACTGCTTCACAACATTAATTCATAACTGACCAATGTCAGCAGTGGGGCTACCAATCTTGCTATGGTATATAATCTCACACATTACAGATACCTAACAAATAGGCTCAGTTACGAATACATGCATAAATATATATTTCAAATATCTTCACATGTAATATGAATCAAAACTAAAGTCACTCTCATACCATTGGCCTGTTTGTTAGTCGTGGGCATAGTCATCTTAGTGTACTCTTACTATACCATTCCATGGACGAGGATTCGACATATGGGTATGCATCTCCAACATATGGGATTCATGGGTATACAGTCCTATTCTTCCTCTCATTCCACATATCGATAACCTTTTTATATTCAAGTGGCCACATTTTAGTTTGCATGTTAATATTGTGTACTTTATCAAGATAAAATGGTGGCTGAGGTATGAATTGTATTAGTCCAATTTGGCGGGAGACTCTGTCAATTGGATGCCATTCAACTATGTTAAATCAAACCAAAGGAACAAGTGAACCATAAATGTTGGTGTCAGATGTTGCACATCCACGCAGTTCATCCATATTTTTGTAAGGCTGCCATCCACATGATTATGTCTAACCATCAAAAGTCTTTCAGTATTTTGACCAGAGATGACATCGTTTGAGATGTGAGATTGTTGAAGTGTTAGCAAAGATGCATCATATGAGTTGGAGATGACCAAATATTCATCGTGACGATTTGAGTTTGACATGCTAATATGGTGTAAAGTTCTGCTAGTGTAATGTGACGAAGAAACAAAGATGAAACCTCTTGTCATGAAAGATAGATAAAGGCAATATGAAAGTTAAAATGAAGAAGATGGCTACGTAGACAACAAAATTAGTCATAGTCATAAGCATAAAACACAAAACTTGACATGCGCACACGACTATCAATAAAAAAAAACCCGTCAATGTCATATAACATATCAAAAAAGGACAAGCATCATTATACATTTTATGTAATGTAAAAAAATTTAAATGACATAATAAAAACAATAAGAATAATATAACAATGAAAAATAGTATGACATTTTAAACAAAAAAAAGAGATTATATAATTAAACAAAACTTTTGATCAGCACAAATAACATAATTTACAGATTAATCTAAGTTAATGCATCTTTCAAATTTCAATTTTCTATACACAATCCATGTAATTTTAAGTAGTATACCATTTTTTTATTTGTTTGTTCATCCTTTGAAAATTTCAACCTACAAAACTTTACCAAAACAATACACAATGATTGAACAAGTAAATTGTTTATAAATAATTTAATTATTATTCATTTATATAATTATTGTATACTTGGAATTTAATATTTTAATAAAAATATGTTATTATTTAAATAACTATAATATAAATTGTCCATTTTCAATATATCATGGCTTGTGTTGATACAAATTCAATGAACTACACGATGTAGATAAGATTTCGAAGTGATGTAGATAAGATTTCTTGAAGCAGGCATTGCAAAAGTTACATTGAGGTTGACAGATCTGCAAAGGAAAAGTTGAAGGAAAAGTTGAAGTTGAAGTGTTGAAGTTGAGATAAAGAAATGAAAAAAGTAGAGTTTTAAGTAAAAAACTAAAAAATGCATGATAACTTTACAAAAAATTTATTAAAAATAACTTTGAGAATGATATCCTCTAATGGTTATACATAATTTAGTATCAAATTTTTGTCATTTGGTGCTAATATTTCAACTTTCTTTCTTGAAGAAGTAATTGTAATGTTTTCTTTTAATTTCATAATGGTAATATATTTTAATGGATAAAAAGTAAAATTAAATAAAATTAATATGCAATTCAAAATAGACATTTCAACTTATTTATCATAATCATTTAACAAATCTGCAATATTGAAACTAGTAATATTTGTAATATTTGAAGAAGTAGTCAATGACATGTCACTTTTTCGTCCAAATTTATTAACTTATTATTTTATGTATTTATTTTATTACAAGTGTGCATGTAATTAATAGCTACAAATAATGACTATTACAAATTAATTTTCATAAGTTATTTCAATTATAACTACTAAATATAATCCTATCAATGAAGTTAATTTGTTTTATTTGTAATGATGACATAAAAATTGGGATTGATATTATCCAAATTAAAATTGGCATAATCTTACTATTACACTCCTTTACACTCATCTACTCGTGTCTACAGTTGTCCATATTTATGTATATTGGTCCAGTTATATCTCTACACAAGTCTGTCTTGTTTATGGTTATTTTTTTATATGAGAAATATTTAATTTTAACATTTTTAAAATGACACACACAAAACACAACAAAGCATAGTAATGAATTAAAATAAATTATAATGTAATTATATTAATATGGCACGTACAATGGGTACCAATAATAATAAAAATTAAACAATAAAGTTAGAATCAGTCATGTCAATAGAAATAAATTAATCTGTTTGTCTAATGTGCAGAGGGTGATGCTCTTAAGTTGAAAAGATGTTGCCTGAACAAATGAAAAGATGTTGCGTATGACAAGCACAAAGCACAAGAAACACAAAGAGAAGAACTAGAAAAAGGCATAAAATATAAATAATAAACCACAAAATATAGGGGATATGATGATTAAGCTTGCAATCGTAATGACTAAATGTAATATAATATTAAATATGTAATATAATGACTAATTTAAATAGATAATAGACATTGGAGACATGCAAAATAATTTATTTAATTTGAGATAAAAACTAATTGTGGAAATTTTGTAATTAAAAATGTATTCAATTTTAGGTAAGAATCATATTTCTCTTTCTCTGTGTGTGGTATGTATGGTGTGTAGATGTTGTTTGTTTTGAGAGAAATGTGGAAGAGAGAGTTAGAGAAGAGAGAAATAAAGGAGAAATAGAGAAGAGAGACAGAAAAATGGTGGGTCACAACTTTTTCATTTATGAGAAGAAATGTTGTTTTTGTTATTTTATTTTATAAATAAATAAATAAGTATTTACAACAAAATTTATTTTTCTTTCTTTCTTACTTATCTCTTAATTCTCTTAATTTCATTTTAGGAGAATTTCATTTCACTTTAGTCCTAAAGTGAGAAGAAATGGAAAATAAATGGGTACCTTCTTTTTGTTATTTTATAAATAAATAAATAAGTATTTACAAGAAAATTTAATTTTCTTTCTTTCCAACTTCTCTCCTAATTCTCTTAATCCAAACAACTTAAAAATCTATTCATTTTCTACTCTACTTCTCTTCTTCCTACTTCTTTTCTACTCTATTTCTCTCCACTCTATTTCTCTTCTAATCCATTCTAATCCAAAGGACTAGTAATGACTACTTTCATAAAAAAAAAATATTTTATAATTAAAAGTTATAATTTTTTTACTTATTTTTATTTTGCCTCTTCTAGAGCATGAATGCTGTAAATGTTATTTATCTAATAATTATTAATTTTAAGAGATAATTTATAATTTATAATTTTCTTACTTATTTTTATTTTGTTCCTTCTAAAAGTGTAAATATCGTAAAGAAATTTTAACAAATTTTATACTATATGTTATGGAATTAGAAATGTTTTAAAATTATTTTTGATAGTTCTTTACATACCATTTTATATTCGTATGCGTCGGTGGAAGAAGTGTATATATTTGGTATTGGATCACATGCTTTATTTATTTTATTATTAATATATAATTTCTTGATCTATTATTTTATAATTCCAAGAACATTTTATTTTAGTAAGCAATTAAGGAAAATAACAATTTTTAAATTTATCCATGACGTTAATTGTATTTTAAAATTTTCTTATTCACACATAAACTACTTTTTTTTAAAAGAAAACTTTGCTTATGATGGTTTATAAATTAAAAATAAAGCTTATATTTTTTTTATTTTTATTTTTATTTTTATTTTCATTTCGTGTTAGGGCTTAGCACATCTTTAAAAAATTATTACAATGTAATAACCAATTAAAAACAAGGTCTTATAACAATTTTGAAAACTATTATATACCTTTTAACATATCACGTGATGGTTGATCTTGTATGTTACTATCGTTGAGGCTTGCTCTTAGCATGTATATTGGACAGGACTCTCCATATCAGCCATTTACATTAACGAAAATTGTGTAATAATTTTTTTCTTTGATTACTAAGAATGTCTTAAATAAGGCAGAACAACCAACATAAATGAGTACAAAAAGTGATAATCCATATTACAATTTATTCAAACTCAAGTGCTCAAGGGTTAGGGTTTGTAGACGAACCCTCTCCGCTCTTCTTCTTTTGTGCTTTCCTTCCTTTCTTCCCATCCTCTATTTTCTCTTTCTTTTTTCTGAGAGGTTGTTCCAGAGGTTGTAACTCTTGCGGAGGCCACACCCTTTTGTTACCAAGTGGCTTCAATAACTCAAGAGGGGGGGTGAATTGAGTTTTCAAAACTTTCGCAAAGTTTGTTTCAATTATACTAATTATATTTAATCAATGTACTTGGAAAGGATAATGACTAACAATAATGAGCTCTTTAATACAGAAAATATAAGACAAGAATTCACAATATTAAAAACATCAAACTAGTTAAATTGATAAAATATAGCTTATAAGTAAAAGATAAGGGTTGAGAGAATGCAAACAAGATTTATACTGGTTCAATCACTTCTTGTGATCTAGGTGCGGAAACCTTTGTTTGGTTATCATCAAAATCCTATATGTCAAATGTTGTTCACATTCTCCCCCTTTTTGATGATGACAAACAATGTAACAATGGAGTGAGAAATGTTAGAAATAAAAGAAAGAATAAATAAACAAAATCTCCCCCTTTGATAATCAGAGTTTAAGAAAAGGCACAGCAAGAGCGGTTTCACATTATGCATTGACTCCCCCTTAGTTTTGCAATAGGAGCATTTCATTTCTTTATTCTTTCACAAGGTTTGAGCAGCAAATATATTTGAAGTAGCATTGTACATTCATAATGAAATATATATAAGCATTGTTATTTAAGCATATAATTAAGCATATAAGCATAGTCTCATTTGAACATTTCTTTTAACATATTTCTCCCCCTTTTGGCATTATCAAATAAGGACAACGAAATAGCCACGATAAAATTTAAGAGATATTAATAACCAAGGAATAACAATCAAAACATTAAGACATTTAAAGATCAAACAATAAACTTGTTCAACATCAAATAACTAAATGACATATTCTTTGGATTAGTTCAAAACACAATAAGATAAAAGAAAGAGAAATCCTAAGGAAAGTCTAAGCCCTATCATCGTCCTCGTCCTCGTCCTCATCATCTGAGCCAGCCAATTCATGTTGAGTAGGATCATCTGCTGGAATGGTCAGTTGGTTTAGCTAGAAGGTGACATCGGTCATTTGAGAAGTCAAATCTCCAACTGAGGTTTCAAGACGTTCAAGTCTCGCATCCATGGAGTGAAGATGAGTCTCCATAGCAACTACCCTCCCAAATAAGTCTTCTTCCACAAAAGAGGTCAGACTGTGGAGCCCAGTCATAATCTCAGCTATGCCGTGAGAGTAGTCTGGCATTGGTCCTGAAGGATAAGCGTTAGATGGTGGCTGATCTTCCTCCATGTGGTGGTGAGTGGACTGATCATCAAAATCCTCATCTCCAGCACCTCGTACCCAATGCATGTCAACCTTCTTCAATCCCATTTTCCGAAGGTTTTGTTCACGGATTCGGTTAGCATCAGTGACAGTAATTGAGTTTTCACCTTCCAAGGGCACATTAAACTTTTCTAGAATCTTGGTTATCAGCATGGCATATGGAAGTGCAGGTCCAGGTTTCTCAGAGACACGTTCCATATGCTTCATAATGCGATAAGCCCAATTGAGTTTCACCCTTTTGTTTAGTGCCCACATGTATAACAAATCTTCTTCAGACACGGTGGCATAGTTCCCATTTCTCGGAAGCAAAATTCGGCACAAGATATAATGAAGCAGCCTATTCTCAACAGACAAATATCCTACTTTAAACCTAGAGGTTGGAAAGGGTCCACCTTCTCTAAGCACACTCCAAGTTGCTGCAGTTTTCTCAAAATCTTCTAAACTCTCTTCACTTCGGTCGGGGATAAGGGGAATGCTGGTGAGTTCAGCGAGTTCAGAAAAACCTCGATCTATCTTTATTTTCTTGACTTCAGAGAAAATGTGTTTATTATGATACTTGAAGTTGCAAAAGAATACCTTCACCAATTATGGGTAAATCGGACAGAGAATCCTAATGAAGGCATCGAGTTGGAGATCTCTGAGCAAGTGCGGAAGAGCGAAACCTTCGATCCGTAGAAAGATCTCATCTAGATAGCGGGGTGCCACTATAGGACGAGATTGAAAGTCATTGGTGAACTTGATCATCTGCTCTTCCTTGGTGAAATACCTTCGCAAGTTTAGGGTTGGAGGAATTGAGACATGGCTATGGGTGGTTTTCTTTCGTTTGGGAGCAGAGGAGGAGCTTGCCATGATGAAAAGAGGAAGTGAGTGGAGAGTTTGGTGGAGGGTTTGGACGGTTAGGGTTTGGGAAAGAATTTGAGGGAGAGAGAAGGGAGTGGGTCGCAGGAGAGAAGAAGGAGAAATGAGATGAATGAAGAACAATGGCTGCCGTGGGGTATTTAAAACCCGCGATTGTAGTCGACTACGCCTAACTTGTAGTCGACTACAAGTTGCTTTTGTTGCAACTTGTTGCTTCGTGTTTTTTTTTTTAAAAAAAAAATCTTTGTGTAGTCGACTACAAGTATTAGGGTAGTCGACTACAATGAGCTTTTGAGTCTTTATTTTCAGTTTTTAAAGAAAAACTGTAATTGTAGTCGACTGCATTACCTGTGTAGTCGACTACCAATGCTTTCTGGAACAAAAAATTTGCACGAGAGAAGCTTCATTACCTGCATGTAGTCGACTACAAAACCTGTGTAGTCGACTACCTTGCTTCTGAAAACAAAAAAAAATAAGCATTATATAACAATGAATTAGAAACAAGGTTTTTAAATGCAACTGTGATCAATCATTCCAAGTTCTCTTCTTATAAAAAAGAAATTTTCTTTTGCACGTGGTTTGGTAAAGATATCAGCAAGTTGTTTTGTTGTTTCTACAAATTCAACTACACAATCTCCATTTTGTACATGATCTCCTATAAAATGGTGCCTAATTTCAATGTGCTTGGTTCTAGAGTGCATTATGGGATTTTTAGTCAAGTTAATTGCACTAGTGTTATCACATCTTATAGGGATGTGATCAAGCTTAAGTCCATAGTCTAGAAGTTGTTGCTTCATCCAAAGGATTTGAGCACAGCAATATCCAACCGCAACATATTCAGCTTCAGCAGTAGACAATGCCACACTATTTTGCTTCTTGCTATGCCAAGAGACAAGAGAGCATCCTAGAAAGTGACAAGTTCCACTAGTACTTTTCATATCCATTTTGCATCCAGCAAAATCATAATCGGAATAACCAACTAGACTACTTGAGGCACCCTTGGGGTACCACAAACCCATTTGTTGAGTGCCAACTAGATACCTCATAATTCTTTTAACAGCGCTTAAGTGTGATTCCTTGGGATTTGCTTGAAATCTAGCACACATGCACACACTAAACATGATATCTGGTCTACTAGCAGTAAGATATAGTAGTGAGCCAATCATACCTCTATATTTTGTAATTTCTATGGGCTTACCATCTTCATCTTTGTCCAACCGGCAAGAGGTGCACATGGGAGTGTCAAAAACCTTTGAATTTTCCATTTCGAATCTTTTGAGCAATTCCTTGCAGTATTTGGATTGGTTAATGAAGATTCCTTCATTTGTTTGCTTGATTTGCAATCCAAGAAAGAAGGTGAGCCTCCCATCATAGACATTTCAAATTCACTTTGCATGATGTTGGAAAATTCTTTACATAGAGATTCATTAGTAACACCAAAAATGATATCGTCTACATAGATTTGTACAAGGAGAATGTCATGATTTCTATTTTTAATGAAAAGTGTTGTGTCAACTTTTCCTCTAGAAAATCCTTTTTTTAAAAGAAACTTGCTTAATCTTTCATATCAAGCTCTAGGAGCTTGTTTTAAACCATATAATGCCTTTTTAAGCTTAAAAACATGATTGGGCAGTTTATGATTTTCAAATCCGGGAGGTTGATCAACATACACTTCTTCTTGAATAAAACCATTCAAAAAGGCACTTTTCACGTCCATTTGATAAAGTTTGAAATTCATGATGCATGCATAAGCTAGTAACATGCGAATAGCTTCTAATCTAGCAACAGGGGCAAAGGTTTCTTCATAATCTATTCCTTCTTCTTGATTATAGCCTTTAGCTACTAGTCTAGCTTTATTTCTTGTAATTATTCCGGTTTCATCAAGTTTGTTCCTAAAAATCCATTTGGAGCCAATAATGGGATGATCATTAGGTCTTGGAACAAGTTCCCAAACTTGATTCCTTTCAAATTGATTTAACTCTTCTTGCATTGCCAATATCCAATTTTCATCATTTATGGCCTCATCTATGTTTTTTGGTTCAACTTGGGAAACAAAAGCTAAATGATTGCATACATTTTTAATGGAGTTTCGAGTAATTACCTTTTGAGAGACATCTCCAATTACCAAGTCAAGTGGATGGTTCCTATGCGTTCTCCATTCTCTTGGCAAGTCATTGATTTGAGATTGACCTTGTTGTGGGGAAGCAATCTCTCCTTGTTCTTCTTTCTTGAGGTTCTCCACTTTGTCATTTAAGTGAATATCAGTCAAATTTTCCACAATATCATCAACAACATCTTCTTTCGGCCCTAGGGAGTTAGTTTCATCAAAAGCAATATGTATGGATTCCTCAATTGTCATTGTTCTTTTATTATAGACTCTAAATGCTTTGCTAGTTAATGAATAGCCAAGAAATATTCCTTCATCAGATTTTGCATCAAACTTGCCCAAGTTATCCTTTCCATTATTTAAAACAAAGCATTTGCATCCAAAGACATGAAAGTGGGAAATATTTGGTTTTCTTCCTTTGTAAAGTTCATAAGGAGTTTTCTTCAAAATGGGCCTTATTAGTGCCCTATTCATTACATAACAAGCGGTGCTTACCGCATCGGCCCAAAAATATTTAGGAAGATTAGTCTCATTAAGCATGGTTCTAGCCATTTCTTCTAAGCTTCTATTTTTTCTTTCTACAACTCCATTTTGTTGTGGAATTCTAGGGGCTGAAAAATTGTGCTCAATGCCACTTTCATTACAAAAGTTTTCAAAATCTTGATTTTCAAATTCCCCACCATGATCACTTCTTATGGATACAATACTAGAGTTTTTCTCATTTTGGATTAACTTCGCAAGTCTTCTAAAAGCTTTAAAAGCTTCATTCTTATGGGCAAGAAATAATGTCCACGTAAATCTAGAATAATCGTCCACAATCACAAATGCATAGTAATTCCCACCAAAGCTCATTGTTCTTGATGGTCCAAAAAGATTCATGTGTAAGAGTTGTAAAGGTCTAGAGGTTGAAACAATATTTTTGCTTTTGAAAGAGACCTTTACTTGTTTTCCTTTTTGACAAGCATCACAAAGTTTGTCTTTTGTAAAATGAAGCTTTGGGAGTCCAATTACTAAGTCTTTGGAAATTAGTTTATTCAAATGATCCATGTGAATGTGTGCAACTCTTCTATGCCATAACCATGAATCATTTTCCTTACTCACTAGACATTTGGCATCATTTGAGGATATTTCATCTAGACTAATCATATAAATGTTATCCACCCTATGACCAACAAACTTGACTTGTTTATTATTTTTATCCTCAACTATGCAACAATTTGAATAAAAAATAACTCTATTATTCTTGTCACACAATTGACTAATGCTAAGTAAGTTATGTTTGAGTCCATCAACTAACAACACATTTTCAATAGATGTTGAGGGAGTTTTACCAACTTTTCCAGTGCCAAGAATTTTTCCTCTATTGTTGTCTCCAAAGGTGACATGTCCATGCTCCTTGGGTGTAAAGAAGGAAAACTTTGACTCATCTCTTGTCATGTGCTTGGAGCAACCACTATCAAGATACTATTTTGAACTCTTGGCCTTCAAGCACACCTACAAGCAAATTTAAGTTTTGGTTTTAGGTACCCAAACTTTCTTGGGTCCTTTGATGTCAGATGTGGGCAAAGTGTCCTTGGGAACCCATATCTTCTTTTGTCCAATATGTAAATTCTTTCTGACTCTACATGTAGATGCACTATGTCCTTTCTTGCCACAATAAAAACAAGTTATAAATGGACCACTTGACAGTTGTGGAAACAAAGAAATTTTTGTAGAATTTTTGTTGAGTCTTGGGTTTGTATCCTAAACCTGCTTTATCAAATACACATCTTTGTTTTCCAAGCAATGTGTTGAGATTATCTCTTCCAAAAGTAAATTTTGCAAGAGTGTTTTTCAAGTCCTCAATTTCTTTTTCAGAATTTAAGCAGGAGTAACATGAAGAGGATGATGAGGGAACATTTTTATGTGATATGCAAGTAGAGCAGGAAGAATTAGCATCAATCAATCCAAGGGTTTCATTTTCTAATTTTAGTTCCTCAATCTCCTTGTTTAAACAAGCAATTTGATTTTCTAAAGACATGATAGATTTTTTTGAGGTTGAGACTAACTTTGCTAATCTCATAGATTTTTCATACAATTCTTCAAATGCTTCTTGTAATTCATCATAAGAGGGTTGTATATCAAGGGATTGAGATGTTACCTCTAAATCATCATTTGCCATGAGACAAAAGGTTGGCTTCCTCATTGTCGGAGTCATCCGATGAACTCAAGTCATTGTCCTCCCATGCAATGTATGATATTCTTCCTTTCTTTTCTTGCTTTGGTTTTCTATCAAATCTTTCTATCTTCTTTTGGTATAGAGGGCAGTCCATCTTCATGTGACCTGGTTTGCCACATTCAAAGCAAGTAGGTGGAGTAGGTGTTGAACCTTCTCCTTTGTTGAAGTTCTTCTTTGGAGGAAAGGGTGGCCTTCTTCCATTGTTTTTCTTTTTGAGAAATTTTCCAAATTTTCTCACAAGAAGACTAAAGTTTTCTTCATTCATTTCAAGATCCTCTATAGAGCCTTCATCATCATCTTCATTATCATAGTGAGATGAGGTTGCCTTTAGAGCTATTCCTTTCTTCTTCTTGTCAACTCCTTCATGTTCACCGAGTCTTATTAACTCCATTTCATGTTCTTGGAGTTTTCCAAAAAGTGTTGGAAGAGTCATTGTTGCTAAGTTTCTTGATTCTGAGATTGCTGTCACTTTGGGTTGCCATTCCCTGTTTAAACATCTCAAAACTTTGTTAATTAAATCTTCATCTGGAAATGTTTTTCCCAATGAGGATAGATGATTAACTATATGAGTGAATCTCTTTTGGATATCTTGTATGCTTTCACCTTGATTCATTCTAAAGAGTTCATACTCATGTATGAGAGTATTAATTCTAGACCTCTTTACCTCATTAGTTCCTTCATGGGTTACTTGAAGTGCATCCTACATTTCTTTTGCAGTTTTGCAGTTGGAGATGCGAAAGTATTCATCATAACCTAAGGCACTAGTAATGATGTTTTTGGCCTTAGCATTATGTTGAACTTTCTTTTTATCATCATCAGTCCATTCAGCTCTTGGTTTAATAACCTCATAGTTATCAACCACCTTCTTTAGAACAAAAGCACCATTTTCAACGGCATCCCAAATATCAATATCAATAGATTCCATGAAAATTCTCATTCTTTCTTTCCAATAAGTATAACCGGTACCATTGAAAGCTGGAGGTCTATTAATGGAAGCCCCTTTGGGTAAAGCAAATTGAAAAGAAGCCATCTCTTAAAGCGGTTAAGCTCTTTACACAAGAGTCAAGCTCTGATACCACTTGTTACCAAGTGGCTTCAATAACTCAAGAGGGGGGTGAATTGAGTTTTCAAAACTTTCGCAAAGTTTGTTTCAATTATACTAATTATATTTAATCAATGTACTTGGAAAGGATAATGACTAAGAATAATGAGCTCTTTAATACAGAAAATATAAGACAAGAATTCACAATATTAAAAACATCAAGCTAGTTAAATTGATAGAATATAGCTTATAAGTAAAAGATAAGGGTTGAGAGAATGCAAACAAGATTTATACTGGTTCAATCACTTCTTGTGATCTAGGTGTGGAAACCTTTGTTTGGTTATCATCAAAATCCTATATGTCAAATGTTGTTCACACCTTTCTTTCTCCCTTTGACACAAGTCATACAATACTAGCAAGAATTCTTTGTAATCAAGATCAATATCCTCACCCTCCAAAGTCCAATTATGGGTTGGATCAGTTCTTGCACATTCTAACCACTCGTTGACCATGTCTTCATCCATACCATGAATTGGGTTTGGGGTAGTCCTCTTAGGTGGCATCCTATCAACAACATCAAATAATTATGTATTATCATCATGCAAAACACGCAGCACATTAAAAATAAAAGTAAACACAAACCCCCCAAATGTCTAAAAAATAGCAAATCTCTAGGATTCTACTACATATGGGAAGTGAAGGACCCCTTACGAAGATCATCTAGGAAGACAATAAAATGGTCGTTCAGTTAAATGACCTTTCATTGCAGTTATGTCTATGTGTTTGATGCCAACTTTATAAGAACTTTATTAAAATTCTATGAACACATGGAATAATTAGAAGGTATAATTAT
Organism: Styphnolobium japonicum; assembly: GCA_023212625.1. NCBI lineage: Eukaryota > Viridiplantae > Streptophyta > Magnoliopsida > Fabales > Fabaceae > Styphnolobium > Styphnolobium japonicum. Next base: position 22,745,377 of record JALBWW010000003.1, read on the forward strand.
CTGGACCAAGACTAAAAACGAGCAGTTGTGACGATGGTGGCGACACTTTCGTTGGGAGTAACTAGCCTCAGCAGCACATGCCTTAAATGCCTTAAATAGATCAAATATTTTCTAAAAAAGTTGAACTGAACAAGGATGAGACTATTATGGGTTACACTCGGGTCAGTCTATCCCCCTTAGGGTAGTGATAATTTTAATTAAAAAAGTAGTTTTTATATTAAAATAATATTATAAATAATATTTTAAAAAATAAATATTATCTTTTAAATTTAAAAAACAATAAAAGTACTTGAGGGGAAACTTGTAAGATAGAAACTTGTAAGGTAGGACATGATGTGGACAAACAGACAAGACAGTTGTACGTTGACGACGCGCCATCATGACACGAGAGAATGATTCACCACACGCGAAGGATATTTACACTTTGTTTGACATATGTCATATATTAATATTTAATATTAATTTAATACAAATGTATGTAATTTTTTCATCCATCATTTACATCTAACAACAATATAAAAAAAATTACAAGAGGAGATTGAGGTGTAAGAACATACATATACATATAAATATTAAAAAAAAAAACAAATTTGGGGAGTGAATAACGAATGACATTATTTATATGTGTCATGGTGTTCATATGAATGCTATTGTGTTCCAAATTTTCACCTTTTTAAATGTTTATAATAAAATTCAATGGATATATAACTAATCTGAAAAGTAAGAATACATAATAAGAAAGATGTTGTGTATAAATTCTGCATTAGTACCAATAAATATGATTGTTTTCCTTATTATTTTTGTTAACAACATTGACTTTCAATTTCACGGTAGATTGATTTGAATAAACATTAATTCAAAAAATAGGATGAAATTGTAATGAATAATTATACATTAATTATGAAATATAGTACCAAGCCCCCTGATGTCCAAAGAAGAAGTACTATTAATGGATACGTATTGAAAAATTGGAAATAAAAATAGTGAACATGTGATTCGATGATAATTAAATAAGTTGCATGTTATATGTTAATGCTTACAAATTTAGTTGCTCGGACCTTATAAGCTTGTGCAAACCAAATGGACTATCCTCATCTGGACTGCATTCCATCTACAATAATTGCATTTCATATGCTTTTGAGCCTCCTTACACCCTGACTTTTATATCACATTTCATATGATTAAATAGATGCAATGTCAGTTTGTAACATATATAAACCTAGTCATTAATACCTAGCCTTGGGAAAGCTTAATTTGTAATAGTTATCATAAATATCATAAAAACAACATGAACATCTTATTTTGTTTTTGCAAATTAGCCATCAAAAGAGGCTTCACAAACTAGACAAATTAAGCTATTACTTTGAACTTATCATTATTCCGTAATACATAATCATTCTCATTATCTTTTCCATCTAAATCAAATCTTAGCCTTCAAAACCTAATTTGGTTTTAATATAACTTAACATTTCTTTAACTAGCAATTTTTCTCAATTTCATCCAATTTTTCACAAACAAGGTAAAATGTGTAATTATATATTTCTCTAATCAACATCTAACCTAAACCTAAATTGATAGCTTGGCTGTAACATGCTCTAAGTTAGGGTTATTAGAATTTTTGAAATTTGAATGACTAACTAATCACTAATCAATCTCATTAATTCTTAATTACATAAATTGGCCCAAACACACTATATATCATCATCGCATAAACTACTTGCTATATCATCCAACAATTATAAACATATGAATCATCTTGATAAAAATCGAAATCCATGGAGGGAAGAGAGTATTTTAAGTATAGCTTTCATACTGATTCGAATCAACCTCTCCAAGGAGTCATCAGGTGCACAATCAAATTTTTCGTATTATTTTCAATTTTTTCACTCTTTTTCTTTCTCTCATGCCTTCTTCATATTTATTAGGAATTAATCTATTGTAGAAAATTTATATTTTATTACGAATTAATATTTATTTTAAAAAATTGGCATCATGTCGTTAGAACATAATTATTTATTTAATTTCTATCAACATTTGTTAATTTGTAAGTAGACAAATTAATTAATATTTAACTAAATAAATTAGATTTTTAAGTAGAATCAATTTTTTTTCCTATTTTGTTGTCTTCTTACTAATAATCTTAAATTATAATACCCAACCTTTAACTCAGTTTCCACATAATTTATAAATAACCGTTATATCTTACCTATTTGCAAATTTAAGCTACAATCAAAAGGAAAACATAAAATAATACAAACAAATCCCTATAATTAAATAGATAAACATATGTCGTAAGGTTAACCAAAAAATAGAATTAGAGTATAATAATGTTGAAATTGAAAAAAAAAACATGACAATCATTAAATATAATTTAATAATGAAAGTTTATTAATTAAAATTCAAATTTTTAGATCGAAATTTTGATTGGAATGTTGAATGGTAATTGTGAAGTAAACAAGACGCAATGTTTGACAAACATTTGTGTATATGTTAGACAAGTCCACTTTAGTTCATTATATGCATGGTCATTACACAAATGTAAGGTGCATAATTATTAGTAATTTCAATTCATTCAATTCAATGGTATAGAAATAATTGTATATTGTTTTATAATTGTCATGTTGGTTTGGTAGTAATTGAGATATTGTCATGTCTTAAAAAAATCGAATTAGATGGTGTTGTGTGTAGGCATGGTTAATGCAATCTCGTTAGAAGGCTCCCTATTCAAATTGAAATTCTTATTATATTAAAACTACTAAATGTCTGTGATTTTTATTTTGTTATGCAAAATGAAATAATGAAAAAGATGTAACACGGTCCGACTGGCTTTGATGGTAAAAAAAAAAAAGGTGTAATATGTGCAAATGGGATTAAAAATGCAATGATGAAAATTTTCCCGCTTAATTGACACTACATTATTATATTCTCTCAGATTTGGTTGTACTATCACAGGTGGTTTCATTGAATATATATAAACCATAGTCATTGTCAATGTTATCATCGTCTTTGTGCTTTCTGTTTCTATTTCTGCTCATTTTACTCATTGATGGAGGAGAACATGGATTCGGACCATGCAGATATCATTGCCGTTACATTGAAGAAGTGGTGTGGGTAAGGTCAAACATATATATGAGTATAATCTAACAAAGTTTTCTACATAATACATGTATACAATTTCATAGATGTTGATGTTGAGGTACGAGATGCTTTGGTTGGAAAGGTGAATGACATTCAAGGGCAACAACTACCGGTATAATAATAATTATATATGATGGCATTTATGATGGGGTGTGTGAAATTTTAAAGCTGGCATTTACATCTATGGCTTGACAGGGGTCGACCTTGCATCAAGACCAGTCAATCCAATTTGATATGGAATCACCAACAAAAATATCCTTCAATGCATGGAGGTTTGATTTATTTACAAAAGATTATAAAATTTCAAAACACACCACCAGGCTACATTAATTCAAGCAGGCTATTACTTGAAGCAATCTTCAAATATTGTCGTTGATTTTATCATTAATCATATTGTCATGCCTTTTACTAGAACTTTTGTGTGTCAGATAATGCAAAAAAGAATGGAGGCAATAGAGCAGTCGTTTGAATATATTAAATCATCCTTGAGATTGATTGAATTTGTGGTGTATAGCCAAGATGTTTCAGCTCATGTAAAATCTGTCGATGATGACTACAATACACATATACATATTGTAGCTAAAGAAGCTGAGGACAATGGAAAGGGGAAGCATGTAATAGATGTAGATAAACCCACTACTAAACAAAACCTTCTTCCTCAAACATGTATTGGTTTAGATGAAAACACAGACATAGTGCTCAACACTTCAGATGATGACATCTATGACAATGACACAATTAACAATGAGGAGACAAACACAATAATCACCCCAAAGATTAGGTATGCATGTGACAGAAATAGTCCATTCAGTGCAAAGAGTTGGGAGTCTGGGAAGATGAAGGTTATTAATATTGAAGAACTAAAGGCCAAACAGTCCTGGACAGCCAAGTCTAGCCATACAAATGTACTCATTAACATATCCTACATCAAATTTATTATTTCACATATACATTATTCATTAAATATTTCATTATTTATTAAATATTTCATTAAAAGTATAGATTATCATCACTCATTTGTAACTAATAATTAAATTACAATTCATAAATTGTAACAGTATTGATATTTCTGATTCAAATTTATTAAATTCGTAATAATACAGGCTGTAAGTTGTGAGAGTGGAAGTGGAAGGACATCTGTTGTTGGAAGGAGATTATTTGTGTCCCCTTCCCCAGCTCCAAGGCTAGAAAAGAAGCTAAAAAAAAGAAGGCTCATATAAAGTTTTGGCCTCACCCACACCCACACTCACGCCTAAAGTAGGCATAAAACAAGGGACACATGGCAACAGAGTCACCAAATTTAGCGGTTTTATTTTACCAAGGGTTAGACATTTATTCATTTGTTATTTATATTGTGTGTACACATTGAAATCATATGTTACATGTTAAGATTGATTAACATTAATCTTCACCACTACAGTACCTGAAGAGTAATTTTCGACCTACACCTGATATGGACCTCAATAGGGCCGAGTTACATGTTTTTGCATGTGTTTAGCCAAGACATGGACCCAAGGTAAATTGCAATGGTCATTGTTGGCCGATTAATTGATTCTTATCTGTTGTAATTAGAATTGTTAGTATTTATAATGAATTATATTTATACCCTCTTGTAGCGAGTTACTATTTAAAAATGGAGATACAATGATTATGCTGAAATAATTTGAATGTTTATGCCTAGGAAACCAGGTTCAACCAAAGTTAACTCAGTGAGAACACAATAATAACAGAAATGAGGAAATATATAATGACTGTTGTCTATTGTCTACTGTCATAGATAATCAAACTAATGGTGATGAAAACTGATCAATCAATTTGAGACACTTATGTTAGCTTTGTATTAAGTTTTATTAGATGTTTATTGTGCCAAATATTAGTATTTTAGATGAGTTTAATGTTGTTGGGCTTCATTGGGCTTTAATGCAAATATTGAATAATTTTCGGATTTTGATGCATTTTGACCTTTCTTCCTTGGTTAGGTCATAACTTGGGACTCGGTGATCCATTTGAGGTGATCTTGGTGTCTTTGGAAAGCTAAGACAAGGCTCTACAAGTTTCATGAGAACTCAAGAGCTGGATCGGACTTCTAAGGGTCCAAAATATCCCTGCAATACAGAGTGGATTTGCTGTCATGAAAATCTGGGCAGTATGCACATATTGGACTACATAGTGAGCTATAGGCCTCCTTTTGGGCTGAAACTTGGCCATTGGAAATATAAGACCCATATCTCCAACTTCACTGAAGACCATTTAGCCAATAGATGTCGTTTTAGGTATCATTATGAAGCTACAAGTTAGTTTGAATTTGGAAACACGTTCTGCCAATCTAACTTGAGGTAGGTTCAGTGTTTTTGGCATATCTGGAGTTCTAAACGTCCAAATGGCATGATTCCAATTGCAAAATTTCAAGGAAACAACTGGCTACAACTTTCATGAGACCTCCAAGCCAAAATGCACCGTCTAGGTCATGAAAATCAAGCCAGAAGTCGGATAAGAGTTGCTGACTAAAAGTCACCAACCATACACCAACCCACCTACCATGCACCAACCCACCAACCATGCATCAAGCTTCCATATTTTTATAGCTTGTATTCAGATTATGTACATGTACAAATTGGCTTCTAGGATTAGTATAAATAGAGACAATCTCTTTGTATTAGGAGGATTCAATTTTAAGTAAGTTTGAAGAAAGTTTGAGTATTCGTGAGAGTTTTCTTTCTCTTCTTCTCCATTCTCTTTACAATTTCGTTTTTGTTCTTTTATTTCTGAGTTCTTCCTTCCCATCCATGGAAGGCTAGGCTCTTATAATCAATCCAAGGGATTAGCCATCTTGATGTTTAATTTGGAGATCTTGTTTTACTTGTTCATATTACTTAATTGTTATTCACATTTCTCTTCTTCCTCTTTTAATTTTGATCTAGATTGAATTGCTTAATTTGATTTGGATGTTTATGTGATAATAGCTTTATTATCATGTATTCAAGAGGATCACATAGAATAAACAATCTATTAAAGCTTTTTGATGGATTGTTTAGCTTGGTTAAATTCTGGATCTTAAGTTAATCTATGTTTGGATGGTGCTTACTTTATCTAACCTTGGTTAATTAAATCCTAGATGCTTATCTAGTAGAGGATTCTTGGATCATGTTGAAGCGTCTTGATGTGATCTAAGGCCAAGAACACAGTTAGCAATTTAGTGAATTCCTTGTAATCAATGATGAGTTAAACTCAAGATCGGTAAATTTCCTTGGATTGGTTGTTTCTTTATATTTGTTTACAACATTAAGCCTTGTACTTCTTTTCAATCTTATTAATCAACAACAAAACCCCCTTTCTAATTATCTAGATATGATTAAATCTTTTGTCTTTTTAGATCCTTGAGAGATGATTCGGTTCATTCTCTATACTACAAATTATTTTGTGAACCGGTAATTTTTATTATTTGACAGGTCTCGACAACCTCTTGTCAAATTTGGCGCCGTTGCCGGGGATCCAAGGTAACTATTTGATTATTTCAAGACCCCATCTAACTTTAACAATTGTGTTTGTTTTGTTTTTGAAGTTTTTTTTTTAAGTGGAATTCGACTGAAATTGAGTAAAGGACATCCTGTCAAGATTTTGGTTCGATAACGTATCTCTGATCGATCTAAATTTTGGTAGGCTAATGAAAATTGTTATTTTGAGAAAGGCTCACTATTTATAGTGAGGTCACCCCTATTTTACTTAAATTCCATCGTTTAGACCACTTTTTCAATTTTTTTAATCATTTTTATTATTCTGTTAGATATCATTTTTGTATAGATTTCACCCTGTGGTGGTTTTGTATTTTGCAAAAATCTCTAGATATGTTTTCTGTAATTGTTTTATCTATTTTTTACATTTGTGTGTGTTTTTGTATTTGGTCACTAATCTGATGGAGCATAGACTTGATGAGTTGGCTTATCTGGTGAGGCAACTGGCAGTAGAACAGCATCAGTTACTTGTGCAAGAACCTGCAAGATTTTGTAGTATATGTTGTAGTTATTTTCATCCCACATATGCATGCCCCACATTGCAAGATGATGGTTCTGTATTTCATGACCATTCTGTTGATGCAACAGGTGTATTTCTTGGTGAACCACAATACCAACAGCCTAGATATGATCCTTATTCTACCACATATAACCATGATTGGGGAGATCATCCTTGGTTCGAACCTTATGTTGAACTAATCATTCTATACCAGCAGCCTATGCAGCAGCAGCAAGCCCCAATAGGCATGGAATCTGAGCCTACATTAGAGGATTTGGTGAAACAATTGGCTTAGAACAACATCCAATTCCAGCAGAGAACAAAAGCCATAGTACAGAACTTGGAGACCCAAGTTGGTCAACTTACATCTTCATTGAGTCAATTGAGCATGCAACAGATGCAGAAATTTGATTCTACAGAACATGAGACCATTGATGTGCAAAAGCCAATTGATGATTTGTGTGCTGAATTTGCTAGTTTTACTGATTTTGATGATTTTATTTGTTGTACTGGTTGTGATGGTGATATGTTGTGTAATGCATGTGCTGAGATTGCTGCCTTTTTGAGACATGATGAATCTTTTTCAACAGATTATGCAGCAATTCAATCTACAGAAGTAGTGAAGCCAACAAAATTGGAGTCCATTGTGGCTAAAAACCTCCTTACTGATGAGGAGGAGAGGTTGCTACCCATTTTGAGGGAGAATCTGAGAGCATGCACACTTGTAGACATTCCAAGCATTAGCCCTTCCATTTGCATGCGCAGGATTTTACTTGAAGATGGAGCTAAACCAGCAAAGCAACCCCGGAAGATACTGAACCCTTTGATTTTGGATGTGGTGATCCATTACACTGGCTATGGTGTGGCTGCTGGAACGTTAATTCTTCTGTTATCCATAGGGAGTTTTCTTTCCACACTTTTATTTCATTTTTCTAGTTGTTGTTTTCTTTTTGTTTTTACTGTTTTGCTATTGTTTTTAATATTGTTTCTGCTTTTATTTGACTGTTAAAATTTACTCTTTTCTGTTGCTACTGTTTATGCATTTGTGTTGTCTGCTTCTGTTTCTGCTTCTGTTTTGCTGTACTGCTGATGTTTGTCTTTTATTATTTATTTATTTTCTGTTTCTGTATTTATTTTTTGTTTTGTTTGCTATTTTCATTTTCTATTTTCTATATAAATCTTTGTTGAAAAACAACAAAGCCACGTTTAAGGTCAATGGCTAGAAATTGAATCATTATTGGGGAGGACCCATCGATCGTGAAAAATCTTCAATCACGCTGGCTGAAGACGTTAAAAGTAGTACTTTTTGGGCGATATCCCAAGTTTTCTAACTCTGTCATCTTTCTAACTTTGACTTATTTGAATTCACAAGAATTGAGACTGAAAATCGGTGCCAAGAAATAAAATCTATCAAAGTTTGATTTTTTTTTTGTCTCAATTTTGTTTGTTTCTCTTTGACAGATGATTTTTCACCGGTTAAATGGCGGATAACGGTACTCCATGAAAAATTTTTCGGTCCTTCCAGTTACCCACAAACACTGAAATCTGTATAAAATTTTACTAATTTTTTTCCCCTTCTTCTTTCTTTATTTCAAAATGGATAATCACCTTGTTCACCTTCGCAATCGATTCCCTTCTCTGCCTCAAAATGCTTTAACTAACATTTACTGTGCAAGGCTTAAGAGATTAAGGATGCTTATGCACAAAGGCATCCCTGCGGATATCCGCTGGTTAATCGAAGCAAAGGTCCGACTTAGAGGTGAATTTTCTGACGCTCTTGTTTCATATATGCCAGGGCTAGGTAAAAGTTTATATGCCAAGAAAAGAAGAGCAAAAAGGTTACGGGTTTGCTATAAATGTGCAAGATGGACCTGTAACACAAAATGCAAATCAATTGGAATGACGTCTATAAACCGAGATAATAAAATTAACTTCATTAAAGATGGCATGAGTAAGGAGTCTTTAGATAACATTTTATTGACTCTTGAAACGCATCCTAGTGGAGATGTGCAGAGAGTACTTCTCGATTTATGGCCAATATTCCAAGATGAACAGGAGCGATATAGTCTCGGGAATCTGACTCAAAAAGACCATGTTTGCCAAATTTTAAGAAAATTGGATGGGAAACCGACCATCGGCCCATAGAGAGCATTCAAGTCGTTACTGGACGTAAAACCAGAGGAAAATGTGAGCCACAATCACACCTCCTGTAAGTATTATTTTTTATTTTTCTTTTTTCTTCTTGTTTATAAAAAAAACAAAAAAATTCAAAAAAAATTCAAAAAATTAAAAAAAAAACTCAAAAAAAAAATTTTAGCCGTATTTTTTTGAAATATGCGTTGCGTATTTTCAAAGTTCTTCTGACACATATAGATTAGTCTTTTATCCTTGTTATATAGCTATTATCATTGCTGTGTTTTGTTTTCAAACTTGTCTGACACACGGATCTACCCCTCCTTTATAGGTGTAATTATTACATTTGAGTTTTGATTCCTTTAAATAATGCACTTTGCTCTCTTCAGATCATTGATAAGGTGAGAGTACAAAAAAACAAAGAGAAAAAAAAATGGAAGTCACTTCAGTTCGTCGGATCAAGAGTGTTTGTGTCTTTTGTGGATCTAATCCTGGGAAAGATAAAGAGTTTGTAAATATTGCAAACCATCTTGGTCGAGTGCTAGCTGAGAGAGAAATCCATTTAGTTTACGGAGAAGGTAGTCTTGGGTTAATGGGATGTGTAGCAACTGCTGCACATTTAGGAGGTGGCAAAGTCCTTGATGTCATTCTGAGTCCTTTATCTATCAGCAAGCCCATTGGAAAAACATTAGGGGATGAAGTAATGATATTTTGCATGCACCAACGCATGAACATTATGATAGCAAATGCTGATGCCTATATTGCCCTATATCCGGATATTTGACTCCAGAGAGCACTCACGAGTTCAATATCAAGATACAAACCTTTGGTATCCGGATATTTATCTCCAGAGGCAAAATAACATTATAATATCCAGATACAGCTTTGTGATATCCGGATATCTTGCTCCAGTAGCTAAAACACATTTCAAATATCAGGATATCTAATCCAAATATCAGGATACGAGTTATGATATCAGGATATCTCAATATGATATCAGGATATCTCAATATGATATCAGGATATCTCAATCAAATATCATGATACGAAATTAGATATCAAGATATTCTGTTCTTGGAACAAGCCCAGAAATTAGGATATCCGGATACTAGGTTCAAATATCCGGATATTGCTTGCCAGAAAGTCAGAATAACGGCTATAAATGGCTAGTTTTCATAGGAATTCTTTCTTAAACACCACCAACGACCATTTTATAACTTGGGCTATATATAGGAGCTAATATCGAAGCATTAACATGTTGATGAACATTGATTACAAATCATTATGAGGATTTGATCATTTTCTATCAAAATCAATATTTGAGCTCTTCATTGTCAAAAATCCATCTATCCATTAGTTCTTCAATTTGTATTATCTACTCTTTGAGAGAGTTATTCATTCTATCATATTCTTATCTTGTAAACACTAAGTGAGGGCAGAGGATCCCTCTAGTTGAAAGTGTGAGGCTTATACACAAAGGGTAGAGGATCCCAAAGGTGTAGGAAGTGCTCATAGCTTGTAAAGGGTTTTCAAGCACCGGTAAAGCTTGAAGAGTTAGAGGCTCTTGCACAAGGGTAGAGGATCCCAAAGGTGTGAAGAGTGCTTAACTTTGTAAAGGTTTCTCAAGCACCTAAGTTACAAGCTTGAAGAATAGTGGAAACCTCAAGTGGATGATCTTGGGGCTGGACGTAGATCACAAGAAGTGATCGAACCAGTAAATATTGTTTGCACTCTCTCTTATCTCTTACTCTCTTGACATTACATCATTTTCACTTGATATTCTTGCTATCTATACATGTTCTGTAGCTATAATTATAAATTTACTGCATAATCTTGTGAGCTTGTTGTCTTGATCATTAGAACTTAATGTTTAGCTTGTTTGCTTGTTTTTACACTCATTGAAGTTGCATTTGAGCTATCTAGAATATTTGTATCAATGATATTGATTGTTCTTGGTTAATCACATTATGATTAATATTATTATATAACTTTAATGTGATTAGCATAATGTTTTGAATGTGAAGTTAATGTTCTTGATTGTCTCCAAGCATGATATGTGTTTAATGTATTTATTCCGCTGCATATATTGATTGAGTGCATCAAAATGCACAATTGCTTAAGTTTGTTTTAAAATTTGTCATCACTCAATTCACCCCCCCTCTTGTGTGATGGTTGCCCTTGGCTAACAATATTTGTTTACAACATTAAGCCTTGTACTTCTTTTCAATCTTATTAATCAACAACAAAACCCCCTTTCTAATTATCTTGATATGATTAAATCTTTTGTCTTTTTGGATCCTTGAGAGACTATTCGGTTCATTCTCTATACTACAAATTATTTTGTGAACCGGTAATTTTTATTATTTGACGGGTCTCGATAACCTCTTGTCAAAAACTACATGGATGCAACAACACTCTGGAATGGTTACCACTTAGTGTTTGCCACCATCATTTGCGGTAAATAACTAACTAACTTACTTAACGAGTTTATTTTATTTTAATTGGATATACTTACATTAACTCATTGATGCAGGAACATGTCCTTCATGGCCTAGGTGTGGATGACATAATGATTGCATATAGTGATAAATGGATGACTCCTAGTCCAAATCTAAAATACGTAACTATGTTGATCAAATCTTCATGTATGTAAACTTCATGTCTTAAGATCATATTCAACAATCTTTGTACTCATATGCAGATATATGTTCCATTTAATGAGGAAGAAGGAAGTCACTGGTACTTGATGGTAATAGCTATTGAGGAGTGTAACGTTTATCATTTAGATTTATTTCCAGAATTTGATCCCATTAGGACAAGGAGAGATGACATGATGGTTGTGGTAAATTAATTTTCATAAATACTTTATTTATTATACATTCAATTTGTAACTCAATTTATAATGTTATTTTGCAGTGTGCTGTGCTAAGTGCAATCTTGACCTCTCACTACTTCACAACAACTGATGTATTTGACAAGCGAACTGATTTTGAAAACTGGTCAATTACATAAGCCAGAGGGATTCCAAATTGTGGCAATAGGAAACATAAGTTGCAAAATGTATCCTGCCTCAAAATTTGTTAGCTATTAATGTGCTACAAAACGCATATTACATGCAATACATGAAATAGTCATATTAGATTAATTTTAACATGCTAATAATTTATAAACACATGTCTCCTTATCATATCATAAATATAATGTTGTTAAAATCAACATTTTATAGCTCAAATTAATTTAGTTATTTATTAAATGTGATATTAATTATAACATAAATATCATGCTTATGAAATTATAATTATCATTATCAACATCAATTTAACATTACCTGATACTTGTCCTATCCATGAATGTAGTATTAATTCTGCTGTTTGGGTGCTTGATTGGATGGACATGGAGTATGCCTTTCAGCCTAACATCATTGGAGTGGTAACTGATATGAAATCTTATGACTAAATCCCAATTTCATATTTTATCATAGCATAATTGTCATTTTCTTCATTTTGTAATTTATATTCCAGCTTCACGAGAATGTAGTTAGGATGAAGACTACATTAAATTTGCTCTTAAGTCCATACAATCAAATGAAGAAACTATTAGAGGGAAAAGCAGAAAACAAGTGGAAGAAGCTTGTGACTTCTTGATCCATGTCTTAATGGTGATGTCTGGCACTTTTTGGAATAGTTTATGCTAAGACATTATTTTTTGGGAAAGTTTATTTAAGCTCAAATTTATGTTGTATTTATTCAACCAATTTTTTTTTTAATTTACTGGTGGAAGCTATTTTGTTGGATGATTTTTTGAAAATTCGTGGACGAACAATTCTTCTTACCACGAACATTCAAAAAAATTTGGTTTCATACTCAATTACCAATTGACAATGTAATGTAGGGAATTCCTTTGGTACCCTTTGTTTTTATAAGGGTACCGGTACCCATGATAATTAGTGGCTAACATTTAGCCACATGTCTTAGTTGGTTAAAATATAAATATTAAAATATAAATATAATATTTATTTTAAATATAGTGGGACACATGGTCAAACATTAACCATTACTTGTGAAGGGGTACTGATACCCTCACAAAAAGAAAGGGTACCGGAGAGACCTCCTGTAATGTAATGTTTACTGACATGTTTTGATTATGTTTATATATATGTCTAACTCTCAATTCTAATTTTATTTTTCATTTTATTGTTATATATTATTTAAAAAATTCACACATTAATTTCATAATAATAATACACAAAATTAAATATTTTACTAATTAATATTCCTTATAAATACAAAATATCATGGTTAGCCTCTCAATTTCAATTTTTCAATATATTAGATGTTATTCCATTTTGAATCAATTCATTTTATCCCCTTATTTTTCATTTTCAAACTCATTATATGCATTCACCCACTAACGTTAACATTCATCTTACATTAGTCTTCAATTTATCTTCATAAAATTAATCATCTTCCCATGCTAATAAAGTTATATTATTCAAATCAATTTACATAACACTTATGCTACTTACACTATCAAATACAAATCCAAATTAGATACAACACACATATACTTATATAACACCCAATTCATGTCCTCCACAATACAAAATTCGTACTCATAAGCCAACGTTAGAATTCAATCCATTTTGAATCAATTCATTTTATCCCCTCATAAATCTTTATTTTTCATTTTCAAACTCGTTAGCTAAAAGCCAACGCCATCGTCATAACATTAGTCTTCAATTCATCTTCATAACATTAATCATCTTCATGCAAATAAAGTTATATTATTAAAATCAATTTACATAACACTAACACTACTTACATTATCAAATCCAAATCCATATTAGCTCCTAGGCACATACATACTTATGATATAATTATATAACACACATATTCTTATGTAACACCCATAATACAAAATATAATATTCACAATCTGATATTAGAATTCATTCCATTTTGAATCAATTCATTTTATCCCCTTATAAATCTTTATTTTTCTTTTTCAAACTCATTAGCTAAAAGCCAACGTCATCTTCATAACATTAGTCTTCATAACATTAGTCTCATGCTAATAAACTTATACTATTCAAATCAATTTACATAACACTAACACTACTTACACTATCAAATCCAAATTAACCTTAGGAGACATACATACTTATGATATAATTATATAACACACATATACTTATATAACACCCAATTCATGTCCTCTACAATACAAAATATCATACTCACAAGCCGACGTTAGAATCAATTCATCCCATTTTCAATTAATTCATTTTATTCGCTCATAAATATTTATCTTTCATTTTCAAACTCGTTAATTATTCACCCACTACAAGTAGCTAAAAGCCGACATTCATAACATTAGTCTTCAATTCATTTTCATAACTTCATAACAGTAATCATCTTCATGCTATACTGATCAATTAATTTGAGACACTTATGTTAGCTTTGTATTAGACTTTATTAGATGTTTATAGTGCCCAATATTAGTATTTTAGATGTGTTTAATGTTGTTAGGCTTCAATGGGTTTTAATGCAAATATTGAATAATTTTCGGATTTTGATACATTTTGACATTTCTTCCTTGATTAGGCCATAACTTGGGACTCGATGATCCATTTGAGGTGATCTTGGTGTTTTGGAAAGCTAAGACAATGCTCTACAAGTTTCATGAAGAACTCAAGAGCTGGATCGGACTTCTAAGGGTCCAAAATATCCCTGCAATGCAGAGTGGGTTTGTTGTCACGAAAATCTGGGCAGTGTGCACATATTGGACTACATAGTGAGCTATAGGCCTCCTCTTGGGCTGAAACTTGGCCATTGGAAAGATAAGACCCATATCTCCAACTTCACTGAAGACCATTTAGTTAATAGATGTCCTTTTAGGCATGATTATGAAGCTACAATTTGGTTTGAATTTGGAAACACGTTCTGCCAACCTAACTTGAGGTAGGTACAATGTTTTTGGCATATCTAGAGTTCTAAAAGTCCAAATGGCATGATTCCAATTGAAAAATTTCAAGGAGACAACTGGCTACAACTTTAATGAAGACGTCCAAGCCAAAATGCACCGTCTAGGTCATGAAAATCAAGCCAGAAGTCGGATAAGAGTTGCTGACTAAAAGCCACCAATCATACACCAACCCACCTACCATGCACCAACCCACCAACCATGCATCAAGCTTCCATATTTGACAATTTCTATATTTTTACAGCTTGTATTCAGATTATGTACATGTACAAATTGACTTCTAGGATTAGTATAAATAGAGCTAATCTCTTTGTATTATGATGATTCAATTTTAAGTAAGTTTGAAGAAAGTTTGAGTATTTGTGAGAGTTTTCTTTCTCTTCTTCTTCATTCTCTTTAGAATTTCGTTTTTGTTCTTTTATTTCTGAGTTCTTCCTTCCCATCCATGGAAGGCTAGGCTCTCATAATCAATCCAAGGGATTAGCCATCTTGATGTTTAATTTGGAGATCTTGTTTCGCTTGTTCATATTGCTTAATTGTTATTCAAGTTTCTCTTCTTCCTTTTTTGATTTTTATCTAGATTAAATTGCTTATTTTGATTTAGATGTTGATGTGGTAATAGCTTTATTATCATGTATTCAAAGAGGATCACGAAGACTAAACAATATATTAAAGCTTTTTGATGGATTGTTTAGCTTGGTTAGATTATGGATATTAAGTTAATCTATGTTTGGATGGTGCTTACTTTATCTAACCTTGGTTAATCAAATCCTATATGCTTATCTAGTAGATGATTCTTGGATCATGTTGAGGCGTCTTGATATGATCTAAGGCCAAGAACATGGTTAGCAATTAAGTGAATTCCTTGTGATCAATGATGAGTTAAACTCAAGATCGGTAAATTTCCTTGGTTTGGTTGTTTCTTTAAATTTGTTAATTACTTTCCTTTAATTCAACTAGTGTATTATCTTTATAAATCATCAAAACCCCCCTTTTTATTTATCTTGATCTGATTAAATCTTGTTTTATTGGATCCTTGAGAGACGATTCAGTTCATGCTCTATACTACAAATTAGTTTCATTGACAATCCATGTCCAAGCTTCAATCCCCCAAACATGTGTAATAGTCCTGCCCATCAAAATTATGTGAACATTAAAATTAGAAGTAATTATATAAACTATAAAACAGATGAAAGTTTAAATAACTTTATAAACACTAACCATTGCATCAATTGTGTAGTCTATATCATCCACAGCTGATGTAGATCATGTATAATCACAATTAGAAATGTTTTGAATGTTTTGAAGTTGTGAAGCATATGGACATGTCCTACGAGTGTGACCTTCACACCTACAAATACTACATCTTGTACATCGCTTAGGTTTCCTTCCTAAAGTTGAGCAAGTTGAACCAAATCCCTTACTTCTAACTCGTGCAGGATCCCTCACAAAGCTTTGAGAACTTCGACCCTCCTGATTTCCCTCATTTGGTGCATGAATCTGACCCCATGTTTGCTTTCAAGTTTTGAACTTTCCTTTGCCACTTTTTCCCTTATTTCTTTAAAGTTTTCATCACTATGGCATGCTAAGTTACACATCCACCTACAACTATGGGGCAATGCTCCATAACGACTCAAGTCTAATGTCTGGCCTGGAGCTTGCTCAATTATCCCTTACACTCCTTATTTTGCATTCTTTGTCCATCTATCAAGCACAAGACATTTAGGCAATTCATCCATGTCTAGGTACACCATAACAGTTATGATATGAACACATGGAATCCCAAAAGATTCCATTCGTTGACACGAACACCTCAATTTCATCTGTTGTTGGTAGTATGAAACATGTCATGTCATTGTTGGTTTACGATACTTGTTCACTATATAAATAAGTGATTTTGCTGTATGTCTACATCCAACCACTTTAACTATAGCTGCCTTTGAGAGCACAAAACGAAATTAATAAAATATCTCTCTTATATAAACTAATGACCCAAGCCTCTCCAAAGC
Source organism: Styphnolobium japonicum (assembly GCA_023212625.1). Taxonomy (NCBI): domain Eukaryota; kingdom Viridiplantae; phylum Streptophyta; class Magnoliopsida; order Fabales; family Fabaceae; genus Styphnolobium; species Styphnolobium japonicum. The sequence goes on from JALBWW010000003.1 coordinate 22,762,649, forward strand.
TTGCAACTTAGTTTGCAGGACTGGTTCTCCATAATAAGACTTGAAGTCAGCCTCTACCTCATTGTTCCGCAAATAGTCCAAACAACATTGGAAATATTGTAAAAATTCACTCAAATTATAACCAGATTCCATGTATTTCCCCACTTACGCATGCAATCCCTCACACCTGGATGTTGTCCTTAGACCAGCAAAGAACTTGCCTCTTATATGAGTTGTTGCCCACATCATTTTCTTCTCATACATATCTTGAACCCAACATACATTTTTTAAACTCCTGTTTGAACCTAGGTTGACCTACATTTGTGGTTGCATTTCGCATCAAATGCCATCCACATAATCTATGGTGAGCTTCAGGAAAAACTAATCTAATTGCATTCCTCATAGCTAAGTCACCATCAGTAATTACAGACATGGGACATTTGTCGTTCATTGCTTCCAAATATTGTTGTAAAACCCACACATAAGTATCTTCTGTTTCATCTGATACAATAGCACTACTAAATACAATTGTCTGTTTGTGATGGTTGACGCCCGAGAATACAACAAGTGGACATCTGTATTTGTTTCTCCCATAAGTTGCATCAAAAGCCAATACATCACCAAATACTTGATAATCAAGTTGGCTGATTCCATCACACCAAAACAAATGCTCTAACCTCCCTTCTCCATCAACTTTATGTCTCCAAAACATCATATTGTCTATATTTGCTAACCCACGAAGGTATGTGAGCGCATTATTTGCATCACCCCCTTGCATTCTTCGTTGCTTATCTATCTGATTATATATATCTTTTTTTCAAAATCCAACCAAATGAAAGCCACCTGCTTGACTTGCAAAAGACCCATAAATTTTTGGGGTACTAATACCACATTTTCTCATACTATTCAGTTGAGCAATATCAACATGTGACATCCTCCTATGGGACAGCAAGAGTCCAGTAAACTTCTCACCAAGCAGTTGATGATTATGGTCATCATAAAATAAGGTTACATACCATCGCCCAGTTGCAAGATCAGTATGAACACGCATTTCTGCCTCACACCCACACCTTGTGATGGTTCTATGCTCCCTTTTACGATTTTGCATATTAACATACTTCTTATCTCGATACCCTTCTCCACAACAAACAAATGATTGCCAAACTTCCCCCTTACTATTTCGACCAATCTTATGTTTCCTAACACCAAATCCATTCATTCTACCATACTCATTACAAAATTCAAAGGCTACACCAACATTAGCAAAATTAAAATTCATCACCTCCCTCGGGCTTAATGTATGGAAGTCAATATTTCCAATTTCATTCATGCCCATTTCTTCTTCACCCTCTCCATCAATTCCCATGCCGTCTTCAATACCTATTTGTTACCACAAATCTTCATCTCCCTAGTTACAATATTACAACTATTCAACTCAAATCTCTAATTACAATATTATAACTATTTAACTACAAAATTTCCCGTCACTTTATTAAAGACCATAAAAATATAACAAACCAATAATGGCACGTATCTGTGAAGGGTTTCCAATTTTGTTGGAAGATGACTCTTGCCCATCTACAGCCATCTCACGGTTGTGGTTAGATTCCAACACACTGCAAATGGAATAAAACAGAGAGTTGAGTAACTACATCGTTAGTCATCCAAATAGATTACAACAAGTAATTATTAGGAAGCTAATCATGTAAACATTTTTGTGCATATTTTACATTTATTTTTCAGCAAACCAAAATTCTTCCACAATCACCCGTAACCAAAAAAAAACCCCAAATCCCACCCTTCTTAAAAAAAAAAAGTGTCTTACAATATATGCCAATACAAAAGCTTGCAAATACAAATATATTACACTTTTCACAACTTATTTTCACATACTCCATTATACTCTATTATTCATATCGAAAAATCTCACCTTCAACTCAACACTATCCCTCTTAGCACTGTTGCGATTCAGGAACATTCAGGCCCTCCCACACTCAACACTCTCTGTTTCAGCCCTCCTCCTTCACGGTTCACCAATGGAGGGTGGAGGATGGTCATTGCTTTAAAAAGGAAGCCACATAAAACTAAGAAGGACTAAAATGCAAATAAACTAATATATAAGGGTTTAAAAATAATTAAGTTAAAAACCATGAAGACTGCTTATAAGCGGTAAATAACCGGTAACTTTTAAGGAGTATGGATGAATTCTAATCTTTTAGGTGCAAAGTAGAAGGCTCCGTTTCGGTCCATGTCCTTTTCTTATTTGGGTTTGCAATTCTTTTTTATTGTGTTGCTATCAATTTAGTTTATTTGCAGTTTCATTTTATATTTTTTTAAGACAAAAATTAAAGTAAAACTTGTCTACATCCTTTTATTTTTAAACTTTATATAATTTTTTGTTGTATCTATTCTCCCATAATCTTCTTAGGTATTGTAGCAAAAATTGTATTTAATTCTTTTGAGTTTATTTGATTTATTTGGGATCATTATGTGGCCTAGTATACCATGTTTAATCTTAGTTAAGACTCACTTTTAGTTAAAATAAAATAAATTAATATCGCTTAGTGGTCTCGAAGAGTTAAGTACCCACTCCCATTGACCAAGTTTTGGGAGTTGTTCTGTGACCTAATGTCATGACTAATTTCATTTAGGATTTAAATTAAAAATAAGTTTATTAATATATGCTTAGAGAGCTTGATGAGTCATGTACTCACTAGTCTATTATGAGGTTACTGATCAATCAATTTAAGACACTCATGTTAGCTTTGTATTAGGCTTTATTAGATGTTTATTGTGCCCAATATTAGTATTTTAGATGAGTTTAATGTTGTTGGGCTTCATTGGGCTTTAATGCAAATATTGAATAATTTTCGGATTTTGATGCATTTTGACCTTTCTTCCTTGGTTAGGCCATAACTTGGGACTCAGTGATCCATTTGCGTTGATCTTGGTGTCTTTGGAAAGCTAAGACAAGGCTATACAACTTTCATGAAGAACTCAAGAGTTGGATCGGACTTCTAAGGGTCCAAAATATCCCTGCAATACAGAGTTAGTTTGCTGTCACGGAAATCTGGGCAGTGTGCACATATTGGACTACATAGTGAGCAATAGGCCTCCTCTTGGGCTGAAACTTGGCCATTGGAAAGATAAGACCCATATCTCCAACTTCACTGAAGACCAATTAGTCAATAGATGTCGTTTTAGGCATGATTATGAAGCTACAAGTTGATTTGAATTTGGAAACACGTTCTGCCAACCTAACTTGAGGTAGGTACAGTGTTTTTGGCATATCTGGAGTTCTAAAAGTCCAAATGGCATGATTCCAATTGCAAAATTTCAAGGAGACAACTGGCTACAACTTTCATGAAGACCTCCAAGCCAAAATACACCGTCTAGGTCATGAAAATCAAGCCAGAAGTCAGATAAGAGTTGCTGACTAAAAGCCACCAACCATACACCAACCCACCTACCATGCACCAACCCACCAACCATGCATCAAGCTTCCATATTTGACAATTTCCATGTTTTTACAGCTTGTATTCAGATTATGTACATGTATAAATTAGCTTCTAGGATTAGTATAAATAGAGTCAATCTCTTTGTATTAGGGGGATTCAATTTTAAGTAAGTTTGAAGAAAGTTTGAGTATTTGTGAGAGTTTTCTTTCTCTTCTTCTCCATTCTCTTTACAATTTCGTTTTTGTTCTTTTATTTCTGAGTTCTTCATTCCCATCCATGGAAGGCTAGGCTCTCATAATCAATCCAAGGGATTAGCCATCTTGATGTTTAATTTAGAGATCTTGTTTTACTTGTTCATATTGCTTAATTGTTATTCAAGTTTCTCTTCTTCCTCTTTTAATTTTGATCTAGATTGAATTGCTTAATTTGATTTGGATGTTTATGTGATAATAGCTTTATTATCATGTATTCAAGAGGATCACATAGAATAAACAATTTATTAAAACTTTTTGATGGATTGTTTAGCTTGGTTAAATTCTTGATCTTAAGTTAATCTATGTTTGGATGGTGCTTACTTTATCTAACCTTGGTTAATTAAATCCTAGATGCTTATCTAGTAGAGGATTCTTGGATCATGTTGAGGCGTCTTGATATGATCTAAGGCCAAGAACATGGTTAGCAATTAAGTGAATTCCTTGTAATCAATGATGGATTAAACTCAAGATCGGTAAAATTTCCTTGGATTGGTTAATTTGTTAATTACTTTCTTTTAATTCAATTAGTGTATTATCTTTTCAAATCATCAAAACCCCCCTTTTAATTATCTTGATCTGATTAAATCTTTGTTCTTTTTGGATCATTGAGAGACGATTCGGTTCATGCTCTATACTACAAATTAGTTTGCGAACCGGTAAATTTTATTTATTTGACGGGTCTCGACAACCTCTTGTCAGTTACCTTGTAATCAAAATGTCATAACCAATCACATTTAAAGTTTATATTAAAAATACCCTATTTAGGAATTGCTTCAAAAAAATAAAATAAATTAACATAGTTTAGTGGTCTCGAGGGGATGAATACCCACTGACCAAATTTTTAGAGTTGCTCTGTGCACTAGTATTATATTCAGTCCCATTTTAGAACTCGCGTTTCTTTTAAGATAAAATAAATTAAACATTACTTAATGGTCTTGAGAGGTCAGGTACCTAATTTGAGATGGCTCTATGGGCACAGTGTTATGTTCCATTTCAATTAGGGCTTGTTAAGAAATTCATTTATTTTATTTAAATCAATTTTTTGAAAAAAAAATTAAGTAAATCATTTTTTTAGAAAAGGTCAACCTTTACCTCATTTTTTAAAAGAACTACGTAGCTTTAGGTTCCCCATTGCACTTGGACATACGTAGGCATTCACGACAAGTCAAAATTGTAAATATTTTTATTAAAAATTTACCTTTATTTTCTTCTGAATTTGTAAATATTTTAATTTAGCATTTGATAATTTTATCAATTTGTAAATATTTTAATCTTGTCAAACTTGTAAATCTTGTAATTTAATATTTGGTCTTTACTTTTTATTGTCTCTTAATTTGTAAATATTTTAATTTATTTTTACCTTTGTGTTCTACCTTTTCTTGTAAATATTTTAGTTTAGTCTTTGATTATTATTATTATTATTATTATTATTATTATTATTATTATTATTATTAATCTTTGCTTGTAAGTATTGTAATTTAGTGTTTAATTAATTTTTTTAATTTATCTAATCCTTACTTGTAATTATTGGTTGTAATTTAGCTTTTGCTTTTTGGTTTATTAATTATTTTTTTTCATTACTTATTTATTTTTTAGGAGATAAATCAAATACGTTTGGGCTATTATAATTCGCACAATTAATTTTAGGGTAACCATTTTATGACGGAGTCAGTGGTGCAGTGGGATTAAGTTCTCACCCTTCCCTGTGCATAAATAGACTCTCAAATCTAATGTTAATGCGCAGACTATTTTTTTAAACGTTTTTAAAGGATTTTTTTAATTTTTTCCTAACCAAATAAAATTGGTGGTGACTCCTCTAAAATTTTATTTTTAAAATTCAATTGTCACGCTAGTCGCGGGCGCCACTATCAGGAACAGTTGTGACAATAATATTAGTAACATGATAAAATGAACTCACTTTTTAATATAGAAATTAGAAAGGATGCAAAAGAAAGTTATATAAAATGAAAGCTAGTTAGATATGGGAATAATCCAAAAGGTTATAGCCTTTGTTTGGGAACAAAATGAGGAGGGAAAGAAAATTGAAAGAAATACAAATAACGGAATCAAAACGAAGTAGAAAATTTTCTCATCTCTTGTATGGATGTCATATGCTTGGGGAGAATGAAAATAAAGAGAAAATTGTGAAATTACACATTCATCCATCATTAATTTCTATTGAACTGATATTTTAAAAAAGTGTAAGTGTGGAATTTATGCAACAATAAACTTGTTTGTAATTTTCTCTTCACTTTTTTCTCATTTTTTGAGAGATTGATTTGGTGGAATTAAGGCTCATTTTCCTCAATTCTATTCTTCCCATATTCCTTTCTATTTCCAGACTAGGTAATACAACTTCCACTCATAGTTTTCATCCCTCCCAAAATCATTCCCTTGATATGCCTTCCAAGCAAAGTGATAATGCATGCAAACATTTGTGAGAGATCCAATAGTGAATGAAGTAGTGCCATTTGTGTTTAAATGCTCAAATTCAATTAATCATGTGTGGTTTTAAGCAGTGAGTTTCGTTTATGTAATTTATAGGCAAGTTTCATTGTTACTAGTGATCAACAAATCACATTGCGGTTATTTTCTTAAATTCATTTCAGTGCCTTGGCTTGCTCATGGACTATTCTAATTGGTGTGGAAATCGCTGGTAGACATGTATGAAAAATCTGCGTCCATATTGGACACTGACTGCCATGATGATGATATTGCTCTATTACACTTCGAAGAGTGCCCCTTGTACATATGATTAGCATTTATAACCAGCCACATGAACAACTCAGCATGTCAATGCATGCCAAGTTTAAGTTTATTAATTTGCCTTCATTGTGTGACTGGTAAGATTTATTATAATTTGATCATTATATAACATATCCCCTTCTTATTGTTTCCTTCCTTTTGTGATTGTCCTCTATTGAATTTTGTTAGGTGATTTTGGTGATGAGAACGTTGAAGTTGTTCAAACTGTCTAGTAAACCAAGATTCATGGTTTCCTAGACAGTTTTCTGGAAGGTAAAATATGTGTTTGTCCTGGAGGTTGGAGTCATTCTGCTTCTATGTCTGGCATGAATTTGCTTTATGGAAGGTTCATGTTAGATTCTTCCATGGGACTTAATCAGCTTATTGTTATTTTCTGATGGGATACAACAATGAATTTACAATGAGTTCAGCCATATCTTTCTCTCTCCTGCAACCCCTCCCATCCACCTCAATCTTTCTAGGAATGCAAGTTTGTACATGCCAATATGTTAATTACACAAGTTGCTTGAAGTTTATTTTCTGCCTGAGGTATTAATTGCAACTACTGATTTCTGGTCCATATTTAAACTAACTCTTTGATTTATATTTTAGCAAGAAGAATAGAGTTCAGCTTCAGCTAGAATGGTAAGCTTTTTATCCATAAGGATTCTATTGATTCTGGTAATTTTCCCCCCTCATCTATAATATTCCTTTGTGCATGTTTCACATTTTAGTTTCATACCTTATGAGTATATTTCGAATGAAAGCATATTTGTTGTTACTATCTGTTGCTGAAATGCTTTATTATGGCATGGTGAAGTAACAAATTCATTAATTTATCAAAAAAATAAAAATTATAGTAGTGATATGAGGGACTGTTTTTTCTAGCCCATTGAAGGTTCAAAAGTGATTTTAAGATACCAATGATGACCTTTTACTGTGCAAGAAACTTCTCGAGAGTAGAAGTTACCGATTACAGAGGAGGAAAGCTAACTACTCAAAAGATTCACTTGGCACCTGCTTCAAATTACTTTCTTTTTCCAGTTATTAAGCTTGGACCTGACAATAACCCAGTTAATGTATTGGAGTTATTGGTTTAACTAGTGAGTCGATGGTCAAACAACAGTTTTAATAATATATATATATATATATAAAATATAGTTTAATATACCAATTGAAGGTTCAAAAGTGATTTTAAGATACCAATGATGACCTTTTACTGTGCAAGAAACTTCTCAAGAGTAGAAGTTACCGATTACAGAGGAGGAAAGCTAACTACTCAAAAGATTCACTTGGCATCTGCTTCAAATTACTTTTCTTGTTCCAGTTATTAAGCCTGGACCTGACAATAACCCAGTCAATGTATTGGATCATCAGGTTATTAGTTTAACTAGTGAGTCGATGGTCAACCAATAGTTTTAATAATATATATATATATATATATATAGTTTAATATAAAAAAATCTAAAAATTTCTTTCTTATATATTCTATAAATCCTTTAGATTTAAAAGAATCATATTTTAATAGAAAATTTTAGTTATTATTGTTCATAAGTCTAAAGTAAATGTATTTTGTTTGCAAATAGTATGAAGTGATCATGACTTTTTTACCATGATATACCATTTTTTTTTAAATCCCAACTATTTCAAATTTCTAAATATATTTTCCACAATAACCTAAGTGGGTTGGATATATGCTCCTGTTTTTGTTACTCAAGTTTGAACCTTGGGCCGCACCTAGGGAATTAATTCCCCTAAATGCACCAATTATTGTACTATAACATAAAGGATCAAATGGTTCATTTGTTCAATGTTTAGAAATAAGATCCTCCATATTAGGCCATTCTATTCAACAGCTGCTGCAACGTTCTTCAAAGATTTCTCCATACTCAACATTGAATTTTCTGTTCTCAACAATCGTGCTTCAGTGGAAATTTGTTGCTCTTTGATCTTTGTTACACACTCTTGCATTTGATCAACTGTGTTTCTTCTTGACAAAAATTTAAAGTCATTTATGAACTTCTATCTAATAGCTTAAGTTTTTGAGAGTGTCGGTCTTTGATATGATTTCAAAGTTTCTATGACCAAGTGATAAAAGGTTCAATCCTTATCGCCTTCATTCTTTTAAATAAAGTTGAATTTTAGCATAAGTTAAAAATAAGTCTGTGTATTGTCTACATTTCAATCCCAAAGGGCTATTGCAAGTGATTCCACCTAACAGTTTAAGCTCTTAAGAGAGATGGTCTTTGACACGCCCATACAAATATAACCATATGGTCCATTAGGTTCTATTTATACAATTGATTAACTAACTAACTAAGTACTAATTAATTATTTAGCTAACTAACTAAATGTAGCTACTAATTATGTTATTTTCTAAATTTTCTAATTTGAATTAATTTTTTTCTAAATTTTTTATATTTTAAATTAATTTTTCATTTTTATTATTTTTATTATTTGGATTTTAATGTTAAAGCATTGTTTTTTTAAAAAATATTAAATAATCTGAAACACATATTATGGATAAGAAATTATAAACTTGGACCACTCCTAATGGGAATTAGTCAGGCTAAATCCACTTGTATAAATTGGAATTAGAGAACCAATTGTATAATTAGATGATTGATTTGAGAATAAGATCAAGATCTTATGAGTCTATAAAACAAAGTTCTTTAGATTGACCATTTCTTTCACCTAAGTTCATATCAATTAAAGCACCAATTGATACGAACTCAAGTAAAAGGAATGTCCAGTCTAGATAACCTTGTTCTTTAGCGTCATAAGATCTTTGATCTTATTTTGAAATCATTTAATTATTCAATTGGTCCCTGATTCATATTTCTACATATTTCTACAAGTGGGTTTGGCCTAATTGAATAATTACTTTGCTAACTACTTAACCAATAATAACTAACTAATTCCTATTAACTCCCATCAAGAAAAATAAAAAATAAAAAATAATTAAAACGTAAAAGATTAGAATTTAAATTAATTAAAAATTGAAATAATTAGAAATTAGTAAAAAAAATAAAAATTAAATTATGTAAAAATTTAAAATAAATAAATAAATAGGCAAGTATCGTGACAACTTACAACTTAAAAAAAAAATTCTCAAGTTGTCGTGGTTGGACGAAAATGTCACATAGGACAAAGGCATATTGTGGAAAATAGTTTAAAAGTGGAATAAATTGGAAATTTTTAAAAGTGGTATATCCTGGTAAAAGCCAAGTGATTATATTTTATGATAAGGACATATATTTAGTTAACTGTTTTAAAAATTTGCTTGTAATTAGTACAAAGGATGCCTTGATGGCTATTTGGCATAGTTGGCCTCTTGTAACTTGTCAAAGAGATCCTGTTAAGTGGTGTTTTACAATTACTAATGTTGCCATTGTAGCTCAACTTCAGTTTGTCAAAATTGAGCTCTCTTAGATATGGGGTCGAAGACATGGATGGGAGCGCTAAGAGAATCCATAAAGCTGTCCTTGGCACACCAGAGGATCATTTTCTTATATTACTTGCACTTGCACATAATGGACCCACAAGTGTAAGAGCATCTCAAATTTAATATCAGCTCCAGTGGTGCTACTTTGTAGCATGTAATATAAAGAGTGATTTATAAATTTAAACTTTGTATAGGCCTTGGTTCTGATTTGAAAGACATATGTGGAAAATATTGGGTATTTGGGGGTGGTGATCATGGTGACCCAGGTAATATATACTTCAGAGCTAGGCCCGTTATTGAAGATATTCCCTATTCTGGTTTTGGCAGTCAGAAATCATGTCAATCCTGGATGATTATTTTTGTTTATTATTAAAGCTATATAAGTTCTTTCATGTCGAAGGCTTGTGTACTATTTTGTGTCCCTATGTAGTAGTAGTGAACTAGTGATTCTGCTGGCCCTTTTAGTTTCGGTGGAATTGTACCTTAAGAAGATAAATGTGTTGGACAGAGCAAACGTTGGAGATGGGATACTGTTTTTTACCCTTTGTTTATTATCTTTGTATAACAGATCTAGCACACGCAATATCCTTGTTGAAAGAGAACAACCTAGTGTCTATTCCATTGATTGTGTTGGGTCACATGCACAAGAGCTGGCATATGGCAATGGCTTGAGGAAAATGATTGTTTTTTTGGAGCTGACAACACAATATACTTGAATGGGGCCATTGTTCCTTGGGTCAAAAGATTAATTTATGAAAGCAAGAAAAACTCCTCAGACGATGAAAGTGCTCTTTCTTCACCAGAGGCGAAAGGTACAACACGAGCTTTCGCTTTAGTTGAGATCTCTGAAGGAAGAGTTGCTAAGATTGCGGAAAGTTGGGTCTCGGTTGTCGAAGATAGGACCACCTTAGAAGAGGAGCACATATTATTTGAAGACAGATAGGATCCTCCACGATTTGGTTTCCTCTTCAATCACATCATATTTTTTGCATAGATGAATACAGCCCGAGGTTAAAGCTGTGTATAAACATATGTAAATCACTATTGACCGAGTCATACTAGTACTACTGTGCAGACTTGACATATGTTTTGATACTAATTCCCTATCTAGATGATGATTTGTGTACTTGTATCAGCCTTCCCTTTTATGTGGTAGTTCAAACATTTTGAAACTCAATGTGCTGGATTCCTGTCACTAATTTGTTTCTAGCAGTGAGGATACCTATTTGTTTAGCTTGTCCTTGCACATTTGCATACGTGTTGAAAGATATGGGTCTATTGGATTATCCAGGATGTTCCATTTGCCGTCATGGTACATATTCTTTAAATCTGCACTGTCTCGTGTGATGCCATTTTATGATATAAAATTTTACTTTCTTTTGCAAGTACTGTGTACAGATTCTGCGGTGAATAGATCTCGACTATATCATTTTCACGTTTTTGCTTATACTGGACCCTATGACAGTTGCAGTGCTTTGGGGAATGGTTGGGATCCTGTTTGGTGATGAAATGCCTTCCATGACTTTAAGCTCCAAAAGGAAAGGACTAAAGGCATCTGTGATACTGAAGGTTGACCAACCTTTGAATGATTTGATGCTCACTGTTTCATCTTTTTTTTTTTAGACGAGTTACGAAAAGGTTTTACTCACATCACATGAAAGAAATGACGCATTTCCCTAATCTTCCCCGATGAATCATACAATTAGTGAATTACACATTACATAAACACCATTTCATGCCATATTATATAGATTCCTTTATGTTGTCACCACACTACAGTCATACATAGATGGCATCTCCCTTCCCACTTTATATTCTCTTTTAAAGCTTGTTATTCTGTAAAAATGTCCAGGAATAATATTTGGCACTGTCTTTCTCTCTTTCTTCAGGTTTGGTGCACAGAATTCCAAGCAGTCTAGAGGGGCATTTTTTTGACTCATCTTGTTCCTTTACAGCCACTGGATAACAGAAAGTGAAACAGAAAACTTAAAAGTAACACTATGCTCTTTCCTGGGTAACCATTGACATTGATTCTAACTGTGCTAATTTGCTCATGGATTGATTGTAGAATTTTGGAGTACCATTATAATTGTGTAGTGAACGTGACAGCGAATGCCCCACCCAGTTGGCCTTACTTTAGTGTCTACACATATTTGATTGAGGACTCTATGATTCATTGATCTATATCTTTCTAGTCAGCAAATTGATGTAGAACATTAACATTATTTCTTCATTTATTAGGATTCCTACTTTTCAATCCTAGAGGTCCCTACTCTCTAAGGATTAGTCCATTAAATTCCTCCATTTCTTACAAGCCATTTATTCTTAAGAAATTCAACATTTTACTTCACCAACCATCCAAGCAGAGGGAGGTTGAAAACTTGCTAGCAACACATAATGCTGACTAAAGTAGTTTTCTACTTCGCTTAGGTACTTGATTTTGCTTCATCATAATTTATTATTAGAATTCTGAATTTTGTTTCACCAGAAAAAAAAAGTCATGACTTTTGTACATTAATTTTTTTGTTACTTTTATACAATTTTCGTTTCAACATATGAAAAAAAAATTGAGTAAAATGACACTATGGTCTCTAAAAATGTACTTTGCTTGCAATTTAATTTTTAATTTAAATTATGTGTACAATCTATTTTTTAAATTATTTAAACTTGTTTCGCATTACTCTCTTTGTTATTTTTTATGTAGATGTAACGTGAAATGAGTTTGAATGTTTTTAATGAGTTAATTGTACATATAATTTAAATCAAGAACTAAATTATGAGCAATGTACATTTTTAAAGACTAGAATGCTAGTTTACTCAAGTAATTTTTTTTTTTCATTTAATTTACTAATATAACTTCAGTATCTTACGAGTGATACACTCACTATTCTTGCGTGAGATCCACAGTCCTACACTCACTATTGTATTTATCTTTCTTAAAATAACAATGTAATGTTATTAAATTTGTGTAAGATAAAACATAGATACATTAATCCTATACGTGACTTAATTTTGTACACGAGTTTGTGACCTAAAAAATTAGGAAAGTGATGTACAACAAACATTTTCCTTATAATAATTGTGTTGAACTCTTTTCCATTCTATTTTATTACTCACAAGTCCCATTAAATGCAGTTTCATCACTTCTATAACTTTCCTACTTTAAAAGGAAATTGATACTGATTCAAGCTTAAGAAAGAGAAATGTTGGTCATATGTATAACTGTTTGAAGCTACCAAAAGATTAATTATTTGAGTTATATAATTAAGTTTCTAATAATGTATTTGAATATTCTAAAGATAAAGATATACTTTTAGTTAAATGCAGTTGAATACTCATTTATCAGAAAATAAATCATTTTACCTCATTTTATTCTTTTTAGTCTTCAGCCAAAATGCATGAAGCTTTGAGCTTTCCTGTTTTTCTTTTTAAAAAAATGTTTGTAATACCATGATACACCATGACGTACCTTAGGAATAACATGCTAATTATGTCAAAGCAGATTTCTTAGCAGTAATGTGGCAAGTTACCATAACATGGTTAACTTGGTAATTATGTGGAAGCATGGTAGGACCACTAAGGAATTTGGTCAATTATCGATCCCCACATAAGGCAAATCAAGTTTCATCATTTGGCAAATCGTTGAGGCGATGAAGAAAAAGAAAAGATGGAATGGGAATGTCAGACTCTGACATTTTTTAACCGTACACTCCTGCCTCACTTTCTCTCTGCAGCCTTTGACCGAGTCTGAGCCCTCCATTTACTCTTTTGTAAATTCATCTTCTCCCTTTTTTCAGTCTTATCCACTTTAATTTTTATGATATAAATCAACTGTTTTGTTGTATTTCATTCTAAATAAAATGTCAAAAATACCCCATTTAGGTTCATATCCCTTCAAACTAATTAGGATCCTATTCAAATCCATTTGATCAAGTTTAATTTGAACATTATTATTACTCTTAATCCTGCAGTTATTTGAAAATCAGAAATGCTAATTCACACGAAGTAATTTTTACAAAATATTTTATGAATGTGTTAATTTAAAATTTTGGGTGATCGTTAAATGTGAATGACATGTAAAAAAGTCTTTTCATTGGTAAAACATAAAGTCACATCATTTGTGACTGAATTCATGAAAAAAAAATCATGTTATACAATATTGTTTAATGAAAATATAATGTATTGGTGGTTATTTTTTAGATTTAATTTTAATTTATTGTAGTGTAATTTTTTTTTAATAAATGAAAGGGGAAAAAGTCCAAGAAAAAGAGAAGATAACTTCAACAGTGGGCATGGAAACGCCTGACATATCACCTAGAACCAGATAGTTCAACTCTTCAGGAGGAAAAAAAGAACCTGAAATCTAAAAGAATGGGAAAGACTTCTGTTAGCTAACTAGTCAGTGCATGAGTTTCCCTCTGTAATAGACCAATTTATGTTCTTAAGAAGAAGGATTTTGTGAATAAATTTGCATTTTCAGTTATCCGGTTTTTCAGCAACGTTCAGTTGAGAGATAATGGCATTAGAGTCACTCTTAACTATCTAATGTCTATAACCTTCGTTCCAAGCTAATTCCATTCAAGTTAGGATCCCCCAAAGCTCGGCCATTTAAGAGTCACAAACTCCTAGCCTCTTCTTGAAACCTTTGAGCCACAAACCATTATCCCCACGAAGGAGGCTATCGCAACCTGCTTCACTTGAGTTGCCCTTAGACGCACCATCTTTGTTCAGCTTAATCAAACCAGTAGGAGGAAAATGCCACCTGATCTCCAAGGTGTTCATCAAGTAGTTTGTTTCGGCATTCCTAAGGTTTTGGTGTGCAAGCATGATTTCTGTGACAAAACTCAGAATGTTACTTGTCGGGGCCGAAGGCCTATAAAAAGTCAGTGTCAAATAACGACCCTGATACGCCAGTTCCATAATTTCCAACATGTCACCATATAGATGTCCTGCCAAGCGAAGTATGTTAAACAGTTGTAATTCGATTGAAGATTAGAGAAAATCCAGTACGTGACATTACTCAGAATGTTACTTCTCACACCATCATTTAATTATATATTGTTAAATTATTAAAAAAATATAATTATCATAATTATTATTTAAGAATTTTAACTTTTTAAATAATGTACCATCACATCATTAAATGATGTATAAAAAATTATACTTAAAAGTGTTGTTAATCAATATGGCATAGGTTTCATTTAACTATTTAATACTCCTTAATAAATTCTCTTAATTACTTAATATGGTGAAAGTATTAAATACTTTTAAAATTTTTAAGATATAAAATATTTTACTTTTATATTTAATATTTTCTATTTTAAGTTTTTTAAAAGTACACCGAGAAATCGTTAAGAAATGCCCAAATTTAAACCCTATTTTTTTTAAGTAGATTTGTTGAAGTTAGAGAGCTGATAATATTTTTTAAGATTACATGTCTCCTGTTTTTGTCTCGTTACAACTTCTTGCATATATGCCTAGTATAACTTTTCGTGAGAGTTTTCTTTAAAGTATATTTTTTAAAATCAAGAAAAGAATAGAGAATGGCTTGATTTGAACTAATAATTAATTAACAATAATAAGCTAATTTCAAATCAGATAAAAATACTAACAATGGAAAAAATATATTCTTGTAACAATTTTTTTAATATTCTTAATTATTTAAAATAAAAAAATTTTAAATAAAAAATGAATATATCTAATATCTTAAGAATCTAAAAATTATTTAATATTTTTTAAAAAATTATTAAACTTATTCGTTGATAAAATATATATAATTTTTTAATATAAGTTGAGACTTGTTCACCTGCTATATTTGGCATATAAAAATGTTATAGAATCAAAATCCTAGCCCAACTTTAAAATGTTTATTTGGTAAAGATTAATTTTTCTTAATAACAGTTTATATATATATATATATATATATATATATATATACATGTTGTTTTGGGTAAATATCATATTTGGTTAAAGTGGGTGAAATTGAATATAATTACGGATTATTTCTTCATACAAAAGTTTTGATAGATTAATATTTTTTTACTTTCAATTAAATAACTTTTTTAATAATTTTATATATTTTTTAGTAATTTAATATATTGAAATGATTTTTTTTATACAATCCAAACAAAATCATGTATTAAAATCGATTATGAACTAACATATTTAAACATAAATTAATTTTTTTATATATAATTTTTAAAAAAATTAATTTTATATATAATTAATTTTTAACAAAAATTTTCTTTTACAGTTAATCCAAATACTTAAATGTCTAATAAATTATTCTTCTTGATCTCATTACTAATAGAGCTTAAAATCCTCGTTAATCTTCAGAAATTAACATAATTTGTAAAATAAAAAAATATCGTTGATTTTAGTCTTATCCTCATCCGTTTTGTTGTGTAAGAGTAGTTATATACTCGAGCATTGCTAATAAAAATGACATGACCTAAACCCATTGAAAAATTGTAAACCACTAATGTACCAACAAAAAATTGTAAACCACTGCCACAACCCATGTAGGGCAAGTTTGAGTTTCCCACATAGTACACAAAAACAATTACTCAGAAATGGAGATAATGAACAGTTATCATTAATCATCGCCACCCTCTTAATTGTTACATTTTTATTTAATTTAATTTATTCAGTTGAATTAATTTTCTCTCTCAAGGTGAGAACTGAGAACTGAGATGAGAAGAAAGGTGAATGGTCCAACACATGCACCAGCAGCTCCAGCTCACCCGCTTAGGCCGGATCTGTTCTCTGCCGCTCTTCACTTTCCTCCTTTGGTTTCATCACACCACACGCCACTTGGAATTGCATTGGAACAACACCTTTCTATCATCCCAACACAAAAAGACAAATTCTTTAATAGTCACATACCTACATAAGTAATTTTCATTTATTAGTTAACATGTATAAGTGTAAGTTTTTTAAAAAATTATATATTTATAACATAGTTGTAAGTTTACATATACCAACTATTAAATAGAATGAATATATTTCCACAAAAAAAAAAAAAATAGAATGAATATATAGAGTATAGACATATACCTGCCTGATAATTTTACCAACACAATCTCAAACACAACAACAACATCTTCTGTCTTCCCGCAAAACAAAAGAAAAAAAAGAAACATTTTTTTTTACTTCTTTTTTCACATAGATAGAATAGAATAAGAATAGGATATCCCACAAAATCTCATCAACCTCCCCTGGTGCTGCTGCTGGTTTCGTTTCGTTTCGTTCATGCAGAAACCAGTGCACAAACTGTGTGTTGCGCCATCCAATGTCTGAACTGGTTTTGTGTTAAATGGGCAATGTTACGGGCACTGTGGCTGCAAAGTTTGCATTTTTCCCGCCAGACCCACCAACATACGACGTTTTCAGAGAGCAGGATGGGAGGGTCGTCTTCTCTGGTGTCACCGCTGATAAGAACATGGATGTTCATCTTCTTGAGACAAAGGGTGGCAATAAGATCGTTGCCACCTTTTGGAGACACCCTTTTGCAAGGTTCACGTTTCTCTACTCGCATGGTAATGCTGCTGACTTGGGTCAGATGCACGACCTTTTCATTGAGCTCAGAGCTCATCTCCGTGTCAATATCATGAGGTGTGTTTCTGGGTTGGTTCTCCTTTTTTTTTTCTATTCTTCTTTTTTTTTTTTTTTTGGCCTTCAAATAGGCTAATGGGTGGCTTCTGGGATTATATATACGATATTACAATACCAACTTTGTTGGTTGGTTCCTTCCTTCCCATCAAATTATTGAGTTTTGATTAATTTTGAGGATTGATACGTTTACCCTTTTTGTTTTTTGTGTGATGCACGATTTCTTTCCTGCTATGCAAAATTTGCGTGTTTTTTCTCGTGCAATTTGTTGTCTTTAGAACCCATTCTTCTGATGAAATTTCTTTCTTTTCTCGAATTTTAAGCCTGGTACTCATGTTTGTTTTATGTTTTTCTTTACCTTTTCTCTTTATTGTTGCTTACCGTTGCACATATAGAATGGGAAATGGAGCAGCTTGGGCAGCTGCTGCATGGTTCTTTCCCTGGCATATGGTGTTATGGTCTACCTCCTCAACAGCCCGCCAACAAGTATATACATTAAATTAAAAAAGGAAAGGAGTTTCTATTTCAAATCTGATAAAAACGTTAATTTTTTCAGATAATGGAGGCTATTGTTTATGCTTCTAGCCTGATCTTACAGAAAACATGTTGGTTTGGTGTTTTACCTTGTTATTGTATCTACAATTCTGGATTATAAATATGCTTAACTTCCATTTTGCTTTTGTTTTTCCCCCACTACATAATTTTTATTTTGCTCGACCTGACAGTTTATTAGATGTTAATTAACTTAATTTACATATCAGTTTGAGCCCTTTCTGAATATTTTCTTGAAACTTTCTGTTATATTGCAGCTATGACTATTCAGGATATGGAGCTTCAACAGGTAAGGTAAGTAACACATCTGATTTCTTTTTCCCCTTCTTTTTATCTGTCATTTTCTAGGTTGTTTGCATATAAAATTTCATGGAGCCTCAATTGACCTCAAAGAAGTCTAGGTTGTCCTGAGGCTTTGGGAGTGCGTATGTATGTCATGAAAATATGATATAAGGAAGCAATATTGTCAATTCCATTTGAATCCTCTGTTTTTCTCCAAATCAATCTGTCCACGAATCTAACTCGATGTCTTATGTGTGGTTATCTCTCCAACTGTGATAGCCATCTGAGTTCAACACATATTACGACATAGAGGCTGTGTATGATTGTTTGAAGAGTGAATATGGAATTAAGCAAGAAGACTTAATTTTGTATGGTCAATCGGTTGGAAGTGGGCCTACAGTACACTTGGCTTCTAAGTTACAGAAGTTGAGAGGTGTTGTTCTTCACAGTGCCATCCTTTCAGGGATAAGGGTCTTGTACCCTGTCAAGATGACATTTTGGTTTGACATATTCAAAGTAAGTTTTTCCTGAGTGTTCTTCATAATTCTTAATCTGTTGTAATATTTAGCACTGGCTTTTTTATTGACAAATGTCTCTTTTATCATTTCAGAATATAGACAAAATAAGGCATGTCAACTGTTCAGTGTTAGTTATACATGTAAGTATACTTTTCCATCTATGGTTATAATCAGTTTCTGCTGTTTCTTTCAGTGTTCAAACTCACTCAACAGTTTCTTTCTTGAGGCTTCTGTCCTGAAGAGATTGTTCTATTATTCTTGTTTTCGCTAGCTCTGACGATGGGTTATTCTTGTGGAGGCTTGGCTGAGCCCTGAAAAGGGTAGAAAAGAATAAAAAATTAGTACTTTGTGGGTTATTTATATTGATTTATCATTTACTTTAAAACACTCATTATCAAAGAATTGCAAATGTCACACAATGCAAAGTGTTAAAACTTAGAAATTCTGAGAATCAGATGTCTTGAGCCTTAACAATGTTAAGTTATTTCAGGAGGCTGATTTGGTTGGACTTTTGCTTCTTTAGTTTTCTTCCACTTTGTAGGAAGATGTCATCTGAATAAAGAAGTGTGAGTGTTTAGGAACCTGGTGGTGTTTGCATCAAGAAGTAATTTTCTTTTACTTTAATCAACAAATTAGAAGAAAAGATATGTGTTTTCATAGTACTGCATTTTATTTGACAAGAATTGTTATCATGTTATACTTTTTCACCTGTTTAGAAAAAGTCTTCAGAACTTGTTACCAAGATGGAAAAAGTGAGCCAATCAGTTCATCTTCTCAAAAACAATAGAGCAGATGAATTACCTCTGCAAAGTACAAACAATAAATATTAGGTTTCTGGAGTAAAAGCTGAAATGAAAAACTCTGGAGACAGAAGTTGATGTCATTTTAAAGAAGTCTTATTTTCAGAGTATTACTCATTTTTAGCATGTTGACCTGAAGTTATCAGAGCGATCTACTGTTCAAATACAAATATAAAACATGTCAAGAATGCCAATATGATGAGTACCTTCAGAGGAAGGTTGATACTATAATTACATCATAGGATGCTAAGGCCAATGCAGACTACTATTTATTGTCAATATTTAGATTTATATCTACTGTCAGTTTGCAACTTTATATCCATGTTAGCATAGGCATACAAAATGTGGCTTTTCGAAATGCTTCTCCCATTATGCTTTTTAGTGGGTTTATTTCTTTAGTTGGCCTTTGTGTTTTGTTCTGTCCTACTGATATTGAAATTGGGTGCAGCCTGAACCTGTTGCCCTAATGAGGAAGATGCCAATGGGGCAAAAGATGTTTAACAAATATTTGGCATTTATCTGTTTCTGCTTCTCCCCATTCTACTATAAATATTTGATAGAAAAGATAAATGAACAACTTCTTTTGTGCCTAATAACAGAGATTAAGACTTAATTCTAGAACATTTAACCATGTATAATGTTGTCTTTTTGGGTTTGCAATCCTAAGCTACATTGGATGGAAAACAGTAAATAGAGTTTAACCATAATGGGATTTTATGGTTGGTCTTGCTCAACATAATCAATGCGTAGATTTCAGAATATCAATACATCTTTCTTTTCATTTATCTGGTTGTTGGAAGCTGTTGCCGGCCATAGATGAGATCCCATTGGACAGAAATACTCTTTCATTCGATAAGGCCAATTACCATATAGCATATTAGCCATCACTGTAAATGGAGCCAGTTTTGAGTAGGAAAATTAGACGTTGTTAGGGACTCATGGTTATTTTCTTCTACTTTTATGTTGTAGTGCGATGTTGCCTAGTTTCATTATTCATGAAGTCAGTACTCCATACCAAACACTTATCTGACATGGATATTTGTCTCAGTGGCATATGTAATCTTTGATGAAATAATACAATTCCCCATGCTAATAGTAGTTTTGTTTGTCTGCTTATGGATTATGAGCAGGGAACAAATGATGATATTGTTGATTGGTCCCATGGAAAGCGATTGTGGGAACTATCCAAGGAAAAATATGACCCTTTGTGGGTTAAGGGTGGGGGCCATTGCAACCTTGAAACTTTCCCTGAATACATCAAGCACCTGCGCAAGTTCATAAATGCCATGGAGAAACTCTCACTCACAGGACAGACAAACAAACAACTCACTCAAAATCCTAGTATTACTGAATCCAGACATAATAAATGCTTAAGATTTGGTAAAAGGTAGCTGGATCTTTTTGAGTTATTTGATGTAGGGAATCTGAACTATGGTTTGATTGAAGGCTGAGTCCAACTACAGGAGTACCCGTGCTACTTTGATTCATGGGTTCAGAATTTGGCAGCCAATGCATTGATTAGAATTGAAGGATGTCTTTTATCCAAATCCTGTTGAGAATAGATAGCCATTTTTTAGGTGGAGAACTTCAGAGTGGTGTTTGCCTGGGTTCATTATAATGTACTTGATGATATGTGGCAAGGTTGAGTCTATGTATAGGCCATTATCATTCTCGGAAAAAGAATGTACATTCTTTTTCACCACTACTAAATTTCCCCGATCTCCTTAGTGCAAATTATATAGATAAGAAGGGTACCTAAATTACTTATATTGAATTTTGAAACTGGATCAACATGTCTTATTAATTATTATTGCCAAGTAGCGTGCTGACACTAATCAAGCTCTGTAGGCTTGCCTAGAATCCAGGAGTTAATAGCATGTTGATTTTGACACCATTAAAATTCCAAAATATGCTGCTATATGTAAAGCCATAGATTATGTGATGTCCATTATCCTTACAGCTCTTGGTTAAAAAGCATGAGATTGCAGCCATTATAATCAAATAAGCATATATACTCATCTTGACGTTTTGTGATTCCTGCCAACTACAAAGCCATAAGTGATATGAAGCATGTTCGAGATTGTTATTTTCAAAACCAAACTATTTTGTCTTTTTAAAGCCATAATTGAAGACAGTATTTTAGTACCAGCATTTGAAGAAGACGTGTAAAACATAAACCGTCTTTTTAAAATTAATTAAAAAGAAACCTTTTGGTCCTTTAGTGCAGTAGTAGAGGAGAATAATTGGATGAAAATTAACAATATATCTAGACATAATATGTGGTTCGTTATATTATAAGTTTGTCCTTTTGTTTTGACACATTGGTGGCACAGAAATTTAAACTATAAACGACTCAAACTCCTTATCCCCAATTGTCAAATGACTTTATTTTCAATTTTCACCAATTATAGCTTTAAATTATGAATTTAATTTTGATCCTCTGCTAAAGAGAATTTAACACTATCATTTAATCATGTATTAATAAATTATTAAAAAAAACTGACTATAATAACAATTACCTAAAAAGTTTAGCTATTTTAATAATATATACTAACACATTATTAGATAATAACATAAAATTTCTTTATATTGGCTATGAATAAAATTTAAACTCTTTGATTATTGTTAACAAATAATTGTTAAAAGTTTAAATTTAATTCACAGTTAGTGAAAAGTATTTTATATTGTCATCAAATAATTTGTTAACACATTATAATTAAGAGTTAAAATTCTTAGATAGTTATTGTGATAATTAAATTATTTTAATAATTTATCAATACATAATTAAATGATAATAAAAAATTTCTTAAATAGTATATCAAAATTAAATCATGTTAAAATGCATTTTAGGTGGAGTCTGATCTCTCCGTTTTTATTTTGTCATTCTGATTTTCATAAACGTTATTATTATTATTATTATTATTATTATTATTATTATTAAACATACTCGTTAAAAGTACATATTCTTGGACGAATGTGTTAGTGGAAAGCCCGTTTACAGAACCCGAAATGAATGTTCTTACTCTCACATTTTCCCAATATTTGATTCCTCAGAAGCCCAAAAGGTGCAGATTGGAGCAACCCTAAAAGCCATTCCCCCTTGAAAACGATTCCACACTCCACTTCAGCCTTCAGTGTTCACAAATATTTCGTAGCGCAACTCAGTAACGTCAAAATGCCATAAAGGCCCATCAAAAGGAGGAAGGGAGAAAAATAAAACGAGTGGGATTGTGGAAATAATCAAATAACACGTAATTTGTCTTTCTTTTTTTTTCTCTCTCTCTCTGAAAATCTTTTTTTTTTTCAGTGCCTAGTACCCTCATATTCATTGAATCTCTCTGAAAATTTTTTTTTTTTCAGTGCCTAGTACCCTCATATTCATTGAATGAGAGACAAATTTTATTTAAAATACGGAGATTATTCCTTCTTATAAGTATTTTTCACAAACTTGAACTCCAGACAATGCAAACGCTATTTAAATGTTGAGTTTAAATTTATTTATCATTTAAGTTATTCTTTATAAATTTTTTCTCTAATATTCTATAAATAGAAAAATAATAACATTGAAACATCAATTTAATAATTTTTTAATTACTTAAAAAAATGATAATTTTAAAAATATCCAAAAGATATTTATTTTTATTTTATGTAATTAAAAGAATTAATAAAATTTATTATAAAATTTATAATTAATAAATATATAAAAATTAACCCTAAATATAAAAGTTATAAAGCTATCATAATAATTCTCAAATATAATAGTAATAATATAACTTCTGCATTGCTCAATTTCATGGTTGATTGGATGTGAATGGCATAATAAGAATAATAATGACAGGAATGGAATAGGTTGTACAAAAAATAATGGTGGCAATATTAGGACCTCAAATCTAATGAAGCACCTAAGGGCTAAGGCTATGAGTTATGACTACGAGGCTTAGCTGTGACTTGTGATTGTTAATTGACTCACTCATACGGAACCGATACTAGGCCGCAGCATCATGCTAATGCAATGGGTCACACTATCCTACCCGTGTAAATCTACCTAATTTTATAAAGTAACTTTTTATATTAATTTTTTATAAAAAAAATTAATATTATTTTATTAATAAATTATTATACATGACTAATTTAAACACACCTTAATGCGAGTTTTAATTTGATACTCCGTAATGTAAATTTTTTATATTATCTGATGTATTAATATATAAAATTAAAATTTTTAAATTATTATTATAATAATAATTAAATTTCTTTAATAATATATCAATAATTAAATGAATGTATAAATATATTTTATATTAATATTAATAAATCAAAATTAAATTCATATAATTTTACAAGAATTAAGTTTCACAATTTCAATCCTCTATGCGAATACCCAATTCACTCCACCTTATAATGAGTAGGTTGATTGCACGTTTAAAATCAATTCATCCCGCACCTTATTTATAAAAGAAATTTTTAAATTAATTTTGTCACTTATTATTTATATTCTTAATTTTTTAAATATATTTATTTTCTTGATTAATTTTAAATAAAAGTAATATAAATGTTCTCATTTTTTAATTTATAATATTGTAATTAATTTTAAAATTATAATTAATTATGTTATTAATATAAATTTATATTTAAACTTTTTATAAAAGTAAGACAAAATGGGTAAGATGTAAATTTTAAATATTTTCAAGTTTTAGTCTCAATGACAGGCGAGATGGATAAGGATGAATAAAATATTAATTTAGAGAGTGTGAGATGAAATGGAATTGAGCAAAAATCTACTCTAATTCGCCCCGTTGCCAAGGTTACACAGGGTTTCAGTTGAGGTGTCTTATCATGAACAAATATTGGAAAAAAAGGTAGGTCCCATGTCCCCTTCGCAGCCTATCATAGTTAGAAACGTGGTGGGGTCTTACCACACTCGGAGACGAGTCTGAATGAAGTTCAAAAGCCCCCAGGGATCCGATGGGACGGGGAAATGTACCTCTTGGTACCATTCTTCAGTTTCATTCATGAAAAAAAAAAAAAAGAATTAATATATACAATATATTATTATAAAATATCTTCTTCGATGGTATTTTTAAAATGCTCCCGGACTATCTCCTGAGTCCTCTCTAAGACCTCTGCTGATCTTTTTTTCATGACATAGCATAGCTATACTTTATTTTAGTGGCTTTCGAATGATAAATATTAAACAATAATACTTTATATATTAAACACAGAACAACGGACTTCAGTAAGTAAATAAAACGTAAAAATATACTGACATGTAAGTATCGTTATAAATTTTGCTTTCACCTTAAATATGGTAGCCTATATAGTAATACTTTAACAGCCCCGTCAAAACTCATTATTATTATAATAATAACATGACAGTCTCCACGAGTCACTCTTGTAACAACATATCGATAGTTCTTGTTGTAATTAGATTATAGACTAAACAATTATTTTACTTGTATAAAAATATAAGTGTTGTTAATTTAATCTTTTAATAATTTTTTACATTAAATTAGTTTTTCTAAAAGACTAATTTAATGTAAAAAATGATATTAAATGATTAATTTGATGTTAAAAAATAATATTAAATAACTAATTTAATGTCAAAAATTAACATTAAAAGACTATTTTAATGTATTCATTATTAAAAAATCTAACCGATGACACTTGTATATTTATAAGATGAAAACGAGTATTTACCTTAGATTCTATGTCTTCAAAAGTTACTATTAGTAAAGTCTTATACTATTACTTCTTATTTATGCTAACTCAATACAAGGTGTGTATAACCTATCATTAATAGTATTAATGTGTGTTTTATTTAGTTTTTAAAACCTCCAAATTATGGTTTAAATAAAAGTATCAAGAGATAAATTTTTACCCAATTTATAATTTAGAAATTTTTAAAAGTTAAACCAAATATGCTATTAAAATTTTCATACTTGTCTAAAATTTTGTATACTCACTTTACTTCTCACAAAATAAAACTTCACAATAAATGACAGCCTGCGTTAAAAAAATTTTCATCATATTGGGAAAATATAATTATGGTTTTAATTTAAAATATATATTTTATTTAAAAAACAATTTTAGGGTTAAACAACAAATGGCTTAATGCCTGGCCACGATTTTAAACAATACTAGTATAGAATCCGAGCGTTGCTCGGAGTATAAAAAATATAACATTATAAAATTATAATTCAATAATTATTAAACACTATTAGTTATGTATATATAAACATTATGATTATCAAATATTCTTTATCTGCATTTTTTATATAAAATATAAGAGATCATTTTATAATGAAATATTAAGTTTAAATGAGAAATCTCAATTTAAAAAACACATGTTATGACTAAAAGAATTTTTTTTTAACATAAGCATAACTACAAATATTTAATGTCTTGACTATGATGAAATATTAATGTGTACACCGATACATGACAATAAAATATAATTAGTAAATAATTAAATATTTTATATGATACATAAAATGACTTGAACCCTCAAATACTCCAAAATAAGTTTAATAATATATTTTCTTTTGTTAAATTATAAAATGAGTAACAGTAAAATAAAAGAATTTAAAAGAATTAATGAAATTTTTTTAAAAATTGAATTTATTTTAATATTATTTAACTTAATTATTTTTATGATAATTATAAAAATATTTCAAAAAGTTAATAAATTTCATTTATATAAATATTAATAAAATAATAATATTATATAAATTAACTAAAAACATTTTTATGTATAGTATACATCTAATTTTTATTTTGTATATAAGAAGCAACACTTTTTCAATTAGAATATATAAACTGCGTTAAGTAACTATATGTGATTATGCAAAAACAAACTAGTTAATATTAACATAAATCATATTCGAATCAAAAAATAATAATATAAAAACATAATAATACATAACTTTATGTCAAACAATCCTAAATAAAAATTATAGATTTATTATGCTAGTTTAAAATTTTACTTCTTTTCATATTATCTTTTACAATAGCTTTGAATGTTGAGTAATCTTAAATTCATAAAGATAATTTTTTTCTTATTATTTTTACCAAATATAAATCATTCACACAATGTGACATATATTTGTCATTTTAGAACATATTCTGGCATATATTTACAATACCAAAGTATATTGTCCATCAAATATTAAGAATTCTTTTAATTACTCATAGTAAGAATGTAGTAATAAACAAATTATAAATTCGTGCATAATTAACTTTGACAATTAAAATTTTACCTATGTTTAACATATGCAAAAATTACAATTTGACTTTTATTTTAATTAAATGTATAATTATATCTAAGTGATCATTGTTAAAATTTCTAAGTGACATTCGTCAACATTATTTCTTTTACTAAGTGACACATGTCAAAAGCTTCTATTGATGATCTTAATTTTCATCACAAATTAATGTTTAATATGCATGTATACAATCACAAATTAATCACAAAATTAATATTTAACATGAATTCATATAATCATAAATTAATATTTAATATGCATGCATAAATTAAGGTTTAACATAAATTTTTATTAATTATATTAACTGCATAAACATATCTAAGTGATACTTGTCATGATTTGCTTTCTTCTAAAGTTCTTTCTACTTTCTTATTAAATTTCATTAATTGTTTTTTAATTATCACTTTAGGTGATACTTGTCAAGATTTTGTTTCTTTCTAAGTGACATTTGTTAATTTCTTTTAGCCTCATTTTTTTTATAGTAAAAAATCATTATTTGACTTGAACCTATAATTTTTTCTATATTTCTACTATGATACTCACTCGACCTAATTTCATAAACTAAGTTAAAGTAACTATGTTTTACTTTTGATTGTAGGAAATGAGAAGTCATAAAATGCTTGAGTTTATTTACATATACTTTGGATATAATTTTTTGGAGGAAGTTGTTGGAGCTAATCAGCTTGAAGTGAGGATATAATTTCTTCAAGGTTAATAACTTTTGGAATAAGAATTATTAATTTCATTTAGACTCTTATCAAAATTGTTCGTGTTAAATACTGTTCTTTTAGCATTAATCATTTATAATCATTTATTAACAATTTATACATATTGGTACTTATAAAGTGACACGTGTCAAAATTTTAAATGATATACTTTTTTTCATATTGAAATGTTTAAAAGTAATATATGTAAAGATTTTGTTTCTTCGTGTTAATATTTATATATATTTATGTGTGTGTGTAGATATAGATGTGATCCGTAGACAACACATTAGAATAGCTTCGTCCAATAGTTCCAACAATGTCAAATTGAGAGTCATTGCATTCTTTTATTGGAAAAATACCTACCATGATCAGAAACACAATTAACATTATTTCCATGAGTCTTAGTGTTGTAATGTACTCGCTCTATCCCCTAATAAGTGACATTTAAGGTAGTGAAGCATGTATTAAGAAAATTATTAAATAAATTTAATTTTAGGAAATATTAATTATATCCGACTAAATTATCCTTTTGACTTGTAGTAAATAAAAATTGTGATAGGTCAACAAAAGATGTGATAAGAAAGAAAAAAAAGTTATATGAGTAAATATTGAGAAATTTTAAAAATTGAGCAGTTAATGAAGTAATTAAGGAATAAGAGTAAAATTGGGAAAAAAATAATTAATTTTTCTTTTTACTTTTAAAATGACAAATAATATGGATCATTTTTTTTTCTTAAACGCCACTTATTATGGAATGGAGAGAATAATAGAAAAACATCCATAAAAGTGTGTTGCTTCTTATCAGTCCTTCAATTTCTCTTTAACATATTTTTGGTATAAAATTAGGGTATTTCCTCACTTAAAATGAGAGAGACTAATTTCACAATATATGATCAGACACATAAAACAAGAATATCTCTCAATTATGTTTTTCTTCGTACACATCATTTTAAGAATCGAACCCTAAAAAATACTTAAAATAACTAAGTTCTTTTCACTGAAGCCAACTCAAGTTAATTTTTCCTATAACATATTGAATACATGATAAGTAAGAGAATTCTCATCTTAACTTGTCTCACGTATTAAATATGATGCCAATGAGGAGACAGATCCACAAACTTGAAATTTGACACTGAATCTTAATTTTTTCAAAATAAATGCAAAAAAATAAATAAATATTACAAATTATAATATTAATTATCAATCATACTTTCTCAGGAGAGAGAGAGAGAGAGAGAGAGAGAGAGAGAGAGAGAGAATGGTTAAAACTTAAAACTTGATACAGTTTTATGCAGTTAGGATATGGAGGTACTGTAATTCATTTTATTTAAATCTCAGTCACATTATTCAGGGATGATTGATTGGTGCACACTTGGTTAACAGTTAGGCTAATGACTACTATACTATAAGTATAAGCAGCGCTGACCTCTTAATTTTTTTATTTTTTATTTTTGTAATCTTTGAGTGACTGTTTTTCACTCCACCTATCAGTTTAGTGCCGTGGTTGGTAAATGTCTTGCGATTGTTTGTTTGTCCTTTCGTTATCTTGCTGTATCTAAAAAGCATCATTCATGCTGGGGCTGCTGATTGTTGAATGCTGATGTATTTAAAGCAAATTATTGGCTTTCTTGTCCTTGCAAAAGAGGAAACAAGAAGAATTCAAAATTCAATATATATAAGCAACCACGTTAATCAAATGTCCAAGACAGATGTTTGTTTTAAAGTGCTTGTGGAAAAATTGTCAATATGCATGCCATGCGATCAAAGTTAAAACCATTATTGTTGTTGTCAGTCTTAAGTCTTAACTAATATGACTTGAATATTTTATTTATCGTTTCTTAAGAAGGATTGATTTAATGTGTTTACTAATTAATTACAACTAATTAAGTTGTAGTAGTTGAACATAGAAATCTCTAATTAATTTTTTTTAAATTTCGACTTTTTATTTTAAGCATGTCATGTGAGATGCAGTTGGGTGTGGCCCAGCCTCACATATATTTCTTGTATAAACAAAAAAATAAAAAATAAAAAAAAGGAGTAGAAAGAAAATTGAGAATTAACAATTCAGGCTCTGTAATGGAAGTTTGGTAACTTTGGTTGTTAGTCCATTAGCTCATCGATCAGACAATTGAAATTGGAAATATTCAAATATTGCGTAACAACCGACAAAGGTATGAGTTTTACTTTAATAGGTAAATTTGAAATGTTTATTATTAATTAATAGGCGTAATTATATTCATCATCGTCATTGGTATTTTATATAATTTGTAAAAGGGTATATGCCATATGAATAAATTTGTGATTAAGAACTTTCCATCTATATGGGTCTGGCCAATAACTTGCATTTCAGGAGACAACACCACAGGTCCACACCAGCACCCATATTAGCTGACAAAAAGCATTTATTAAAGTGCCAAAAAAAAATTGCCTTGTAATGACATTAACTGTGGAAACGGGTGCCCTTAGTAATGCCTTAATAATGCCTAAACTCATGGGCTTCAAAGGAGAGGAAAAAAAATCATTTGAAGAAATTATTTTGGTGAATTTTTTTTGAATATATTCCGTGTACAGGTAAATTAAATGTGGTATATGTATTTAATGTGAAACATATTGCCCAGATTCTTCATGGGATTTTCCAAGTAACTTTACAAAAAAAGTTTTTGTTTCCTGAGTTGACCATGATGCATACTTTTGGTAATTACTTACAATTTAAGTAAATTTAAAGTCCATAAAACCTCAATAAACCCGAAATGAGGGTTGTAAGTTATTATAAAAGAAAAACACATTCATCATAGGCATGATTGAAATCATTTGCTCAAATTATGTTTTAGTTTGGTGGGGCATATTCATGTGGGGTAGACTTCTGTTATATACATGTGGGTTAAAAAGCTTGAAATTGTTGGGGTTGTATTGATCTGGTGCGCACATGAGTGATACCATATGAATCCCCTATAACTATAAGGTCTAAGGTCTTCTTCCACTTGCATTGCATTGGCAATTTGGCATGGAAAGGAGAGAGAATTACAGAAGAATATAAAAAGGGGTAAGCAAGCTGCATTATTGTATTGTATTTGCATCAGCGATTAACAAATAATTAAAGTCAAAGGCTTTTTTTCAGTTCTTTTGGTAGAAAAAGTGAACGACAAATAGCAGAGCAAAGCCATTGGCATCACAGAGAGAGAGAGAGAGAGTTCACTAAAATACTAAAAAGATTTCTGTTTTGTTAGCTTCAATCCCTTCCCTCTCTTCTGGCCATCACCATCACTCACTGTCCATTTGCACAGGTTTCGTTACCCTTCAGTTCCACATTCTCTCTCTCTTTCTCTCACTCATCATGAGTTTCTCTTTCTCCTTTTAATTCTTCTTGTGCAGTGTCTTGCTCTTTGTAGTTGATTCTTGCTTTTGGTTTTGGTGAAAGAAGCCCTGAAAACAAAGTTTCAGTTTTCAAAATTGGAACTTTTTGCTCTGTGGGTTGTGATCTCTGCCTCAGTGCTTGGTTTCTCATCTGGGTATTTGGTTCTGGCTCAAGATGACTGTGGAGAACCAAAGGGGTCATTTGGTGGATGAAGATGGGACCAGAGACCGCTTTCCTGTGGGTATGCGTGTTCTGGCTGTAGACGACGACCCAATTTGTCTCATAGTGTTGGAGAACCTGCTTCGCAAATGCCAATATCAGGGTTCGTTGCTTATGTGTGTTGATTCAGTAAATTTGAGTCTGCAATGATTGTGCTGAACATATTGGTGGGCATGAGTTGTAACAAAATTTATGTGAGGCAATGAACATATAATTCGTAGTCACTTTTATGTTTTAGACGCTTTGTGCTTGGATACTGTGTTTGGTCGCTTATATATACATCATTTGACAGATATCTTCATTTCCAATTCAGATTTTGTTTCTTAGCAAGACCTGCAAGTTGTTAATTCTCCTAAAGTTTAAGTTTTTGGTTCAAATTTTGAATCTTTTTAATGATTTTCTTGGGTTGTTGCATTACTATAGAACTATTAACGCACCATTCTGTTTAGGCTTTGGTTATAGGGCGAATTGATGTACTTTGATTGTTTAGGAGGCCTTTGGCTTTGATGACTGTGGCTAAATCTCATATCTGATTTATGGTTGTTGTTGTTGCAGTTACTACAACAAATCAGGCAATTAAGGCGCTGGAAATGTTGAGGGAAAACAGAAATGAGTTTGACCTCGTTATTAGTGATGTAAATATGCCAGACATGGATGGATTTAAGCTCCTTGAATTAGTGGGGCTTGAAATGGACTTACCTGTCATCAGTAAGCTCATACACTTTTGTCTTGACATGTATTTAGCCTGATCATTACTTCTCCTTATTGGTGTATAACTGATGAAAATTGTCCAAATTCCAATTCAGTTTGTTTAAATTTTTCTTTTGTTCTTCCCAATACTGGAGAGTTGATTTACTGTAATGAGAACTAAATATAGTCCTAAGAAATCCGACCTGAGAAACATAAGTTCTTTGACACTAATGCGATGAACCGGTTGATCGACTTAAACTATTATTTTTATCTTGTTCTAGTGTTGTCAGCACACAGTGATACAAAGCTGGTGATGAAGGGTGTTACACATGGTGCATGTGACTATTTGCTGAAACCTGTTCGAATTGAAGAGCTCAA
The DNA here is from genome assembly GCA_023212625.1 of Styphnolobium japonicum. Lineage (NCBI taxonomy): Eukaryota > Viridiplantae > Streptophyta > Magnoliopsida > Fabales > Fabaceae > Styphnolobium > Styphnolobium japonicum. Next base: position 22,794,904 of record JALBWW010000003.1, read on the forward strand.
GAACATATGGCAACACGTAGTCCGAAGAAAGAATTTTGATTGCAAGGATCAGAATAAGTCTTCCAAGGAGGAGAAGGCTCCTATTATGGTTGGGGAAGGTAGTCAAGGAATCATATCAGAAAACTGTGCTGACCAGAATAAAAAGCTGGGTAAAAAACGGAAGGACCAAAGTGAGGAAGAGGAAGAAGATGGCGAAGAGAATGGAGAAGAGGATGAGGACCCCTCAACGCAGAAGAAGCCTCGTGTAGTTTGGTCTGTTGAGCTGCATAGAAAATTTGTTGCTGCAGTTAATCAACTGGGCCTTGAAAGTGAGTTTGTGTCCATGAAGATATAACTTTCTCATTTTGTTTGACTTGAGAACATAGCACTTAGATGTAGGGTATTATCATTCCTAATACCAGGTTTCTTTACCTGTTATTGCAGAGGCTGTTCCTAAGAAAATACTTGACCTGATGAATGTTGAAGGGCTGACAAGGGAAAATGTGGCAAGCCATCTGCAGGTATAAATTCTAAGTTTTGTAGTGATCTTAATTGTTATATTTAGTTTTTTGACAGATCATGGAATGAAAATCTTTTAGATCTGATGATTCTTTAAATTTTGTTCAGTGGTTATTTATGAAATGAAAGTTTGTATAATGAATGAACAACTCTGGAAAAGCGTATACTAATATCAAAGTGTTAAGAACCTCAGATCCAATTAAAGAATGTGCCTAGTATAATACTATAGATATTTCTTCTAATTATTTATTTTTATGAAATAGGATGGATCAAATCCAAAAACTGGCTTGTTTCTAATGAGACATTTAAGACTTTAAACACATGTTTTCAAGTCCCACTGATCATAGGTTGATTGCTGGACCAACTTTGAGTCTTTGACTATCATTTGCTTATTCAAGCAGAGATGTGCAACTCTGCACCTGCACTAGTTTGTTGATTTGTGTATTTGCATCCTAAGTAGCTAGGGGATAGTTCTTCATTTACATGACAAAATATACAAGCTCACTGTCATTTTATATTGCAGAAATATAGACTCTATCTGAGAAAGGCAACCCAGCAAGCTAGCATGGTTGCTGCATTGGGTAGTAATGATTCTTACCTGCGAATGGGTTCAATAGATGGATATGGAGATTTTTGCACCTCATCTGGATCAGGAAGGATCTCAAGCACCACATTACCATCATATGCATCGAGTGGAATTTTTGGTAGGCTGAACTCCCCAGCTGGCTTGAGCTTGAGAGGAATTAGTTCTTCACTAATCCGGCCTATTCAGTCTCAAAACATTAACAGCTCCATAAACACACCTGGAAACATCCAGCCATCCATGTTTCCTGCAAATCAAAGCTCAAGTTTATTACAGGGCATTCCAAAATCAATTGAGCTTAACCAGTCTGAGCAAAGCAACTGTACAGCTGGTATAAGGCAGTTAACTCCAGTTGATTCAAGTGGATTTACAGTTGCCTCTGGCTTCCTAGACAGCAGGGCTACTGTTGGTAGTGCAAACAATTCTCTACCTTGTGTCTCAAGTAATCATTTAATGTTACAAGGAAACTCACAACTAACACATAATTCAGGAGCATTTAGAAATCAGTCTTCTGTTAGAGCTCCTTCTTTGAGCACAGAATCTTTTGACATCGGCATTTGTGGTTCTTCTAATTTGTTGGATTATAATCGGTGTAATGAAGGCTGGCAGAGTGCAGCTCAGTTATCAAAATTTCCTGCGAATTCCTTGTCAGTGCATGAGGCTTTCAATAATGATCAACGGCCTCACACTAGCATAAATGTTTCCAACTCAAGTACTCATATTGGTAACAGTCAGGTTGATTTTTCTTCAAGAATTGCAATTGCTGTTCCTTTGGAGGATGCCAGAGGTGAGCTGCGATGCCAAGAAGGCTTAATTGGGAATATTGTACAGGCTTCAAGTTACACACCGCGACAAAGTTGGGAAGAACATGGGCAGGATTACAACCAAAACATGAGACATACCTTCAATTCTGTAAATTCACAGATTTCTTCCACTGGAGTCACGAGTTCTTTGGGGCATAGTTTAAACCAAAATAATACAATTTGCAGCAATAGAGTTGATGCATCTTTGGTTGGCCAACTGAATGGGGCTACCCCATCAATCACCCGGTGCACTGAAGTTGAGAAATTCTCTTCAGACATAAGACTGAAGTCAAATGATGCCTACATTTTGGAGCAAATGAAATCCCAAGATGGATTCATTCAGAATAATTTTGGGTCATTGGATGACATAATGGGTGCAATGATCAAAAGGGTATGAGTTAATATCCTGCTTGTTTTTGTTCCATTCTTAAAAAACATTAACAATTTTCTTTTTTCCCCCTTTAAATGCTTGTGATTGAAATGATATCATGAAACAACTGAATTGCATTGCAGCTGTTATATAAATTACTTTTAGATGCTTATAATAAAACCACAATCATTTTTCAATTTTCATTGTTGCTTTTAGATGCTTGTGTATGTAGTTGTGTAAGCTTTGGTTTGTCACTTTGTCTCAACAATCATCAACCTAATTTGATTATCAGAAATCTCACTTTAAGCAATAATGAAAAATTAGTTCCATATATTTGGATATCCGTCAAGTTTTGATAAGCATTAGTGTGTGAAAAAACTATAAACTTAAATAATTGCCAAGTTTCTCTGTTATTTGGTGGTGCCATTTCTCAGTTTCTTTTGACACAGCAGGTGCCTTTTCATTTGCAATAGAATATGTGCAGGTGATGACCGTTTATTCATTCAAGTTTCACCATGGATTTCTAACTTGCATAGAAGATTTGAGATTATGAGCATTGTGGCACCCCTTCCATATTTTTCTCTAGCTCTTATTAGAAAGAAAGGAATTTTAACTGTGCAACTCCTTTTGTATTAAGCTTTTGCTGCTATTGGAATGAATTAATGATGCAAATCTCGGAAAGTGAAGGCAAACAATGTGAATTCAGTAAGTAGAACATGACAAATGAAGCAATTGATCATTCTAAAAAATGTTACCAACTATAGACAGATTCTGCAGTTATTAATACTTTATCATTTTTAAAAAGAGTAAATTACATTCCTCCCTCATATTTGTCTAAATTAGGCTCACCCCCTCTCTTGTTTCTCAAGTTACATTGACCATTATTGTCTTGGTATTTGTACTTGTATGGAAGGTTGTACAACGGGCGTATGTTTCAAAATTTTTAAAACGGGTTATGATGAAAATGCAAAATAAGGATGTTATTTTAATTTCAAAATAAAAGGAAAGGTGAATGTAATTTAGGCAGACTTTAGGGGTCAAGTGTTTCTAGCAATGAACTACGCAATATAGTTTCTGAACAATAAGTTGGAAGCTTCAGTAATGTATTAGGTTCATAAACCAATTTGTTGAGGTGTTGTGGTAGGTTTTTTTGTCTGAATGGAATAATTGTTTAACTATTATATCCTTTGTTATAATTATCTCCTAAAAGAATTTGTATATATATATATATATTTGTGTGTCTATATATATATATATATATATATATATATATATATATAACTTATACTGTGCCTTATAATTTGGTTATAGTTTTATTCTACAAATAAAGAAAATACCATCGTTTCATGAAAGACTGTTTGTGATGCAGGAGCAAAATGAGTTGACATTGATGGATGGAGAAATGGGATTGAATGCTTACCCTGTTGGATCATGTATCTGATTCACCAAGAATCTAGGAGCATTAAAATCATGAAACTTACTCCTGTCCCTGGAGCCTGTTTCATTGTGTAATTTCCTTTGATGTATTTATTTTCATGTTCTGATACCATTTTTTTTTTCTGGGTACATTTCTGCTACCAAATTTTATTCTCTTTTTTTGCCAACATTTTCTTGTTTCACTTATGGACATATGTGTTAGCTATCTGACTCGTTCCTTCTCTTTGCCATGCTTGTAGAGCAACTGCATTAAAAGTCTCTACCTTTTCTTTTTAGATAAAATAATTGTAACATGAATGTATTTCTTAGTTCTCGTGTTCTTTCTCGCCTATGTTTGTTTGTGTAGGTGAAAATTTCAAAATGAAAATTCTTTCACACTTGACATAAAACAATAAGAAAATTGAATGCAACTCACTTACACTCCATTCTGTGTCTGTTTAATAGCATGAAATTGGAATTGGAAGTGATTTTCTACCTTTTACTGAACAACAATAGTGACAATCTATCTCTTTCTATTCTTTCTTTTTATATATATATATATATATATATATATATATATATATATATCATTTTTGTTTTATATTTATACTTTAACAATAACCCTAATATGATATTTTTGAGTTACATCTATCAAAATTCAAAAATGAAGTTCGTGCAGCCATCTTAGGATCTCAATGAGAAACGAGTCATTGAGGTACTTCTAGGGGAACATAAAGGACCATCCCACCCTCTATCTCCATGTACCAATTGTCTTGTTGTGGCAAATCATTAATTAAAAATTTGGACGTTTTATGTACCAAAAACAAAAAAAAATTGGACGTTTTCCACCTTATTTGCCAGTTAATTTGTCATGTGAATCTTTCACAAGAGAGAAATGGATAGGACTGAGGATCCACCTTGGCATCAACATTGGACATTAGCCTAAACGGCATCCACCAGGGCAACAACCTAAGCGTGTCACTCTCTAAGATTTGATTATGTAAATATAATTGCAAGCAAAACTTAGCATAAGATAACGTTGGGTACTCACAAAGGAAATTGTAATTTTCACTAAGTGTCTGGAAATTACAATATATTTTTGGTGTCCCACGAAGTGTCTGAACAAAAAAAATTAAGTGAGTTTCTCTAGAAGTATTCGTAGAAATTACACTAGTTCTAAGAGAAACTCAGTTATTGAACTCGAGTTATCCTTATCACTCCTTTCGGGAAATCCTTCGTGTAGGAAGAATCTCTGTAATTGAGATTTACAAAATCATGAATATTGAACGACTGAAACAAAGATTTATAAGATCTGATCTAGTTCCCAATCAGGCAGTGGAGACATAAATTATTGAAAGAAAAAGATAACCTCTTATGTTAGATTATCTATACATTAGAAAGAGGTAGCATCCCTTCTCCCTAAACTTTTCATACGAAAAAAGTTTATATATACATAAATTCATTGAGTCATAATAACAATAGCAGAATACCTGTGGTTGAACTTTGCATCACATATAATTGGAACTGCCAAATTCAACTTTTTTTTTAATGGGGATGTGAATCTGTCCAAAGAAATTGTTTAATTCTCATTCACAAGATAGAGATAATCTCATGTCCGTCATATGGACAGAAATTTTCTCTTAACTTTCTTCATTTCAATTTATTTTATTATTTCACGATACAGTATCATAAAATAATGAAAAAAAGGAACATTAGATACAAATTTCTGATCAGTAAAAGAAGAAGTAAGAAATGAAAACATAAATCATAATTAAATTACACAATAATAATGGAAAATTGCCACAATAAGAGAGAGAGAGCTTGTTACAAGACAGTGCTACCTAAAATTTAATCTCAGTGAAAAGTACGGTTTGTTCTGACTGTAAGCATGTCTTAGGTCGCAGTTTTGAATTTGTTGGCACATTATGCAGTAGTTCCCACCTTCAACCCACTGTTGCAACCTTTAAATGTCATTTCTTTACAACATTTTCTCAAGTCTTCTATGCAATGAAATAGATTGGTTTTGTAACATTCCAAGCGCAGTATGAGCAAGCTCCTAGCTTGAAATGAGTTGAAAATGTCCCACTATCAAGCATTTAACTCAATTCAACTCGGTAAGCTGTGCTCTCCTTTCTGCAGCTTTTTTTCTGATAAATATGCCCCACCTTAAAGCAGCTTTGAGCTTAAGCCACCCAACAACAGCCTTCCCTGAAGCCTTCCCATGATCCTCACTGAATGAATGATACATCTGAGGCTCATATTGCAGGCTGTAGGTGTAACAATCCTCATTAGAATGACCAAAATTAGCTGCCATGCTGACTCCTGTATTAACTGTCTTAAGTAACCTCTGCATATCATCACTGTCCAACATCTCTGAACTCCTAAGACGGATTTCTTCTGCAACAACGTCTTCCAATCCTTTCCCATTTCTCTGCGGGGACCAATCTCCAGGAAAATATGTACCTTCAACTTCAGGATTTTCACCTGATATGTAATTCATGCTGCCTGACAATGCTACTTGAGAGTTATTTAACGATGTCCCTACCATCTGATTATCAGATCTCCCAAATGGATAATCAGTCAAATCAGGACCTGATGAGTAGTTATTTGTTATTTGAAAATGTTGATTTGGTTCAGAGGAGACATACGGCAGCCTATTCTTTGGAGAAGTATACTGCTGCTCCGGGACATCATTGTGATGCATCATAGGTGTGGATACAGATCTTGATCCCTTTTTGGAATTAGTAAGAGGATTTAAAACTTTGCCATCATATTCTATAACTTGGTTCCAATTTTCATATGCTTTCTTCACCAAGGAATCTACAGACATCTGTAATTCAAATTATCAGTAAATGAGCTAAGGTAGTCAATAGTCAGATAAACACAGGGTAATAGGAAGAAGAGGAGTTAAAAATTGCACGTTGATCACATATAGATGCTAAGCATAATATCAAATTAATCTGGGAATTCTATGTTTTTAATTAGTGTAGAAAAATTGACCTTATGATTTGGTGTAAGTGATTCCAAAGAGAAGAACTGCCCATCAGCAATGAGGCCTCTCAGCTCGTATATATGGTTGAACACAATGCCAGTGCTATTGGTCTCATCAGTATAGTAAACGAAGAGCTTACCACCCAAGACACATGTCTTGGCATGCTCCATAGTATTCTCCCACATTCTGTTGGACATTCCACTACCAAGGATCTGTAGTAAGAGTGGCAAATAAAGAAGTTTGTAGAAAGGAGTACACAGAAAATTGGATTAGAGAATAATGATATGGATTCTTATGAGCAAATAGCATTGAATTCTTACACTTCTTAACTTCTGTGGATCACTGACAAGAATACGAAGGAAATCTTCTACAGTTACTATTTTTGCTAGAATCAATTTTTTGTGCAGTGCCCCATCCTTTGCTATTCGATCCAATCTCCAAACTTCGTCATGCAAAGCAGGTGGATAGTGTTTCTTGTATACTGCAAGTTACAGAAAATAATTTGTTTAGAGAACTTTATTTAACAAGATTTTCAAAAAGCCTAAATATTGACAAAAGAAACATGATCGGACTCCATGCCCTAAGCAAAGGCATCTTGTTCTTTGTCAATATTGCTGCCTTAATAGTCAGGATTCAAGCAGAATATGAAGCTACTTGGTAGAAGATTATTATAGTCATCTATAAATCCACCACTTAATTAGAAGAAGAATTTATTCAAGTCAGGAAGACATCAAATATTGAGACCATCTTTGCCTTATTTTTCATCTCCAGGTTGTTTTTCTATAGTAAGATTTTAGGAAATTGCACGTTGATGTTACAAACTAAAAATATGCAAGGAAACACAACCAAATATAGATAGAGATATACATTTGCTATGTTTTTTTTTATTTAGTTGGGATACATACAGTTGACAACCTTGCAAATGTACTATAAAGTATCCACATTATAAAATTGTTCCAAAGTTTTGCTACATATAAGGAAATTCAATGTGAATATGAAATTTGTGTGAAGTCTGTTATCACAGACAACTAATGAAAGCTTTGTAATCTATGCCTTGCAATTGTAATTTTAGTGATCTGATATCTCCCAGTCTGGAAAAACACAAAATTGAATAACATGAAGTTGTAACTGTTAGAAAACTCACATTCTCCTCTATGATCTTTAACAGCAAAGGTTTCAGTCTTTCCCTCACGAACACGAATCCCCTCACAATACCCAGGAGCCACCTTAACTCCAAGCCTGAATTTTCTGCTTCTTATCCAGCTAGAATTGTCAGTGAAAGTAAGATCACCTAAGGTTCCTACTCCTTCCTTTAGGCTAACCTGCAAATCTCCAGTTAGAAGTGGCCTTTTCCCCTCACGTTCCTTTACTTCGTGGCTTTCAAAGTGCTCTTTTGTCCAATCATCATCAGCTTCCTCATTGAAGCCACCTTCAAGCACCACAACATTCAATTTAGCAACAGATTCTGGTCCAACTTGGACCACATTGCCTGTGTTCGGATCTAGCAAGACAACATGGATAGATGCTCCTTGCTCTCCCTCAACCTTCCCGCCTGTGAACAAGTGAGGTGGCATTCTTGTTCTGAAATGAAGCTGCAGATTCTTTGCCCCTGGCCCTTCTATTCTTGGTGATGGAGATCTGACTCAGGTAAAATGTAATTGATGAAATCATTGCTAAGTCTAACAAGTAATAATAATAATAATTCAAAATTTAGGCCTATTTTTTAATAGGATCTTCATAGTTTTATACAATTTTGGACCAACGAGTTTAGATCATAATGATATGGACTGCATATGCTCAAATACTGTTATATCCATTAAATTGCTTATCAGCTATCAGCATCATCCTGAACAAGCATTTATAACTAAAATGAAGAATTTTTAGCATTCTAATTTAATGGGGGAACAAACCTTTCAGCTGGTTTAGCATGGCCCAATTTTGCCAAAGCACGCTCCACTTCTTCACTGACCTATAGTTCACGGAGTTAGAAGGATAAACAGAAGACCTCATAATACATTGTAGATCTTGACTAGGTTCTTTTATTAATTCAGCAACATACAGCTACTTCTACATGAAAGCAATAAACATAAAATTGAACTGTCAAATTCCAACAAAAACATGAATAAGTTTACAAATAAATTCTACTAAATCTGTTCTGTTAGGCCACTTTACATTTGGGTTCTTGATTAAAACACATTGATCATTTTACTCCACGCTTTATTAGGCCTAACATGTCACATTTATTTATTTTTTTCTCTTCTTTTCCCCACCAATAACCTTAACAGCACACTGTAAATATTGTTACAAAGTACTTTGAATGATGTCACTTCTTTTGTGAAAAAGTGTTCAAGCTGAGGGTCAAATATTCTATAGGAAAGTGATTAATCATTGCAGATAAACAAACTTTTAAAAATATGCAGGATTTAATACAAAGAAAGTAACTATAACTCACAATTTTTCTGAGAAGAGGTTCCAAAGATGAGCTAAGTCTCTGCAGACTATCCACCTTCAAAGCTTCCACGATTACACTATACATTATGAGTAATCACTGGTGTGAATGTCTCGAAGTTTGCATTAAAATACATAAAAAGAATTCATAGTAACACCTTTAAAAGCTTCCAAGAAATAGGTTTGGGGAGCTCAAAAGTTGAAAACATTTCAAATGCATATATCCAATCCCACCTTCACTTGTATACAAGATTCCAAAGCATGAGATTCATTGTCAAATCCAACTTAGATGAAAATTCTTCAGATTTTTATATCTACTTATACATTGCATTGTTGAGTTTTCAAAATTAAAAGCCACAAAAGATTAATCTGACTGCTGGTGTCATGTTATCAAGATCTAGTAGACAGCCAACATCAATTGCAGTGCATGTCATAAAGTAATAATCTGAATAGCCAAAGATGCAATCATGCAAATCAATCCAAACAAGTAAAGAGACTGTCAATTAAAAACATAAGAAAGAACCAGTTTGACAAGACCATATCAATTTCGAAATGCTTAGAGGATCTGCACATAACCCAAACTCCACATTAGCTTTGAAGCATAAAATTAAATTAAAACACTAGCCATGAACAGAGAATGAATAAATAGTATTGCAATACCTGGCTAAACCAGGTAGTTTGGGCTTCTTTGAATGAGTTAGATGATGCTGTGCATCATCATCACCCTCCTCAACTAGCTCGTACCCTCTCTTCTCCACTCTATTGTTCTTGGAACTTTCCATTTCTAGAAACTTATCCAATCCCAATGATATCTTTCGACAATTTCTAAATTTAGAAACTTGGTATTGTATTAGTGATCCTTAGGATAGGCACACCCCATAAGCTTCCCAGAAAGCATAAAACTGGGAGTAAAAATCTTGGACCTAATCCTTAAACTTCAGTTCAGAAACCCATAATAAAAAGCACAAAAGCTTGTTCCTTTGACTATTGTGGATGATTAGGATTTAAGAAAGAACATTAAAAAAATACGGTCACTGTAGTATAGATCTATAAATCTACAATTAATTTTTTGTTTTTTGTTTTTAATTATAAAAAAAGGGTCTTTATATTCCAATTTATAATTCATATAATTGAAGTTCACAGCTGGGTTGAATGCGTGCATGAACGTTGAAGATAGAAACCGCGTTTCTTGGTGTCTCATTTGTCTTTGACTTTGTTATGGGCGTCGGTGAGAAGACAGAACCAACCCTACATATGTACCTTAATTACGTTTGTCAAACTATTGCCGTAGTCAGCCATTTGCTGCTGTTTGGGTACGAGGAAAATGTGCTGCAGCATGGACTCCCTTCCGATTTGAATACACTATCTTGTTATGAGATTAAAAAAAATTATTATAATAAAACTTATCAATATTTATATAAAATTTATTATTTTTATTTTTATATTTTTTTATTATAACATAACCTTTTTATATTAGCCAATAAAATAAAAAGAATCCTAATCTATTTCCCTCAGGGAAAACCGTCAATGTCATTATTCAATTGGTCAGGTCATCACCTAAGAATAAATAATAATGATACCACTAATGGAAAGAGCATGTTCAAGAATCAAAATGACCATTTACTTGCCAAAACTTTTTATGAAGAAAGTAATTTTTATGCATTGAAAAAATTAAGTAGTTTTTTTTTTAAAAAAATCTGATGGGGAAAGTTGAATTTAAAGGGACTGAAGATAAAGTCTAGTGTTAAGAAGGAAAAAGAAAAGAAAAGAAAATGTAGAATGAACTAGGGGCAGCCGACACCCTTTGGATCGATCAGAAATATTAAATGAGGTCATACGAAAAGAATCTCTGTTGAAGTTTACCCATGTGCGTGTTTATGATCTTGGAGAATCCCCAGTCATCACCCATGTGTAAAGCTTTTAGGTTGATGATATCTTGAAGTATATCTCTGAAGGTTGTGTTGTGCATTAGAATCTTGGATGCTTGCTTAATAGTATGTGTTGTCTGTGCTGTATACTTCATCTCGGACTTTTTTATTTTTGTTGGTTAATTCATCTCGGACTTTTATAGAAAATGTTTTTTGTACATTATTTTTTTACACCACTTTTATACTTGATTAATGATAAGTAAATTATTAATTAATAAAATATATCATCTAATTAATGAGTTTAATAACCAATCAGTAACAAACTGATAATTTATTAACCAAACGATATACTTCATTAACTAATAATTTATTAAATAATAAAATATATCATCTAATTAATGAGTTTAATAACCAATCACTAACAAACTGATAATTTATTAACCAAACGATATACTTCATTAACTAATAATTTATTCATCATTAACTAAATCCGTAAATAATCGATTATCAAAACTTTTTAACTAAATAATATACTAAATTAATTAAAAATTTATTTATTATTAACCAAATATAAAAATAATGTAAAAAAATAATGTGCATGTATCATCAATCAACTTTTATATGCAAGTTGTCTTGATTCTTGTGTGTCAATATAAGGTGGACAAACAAGCAGCAGCACATATTTCACTATGGGTATTGTTACTTTCCGAGTCTCAAACAAGAAGGCAACTCAAATGGTTAAACCAGCAAAATCTTAAGCTTCAAGTACTGGGAAGCAGTGCTAAATGTAGCATATAATCAAGTCCATGAACAGTTTAGATGAGTTTTCAGCGCCCAGGAGGAGATTGTATCATGGTAATAGTGCACGCCCATGCATTGGTATCATCTGAGGCAAAAATTGTTTGACATGCATATAGGCAATACCGTTACAAACTTAAGAGAACAATTTAAAACTAAATTGGTTGACAACTCAAGCATTTTGCTTGCATGCTTGTATAAAATCCGGATTATAACAAAAAAGAATATAAATCATAAATTTTATACAGTTATTCTCCTTCCCAGCCCATTTGACGTGCTCGTCGCTCCCACGCCAAAGTCATCTTTTTCTCCTTAATGAGCAACGCCTGAGCCTGCTCTCTTGCCTGCTCACATGTTTCAGTTGCAGCAACACATTTGTCTGCCTCCCTCTGGTACTGAGATGCCACTCTTTTTGCTTCAGCCAAAGTTAGGTTCATATGCCTAGTGTGTGCTTCAGCAACAGCCTCTTGCAACTTAAGCTCCTCCGTGAGAAGGTCCACAAACTGCTTCTCCATCTCCTCCTTTAGATCTGGGTCATTACTTCCACAATCTGTTGATCAACACAATTAATATCATCCATACGCAGTTACCAGTAGCAAATTGAACTAGAAGTTTGCGTGTGACAATTTCAAGCATGATCTATATATTCATCATCGCACTGATTACAAAATAAGAAATCTGACATGATGTAGAGTCAAATTGCTTCATGGACAAAGAAATGGCACCTCTCCCACGCTCTTACGTCTAAGCTCAACAGTATGTACAGTACTACAGTACATACATATTTCCAATCATCTAAACTGACAGAGAACTAATTAACAAGGCATAATATGAGTCACGCCTCAAGTCCAGCTGAACCACATGGCCTAAAAAGGCTAGTATAAGTTGTTCATGTAGTACTAAGCTCTTAGTAGTTGTTCATGTTCTTAGTAGTTGGCTCTTGTGCTTACATACCATTATTTAATCCCTCACAAAACCAATGTGGAAATTGATGTATAAACAATATGTGACAGTAAAACTCCTGACAAAAACATTATCCAATAAGATGATAAAGAACTGGATGAGGCAAATTGACTGGCTAGAATTGCCCTCATCATCATGAAAGATATGATAGACATAGTTCATGACTAAAAAACATACTTATAAGAAACATACATCAAAATATACATATGAGAAAAGGGCAAGTTATTGAATGAGTTATGCAATCAGGAGAAACTCTAACCTGAGACAGAGAGATTGGCCAGCCCTGTGAAAGAAGGACAAAAATGAAAGAAATGAATCAGTAAACAAGTAGTTAAGTTTTGATCTCGCATAAAAATGAATTCCAAACATACATGTATCAGAATTGACAAGTACTAGGACAAATAATGGCTAAGGGTAAAGTTTACATCAATCTCTATAGTAAAAATTTTGTTATATCTGGGGCATACAACTGAATGCATATCATAATGAGTCAAGGTCCAAAGAGAAGAAATGGAACATTCATGAAAAGTAGTTAATGAATAGTAGTTAATGAATAGTTGAAACTAATTGTACTTTAAGAAATGAACTCTTCATTCTATAAGATAAGCATAAAAATATTACTACATTTTATTATCAACAGTCATCAAAATAATTTTTTTCATTTACAATTTTAACACCAGAGATACAAATAATTGCAGCTGACCAGTAACTATGAGAAAACACAATAGCAAGATTGGATAGAACTATAGACCACAAGTCAAGGGTATAAGAAATAAAATGACAAGCCTTGCAGTGAAGAAATGATGTTGTTTGAAACAACAACATTTGACAGATTATAGGGGTCATTACATCTTTCCTTTTTCAATCCTCTTTTATCTCAAAATCATTTCAATCTCCTTGAATCATAATATGTTATGTTAATTCCTCTAGAGCAGAACTTTTTATCATCGCAACCAAATTTTTGAAACTACAGACAAATTTCAGAAGTTTCAAAGGGCAAGTATGTCTATATGAGCACGTGGAGAGAGACATTTCAGTACACAGGACCTGATTTCATCTGCTGGCCAACAAATAGAGATTGTATTTCAAGGGATAGCCAATTTTCCATGTCTACCTGAGGTTAGAAGACAGTCTTTATCACTGGAATCTAAGAAGTAACTAGCACCCCATCCAAGTAACTACCACAAAGTATAGAAAGGCATTGCTACTGGTGTGTTCATATAGACTGGCTACAAAGGTGAAAGTGGTTATCATAGGGCCCGATATAACAAACATATGGCCCATGAAACTTCTTCAATTCAATCACTTTACAAAGAGAAATTTTGTTCATTTTTTTTCCATGCATTATTTTTTATATTACTAGCCGCATCATGTTTGTTACTTGTTAGATCCAACATCAGAGGAGTTCAACCTCCAGCCCCGAGTAAAACTTCCCCCCAATCCCCAAATCGTGCCAAATTATCATCACTCCTGAAGAGAAGATATCCCACTCACTGACAAATACAGCAGCATTTAAGTTAAATACCCATTTTCAAAAGAGTATACTTTTGATCCATCATCATTCAATAATGTGTTAGACACATCATTTAAAGGAAAGAATTAGACTTCCTAAGTAGTTGTTGTGACAATTAAACTCCTTTAATGATTTGTTAAAAGAAAGTGCAGATCAAAATTAAATTCTTTTAAAAATTGAGCTCAGAAAGATCAGAGAAAACCATGAGGTAGCAAGCACACTTATGAAGCATGTGAGATTGAAGAGAGACAGGTAACAGATCCCCTAAAGTCACCCAACCACTGATGTGATCCAATATTTATAACAAGAATAGCAATAATAGCTTTAAGAGCTCAAACTCCACGAAATGGGTTTCCTTTCTTTGACCCTTTTCAGCAAACGAAATGAAAAACGATGAACCTAACCTATCCCAAAATGGGTTTCACTTAAGAAGTGCCGAATTTCAATAGCAGCAATGAAAATGGATTAAAAATCAGAACTTTGATGATGCTAGGATTGATGAAAGTGGAGAAGGGAAGGGAAGGAGAGAAGAAGAAGGGTAAATAAAATATAATTTACCAGGAGCAACCTGGAGGAGGGACAAAGGGGGAGGGCAGTCACAAACACAAGGAGGGCAGGAGGAGAGCTTGGAGTTGGAATTGCCCAGCTTGATGCCCTTCTTGAATCTCCAGTACAGAGCAGGGCCACACACTCCCAACGCTGACACTACTGCAAACACCACCAAACACCATCTTAACCATGTACCAGATCTCCGTGACATCTCTCTCTCTCTCTCTCTCTCTCTCTCTCTCTGGGATAGATAGACAGATAGTGAGATCTAATTCTATTTTGTGCTGTGCACTGAGAATGAGATTGTAGCCAATTTGTCTTTTTTTTTCCCCATTACTGTGTTGTTAATCCTATTTGCCTATTTGAACAAGTCAGAAGTCACAACTCATAGTGCGCGTGTGTTGTGTTCCATACTGATTAATGTAATCGAAATTGAAATGTTTCTGTGCCTGCCAACTTTTTTTTTAATATTTTTTTGGAGTCAAAGTAGTTAAATTGAATGCCACAGAATCTATGGTGGGAGAAGACCAAGTTTAGTTAAGAAAGCATTATCTTAGTGTTACCACTTAATACATTAGTTATAATTATAACAAAAGAATTGTTTATAAACTATATGTATTTGTAATAGGGGTAGGATTGGGAAAAACCCAAAACAAAAATTGTATTGAATTGTGGAACCGGAATGAACCAAATTTTTTTTTATAAGAAACTATTATTTATATGTTTTAATTACTTTTTCAAAAAACTGTTTAACTGAATTGAAAGAACTAGTTTTTTAAGATTCAATTTTTTTTATTGTAAAGCAGTTAATGTACAAACTTATATTAGATAATCAAACTGAATTAAATTTTCAGCTCAGTTTGATATGATATGATTATTCGTATCGAATCCCGCTCATTATAAGAAGGAGAACAAACTTACTTTATATAAAAGTGACTTGAAAAATGTCCTCAACTTACATTTACGTTGGAAATAATAAGCAACAAAAATGCTTTATTTAGACAATTTTTATGCTATCTCATTACATACTTTTTTTTAATGAAAATTAGACCTGTTCAAAATTCACATATATAATTAGTTTTTTAATATAGAAAATTGATTCGTTTTTATTTAAAAATTAATTGAATGTAAATTTTATAATAAAAAGATACAGCGCAATCATTTCCATGTATTTATGCTCGTGGCACTAGCTAGCTAGGTTGGATTGCATAGGTATATATATCTAAGCATGGGCGTCACAGTAAAATTAAAATGAGATTGGGATCCTATTGTGTAACAAAATGCCCCAAAAGAAAAAATAAAATAAAAATTATATTGATATTGTGCCTTTTCAGAAGTCTCCTCAAGATGTAAGGGTCAATAATAGACACCTTTGTATAAGGCCTTCTCTTTCGGCCCACGGTATGATGGGCCTGGGTTCCTGTGATCGAACGTCACCAGGCTTTCGGCTCTTGCAGAAATAGCTTACATGATTATTGTCAGATATATAAACAAAAATATCTGTTACAGTGGTTGAAATCAGTAAAAACTCTGGTTAAAAATCATAAATTTAAATAATAATAATGACTCTTTAATATTAAAAAATACAAAATATCTTTCTCACCCGTGCCTTCAGCTCCAAGCATTTGATTGAAATGGACATATTAGTCCATAAGCTATTTCTTGCCCGCTAATCATTCTCTCTTGGCCTTAGGACTTGAGTAGACATAATTTTGGCATTTTCCAATCAGGCCAATAACCATTTTTACCAACAGAATGATTTGAGCAAGCTAAAAATGCCATTTTTCCCGAAGGAGAATTAATTAAGGAGAATTTGAAGAAAATAATAATAATTTACAATTACAGGCCTTTTCTCTTTCTGCCTTCTCGTTTGACAAGTTGGCAAATGGCAAGTACCATAACATACTAGAAACTGCCAACTCATATCATATGGTGTACGTGTAACGTCCAAACTCCCTCCCACCCCACATTGCTCCAAATAAGCTCTCAAAAGTCTTAATTAATCACCTAGCAACCTTATCAAAACCATAACTCACAGCACCAAGAAACCCTGCAAATCACTTCTTTTTCTGTTCTGTTTTGTCTCCCTGCACGGTGGGTGAAGTGACTCAGTAGCACTAAACCATCAATGGCCAACAGAGAGATGCAAGCTGTGAAGGGTCTGGACCTGCAGAGGTACATGGGGCGCTGGTACGAGATAGCATCTTTCCCATCAAGGAATCAGCCCAAGGATGGTGTGAACACCAGAGCCACATACACTTTGAAGGATGATGGTACTGTGCATGTGCTCAACGAGACTTGGAGTGGTGGGAAAAGAGGCCATATAGAGGGAACTGCTTACAAGGCTGTCCCCAATAGCGATGAGGCCAAGCTTAAGGTCAAATTCTATGTTCCTCCATTCTTGCCCATCATCCCAGTTGTTGGGGATTACTGGGTTTTGGTCATTGATGATGATTATCAGTATGCTCTGATTGGCCAGCCAAGCAGGAAATCCCTTTGGGTAAGGCATTTTACCTTTTACTTTTCATGTTATGTGCTTCTCTCTCTCTCAATTCTCATGGTTGTGTGAATGTGATGGTGTATTGGGGCTTTTCATTTGGAAAGGTATTAGTATATTGGAGTAAAGTGTACAAAAGCAGAATTGATGATGACCAGGTAGGATACGCTTGCTTAGCATAGTTGATTTGTGTGGGCAAGAATGGAGGAACCATATTGGAGTGAAGTGTACAAAAGCAGAATTGATGATGACATCATGTATGGTCTATTGCTGACAGCTGAGGACTGTGGAGATTTTTTTTTCTTCTAAAAAAATGCTTTTGTTTTTGTGAATATATATTATTTATGATTTGTTCATTAATTTTTTATTACTATCATAATTGGGTCAATTTTGGTTCCTAGATATTATGCAGAAAGACCCATATGGATGATGACATATACAACCAGCTTGTTCAGAAAGCCAAGGATGAGGGATATGATGTGAGCAAACTCCACAAAACACCACAGAGCGATCCTCCACCAGAGGAAGAAGGCCCCCAAGACACCAAAGGCATTTGGTGGTTCAAATCCATTCTGGGGAAATAGGTCTCGAGGATATATAATTTATTAGGTTGAAAAAGTATTTCGTGTTATGAATAAAGGGATTTAGAACCGTCATTCCAGCAGTTTATGTTTGGATCTCTGTAAGACCTGTATTGGCTTGTTATGTAAATAGACTTAGGTGTAAAATATATGAACTTGTGTATGACTGGTGCTTGATGCACTGGATGTGTAAGTACTTTTTCTTTTACAATTGAAGGTTGTGTGTAAGTATTTAATTATTGTTTGTGTGAGAATATTTTGATAATTTTTTTTAGAAAATAACATTATTGGGCTCAAGTTTTTATTTAAATAATAATTCTTTATTAGGTTTAAGTTGTTTGGGTCGGATTTCCAAAACCTTTCTCACTTTAACATGGTATCAAGAGTCATCTAAACCCTAAAATAACAACCAAAAAATTGATAATTAAGATGCTGAGGCCCTAATGCAAATGCTAAGGCACGACATTAATGGTTGATGAGTGATTACACTATCGTCAATTAAATTGAAAAGACACTAGATAACTTTTGTGGCAATCATTTTCTCTCACCTTGACCCAATAAAAGACATGATGGCCTATGCTAAAGTTTTATATGACAAATAAGCAAGGTCCATCCTTTATTCATAATTTGATGCAGAATGTTTATAAGGCTGAGCAAAAAGGACGACCTCTCTTTAATTACTACCGTAAAGTAAAACATGCTTTCGACTAGGGTTTTAAATCTAGGGTTGCATTACTTGATGCAATCGTAATATGCAGTAGTTGTCACCACTATAATATTCTTTAATTACAGATCACATCGGCCACAAGGGAACCACAATCAAACTGCAACACACAAGGTAACCACAATTAAACTGCAACACGATGTAAAACTTTGCTTTCAAGTAAAAATTTGTCCATTTTTCTCATGACTAATGATATCCAGAAGATGAATGCATAAGATGAGCCACATGTGGTGCAATGTTTACATGTTGGGTTAAACCTCGAGTATGAGGTGGTTTGTACTCTATTGCAAGTTAGATAAAAACTTTTTATGACCTTGAGTGATATGTATGTTGTCTTCAGCAAAATCAGGTATGCCACTAGTGACGCCACAACATTAGCAGGCACAACATCCTGATCCTGAGAGTACTTGTGGTGTGTGGAATAGATCTAGACATGGGAGAGGAGGAGAACAAGATACTGATGACATTAAAATCTATAACTACTACAAAGAACCTAAGAACATAAAGAAATATTGCTCGAAACTAGAGAGTAAGACTCAACAGCAGCAGAAGTTTGGCCATGTTGCCACAAATGAGATGGCCCAGAATAGCCAAGCTACCCATAATACTGTTGTTATGACTGCTTATGACTTTGCTCGGTATACCCAGTTCAGGCTTCACAGTCAGTCCACTCTTCTCCAATTGTCACAGTTGCTCAAACAAGTAATCCCATTGCGTATCTCTCATATATGTCTCACAATTGGGTCATTGATTCCGGTACATATGATGATATGGATGGTCATACAAGTATTTCTTAATTTCATCCTCACTCTCATTAGCCAATGGATCTACTATTCCAGTCTTTGGCAGTGACACTGCCTCTCCCACCTCCACTCTTTCTTTGTTTGGTGTATTGTGCCTATCAAAATTTCTTTTCAATTTATTATCTGTTAGCATGACTGCTCATTTCCTTAATTGCAATGTTTCACTGTCTTTTCCAAGAACTTGGGAAGAAGAAGCTTGATTTGTAGAGGTCATGAGTCCAATGACCTGTACATTCTTGAGTGCTTTCCTGATACGGTGCCATCTATCTGTGTTCCAGTGTGGCCACCCCTCACCTACTGCATTGTTGTTGGTTCAAACTTGTTTGAAAAGTTTAAAGTTGAGTTCAAGTTCTTTGTCTTGATTAGAATGTGAGTCCACGTCAGTTTTCTAAACAAAATAGTTTTTTTTTAACAATTTTTATCATTATAGACTCATTCACTAAAAAAAAACTTAATTGTAAAATAATAAGAAAAATATAGATTCTCATCTCATTTTAAAGAAAAAGAAAAAAAAATCATAATATGTGTAAAATGTTAAAGGAGAAAAAAAAATGTTTACAGGTGCTTGGCGGGTGGGTATTATGATACCAAACCACGGTCCCATTTATAAAACGGGTATCCGTCCCCCATCATGAGTAATTCCCACGTATCCCCGTAGATGTGGTGTGGGAATATTTACCATCCCTGTTTTCAAACATGCAAAGGTCATTTATGGGTCCTTGGGATCTTTTCTGGTGATGGTTCTCCTACGAATTCTGGTTACATGCGTAACTACATGTCCATTTCCTATAGTCGATTATCAACCTATTAATATCTAGTTATTTATGGGAATAAGGAGTGAGTTCTAACAAATTCATAGTTTGTTTGCATTTTATTAAAATTTAAAATGTTATTTTTTTTAATCAATGCTTATCAACAAGCCATACACTAATGGATGCTGATTTCATTCAAAAATAAGTAAATTATGTATGAGTTTAATTTTGATCCACTGTTAGTGTAAAAATAATTTACACTGTTATCCAATTATGTGTTATCAAATTATTAAAAGAGATTAATTATCACAACAATTACCTAAAAAGTCTAACTCTTTTAGTAATCAGCAAATAATTAAAGTACCCCTTATGTATTACCTATATATTTTATTAATTGAACAAACCAAAGAGTGAAATGGGTACTTTAAAAAGTAATGAGTGTCTTATAAATGTGTTTTTTTAAAATCATTAAGGTGTACATAAATTTCTATAATTTTTTTAATATTATAGATATTTAAAATTAAATTTACTGATAAAAAGATGAAATTTGTAAGAAAATGTGAACTTTTTTGTGCAAACGAAAAATGTAAAAATGTGAATTTTAATGTACGTGTTGGTTTCCTGGTCCGAGTATGAATGAAATATCGTGATCTCATGACATTGAAAATATGTCAGGAACCACTAAGGCACGTGGAGGGAACCAAAAATAAATAAATAATAGAAGTGAATAAAATAAAATAAAAATGAAACCAAGGAAAAAGAAAGTAGCATATCTTAATTGAAGTAGAGTTAACAGATAAAAAAGCACAAGAAGAAACAAAATCAAAAGAGAGAATACACAATAAAAAAATAGGTAACAGTGAGAAAAGTAACAGAAGAATAATTAAGGGAAAATGTTTGAAAAATTCACGTAAAAAATTAGACAATTTAATTATTTTAAAAATTAACTAATTATTTAATTAATTTAACTAATAATTTATATACAATTAATTAATAATTTATTTTTATTTTAATACTTAATATATAATTAACTGTAAATAAATTATTAATTAATTAATTAATTAATTTTTAAAACAAATTAAATTATCTAACCTTTTTACCATCAACTTTTAAGTCATTCTCCCAATAATTAATGACCTTCAAGTTCACAGTATGCTTGAATTCTCATTCACTTCCAATGTCATAAGGATTAAAGGATTAATGTCAAAGGGGTTCACAGAAAAACTGTCCGACATTTTTCCTCTTCAGTTACCTCTTTTGTTAGCATATACACTTGACTACTTATTCTTTACCTGAATTTTTTTTTCCAAAAAGAAAATATTCTCCATTTTCTTGATAGTTTTAATTGCTAGAGGGGTTCAAAGGAAATCTCGTGCAAGCTTCAAGAGATGCTTCATGTTTCACGCAACAGCACCTCACTTCCCAGCCATTCTAATTCCTACAATCTACGAAAGGTTATCCTGTGTTATAGATTTATCAAGGGTGGTCACCATGACATGCTCGCCATACGGTGTGGCTAACTACCGCATTGCAAGCTTCCAATTAACTCTAGTACTCTGTTTTCTGGATAGGATGGCAAAGTAATATGTAAGAGCCACTCCAAGACAGGAGAACGAAAATAAATAACCATGGAAGGGGCCATGATCCATGAGTGCAGGAAACGATATCCAACTACAGATTAACAAGGAATGGTTTTATGAAAACAATAATGTGTACACTATAAATTATCATAGGAAGAATCACAAACAACGTAAATGAGAATGTTAATTTGTCAACACGGTAAGACCTAATATTCAATTCCCGTCTGCAATACATAATACAGGGGAAATCACATATTTCACCAAGCAATCAATGGAGAGTGATATAGACATATGAAGCTATTTTCTCCTATCCAACAGCCTCAACATCGGATCAGGATTCAGGTGAGCTCACAGGATACTGATGATTTTTAAAGCTTACAATATGGTACAACACTGGTTGGTTTTTTTCGCCTGTTTGTAGAACATCTGTTTCAAACACAAGCATCAGGTTTTTGTGTCAGCAAACTAATTAGTGGGAAATAAAGTTCCGTTCATGGTTACGTTAATTGAAAGAGTTTGCTGCGTGCAAATATGGAATTCAAATTTCATAACAAGTCACCCCTTCACAGCAATATATAGAATTATTGTTTTAGAAACCAAAAACTGATAAATACCAAAATAAATATTGAAAAAGAAAATATTGAAATCACTAGAAGCGTAAACAATGGAAATAACCCAATAAGTATAGTGTATAGAGTAACCAAAGGCAAAATTATATGTAAGAACACGTAAAGAAGCAAAATTTCATTCAAAGATAGCCTTGACTTAGTTATGATATATAGATAAGAATGTTGTATCTTGTACAAATCAATATCCATATAGACTAACCAAAGGCAAAATTATATGTAAGAACACGTAAAGAAGCAAAATTTCATTCAAAGATAGCCTTGACTTAGTCATGATATATAGATAAGAATGTTGTATCTTGTACAAATCAATATCCATTACCCTCATCTAGAGCCTCTCTGTCTTTCTTCCTTTTTATAACCTTATAATCACAAACTACAAATATACTACTTGAAATCAATACACAGACAATTGTTCGAAACAAAAATGTAGAGTCAAGAGCAACATTTATAAAACCATGACCTCAAAGGCAATATATGATTAGCAACTTAGATGAAAGTACATTCTGATGCAGATAGACTAAAAAACAAGGTAGTCAAAGTGAAAGGCGTCCTTAAGGCACTAGGGAATTTTAACGCCTTGAGGCGAGAAGCGCTAAAAAGCGCACACCTCACTGAAGAAATGCATTAACATCAGAAAAAGAATAAAACAGTAACATACTTGACTATTTTGCATTAATTTTCCATATAAATTAAGTACTCAAGCATAACATTCATAGTAAAAATAAAAGATTTAAATGTTCAAGTTACAAGACTCTTTAACATTTAGACTATTTTACCCCCTTTAACATCAAAGTTAGCAAGCTAGGCAGCTGGCTTTTTGAGTTTTTTACAGTTATCAATAAGGCGCTAAATGCGTGCCTCACTTGAACCAAAAAGGTGTGACGAGGGCGCCAAAGGCTTGTGCCTCACTGAAGCTGTGTTTGGTTTGACAGAAAATGAGAAGAAAGAAAATAAGAGAGGAGAAAAGGAGTAGATTTGGACATTTTCTCTCGTTTGGATACCAAGAGACCGTGGGACCCACATGAAATTTTTCTTCCCATCTGAGCGAAGAAAATGGAGAGAACAATGCTAACATTATCAATTTCCAACTCTGCCCTCCTCCACCAAGAACAGCCATTCCATACTGTTCAAACACAACAATTCGTTGGAGCTACAGAAAATTCAAACAACTACTCACTGCAGCAGATCTAGTCATAAGAGGAAGACAAAATGAAGAAGGCCAGAAGGAGTGGAGGGGTGAGGGGGTTGGGAACAGTCAGGGGAAGGGATGAATGGGGGAACGGTTCAGGGAAGAGATGAAAGAAGAGGAAAGAAAAGGGGGGGGGGGACGTTGGGATAGGACTGGGGTGGGTTTAGGGGGATGGGGAGGGAGAAGAAGAGGAAAGAGGGAGAGTTTTCTTTTTTATATTTATAATAATATAAACTATATTCTTTTTTAAAACAAATAATTTTAAATTAAAATTTATAATTTATATGTTAATAACTTAATTTTAAATTAATATTTATTATAAAATATATTTAGTAATGTAATTTATAAAAAATGTTTAGAGATATAAAATGAAAAATAACATGTTTGTAATCTCATTATATACATAATAAGGATATATATGTTATTTTACATAATTATATATATTTTTTATCATTTTCTTTCTATCCATTTTCTCTTCATCCAAACATATGAAGTGAAAACATACTTTTCTATCCATTTTCTCTTCCCTCTACTTTCTTCTTATCCAATTCTTTCTTTCCATTTTCTCTCTTTCATCCAAACAAAGCATGAAGGGCAGTACCTCAACCAGCAAGAGGAGCTGACCCCTTCAGGCGCCTTTTGGCACCTTTGACTACACTGCTCAAAAAGACAATAGCACATATGTCTAACGAAAAAAACCAACAAACTATTAAATTTGAACACTGCATTTTCTTATTACAATAATAAAATAACTATTCATTACACATGCTTAATGATGACCATAACCATAGACCACAGGTTTAGTAACAGAATATAAGAAGAAAGAGCCACAAAAATAATAGATGTCTGAATGAGAGTATGCATGCATTAATGTACTAGTCCCAAATGCAAAGTTGTTAAACAGGAGCTATCTTAGTGTACCTGTGATGCTGCACTCAGGTCAGAACTTTTCTCAACTAAACTGTCCAGCTTCTCCCCTCGTGCAAGCACGCTATCAATAGTCTTATGCTGTTTATAAACAGAAAGTCATCATAGGGTAAGAGAAAGGAACAAAGGAAGTCATAGATAAACACTCCATCATATGTGTGCAATGTGGTTCTTAGAAATCTATGCATCAGAAAATTATACAGAGAACCTAAACAAGCCCATGGATGGTGTAGGAGGAAATGACAAAAGCCCACTAACCCACATAGCATGGCTAAATGAAGAGTACCAAATTAAATTTAGCACGACCAAGTAAATGCATATTAATAAGAAACACCAATATATAAGTTTGAAAAAAAGAAATTAATAGCAACTGAATGATTGAGGACCCACTGACAGACATCATATAAAATCTAGGATACCACCAACCACGACACTGAGAAAGAATAAATTTTACAATTGTACATTATACTTGTCTCCAACAAGGTGACTCTTGACTTGCATGATGCTGCCATTGTCATCTAAAGCTAAATGTATTTGGAAGCCAATGCCAAATGCTCAAACAAACAAAGATTTCGTTTAGAAAATTACCAAGCATATAGCAGTTAAGTTAAAATTGAATAACTATATAAGAAAAATGTCTAACTGAAGAGAAGTAAATTAGAAGACAAGATGCAGGGAACCCATCTACTGTTTTGAAAATATAAAGTAATGCATATTTAACTCAATACTTACAAGAATGATTTTTGTTTCATCCAATTCCCTCTGGATTTTCAACAACTTGTCAGCCTCCGCAGGGTCCTGAAGGTTTGACAGGAACAGGTAAAAAGGGGGGTTTGAGTCAAAAGTGATCATGTGAAAAGGTAAGTACGGAGAAAAAACTTCATTAATACAATTTAGAATATTATACAATTTTAGTTTAAAAAAAAAAAATCAACAATGAACAATCTCTCCTCCAGCTGAAGCTAATATAATGAAGAAGAGGTATTTACATGCCTGGAATTTTGCCAGAGCTTCATTCAAATAGGGCCATGGTTGAGTACTGTCTGCCTGAGTACTTCTCCATGACTCACCAAAACTTTTTTGATATTCATCCAGCACCTGCACAGAGAGAGAGAGAGAGAGAGAGAGGATAAGAGAGGTTCAGCCATGAGATCCACATCATTCCACCAAAACTGAATAATAAAAAGTCCAACCAGGAACGGTATGTAACACGTGAGGACCGAGGTGCGGAGAAAACAGCATTAATAATGCTATGCTGATTGGGAAATATAAATAATAAACTAGATCCATTCTTGTCAAACCAACTGTTTTCATGATTTCATCAGATTTGGAATTAATACAAAATATTCATATTGGTAGTAGATAGAATTAAAACCTGAGCAACAATTAAAAACTAAAAAGCAGTCAGAATTGATTTGATGGTAACTTATGTTCACCATGAGTAAGTGAAATTCAATCAGAA
This sequence comes from Styphnolobium japonicum, assembly GCA_023212625.1. NCBI lineage: Eukaryota > Viridiplantae > Streptophyta > Magnoliopsida > Fabales > Fabaceae > Styphnolobium > Styphnolobium japonicum. The sequence goes on from JALBWW010000003.1 coordinate 22,820,849, forward strand.
TTAGTACGATACCATGACAGTAAACAGTAATAAAAAGGAAAACAAGGTCAGCCTCTTTCAAGAGGATCTCCAATGACTAAATAACGAAAACAAGAGATCCCTTACATAATTATAATATCCTTAGCAATACCAGAGGCATTGTTATAATATACCCTCATAAACAATATCTTCCTAATTTTTCACTGCAAGAAAAAATGGGTCATTTACTCATGGTGTAGAAAGGCTCAGACAACTAAACATGAAATGTGTCTAACTGGATGGTTCCATCTACTGACAATGCAAATAATTAAAAAATTAAATGAAAATTAAATTGTCAGATGTCAATGTTGGAATCTTCTGGACAATAAGGGAAAATATATTGATGAAATTACTAGCACTGAGATAACAGAAAGAAGCTAGTCCCTTTTGAGCGAATAAAGTACAGATAGATTTTCCTAGAATTGTGAGCTAATAACAAAGGAAGCAGCAAAAAATGTAACAAGCTACCATGAGATTCCTCCAAACATGATGTGTTGTAAATATAATAACATTGAACAAAACACACTGCTCTCACCTGGTTGAGAAGAGAAAATGCACTTCGAATTGGGTAGTGATCATCCATAAATCCCACTGCACAAATGCCATTTCTGCTGTAAGCATGCACCTTGTATTCTGCAAAAAGAAACAGAAAACAGGTTTTCAAATGTTCATAATTTGGTACATAAGAACCAACCCAACCTCAAAAGTAAAAATTATCCATCACCAGAGACGAAATCATCATATTGTTTACACATCAAAACAATGATTCCTATCATTTTCGCAATTTTTTTTAGTTCATAATTGGCAGTAACAGAACCATAATTGGAGCGATTTCACGATGCAGAAAACCAAAACTCGCAAACAACCCCCCCCCCCCAAAAAAAATAATTTTGGTTAAAAATGGTAGAAACCCGATCCATCACGCAAATATATATATATGGTATTGTGAACAACCCAGATCAATTAAAACAACAACCCAATAATAATTCAAAAACCTAATCTGGACAAATAATTTCCACAAAACGACCAAAACCCATAATAAAAAAAAATAAAAATAAAAACTAAGAATTGTCAGTGAGGGGTGAATCTGAATGGAATACCTTCGTGCTGGACGGATTGGCGTTGTCCCTGAGGGGTGCGTTTGGCGACGGTGCGACCCACGAAAACGATGAACTCCTTGACGCTTGAGCGTTGGAAATAGCCGAAGTGGCTTACATCCAAAGCATTTGCCAGTATCAACGGATCCGATCCCTCACCCGTGCATTTCAGCACCAACAGAGCTGTGATCTTCATCTCTGTTTCTCTCTCTATGTTCTTTCAAAGCTTCGTTCTTTTGGTTTTGGATTCGCACGCGGTCGGTGATGGAAACGTGGAAACGGAAATGGGAAAAAAATAATAATTAACGGGAGAGTGGGGTGGGGAATATAACGAAAAGTGTGATCTGGTGTGGAAGCGTGTACACGGGAATGCTGGGAATGCTGAACTGGAGCCAATGAATAGAATAGGTCCCGCGTCGTGATAAGGGAGGGTATTATTGTAATTGTACGAACTGAAGATTGGAGGGTGGAGAAGGTGGAGAAGTGAGTAGTATAGTATTCTTCCCTTTATCTGATTTGTGTCCGCGTGCCTTTTTTAAGTGTTTAATTTTTTAATTAAGAGTTTAATTTTGATTTATTTTTAATATAAAATTTATTTATATTATTATTTAATTATATATTAATAAATTTTTAAAAAAATTTAATTATTACTATAATTACTTAAAAATTTTAATTTTTTTAATAATATATTAATACATAATTAAATAATAATATAAAAAAATTTCACATTCATTTTAAATTAAAATTAAATTCAAAAGAAAATGTTAATAATCACATAATTTTAGCCATGCGTCGGCATCTTTATTTGATATTTGGACAACTTTATCTTATATAATAATTATTCTTAGATATGTGTGAATTCTATTAATTTTTTGTCAAATTTTTATTAGCTATTTAACATTATTCTTGGATAAAATATTTTACCACTAGCCTCTGTCTCAGATTTTTTTTAAATGTATTTTTTTTAATTATCCCACTTCCTCTTTTATTTATCTGGTTATATGTAATGGGGATGATAAGTTAGTACTAAGTAGCAATTATAATATATCCAGTTCTATAAAAATTAAAAAGAGATCATAAGGAATTTTTTTTAATAATAATATAGACATAGATATAAATATTATAAATGAAATATATATATTTTCTAGAAAATATAGAAACTAAAAAAAATTAGCTAAAAATATATTTTTTTGATGAATTTTTTAAATAAATTATTTTATTTATTTTCTTTTGATTCTTTTATACACTTCCATAGTATTAGTTATTATATACATATAGAGTGTATGAGATAACTAACTTGAAGCAAAATAAAATGTTCAAGAATTCTATTTAAGAAAGTGTATTAAAAGGTCTAACAGAAATGATATCTTTTGTTACCAGTAAAAAGGTCCTTTATTCTAAGACTTAATACATTTATAATTAGACAGAATAATACACAGCACAAGGTTGGCAGGTTGGCCTAGTGGTTATAAGGTGTACGCTTGTTTTGTGAATCAACTTGTAGCTTAATTGGTATCGGTGTGATGTTAACGAGGAAGTTTGATCCTTCAATAGGCTACTTTATTCTTTCTTTATCTAAGTGTTTGCATTTCGAATATAATTTAAAAAATGTACACTCTAATTTTGATTACTTAGATTCAAATAGTAAATTAATACATAAAAAAATTAATTTATTTAATACACTATATTGATATGGGGTGCGCCCTTACCCCATAACACCACCATCACAATAATACACAATCATTTCATGCAAGTGGTTAAATATAAATATAACTTGCTTAAATGGATGAAAAGTGGGAAGATAAATTTAAGGATGAAGTAAACTAATGTTTAACCAAAGTTATAGTTCAAAGTGAAAATTGTAACACCTTCGGTAGGATATCACATTTAACGAAATATTAAATTAAATTTAAAAATACTTTTATAATATCTACATATAAAATATGAGTTCCAAAATTTCTTTTCACGGATATAACATTAATCAAACAGATTAGTAATAATATACATATCGAGATATGAACAATACGCATACTTTATATTACTTACTGTTTAAGTTTATCGGTAATACATAATACAAATCATAAGTACTAACAAGAAAATAAATAAACATACAATACTAATGTATTATTATTATCTGGCTATCACAGTCTACTTACGGAGAAGGGTCCTCCTCCGGATCCTCCTCTTCGGGATCTTCTTCTGGGTCCTCCTCCGATATGGGCCTTTCGGGTGCAAGCCATCCGAAGTTAGTAGGTCTCCTTACAGAAATTCTAGCAGTTTTATGCTCAGGAGCTCTAGCGGAAGAAACTTTAGAGTCTTCTTGTGGAGTATACTCAGTGTCAAAACCCCACAAATCCCTAATTGGCATAAACAATTCTACAAAGCAAGTAATAGTAAATGAACTAATAGGATCCCCATGACGGGTCCTACGGAGTGTGAGAGATATGTCTCCAACATACTCTACGCATTCCGTTTCTAAATGTACGCGCCACGTCTGTGGACCTCCGTGGAATTGGACTTGGATGAATCCCAAGAATTCACGCCTGTCGCCCATCTTGGTCTTCATAACCAGATCACAAATATAATAATATAATAGAACGGGTGAGATTCTAATATCATCATAAACCAATCAAGCAGTATAGAAAAGATAGTACAACCAATCTACACAACATAATAACTATTTTACAGTTATACATATTATCACATCAATGAGTAATCAAGTTTGTCATAGACCAAGATAAAGCAACAGTGTAACAACTGGCTATGCACATACTCAATGATTGACCCCTACTCCATGGAGCTATACACAACAGTCGGAGAGAGTGATTGGGAGTACATGTTCCGTATCTCATTAGCCCCAAAAGTGCAATATAACCTCAATTGCGCAACTTGGCCCACGAGAACACTCTCCACCAATCGGGAATAGAATAGTGCCTGGTCGGGATCGTTCGGTGTGTTGCAATCATATTACCACGGCACAACGGTGCTTCCAACTGGCCCCATGTGGAGTTTCTGCACCCCGACGTCCCCAAGATCATTCATAGATCTTCACTACACAATTCGCACCCCGTACTAAGGTGTAACTCAATCTCCTCGGCATTAAAGCCTTGACCACAAATCTTTACAGACTTTTCTTAATGCAACACACAAAAATGCAATTTATTTATAAACGGAATAAAACAATCCCCTCGGGATTTCAAAATCACGTAACACTACAGTTACAGTTTTTCAAACATATAACCCTCCTGTTATAGTTTTTCTATCATATAACATTTCTGTTACGTTTTTCAGTCGCGTAAAACTATTTTTCTGTTTTTCAAGTCGAATAACTTAAAATTTAATATTTTTCAATCGCGTAAGACAAAATAATCATTTTTCAATTGTGTAAAGCTTTTTCTGTAAATTCCTAATCGCGTAAGACATAAATATCATATTTTAATCGGTTTAGGCTTAAAGATTCACTTTTTAACAGCAAAAAGGTTTTCTGTAAATTCTAAATTGTGTAAAACATATTCTGTAGTTTTTAATTCATAAAGCATAAATAAATCATTTTTTAACCGCGAAAGGGTTTTCTGTAAACACCAAATCGGGTAAAGTGTTTTCTGTCCATTTTAATCGCGTAGAGCTTTAAAAATCACTTTTCAACTACGAAAGGGTTTTCTGTAAACTCCAAATCGCGTGAAAGTGTTTTTCGTAAAAACGAAGCTATTTTGAGCTTATTTAATTATTTCCCAATACATTATCATTATTATTAATAAAGATCAATTAAAACATCATAAGTATAAATTAAAGCATTATTTCGGCTTTGTTTAATAATTCCGCTCTTTTCTATTTATTTATAGAAATCATTAACTTAATTAAATATCCCCTAATTAATTAAGTTAAACAATTAATAAAATAAACTCTTTTGTAACTATAGAGTGTTTAAAATGTTCAAAGGTCTTTGGACCAAAATCCATCATTTTCCCACCATGATTTCCATAACACCAACCAACCATATGTATGTCTAAGAAATATTATGCATATAATATTACCATATATGCAATATTTCAAAGCCATAAAAACACATAGGCTAAATAAAGCATATAAACACTAAATACAGCATATAAACACAAAACACAAATCATAAATCAAGAAACATAAAACATAAACAATTTAAATATCAATTATAACTACTCACACGAAATTTTAAGAACATGAGCCATAATCATATTTTCCTACCACAAGATTGGTTGATAAAGAAAACTCTCTCTTACCTTGGTTTAAAAATTCCTCAAGAGAACTTTGTGAAAGTTCTTTGTTCTTCTACCAACAAATATCCTTTTGATTCTTCAACTTTGGGATTTCTCAAGAAAACGGTTTGAGAACAATTTCTTCTCAAGAAACTTTCTACACAAGATCTTCCTAAAATGATGTTTGGATTCTAAAACTAGAAATGGAACTTGAATCACACATTTGAGAGAAAAGCTCAAGGGCTTGGTCGTGAGTTTAGAGAGAGAATGGAGAGGAAATTGGTGAGTTTTCAAATGGTGCTTGAATGCTTATTTATAGGCAAAGTTTAGGACAATTTAGTAATTAAAAAGTTTATAGGAAATGACATTTTTATCCCTTCCCACTTGTTTGGCCACCCACCTTGAAGCTTGTAGAAGTTTGGAGAAGCTTGAAGAAGAATGTGTATTCTACGTATAAATACTAGTATGTATCGTCAAATGAAAAATAAAATACGCCTAAACTTTGTTTCATAATAAAATCCCTTAAAATGGAAAACTTCTAAATTTGTTCCCGGATTTGAGTTTCGCAAACTCTCCTATTCCTAATAAATAGTCAAAGCATTTACGGGTCAAAATTTTAAAATTATTATTTTATTATCCGAAATAACCCCGGTTTAACACATAAAGTCAACAGAAACTAGAAATTCCCAAAAATGGAAAACTTAATAATCTGGTCTTAGAATCGAGTTCTGTAACTTTCCCCGGCCCTAATAAATAGTCAATGTATTTACAGACCGAAAATATAAGTTATTTATTTTTATTTTCTGAAATTGCCCCAAATTGACATATAATATTTATGAAAAATAACCTAATTTAAATGAAGCCCATAAAAATTCCCATAAATCATCATAAATCACAAAAATTGAGAAAATCATTATGTCAATTAAAAACAGAAATTTCGGGGTGTTACAAAAATGGACAAATTTAATTTTTAAGAGTGAATCACTACTTTTGTCAATCAGGCATTCCAATTCATCTCTATTAAGTTTACACGATTTGAGTTGACAGAAGTGTCTAATAGCATGTTTGGACTGGCTTTTGGAGACCTCAAAATCATAGTTTAAGCAAAAGCATCAAGAGACAAGCTTGCTTTTGCCTAAATCATGATTTGAGATTCTCTAAAAGTTAATCCAAATATGCTATAAGTAACACTTTAAATATCCATTTGGTATTTATAAAACTCATTCCACACTCTAATCTTTTACCCAAATTCAGAAAACATGTCCTCTTTTTTACCATTCTCCTCCGTCTTCTTGCTCCCAAAACTACCTTTTCTCTCATCAATGTCTCATATCTATGTCTTCCCTTTTAATCTCTTCATTCTCATTAAATTCATTTGGCAATCATTTTCATGCATCACTTATCAATTGATATAGATTCCTATCAATTCATTAGATTCTAAGATGAGATGAAGTTCCTTTTTTTTTTGGTCTCTCATCCATGATTGCTTCTCCAAAATCCATGCATTACAATTGAAACTTGAAACCCCTTTCTTTTCTCACATTTCCAAACCCCAAAACCAATAATAAAAAACAAAACCAACCACTACATAAAATGGGGATTAGTGGGTGGATGCAGCAAAACTGTGAAATTTAGGCTTGTTACCATTTTGAATGTAAGCGGGGATTATGTCACAAGAAGAGTTAAGTGCAATCTTCCTCTTGATGCAGATCATCAGCACCTTTAAAGCAAACATGGAGGGCCTGGTTTATATCCACGTCGTTTAAGCATGTACCTCTATGGTACAACTATTGCAGAATAGATAGGCATGTTAACATAAGATACTTATGATATGTAGGGATAATTATGTTATTTTGGTAATTTAAGGATTTCTTCTTATTTTAGGGATCTATTCTTATTTTTAGGGATTTTTATCTTTAATAAGTTATTTATTTTTAGGAAGCAATATTTGATTAGGGTCTAGACCACCTTTAAGTTATAAATACTCTTTTAGGTGTCTTACATTATTTAACTTTTGATATTTTATTAAATTAAAGAGATTATTTGAGTTTTTGAATCCCAAGGATTCTGTTTTGGTTCTTATTTGAATCGTAAGAATTCATGGTTCTTGTTTGTTGGTTTGTTCTACATCAATTGGTTTTCATAGCTTGTTTTTGCTTTTCAAGTACCCACAAAACCAACGTCATCCCATCCCTGATCCCCAACCAAAGCTTTTTTTTTTTTTTTGTAAAAAGGAGGGGGCAAGCCCTAGCCTAACTAGCTATAAAACGGGGAAAAGAAACTCTTACAAGGTCATTCAACAATAGGCTGCCACACCCTGAAGGTGGATGCTAAAAAACATGAATGCCAACAGTAAAGGAATGAGATAAATTTGCCAAATAGTCAACCACTCGACTTCCCTCCCCAAGGCCACACGAAATACGCGTATGCCAGTGCCTGGTTCTCATTTGTTTGATAGCTTCTATCATTGACGCACAAGGATGAGATTCCCCACATCTATGAAGCACCAATTCAACAGCACAACGGGAATCAGATTCTACCTAGAGATGTCTGAAGCCTCTGTCCCAAGCTAGTTTGAGGGCAGTGTAAATCCCCCAAAGCTCCGTCATCAACACATTGCCGGAGCCCACATTCTTAGCAAAACCAAGCAACCAAGCTCCTGTGTCATCACGAAACACACCACCACAGCCCACTAAGCGCCCACCCTACCTGTCCACGTTGGCTTTTATACAACCCAGTTCTGGAAAGGTCCATCCTACCAATACTTGGTGATAGGTGTTACCTTGCAACCGATGTAGAACATTCTCCAACCAAAGCTTTTAGCGCGCCCTTCATCTATCCAAGTTGATTGCCTTCCTTTTCTTGTTTATCTGAATTTTCACATTATTATTTGCTTATTAGACAAACAAAAAAGGAAACACCAAAAAAATATTATCGTTAACTTCTTTGTTACTTTTATAATTTTTTTGCACCCTACCATCACATGGTTATTCATTTTAAAATTTTGATTTTCACTTGTCAGCATCCAATTTTGATTGGGTTAACAAAATAAAAGTGAAAATAAAAATAAATAAATACATTTGTTTCTATTCTCATTTTTGAAAGAAAAATTGGAAAAATTAAAAGAAAAAAACCTTTAGAAAAAATGAAAGTGATAAAAGGCACAAATTGGAGACAAACCCACAATCTCACCCAAAAACATAATTCATGATATAAATACCTAAGTAAAAAGGTGGCTATGAAGAACAACATACATTAGCAGAAAGAGGCATATCTAAAAGGGGGAGCATATGGGGAAGAAGCAAAGAGGGCACAAGAGTCACATTTCAAGAAGATCAACGATGATTAGGGTAATCATTTGAATCCTCATGTTACTTAATTGATATTTTTTTATATTAAATTTTGTAAATCTGCTGCTTGTGGAATCCTTGTTTTAAGTTTGAAATCTAAATATCTGTATCATAATGGCAGTAAGTTTATCTTCACATTCATTTGATTCTATGGCCAAAATCTGGCTTTAAGTAAGGAGTTCTTACAAAGACCTTTTGTAGGCTCCCCAAACCACAACCTAAATTTTTAATGTTTGAACCTACATCTAAGTATGAAGTTTTTGTTTAGTTTTGATGTCAGATGAAGGCTATGACATAAGAGGAAGGAGGTGATTCATTATCCTTCATTTTTCGACCCTAAATCAAAAGCATCAGGCTCTCTTTTATTTTACTTTTATTTTTATTGTTATTTTTCTTTTTCCATTTTAGTTTTATTTTCTTCTTTTAGATTTGTCTTGGTCTTTTTTTTTTTGTTTTCTTTCAATATTATCTTCTTGTTACTTTTTCATTTGATTTGTCTTCTTCTTTTTTATTATTTTTAATTATTTATCTTGTCTTAATTATTATTTTATTTTATTATTTATTTGACCATCCATTTACTTATTTACTTTTTACTTTCTTTTTACTATTATTTTCTACTTTTAATTTTTTATGTGTTCTCTATATTCTTTTTTGACATTATCTCTTCATAGTTATTTGATTATTTGTATTATTTATTTATTGATTTTTTAATTTTTCTTTTTATATTATCTTAATTTTTTAATTTTGTTTTATTTATTTATTTAATCTTTTTTCTTTGTTTTCTTATTTTTCTTTTAATTTGTTGAATAAATTAATCTTTTCATTAATTAAAATTAACCAATCCACAATTATTTTTTAAAGAATTATGTTCCCTAACTTTTCTTGTTGTTAATTAATCATAGGGTTTTAAAATTCATTCCTCACTCAAGAAGACGTTGGTTTACAAATTCAAATCCTTGCTCTCTAAGGGTCAAGTATATATATATTGGTTTATTTTGGTGTGGGTGAAAACTCTAGGTTTTTTCACACCACAAAAATGAGTTTTAGTTAAACTTTCAACTTAGAATTATTGTGAGGCCTTCTAAATCCGAAACCATTCCTTTATATGGATTAAATCTTATATTGTTTGAAGATATCTTCCAACTTGATAGAGAACCTGCAAATTTAGTTAGTATTTGTATCAATCCTTATTTTATTCCTTCTTTTAATGTATTTTGTTTCTTTCACATGCATTTTATTTATGATATTATTCTTACTTCAGATGTGATGTGATTGTTAACTATTGTTGAGACTAAAATAGAGTATGTTAAAGAGGGCTATAAAACCAAAATGATTGTAATAAAGCTAGATGTTGACAAGTAATTACTTTTGTATTATGTATATATTGATTCATGTCAGTTTGTTATAGATTTATATTTTAATGCTCAAATGTTGTTTGATTTATTTAGCATGTTTATACATTTCTTTGTTTAACCAGCATTAAGATTGAATGTTTCCTCTTTGGAAGCTATGTTGATGAGTTAACTTCATTCATTACTTCGGGGTGATATGTGCCAACCTATATTGGTTGTTCAATTTGCCAAAATCATGACTTTTAATGTTTAATTCGATATCTCTTTGCTCATGCATGCAATTCAAATGTTATTTTGTAGTTTTTCATTCATTTGTGTTTGATGTTTGAAATATGAAATATGAAATACGTTTGTGAATAAGCAAGACTGTGCTCCAGAATGTTATGTATGCAACTATAATATTTTTTAACCATGATATCCCTGAAGTTACTAAGTTCAAGAAGAAGTAAGCCACTTATTTCTTCAAGTTTAGAGTTAGCAATGATTAAATAGTAGTGTATGGAAATTTTAAATTGATATTCATTTTATTTACTAGGCTGATGAATTCTTGTATTGGCCATATTTATATGTAGGTTACCTCAACCAAATGATGATATTTCCCAAACTTTATCCCATTTGTCTGATATCTCCATATATTTCATGGAAGATGATTATTTTAGAGTTACTCCTAGAAAAATGATTTAGCAGTTAAAGGATTGTAAAGATATTTGAATATTCTTTTAATTATTTCAATTAACCTTTATGATAAGTCTGATATGGTTAATGATTATGAAATTTTAACTAATATGTTTTTTCTCTAATTTAGGATGGGTTTTGCATCATTTTAGCTACTATTAAACACATTATCAAGGGTGTCGATTGGTGGTACACTGCTTGCAAGTGCAATAAGGCAATTACCCTTGATTATGAGATGTATTATTGCAATGGGTGCTATTGTCATGTGGTTAATGTAGTTCCACAATAATATCTTTCTTGTTTTATTAACAAATTTTTATTTGTTTTTTGGAAAAAAAAATTACTGCTCAAATCATTTACGATTGATTATTTCTATTTTCTTGCTTGTTTAGTTATAGGATCAAACTAAGGGCTATATATGACATTGACAATACAACATTTGTTGTCTTTGATCGAGAAGCCTGTTTTTTGCTAAAACAATATGCTCTGAGATGATTGCTCTGAGATGATTGAGCAGCTTCAAAAGGTAACACATTGTCCTCATGTTACAGATTTGTATATATATATATATATACATATATATATATATATGTATATACATATATATATATACATATATATATATATATGTACATATATGTATATATATACCAAGTATAAATTTTAATATACTTACATCACTCAATAATTTTTTGTAAAATGTGAATTTAACCAATCCAACCATTGAAGTGAAAGTTCTCATAAGATATATCAACCTCATACACACACACATATATATATATAGGGTGAGAATCCACTTACACCAAGTATAAGTCTTGACACACTTACATCACTCAATAATTTTTTGTAGAATATAAATTTAATCAATCTAACCATTGAAGTGAAAGTTCTCATAAGATAGATCAACATCATAAAATTTCTTATAATTAAAAAATTATTTGATACTTTATCGCATTACTTTATTTTAACATATAATATGGTTTTAAAATATAAGTAAATTGTCTACTATTAGATTAGATAACTATATATGTTCGATTTATTTAAAATTTGGTATGTATGATCATTAAGATAATAGCATATGATTCAACGGTTGGATTGGTTAAATTCACATTGTATAAAAAATTATTGAGTGATGTAAGTACATCAAGACTTACACTTGGTATAAGTGGATCCTCACTCATATATATATATATATATATATATGTATGTATATAAATAAGAGTAGACAAGAGCTAAATTACCTACTTGATTTTGATAATTGGATTAAAAAGACCTTTTTATTTAAGGTTGAGGTTAAGTCTATCTCATCTACTCAATTTGAACCTTCAATCTGAGTGAAAAGATTGTGCTTTGATGCTTCTGTTATAAAATAATAAAATTTTAATTCAGTTCAAAATTATAATTTTAAAATCTTAATGTTTTAATTATCTTAAACATAAAAATTAAGATTCTTGTCAATTTCAATTTTATTAGGAATAAAATTAAAATTAAAATTCTAAACTATAATTTTAATTTTGTTATCTTTTTTTTTGGTTTCTCAGGATATCTCTTACAGGCAACTACGATGACTAATCCCTCAGGTATTGAGATTTATTTAAGGGGTGGGCCTCCTTCAACAGATATTTTTCTATACACATGGGTCAAGAATTAAACTCTTAACCACATACTTAAATAACTTAAATATCTACTACTTGTATCACACCATATTAGTATTTTGTCATCTAAATGAACTCTTAAAAAAATTGTCATATTTCAATTTCAGAATATACAACAAGTATTAATGATGATTTAATATAGATGACTTACCAATTAAAAAATTATTGATAGTACTCAGAACTCAAACCCGTCAACGTTACGTTATTGATTATTCCTATTACGGTTGGTCTGTTGTCCCAGTGTCCCGTGTCTATTTCTATGACCAGCAATTAAGATACACAATCAGGTACAGAAAGTTTCTGCTTTGAAAAAGAAAAGAAGATTAACCAAAATTAGCAAATAAATAAAATCAGATTCCCAAAATAACATTGGCAATCGGTTGTCCTTTTTGAGAGGAAATGCTGGCCAACTATTTAGCGGGAAAATGTGTGGAAGTAAATAGAAAATCCCCATTTGTGTGTCAATCCTACTCACCTATTAGCTTGCTTTCCTCCCTTTCTTCTCTCTCCCTTCCATCACATTCCCTTGAGGGTTTTCCTAGAAACTTCATCACAGGGAATGTTTGTTTCATTCATCCAATAGATCAGGACATGGGTGTGGATTTTTGGGTATGCATGTGATGTTTGATAACTTTTTTCTTTTCAGATTCTTGTGTGGTATTGAGGTGTTGGCTTCAATCAAATACATGGCCAAATTGTGACTCAACGTTCTCTCTATCACCCTCTTTTTTTTTTTTTTCTTTTGGTTCAGGGTTTAAGTTTTTGTTAGATTATTATACAAGTGAATTGTCATCAACTTCTTCTTTGTTTATGGATTCTATTTACATGTGCACCATCCTAACGGAAAAATTGCAAATAATGGAAAACAAGTCTTCGAAAACCATGATATCAGCAGCTGAAAACGGCACGTAGGAATTTAATGCAAAATGAACGTTATAAGGCTTGGTACTAAAACCAGTTGCTTTTCCAAACATTGAAGCATTTCCTTAAGGCCTTGTGTTTTCAAACATATGAATTATAGCCTCAGGATGAGCTAGCTTCTTGTGTACTTTGTAATTCTAATTGTTTGTTTTTGACTGACTTCGAATTTGAACTGTGACAGGAAAAGAACAAGATGATAAGAAGCTTGTTTCTTATTTCATTGTTGATCCATGCAACGGTGGCCCAGAAACCTGCACGTCCAAATCTCCCTACTCCTGCTCCTGTCCCTGCCCAGAAATGGTCAACATTAAGCGGTTGGTAATCATAGGATTGTGTTTCTCTCTAAAGTCTAAACTTCTTTTTTCCTCTGGCAATGTTCTTCACTTCTTTGTAATGATTCTTTTATCACTTGCAGGCAATGAGCCACTTGTAATAGCCCGTGGAGGGTTCACGGGCCTCTTCCCAGAAGGCAGCGCTGATGCAATTGCCATATCAAAGGACATAAGCATTTTCTTGTGCAATCTTCAGTTGACAAAAGATGCTGGTGCCTTTTGTGTGACGGGAATTAAACTTGACAATGCAACAAATATAGCATTGTTCGATCCTAAAGAGAAAACCTACAATATTAACGGGCAGGATGTGCAAGGACACTTTTCCGTGGATTACACTGGTGCTCAGATTGACCAAAATGTGTCAAGTGAGTCATGAATCAATCTATATTTTCTTGACTGCATGTGACCTGTAGGAAACCTTGCCATAAAAGAACATTAACAGCCCATGGTTATGAGCTGCTTTGGTCTCTGGTGGCCAATGGTAATTGCTACTTGCATATTAATCATGGATTCATGGTATTTGGGTTCTGTTCCCTTAACTATAGGGTCGTCTTTACTTGCTTGGAATTGAAGATTTGGGATCAATAGTTTAATATCAAAATCAAACCAAATGGTCGTATTTTCATGACCAAAATAAGAATAATAATAACTTGTTTATTAAAGCAATTATATTTTGGTTGTGTATAACCAAATAAAGGAATATAGAATGAAGAAGTAATCCATTCTGAGCGACAGAAGAAAAGAAGAATGATGTAGGGGTTATTGATGAATGTAAATAGACTCTTCCGCGCATTATTCATGCTTCATAACAGTCTTACAGCCGATGAACTGCAAAATTCAGAATTAGTCAGGCTTAAAAGCACCATACATAAACGCATGGTGTTATGGGAAATAGGATGGATAGGATTGACAGTGTTTTTACCATAAACAAACTAATTTGTAGATTTGGAAGTTAAGATTTGCTATTTGCTATGTTACAGTGAATCAGGCCATATTTTCTCGACCCAGTTTTTACGATGGCATTTCCCCAGTACTTAATGTTGATGCTATACTAGGAGATAAATCTCCACCAAGGTTCTGGTTGAATGTTCAGGTTCTCTCTCTCTCTCTCTCTCTCATTGTATGAATGATAGGATCCATAGTAGATGTTTGCTGTGAAAATTGAAAATCCTTAAGCACCATGGGGTCATTCTTCTTCTAACAGTTTTGTTATGTGGTAATTGAGCGTTCTGTTGCAGTATGAAGCATTCTACACCCAACACGGAGTAAAGTTGGTAGATAATGTTCTAGAAATATTGAGAACTTATCAAATAGACTTTGTTTCATCTCCAGAGGTTGGTTTCTTGAGGAGCATCAATGGAAAAGTGAACAAGGCAACTAAGGTCATCTTTCAGCTTCTTAACGCTAATGATGTTGAACCAACAACCAGGCAGCCATACAGCACCATTGTGAAAGATCTTGCGACAATCAAGTCATTTGCATCTGGCATAATGGTCCCAAAAGAATACATATGGCCAGTTAAACCAGACAAATATCTGGGGCTTCCCACAACACTTGTAGCTGATGCCCACAAACTAGGACTAGAAGTATATGCTTCTGGTTTTGCTAATGATTTCTTTTCAAGTTATAGTTATAACTATGATCCTACAGCTGAGTACCTACAATTTATAGAGAAAGGGGATTCTGTTGATGGTGTTGTTACTGATTTTGCTCCAACTGCATCAAATGCCATTGGTGAGATGACAATCTTCAACCTTCAGCTTATTAACATTTTCTAAATAGCAAAATCCCCTTACCCAATATTTTCTCACAAATTTATTGTTTTTCCAGCATGCTTTGCACACAACAATACCCAGCCGAAAAAAGGTATACTATTACTCTTGAAATGTTATCAATCACAGAACCATAGATAAGACGTGAAAAACAGATCACTAACGAAGCCATAACATCATACATTTTTGCTTTTGCAGGACAAGCTTTGATCATAAGCAACAATGGAGCAAGTGGTATTTATCCGGGCTCCACTGATCTTGCATATCAGCAAGCAATTGATGATGGGGCTGACATTATAGATTGCTCAGTTCAAATGACAAAAGATGGAATTGCCTTCTGCTCAAATACCGCAGACTTAATGGGAGATACCACCGCAATGACTAAATTCATGTCTCGAACTTCCAATGTTCCAGAACTTCAACCAAAAAGTGGAATTTTCTCCTTTGACCTCACATGGAGCGAGATTCAGACCTTAAAACGTAATGCTTCTACAGAACTTCAGAAATTCACATACAGATCTAACCTTTAAGATCTGAACAATGAACTTATGGTATAAATTTTTTGTTTCAGCTCAAATTGTTAGCCCTCAAGGCAACGACTTTCAAAGAAACCCAGCAAACAAGAACAGTGGTAAATTTGTTACCCTCCCTGAATTTTTGGAGTTGGCAAAGGCAAAGGCAGTTACTGGCATTTTGGTCAACATAAAGGTGAGCAGCATCCCCAACTCCCTATAATGCTTCACTTTAAAAAAATTCTACTACTTCTAAATCTCTTTGTTTGCCTCACAGAATGCTGCCTACCTTGCATCAAAGAAGGGTCTTGACATTGTAGGTGCTATCAGCACAGCCTTGAGCAATGCCACCTTTGACAAGCAAGCCACACAACAAGTTCTGATCCAATCCGATGACAGTTCAGTGCTATCCAAGTTTAAGGATATCCCATCATACAAAAGGGTGTTGTTAGTTGAAGAGAAAATAGGCGATGCACCAAGGCAGACTGTGGAGGAAATTAAGAAGTATGCAGAGGCAGTGAATCTTCCAAAAACCTCCGTTGTTAAAGCATCAGGTTCCTTGTTAACAGGGATGACAAATATTGTTAAAGAGCTGAAAGATGCAAACCTCACAGTATTCGTCCATACTCTCAGAAATGAGTACATGTCCCTGGCATTTGACTATTGGTCAGATCCTAATGTGGAGATTGCTACTTACGTCCAAACTGCTAAGGTTGATGGAATCGTGACCGATTTTCCAGCCACTGCTAGTAGATATATGAGTAAGTAATTCCAATCTCTTTAGCTTTCTTAGTTGGTCCAAGCTACTATAATTTCACTCATACTGTATGTGTCATAGAAGATCTTTTACCAATCAAAAGCTCATGTGATTGGTTGCCTTTCTCTAATTTGCAGGAAGCCCGTGTAGCGATCTCAACCATGTGCCTGCCATCTTACCAGCTCAGCCTGGTGAACTACTGAATACGGTTCCACCTGAATTACTGCCACCAGCAGAAGCACCACTTCCACCTCTTGAGGTTGCAAACGTTGTTGACCCACCTCTTCCTGCAGTGATTAATGTGAATAAAGCTGAGCCTGCTGCTGCACCTGCATCACCTCCTTCAGGTGCCTTGGCAAATGCTGCCAACCCTGGTCTCTCCCTAGTGGCAATCCTAGTGTTTGCTATGCTTTTTGCTGGTCATTAATTTAACTAATTAACTTGGTATGGACCTGGAGCTCTTCAATTTTCTTCCAGCCTCTTGCGTGATATCTCCCTTTGTACTTTGTACTATAGAATGCATCTGACATGAGTTCACACGAGTATTTTTTATATTGTATTTGCTAGATTATTAGATATTTCTGCATATACGAGTTAAATAAATAGATTTAATTTTAATCCACTATTAGTGTAAAATCATTAAAAGAGTTTAATTATCACAACAATTACTTAAAAAATCTAACAAAAATTACGTTGACAATTGATCAAATTTAAACTCTAAACAAATTAAAATCTTTCTCTTGCAAACAGAATCAAAAGGGTAGCATCATTTATCTCAAATAAAAAAAAATACAAAAAAGAAATGGTCTATTAGGGCCTAGGCTCTTCGCCACTTGCCAGAAGCGTTTCTAGCCAAATCACTTTATAAAAGATATGGTCTATTAGGGCCTACGCTCTTTGCCACTTGCCAGAAGCGTTTCTAGCCAAATCACTTTATAAAAGATATGGTCTATTAGGCTTGATATATACTTAAAGCTTTTAAGTTCACTTTATTTTTGGGTGAAAAACAGGGCAAAAGACCAAAACTACACGACAACAAACTTATCAAAAACAATCCCACTGCTCTATCCTCTCTCCAACAGAATCCAGCTGTTCATAAAAGAAAATCAATGCCCCCAAGACTACTTGCATGAGCTTATTTAGCCAAAACATCAGCAACCCTATTACCCTATCTATAAATGTGCAGGATTTGAACATGCCAAGCCTGATTTATCAGAAAACGAAGAGCACTATCCATAGAATATAAAGGATGATGACAATCAAAACAAACCCTCACCAAATGAATGGCACGCTGTAAATCAGATTCCAACATGATATGTCGCACTCCAAACTCCACAAGCAAGAGATATAACATGCCACATCCCCACATTTCCGCTTGAGTTATGGAGCAAAAACCCAGAGTACAAGTAAAACCAGCTATAAAATCACCAGCAGCATTTCAAAGGGCACCACCAAAAGCACCTTGACAGTTGTTTCCGGAAACAGACCCATCTATATTCACGTTAAACCAGCCCCGAGGTAAAAGGGAATTAGCTAATGGATCCAATCACTTTAATCCATTGACAGCATAATACTTTTTTATACTACATCCAATCCAATCGAATCATGTGTTGTCACATCATTAAAAAAGTTTAACTTTTTAAATAATTGTTATCATAGTCAACTATACATAATTGGATAATAGCATAAAAAAAAATCTCACAACAGTGCATCAAAACTTAACTCTTCTTGAAATTTATATGAAAAATCTTGTTAGGATAGAATTAATACGCACATCAGTAATTGTCAAACAACGCTGTGTAATGCTTCAAATTCGTAAAACAATTCATCCTCTCCAGCCTGCCAATTCACATATAGGGAAACAACACGACAGTTTTGTACATTATAATTCAGTAAGGATAATTCCCGATGTCAAAACAGCACGCTCACTGCATTGCGACATATAAGATACATGAAAAGATTTAAAAACATGAGTTTAGAAAGCAGATCAATAAGATAGGCTGGTGAAGATTCTATGTTATTTTTGACAAGCAGTGGTGAAAAATTCACATCTTTCTATTTAGGTAACATTACAAATATCTCAATTGAAAAATCTCAGTATAAACATCAGCCTAATCTCGCCTCTCTACGTAGCACCTGGAAGATAGAAATCCAAAAAAGAAACAATCAGTTAAGAATAAATATGTGCACAAGTATGTGAATATAGGCTTTCTTAATTCCTGTCATCTAATTCTCCACCCTTTATTTTGAGAGGGCGGGGGGAATTAGACTCAAAGATCAATGGCACAAAATCAGACGATACCAAGTCACTTTTATAAAACAAGCTCTTCTATATGGCGTAATGGACAATGTCGTCCATACGTTAGAATACAATTACCCCTTTCTTCCCCGGTACCAAAGTCAACTAATAAAGGAGTAGGAAGTGTCAGTTAGCTTCAAACTACACGAACTTTCTAAAAGTAAGAAAGTTGATAACTCATCAGTATTTCAAAAATTATTTGATTAAATCAGAAGGTATATTAGAAGTAAATGGAGCTTACAGCACAATATTTGATGCACTGATTAAGATGTAAAAGAACATGAGTAGAAGTAGGCATAACAACGATTAATCATTTAGCAATTCTAAAGATGGAAAAAAAATGTATCCACACAACCCTGACCAAGAATGGCAGAAACTGTGTACTGAACAGAGCAGTTCAGATGGATAATTAAAAAATTGGAATCTTAATTACTTGGAATATGCAATAATAGAACATTTTGCAAAGCATTCTTTAGACCGGAAATATGTTTAAGAAATCATGAAATCTCAAGTACACAAGCACAGATTACATAATGTATATGAGAATAACAAATACAGAAGCTATATGTTGCGAGGACAGAGCAAAAGTTAAAATCAATGACATTTTACCTCTTCAGCAAATTTTATCAAAATCGTTGTCCGAGGTCGTTGTTGACCTTCCATGGGCACAAAGTGAGCTGTTACAACAGCTGGAAACCCAGCACCATCTAAAACACCCTTTTTTTATGAAACAAAACAAAACCACTGATTGGAACCTCCTCTAGCAATCAGATAACTAGTTGATAATAACAGAGCAAAGCAACGCACATACCCGCACTATTCCAGCAACAAATGCTCCGCAATTAAACGTTCCCATGTCCTTGGGAATAGAAATGAATCTATAAACCAGAAATCATCCATAAGCTCACTATTCATTGATATACAAAAATCCAGTACGTGTAACAGTCAAATAAAATGCTGAGACTGAAACATTTTTACCTGTTTACTAGGAGCTCCTTTTCACTGATCATGTATTCATCTTCATGTTCAGTTCCTTTCTCCAGTGAGTCAGCTACCTAATATAATGACAAAAATAGCAACTAAGGGAGCTGCTGAATAGTAAAGATAGTGGCCAACTTTACCTATTCCAAGGAAAAATAAGCATATAGTGCAACAAGAACTGAATATAAATTATCCAAGAACTTCTGCTTTGCATTGTCTCCACCAACATAAATTAAATGCTTTATTGTCACATATAACACTATAATGCTCCATTTGCTTCAAGTTACAGCTCTTACATCATTGATTATAATTTATAACTAGATGGTTTATGTGTAACTGTGGAATAATTCTCACAGTTAATGCATTCTGTAGTTGTGTTTCTGGTCTCTAAAACCAGATCCTTGAAGTGAACCAAACAACATATTAAATCTCAAAAGACACAAAGAAAACCAGTAACAGAATACACAATGGCAAAAATATACAGGTTGATCAAGAACCAATATTGTATGAATTTATTGATGATTCGTTGTATAAACATGATGATTATCTCAAACGAAAGTTACGAAACCCAACCCAGTACACCCTGCACCACCAAATCCATAGCCAGTTCAATAGACAACCAGGAATAGTGGAATATAAAGCCTCACTTATTTAGTTGTTCAACATCTACATGGCCGTTGACTCAGCACTGATATGCTAAACAATTCTCCTTGTCATACCAAGGACCACATCAAGGTTCTACATAGTTATAAGAAATGAGTAGTGTTACACAGCCAGAAAAAATTAGCCAGAATTTTGACAAAGTTCAGTTAGATTCCAGGGTGGTTGTTGGATAAGATAAAGTGGTAGGGACCACTCATCCATCTAAGAGTCAATAAGCATGCCAACTCATTTTGTCAAAAATTCTGACAAAAAACCTCTAGCTATCTAGTATTTTCCTAAAAAAATATAGTGAACACCCAAGCAAGCTAGCTATAGCCAACAATCACAACGTCCTAAAATGAACAAATCAAAATTCAAAACAGCATTTGCATAAAATAGCCAATCTTATCAGTAATCAGTTCATACTATCCTGCATGTTTCACAGCTAAGATAATGTTGTTTTCAGATTATAAAGTATATATTTCTTTTTTGAGGTAGGTAGAACTTCATGGTGCTTTTTTGCCAGTCTAAAAGAGGAAGAGCCAAAACCCATGCCTCCAACAAGGATATTTCATGCCATTGAGTAACACAAGATATAACTCATGAAGAAAATAAACATAAGGGAGAAGAGGGAGAATAAAGGACGTCACCTTTCCAAATAATACCTTCCACACTGTACTGTGTACAAAAGAAAGAATACCCAATAATCGTGTCTCCCTTCTGTTTCCCTGTGGTTTCAGAATAATATTGCTATATCAGTCATGCTAACCTCATGCAAAAATACAGAGATATTCCAGCAGGCTGAGCTCCATGGCCAAACTCAAATCACTCAAGTGTCAATTTTTACATATAGAAAGTTAGAAACAGTGAGCTTATAGACCCGATGCATTTGAAACCCCACTGTTAAATCACAATATCAAGTTGTAGACAGTGCAGTATTGACAAAATTTTGGCCGTGAATGGATTCTCTCACTTTAGAGAGAGAATGCTAAGGAGCCTAAAGGGTTTACAAGTCTGATGTTAGAAAAGAGACATAATATAGGAAAGGTACTTCTATCAGTCTATAGGTTCACAAAAGTATTATAAATTATAATATTGATGCCTGGATGGCCCAAAATTTGATTAGACGTTATCGTACCACTGATTTTGTCAGTAACAAATTGTTATTACCAGATAATCATAATCAACTAGCATATAAGGTGTAGAAATGGTTAGGAAACTATCCCAGACATCATATGGGATGAACTGAACCCAAGTTTTCTCTTTTTTTTTCCTTGTTTCTTCAATTTTATAAAAGAGCTGAACCCATGTGTTAGGTCATATGGAACTTGGTGAGCTGCTGCAAAGTTAATCTCAAATGGAAGAATCTAATATTAACAAACATTAAAAGACAACATATTTTCAATATTCATTTATATTTACCCTTTTTTTTCTTTGAAAAACCAAATCTACCAGAAATCATGATAGAAAAAGATTTATTACATGTCCAAGACTGCAACCAAAAGCTCATAAATCCAAATGTAATAGAGATTATATGTGGATAGTTTCATTGTGGGCGTATCATGCATGACAATAGAACTGGTTACACCATTAGACATTATATATCCTTCAAAGAAAGGGAACAGCTGAGAAACCCAATATATTAACCCACTATCTCAGTGTCTCCTACTGTCAGGCTCCAGGATTGCCTGATTTTATTTCCTTGATATATGAATGTTTATGGTTATAAACTTATAATCACATACAAATACCTAAACGAGCCTTTACAAGGATTTCTGACAGAAATCATACCTTATCTCTGTGGCAAAGCAACTCAAGAACTCGCGCCCCAACAGCATATCCAGCATCCTCCAGTCTGGTGGGTTTACATTGTTAAACATCAAAACAAGATATAAAAATTTTTATTAAAAGAAAGTACAAATAACAATAATAAAACATCAGCAAAATGGTGTTTTCAAGCCTATTCAACCGTATGGTTCATACAATCTACAATTTTCATGTCTTCAAGAGTCATAAATAAGTTACAATTATTTTCCTTCCTTAGTAATGGGAAAAATATAAAAATAAAATAAAATAAAATAAAATTGATATTATTGTTCATCTTCATTGACTCCACCCAACCAAACGCATGAAAAATGTAACAAAAGAGAAACAATCACCTTCGTTCGAGCTCACCAATATTGTCAACCTGTGTCTGGTTGTACTGAACAAGCTCTGAGAACAAGAACGCAAATCCACTCAAACTAACCTGCACCAACATCAAATCTACACTCCATTAATCATTAGAAACATAAAACATTCACGATCCGAGTTTCAAAGATGCGCTGAACTCAGAAAAGTGAGATCTCAGAAAAAAAAAAAAAAGAGGACTTTCCAAAAGCTATTACCCATTACGAGATAAAAAAATAAAAAATAAAAAAAACGAGATCCTACAGAACGTAACGCGATTTTGGAAGCAAAGTAAAATCATTGAAAAAAAAAATGTTATTGTGGTTGTTTTAATTTACCTCTTGCTTGCCCTTGTTGAGGGGCTTGTCGAGGACGTTACTATATTGCTTGATCTTCCCGACTCCGATCATCGTCTTTCCTGCAATCTCTTCTTTCTTCTGCTTCGCTTTCACTCTGCGATGACTCAGTTGTGCGGTGGTGCTGTTTCGGATCCAGACATAGGACCCGCCACGGCTCCTTCTCAAATATAACTGGACTCTCTGTTGGACGGGTGCCCGCCCCACATCCAACCCGATGTGCTGGATGCGTTGGGCATAAATTATGTTGGGTTGGGTTTTGAGTACTTTTAGACTCAATTCATTGTCCAACCCATTTATTGAAGCAGTAAGTTTGAGTTGGGTTTAGTAAAAAATTTCTTTTAACCCGAACCAACTTGATCCGCTCATGCGTGAGTTGGATTGAGTTTTGTCTCATTCAAGCCAGTGACACTATAATCATTCATTAATTATAATCAACACAATTACACAATTGTAAAAATAAAAATAAGTGTAAACTAATAATGAAATAATAAATTAAAAAGAACCAAAAGTTTAACCAATTGGTAAACATTTAAAAGAATCAATTATTATGATCCACAACTTCTATTAGAGATATAATTAGTTAGATATTGGTTAAAATTAATAGTTAGTTTGTTACTAGTTTGTTAGCCTATATAAAGGCATGATGTAGTCATTTTGCATAACTTCACTCATTTTAATCAATATCATTTTTCAATTTTCTCTCAATCCTCTATTCCTTTCTCTTTTGAACCATGTTTCTTAACATGATATCAGAGCAACCATGGTATCCACCATGAACATTTTTCATTTTCCGATGCATAGAGTTCTCAGAACTCTAAATTTCTCTCTCTCAAATCTTCTTTAGCATTCTCTCTCTACTTCGTATTTTGCATTTTCTATTAAGGTTTTCTCTGCATCAATGTCTTCGAATTCCATCTTCTATCTCTACTTCCTCTTTTCTCTCTGCAATGCTTATGGCTGAATCACTTACGGTTAAGGTTTCGTAGATTTCGACGACGTCATCCCCGTCATCATCACTTCCGATGTTGAACCCTAATATTCGCTGCAAAGACATCGATGGTTGTTCTTCTGCTCAGTTGATGCTTCAGAACCACAACAACTTCAATCACAGTGTTGCACCGGTTCGATTCATGTTCTACCGTGCTGGTTCCTGGGTAGATTTCTAGAGTGAAGTGCTTGATTCTTTGTTCTTTGGTTTTGTGGAGGGGAAGCCATCAATGGAGATCGCAATTCGAGGTGCAAATTACGGGTTTGATTTTCTAAGCATGGTGTGCCGTGCAGGTCTTGGTTGTGCATCCTTTCTCCTTCAAACAGAGATCCTTATGGATCGAATCCTGGTCTACATGTTGATGGTGGTTTTCTATGGATTTCACGCTTGTTACCTCATATTTGTCGTACGGATGTTGTCTGGATCTCGTCCTTTGTGGCTGGAAATGAGGTTTTCCGGCGTTGTTCTGGCTTGCTGGATCTTTTGATGGTTATCACATTTCATGGAGATTGATTTAGTTTTTTTTTGTTTGATTAGCCTACGTTGATTTTGTTTTAAGCTTCTGTCCTTGGTGGTTAAGCCTTAATGTGAGCTTCTACCATGGATGGTTAAGCATTAAAATCATGTGTTGCTTCTGTCTTGAGTAGTTAAGCTTTCAACATAGCTTCTGCTCTTGATGGTTAAGCTTGGTAGCTTCTGCCTTTATGGTGGTTAAGCATTTCTTTTTGGTTTTAGATTCTGCCTTTGTTAGGTGGTTAAGCATGTTTACTTCTGTTAAGTGGTTCAATTTTGAGTTGTAGCTTCTACTTAATGGTTAAGCCTTTGCCCTATGGCTTTGATGATTATAGCTTCTGTCTTATATGGTGGTTAAGCTTTATTCATATCCTTTTCAGCCGATGTATTTCTGACATTTGTCATTGTATTTCCCTTTGATTTGATAGGGATTTGTCTTGCTCATCTTAAGCTGGAAGTGTTGTGAACACCTTCCAGCTTGCAGGGGGCTATCAGAGATATAATTAGTTAGATATTGGTTAAGATTAATAGTTAGTTTGTTACTAGTTTGTTAGCCTATATAAAGACATGATGTAGTCATTTTGCATAACTTCACTCATTTTAATCAATATCATTTTTTAATTTTCTCTCAATCCTCTCTTCTTTTCTCTTCTGAACCATGTTTCTTAACAACTTCATCTCTATGACACATCTTAAACACAAAAATAATGAAGCATTAGCAAGCATTAATAATTAAATTACTAGTATTGACTAAACAAATTGAGCAAATTCTATATAGTACACTACATGCTTCAATCTTTTCAATTTCATCAATTTGAGCTCGTGGATCAATGTGTTTATTAAGAGTTTTGAACTAGTTCTAAACACAAATTAATGTCTCAATAATGATGGGTTGCAAAGAACTATGAAAAGGGTCAAGAACTCGTCCTCCATTACTAAATGCAGAATCAAATGAAACTGTGAAAATATGAATTGTTAAGATATCTATAGCAATGCATGAAGAACTTAATACTTTGTTGTCTTCCTTTTCTACTAGTTCAAAATATCAAAATCTTCATATTCATCCTCAACTTCATCCTCCATGTACCTCTTAAACTCATTCCTTGCACCTCATGCTGTTTTTTTTTCCCACTTTCAATCAAAATTCAGATAACCAACTTCTATCATCATCTTAGAGGAAGGAACATTTGATGACATATAACTAGAATCACTAGCATCAGAAGGAAGATGATGCATGATTTGATAATGTTCACACAATATCATTATAACACTTTTCACATTCACCAATATTTTCTTACTCAATTCAAAATCATACATCCTATCAAAGCAAAAATCAACATAATTCATTTTATACCTTGGATCAAGAACAACTGCCATAAATAATAAGTAATTTAGAGGACCATCCATATCATCCCAATATTTATCTAACTTGGACTTCATGGAAAGAGTCATTGAAGTAAACAAGTGAAACACAAGAAGAGGGGTTGAATTGTGTTTCTTAACCTTTTGTAAATCTTTTCCTTAATTAGCAAATTAATCAAGACAATGGTAGAAACAATAATACACAATGGACGAATAAAAACTTCTCAGTCCAAATGGACGATAAAAAGGTTTTGTATGATTTCTCTTTGAACGCAGTTAAAAAGTTCTAAGTTTTAACCAAAAAAACCTTTGTTAAGAAAACAATGGCAATCCCTAGATGTTAGTGAATAAATAAGACACACGAGGAAGGAAGATAAGCTTATACCAGATGTTTATCCTGGTTCATTCTCATAAACCGAGAGCTACGTCCAGTCCCTTCAACCAGAATGATTTAATACTAATCTTTTACACAGATTACAAGTATTATCCACATTTTCAGGTACACAAGTATTCTCAACCTCTTCAGGTTCTAACACTCAAGTATTCTTTTATACCCAATCTCTTCAGGCTTAAACAACTAGGTTGAAAAAGAAGATGTAAAAGGTGCTTGAGTTTTTAACACACTACAAGTGAGGATAGAAAAATAAATCTCAAGACTAGAACCTTATTCAAGAGTATGAAAGTTTAGAAGAATGAGAGCTTTGATTCTTTTTTTTTTTATCACTCAATTGCTACATTCCTTTTCTTCTTCAAAGACATTTGAATTTATAGGTGAGAGCGCTTGGAGCAGTCTTCATAAGCTTCTTCATCCAACGGAAACATTTATTATCGTTTTGAGAAGCATTAAATGTATAAGCTGATATCGTGTTGAACTTCTACTGAAAAGTCACTTTGATTATCAAGAATATCCAAGAATGTGATAGCTGAGTCTTGACTTATCTGAGCGCGCAGAAAGTTCCTTATTTGCTGGTCTTTGTAGTTGTTAGCAGTGTCAGCTAAGTGGCTTAGTTGACTTCTTTTGTTGTGTACTTTGTCAGAGTTCTTCTCATCATTTAATGATGAACAATTCTTCATATTTGAATTTGAGCTATGGACGAAAGCTTTGATCTGAGCTAAGTAAGGAAACATTTTGACGATCCAATATAATATATTCGAAAAACAACTTATAATTTATTGGACGAATATTTAGTTTCCTTTAGTTTAGAAGACAAAATTTGGACGCATGTACAAATAACAATTTATTCATACCGTGTTATATGTTATAGAATTTCCAACATATCATTAAGTTGAAAAACATTAACATAACAAATTATACACGAATTACGTGAGTCTTTTACTGGTTCATTCTAATTTAAACCTTTGTTATCTTCAAAACTTTGAGGGGTTTAATTCTTTAAACAAATTTGGTTTGAAACTAATTTCTCAAAAAGTTCTTTGGTTCCAACAACCTCCCCCTTTTTGATGATGACAAAATTATTTAAATTTGACTGAATACAGATCCTTTTTCGTGAGAATATAAACTCCCCCTAAGAACATGCATAGAAAAGAATTGGACGCAAAGTCTATATTACTATAAAAGGATTTAAGTATTGAAAACGTAATTTAAACAATTATAATATCTTTAAAGAATGGGAAAATGCTGATTTTAGAACAAAGTGTGCACATCCTTAACAAAACGCAAATTCAACTAACATAATAAGGAAAATGTTGAAACAATACGTATCAGAGCACAACAAATATTAGAGCAAGAATATAAGCAAAGTTTAGATCAACTTAGGGCAATAAATAACATAGCAAGAACTTTTATTTAGATAGAAGAGAGTATCAGAGCAGTAAAATTGTATCATAGCAATAAAGTTGTTGAAGTAATGGCATAATAAACAAAGTTTAGATCAACATAAAAGTTGTTCAGATTTGCTCATCTTATTGAATCATAGAAATAAACAGTTTGAATCAAATGAATCAATCAAATTTCTCATTTCTCCTCCTTTGTCATCAGACAAAAAGGAAAGAAAAAAAAACATCATTGTCAAAAAAAAATTTATAAGGGAAAATTTTTTTCTAAGAAGATGGAGGAGGAGGAGGCGCTTGTTGAAAGAGTGATTTGAGGAGGTCTTCAACTCTCTTAAAAAATTATCCATCTGAGTGGTAACATAAGCTTGAATTTCTGGGGGCACTTGAAGTTGTGTGTCAACAGGGGGAAGGCTCTCAGCAGAGGTCTCCAAATCAACTTCCATAAGTGTTAACTCAGTTGTGGGTGCAGGAGGAGCAACCGAGATTGGAGCAATATCAGAGACAACGGGTGCTGGATCTTCTGCTGCCATAGGCATTTCAGCTGAGTCTACTTCATCTTTAGACCATGGTAAGGCCAAATTCCAAAGGATTAGATCTCTTTGACATTCGAATAATTGATCCCAAGGATATGGTCTACCTAGGTTATCAGAAGGAGACCCTGAGACATAGCTTGGAGAAAAAAAGATTGTGGGCACAGACGTCTTTAATGGTAAGCCAAGAATATCGTCCACCATGTAAATTGGACGAAATCATTTGAAACTTTGACCTGACACAGTAACAATATCTTCCTTCTCTTCATTGCTTAGTCCCGAAGATGAAGCATGTTGTCCACAATCCCAAATATGCTTCTCCCAGAAAGTCTTTGCATCATTTTCGTCAGCTTCTCCATTCTTTGAGACTTGTCATAAGAATTCCAAGTCTACCTCAGGTGATTTTTGAATCCCAAAAAGAGGTTTGAAGTATAAGGGCTTAGGCAAGGTCGATTGGCTTCTATACTTCTTCAAATCCTTATTCTTGTTCAAATTCACCATTGGCAGTCTTGGACAAATTCTATCAGGCTGAATCTTGATAGCAATGGCAGGAGTGATACGTATGGATGGGGGTACGTATTGCAGATTCTTCAACAGATGACTCCCTTTGATGACACTAACAAAAATCGTGTCATAGGGACTTGCAAAGTGATCCATTTCTTCCAAGGTTACTGGTCTGAAGGAGAGTTAGCTTGGAAAGATATGGACCCTTGTAGCGATGTCATCACAGCATCTGGATCTTCTTGCAGTGAGAGAGAGAGAGAAGAGTCATTTGATTCCCAACGGGGAATTATATGGGGGGTAACTCCCACAGAGAAAGGTTTTAGGCTTGGTAGGGCTAAGGTTAATTGTTGTGATGGTGATAGTGAGGGTGAGGGAGGTTTGTATGGTATGATTTGTGTTTGCGAGGGTTTAGAGTTTAATGGAGAGGGAGGTATTGGAGAGTTTGGTGAAGAAAATGAAGGTTCGGGTTGAGAAGAAGGTGAAGGTGGTGAAGGAATGGGTACCTCAGGAATGGACGCAAGTTTGGTACTTGGTTTTCTCTTGATGGGTAACTTCGTCCTTGTTCCCTTGGGAATTGTCACTTCGGACGCAACATTCATCCTTTTTGCGATGGGTTAGTCATCGTCCATTATTAGTCTTCTCTTTGGAAAAGCATGAGTGGGCAGTAACCTCTGCTTTGGACTCTCAGCACTAGCAGTAGGCTTTAATGGACTCTCATCCACTTTTCGCTCAAGAAAGTCTTGGTTGCTCTGAAGCTTCATCCTCATCAGATTGCTTCGTCCAAACACTTGCTGCAATTGGATCTGTCCAAAGATCTTCTTCCTCTCCTCTAAATCTTTAGTCTCAAGGGGACTAAAGATACCTTGATCCTTGAAGATCTTGGTTAGGAGGACACCATAGGAGATGGTGGTCTTCTTCCCTTTCCCTTGAACACTTCTCTTGAAGTTTTTGAACAGCAGGAAGGGGAGATTGATCTGTTGACAGAGCATCAGATGACACAAACAGAAGGTATGAACAGTAGAAATAGAGTCTTTGGACCCTACCTTATGAAGTATAGCCTTGTTCAGCAGCTGATGTAGTACCATTGCTTTATCATGCATCTTTGATGCAGTTATTTTCCCAGTGGATGAATCCTTCAGTAAGGTGTCAAGAACAACATACATTCCCTCAAAAGCTTTATCCTAGTTAGTGGTGATGGTGGCTCTTTCTAACCAACACTGTGTAGCATTGGAGATGGTTACTTCTGAGACAATAACTTGTTTCCCCAGCACTTCTCCTCTGACTTCATTTGCAGACACAGAGGCATTTTTCTAGAACATCTTTACCAGTTCCGAATGAACTTCCACTGGTTATCTGAAGTAATTATCCTAGCTAGCACCTTGAAGACTGTCCTTGATGTCAATTCCACATTCTGCTAGAGCAGAGGCTTGAAACAAATACTCTACAGATACCTAAGCTTTTTCAACATTGAGAGTCTTTCCTTCGACCATTTCTTAGAGTTTTGTGAAAAGGATTTAGAGATTTTGAGAAGAAGGGATTTGTTGAAGGTTTTTTTTTTCAGCAAAGGGTTTTTCAAGTACTTGGTAGTGTAAAAATTTGATCTTGAAAAGAAATGAAATATTTATAAGAGAGCAAAGCTTATACTGAAAGGTTTCTAGAAAGAGAAAGTGAATCATTTTTCAAATAACACAATAAATGTGTATTAAAAGTAACTGTCACGTCCGCAGTAAAAAGTAACTTCTGTAACTTTTCGTAAACTGACTCAGCGTGGGAAATTTGAAAAGATTCAAATGAGACAAAAAGAATGCAAATTAAATGCACATGATATATATTTACTTATCAGAAAATTCACTACATACTTTAACAAGCACAAACCATATTGGATGCAGATTATCAATGGACGCATAGATATTAATTCTTTACAAAATGCATACTTAAGTGCTTTCTAATAAAATTGAATCTTTCTTCAGAGAGGGGTTTTGTAAAAATATCAGCCATTTGATGATTTGTATCCACAAATTGAATATCAAACACACATTTTTGGATATAATCTCTTATAAAGTGATGTTTAATTTCAATGTGTTTCGCTCTTAAATGTAAAATGAGATTTTTTGATAAGTTAATTGCAGCAGTATTATCACAGAGTAAAGGAATCTTACTTTCAAAGATGTTGTAATCTTCTAATTGATGTTTGATCAAAAGAAGTTGAGAGCAGCAACTAGACGCAGAAATATATTCAGCTTCAGTCGTTGAAAGAGCAATTGTGCTTTGTCTTTTGCTGGACCATGATACTAGATTTCCTCCAATGAAGTGACATCCTTCACTGGTACTTTTTCTTTCAATTCTATCTCCAGCATAGTCAGCATCACAAAAACTAACTAATCTGTACTCATTAGATTTCTTAAATAGCAAACCCAGATTAGTAGTTCCTTTCAAGTATCTGAATATTCTTTTAACAACAATTGGATGTGACTCTCTAGGATCAGATTGAAAACGTGCACAGAGACACACTAAATATTATATCTGGTCTGGACGCACTGAGATATAAGAGTGACCCAATCATACCTCTGTATACCTTTTCGTCCACCTTTTGATCTTTATCGTCCAATCTTAGTGTGGACAATGGATGCATTGGTGTGCTCATAGTTTTGCAATCGTTCAGTTTGAACTTCTTCAGGAGTTCATTTGTGTATTTAGTCTGATGAATATAGATTCCGTCTAATGTTTGCTTTACTTGCAAACCCAGAAAGAATTTTAATTCTCCTATTAAGCTCATTTCAAATTCCTTCTACATCAATTTGGAAAACTCCTTACAAAGAGATTCATCAGTAGCTCCAAAAATAATATCATCTACATAAATTTGAACTATAATAAAATGTGAGTTTTTGTCTTTACGAAAAAGAGTAGTATCAACCTTTCTTCTAGAAAATCATTTTTCCATTAAAAAAGTGCTTAATCTTTCATACTATGTTCGAGGAGCTTGTTTTAGTCCATACAGAGCCTTTTTCAGTTTGAAGACATGCTCTGGGTGGTTTTGATCTTTGAAACCAGGTGGTTGTTTAACAAAAACTTCTTCATTGATTATACCATTTAGAAAAGCACTCTTTACATCCATTTGATAAAGCCTCATTCTATGATGAGCGGCAAATGAAAGTAAGATGCGTACGACTTCTAATCTAGCTACAAGAGCAAAGGTTTCAGTAAAATCAATACCTTCTTGTTGCGAGTAACTTTGGGCAACTAACCTTGCTTTGTTTCTTATAACTTTGCCATCTTCGTCCAATTTGTTTCTGTATACCCATTTTGTGCCGATGATAGTCTTGTCTTTGGGCTTTTGAACCAGCGTCCAAACGTCGTTTCTTGTAAATTGATTTAACTCTTCTTGCATAGCTAATATCCACCCTTCGTCCAACAGAGCTTCTTCAATTTTCTTTCGTTCCATTTCTAAGATGAAAGCTACATCTGAGTATTCTCTGAAGGTAGATCTTGTACGCACTTTATCTTCTGGATGATATGTCTTGAAGTGTCAATTTCTTTGAACTTCATTTCTTGTTTTGTTTTCTTCTCTTCTTTCATAGTCTAATGGTTCTTTGTTTGTTGACGATGTTCCTTCTTCTTTGTCATTAAGGTTTAATTATGCAAAAGACTCATCTAGCTCTGATAAATTTTTATCAGACTTTTTGTCATTAAATTTTTCATGGATAGATTCTTCAACCGTCAAAGAAAGAGAGTTATACACTCTATATGTTTTTAAAGTTTCAGAATATCCTAAGAAAATACTACAGTCAACTTTAACATCAAATTTTCCTAAAGAATCCTTGGTATTTAAAATAAAGCATTGACATACAAAAGAGTGAAAATAAGAAATGTTGAGTTTTCGTCATTTCCATAATTCATAAGGAGTCTTATTTAATAAGGGTCTAATATATATTATGTTATGAATATAACATGCAGTGTTAAAAGCTTCAGCCCAGAAGTGTTGGGAGGTTGAGTTGTCATTAAACATTATTCTAGCCATCTCTTTGAGAGATCTATTTTTTCTTTCTACCATATCATTTTGCTGTGGTGTTCTTGGGGTAGAAAAGTTATGAAGGATACCACTTTCTTCATAGAACAATTGAAAGCTCTCATTCTCAAATTCTCCTTCATGATCACTTTGGATCGAGTTGATACATATGTCTTTTTCATTATGAATTCTTTTACAGAATATAGAAAAGACTTTAAAAGACTCATCCTTGTGCATTAGGAACATAACCCAAGTCCATCTAGTATAGTCATCTACTATGACTAGTCCATATTTATTCTCATTTAAAGAGGCAGTTCTCGTTGGACCAAATAGATCAAGATGTAACAGTTCTAGTGGTCTAGAGGTAGAAACAACATTTTTGGACTCAAAAGAGTTTTTGATTTGTTTCCCCTTTTGACATGTTTCTCATAGAACATCCATTTGTACCCAAGTTTTGGTAATCCTCTCACGAAGTTATGCTTATTTAGCTTTGAGATTAACCTCAAGCTTGCATGACCAAGCTTCTTGTGCCATATCCATTGTTCTCCTTTTATGGATACTAGACATGATACATTATGATATGAGAGATCTTCTAAATCAATCTTGTAAAGATTGTTTTGCCTTTTAGCAGTGAAGAGTATGGATCCGTCAGAGTTTTTAACTGTACATTCTCCTTGGCTGAATGAAACATTGGATCCACTATTACATAATTGACTTATACTAAGCAGATTATGTTTCAACCCTTCAACCAAAAGTACATTATCAATAGAGGGAAAATGATGCTTACCAATCTTACCTATTCAAACTATTTTACCCTTCTGGCTTCCACCAAAGGTGACGAAGCCGCCAGCTTTAAGTTTGAGGTCTTGGAACATAGACTTTTCTCTCGTCATGTGCCATGAGCAACCACTGTCCAGGTACCATAACATGTGTCTTTTTCTTGTTGCTAAGCACATCTGCAAGAGGAATTATCATGTCCTTAGGTACCCATATCTTTTTGGGTCTTTTCTGGTTAGTTTTTGGAGATTCATAATGTCTTGATCTTTTATTGTAAAAATATTTTGAAGTGAAATGATTATCCATTTTATGAAGATTTCCAATGGATTTTGATTTCACAAGAGTAGGCATTTTTTGGGAAAAAAATTTTCTCTGTGTTTTGGTACCCCAATCCAGATTTATCACGAGGGTCTCTGGAGTATTTGAGTAGAGTGTTTAGCTTTTTGGTACTGTCCACAAACTTACTGAGATCCTCAGTTAATTCCTTTATCTCAGATTGACGTTTATTAACTTCATCAGACATATTGGACTTAGAGGATGTTTTCAAAAGAATGTTTTCAGTTTTTAGTTTTTCACAAAAGATTTCAAGCTCTTATTTTTCTGAAAACACTTTTTCATAATCCTTAAATAATTTTGAAAATTTTATTTTGAGAGATTTGTGTTCAATAGCTAAGATAGATGAGTTGTTTAACAGTTCAACAAAAGTTCTTGAAGATTGAGGTCAGAGTTTGTTACCTCATCTTCTTCCTTTTTAGAAGATGTGCTTGCCATGAAGCATAAGTTGGCTTCTTCTTTTGCTTCATCTTCATTATCAATAGATGAGAGGTCAAGATCTTCCCATGTGGCTATTAATCATCTTTTCTTCTTTGAAAAGAATCTCTTTTTCTCTTTCTCCTTGTCTAGAGAAGGGCATTCAACTTTAATGTGTCCAGGCTTCTTGCACTCATAGCATATGATTGGACTCTTGTCTTTTGTCTCAGTCTTGTCCTTTGGTGGTTTTCGTCCAAAGTGTTTTCTCCGTATGCCTCATTTCTTTTTCCACATTACTTGTATCTTTCTGGAGATGAAGGATAGCTCGTCGTTGTCTGAGGCATCTTCTCCAGATGACTTAATCTCATCTAAAGAGTCTTCATCCTTAAGTGCTTTTGACGCACTTCCATTGTGAGCTTTAAGGGTAATTGATTTCCCTTTTCTTGAGCTTTCCTCTTCTTAGAGTTCAAGCTCGTGAACTTTAAGGGAACCTAGGAGTTCCTCCATGGTAAGAGAAGCTAAGTTTTTTTACTTCTTGTATGGCAGTAACCTTAGGCCTCCACTGTCTGGAAAGACTTCTAAGAATTTTTCTGATATGATCTTGATTATCGTATGTCTTTCCCAGATATCTCAAGCTATTGATTATTGTTTGGAATCGTCCAAACATTTGATGAATATTTTCATGCTCTCTCATTTTGAAGAGCTCATACTGATGAACCAGCATGCTTATCTTTGATTCCTTGACCTGAGAGGAACTTTCATGTGCTAAAGCCAGAGTATCCCATATCTCTTTAGCTGTTTCACAGCTATGAACTTTGTCATGTTCTGATCTGGTGATGGCACACATAAGGTAGTGTTTGGCTTTCGAGTTTAACTAGTGCCTGATTCGTTGTCCTTCCGTCCATTGTGGTCTAGGAAGTTCCTGTCCCTCTGCGTTGGTGGGAATTTGATAGCCATTTTGAACTATGTCCCAAATGTCCATATTTTGTGCATCAAAAAATGCAATCATCATCTTTTTCCAGTAATCATAGTCATTTCCATTGAATAGAGGTGGTCTGTTCACAGCTTGTCCTTCGTTCTCCATTTAAGGTTGTACTAGATTTTTTCCTCTGCACTGTTAGATGCTCAACCCAAGAGGCTGAGCTCTGATACTAAGTGAAGTAAACAAGTGAAACACAAGAAGGGGGGTTGAATTGTGTTTCTTAACATTTTGTAAATCTTTTCCTTAATTAACAAATTAATCAAGACAATGGTAGAAACAATAATACACAATGGACGAATAAAAACTTCTCAGTCTAATTGGACGATAAAAAGGTTTTGTAAGATTTCTCTTTGAACATAGTTAAAAAGTTCTAAGTTTTAACCAAAAAAACCTTTGTTAAGAAAACAATGGCAATCCCCAAATGTTAGTGAATAAATAAGACACACGAGGAGGGAAGAGAAGCTTACACCAGATGTTTATCCTGATTCACTCTCACAAACCGAGAGTTACGTCTAGTCCCTTCAACCAGAATGATTTAATACTAATCTTTTACACAGATTACAAGTATTATCCACCTCTTCAGGTACACAAGTATTCTCAACCTCTTCAGGTTCTAACACTCAAGTATTCTTTTATACCCAACTTCTTCGGGCTTAAACAACTAGATTGAAAAAGAAGATGTAAAAGGTGCTTGAGTTTTTAACTCACTACAGGTGATGATAGAAAAATAAATCTCAAGACTAGAACCCTATACAAGAGTATGAAAGTTTAGAAGAATGCGAGCTTTGATTCTTTTTTTTTATCACGCAATTACTGCATTCCTTTTCTTCTTCGAAGACATTTGAATTTATAGGTGAGAGCACTTGGAGTAGTCTTCATAAGCTTCTTCGTCCAACGAAAACATTTATTATCGTTCTGAGCAGCATTAAATGCATGAGCTGATATCGTGTTGAACTTCTTCTGAAAAGTCACTTTGATTATCAGGAATATCCAAGAATATGATAGCTGAGTCCTGACTTATCTGAGTGCGCAGAAAGTTCCTTATTTGCTGGTCTTTGTAGTTGTTAGCAGTGTCGGCTAAGCAGCTCAGTTGATTTCTTTTGTTGTATACTTTGTCAGAGTTCTTCTCAGCATTTAATGACGAACAGTTCTTCATATTTGAATTTGAGTTACGGACGAAAGCTTTGATATGAGCTAAGTAATGAAAATTTGGACGATCCAATATAATATATTCAAAAAACAACTTATAGTTTATTGGACGAATACTTAGTTTCCTTTAGTTTAGAAGACAAAATTTGGATGCACGTACAAATAACAATTTATTCACACCGTGTTGTATGTTATAGAATTTCTAATATATCTTTAAGTTGAAAAACATTAACAGAACAAATTATACACGAATTACGTGAGTCTTTTACTGGTTCATTCTAATTTAAACCTTTGTTATCTTCAAAACTTTGAGGGGTTTAATTCTTTAAACAACTTTGGTTTCGAAACTAATTTCTCAAAAATTTCTTTGGTTCCAACAGTCATGTCCTTCAATATAGGCTAGCCTTCCAATCCACTTCTTCAAAAAAAAGAGAGGATGTTGTTAATGTGATTTATGGGGGGATAAACTCCAACGTCAACTGTCACGAACCTGAGCTCCAGAAGGGCACACTGAGATGAGGGTAGCTGCAAAAGGTACTTTGATGCTCAAGTCAGTGAAAAGTAGCTAGTGTCTAAGGTTTAATGATTGTACCTAAAGGGTTTATACCCCTTTCTATATACTTAAGGTGGTATGAGTGGGTGAAGATTGACCTTTGACTGATCTCTCACTTATCTTGGCACACTTCTTGAAACCGATTTAGGGATCTCATCTCGGCTTATTTTGTAAGAGCAGTGATAAGAATCCTTATCTGTTGGTCAAGTCTAAGTCGGTAAATCTCCTAGAAGTGGGGTTATAGGCATAACCCGAGCCCAATTATAATAGTACAAAACATTGCCCCTAAGTCAGTACTTGATGAGCTGATGAGAGAATTAAATGTTGAGTATTGGTCGTCTGGTGGTGACTTAAAAATTGAGATTAAGACCTACACTTAGCCATTTATCATGTGGACCTTGAATTATGTGAGAGTTATTGTAAGAATTAAATTTGTGAATATAACATTAAGAGCATGTTTGAGAAATATTAATTCTTTCCCAAAACAACTTTTTTTTAATAAAAAGCTGTGTTTTATCTAAAATCTATCTTGTTTGTTTAAAGTGTATAAAATTAATTATAAGTTAAGATTATTTTTTTATAACTAAAAACAACTTTTTTTAAAAAAATTGTTATTTTAAACTTTTAATTATTTGATTTCAGATTATTTCAAAAGTTTTAAGAGATAAATACCTATTTACCTTCAATCAAATAACTTTTTCAATCATTTCATACATCTTTTGATAATTTAATACATAAAAACGATTTTTTATACAATCCAAACAAAACTCCTTATCATAAAATCAATTATGAATTAACATATCCAAACATAAATTATTTTTCTCATAATCAATTTTCTTGAAAATTGATTATAAACATAATCGATTTTTCACATAATTTTTTTTCACAGCTAATCCAAACATGCACTAACAAATTTAATTATAATGCTAAAAATGGAGGAGCGTATGGGTGTAAGTAACAACAAGTCAAAGACCTCATTCACCACAATTAACTTTGGCCATTCAACTACAATTTTTTTTTACCAAACTTTCTTTGCCTTGTTTCTCTCACTTCTCTCTCTGTTTATCTCTCTTATTGTTTTCATCTTCAAAGTAACAACTCAGTGGGTGCTTTCTTCACCATGCAATGCAGTCAAAAGCAGGCTAAAATGTGAAAACTAGGAAATAGAAATAACAACAACTACCAAGTGCCAAATCCCATCCCACCACCACTTTCTCAGTCTCTATTTCATCCTTGCATTTGTTGTCTCTTTTTTCTTTTTCTTTCTCAAATATCAAATCAAGGACTTAAATTAAAGACCATCACATTATCCCTCTTTTCATAGACCATCCATATATAATCTACTTCTTGAAATTTGGCACACAATCACCAAAACCAAAAAATACCTACAATAGACTACGATTGTGACAGAGAGATAAGGAGCCAAAACGTGCGAGGAGTCAAACCTTGGAACCGTGATTGGTTCAAACGATTCTGACAGCTTAGAGCTAGTTTTTCGATTCTTGACTGATTTTCTCACCCACTAATTTTATGATTGAATCGGATTTGAAATGTTTTTAGTTAAATCGATTCAACTATCTAATCCGGTCTAGTTTTCAAATCATTATTAAAGAGCATGCTCTTCATTTTTCTATCAAATTCGACGTAGAAAAATTTGCTTAGATCAATCTTGAGAAGAAAATTAAGCAAACCCAATAACTCCTTATGGAATTACAAATAACAAAATATTCCTTGTAAACTAATATAACTAATAAGATTAACGACACAAAAGTTACTTCTATAATTAAAATTCTCCCATTTTTTCTCTCATAACCATACAAATCTTCTAAAAAAAATCCCCCTTAGTTCGAGATGCATCTAAACATATGCATATCGAGCAAACACAATGAGTGGGTCTAAGGCCTTAGGGTGGCACACATCATTATGTGTGTTTGAGATGCATGTGAACATAGAGAGATTTTTGTATAAACTTTGTGTACACAAGTTGTGTAGATTAAGTCCATCAACATTTGACACACCATCATTTTTTATATTCAATAATTGTATAAATTTTTATGCCACATAATTAATTTATATTTAAAGTAAGACATTTATTAACGAGTGCCCTTAGGTACGGTTAAGGAATTAAAATAGAAAGTATTAAATGTAAAAATAAAACATTTAATATCTTGAAAATGCAAAAAGTATTTAGTACTTTTTTTTATTAAATAATTGAAAGAATTTATTAAGGGTATTAAATGCTCCTTAAATAATGCCCTTAAGGCAGTGTTGTCAAAACTGGACTAGGTCGGACGGTCAGATCCATATGACCGTAAATCAGACACGTAGACGGTTATGATTTAGTCATATAACTAAATTCATAATCAGACCACTTCGGATCAATTAAAACCAGTCAAAATATAGTTAAACCTTTCGGTTCATCTGACTAAACTAAATAACTATTTTATTTTATTTTTTATATAAAAAACTCAATATTTTTCACATTTCATAAATATTTTTATATATTTTATATTATTATATGTTGATTATTTTTATAACAACACCTGATTCGATTAATCAATTTATATAATTGAATCTGTTAAACATAAGCTTGAAGTCTTGCCGGTTCAGTATCTAGTCCAATTTTAACAATATTATCTTAAGACATTGGTTAATAATACTCTTAAAATAACAATATGTTAATTATTTATTGACTTATTTTAGGCAATTTGTGTAAACTTAGGACTTATTCTATATAATTTATGTACACTAATTCTACCCAAGTATTTCTGGTCAACATATGCATCCCCAGGCCGAGCTAAAAAAACAAAACCCTCTAGTAAATGAGACTATAAAACCGAGGAAAACATCTAATCAAATTTATACTGTTACTTTCCCCGTTAATATTATCCTTGTTGGTTATTACTTATTATTCTTCTTTTAGTAAAAACCAAAAAAGGAATCTTTCAGCAGCAATTATTGTTTTTTGTTTTTTTTTTATAAATGCTTGGAGTGTTTTTCATTAACTATTAAAAAATTTCAGTTTTCGTTCCAAAAAGAAAAAAAGTTTTCTGTTTTTGAGTTTCACCAGCAGTCGTTTTGTGTTTTTGTACTTTTTTATGGTGAACCTGAAAAGTGATTCCAAAAAGCGACGTCCCACGTTAACACATTGAAGCCAAACCTCAAAACCCTCCTCCTGAACGAAGCACACATCTGATTCTGTTCCACTTCAATTTCGCCTTCCCTTTCTTGCCGAAAAGAAACTCCCTTCTCCAATGGAAGACGATGACGAGTTCGGAGATTTATACACAGACGTTCTCCAACCCTTCGCTACCTCATCAATATCATCCTCTGCCCCTCACCCCCACCACTCCTCCCCTGCGCCCCCACCCTCCATCGATCTCAACCTCCACCACCACACCCATGCCCTACGGATCCTCCACGAACCTTCCCACCCTAATTCCCCTGCACCCAACCACTCCACCGATCATCAAACCATCCCTCCCGACCGCCGCGAATCTACCCCCGCCCCCGCGCCCGATTCTCCGCCGCTCGTGATCGGCGGCGGCGATGCCGAGAAAGAAGAGGAGTCAGCTGAAGCAGAATTGGCAGATAGGGCTTTGCCGGATTTGAACCGTGTTAATAAGGAACGTGCTGTTGACGACGATGATGGTGGTGGTGGAAGCCAGGTTGTGGTGAAAGATGTTGATTTGACGGAGAAAGATGTGAAATTTGATATTGAGGATGATGATGTGGGTTCGGAGCCGATTATTCCTGGGCTGGATGCCGCCGGCGGCGGCGATGGCGGTGTGTTGGATGCGTCTACGGGTGCCGGAGCTCCTCGAAGGGTCGAGGAGAGCGGTGATAGAGGTGAGGGCGATGATTGGGATAGTGACAGTGATGATGATTTGCAGATAGTGTTGAATGACAACAATCACATGGCCATGGAAAGAGGTGGGGTGGTGGGTGGTGATGATGATGATGATGATGATGATGAGGACGAAGATGGAGGGCTGGTTATTGTGGCTGATGGTGACCCAATTCAGGCTGTGGAGGAGCAAGAGTGGGGTGAGAATACAACCCAACCTGCTGATAGTGAGAGGAAGGATGTGGGTGAGTTGGCCAAAGGTGGTGGTGGTGGTGGTGTGACAGTGGCGCCGAAAATTGGGTATAGCAATCATGGGTATCATCCGTTTCATTCGCAGTTTAAGGTCAGTGTCTTGTGTTGCTTGAAAGGCAATTACTTGTATTTGGGTTTGGGGGCTTTGTGGTTTCCCCCCTCCTTTTATAGTACGAAGAATTGAAGTGTACATGTTTTGCTTTGTAATTGTACACTTTGATATAGTAGTTCGTTTGTTGGTGAAATGAAAATTTTGATGATTTAAATTAGCTGTCGTTATGTTTCTTTTGTACACTTTTGTTTTGGAAAGGTGAAAAAGGCTAAATGGCTGTCACAAATAGCAACCAATCTAACATTGATAATGATGATGTGGTAACGGAAATCTGGGCTGCAACTTGTTGAAATTTATATCAATTCGCAGTAAAATGTGAATGCTTGCAGTTGGTCTACATGATCATCTTTTACTGGGGAAAAGATTTTCTAGTGTCTTATGTCATTGAAATTTTTTAGTGGGGCTTACACATATGGAAAGCATTTAAACTTATTCTTTCTAAATTTTTGAATAGTTAGTGCGTGCACTTTCTCCTTGGTTTCTTGGTATATTAGCTGAGGCTTGGGTTCAAGGACCAAACGAGAATAGTCAAATATTTGTTGTCATAGAGAAGATATATCATGCAGTGAAAATGTTATGTGTGGTGTGGGTGATATTTTGTTTGGTATCTATGCCTGGTACTTGACTGCCTTTTTTTTTGTTGTTGTGAACAAGAAGTTAATAAAGGGCAACTAGGGGATGTAGCAAGAGGTGGTATCTACTAATGCTGAGCCCAAAAAAGAAAATAATTGAATTACATAGTCATAAAATCATGGTTATTTCCAAGTGATTCTTCAATGGCATCATGAATGTGTAAATGCAATTATTGACTGTTTCCTGCTCTTTGTTAATCACATGCCTCTGCATTTGGTGAGTCTTGAGACTTAAACTTTACTTTTCCATCCACCCTTGTTCTTAAGTTTCCTTTTGGAGGGAGGAGGGGTAGGTGTACGGGGCTGTTGGTAGACCCAAGGTTTGTTGGTGCAGGTTACTCTACTAAATCTAAACCAATTTGAAAATTTTTAATTATGGGTTTCTTTCATTAATATAATCAACTTACCAAATGAATGCTCCTTCTTAGAGTTGTATGGAGCAGTTTTACCGTATTAATATTATTTTATGGTACATCCATTATTTTTTTCTTTGTGGGGAATCAAAACTGCTTGATATCAACCCTGTATCTGTTGTCATTTGAGAAAAGCTACAGAAATTGAATATGGGACTTCTACAAAAATGTCTGATTATGAAGAATAAGTTGAGAGGGGAAGCTGTAGTTTGAGCTACTTGTAAGTTTTACATCTAATTTATGACCACAAACATAGTGAAAAAGGATAAAAAAGAAGAAGAAAATGCCACCTTCAGTTATTGATGCCACTTAAACAATTGTGTTGAATGCTTAAGTTTGAAGACATAAACTGATGTGTAAAGATGCCTCATATCTTATACTCAAATAAGTTCTTTCCCCATACCTCTGGAGCTCTTCTCCCTGCTTTCTGAGCAGCAGCTGCTCCTCCTTTTTGAATATATATATTCTTGAGGTACTTTTTTATGCGAAGCAGTTGGTTATAACTTTGTTGTTGTGCATATACATGATAATAGCATTAATAATCATTTATGATATGTATGTTGTTCACTCTATTTTGTACTAAGACACAGATAATCAGATAATTTTGGATTCTGTTTTAAGCTGAATGGCTAGGCAATAGACAACTGTTTAAATCAATGGATACCAACTTGATTTTTTGTTGAATCCCTGCAGTTTTCCTCTCCTGTGATGAGTTTTACATCTGTCAAGTATATCTTGATTATGAAATTACTTCTTCTTGCCTTCTTTACAGGGGTTGTGCCTCATTGGTAACCTTTTAATATATTTGAACAAAAAAAAAGGTTTAATTCCACTAAATGGTATATTCCCTCTTCAATTGGGCTCATTGTTTAACTTGGCTACCTACTATTGTGGTGGGGCCTCGTTAACAATTGTACTGTTGTATGCATTTCTGTGCATCTCGAACCAAAAATGACTTGTGTTCATCTAGTCTTTGTATATCAGTAATCAGATCACGTAATTTTGGTTGAATGCTGTATTTTCGGTAATAAAAAAGTTTAGGGGGAGGGGAGGCTACCCCATTTCAAGGCCAAGGCATGCCACAAGCATGAACGAGGGCTTACAGTGGTACTTAGAAATCACCTACCAAAGGGGATTGCTAGCAACGGGAATTGAACCTAGAGCGAAGTGCTTCTATCCTTATCAGCGGGAATGCTGTATTTTCTTCTCTGCATATTTTCTAAGATTAATTTTGATCTTAAAGCTAAGATTTTATTGAAGAGAATAATCTAGCTGTATTTTTCTCTTGATACAGTTGAATCTTTCATTTGCTATAGATTCATGGTAGTTGTTTCCTGGGTTTGCATATAAATATATGATGAGTTGTGGCTTATCAAAATGGAAAAGATCTAATGATTTGTTTTTTATTGTTATATAGTATGTCAGGCCTGGTGCAGCACCTGTGCCTGGAGCTACTACTTCTGCTCCAGGAGGACCTCCTGGTCAGATTCGTCCACTTGCTAACATGGCTGGTCGTGGCAGAGGGGACTGGAGACCAGCTGGAATAAAAGGGGCTTCTGCTATGCAAAAAGGTTTTCATGCAGGTCCTGGATTAGCTGGTTGGGGAAACAGTGCAGCAGGGCGGGGTTTTGGTGGTGGATTGGAATTCACGCTTCCTTCTCACAAGTAATTTTTAATGGACTAAATTTTATTTTGCCTTTAGCTGTATTAAGACACTAGATTTGAAGTGACTGTTATCAATTGCTTAATTTGGAAGGCATTTTTTGAGTGGTTGAGTAGCACTGCAAGTTAGGGGAGAAGTGTTAGAATCCTAAACACATGATTAATGAGTGGAAGGAGGCTAGCCCCAGTATGTCTG
Source organism: Styphnolobium japonicum (assembly GCA_023212625.1). NCBI lineage: Eukaryota > Viridiplantae > Streptophyta > Magnoliopsida > Fabales > Fabaceae > Styphnolobium > Styphnolobium japonicum. The sequence goes on from JALBWW010000003.1 coordinate 22,864,994, forward strand.
TTTTTTCTTTTGCTATTGGATCTCTACGAACATGTCTGACTTTTAGGTAATTTTGATTTAAAAGTATAAAATGCAAATATGTTGAGTCAATGAGCTTTACGATCATCTATAATATTGTGTAAAAAATGTTGTTAGGCCACTGTTTGCGTCAAGGTCATTATTTACTTTTCTTGGAATGTTATTGTTTAACTTGTATTTGTTTTGTTTCATGGTATATCTCCTTGATGGTATATGAATAGAACTGCTCACTCTTACACTTCATTAATGTAGCAGTGTGCTTTCTTTTGGATGAACATTTTTCTCTGACAAATGCCTTGCTGATGAATACGATTTTATGTATACTTTTATGGAGTTTGGCATTACATGTGCCATTCTAATCTTGAGTTAAACTCTTAAACCGAAGCACATCTCTGATGCAGGATACTTTTATTTCCATTATTTTGATACTTTTTGTTGATCTATAACTAAATCTCAGTTATGTGTCATTCAGTCAGTGCTTATTTAAACCTGCCAATTAATTTTAGGACTATATTTGATGTTGATATTGAGAGTTTTGAGGAGAAACCATGGAAATATCCGGGTGCTGATGCATCGGATTTTTTCAACTTTGGTTTGAATGAGGAGAGCTGGAAAGATTATTGCAAACAGCTGGTAAAATTATTAACATACTTTCAATATTCTCCAGAAATTTAGTGTACACTGAGAAAATTCTTGTATTTGACTTTTTAGGAGCAACTACGCTTGGAGTCTACAATGCAAAGCAAGATCCGTGTTTATGAGAGTGGTCGAACAGAGCAGGTAGAGGTGCTAGTGTATTTTAAATTTAGTTCCTTGTCACTGGTCCCGAGGTTTTTTGGTGCATTGATTTTTTTTAAGTTAATCATCTAGTTGATTTCATCCAGGAGTATGATCCAGATTTGCCCCCTGAATTAGCTGCAGCAACTGGTATACATGATGTTCCTGTTGAAAATGCGAATTCTGTAAAGTCAGATGTAAGACAAAGTGACGTCATGAAAGGTTCTGGACGTGTGCGACCACCACTAGTATGTATTTGTCTAAATACTTTTTTGCATAAATATTTATTAAAAAATATTTGTGTTACCAGCTTTGTAGTAATTTCCTCTCATATCAGGGCCAGATACCTGCTTTCTGTTTGCTTCTTGGCCTGCTTGCTGCTGGTCAATATAATATAACATTTTTGTGGTAGATATTTTGCCCTTTCTTCTCTAATTCTGTCTCTGGGCTTAATATATTAATTTATTTCCTACCAGCCAACTGGGAGAGCAATACAGGTGGAAGGTGGCTATGGTGAACGTCTTCCTTCCATTGATACCCGGCCTCCTCGGATCCGTGATTCGGATGCAGTCATTGAGGTATTTGACGATTGTCATATAAAGCATATGTGGTCGTCAGATGACCCTTTTTATCCTGCATCCTGCATATTTGACGATTGTATATTACTAAGTATTTTTTTGAACAGATTGTTTTACAGGATACAGAAGATGATGATTCCTCTGCAGGAATGGGTGTCCAAGATCAACCAGAGGGTGGAGAACCCCAGAGAAAGGATTTTAGAGAAGACCATGTAGTTGGAGATGAAATTCCAAGGTTGGAGCCTGAGTATTTTGATGGTTTTCCACCGGATTATAATGGTCGAAAGAAAGACCTTGCAGGAAGAAGGCCATTTATGAATTCCAGTCCTACTAACATACCTATTAGAGATGAAAATTTGCCCCTCCCACAGGAAGAGCCAAATGACTACTCTGGTTCTAGGGGCCAAAATCCTAGGTCCTATGGTGGCAATTTTAGCTCCCCTCGTGAGGAAAGGTATGCAATATTGTATATGCCTTCAGAATAGTTGTATAATGTCAACCTGTATGCTTGTGTTTTCACCATTGTTGTACTTCGATGTTCCATCATATTCCTTTCATTGGATAGGCATCCATCCACGTGAGTGCTGGCTAAATTTTGTAATTTTGTCCCACTGTGAGCCTTTCTCTCTAAATTAAGTTTGTATACCTAATGCACCATGAACTAGAGCAGATATAAATATCACTATTAACCGGTTAATTCATGTTAAGGTTTGTTGTGACTGGTGATGGATTTTCTAAACAACAGGGACAACATGATTATTGACTGACAATAGGTTACATTGATGTTGCTTTGTATTAATTTACTATGTCATTAAACAGTTAAATTTGAGTTGTACTTTGTATATTGGGGAAGCACATTATGAACATGATGTAGATCATAATGAAACATATTCAACACATCTTTTCTTGGTGAAATGAAGGCTGAATCTAAGATAAAGATTATGCAACCACTCAGATATGTCAAACGTAGGCAAAAAAGTTTGATTTTCTTGTGTCAAAACTATATTAAAGAAAAAGCAAAGGATTGTCCCTCATGTTAGATGTTTAGATACCTTTTCTTGCATGAAGGAAGTTTTCATGTGTACATCCTTTGGTGTACTTGTTAAAATTTTGATTTATTGTGGACATATTTTTTTATTTTCTTTGCTTGTTCTGGTGGCTTTTGATGAAGGTGGTCTGAACCTAATAGGCTAGGTAATTTTCATCTTCAATTTATGAATACCATATCTGTTTTCCTATTTACAGGCGGATACAAGGAAGAGTGCGTGGTCAGTCTCCCCATATTACTCCTATTCGAGAATTGACAACTGTTGACAATAAAAAAGAAGAGTCAGTTGAAAGCATGGAAGGTAGACATAGTGCACTTTTGTCATCTCCCGTCATTAAGGATGCAAGGGAGTCCAGTGTGGAGCAGCTTGAGGACATTGGGACAGCTGATGGAAGTTCCAGATTGGAAAAGGAGGAAATTGATTTAAATACAGTAGACAAAGTAGATACCCTTGAGGATGGGGTAGCAAAGAGGCAGAAATTAACATCTCGAGTTGAGCAACCTTTGCTTGATGAAGTTGATGATTGGGAGGACTCAAAAGCTGCAAGAAGCAGTGATAACAGCAAAGCAAGATCAATAAGCAGCAGGGATAACCAGAAGCGGCGGGATGGTTTTGAGGAAGAAGTAATTCAGGATCCACGATCAGTGCGTCTGGGTAGCATCAGACAGCACCCTGATGAAAATGAGCAGGGATTTCATAGAAGAGAGCATGATGGAAAGCAAGAACCTGAAAGAAATCGCATGGTACTTAAAGGTAGAGAGGAATCATACCCTTACAAGGATCGGCATCCTCATCAATTGCACACAAATACTGATGTATTTGATAGGAAAAAAGATAGGGACAATTCTGACATGGATTGGGCACGAAGAGATGATGATCTCTATAGCAGAAGGGTCAGAAATGATGAGCCAAGAAAGAGGGTTAGGGATAAGGTTCAAGAAAATGAGAGAAGCGACAAAGATGATAGCCTTCTTTCAAGAAAACAGTTGGATAATGGTAGCTACAGGGTTCCTTATGAAAAGGATGTTGGGTCAAGAAACTCAAGACACAGGGAAAGAGATGATGGCTTGAGGATTAGGTATGAAGCTGTGGAGGATTACCATAGCAAGAGGAGGAAGGACGAGGAATATCTTCGGAGGGAGCATATTGACAAAGAAGAAATTCTGCATGGTTACAAGGAAAATGCCAGTCGGCGCAGGCGAGAAAGAGATGAAGTATTGGATCCACGGAAGAGAGATAACCTTGATGATCAAAATGCCACCAGGAAAAAAGATGAGGCCTGGCCACTGAAGGAGAGGGGTGATAGGCAGAGAGATAGGGAGGAGTGGCGTCGGGTGAAATCGTCCCATGAAGAACACCTACCCAAGCGTGAAAGAGAAGAAGGACGGAGTTCAGTAAGAAGTGGACGGGGAGCTGAAGAAAAAGCATGGGTTGGCCATGTTAGGGCTAAGGATGAACATAAGGTTTCCGAGAAAGAATACCAATCTAGAGAAGCAATGCGACACAATGACCAATTGAAGAAAAGGGATCGAATTCAGGATGAAAGTCCACATTATAAGGGGCGTGATGATGCTTATGCCCGTGGAAATCAATATAGTAGTGAGGCAAGGCGAACCAGGCAGGAAAGGTCAAGTAGTCGTAGTGATCGTGTTGCTAATGCTTTAGATAATCAAAGAGTTCATGAGAGAAAGCATAATGAGGGCTCAAGGAAAAGCAAAGAACCTGCTGTTGGTGATCTTAATAGTTTAGGCCTGTCCAAGAGAAGTCAAGAAAATCAAAGCGGTCAGATCAATGAGAAGGTATGCTTGACATTTACTTGTAAAATGTGAAACTCTATCTGGAGAGTAAAATATTCTTTTATGAAATTAAAATGTCTCCATATGTGCCTCTAGAATCATGTAGGTCTAGAATTATGGTGAGTTTGCAATTTACTGCCTGGTAATATCTGAAGTTTGGGTTCAAGGCCACATAATGTATGGCAAGGCAGGCTTGATCATGAATAACTAGTTTTTGCATTTTCATGATTCCTCTTTTCCCAACCTCAGGTCTAGGGAGGAAGGAAGAAATTAGAAGATATGCCCTTTTGAGGCATGATTTTGTCCTTTTTTCCTGTTGGGATTGTCAACTTTGAAGACTGGACTTCTGGAAAATATTTGGGGGGGTTTAAAACAAAAATGTGTGATGAGGTTTGATAAATCCAGCAAGTGTCAATAGGAATTTATAACATACTGCATTATGGGAGCCATTCTTAAGTATCTTGACAGTTTATGACAAGCTATTATCTTAAAATTATAAGGTATTCTACTTTTGTTTATCCATGATGTTTTGGATGAGAGATTATTGTTATTGTGACATTATATTTCAGTGATAAGCTTGATTGCACTGGAAATATCATCCAAGTGATTGGTGATTGAAAGAAACCTTGTTATTATGGTTATCTTGAGTGTATAAGCATGATCTGGTTATAACTGACAAGCTTAGTCACCTTTTGCGTATATTTTTTTCACCATGGGTCTGCAACCAAGGTTTTGAAAACCAGGCCGGACATTGAACCGGTGAAGGGATTGATTCATGGTTTAGTGGTTCAACCATGGTTGAGCCGTGGTTAAACTGGAATATAATTTAATAAATATTTGTTATACTGTACCAAGAAAAATACCTCCTATTATATAATTATATTTATGAATTTAATATCTAATTATTATTTTTATATTAACTTCTAATATGATTGTACACCATGAAATATCTGAGACAAGTTTGTGTTTATATTATAATGACAAATGGGCAACCTGGTGCTGTAAAGCTCCCACTATGCACAGGGTCCAAGGAAGGGCCGGACCCACTATATGGGTCTATAGTAGGCAGCTTTACCTTGCATTTGCAAGAGGCTGATTGCATGGCTTGAACTTGTGATCTCTGGTTCACATGGTGACAACTCCAACTGTTGCGCCAAGGCTCCCCTTATTATATTATAATGGCAAATATCGTTTAAAATATATTATTGATATTTAAACATATATGAACATATCTTTAATATTTTCTTATTAAAAGATAGATTCTGATATTTGCATTAAAATATAATAGTTGTGCTTATTAAAAATTGCAGCTATAGTCACATCAACTTTTGTCAAGGTCAGACTCAATCTTTCACAATCTCCAACCCAATCTTTAACTTCTGCTTCATCCAAACCCTTAAATCTCTTCATTTTCCACGGGACCTCTCAGCTTTCTCTCTATAGTCTATCTGCTTGTGCTTATGTTCTTTAGGTTGGCTTGTAAGATTCCCACCCATTTTTGCCAAACACAAACAACACTTAAAAGAGAAAGAAAGGGAAATGAGACCCAGAAGCCATCTCAGGTGCTGGTACCGCCACCATGGGTTTTTCTTGCTTGAGTCACGCCCACAAGCATAGCCATCTCATGTTTCGGATTCTTGGAGTATGCTGATGGGTTTGGCTGGAAAGTTTGTGAAAAGCTCCAATTGTGATTTTTGTTACCTCACTCATCTCAAATTTTGAACTGGTTCATCATTTTGTCAATTCTTGCTAGCTCTGTTCTTGGGTTTTCTGAAGACTCTGTTCTTGAACGGAGGGAGAAGTCGAGGGATGTCACGAGAGAGAAAGGGAGGCAACATGAACGATTCAGGGGTCGAACTGTTTAAACCATGCCTGGTTCTCATGGTCCTGGTTCAGTGCCGGTTTTTTGACCGCTTATTTTGTTCAGCGGTTTGTATGACTGGACCAAATCGGATAGGTGATCAGTTCCCAGTTCAACTGGCCGATCTGGTTTTCAGAACAATCTGCAACTGGACCCGATAAAAGAGGAGGGTCGTGTTAGGCATTCGGCAGCCAACATAAAACTTTGTTGAATCTTTATGAAATGGCTCAACCATACAATTGTGTTAATTCTAGGTTGTTACCCTAAGCAACATGCTACTTTAGGAGAAACCATTAAGAAAACCTTGCTCTAATGGATTTATTGAAAACTTGATTTTTGAGAAGAGTCCAATGGTGTCATTTGATCCATGTAGCCGACCCCACCTAATGGGATAAGGCTTGGTTTTTGTTTATTTGTCTGCAACTGGATCTGAGCCTCACTTTTAAATTTCCTTGATGATTCTTTGTATTTGACAGATGTGTTAATATTGTTAACAAGGTTCTGCTTGGGACTTTGTTCACTTGGAAAAATGAATTGTTGTTTCTTATTTCACAGGATTGTGGTTTATCATTCTTAGTAAGCCTTGGAATTCTATTTTAACTGCATTTTCCCTTATTCTTCCCCCATCCCCCATCCCCCATGAACAAAAAAGTGACTGTGGAGTGCTCTTCAATTCATTCTCCTGCTTGCAAGCTCTTGCTGATGTTGGAAAATTACCATCAGATATTTGGTCTCGTTTTCTATTATAGTTAGTTTCTATTTGTGAAGGGCTTGAAAGGCTCTGGTGATGAAGAACGTGCTGAGCATGAAATTCCAGAGCATCATCTGTCCAGAAAACCTCGGGAAGACATTTTCTCAGATGAACAGAAAGATTCTCGTAGAGGACGTTCTAAATTGGAACGCTGGGCAAGCCATAAGGAAAGGGATTTCAGTATTGGCAACAAGTCCTCTTCTTCCTTGAAGTTCAAAGACATTGATAAGGATAATAACAATGGGTCTTCTGAAGCTGGGAAACCTGCAGATGAATCTGCTAAAACAGTTGACGCTGATAACCAACATCTCTTGTTAGCTGAAGGGAGGGATTCTGTAGATATGGAGAGTAAGGATGCTGATACAAGAGGATTGGGGGATTGGCACCTTGACACAGTTGAGAGGTTGAAGAAGCGTAGCGAGCGGTTCAAGCTTCCAATGCCAAGTGAAAAAGAGGCCCTGGTTATCAAGAAGTTAGAGAGTGAACCACTGCCTTCTGCCAAAAGTGAAAATCCAGTGGATTCAGAGGTCAAACAAGAGCGGCCAGCCCGGAAAAGGAGGTGGATCAGTAACTAAATGAGAAATTTGGGGCCATCATTATTTGGCTGAAAGTCTAATCTAGTTTGGCCTTGGGAGAATTTCTGCTTGGCCTGAATTTTTTAAAATCTAGAACCCTGGCAAGCCAGCCATGATTTAGTATTTAATGTTGAAAATGGCATCTATAGGGTTTGAGATAATTTGTACTTTTTCAGTAATGTCATTTTGTAACCATACTACCTATACATTTTTGTACACTGTATATACAGGTAAAATGTAAAACTTGAACTGGTCACTACAAGTGGCACATTTTTTGGGTGTCGAAATGTGGCTCTTACCTGGATTTGGTCTGGGTTATGAGGATTATGTGGTGAACGTGACTAAAGCTGGATGCAATGACATTCAGAAACCATTGGCATGGCTGGTGAGGCATGATCCTGATACTGAAACCTTCCTCTTGTGGCCTGGCAGGTCCAAGTTTTTGGAAAACAAGAAACATCCTGGTGAAGGGCGGTCCAAAGAGATGCTGCTTGCTTCCCAACCGTGTGTTTTTGGGTTGAATTATAGATGTCAGGGATGGTTGCTCTATGTTGTAGACTGTAAGTACTGACCACTCTTTTTTCCTATCTTTTTCATTTTTACGCGGGAATCATGAAACTTAAAAGCCTAGAGCCTTTATTGTATCTAGAGAGCAAATGACATGTAGTTGTAGCCTTGTAGGTCTGGAATTTCAATAAGTAATGAAAGAAGATAGCACAATAATTTATTGCCTTATCCAAATCTTCCAATCTCATAAGTGTATATTTTCATTGTTTTTTTTTTTTTTTGGGTACGACCTGAACAGAAACAAATGGAATGAGACAAACATACAAATTCAAACAGAGAAGCTAAAATAAAATATATATTAAAAATAAACCGACACCTAGCTATGTTTTAGTGATATTATAGTCGATGGTGATGCTGAGTGGCTGCCCATGATAATAACCTCAACCTTGTTCCTTTTTGTATAGCCTAGAAAAGGAACTGGCGAAGGGCTTCGCTTATTGCAATTGGTACAAATATTCCCAACTCCACAATAGGAGGCTTATCAAAACCAGCTATGGTTGAAGATAATTTTTGGCATCTTGGCATCTTTCTTTACTGTATCATAGGGCTCCCAAAATGCTCTTAGGGAAGAATTTTGGTAGATAATCGTTTTCTCCTATTGTTTATTTTGTGTTGTTGTTTGAGTTTATTTCTTTAGAAAAAAGATATTTGCACTAATTATGTGAGGTATGTGTACAAGTTGGAACATTGAGAAAAAGCTACAGTAGGACGTGCTATCAATTGAATAACATAGGAGTATGTGAGCAGTGTGTGAGTGTAAGTTTGTGCAAGTATTATTACTCATTTCTCTAACCTAAATTTTGCTCTTCAAACTCTAAAATTACGATGTTGTGAAAACTTGTGGTGTTTAATCTGTAGGATTGAAGAAGGATTAGAAAAGCCAGTTGACAAAGATGTAATTGCTACTGACTACAACAACGGTTGGACATTAAAAATTAAAAAAAAAATGAAATGCAAAAGAAAACCTATACAAGCCAATTTGCTTATATGTAATGGCAGGAAAAAAAGAAAAAAGAAAAAAGAAGAAGAGGTTGATTAATGGTTATATTTTTCCCCTTCAAAATATAATGATACCTATGATACATGGTACTCTTAAATGGTACTCGTATCGGCTACTTATCCGTACGGGTATACATTTTTTTTTTGGAAAATGACTTAATAGTGCAGCTTGTAAGAGATAATTATTCTTTGGTTCGACTTGAAAAATTAACCAAGTATTCAACTACATTAACCAATAATTTACATACTGTTAACCACGTATCAAGTATCAAAATGAAGATAATTTATTGGTTAACCGTATGTAAATTATTAGTTAATGTAGTTGAATACTTGGTTAATTTTCCAAGTCGAACCAAACTGGTATTATCTTTCACAAGAAGAACTAAAGAGTCATTCTCCCTTTTTTTTTTCTTTCAAACTTTGCTATTGAATATGTTTGATTACATCTAGGTTAAGCATCACAATGAGCTGATATTACTCAAGATAAGCTGGTCCTCGGAAATCGCATAGCTTTGCTACTAACTACTATTTCACCCCTTCAAATTATATGTCCTCTTTCGATATATTTTTTTCCTTACGACTTTATGGAGTTTTGTTGGAAAACTAGAGTTAGAACGTTATGGAAATTGTATTTATCTTCTGGTTTAGTTACTTATTGAGGAAATGTCTAATTTGAGTCCTCCAAAGATATACACAATATCACATTGGTCTTTTATTTATCAATCACACCAAATTGACCCTTTAATGATACACAATGTTTTAATGGGGGTTTCCAAAATGAATGACGTCTTCTCTCTTTTCTTCCTCGTCTGCAACATAGCATTCAACAGTAATCGACATAGTTGCAGCAGTGATTTCATATGGCTCTCTTCTAATTTTGCATGTTTTGTTAGACCTTGTGGGTTTTTTGTGTTTTAAACTTAAGAATCCTTGGGTGTGTGTATTTTGTGTAAAGTTCAAGTCCCACTATTGCTTGGAGAAGGCTCTTGATGAATCCTTATATAAGGCTATACTCATTTAGTAATAATCTCTTTTACAATAGCTAAATTTCTGGTATCTCCAACTTGTTTTCCAACATATTTCAGGGGGAAAAGGTGCTTATGTTATGTGTCTACAATGTACCAACCAAGTTACCATTTGCTTGTTTATGCGGATTTATCAACCAAGGTGCCTATGTTATGTGTCTACAATGCACCAACCAACCAAGTTACCATCTGCTTGCTTACATATTTAAACTTGGTTTTATTAAAGACCATTATGCGGATTTCTCGATGAATGTCCATTAAAGATACAAAGTTGAAGTTGTCATTCAAGTATACAAGTTAAAGATTGAAGCCTGAAAGCTTACAAAGTCTATAATATATTTTAGGAAACAAGAAGTCTCGAGATGATGGAGATAACAAAGTCAAGATGCTTCTTAAACCTGCTGATAAGCCATCTTCAGATTTGGGACAAGAGAAACGAAGCTTGTGGTCAAAGTCAAAGTCTTCAGAAGTTGCTGGAAGACTAAGCTGAGTTTGCTTATGATGGAGATAAGTGAACTCAACACTCATTTTTAGAAGCCCATGCTGATCCCTGTTTTGTTCTCTCCAATCCAAAATGGATCATTGACTATTCCACAAAAATGCTAACCGTTTGAAATCCCTCTGCAGAGTTCAAATATGGACTGCTAAGCACAGAAAGGTCCGTTTTGCAGTTGGCAAATCCTGCAATGTACAGTTTGTCTTCGATCCAAATTGTTTTTTGCAATGGCGTTTCATAGCTCTCCCATAAACATATTTCCTAATTTCAGTCAAACTTAATTGTAATAATTATGCTGCTTGGAGCAAGCAATGGCGTCCTTTGCCGATTGGTTGTAATCTTGTTGGCTATGTTACAGGGTCAAAACCATGTCCTCCTCCCACCATTGAAACTGATTATGGTGAGGCGACTGAGAATCCTACTTATGTTTATTGGTTCGTTAAGATAACTTACTGTATCTTGCCATCCTTGGCACCTGTGACGCCGCTGCAAGAGCTGTCATTACTCTTGCTTACTCATTTGTTGAAGCTTTGAGCAACTCAAACCTTTGCTAACCACTTCCTGCTCGGGTTATGTTCCTTAAAGAGGGACTGTCTCATATCAATAAAGGTTCAACACCTGTTGCTGAATAGTTGAGAACCATCAGATTCATCTTAGACAATTTGTATCTCATTGGTTATCCCTTGGATGATGTTGATTTGGTCATCCACTCTCTGTTAGCCCAAATGACCTCTAATAAGGGTTTGAATCCTAGAGGGGGGTGAATAAGATTCTAAAATTTTCAAACTTTTCTTAAAGACGATTTTCTTTGTGAAGATATATTGTATTATCACACGATATAATAAATCTTTTATCACTATCAATTCAATTAATTTCAAGTTAACCCTAATAAGCAATACAAGACTGAAATTAAAGAGAGTAGGGTTAGAGAAAAATGCAAACCAAGATTTATCCTGGTTCAATCACCACCACTATGATCTACATCCAGTCACCACACCAACCGGTATGAGATTTTCTTTCACTATGTAGGATTTTGATTACAACGTTCAAGAACTTTTACACCGAAGATACCTCACTCCGCAACCTTTACAAATCAAGGATGCCTCACCCTGAATCAACCCAGAAGAAGATTCCCCACTTCTTCTAAACCAACGCACAACAGAAACAAAAGTAGAACAAAGATTGAATCACTCTTGAAAGTGAAGATTACACAAATTGAAGCTCTATGATCAACAGAAAGATTGAGAGAAAGAGATCTTTTCACTTTGAGATAGTTTCTTTTTCGTATGTATGAGTGTGTAAGATAGAATCTACTTTAACTAGATGAGATATGTTAAGTTAAAAACTGATTTCAGTTGTGTGAATCGATTCACACTTCCTCGTGAATAGATTCACAGTCATTCAAATCAATATATGCACACTGTGAATGGATTCACAAATTTCTTTGAATAGATTCACATCTGTTCATGAATCGATTCACAGACCATTAGAATGCTTGAATCGATTCACACACCTTTGTGAATTGATCAATGAATTGATTCACACTTATTGTGAATGGATTCACAGATTGTGAACTTGAGTGAATCGATTCACACTTTCTGTGAATAGATTCACATAAACTAAAATTGATTCTAAATCATTGAAAATTGATGAATGCATGAATGCAATTCTATTATATCAACCTATGTTCATTTTAGGTTCATTTTAAGTGTCTATTTCAATCATCTTGTGTGATCTTACAAGGGTTCTAAATAAATATAAACCTTAAGAACTACCCTTTGTAAAAGCTAAGAAAATCTAAGTCTAAGTCTTCCAAACTTGAATTAACTTTACTTGGCACACTTTGTCATATTCAAAACTTTGTGTTTCATGTCCAAGTCTAACTAGGAGTATGCGTTCATTCACATTCTCCCCCTTTTTGACGATGACAAACTCTTGAAGACTTGAATTATTTCTTTCTAAGCTCCCCCTGAATTTGGCGTCCTAATTTTAGATTGAAACCTAAAACATAGATAGGAACACCTTTTCTCCCCCTTTTGGCATTATCAAAAAATATATATAGAACAGAAAAATATCCATAATATGCGTTCATTCTAATGAGAATATAATCCAATGAAGTTCATAACACATTAAAGATAAGAAAACCAGAGAAACAAAACAGAGAATATCCAAGTTCATGACATTTTCAAAAGATTTGGAGATTTGGAAATGAAGAAGGAGGTTTTTAGTATTAACTAATGCACGTGAATCAATTCACACATTCACATGAATCGATTCACAGATTCATGAATGGATGAATGTGTGACTCATATGCTGTGAATGGATTCAAAACATCTTATGAATTGATTCACAGAGGCATTGAATGTGTACTAAGTGTTATTGTGGCTGTGAATGGATTCAAAATTTCTTATGAATCTATTCACAGAGGCATGAAATGAGTATTAAGTGAGAGTATTGGCTGTGAATGGATTCAAAAATTCCTATGAATCTATTCACAGAAGTAGAAGATCAGAAGAAAACCAGTAAAATGCTTATGTATCAGTCACTCAAGTATGCTTTAAAGAAAATGATCTAAGTACAGATATCCTATTATGAGGATTGGATCATATTAGAACACACATGTTACACACAATTCCAATTAGCTAAATAACAAATGAAATCAGATCAATAAAATCATATATCAGGTTGATCAAATACAAGTTTTGAAAGAATATAGGCCATACCTTGAGTAGTTTAGGTGTAATACTTGGTTGCTGCATAATTTGGTTAGGTAATGCAGACATAAACAAGTATACACACATCTATGCTATACAAGATGCATCTAGTATGCCTAATTCACTTCGAATGTAGAAAAAACTTTCTTTAGGTAATGATTTTGTGAAAATGTCAGCTAATTGTTTGGATGATTCTACAAATTCAAAAACACAATCTCCTTTTTCAACATGGTCTCTTAAGAAATGATGTCTAATATCAATATGCTTAGTTCTAGAGTGTTGTATGAGATTTTTGGTTAAGTTTATGGCACTGGTATTGTCACACCTTATAGGAATTCTATTTAGTTGTAAGCCATAGTCAAGTAGTTGTTGTTTTATCCACAAAATTTGTGCACAACAACTCCCTGCAGCTATGTACTCAGCCTCAGCTGTGGACAAAGCTACACTGACTTGCTTCTTACTATTCCATGAAATTAAGGAGTTCCCAAACATGTGACAAGTACCACTAGTGCTCTTTCGGTCCAACTTGCATCCAGCAAAGTCGGAATCCGAGTATCCAACTAAACCAGAAATTCCACCCTTAGGATACCATAGACCCATATTAGTTGTACCTATTAGGTATCTTAGAATTCGTTTTACAGCAGTGAGGTGTGATTCTTTAGGATTACTTTGAAATCTAGCACACATGCACACACTAAATATTATGTTTGGCCTACTAGCTGTCAAATATAACAAAGAACCTATAATACCTCTATATTTTGAGGGATCAATAGGCTTACCACCTTCGTCTTTGTCTAAGTAACGACCGGTACCCATTGGTGTGCTGATTTCTTTGGCATTCTCCATTCCAAATTTCTTGATAAGCTCCTTGCAATATTTGGCTTGATTTATGAAGATATCATTGTGTTTGCTTTATTTGTAGTCCAAGAAAGTAATTCAACTCTCCCATCAAGGACATTTCAAACTCACTCTGCATTAACTTTGAGAATTCTCTACACAAAAACTCGTTAGTTGAACCAAAGATTATGTCATCCACATATATTTGAACAAGTAGAATATCCTTTCCTTTATTTTTGATAAAGAGTGTAGTATCAACCATTCCCCTTTTGTATCCTTTTTCCAAAAGGAATTTACTCAACCGATTATACCAAGCTCTTGGAGCTTGCTTAAGCCCATAAAGAGCCTTTTTCAATTTAAAAACATGGTTGGGAAATTCAAAGTTTTCAAAACCGGGGGGTTAACCTACATATACCTCTTCTTGTATGAAACCATTAAGAAAGGCACTTTTAACATCCATTTGGTATAGTTTAAAATCCATAATATAAGCAAATGCAAGAAGTAATCTAATGGCTTCTAACCTAGCTACGGGAGCATATGTCTCATCATAATCGATTCCTTCTTCTTGATTATAACCTTTTGCTACCAACCTTGTTTTATTTCTAGTTATTATACCGGTTTCATCAAGTTTAGTCCTAAAAACCCACTTAGTACCAATTACTTGATGATTTTTTGGTCTTGGCACAAGCTTCCATACTTCATTCCTTTCAAATTGATTTAGTTCATCATGCATGGCCATCAACCAATTTTCATCAAAAATTGCCTCACTAATGGTTTTAGGTTCGATTTGAGAGACAAAAGCTAAATAATTGCATATATTTCTAAGATTTGATCTAGTAGTTACCCCTTTTGATATGTCTCCTATCACTTGATCGATAGGATGATCCTTTAAGGTTCTCCACTCTTGGGGCAAGTCTAGATGTTGAGTTTTCTCTTCATTTGGAGGAGATTCATCTTCATTTGCTTTAGCCTTCATTTCAATGTTGATTACCTCACTTGGCTTTTGAGACAAATCTGCAACATTTTCAATGACAACATCCTTTCCCACCAATTGGGGATTAGATTCATCAAATGCAATATGAATTGACTCTTCAATAGTCATAGTCCTCTTATTATAAACTCTAAAGGCTTTGCTACAGAGAGCATAACCTACAAAAATTCCTTCATCTGCCTTAGCACCAAATTTGCCTAAACTTTCTTTACCATTATTTAAAATGAAACATTTACATCCGAAGACTCGAAAATGGGAAATATTAGGTTTTCTACCCTTGTACAATTCATAGGGGGTCTTTTTCAAAATTGGTCTTATCAAAACCCTATTTAGAACATAACAAGTGGTATTAACCGCATCCGCCCAAAAATACTTAGGTTAATTAGTTTCATTAATCATAGTTATAGCTAGTTCCTCTAAGGAACGATTCTTTCTTTCCACAACTCCATGTTGTTGAGGAGTTCTAGGAGCAGAAAAATTATGATTAATTCATTTTTCTTCACAATAGCTTTCAAAGAGATGATTTTCAAACTCACCTCCATGATCACTTCTAATGGATGCAATCTTTAAATCTTTTTCATTTTGAATACGTTTTGCAAGTTTGATAAAGACATGAAATGCTTTGTTTTTATGAGGTACGAACATGGTCCAAGTGAATCTAGAAAAGTCATATACTATTACTAGGGCATAGTAATTGCCACAAAGACTCATGGTTCTAGAGGGACCAAACAAGTCCATGTGTAATAGTTGCAAAGGCCTATTGGTTGAAATTATGTTCTTTGCTTTAAAGGAGACCTTGACTTGCTTTCCATTTTGACAAGCATCCCACAACTTGTCCTTTTGAAATTTTATGTTTGGTAGACCAATTACTAGGTCCTTAGAGATGAGCTTATTTAGATGCTCCATATGAATATGAGCTATTCTCCTATGCCACAACCATGCATCCTCATCTTTTGTTAACAAACATTGAGTATTATTAGAAGGTATATTTTCTAGGCTAATCATGTAAATGTTACCTACTCTATGACCGATAAATTTAATTTGCTTATCACATACATTTTCAATTATGCAACAATTTGAATTAAAAATGATTCTATAGGCTTTGTCACATAGTTGGCTAATGCTAAGCAAATTGTGTTTTAACCCTTCTACATATAAAACATTTTCAATGATAGTAGAAGAAGGATTACCAACATTACCAATTCCAAGAATCTCCCCTTTGTTGTTGTCTAGGTGACATGACCTCCGTTTCTAGGGGTTAGACTTATGAACTTTGTCTTGTCACCGGTCATATGCTTGGAGCATCCACTATCAAGGTACCAATCTTTTCTAGTGGGCTTCAAGCATTCCTACAACACAATCAATGATGAGATTTAGGTACCCAAACTTGTTTGGGTCATTTAAGGTTAGTCTCGGGCATCAATCCCTTTGGAATCCATATTTTCTTACCACTATGAAATTCATTATTTCTAATATTACATGTAGATGCAGTATGTCCTTTTTTGCAACAATAATAACATGTAGTAAATGGGGTACTAGTCTTGCTTGGATAAGCAAAGCAATTTTTAAGAGTTTTCCTTTATTCAAAGGGATTATATCCTAATCCGGCTTTATCAAAAGTACGTTTTTGACTTCCAAGCAACATTTTCAAATTGTCTCTACCCATAGTGAACTTAGCTAGAATTTTTTTCATATCATTTATTTCTTTTCTCAAGCTAGCACAATTTCCACAACTAAATAGTTTACATGTATTATTTTTGCAACATACATTTGATGAGGATTTTTCACGTAAAACTTTTAATGACTTATTTTCATTTGTAACTCTTTCAAATTCCTTTTTGCATAAAGAAAGTTGTTCTTCTAAGTTACAAATTACTTTCTTTTGAGAATAGCTTTGTTTAATGATCCTTAAAGATTCATCATGAAGTTCCTCATAAGCATCATGTAATTCTTCAAAAGAAGGTAAAATGTCGAGTTCATTATTTATTACCTCATCTTCCTCATGATGACTTGTCATTAGACATAGATTGGCTACCTCATCTTCATCGGAGCTATCGGATAAAGTTGTGTCATTATCTTCCCAAGCTATGTATGCCTTTTTGTCCTTCTTAGTCCTCTTTTCGAACTTTTCATTTTTCTTCTTCAATTAAGGACATTCCATTTTGATATGACCCTTCTTTCCACATTCATAACAGTTTATACTTGAAAGGTCATTCTCCTTCTTGAAAGTCTTTTTGTTTCGGTTGAAAGGTCTTCTAGTTCCACCTTTCTTTTTGGGGAATCGACCGAACTTCTTCACAAACAAGCTCAGATCTTCATCATTTGATTCTGATCCATCTGATTCATCACTTCCATTGCTTTCATCTTTCTTTGATTTTGAGGATGTGGAGATTAGGGCTAAGCTCTTCTTTTTTTTGTCAACTTCCTCGGTCTCGGTAAGGCGATTTAGCTCCAACTCGTGCTCTTGGAGCTTTCCAAACAGTGTGGCTAAGGTCATTGTAGCCAAGTTCCTTGACTCTGCAATTGCCATGACTTTCGGCTGCCAATTTCTGCTTAAACATCTCAAAACTTTGTTAATCAAATCTTCATTTGTAAAAGTCTTTCCTAATGTGGCAAGATGATTAACTATGTGTGTGAAGCATTTCCTGTATTGATTCACCTGGAATCATACGAAAGAGCTTATACTCATGGGTCAAGGTATTAACCCGAGCTCGCTTCACCTCACTTGTACCCTCATGGGTAACTTGTAAGGTATCCCACATCTCCTGTGCAGTTTTATAACTACAGAGTCTAAAGAATTCATCTTGTCCTATAGCTACAGTTATAATATTCTTTCCTCTCCAATCTAGCTGCACTTTCTTTTTCTCATCTTCATTCCATTCATTCCTAGGTTTTGTTACAATTTTTCCATCAGTTATGCATGTAGGAATAAAGGGACCATTTTCAATTGTATTCCAAACATCTAAATCACGAGAGCATATAAAGATTCTCATTCGTTCTTTCCAATACAAATATCCTTCACCATTGAAAACATGGGCCTTATTGTATGACCCATCAATTTGATGAAAACTACTTGAGGCCATAGATCCTCTTTAAAGTTAATAAAACTTTTCTTAAAGATACAAGCTCTGATACCACTTGTTAGCCTAAATGGCCTCTAATAAGGGTTTGAATCCTAAAGGGGGTGAATAGGATTCTAATATTTTCACAAACTTTTCTTAAAGACGATTTTCTTTTTGAAGATATATTGTATTATCAGACGATATAATGAATCTTTAATCACTATCAATTCAATTAATTTCAAGTTAACCCTAATAAGCAATGCAAGACTGAAATTAAAGAGAGTAGGGTTAGAGAAAAATGCAAACCAAGATTTATCCTAGTTCGATCACCACCACTGTGATCTACATCTAGTCCCCACACCAACCGGTATAAGATTTTCTTTCATTATGTAGGATCTTGATTACAACGTTCAAGAACTTTTACACCGGAGATACCTCACTCCGCAACCTTTACAAATCAGGGATGCCTTACCCTGAATCAACCCAGAAGAAGATTCCCCACTTCTTCTAAACCAACGCACATCAGAAACAAAAGTAGAACAAAGATTGAATCACTCTTGAAAGTGAAGATTACACAAATTGAAGCTCTATGATCAACAGAAAAATTGAGAGAAAGAGATGATATTTTCACTTTGAGATAGTTTCTTTTTCATATGTATAAGTGTGAAAGATAGAATCTACTTTAACTAGATGAGATATGTTCAGTTAAAAACTAATTTCAGTTGTGTGAATCGATTCACACTTACTTGTGAATAGATTCACAGCCATTCAAATCAATATATGCACACTGTGAATGGATTCACAAATTCTTGTGAATAGATTCACAAATTTCTATGAATAGATTCACAGCTGTTCATGAATCGATTCACAGACCATTAGAATGCTTGAATCGATTCACACACTTTTGTGAATTGATCAAAGAATCGATTCACACTTATTGTGAATGGATTCACAGATTGTGAACTTGAGTGAATCGATTCACACTTTCTGTGAATAGATTCACAGAAGCTAAAATTGATTCTAAATCATTGAAAATTGATGAATGCATGAATGCAATTCTATTATATCAACCTATGTTCAGTTTAGGTTCATTTTAAGTGTCTCTTTCAATCATCTTGTGTGATCTGACAAGGGTTCTAAATAAATGTAAACTTTAAGAACTACCCTTTGTAAAAGCTAAGAAAATCTAAGTCTAAGTCTTCCAAACTTGAATTAACTTTACTTGGCACACTTTGTCATCTTCAAAACTTTGTGCTTCATGTCCAAGTCTAACTAGGAGTATGTGTTCATTCACACTCTCTTGTTGGATTAGGTTTCTCTTTCAGTGAAATTTATGCTTCCCTTTGGGCATGAGAAACTCATGTTTCTTTTGATGAACTTTATGATAAACTTGTTGACTATGAGATTTTCCTCAATAAGGATGAAAGTCAATCTGAAGGCCTTGTCATTGCCAATGCTGCTAGGAAAAATGCTTCTAAAGGCCACACTTTTAATGCCTCTAGCAGTCCCTCTACTTATGGTTCTTCCATTGACATTCAATACAAGATTAATAGTCGCTTGTCTGTCAATTTTGCGACAAGAAGGGTTGTATAGCCAAATTCCATTTCAAGATCAAAGTCAATCTCAATGTTTCACCTTCGGCTCATGCTTCCACTACTCACAACAACAAACAACTAGAATCACACTGGTTAATTGATTTAGGTACCTTTCATCACATTACCAATGAAAATGATTTTCATAATTTGAGTATCAAGTCTCCTTATGATAAGGTGGAGCATCTCACTGTTACTAATAGTAAAGGATTAAAAATTTCACATACTGGTTCAACAATCTTACCAACTTTTTCCAAGCCTTTACAGTTATCTAATATCATTTATGTTCCTACGATTAATGACAATATGTTTTTTGTCTCTTAGTTGTACAAGCATAATAACATATTTGTTGAATTTTCCCCCTTTTCATTACAAAGTAAAGGTATTGAGCACAGGACAAACATTGTTGCAAGGGTCGAGAAAAAATAATGTCTACCAACTCCCACTATTCTCTCCATCTCCACCTAAAGTTACTTCTTCCATAACCAAAACCTCCTTCTCCCATTGGCATCATCGTCTCGGCCACCCCGTTCCTCGAGTTTTTTTTTATTTATAAAGTTCTTCACCTATTTCAATTTCCAGTGTCTGGTTCAAGATCAAATTATATTTCATGCTTTACAAATAAAAGTCATAATTTACTATTTGACAAATCTATTCTATCTAGTTCATATCCTTTGAAACTTTTGTATTCTAATGTTTGGGGTCCTACTCCCTTTCAATCAATTGATATTTTTAGTTACCCACTTCTGTGATGTCTCCGCCTCGAAAGGGATTAGTCTCTGACTATCAGTTGGAGGATACCCTTGGTTCGCACACAAAAAATAGGTGCTCTGAGATTTTGAATGGGTCAATTTTTTAGACTCAAACTCAATCTTAAATTTGAGCAGACTCAGTCATGGTCAAGTCTGTGATTCACTGGGTTGGGACCGAGCCAAGATTGGGTCGGCGTAAAGTTTATCAAAATCTAAACTGTAATGTAGTTATATGTATGATATGTTATATTATGCGATGTATTTGAAAGCTCAAATTGTATGTTAATACTTTTATGACTAACAAGCTCTTAGTAAATATATATAATTAAATATATGTATTTAAAATTAATATTTAATCTACGTGACTTGAATTTTTCTTGTCAAGAACTATATGTATTTATATACCTCGGGTCGAGTCGGGTCGAGATAGCCCAAGCTCGACACGAAAAATACATCAAGCCAAAGCCATTTGACTCAATCCTAGCCCAATTATTATGTGATTTTTATTGACCACTTCTCCAAATATGTTTGGCTATAACCGAAATCCCTAGCTTAATTCAACAACCACAAAGGAACAACAATGATTAAAAGCATTCCTTTTAAAGGAAAAAGGGAACTAATCGCATTCAAAATTATATCATAGATAACAAATCCTAATAATCACAGGAGGTGCCAAAAAAGTCTCGTCAGAGAGCTTGTTGTGCAAGGGAATAAAAGTCTTGCCGGAGGAGGCACGCAGGTGATCCGGGGAGAAAATGAGGGGAAGGAAAGGGTTAGGGTTAATCAGTCTCAAACCAAAATGCATTGTTTTAATTTTCGTCACTAGCTTATTTTTCATTTTTTAATATATTTTTGACATCAGTGATGAAATTTATCTGTCGCAATAACTTTTCAATTATTTTTTTCTTCTTCCAAATATTAGAGATGGATAAATTTAGTCGCTAAGTAATAATATTTGAAATTTGAAATTACTTCCAAATGAGAGACGAATTTTAGTGACAAATCCATTGATCACTAACATAATTAATTTTATTTTTATTAATAATTATTCCTAATCAGGTACCGAATTTATTCATCTATCATTTTTATTCATCTTTAAAAAATTTCAAATTGTAGTGATGGATTTTTTCTGCCGCTAAAAACAAAAAAAATAAATTGTAACAATAGAATTAAAGATGGATAATATTAAAGACGAGTTAATCTGTTGCTAATTCCATTGCTAAGAAGATAAATTTGAAGGTGGTCATTAATCCCCTTTTTTCGTCTCAAATTTAATCTCTAATAGGATAACAAAGACATATTGCATTCTGTCGTTGAATTTTGTCACAATTTTACAATTTTCTAATAGTGTCATGTGCATGGGTAGTGTCATCACTCCCTGGAGAGACCCCTTGATGCCCAAAAAATATATGAGTAGCCTCCTTTCAAGACTAAAAAAATCTAGGATTTAACCGATTGTGTTGAAGCAACCTAATTCTTACTACCATTTTATTTTTTAAAAAATCTTACTTTTTCCTCACGTACATACCTTGTTTTTCTTTCTTAATTTTTTTAATAACTGTGCTCATGATATGTTCTATAAATTCTTTCAAATAGGGTAAATATGTTAGATATATTCATGCTTATAATTTTATAAAAAAATAAAATTAAAGTTTTATAAATAAAAGAAAAGAAAAAAGATGTTCTAAAATTTTACTTGTTAATCTTATAATTGAAAATTGATTTAATAATATCTTAAAAAAAGTACATAAGTGAGAAACAATGTAAAAAAAGAAAGCAAGAACTTTTCTTTTCTTCCTTTTTTATGTGCAAGCATGCACTTGTAAAACAGTGACTATGTGAAAAGGATAAGCAATAGCTAACACAGGTTGGCTAAATTGATTGGAGCGTGTAATCCCCTTGGTGGTCAACGCTCCTTAAGGAAACTCTTTGACTCTTAGGCAGTAAGGAAGCGTTTGGTTCAATTTCTGAAATTTTTTTTTCACAAATAACATGTCCGAGAATAGTATTATTAGGAATAATGGTTATTATATTTGGTTGATCAAAAATATTTCTAAGAATGACTCCAATTGCTAACGAGTCAGTAATGATTGAAGTTATTGGCCACCGTCAACAGATGGGGCACGAGGGTGACTGAAAGAGTTTTTTTTTTGGTTAAAAAAAGTAAAAATAGGTTACGGTCGAACCCATGGGCCAACTCGGTCCAACCCGCTTAACCCGCAGATTAAATGAATCAGGCCTTACCGATTTGGAGTAATCGCGGGATTACGTATTAAGTTGGTCTTAACCCTTTAAGAAAACGGGTTAAACGGGTCAGCCCGCGGGTCTCAACCCGTTTACCCAACTCTACTTGTGATTGACTGTCGTGGACCGTGGTCAGTAGTGGCGATGACAGTTACTGATAATGACGTAGTAGTAGTTGGTTGATAACATGACAATAGAAGAGTCAGTATTTTTGACATTTCATATGGGAAAAATATTTATATGCCATGAGAATATTGCAAACCTACCTCTTCCCATAGGAATGAAAGTGTGGGAATGTTGGACAAATATCATGAGAATATTTTTTCAAAACTTATATCAAATATGAGAATCAAACATTCTCATATTAAGATTCTTAAGAGTGAAAAAATAATACGCGAATTAAATGCCCCATAACTGTAAGTAGCTTTTCTGTGGGAATATCCTTGAGGGTTCCTCTACTTGTTTGTGATCTTGGATATATCACTAACACCTGACCAATAAGTAATATTGGGGTAACCTATTCCTATTCCTATTATTAATTACCAAAAAAAAAAAAACATAGGCAACACCATTCCGTTTCAAAGAAGAGGCTAAGCTTAGCTAAATCAGTTAATAAGCAGTTACATAAAAAGTAAAATATCCCATAAGTGCAGCTCATCAAGATGTTTTCCATTTTACTTTGTATATTAATTAATCAATTATCAAATTAATTTAATAATTTACATATAATTATATAATAAAATGATGTCTCAGAATGTATGTAGTTATTTGTTAATTATAGATAAATTATTAGTTAAATTAATTTAATACTTGACTAATTAATATATGAACTAAAATGAAAATAACATATTCAGGGGCTAATAATATCTATATTTTTGGTTAAATTATGTCATGTATGATTTAAAGAGTTATATGAACTTAAATAAAATAAATTAGGAGAAAGACAATTTAGTTTCACTTGCTAGAAAAGTATTTTAATTTGGTTTATATATGAATCAACTAAGTATCAAATTATTTTAACTAATAATTTACTTATAATTAACTAAATATCAGTATTTAAAATAGAAATAAATTATTAATTAACTGTACCTAAATTATTAATTTAATAATCAAACTAAAATAAAAAAGTTTTCAAAGAGCTAAACTAAATTGTTATTGAAAAAATAACTCAAAAGGTTGGCTTAGTAAAAAAGTATTCCCATTTAGTTCTTAGATAAAATTAATCAAATATTCAACTACATTAACTAATAATTTACATACGGTTAATCTATAATTTATTTTTATTTTAATATTTGATACGTGGTTAACAATATATAAATTATTAATTAATGTAATTGAATACTTAATTAATTTTTAAAACGAATCAAACAGTTATTTTTTTTCAAGCCACAATATTCGATGATTTTTGAGAAAACCTTTAAGTTCAACTTGTTCATAAAGATAGATAATTTAGTTTTTTTAAAAAATTAATTAAATATTTAATTAATTTAACTAATAATTTATATATAATTAATCATGTATCAAATATAAAAAATAAAAATAAATTATTAATTAATTATATATAAATTATTAATTAAATACTTAATTAATTTTAAAAAAAAACTAAATTATCTACCTTTTATAAACAAGCAGAACTTAAAGTCACTTCCGTAAGTAACAGCCGAGCTGTTTAAGTTCAAGGAACACAACACCCAGTGAAAAGTAAAAGTCAGCTAAAAGGCTGTACAACAAATGTATGAAAAGAAAAAGAATAAAAATAAAAAGGTGCAACGAAGATCTTTTTTTCATGTAGCTAGAGAGAGAAAAAACATAATCAAATCAATCATCATGTGCAGTGCGGGCCTATAATATATATATATATTGGTAAACTATTGTTGGATTTGAGATCTGGCACTAGAGGCAGGAAATTGTAAGTGAAAATGGGGAGAACGTATTCTTGGGTCTGTACTGTTATCACCCAGGTGTCTCTCTGCTTTGCTCTCTACATAGCTCTCAACTTGGGTCACCCTCAGAACCTAGTCAAGAGATATGCAAGTGCACCTCTTGATCTTTACTTTATCAGTGTCAAAGGGGGTTTCAGACCCCTTAACCAACAATTCCATCTTCTCAAACAGGTGAATTTTCTGTTAATCAAGGAAACATTTTTAATTTGTTTATCTTAAAGAAGGAAATTTGTAGTTTTTCCTGCTTAGAGACGATGGATTTTCTTTTCTTCTTTGTGGGTATTTTGTCAACGGTGGATGTTCATGTTTAACCCAATGTTCGTATGTGAGTTGGCATATTCAATCACCTAATCTCTACTAAGTCAATATCTGGATTGAATACAATCGTTGTCAACATTTTCTTGGCATAAAGAGGTCTCTCACTTATTTGTTAGAATTTAATGCCCAAAAAACAATAAAGCATATATTTGGATCTTCTTCTCTTCTTTTCCGTAAGTATAAAACTCAGATAGAGTGTGACCTTTAGATGTTTATAGTGTCGTTGTCTGTTAAAATAATATATATATATATATATATATATTATTTTTTTATATATTAAAACACCAAAAAATAATAATATAATACTTAAATATAAAAAGTAATATAATATTTTAATATAAAAAATCACCTCAATCATTTTTGTACTTTCCGTAATTAACACATTGGGTTCTACATCTCAAGTAACTTTATCTAATTTTTGTACTTTCATAATTAACACATTGAGTTCTACTGTGCACTGGTTGCTTTAACTAGTTCTCATCTTGCTTGCCTTTCTCATTTTCTCTCTCTTCCCACTTTCATAAAGATGGAGAAGGTGGCAAGAACTTACAAGGCATGCTTTGTTGTGAGCAGCAGTGAGCTCGGGGAAGATGATCCACTCATGCAGAATGTAAGTTCTCTGACCTTTGTAACTGTTCTCTGATGGATTTTACTGAAACATTATTACTGGTAGAAATAGATTTCTTATGTTAAAACAAAAGATTTTCCTTTCTTTAATATCAATTTGCGCAAGTGGTTATGGTTGATGTTGCTTTTATTGAGATGGCATATTGTTTTCATTGTTTTCAATTATGAGCAATGATATATATTCTTTTACAGGCTACTCACCGTTTTCCATCACTGAGACTTCCCTGGTATAACATCCTCTAAGCAGTCGGTTATTTTGTATTGGTACATTTGTATCACATGGAAATGTCGTCACCACAAAGTTTTGAATTCTAATGTATTGTTTGGAAAATAACTTTTCTTGGTCAATAGACCTTAATGGGATAGTTTTGAAGAGAACTTTGCAGGTACACCACGTACACTACTACAGCTTCAAAAGGACAAGAACTGGGTTGCTTTATAAAGAAGATCAAGATATCTAATGGGAAAACCTTAGATGTTATCGGTGTGGATACTGAATTACTGCAAGTATGTATTTATTTGTTCAATAAAAAGATTTCTATTTATGGTAATCAAATCATTGGATTTCAGTAAGGCATTTCACAGAAGAATTTCTTACCGTAAAGTGTTTATTAATACTACTCAATTTATTATCATCCCATTTATCTGTGATTGCAATGATAATTTTTTAGATAATTCCATAATGGTTTTCCTCAATTATTCAGGTTTGTATTTAATATCTCTCTCTTTGCACACATTAATTTCGAGTGATACTCTAATTCATGATATTGCATTTAAGAAAACCATAAAAAGCATGCCAATTCTTTGCCCTTGTTTATTTTGGCTGTGATATCAAGTGGTAGAGAAAACATTTGAAGTTAAGATCCTAAATTGAACTCTTAGATGTATTAGTTTCAAACAGTTTTGTATAAACTAGGACTGCAAACATATCAATGTCGGGACTAATAAAAACTGTTTTGGGGGGTGGGGTACTGACTATTTTCTTTTTAACCTTTTTAACTTCTAGAATCTTTGAATTATTATAAAGTTTTGTAGTTATGTCAACTTCCTTTCTCACTCATCCTTCTAAGTTTTGATGACATCAGGATTGACAGGCTGAAAATGTCAAAATTGAGTTTTTAAATTATATCTAGCTGACGACCTTGTGTGATATAAACCAGCAAGTTCTTTACCTGGTCTGTGTTGTTCCAATGACAGTGAATTCATAGGTTCAAGTAGAAGATTACTGAATCATATTGATTTTCTGTGAAATTATAATTCATTTTGATCCTCCTAAAGAAAGAAGGTCTCATTTATCTGAGCTCAAAGGTTGTTAATGTAGTAAGAGACACTAATAATTAAGTATATATATTGCAGCTGGGACTACTATTTTACTGGAGGAAAGAGATCAAATTCTACATGAGATGTGACAAGACAATAGAATATGAATAGAAGATTAGAAAAAGGAAATTGAAGGACTAAGATAGCCTAGGCTCTACCTTGTTGGAGAAAGATCCTCTAAAGTGTACGGTGCGCTTTAGAGAGTAAAGTGTGGAGTGGATAATGGTTGATGAAAGAATCAATGGTTTAGATTTTTATAAAGTACAAGCAACTAAAACAATCTGTGGATTTGTGAGAATCTATCCCCTTAATTTTCTCATTAGCTCACCCACTTGCACTTACTCTCTAAAGTGTTCCCTACACTTTAAAGGAGCTGAATCCCTATCCGGTGCATGCCATTATGCCATCCATTCTAAGTAATAATGTTAATAAATTAGAGTATTGGCTTTCCATATTACTGTGTTATGATTATCTGCCACAATTACTTTTTCTATCCAAAGAAAAAAGGAGAAAAAAAAACTTTTTAATTACCATTACCATGGTCATCCAGATGCATATGTGAAACTAAATCTTTTCAAGAACTTAGAAATTACTTTTGTTTGTATTTTCATTTAAATAATTTTTTTTTGTTGGCCAGGGGGGAGGGACAAGAGGAGTGTACTTGTTGAGCATTTAACAAGTAATTGTTTCCTTTCGCCAGTAACCTATATGAAATAGATAGTTTTCATCTCATCCTTTCGTTTTGCAGCTCTCCTATACTTTTATTGCTCATCTGGCATCTCATAACTGAGTCCAGCACTTTTTTTTTTCCCTTTTTCCTTTTAATTGATTGTTAGAGTCTGATTTCATCTGGCTGCAATTTACGTTGTCTTATTGTATTAGCAAGCAATATTGTCTTTCTCTCATTCTTTTTTTCTGATACTGAAGGACTCTGTCTTGAGGGGATCATTAAGTGGCAATAGAAACAGTCAATTGCATTGGCTGACCAGGACGCTGGAAGCAAGCAGTAGCAGCTGGTATGGTCAATCTGGTCTTGGAACTTTATTTTCTCCAGTTTGATTTTTTCAATATCTGACAGGATTACGTTGAAAAATATAACAATTTCTCAACATGTACTATTTTAAATTCGTTATATGTGATAATAAACATCATTCCAATTGTTAATAAACTCTTAATCTCTATACGACTTCAGGCGCATTGTTGTTGGATACCAGCCGCTGGTCATTTGTGGAGAGAATAAGGAGCAAATGGAGAAAAAGCAAATTTTTGAGTATTTGCACCGTTTATTTCTGAAATTTGCAGTAGTAAGCACAAAGCAGTTATTAGAATTTCTTTGGGCACATACTAAAAGTCTACATGATGACTGAACTGACTCTGATCTGACATTCATCCATGTATTTACTCCTCAGAATGTGTACTTGAGTGGGCAGGATTGCACTAGCCATGTCAGTGAAGGTAGCGTAGCTTACATTGGGAACCCTGGCCAGATTGAGAACGAACCCTATTCAGTTTTTCTAAATGGAAGTTCTGTCTTTTGCAGGTGAGTACTCCCCTTTAGTCCCAGTGTTTTGTGCTTTACTTAACACCTGTTACCTACATTATACATTCTTCCTTTTTGGTTTTTGTCCTTGTAGGGAATTGGCTAATGGATTCCTTCTTCACAGAGTCAGCTCACTGCAAATTGTGGGTAACAAACTATATGCAACTATCAGTCATGAATTTTCTGAAGAAACTTGGGGATTTGGATATTCATTGCTCTGAATTATTCCAAATTGTTTTTGACACAGCTTTATACTCCTACTTAGTACATTAAAGTGGATGTTGCACAAAATTTAATAGTCAAATCTGTTAGAAAACGCGGGCTTCCTATTCTAATTTTGGGCATCATATTTAATACAACTATATTAGCTATTTAATTAAAGAAATCATGCATGACACAATTTATTAGTCAAATTATGCATGACATAATCGGTTAAGCACTGTGGATTCAGTAATTTTGTCAAAAGTATAAATGACTTTACAGATATTTGTCAAAGCACAACTAATGCATCTTTCCATGGCAGGTAACCTACTATATAAATTTAGCTGGTGAAGTTGAATATAAAACTGTGCTCCAACAGAAGGGTAGAGAGGTCATGTAAATATTCCCAGTTGAAGATCCGCAGTATTACTTAGTGTCTGTTGGACTAAATGGTGGAGAATTACTTTTGAGTAAACTGTGCTCCAACATGCACTTATTCTTTCTAGCCTAGGTGCTGCTGTGCTGGATCGTGATTTTCTATCCAATTTTATTGGAAGTTTTCCCCAGTTTGCTTCTCAAAGCGGAACAAAGTTGTCCATTTCAAAGCCATTTATTCTTTTTACCAATTTTGAGTACTTCGAAAAGTATTGTAATGTTGCAGAATTTGAAGTTGTTTATGATTAATTTGCCTCACTCTTATTTGATGCTCTCATTTTTTGGTATTATCTAGGGAAACTTACAATCAAAGACCAATTCGGCTAATTTATTAGATTTAAGGACAAAATAACTACTCAATGACTTTTGGATGACAGTGGATAGAAATTAAACTCTTAGTTTAAAATTAGAATTGAATAATCATCCTAAGCGGTTATTTAGTCCTTAATTATAATAAATTAGTTAGATTGATCCTTAAGTGTAGGTTTTCCTATAATTTATCTATGTTCTTTTGGTTTAACAAAATTGAAAAAGTGCCTTAATAGTTTGGTGCAATGGATAATCACTTGATAACAATGAATATGGCAAATATCAATGACTGGAACTTGTGCAGCTGTGCTGCTTCACTGAAACACGGCACCACCATGGAACTGGATATTTGAGCAGCTCTGCTTAGGCAACATTTTTAGTAATAGAAGTTGCGGCTAGGAAGTATAAAACAAAGTCAAGAGTAGCCTAGTAGGAGTAGTTTTAGCCCTTTAGCTGAAGAAATTAGCAGATGTTGTATTGTATTGAGAGAAAGATAATTTAGTGCAGTTTATAAAAAGATATTTTATTTTAATTCATGAATTAAATTAACAAAATATTAAATGAATTTAACTAATAATTTAATTATATATTAAATATCAAAATAAAAATAAATTATTAATTTAATTCATGAACGAAAATAATTTTTTTTTAAATTACATTAAAGTGTTTTTCTCCCAATTATAATTACCATCTGAGTGGCTGTAAAAGGCTAAACTAAAACAAAGATACTCACATTGCAAAATGTCTAAAACACCATTCATCCTTACCTATGCTCTGGAATTCCGTGGAGGGCAAAACTGGCAAAGAAGGAAAAGACCGACTTTGGCCGCCTATATATATATACACATATTGGGAGTGAAAATTAGGGTTCTTGCAGCCACAGTCGTCTCAGTTTGAGATTGCTCTATAAAGAGTTCCTCTCCCTCCCTGGAATCTTGAAGTCTATCACCCATGATTTAGTTATGCTTTCTCTATCTCTCTATCTATCTATCTCTGTTTATGGTAAAAATGGTTGCTTTGTCCTTCTTCCCATTTTTGTTGCAGCCATGGTGGTCTTGCTTTTTTTTCCCGACCGATCCAAACTTGTACGAAGTTTTCACCTGGCTAGGACTCATTCCGATCTTAGAATACTGCTTCTCCTATGTTGTCCTCCTTTCTTGTCTTGGTTGCGGAGCTGTTCTTAAGGCAATGTTTGGTAGAGGTGTATGGAGTGAGAGAAGGATGGGAATGTTTTTTCCGATTACTTGGAAATACTCTCCTTCTCTCATTCCATACATCATCTAACGAACATGGTGTTAATCAATCACTTCAGATATTAACAGTGCTATTTTATTTGGTTTTTCATTTCAAGTACTTTATCTTCTGCCGAAATGTTGATTTTTTACTCTCTGGCCTTTGGTGTATTAGTATGGTATGGTGCCATATTGTAGTTCTGGTTGGCGTAGTATTGTTACCTCGGGAAACATGTTAAACTTTTGTAAGTGTGAAACTTAGATCTGGGGAATCATTTAGGAGTGGTGCTAATTTCTGGAAAGAATTTGATGAAACTAGTGTTAGCAAATTAATTTGGGGTCTTTGCCCCTGGTAGACTTTGACAAAATTATGCTAATTTTGTTTATAAAGAAAAGGTTGTTAATGTTTGTTCCCAGTGTTAACAATTAGAATACTTCGAAGCTAATAGTGGTTGTGCTAATGATATTTTTAAGTGAAGTTGTTACGGTAAATATGTTTGTCGTTTTATTACAGATTATTTGATATATTTCAGAGTGCACGAAGTATACCGAGAGATAAATAAATGTTCGAGAACATCAGAAAAAAAAAATCATTACCGTACCGTAGTAACTCAGGTTATGCAGAGGAAGACGCTTAGAAGAGAACTGTTGCCAATTGTAGAACTTCAGCACATGAATTAACTACGAAGTTTGCTTGGATTCCTTCTCTTTGTAAGTAAAGGGTGAATTATAAAAGGGTGGTTCAACTTCCTTTTGGAAGAAACACTGACAAGTGATAGTACGACAAGATTATCCACCGGATCGACCAAGAAATGTTGTAGGTTTGGTTTGTTGGAGATGTTAATAGGTGATTGTACTTTTTGGTTTTTATTTTTCCTCCTTGATGTAACTGTGTGTTACTAAGAAACAAATATTATACTTTATTAATCAAACTCTAACCGATTGGGAATTGTCAATGCTATAAACATATGTACTCAAATACAATTTTTGGTTTGATTATGTAAAGTATAACAAGCATTACTTTACAATCAATTTGGCTTACGAAATTGCCAGCTTCATTATCCTAGCTGCTAATATTATAATATTAAATTTAATAATTATTAATATTCTTAGTTGTGTATATATGAACATAATAATTATTTATCAAATAATATTTATGAATAATTTGTTTTTTCTTTATATAGAATGTAAGAGATTATTTTATAATAAAAGATTAAGTTGTAATAAAAATTCTTGATTTAGGAATTACGTGACTGTAAAAAGAAGAATTGCATGGCTTAATCTTGATTTAAGAAAGATTGCATGACTTAATCTTGATTTAAGAAAGATTGCATGACTCATATTTTGAATTGGATGAAATATTGTTGTCTAATATAACATATTACATATAACAATAAAATATAATTAACAAATAGTCAAATGTTTATATAAAATGATTAAAACCCACAAATTAATAATAACAGAGTTATAAAAATTGGATGTGAATCGATAAACTAACTAAGAAACCGGTTATTGGTTGTTTTAGACCGAAAATCCAGTTATTGGTTGTTTTAGACCGAAAATCGATGATTCGGTTGGATCATAAAATTTAAAAAAATTTTTAAATTTTGAAAAATTATAACTTTTGATTGTCCGATTTAAACTAATTATATATCTATTTCATATAACTTTTTGAGATAGTCATAATTTATTTTTAAAAATTATGTTATGAGTTATGAGCATTTTAATGAAAATATTAAGATTTTTTTTATAAATTAAGGATTAAACTCTTTTTTTCCTTTAAAGGTCATCATTTCTTTCAAAATAAAGATATTTTAGTTATTTATAATGATAAATATCATCATAATGTGTATTTATATATATATTTAAATATTTATTTTATTTATGCGGTTCGACCAGTGATCCATTAACTCAGTACCCTGATCGTGTTGATTATTAGTCCGAGTTTAATAACTATGAATAATAATCTAAAATAGTTATGCTTAATATTTAACATGCATGTATATAATCAAAATTTAATATTTAACATGTATACATAAATGAAAGTAACATGCATTTTCATTTGATTATATTAAGTGACATTTGTCAATATTTTGTTCTCTTTGTGACATTTAATTTGTTAATATTTTCTATCTTTACAAAAATTTTTCTCATTGATTTTAAATTTTCATAAAAAATTAAATGTTTAACATTCATACATATAATTACAAATTAATGTTTATCATACATGCATATGATCATAAATTAATGTTTAAAATGTATTTTCCTTAAAGGTATAATCACATTTAAGTGACACTTATCAATATATTTGTTTCTAAGAGACAAAAGCAAAAATTTCTTTAATGGTCTAATTAAAGGTTGCAAATCTATCTTATCCACATCAAAGAAACAAAATTGATGAGCCCACGGGAGTCATTCAAAGTGCTATTGCGTATTGAATCTTAATAAAACTTAAAGTTGTCCAAAGAACTAAAATATTATCAAGAAAAGATATTGTAAAATCTTGACACATCATTCCCAAATCTCTTATATACCAAAATCTAAAGAAAAAGTAGTATTAGTAGGGGAGCTATCCAAGAAGCTCGGTCATTTGGGGTTTGATGACGCTTGACCTTTCTTTATCGAATTGAGTTTTATTTAAACTATTTTAAAGAATTAAAATTTTGCATAATTTACTCTTATATTTATACGACTATTAATACTTCTTAGATGTATTAATCTCTCTTCAATGCTTAACTATTTTAGTGGTTTCCAAGAGACGCTTAATCTATTTCATTTTAAGATGCATTTTATCATCCTTTAATATTAATTAATATTGTCATGCATTTTTATCACCATTTTCTCCTTAATTTCATTATTTAATCGTGTTCTCTCTAAAGTGACACTTGCGTGTGTGTGTGTGTGTGCTTGTTGTAAATCATATAAGGTTACAGTATTTTTTTGTGGTTGTTTGAATCTTGCTATTATGTCTTTCATTTCTATTTTTTCCATATGAGTTTGTCTATATTCTTGTTCATCTATTAAGGTTTTTAGTTGTTGAAGAAATTCATGTTTTAAAACAAGAGATAGAGCTATTAAAACAAAAAGACTTAGCATTAGAAGTTGATTTATTAACCTTAAAAGGAGCAAATAGTTAGGTATTATTCGGGAACTTGGCAAAATGCTCAAATAAAATATAGTACTATTAAAAAAGAAATTTTAGCAATAGTATTATGTATTACTAAATTTCAAGATGATTTATTTAATAAATAGTTTTTACTCAAAACTGATTGCAAAGCTGCATTAAGTGTTTTACAAAAAGATGTTAAAAATCTAGTTTCAAAACATATCTTCACCCGATGGCAATCTTTATTGTCTTGCTTTGATTTTGAGATTCAACATATTAAAGGAAATAACGATGAAAGAACTGCTACAATACTTATTACTGGTTTTACTGGTCAATTAAAAGGATGGTGGGATAATATTCTAACGCCTATTGAGAAAAATCAAATTTTAGGAGCAGTAAAACAAGAAGCAAATGGAACTATCAAAACAGACATAATAACAACACTTTTATTTACCATAACGAAACATTTTATAGGAGATCCAATAAAACTTCAACAAAGAGCTGCAGATCAATTAGCAAATCTTTTTTGTCCAACTATGTCCGATTATAGATGGTATAAAGATATGTTTTTATCAAAACTTTGTTTAAGAAGTGATGGCTCCGAAGATTATTGGAAAGAAAGATTTATAGCCGGACTTCCAAAATTATTTGTAGAAAAAGTAAAAATTAATATACAAAATCAATACAATGGACTAATACCTTATGATCAATTAACTTTTGGTCAAATATCTAGTAATATTATTGAAATAGGAATTCAAATATGTACTGATTTTAAGATACAAAATAAATTAAGAACAGAAGCTACTTCCAGTAGACAAGAATTAGGAAATTTTTGTCAACAGTTTGGAATAGAAGGAATTCAAGCCCCAAGTAAAAAACGATCAAAAATACAACCAAAAATATCAAAACCTTCATATCATAAGAAGAAATTTGGAAAAATTTATAAAAATCAAAAGCCCTTTGTTAAAAAACCCCAAAATTCAAGAAATATAAAAGGATCAAAAAGAAAAAATATAGTATGTTATAAATGTGGTCAATTTGGTCATTATCAAAGAAAATGTAAGACTAAAGAAAAAAATTAACAACTTAAAAATCGATGAAAGTTTAAAACAAAATTTAATACATATTCTTATTAATGATCAATATTCCTCTTCAGAATCTGAATATGAAACTTCAGATAATGAAGAAAATGAAATATTTCAAATCCAAGAACATTCTGAAACAGAATATGAAGAACCTGAATGTTTAGGACCAGACTTATGTGATTGTCCTAAATGTATTAAAACAATAAATGTCATTACAAATGATCAAGCTACTACCTTGATAAAAATATTAGATAAAATGCAAGAATCAGAATTAAAACATTCTAAAAACCTTAATAGATGAACAAGAATATAGACAAACTCATATGGAAAAAATAGAAATGAAAGACATAATAGCAAGATTCAAACAACCACAAAAAAATACTGTAACCTTATATGATTTACAACAAGAAATTAAAGGTTTAAAACAAGAGATAGAGCTATTAAAACAAAAAGACTTAGAATTAGAAGTTGATTTATTAACCTTAAAAGGAAAACAAATCATTAAAGAACAAATTTCATCTCACGCCGAAACATCTAAAGAACAAGATTCATATATTAATTTATTAAATCAAATAATTATTCATAAATGGCATTGTCCTATAGATCTAGTTATCAATAATGAAACATTTTCATTAATAGCTCTCATAGACTCAGGAGCTGATATGAATTGTATTCAAGAATGATTAATTCCAACAAAATATTATGAAAAAACAATGGAATCTTTAAGTAGTGCAAATGGATCTAAATTAATTATATCCTTTAAATTAACAAAAGCAAAAATTTGTAAAAATAAAATATGTTATAAAACATCTTTTGTTCTAGTCAGAAACATTAGTGAAGAAATGATTTTAGGAACTCCATTTTTAACCTTATTATATCCATTTTCGGTTACCTCAAAAGGATTAACAACTACAAACGTAGGATAAGAAATTTGCTTTGACTTTATTAAACCACCTCATATTAAAGAATTAAATCTAGTACAACAATCATTAATCTCTAGAATTAATTTAATAGATAAAAAACAAAAGCAAATAATTATGCTTAATAAAGATATTTACTATAAAAAAATTGAAGATCAACTACAGACTCTTCATGTTCAAAACCTTATTAAAACCTTTCAAGAAGAAATTGAAAAAGAAATTTGTAGTACTGATCCAAGTGCATTTTGGTCAAGAAAAAGACATACAATAACTCTACCTTATGAAAAAGATTTTCAAGAAAAAGATATTCCTACAAAAGTAAGACCAATTCAAATGAATCAACAATATTTAGAATATTGTAAAAAAGAAATTCAAGAATACTTAGACAAAAAATTAATTAGGCCAAGTAAATCTCCATGGAGCTGTGCAGGGTTTTATGTTTTGAATTCCTCTGAAATAGAACGAGGGGCTCCTCGATTAGTTATTAATTATAAACCTTTAAATAAAGTTCTTCAATGGATTAGGTATCCTCTTCCCAATAAAAAGGATTTAATAAACCGAGTTTATAATGCTTCGATATTCTCTAAATTTGATATGAAATCTGGTTATTATCAAATTCAAGTAGCGGAAGAAGATAGATACAAGACTGCTTTCACTGTACCTTTTGGGCATTATGAATGGAATGTAATGCCCCAAGGATTAAAAAACGCTCCTAGTGAATTTCAAACTATTATGAATTCTATATTAAACCCTTATACTCAATTTGCAATAGTCTACTTAGATGATGTTTTAATATTTTCTAAAAATATTACTCAACATCAAGAACACTTAAATCAATTTATTAAAATAATTAAAGAAAATGGACTAGCAGTATCAGCCAAAAAGATTAAATTATTCCAAACAAAAATACGATTTTTAGGGTTTGAAATATATCAAGGAACAATAACTCCTATTAGTAGATCTATAGAATTTGCTTCTAAATTTCCCAATGAAATAAAAAACAAAACCCAATTACAGAGATTTTTAGGATGTGTTAATTATATAGCAGACTTTATTCCAAACATTAGAATTATTTGTTCTCCTTTATTTAAAAGACTAAGAAAGAATCCTCCAATATGGAATAATTCAATGACCGAAGCAATAATTCAAATAAAAACATTAGTAAAAAATCTCCCTTGTCTAGGAATCCCTGATCCTGAAGCCTTTCTAATAGTAGAAACAGATGCCTCAGACTTAGGATATGAGGGATTATTAAAGCAAGTATTACCCAATAAAAAGGAGCAAATAGTTAGGTATTCTTCGGGAACTTGGCAAAATGCTCAAATAAAATATAGTACTATTAAAAAAGAAATTTTAGCAATAGTATTATGTATTACTAAATTTCAAGATGATTTATTTAATAAAAAGTTTTTACTCAAAACTGATTGCAAAGCTGCATCAAGTGTTTTACAAAAAGATGTTAAAAATCTAGTTTCAAAACATATCTTCGCCCGATGGCAATCTTTACTATCATGTTTTGATTTTGATATTCAACATATTAAAGGACAAACCAATTATCTTCCTGATTTTCTTACCAGAGAGTTTTTACAGGGACAAAGTGAAACTTATGAGTGAAAAAGCAAAAGCCGTTACCAAAGATCAATATGGTTCTCCGTTAAGGACAAGTTCAATAAAGATGGAAATCGAACCTAGTCAATATTCTGCTCAAAAGCTTATTATCAAGCCAGAAGGCTCCAGTTCAATAAAGGCTCAAGACAAACCTTTATCTTTTCACCATGCAGCCCTTATCCCATCAACACCTCAAAAGATAATTCGACCTACCAGTCCCTATATACCTACTCAAAATTACCCTCCAAAACCTAGTTCTTTATTATATACTGACAAACCATATCCCTTAACTATCTGTCCAATAGAACCAGAATGGATTGATAGAACCCCTCGCCATATTGCTCAAAAGATTTTTCCCTCACAATGGCATTATCTTCCCATAGACCCTCAAAAAACCCGACTTTTTTATGAATTCATACTAGTAGACACAGACTCAATAGAAGTAACCCATAATCGGGACCATAAAGATCCCTAAAAAATAATCTTCTAAAAAATCAAAATATTACAAGTATTAACCCCATCCAATTGGTCTATTTCTATTCATTCTTCAAGAAATTTTTCTAGATCTTTTACCCCTCATCATTATAATTATTGCGATTATATTCAAGCCTGGTACAATTTTCTATTTTATCAACCATACACTCATTCTTGGTTTATATGGTTCAAAAGAGGAATTTCTCTTTCCTTTCCTCAATGGTTCATTAAATGGTTTTTTGATTGTGGACCTCTTACCACTATATTTCCTGACTTTGCCAAAGTATCCTTTCAAAAATTCAAAGAAGTCACTAATTGTGAACCTGCAATTTTAACCTTTTGCGCCAGTTTT
Organism: Styphnolobium japonicum; assembly: GCA_023212625.1. NCBI lineage: Eukaryota > Viridiplantae > Streptophyta > Magnoliopsida > Fabales > Fabaceae > Styphnolobium > Styphnolobium japonicum. Next base: position 22,903,148 of record JALBWW010000003.1, read on the forward strand.
GGTGTAACATGGATAATGAGTTGGGATTATTCTATTTCAATATCTGACAAAACTCCTCCAAATATGCAATATCTAGTTCGGACAATAAGAATTAAGTGGTGGAATAAGTTCAACAGCGAATTATTAGCTGATCAAAAGCTCCAAAATTGGTTTCTTGGTAACCCTCAATATGTTAAGAATCTCACTCCTCCTCCTCAATGTGAGTTCTTAACTGAAAAATCAAAATTTATGGCCGAACTCGCTGCTTGCGGCTCTAAAGAAGAATTCAACAAAAAATTACAAAAAGCCTTATCTCAAACCTCTTCACAAGACGAAGATGCTTGTTCTAGTACTACTCCTCAAAATGAAGATGACTGCTATGGTATTGACTTGGACGAATTTCAATAAAAAGAGACTACTTGTCATTCAAATAAAGGTGTCGGCAGGTTACTTTTCAAAAAGCACAAGAAAGACAAAGTGTCGGCAGATTACTTTTCAAAAAGCACAAGAACAATCAGGTGTCGGCAGAAAAGACAAGGTTACTTTTCAAAAAGCAAAAGAAAGATAAGGTGTCGACAAGTTACTTTCAAAACAGTAACATTATCAGCAACCCCAATAATTGAAGTTCAAGAAGAGTCTTCTCCTTCTATAAAAGGAGACGGATTTCATTATAGGGAGCATCGAAAAAACTTCCCTCTCTCTCTCTCTTGTAAACATTTCTTTCTCTTATAAATTTTTAAAGGCTTTGCTGTGTTCTGCTCTTCTTTCTGCTCTTCCTTTTGTAAGTTAATTTAAGTTTGTATTGTATTTTAATAATATAACTGTGTATCTTTATATAATAAATATTTTCTGTAATCATTCTCTTACCCTCGTTTTTATATTGATTTTGCTATATTACTTTCATATTACTTCAAATTAAAATGAGCTCTGCCTGGGTTAGAAATGGTATATATATATATATATATATATATATATATATATATATATATATATAGGGAGAGAGAGAGATTTGGATAATAATACTACTATATTACAATCAATGTTGTCTGAATCGGATCGGACCAGCTGGTCGGACTGTGAACCCATTCCTCATCCGGTTATAATTTATTGTCATATTCGGATTTATGATTAAATCGGGTTAAGCCGGTTAAAACCTGTTAAAATCGGGCATAACTTGTAAACTGACCTATTTTATGTGAACATGTCATTTTTTTTAAATCTCTCAATCACTTGACTCTCAACTAAGAGTGATATGAGGTTTGAGAGTTAAGATTTCAAAACCTTATTATGCATTATATATATATAATACATAATTATGACATCAACTAATTTGACTAGATGGTAAAACCAATTGAAGCTGAACCTAAAACTTTTTTTGTTCACTTTGATTTGATTATAAGAACATGGATTACAATACAGAAAATTTTTGACGACTCAAGCAGGACAAAATATGTTCAAATGATTTAAAATCGATTTAGTAATGTTAGCTTAAAAATCTTGATGAATTGGATTAATTGACACAAGGTGTTAATATTAAAAGTCATGATCACACGAGAGATTATACATGAGATAAATATCCAATAAAAAATAGATTAATTTTTATCTATTGTTAGTATAAAGATTTTTAGACTGTCATCTAATAATGTTTTAGTACATCATTAAGAAGTTAGAATTTTAAAATAGTTACTATAATAATCAAACTCATTTAATGATGTGACACCATGTGATTAGATGTGTAAATAAATTTTTCACTGAAAATAAATCAAAATTACACTAATAAAAAATCGGGTCATTACATTTTCCCTTGAGAATTTCCAACCCGAATTTAAAGAATACCAACTTTAGTCTCAAATAGATGTGAGTACTTTGTAGGCATTGTCTCTATTGCCTTTTCATGTAGCTTCCTTTCTATAATGATTCTATTGCAACTCCTTTTCAGAAGCTATATCCTTCACACGAAGTTTCTGCACTTGTCGATCTACAATGCCTACTGACTTTGCTTCATATGTTATGTCTTATCTAAATAGCTTGTGATTGAAGTATTTGAGATGGGTGTAGAAAGTATATATATATATTTGTGTAACATGGAGACATGAAACACATGATGCACCACAGCAACTTCTAGGTAGAAGCGCCAAAAACGGTACACCACTACACCAACTCATTATTAGGAAATTATTTTACTTAGAATTTGCTATGTGCCAAACAAATGCTGCGGTGGGTGCACTTGCTCCAGTTGCAAAATTGCATTCTATATGGCGTTAGCATCGCTTTCTATATGTCATGTGTCGAATTCTCCCATCTCAAAATCTGGACGTTATCTCCTACTACATTTTGACCCGCACATTGCGCAGGTGAGGACAAAGAATGTTAACATCAAAGCTGATACACTAATTGTGAAAAATTATAGAAGAGCTAATATACTTAACCATCACAAAGCATAAAGTCAAAATGCTAAAAGAACCTACCAGCATTAAAATATATCTATGATGCTTATCATTGTCTTTCAGTGGCGTGCAACACATCATCTTGCTTACTCGCAGGTAAAAGATTTATGAAGAATAAAATAGATTGGAATAGACCTCTAATTACAATATGCTTGTTCTAAGGGGATTTATGGCTAAGCTGTCACAGTGCACTTAAATATGCCAATTGTAGTAACTCGCATGATATAAGTGAATAAGTGAAATTTAGGGAGATGTGCAATTTATTTCCTACAAATACCCAGAGAAAATATAACAATAATTTACAATTTAAATCTATAGAACCTTCCTCTATAGCACGGTTTAATAATAACAATTTAAATGTCTAGAACCATACTTTTATGCTGTCATATGTCAAGGCTGTCAAGTATTCCATGGCAACCTATACAGATACATTCAATTGCTTCCTGGTATGGCTTATTTGAAATGATTGATTAAGCATAAAACTCGTGCTTGCATATATAAGCAATTGTCTAGGAAAAGAATTGCATTAAGTGCAGAAGCCATCTAGTCTGCTGTTTTTAGTACATCAGGCCTCTAAACAACACTTCCCCTATGAGCAGATGTGTGTGGCATAGGGTATGTCATAGCACCTATGTTCATTGGTGCACCAGGAATCAGGGCTCGGACACCATATGCCATGTGTGCAGGGGCAGGAAGATTCACTGGGGTGCCAACTGCAGATACGAAGGGTCCTCCTATAGGTTGCCCAATGATAGGAGCAGCATATATTCCTACACTTGGTGATATCATGTATGATGCATGGCCTTCTATCCTTACTCATCGAGTTCAAACGAATGAAGTATTTTTGGGCATGGCTTGCTACTTCTATAGGTGTTCTTGTCACCACAAATTCCTTGATATACTTTGCCAGTCACCTTTTCCATACTTATCCAAGCCAAGAAGTAATAACCCGTTCAACCAATTTGAAAATTTTAAAACAAAAAAAGAATTAGATAAAAGAAAGCTTAGCATAAGGAAGCATAGTTGTCATAAACCACAAGTTAGAAATACTTAACAGTAAATGGCCTATATAAGACAATTGACATTCTAAAAATTTAAGGAAAAAGAAGTATTGAGGGCAGCTGATTTCTCCAAAGTGCCAAGCTAATGTGAAACAAATAATACATAGTTCTTGGCAGAAAGAAACTGAGTCAAAAGCTCATTTCCTATTTAATGTCAAACCAAATTAGGATGGAAGACCACAGTTCTTGGCAGTAGAGAAACTGGGTTTGCTCAAATAATTTGACATGTTATGGATTTATTATAAGAATGATAAGAGGAATGATAGGTTTAGGACTATTTAATGCTTAATTTTAAGTTATAGCATTTAGTTACAGAAAGCTGTATGTTTATCCATCTCCTCTACCAAGGTTGATACTTTCGATTCACACTTTCTTTTGAGACTTTAGATTGAGGTGCTTTTAAGTCGAAATTCATTTCTGACGACCTTTGATTTAATTAATTAGAACTTTATAATAATTGGAATACATAAGCTAGGTTTCATTATTTCAATTGATTCTGTTATATCTCTTGTTTCAATTTATTATTATATCAAATTATAAATGATTGTACCAGGGATTTTGTAAATGATAATTAAACTGTTTAAGATTTTCCAAAAAATTATCATATTGCAGCTCTCTAATGTGGTGGTGCAATATATTTATCATCAAAGAGAGGAACAACACAAACCCAGCACACATGATACGTGAAAAATCAAATTCAAGAAATGATATATTTAGTATGTAATAAAAAATGAAAAAAAACAAACTACAATAAATGAAGAAACAACCAATTGACAACACTCCTGGCCCAAATAGCAACTAAACCACCCTTCTCCCTACCGCAAAAAAAAAAAAAAACAAAGAAAGAAATAAACACACACCTATAGGTGCATCTTGCAAACATAAACCTTAAGGAAGAATAAATACAAAAAATAAAGGAAAAGAATAAGCAATGCGAAAGAAGGTAAATAAAATAACAATATGACAGAATTTTATCATCTTTAAAGCAATCAATGAGAGTTAACCATAAACTACCATGTAAAAGCAACAACTATTAAAAAACAAACTTTGAATCAATCAACATGGTCTACACAAGGTAATTGCATATCATATTCACTATATTGAACTTACTACAAAGAGTATATGGATAAAGTAATGCAATATGTTGCCAATAGTTTAAAAAGAATGAAAAGTAGATGCAAAGGATAAATAATCAATCAAGTATTTTTACCAAGGAAACAAAACAATGCCAATTTACACCTATCCACCTATATGATGACATGATCTCAAGGAGGAAACATACTAAGTAAAAAAACTTACATTCCCTGTTATCATGGTCACCATAGTCACCAGCAATTCATCATTCAGATATATAGTTTGAAAGCATTGCATTGAAAAGAAAAAAAAGCTTGTCAACTAAGTAACCTTAAGACTCCACTTAATAGTTGAGTTTTGGTAAATTAACTACTTGGAGTGACAGTGACTCTAGCAATTTGACATAATCAGCAGTTGAGCTCCAAGATGGAAGATAATATGCATCACATATCTTCTTCAAGAGATTTTCCTCTCATGGCTTTTCCCTAAATTTAACTGAATAAACCCATCAAATTGAAATGCGAATTCTATCAAACACAACATGAAAAAAAAGTAATAAATAAAGGAATCATCAAATTTTCATTTTTTTATTGCAACTTTTTTGTTTCATATGATTGATTTATATGCAGAGGTTGCCTTTCACGGAGGAACTGGCCAAATACTTGATAGGAAATGTCGTGTTTGTCAGAAACCTAGCTGGGTCGATACCCTTTTCACCATCTGAAGTACTCTTCTTGTCCTTGGGATGCTTCTACTGTTTTTTGCGTTGCTGCAATACATATGGATAAATCTATAGAAGATATTAAAAACATTGGGTGAGGGTTTCATTCATTTTCTTTGCCAATTTCAAGCATAAAAGGAAGAAAATGTAAAGGGAGAAAGATAAACCCATACTGACCTTGTCAGCTAATCTTTAAGCAGAATCAACAACATTTGCTCTTTCATCTTGAACATGACTGAGAGTGATGCTTGTTGCCCCAAATTTCTTTGATAGGTACCTTGAACTGCCCCTTATGCCACACCCACCATCAACTATACCCTTGGGCCATTTGGTTGGGACCTCTAGGCATGAGCATTACTGTGAAATTAGCATGCCAGAAGGTAAATAATGCTGACAATAAAGAAATTAAATAGTTAGAAAACTGCAAAAGTTTAGAGCTAGATTCTGCAATCATGTGTAGGAAACAACATAAAATCAAAAGCAGATAAATTAACAAAAATATGAAGGGAAAAAAGAAGGCACACCTGTTTATCAAGAGGATAGCGAAAATCATCGGCGTCAAGGTCTCGGAAGGCAACAGAAGAAGCTCTACAAATGAGAATTCCAACTCTGCGATTCTTCTGAATCCTATCACGGAATAGGCACCGAACCTCAATTTATCCAAGCTAGGAAGCTGAGGGCGAGATAATTGGGTTTGTGAAGGAGAGAGATAGTGGAGAAAGGCATGGTAGCCATTGAAGCAAAAGCACATGTTAAACAGGCTTCTGACTTTCTCTTGTAAATGTCACGTTTCATTTGGGCAATTAAAAAGTTAGTAAACTGTCCATTTCACAAAGTAACTAATTAATGAAGAAAATGAAGAGAGCTACAACTTAAAATACCAAGCAAGAGGAAAAGGAATGAGAAGCTAGGTGGCTTCTCGTAGGAGAAGGGAGCAACTGGTGTAAGCATATGCTGAGGTGGCAAAATAATACAGCAAGAGAAGATCTACGTGGAGAATTGATGGAGTTTAAATTAGCTGAGTTAGCTTCAATACAGTTTAGGAGCTTGAATTTATATATTATAAATATATTCTTTTTATATGCTCGTTCGGATGAATTTTTTATTATAAAAAAGTATTTTTTAGTATGTTTGGATGAATTTTTTTTTTAAATGAAGCACTAAAAAAAGCTTTAAAAGTTTTTTTTTAGTTAAAATTTTGAGCTTTTGGAAAAAGATTTTTTCTAAGATATGAATAAGTTGTTCAAAGATATATTTTAGACATAAATATCTCTGACTAATTTTAAAAATAACATTTCTTATTCTTCATGTTTTTAAACCCTACTAATACTCTATTTCTTCTTTGGTGCTGCAATGCTGCACATCTCACCTCATCATCTTTTCTTTTTCCTTTTATTAGCTTTTGAAGACAAAATGAGATGATTGAAATATTGAAATATTTTTAACAATATGTGTAGAGGAAATACAAACTGATTATAGGGACTACAAGCATTTTAGCAAAAATAGATGGAGGAATCTAAAAAAAATTCGAGAGAGGCCAACACTCCCATGTTTACATGAACAATTGAGAAATAGATGATACAATCTAAAATTTATCTTCCAATTATGGACTAAGCTTGTGAGAAATAAGATCGGTCTTTTATGTTTGTCATTTTAAGTAATTTTATCATTAAAAAATATTTTTTGATTATTGTATCCAAACATAAAATAATATTTACTTTTACAAATGAGATCTAATACTATGAGTATTAACATGTTTAGTTTAGCTTTTAGAAACTCTCAAATCATAATTTGGGTAAAAACTTATCTCTTGATACTTTTACTCAAATTATAATTTTGAGGTTTCAATACCTAAACCAAACATGAACCATTACTTGTAAAGAGAAAAAGGTCACAAAAAATAAGTAGAAGGAAGCCATTGAATCTGATGCATCTAAGAGTAGCTTCACTTGAAGGAAGAGAATTAAATACTATTCTTGGGTTAGGGTCTTAATTTTCACCTCTTAGGCTTAAGAAAACTCGAGTGACAGATTTTTTTTGGATGCCTAAATTATAGAGTAAGAAGAATGAAATCAAATTTTATTTATTTATTTTTGGTATAATAGCGGGGTAGAAAGCCCAAAAGGAAGAACTAAACAACTACAGGAAAAAAACAGGGCATAGAGACCCCCGAAACATCAGCAAGAAAAAGGTACATAAGACTTTCTGGTGGGCTAGACCACTCTTTGAAACCTGGATCATGAGCTAAACTAATGTTGGCCATCCAGTCAGCACAAAACATTGCCCTCTCGAAGGGTGTGCTTGAACTTAACCATCCAGTTTAAATTGTTCCACTTGAGGGTGAGATGGATGAGTCTGTTGTGATGAGACTTTATTTTAGACGGATTGTTGAGGAGGTTAATGAATGATTCTGAATTGCTCTCAATGATCACCTTCTTATAGCCAACGTTCCAAGTGGGGATATTTTTGTTCATTTTAACAGTGTTCTTGTTTGTTTCTCATATGAAGTTCTGTCTTGTGGTTTCTTCCTTATGCTTGCAAGAGAAATTCTTGACGGGCAAGACATATTTTTTTTTGGACAAAAATATTACTTCTAGTAACATTTTTTTAAAAAAAAGAGTTTTACAGTAAAACAATTCTCAAAAAATTAAAAATTTCACAACAAAACCGTCCTAGTGCATATTTTTACTCAAAAAATAAATTTTGTAATTTGCATATACTAGTGTATATGGATTATCTTTTTTATTTTCAAAAGAAATATTTTTTTAAAAAAATTCTCAATAAATAATTTTTGTTGAAAAGCTTTTTCCTTTTGAGTGCGAAAGTAAATACTAGATAAGGGTAAATAAACTAGGTTAAGTTAGACTTTATCTTAAATAGACTTGATTTATTTTATAAATCTTTGATATTAGCCTGACATATTACCTATCATAGTGATTCTATTTTAAAAAATCTCAAGCATTAAAAAAGCTTGTATTTATGATTTTTTTTAAAAGGAACTAAAAAAGTACATTTTTGTGATTTCTTTTAACTACATTTTGGTGCTTCTAAAAAAAGAACGGTTTTTTATAACATAAGAATGTTGTTTAAACATAAAAATAGATCGTGTCAAATATTATATTTAAATATAAAATGTCTTTTACTTTTTAATAATTTTTTTTATAAAAAACCTCATATAGACATTTTTTTAAACTTATTCAAACTAGCTCATCATAAACTACGAGCCATGGCTAATTTGGGAATTTTACTTGCAATGCAGGTTCTACACTAGAAGTGTGGCCATGATCACGCCATTAGAAGTCTAAACGAAAATTAATCTTACATCTAAAAAGTGTAAATATACCTCGTGAGAGGAAAAAGAAACTAGCCCATACCAAACTTTCACTGCCAACATCCGGATTATCCAAGTACTAGAATCCCTGTTTCTTATGTCCAAAATAGATCCATCAAAACCTTAAAGCCTTAGTACTCACCCAAAGCCATCTACTAAGATTCCTTCAAGATTCCTTCAATCCTTGCAGCACGACCTCTCTTTTAAAACCAAATAGAAACTTAAGGAGCCGCTAAATTCCTAGCAAAGTCATTTGTTACAACAACACCCTATGTTCAAGAATTCAAGCAAAAACACCCTGAAACCATCACACGAGGACATACTTCTATATGGATGCTATACCTTATTGGGTACGTATCCCATATTTACGTATGGGTACGTACCCAGTACACTTAAGTGATTTTTCTTTTTCTATAAAAAAAATTGCTATCAAGTATGTTTTGGTATAGCTTAGTATGACTCAAGTACAAGACAATTTATATAAAATATCACAGCTGAAGCATGAATACTCAGCCGATTAATTTAGGTCATGTTTGGAGTGGTTGTAAGTTTCTTGTTTTTAGTTTTAAAAGTTAAATTTGACAACAAAATGTGTTTGGGTAAAATGAGGTTAAAATTGATTTTTTACTTAATTTTAAGACAATTTTTTAAGACACAAAACCATAAAAATAAGTTTTGTGATTTTTGTTTCAGTTTTCATCTTAAAACCACTTTCTCGCTCTCGTGCCCCTTCATGTCTCTCTCTCATGCCCTTCACCATTCCTCTCCTGCTGGTGGCTCTTCTGCTCTTGACTCTCTTACTTTTGTGAAGGTGTTTTCCCTTATTCTTCCCCCTCTTCTCTTCTTTGGCTATTTGTTTTTCTATTTGTTTTAGTCTTTGTTGTATTTTTTTCCTACCCTTTCATATTCTTTACAGACCTTTCTCATCATTTCTCCCTCCCATTCTCAACAAGGTTGATGTTGTTACAGTTATGGTTTTGATTTTGTTAGTTTCTAATGATGTTAATGACTCACGATATAGTTACAGTTAAGTTTCATTTACCAATAAGTTTTGGTTTCTAATTTTATTGATGTAAAATAACTCACGAGATAATAATATCAGTTCTAATAATTGTGGTTTCATTCACCTCTCTTGTATTTTCCAGCAAATTGTGAAATTGCTTATCCTGCAGTAGTTAGGAATATTATTGGTTCGTTTAACGTTTTTGCTTCTTAATTATTGGTTGGTTTATGATGTTTGTGCTACAATTTTCATTCCATGAAGTACTTTTATGTCAATTAGTTTGTTAGATATAAAAATAACTTGCATTTTTAAGACAACTTTATTATATGGCAAATGAGAATGAAGCGTTTTGAGATGACGTGGTTGAGAAAAGCTGATATTTTGGAGAAGATGACTCGCCAGCCAGGTTGTAGGGTCATCTTCTAATGCTACGGAGGAAGTAAATGGACAAGACAATGAAGCAAATAAGAAATTGATGACTTGTTTGAGCATCTTTGACAAACTTGAAGGCATTGGTGCTGCTCCTCTTACAAAGGTAGTAAAGATATTGAAAGAAGACCCTCTATGGAAGGACGCGTTTTTGGCATTATCAGATGAGCGGAAGAAAGATATTATCCTCAGTCTCTGAAAAATTATGTTTATGTTTGGAATAAGACATGAATATTTATGTTTATGTTTGGATTAAGACATGTGTGCGATGGATATTTATATAAGCATTATAATTATTTTTATTATTATGTTTATGTTTAGATTAAGATGTGTATGGTGAATATTTATATAAGCATTATAGTTATTTTTATTATTATTGTTGTTATCGTGGTTGGTCATATTACTTATGATTACCATTTTTATTATTTTTATAGTTTTATAATATTTATTTTTGTTGTCAAAATTTATTTTATTTTATTTTTTAAGTATTTTTATTTTTTTTCCAGACTTAATTTTTTATTGTCATTTTTAATTATTTTTATGTGTCAATGTTTTTTTTTATATTAGGTGAATTCATAGTGAGGTAAGGTAAAGAGAGTGAAAAAAAATTGAAACTCAACTCAAAATTAAAACTAGATTTGAATTTTGAAAATTTCAAAACATAAAACCAAAAACCACCCCGATCGGGGCCTTAGTTTCCAATTTTCAGTTAGTTTGTTAGTTGGCTGACATGGCCATATGTTGACATGACAAGTTTGATAGAGATCAGTTAGGTTAGTTATTTACTCGTTAGAGTTAAATCATGTATAAATAGACCTTCTCAATTGAGTAATAGTAACAACTCACATTTTTCCAAAATTCACAAGATTAGTTTTTTGATACGGTATCAAAGCTTTGCTGCTGCGCGCCTGATCAATCAATTTCAGACACTTATTTTAGCTTTGTATTATGCATTATTAGATGTTTATTGTGCCCAATATTAGTACTTTAGATGAGTTTAATGTTGTTGGGCTTCATTGGGCTTTAATGCAAATATTGAATAATTTTCGGATTTTGATGCATTTTGACCTTTCTTCCTTGGTTAGGCCATAACTTGGGACTCGGTAATCCAATTGAGGTGATCTTGGTGTCTTTGGAAAGCTAAGACAATGCTCTACAAGTTTCATGAAGAACTCAAGAGTTGGATCGGACTTCTAAGGGTCGAAAACATCCCTGCAATACAGAGTGGGTTTGCTGTCAGGAAAATCTGGGCAGTATGCACATATTGGACTATATAGTGAGTTATAGACCTCCTCTTGGGCTGAAACTTGGTCATTTGAAAGATAAGACCCATATCTCCAACTTCACTGAAGACTATTTTGTCAATAGATGTCGTTTTAGGCATGATAATAAAGCTACAAGTTGGTCTGAATTTGGAAACACGTTCTTCCAACCTAACTTGAGGTAGGTGCAGTGTTTTTGGCATTTCTGGAGTTCTAAAAGTCCAAATGACATGATTCAAATTGGAGATTTTCAAGGAGACAACTGGCTACAACTTTGATGAAGACATCAAAGCCAAAATGCACCGTCTAGGTGATGAATTTGAAGCCAGAAGTCGAATAAGAGTTGTTGACTAAAAGCCACCAACCATACACCAACCCACCTACCATGCACCAACCCACCAACCATGCATCAAGCTTCCATTTTTGACAATTTTCATATTCTTATAGCTTGTATTCAGATTATGTACATGTACAAATTAGCTTCTAGGATTAGTATAAATAGACCCAACCTCTTTGTATTAGAAGATTCAATTTGAAGTAAGTTAGAATTCAATTTTGTAGTAAGTTTGAGTATTTGTTAGTTTTCTTTCTCTTCTTCTCCCTTCTCTTTAGAATTTCATTTTTGTTCTTTATTTTCTGAGTTCTTCCTTCCCATCCATGGAAGGCTAGGCTCTTATAATCAATCCAAGGGATTAACCGTCTTGATGTTTAATTTGGAGATCTTGTTTTGCTTGTTCATATTGCTTAATTGTTATTCAAGTTTCTCTTCTTCCTCTTTTAATTTTGATCTAGATTGAATTGCTTAATTTGATTTGGATGTTTATGTGATAATAGCTTTATTATCATGTATTCAAGAGGATCACAAAGAATAAACAATTTATTAAAGCTTTTTGATGGATTGTTTAGCTTGGTTAAATTCTTGATCTTAAGTTAATCTATGTTGGATGGTGCTTACTTTATCTAACCTTGGTTAATCAAATCCTAGATGCTTATCTAGTAGAGGATTCTTGGATCATGTTGAGGCGTCTTGATGTGATCTAAGGCCAAGAACACGGTTAGCAATTAAGTGAATTCCTTGTGATCAATGATGAGTTAAACTCAAGATCGGTAAATTTCCTTGGATTGGTTGTTTCTTTATATTTGTTTACAACATTAAGTCTTGTACTTCTTTTCAATCTTATTAATCAACAACAAACCCCCCTTTCTAATTATCTTGATCTGATTAAATCTTTGTTCATTTTGGATCCTTGAGAGACGATTCGGTTCATGCTCTATACTACAAATTATTTTGCGAACCGGTAATTTTTATTATTTGACGAGGTCTCGACAACCTCTTGTCAAATTTGGCGCCGTTGCCGGGGATCCAAAGGAAACTATTTGATCATTTCATCTAACTCTAACAATTGTGTTTGTTTTGTTTTTGAAGCATTTTCAAGTGGAATTCGGCTGAAATTGGGTAAAGGGCATCCTGTCAAGATTTTGGTTCGGTAACGTATCTCTGATTAATCTGAATTTTGGTAGACTAATGAAAATCGTGATTTTGAGAAAGGCTCACTACTTGTAGTGAGGTCACCCTTATTTTTGCCAAATTCCATTGTTTAGACCACTTTTTCAATTTTTTAAGATGTTTTATTATTCTGTTAGATAGAATTTTTGTGTAGATTTCACTCTGTGGTAGTCCCATAATTTTTAAAAATCTGTAGATATGTTTTCTGTAATTATTTTGTGTGTATATTTAGACTTGTTTTTGTGATTTTGTGTTTGATCTCTAATCTGATGGAGCATAGACTTGATGAGTTGGCTTATCTGGTGGGGCAGTTGGCAGTAGAACAACATCACTTACCTGTGCAAGAACCTGCAAGATTTTGTAGTATATGCTGTAGTTCTTATCATCCCACATATGCTTGCACCACACTACAATATGATGGTTCTGTATTTCATAACCATTCTGTTGATGCAACAGGTGTATTTCTTGGTGAACCACAATACCCACAGCTTGGATATGATCCTTATTCTACCACATATAACCATGATTGGGGAGATCATCCTTGGTTCGAACCTTATGTTGAACCAATCAGTCTATACCAGCAACCTATGCAGCAGCAGCAAGCCCCAATAAGCATGGAATCTGAGCCTACACTAGAGGATTTGGTGAAACAATTTGCTCAGAACAACATCCAATTCCAGCAGAGAACAGAAGCTATAGTACAAAACGTGAAGACCCAAGTTGGTCAACTTACATCTTCATTGAGTCAGTTGAGCAAGCAACAGATGCAGAATTCTGATTCTGTAGAACATGAGACCATTGATGTGCATAAACCAATTGATGATTTGTGTGCTGAATTTGTTGGTTTTATTGATTTTGATGATTTTGTTTGTTGTGATGGTGATATATTGTGTAATGCATGTGCTGAGATTGCTGCCTTTTTGAGACATGATGAATCTTTTTCAACAGATAATGCAGCAATTCAATCTACAAAAGTAGTGCAGCCACCAAAATTGGAGTTCATTGTGGCTAAAAACTTCCTTACTGATGAGGAGGAGAGGTTGTTGCATATTTTTAAGGAGAATCAAAGAGTCATCATACTTGCAGACATTCCTAGCATTAGCCCTTCCATATGCATGCGTAGGATTTTACTTGAAGATGAAGTTAAGCCAATAAAGCAACCATCGAGGAGACTGAACCCTCTGATTCTGGATGTGGTGATCCATTACACTGGCTATGGTGTGGCCGCCGGGATTTTGTTGCTTCTGCTATCCATAGGGAGTTTTCTTTCCACACTTTTATTTCATTTTTCTAGTTGTTTTCTTTTTCTTTTTACTGTTTTGCTACTGTTTTCAATCCTATTTCTATTTTTATTTTTCTTATTCTTGTTTACTCTTTTACATTCTTTGTCAATTTTTCTCGCTTGTTGTGTCTGCTTTTGATTTTGTTTGCTGTATTTCATTTCTATTTTCTGTTTTATTTGTTGTTTCTGTTTTCTATTTAATTTTTTGTTTTGAAAAAAAAAAAGAGAGGTGTGATTTTCGTGTGTTTAGTCCCTTCCAATCGTGTTTTAAGAATTATGAAAGTCATGAGTTTGCATTAATTGAAGTTCAAGTTTCTTAACATAAATGAATGAATTGTCTTTCCCCTTGAATTTCACATGCTTGGTGTTGGATTTTGGATTAGTGGATTGAGTTTGGTAGATGCATCCATACCTTGTGAGATTTTGAACTTATTGATGAATGGATGTTGCATCTATGTCATTTTCTTTCTTTCTTATGTGAGTTTCACTCATGGATTTTGTCACTCTAGAACTTGCTTTGATTCTTTTTGAGGCTACATTTTCATATGCATGCATGAACTTGATTGAGGCATTTTTCTTGAATTAGCTACTTTAGCCAAATAGCCTACCTTGCATTTATCCCATTGTTAACCCCCTTTGAGCCTAATTGCCCATTCTTTGTTCTTAGCTCATTACAAACCTTGAGTAAAAAAAAAAAATCAATGTTTTACCATCCCTTAGTGAATAGGAGAGCAATGGTTTTCTTATTGGAGGAACTCTTTTTGCTTGAGGACAAGTCATGGTTTAAGTGTAGGGGGTGCTTATGCAAAATGTTTGGTGCAAAAGAAAGAAAAAGAAAAAAGTGGCTAATTTTGATTAAAAAAAAAAACAAAAAAAAAAGAGAAAGTGGAAAAAGAAAAGAAAAGAATAAAGCCAAGAGGTTGTACAAGAAAATAATAGAAAAAGGAAGGCATGTGTTAAGAGAATGTGCATTTTATGGTTTGGGGTAAACTTCTATGCTTGATACTTGAGTTCCTCCCCCTTGCTCTTTTATTCTCTTTGGTTTTAACTTGTTATATCCATATTGTTCCCTTCCCTTACCTTGGCCCCATTACAACCTTGAATAAAGTCCTCTTGATTTGTGTGTGCATGTGTTTTGAGTAGTGGAGAAGTAGAAGATAAGTAAGCTTATGGTAGTGCAATTTTTCATGAGTTGATTTGAGTGTAAACACAAACCTAAACACTTGAGAGATTGAGAGTGTATCTTGTGAGATTCTATCATGCTTGATCCATGATTCGATTTGAATTCACCTTGCTTGTTAATTTGGGATGTAAAGGCATATCACTTCATGAATGTTTGGAATCCTTGAAATTGTGGTTACTCATAATCCTCTTGTATTTAAAAATTAGTTGAATTGATTAAATAAAGTATTACATGTTTGTGGGTATCATCCTGGTCAACCCTCACGAGACTATAACTCGTCCACTAGGGAACCTAGGGGTTTAAAGGCTTGTGGCACATGCTAAGTGCCATCGTGTTTTCCTACGAAAATGGATTAGATTAGGTATAATCAGTTCTTTATGTTTTTAGTTTAATAATATGATGTTTCTTGTTTTTCTTTAGTTTTGTTCTTATGTGTTTTGCCCGGGAGTGCAAAAGCTTAAATGTGGGGGAATTTGATCAATCAATTTCAGACACTTATTTTAGCTTTGTATTATGCATTATTAGATGTTTATTGTGCCCAATATTAGTACTTTAGATGAGTTTAATGTTGTTGGGCTTCATTGGGCTTTAATGCAAATATTGAATAATTTTCGGATTTTGATGCATTTTGACCTTTCTTCCTTGGTTAGGCCATAACTTGGGACTCGGTGATCCAATTGAGGTGATCTTGGTGTCTTTGGAAAGCTAAGACAATGCTCTACAAGTTTCATGAAGAACTCAAGAGTTGGATCGGACTTCTAAGGGTCGAAAACATCCCTGCAATGCAGAGTGGGTTTGCTGTCAGGAAAATCTGGGCAGTATGCACATATTGGACTACATAGTGAGTTATAGACCTCCTCTTGGGCTGAAACTTGGTCATTTGAAATATAAGACCCATATCTCCAACTTCACTGAAGACCATTTTGTCAATAGATGTCGTTTTAGGCATGATAATAAAGCTACAAGTTGGTCTGAATTTGGAAACACGTTCTTCCAACCTAACTTGAGGTAGGTGCAGTGTTTTTGGCATTTCTGGAGTTCTAAAAGTCCAAATGACATGATTCAAATTGGAGATTTTCAAGGAGACAACTGGCTACAACTTTGATGAAGACATCAAAGCCAAAATGCACCGTCTAGGTGATGAATTTGAAGCCAGAAGTCGGATAAGAGTTGTTGACTAAAAGCCACCAACCATACACCAACCCACCTACCATGCACCAACCCACCAACCATGCATCAAGCTTCCATTTTTGACAATTTTCATATTCTTATAGCTTGTATTCAGATTATGTACATGTACAAATTAGCTTCTAGGATTAGTATAAATAGACCCAACCTCTTTGTATTAGAAGATTCAATTTGAAGTAAGTTAGAATTCAATTTTGTAGTAAGTTTGAGTATTTGTTAGTTTTCTTTCTCTTCTTCTCCCTTCTCTTTAGAATTTCATTTTTGTTCTTTATTTTCTGAGTTCTTCCTTCCCATCCATGGAAGGCTAGGCTCTTATAATCAATCCAAGGGATTAACCGTCTTGATGTTTAATTTGGAGATCTTGTTTTGCTTGTTCATATTGCTTAATTGTTATTCAAGTTTCTCTTCTTCCTCTTTTAATTTTGATCTAGATTGAATTGCTTAATTTGATTTGGATGTTTATGTGATAATAGCTTTATTATCATGTATTCAAGAAGGATCACAAAGAATAAACAATTTATTAAAGCTTTTTGATGGATTGTTTAGCTTGGTTAAATTCTTGATCTTAAGTTAATCTATGTTGGATGGTGCTTACTTTATCTAACCTTGGTTAATCAAATCCTAGATGCTTATCTAGTAGAGGATTCTTGGATCATGTTGAGGCGTCTTGATGTGATCTAAGGCCAAGAACACGGTTAGCAATTAAGTGAATTCCTTGTGATCAATGATGAGTTAAACTCAAGATCGGTAAATTTCCTTGGATTGGTTGTTTCTTTATATTTGTTTACAACATTAAGTCTTGTACTTCTTTTCAATCTTATTAATCAACAACAAACCCCCCTTTCTAATTATCTTGATCTGATTAAATCTTTGTTCATTTTGGATCCTTGAGAGACGATTCGGTTCATGCTCTATACTACAAATTATTTTGCGAACCGGTAATTTTTATTATTTGACGAGGTCTCGACAACCTCTTGTCAGCGCCATCACAAGCTTCTCATCCATGGCAGCTTAAACCATGAAAGCTTCACAAAGTCCTTCAAGTCCTTTCTTCATTCACTCAAGTGAAAACCCAACATTGGTGTTGGTTTCATCACCTCTTACAAGTTCAAATTACCATTCCTGGGCTAAAGAAATGAGAATGGCTTTGCTATCAAAGAACAAAGTAAAGTTCATAGAGGAATCAACCAAAGCACCACACCAAACAGATCCAATGTTCCTTGCGTGGTAACGATGCAATACAATGGTATTGAGTTGGGTCAATCATGCCATTTCTTCCTCTATTTCGCAAAGCATCCTTTGGATCGATAAAGCCAATGATGCGTGGAAGGATTTGAAAGATCGATTCTCACAAGGTGATTGCTTCAGAATCTCTGATCTACAAGAGGATATTTACTCACTAAGACAAGGTGAGTCATCAATAACTAGTTCCTTCACCGATTGGAAGACCTTATGGGATAAACTAGATCACTTCAGACCTTTCCCTGTGTGCACATGTGTTAATCCATGCACCTGTAATGTATTCAATACTATGAAGAACTATAGAGACAATGATTATGTAATTTGATTTTTCAAAGGTTTGAATGAAGATTTTATAGCTATCAAATCACACATCATGTTAATTAAACCATTACCTTTAATAAACAAAGTCTTTTCTTTAGTTGTGCAATAAGAAAGACAAATTGGAGGCAATTTCGTCTCAGAGAGCAAGATTTTTGTTAAAACTGTTGACAATGTTCAACAGAATCCAAGAAAGCTTGGACTTGGAAGAGGTACAAGGAATTCCCACCACAAATCACAAGGTGGCAGAGATACCAATTCAAAGGTTTGCACCTTCTATGGCAAACCAAGGCACACAGAGGAAATCTCTTACATAAAACATGGTTTCCCCCTGGATTCAAATTTAGTAACCAAAGTTCAACAATCAACAATGTCCTCTCACAAGAGGATGGAGATGCAGTTCATGATTCAAGTCCACAAGAGTTTTAGCACTCTACCAATTCTATATTCACTCCAGAACAATACCAAGGGATCTTTGCCTTAATTCAACAGTTACACCTTGATCTCAATTCTAATTCTCACACTTCGAACCAAGTAAGCACTCACACTATCAATGAAACAACCAATCCTTCAGGTATCATCCTCAGTTCACACACAACACTCTCAAATCAGTGGATTCTAGACACAGGAGTCACTGATCACATTTGTTTTTCCCTCATTCATTTTGTTACATATAGACAAATTAAACCCATTTCAGTTAGCTTGCTAAATGGTAACAAGCTTGTTTCTTACTATTCTGGTTTAGTCTATCTTTCCAATGATTTTATCTTGACTGATGTATTATACATCCCAAGTTTCAAATTTAATCTCATTTCTATTACTAAGTTGACAACACCTCTTAATTGTTAATTAATTTTTCAACAAACTCAATGTCTGATCCCGGAAGTGCCTACTTCGAGGATGATTGGTTTGGCTGAGGTAATAGATGGACAATACATTCTCAAAATGCCTACCTCAGCCACACAATCTCTTACCAAAACATTCCATCAAGCCCTCAGTGTAAATTCCCATTTTGTGAATAATGTGGATCTATGGCATTATAGATTAGACCATCCACCCATTTCATGTATGTATAATGTACATAAGTTTTACTCTTTCATTCCTTGTAAAAATCATTCTGTATGTGACACCTATCATTTTGCCAAACATAAGAAATCTCCATTTCCTATCAGTGTTAGCAAAACTGTTAAAGCCCTTGATTTAATTTATGTTGACATTTGGAATCCATTTCATGTCACTGGTATACATGGCCACGCATATTTTCTCACTGTGGTAGATGATTACTCTAGATTTTCATGGATATATCTAATGAAACACAAATTTGAAGCAAGACAGCACTTGCAATTATTCATTCTCTTAGTAGAATACCAGTTTGACACTAAGGTTAAAATAATTAAAAGTGACAATGGCCCAGAGTTTTCAATTCCCACATTTTACTCCTTAAAAGGAATTATCCATCAAACCACATATTTTGAGACTCCACAACAAAATGTTGTAGTTGAGAGAAAACACCCCCATAACTTCACCAAACAACCTTGACCATAGACCTCCAACTAGGCACTCACTCAGAACCAAAAACCTCATTCCTATTTACAGAATTACCACTGTCATCTGTCAACCTCAGTGCCATTTCATGCCTCTAGAGCTAGGTATCCAATTTCTTCTTACATCTATTATAAAAAATTGTCACCATCACATAAGCATTTTTCATTATATTTCTCCACACACACAAAACCTCACTCATATTCTCAGGAAATCAAACATGATTGCTGGATCAAGGCAATGAACTTTGAAATACTGACACTAGAGCAAAATCAAACTTGGGAGTTTACTGATCTTCATGATGGCTGTTGGTTAGAGAAGACTGTGTGGATATGAAGCCTAGTGTACTTCCCTGTTGGAGACCACATGTTTTGTTTTGAAAGGAAATTGACACCGAGGAAGTTAATAATGAGATTGCTAAAGAACATTCATGTTTCTACATTTTAGTGTCATTTGACACCGATCTGGAGCCTATCTTTTATTTTGTTTTCTTTACCTTTCTTCATTCATGTTCTTAGCATTTATTTAAGCCATGATGAATAAGATGAGTGCATTTCTGAGTTGCGAACTCAGTGTCTTTTCAAAGGATTCCTTTCATAATCAATAATTGAAATTGTGAAGTTAGGAATTTAAGTTGCTGTTCCTATTTGGTAATGGGTGTTTGTTTTGGTTCTATATATTAAATAAAGTAAACCTATTTGCCATGGACATCATATTTTAAATTAGAGTGGCAGCACCAACAAGCAGTTGGTTAAAGTGGTAACTAGTTTCAATATCAAATGTTAGGTCAAATGTTCAGTTTTTGGAATCACCATTGTTAGGATGACTCATAACCATCATATTTTCGAATTTAAACATAATTAGTTTTATATCAAAAAAATGAAAATACGCGTGATTCAAAAAAGAAAAGGAAAAAAAAGAAAAAGAAAAAGACTAAAGTGCATGGTAGCAAGAGAAAGTATATAATGCTTTTGTTATGAAATTTCACTAATGGTGTAAGAGAGCCCATCTAAGGCCCATAACCAAGTTTTTTTTTTTTTAATACGCACGCCTTTGGATTGAGTTGTTTGACTCGTTCCACAGGAAAATCCAAGTTGACAAATCCTTAAGACATTAGACGTGACATATGAGATTAAGTAATATTAGGGTTACACATGGCCTGGTTAGGCCGATACAACTTGACTTTGATCATCGTCTGAAGTTTTGACTGGGTTAATTTTCTTGGTTTAGGTTTGATCATATTGGAATTCAGGTTGGGCCAGGTCGAGACTGTACCAACTTGATTTAGACACACAAAATATTTTTTATGTAGTATTTTAATTATTTTCCATCTACTTGTATAAATTTGCTTATATCTACTACTTTTTGCTCATGCGAAGTGTAGTGACCCCATTTACCTACAATAGGCTTTCTTATTATCCCACAGAGTATAGTTGTAAATTCCTCCCGGATCAAGATAACCAAGACAAGTCAAGTTATGTTTAAAGTACACCTTCTCAAGAATTCTAGTCATAGTTCGTCCAAAGATTAAAGAATGGTCAAGTCATCAAGTCACATTCCTAAGTCATCATCATTTATTCCTTATTTTATTTCAATTCAACCTTTATGTGGAAGTACACCAACTCCTTTATTCCATCATATGATTACATAGGTGAATTTGTTCCTTCGTGACTTGCAAGTCCAAGAACTCCAAAAAGTTCATTCTTTGCTTTTTTTTTAGTTTAAGAAGCCAATGCATTTGAATTTCCTTCCTATAACATTTGCAGCTTTTGGAATAGAAAGAGATAATGGACTAAGTTATAAAAGTCATACTTCCTTTATTAGCTATCCGTGAAAAATACAGTGAGACAAGTTATTTTAGATACAGACATATAATAAGGTATATTTTCTACTACAATCCAGAGGTTCCTGGCTTTTGACCCTATATTTTGTCTTTCTCAAAATCAAGCTCTATAAATTCCTAATTTACATTTCTGACATATGAAATAGAAGTTTGCGTAAGACTTTAATATGTCCTCCATCGTCCACGGAATAAACCCATGCCCATTTGATTTCTATCCAAATGACGGTTGTACTTATGACGAGAAATCTGAAACCATAAAAATACATAAGATAATACTCTTAGTAGGAAATCAAGAAACAGAGTCTTCCTCTCATGGTTCCAGCTGCTGTGCACAGAAAATTCATGACCGTTAATCATTTAAAATAAAGCATGATTTATGCATCAAAACCATTTATGCATCAACACTTTATGCTCAAGTATCTTTAAGGACCCCAAGGGTAGTACTCTAGGTCTCCAAGACCTTTCATCTCATAGTCGCCAAACCATACACTAGCTAGGTGAATTCCTAGAATTCCTCATGGTTTCAGGCTATACATCTAGGCTTTGGAGCCTTGCCTCAGTCTCCAAACCTCTCATCTTTGGAGCCTTGCCTCGGTCCCCAAACCTCTCATCTTTAGAGCCTTGCCTCGGTCCCCAACATGAGTTTCACATTCCAGAGCATCCTTATACTTGAGTCTAAAACAATGCATGGAAATAAGTTCATTTCAAGTCTCAAGTTAAACAACACAAGCAAGTACCATCATCCACGGTTCAACTTTTGCTCCAAAACAATTCACAATATTCAAGGATAACTCCTTCATAAAATCTCAAGTTGCAATTCACATGGACCTTCACGTCCTTGGTCATCATCAAGATATGAAAATAATGATTAAAACATGTAAGAAAATAACGTTTCAGCATCTTATTTTTCAAATGGAAAATAACAACACTTTTGGTCATAAGATCTTGAGAAAACAAAGTCCTTTTCCTTCCAAATATGTACCAGAATTAAACATAAGAAAGAATAAGACAAAACAGCAAAATAATACTAATGGAAAGTAACAATACTTTTAGTCATAAAATCATGAAAAATATGCTTTCTTTTCTTCCAAACCATACGTGACTTTCATAGAAAGAAAGATGACAAAGCTAGATAAAAACACAGCCATGGTTTTAGTTTAAGAGGCTTGATCCCTACCCCTTTTCACGTGTAGCACAACTTCTTCTTGTTTAGGTATGGAAAGTGTTTTAGTGCTTAGTGTTTAGGTGAGTGTGAGTGCCGTGAGTTTTGTGTGTGTGTCTTGCTATTTATACCAAAATTTCTAGTTGCTTTCTAACTAGCATTAAGGACCTTTGGTTGGTTCTTAACTCTTCGTTACCTTACTTTCTCTTGGTTGGAATCCTTGGCTTACAAAACCGTGAGCTTATGCCTAGTTTTTCCAGCTTGCTTTTCCTTAGTCAAGCTCCACATTCATTTCATTCTTCATGGCTCATCTTCTTTGTGGAATTTGTTTGGTTTGTTACCGTGAGAAAGAGCTAAGTTTCTAGTCATCTCATCTTGCTTTTTTTTAAGTCAAGATGCCTTATTTAATGTCATCTTTCATAACTCAGTGCTTCTAGGCTACTAACATCTTGTCCTATGCATCACCTTTTGTATGATAAGTCTTTAGTTATGATGTATTTTGGGTCTTAGGTGTAGAAGACTTGACTAACTTACCTTACTTTTTCTATTTTGGCCTTCTTTTCTTTCCAAGTCCGTGACTTCCTAGCATTGTTAAGTGAAGATTCTCCTTATCCTTCTAAGCAAACCATTAGTCAAGTTTACTTTTAGACTAGCAATAGTATGTCAAGCTTACTTTAGACTAACAATAGTATGTCAAGCTTACTTTAAACTAACAATAGTATGTCAAGCTTACTTTAGACTAACAATAGTATGTCAAGCTTACTTTAGACTAACAATAGTATTTAACTTTCTTGTATGTAGACTTGTTTTGGTTAGTTATTCCTTTCCTTAACTTTTATATGTCCCATGGTTTTCAAGGCCTTCGTAACTTTTCCTTTTGCCATCTTATTAAATCTAATCATGTAATACTAACCTAACTAACTACTTAAGCTACATTCATTCACGTAGCATTAACTTAGGTAGGCTAGGGAATATTCATCTTAACTTCTAACTTAATCTCTTGTTTCCTCCATTGGACCTAGAAGAGTTAAAGTTTAGATGTCCAAACTCATTAGTACTAAATTCCTTCTTCAAACTTTAACCTATGACTAACTATTCCTTAATCAAACTTGTACCATTAAATTAAGGCCTAACACTTCTCCATGATTTTCCTTGAGATCCTTAACTAATATATAATCCAAAATGCCTAATCCTATCCTTAAGGATTTTTATCGACTAACTGTTTGTAATAAAACATACCTGGTCATTCTTTTCTGCTATATTGCCTTTTTCCCTATGTTGGGATATGACACGAAGATCTAATCTAATTGACAATTATTACATAATAAGTGAATGACATAATAACTAAAATTATGGAGAGTCACAATACTTGATCAAAGTTTAACATTTAGAAAAATGTCACAACAGTATATAGGAAAAAATAATAAAATAATAATTTACGCAATATCGAGCAGGACGGGGGTGGCTCGAAGGGTGACTCGGTCTCGGCACAAAAAATACACTAGATCTAAAAGAAAGACCTAGCCTTGACCGAAGCATCTCGACCCAAGGGCAGGTTTTCAAGCTAGGTCAGGTCATAAACATCCCTAAGTAATATTATAATTAATAATAAAATTTTATAGAAAAATATTATATTTATTTTAATTAAGTAGAACACATGATCAATTATTAAACTAATTATTATAATTACTAATACTTAGAATAATTTTATATCCTCATGAATTTGCTTAATAATCATTTTAATTACTTAAAGAAGAAAATATTAAATACTTTTTTGGTTCCCAAGATATTAAATATTTCTGTCTTTTCATTTAATATTTTCTATTTTAAATAATTAATAAGATATTAAGAAGTAAGAGTGTTCATGGGTCGGGTTGGGCCCAGTTTGGCTTAGCCCTGTCCCGACTCGAGATTTTGGATGGGCCAATTTTTTAGGCCCCAACCCAAAATTTGTCAAAATCTAGACAGTAATGTAGTTATATGTATGGTATGTCATATTATAAGATGTATTTGAATGCTCACATTGTATGTTAATATTTCTATGACTAGTAAGCTCTTAATAAATATAGATAATTAAATATATGAATTTAAAATTAATGCTTAATCTACCTGACTTAAATTCTCTATTTCAAGAAATATATGTGTTTATATATTTTGGGCCGAGTCAAGTGGCCAGAACCCGACTCGAAAAATTCATCGAGCCAAAGCCATTTGGATTGATCTCAACCCCATTATTTCATTAAAATGGGTCCGTTGCTTGGGCCGAGCCAGGTGGATGAGCCGAACCGAGTCTTGAGCATTTCTATTAAAAAGATTTATTAGGAAGATATATCATTCCTCATTTGAGGAGGATACTTAATATAAATAAAGGACATCGAAAGGGTCTCTTCATATTCTTTATATAAAGTATAAACCCTTCTTTATAATTGAAACTTTTAGTTATGACCCTTCTTTTTTAACACCACCCATCATCCATGTCAATAAATGGTGGTTAATTCAAATATCAATGACATACATAGTGGATTTCATGTATCTGTCCATTCATATTTCTTTTTCATTTATATGGCTTTCGGTTACTTGTTGAGAAAATGAATAAGCTCTGGGGCTTACATAGATGATATTTTATTGTACAAGGTGCGACACCATTACTTTTAAAGTCTAAAATATATAAATTTTGTTAACAAATTTTGTTTTATCTAACTTTTACCTAATATACGATATCTCAAAAAAGAACTATTTAGATAATTTAATGTGTTTTATCAAAATATTTATAACAAATTATTATTTTCTACTAGCATTTTTTAGTAAATTTGATTTATTTTACGTTAAACCCCTAAGTAGTAAATCGAGCAAAAAATATATTTTAAAACATTCGTTCATTACCTGAAGAGCGAGAGAGAGAGAGAGAGAGATAGAGAGAGATCCCTTCTGACTTCTGGCCTCTGGGTGCTGTTATATAAAGCCACACATTAAGTTTTTTTTTTTCTTTTTTCTGTGTTGTTCATTTTTCCAATTTTCATTGATTGATACGCTCTGAAAATTCAAAGATTGAATTATTCTTATAATTTTTTCTTCTTCTTTTTTTGCTAATTTGATCGTTTGTCAGCTTCAATGGGCAGCAGTTCAGACGAAGAATCAGACATCAGCGAGTCTGAGAAGGATGACTACAAAGAGAAGTCATATAATCAACTGAAAGCTGGGAAATACAAGATCAAGAATCCAAATGCCACCTTCAGATGCCCTTTCTGTGAAGGCAAAAGAAAGCAGGCATATCAGTTTGGAGAACTTCTTCAACATGCCTCTGGAATACGCATAGGCTCATCTAAAAGAAGCATAAATATGAAGCCAAAGCACCTTGCCTTGGCAACATACTTGAAGGAGGACCTAAGCAATGAATTGGATAAATCACAGGCTAAGCCTGAGTTGGGAACAGCCAATGAGTAACCCAATCCAGATGAAATGTTTGTTTGGCCTTGGAAAGGGATTGTAGCCAACATATTCAGGAAGCCAAAGCATGAACTAGAAGACTATGATAGTGAGCATTGTCTGAGAAAGTTTGAACTATATAAACCCAAAGAAGCTCGTGTTGCGTAGTATAGAGGATCCGAGAGGATATGTTATGCTAGACTTTGGTACAGATTGGACTGGATTAAGGCAAGTGATGAAATTAGATACGGATTGTCTAACTGCTAATCATGGCAAAAGGAACTAGGATTCTCGGAAAAGGAGTCATGGTTAAGATTTTTATGCTTGGTGTGCACGGGCAGAGGACTACAATTCAGAAGGGCTAGTTGGGATTTATCTTCGTGAGAAAGCAGAGCTGAAAACAACCTCTAACGTTACGCAAGAAGCATTCAAGGAACGAAGTAATACTGTGGCCCATTTGGTTGAGGAAATAGACAATGCAAACAAAGTTATTGGTGTTATGGAAATGAAGTACATTGAGACAAGCTCACAAGCATATCATCGAAAAAAGTGATTGAAGAGATGGACATGCTTAACCATGTTCGTGTTGAAGGTTTGTGACACTGGGACCGTCACAGACCTTTAGGTTCTGAATGTTCTTATAACTGTCAATGTCAAGTTTTTACTTCAAATATTTCTCAATTTTCTCCATTACAGAATGATGTATAAAATAATTTTTCTCAACTTTGCCCAATACAACTAACTGGTTTATTAATCATTTGAAGTAATTTAACAGCATTTGGATATAAATTTGCCCGCACAATGTAGAAAGCTCTTAACTACGTAAATATGCTTTCTTAGATATATATTTAATATAAATTTTCTTGTTTGGATGTATGAATTTCAATTTGTTGCATGGAGGAAGACTATATGACTTGGTTGTTAATAAATACTTGTTTCAGAGATGGAGAGGATACAGCAGCGTGCGCGTGAACATGCTCATAGAATCATAGAGGAGACAGATAAATTGAAATGCGATATACACATAAGGAGTGATGAACTTGATCGCTGGTGTCAACAACTGAGTGAACAAGAAGCCTCAACTATATATGAAAGAAGAAATTTTGTTGAAGAAAAGGAAAAGGTAAATCTTTTTACACTTCGATCGATTCTATATATGACAATTTGTTAATGACAGTATTAAGTCTGATATCTATTTCTTCTTTGAATGTGAAGAAAATGGAATCACTAATTTTAGCATCAGAGGAGCAAGTGAAGGCCAACCGTGATTTTGCCAGGTTGCTTGAAGAACATCAGGTGTGTCATACAAATATTGTTGTTAAGCCTCAATGGATTATCTTCATACTGGAAGTAGGTTTTTTTTTTTTCTTTTTTCCCATTTGAGCTTATCAATCAATTAATCTTGCGAAAAAATTATTTTGCAGATAGAGAAAAGGCTCAGATGGATAGAACATTGAAGCTGGAAAAAGAGCTGGACGATGAACATAAGTTGAAGTTAGAGATTGCTGAACTCGAAGGGCAACTGAAGGTTTTGAAGTGTATGAATGTGATGGGAGCTAATCATGAAAATGGTAGAAAGAAAGAAACAGAAGAGATGGAAAAAAAAACTGGAGGAGTAGATTGAGGATTTGACTGAAAAAGAAGATTTAAATCGAGCTCTCATGATGAAAGAACAAAAAGCTAATACGGAGCTAGAAGATGCTCGTCAAGAAATTATTGCAGTAATAATATTTTATTTCCTTGATACTCCTGCAGTTAATACCTTGTTAATGATTTGTGATCATCTTTGACTATAGCTATCGTTGTTAGTACTGATTTATGAAAATTGATTTCTTCCTTACAATAAGTAATTGAAGGCTTTTGCTTTACAATTCAGGAGTTACCAAAGCTCTTGAAAGGGTCCACTAATATTGGAGTCAAGAAACTTGGGGAGGTTAGTGCAAAACCATTCCAAAAGGTGTGCAAGAATAGATATAAAAGTCCTAGAGCATTATCGGAGTCTGGGAAACTACACTCAAAGTGGCAAAACGAAATTCTGGATTCAACATGGCATTCAAGATTATTGAGGTTGAAGGGGAGGGAAAGCGGGTATATCTTTTGAAAATTTACATCTCAGTCCCCTGTTTTCTTCACTTAATCGTATAAAATAGCAATGGCATCGAAAGAGATTGTTCAGATATGTTGTTGATATGCAGCTCCTTTGTAGTAGATTAATTTATTCTCAGAGTCCATTATGGAATAAATTTCAGTATACCTCCAAATTGGAAAGTTTTATACAACAATACAGACATAATTCACTTGCAAATATGCCATATAATCTGAAGCAAAAAATTGATGTGATTCAATTGAATGTCTGAAATGCATAGTAACATGGTAACATAATGAAAGCAACAATTAATAAATAGTTGATCGACCACATTATGTTTGATGAGCATACATATCTCAAGATCGAGCATCCCCAAAGCAGCCAGTTATTTGTTTACATATAAAGTTGACAAATGAATTCGAGAGTTTAATGTGGTCTTTGTGCATTTTGATTTCTCTATTTGCAGAAAATAATTGATGAAGATGACCAGAAGGAAGAGAGCAAAGCCACTAACCCACTATGCTTTGTAAAACTCAAGAACTATCGGGATTTAGAAGCGCATGATATTCTTCTGTTGTTATGTATGAAATTGAAATCATTTTTTAGAATTTAAAAATAGTTTTAGAATTTAAAAATAGTAGATGCTGTTTTTGGAAGTCTAAAATTAAATATTAAGACTAAATTCTAAGAAATATTTTTGTAATCTCTTTTCCAAGTCCACTATATGTTTGGTTGAGAACTTGAGATTCACTGAAAATGTTTTTTGAAAAATATTTCTTAAAAGAGTTTAATGAGTGCAAAGTTTTTTAGAGTAAACACTCATTTTAGTCCTTAAAAAATAGAAGTGTTATCAGTTTGGTCTTTTAATAATTTTTTACGTCAAATTTGTCCTCTTGGAAGACTAATTTGATATAAAAGATGACATTGGATGACCAATTTTATGTCAAAAAATTACATGAAAGGACCAATTTGATGTCAAAAATTGACATTGAGGGACTATTTTAGTGTATTTATTATTGATGGACCTAACTGATGGCACTAATATCATTGAATGATCAAAATGAGTAATAAATATGCATCAAATGGAGATTTATGGAATGAAAATTTGGTAAATACATAGTGAAATAGTGAAATTGGTTAGTTTTAGGAATATAAAAATAATAAATATAGTGCTTAGATAGTTGTCAAACATATAAAAATTTCTTGATCTTTTTTTCACATTTTGGCAGGAACTTTTGGACAAGTTGGTGAAGCATGTAAGAAGGGCAGAGCAAGCATTGCTCAGCGATGAGAAGAGTTCGCTCAGCGAATTTAGAGACTATTGATTCTGGCTTCTATCGCTCAACGAGACCAACCATCACTAAGCGAATTTAAACAATTTGCTCTCTGTCCATAGGCGCTCAGCGAAGCCTACTCCTCGCTCAGCGAGGGTTCAATTCTTGTGCATCACCCATCGACAACATCTGATCGCCCAATGATAACATCTAATCGCCCAACGATGGCAGTTTCCCAAAAAGATATATATACTCGATCTGACTCATTTGATGACAGTTTCCCAAAAAGATATATACACCTAGAGAGCTTAGGAATTTCTATGATTCATTGGAAACTCAAGCTATTGGGGACAATCCTTGAGGATCCAATGCCTTTCCAATCATCTACTTTGGTTAATTCTTTCATTTTTGTTAATTCTCTTACTATGAGTAGCTAAATTCTCTTTGTTAAGATTAGATGTAGTTAATTCCAAACTCTGATGTAATTGATTTGATCTTTTAATATAATTCCTACTTCATTATGAGTGATTGATCTATGTTCTTAATGCTAGTTGTGGCTTGATCTTCCATGATTTGATTTTTGAATTGATAGACAATTGGAAAATTGATATTAACTCTAGATCTGAAATCAATCACCTATTAAATCTTGAATCTAGGAATAGATCTTGATTTAGTAGTAATTTTAGAATCCTTTTTCATAATGCAGATTCACTAATCTTCTCACCTAAGGAATTAGGGAGTATTTAGGGAATTTAGGCTCATCTCACCTATGGAATTAGGATTTGAGTAATCTAGAAGATTGATTTTCATAACTGAAGTATGGAAGTATGTTAAGGATCATTTTATTGCATTTAGAGGAAGGATTATGAACCCAATCTCAACATCTCATTACATTTGAAGTAAATTCCATTTGTGCTTGCTAATTGTTTGATAAAATTCCAAAAAGACTTTGTTCATTCTAATCATAGTGTTGTTATTCAATTGTTTTAGGTCAACTCTTTCCAAAAATTTTTGCCTAGATAGTGATTAGATTGTAATTGTTGGTAATTGTATTTAGTCCTTGTTGAGAACGATAACTCACTCGCACTTTATTACTCGCACGATTTGGTACAGTTGCCAAGTTCGTTAACAATGAGTATTTACTTTTTTTAATATTATCACACAATCATGTATTATCACATCATTAAAACAGTATGACTTTTAATGTAATTGTTGTCAGAGTTGAACTTTTTTAATAACGTGGTAATACATGATTAATTAATAGTGTAAAAGTTAAGTTCTTTTGTATTCTTTATTAAAGTACTACATACCACTTCACTAAAAACATAACACGCAGCATCGTATAATAATATATGTCGTTGGATTGAATTTAAAATATTATATAATAAAATTTAAATCAAATTTGATGGATGCTGAGAATATTACTCTTAGAGTACCTAACAATTTTTTCTACATTCGTAATTCATCAAAATTAAATTCTTTTTAAATAGGGCTACATTTGAAAACAACAATAAGGCATTTTCATCATTTTCATAAACAAGTTAGAAACACAGATAATTTTATAATTATAAGTAAAATTATATCAACTAAACATATTTTTAAGAATTTTAAAAATCTGAAAATGAATATCATTTTTTGAAAATAAAAATAAAAATGAAAAAAAATATATTTTTTCAAACTAAATAGACGGATTTAGGATTTGTGAAGAAACAATTTTAGGTGTTATTGAGTTTTATTGGATCGAAAAGATTATTTTACAAGGCCAATTCTGAACCGTTTTCATTGGATTTGATTTAGTGTTTTGGTCTTTAATTTTTTCCATTCATCACAACTTTAAATTTTGCATAATTAACAAAACAAAAATGGTCCATTTATATACTACTAAAAAAAGAAATGTATAAAGAAATGAAATGGATGAAGAAGGGAAAAGCAGAGGACACATACGTTGATAAGAAAGAAATAGATGAAGAAGGGTAAAGCACACAGGACGCATACCTTGCAAAAAACATAGGCCAACACCAGCAGAATGGTTCGACGGTGGTGCTTTCTCGGCGGAGGTGTGCTCTCTCAACTATAGAAGAGGGAAGTAGCTTTCTCCTTTTTTGTTAAGGTTGATAAGAGGAAAACAAGAAGAAAAAGCATAAAACTCATAGCCTATCTTGCATTTCCAAAAAAAAAAATAAAAAAATTAAGCGCTATTTAGAGATGGAATACATAAAAATTATTATTTTTTATTTTCTAACTACTTAGAGACGATCAAATTTCGTCTCTACCATTTTTTTTAAAAATTACAATAAGCCTAGCTAAAATAAAAAATATATATTTGAAATTATTTAGAGATAGATTTATTCCGTCTCTAATAAAATAATAAAATATTAATTTTTTTAAAAGTGTTTAATGATGAAAATAAACACGGTTTCTACTCCCTATGGATTATCCATCACTAATTTTGTCTCTAAAATTTTAAAATTTTAATTTGTTTATTTATTATAAAAATCGTTGCTATTATTGTCATTATCAGAGACAAATCTTAATCTGTCACTAAATTCCGTTGCTATTCCAATTATTTCTAATAATGATATGGCATATGTAGTCATTTAGACCAAAAAAAAAGGGAAAAAAAAACTAGTTTCAACCAGTTACCAAGAGCAAGCAAATAAAATAATTTAAAAAATACTTATAGTGACAAAAAGAGAGATAGATACATATAATTTTTTCACCTGTCACTAAAATGTGACAAAAATATATATTTATAGATGTATGTTATATATATACTTATAATTTTTATAGTAGATGTCCATTTTAGTTCTATAAAAATACATTTTACATTATATTGGTCCTCTATTTATATGTGACCTCAAATTGGTTATTCAATAACAATTATAATGTTATCAGTTTTGTGCTTTTAGAGACCAATTTAATGGTACTTTGATGACCAATTTGATGGAATAAATTGACATTAAAAGATAACTTTGATGTGTATCTATAAATTGAGGGCTAACCTAGTGACACTTATATCTTTATAGGGTTAAAATGAACATTTATGCTAATTTTTATGTCTATCACTAAAATTGTCCTTCAATATATAACATTTTTCTTGTTAAGGATTTATATACGATCGAATTAATTAATGTAATGAGGTGGGTAGATGGTTAGGGACTGAATAAATGTATTGGGTAGGTTAATTGTCAATGACACTCTTATATTAGTGTATTGTGACTGCTTTAACATTTGGACAAATTAATGTTAGTTTATGTTTTGTGATTCATTGTGTAATAACATACTTTGTCTCTCAATGTCTCTATGATAAATGATTAAAAACCCAAACAATGAGGACAATAATCAATTGAACAAACAACTGATGCATTAACAGTCCCTTTACATCCTAGGCTCTTAAGGATTGCAGTCATCTCTTGAAGAGACTGCATATCTATCTCATAGTCCTCAAAGTGTAAGTAAGTCCCCAACATATTTCTTATTCTTACCGGGAAATATATGAACCCATAGTATATGAACACTATAAACTTGTCAGATAGTTTGTCTAAGATAGAGCCAAACAAAAAGAAAAATAGTATTAGACATTAACAGACCACCAATTTTATCCATTTCATCAACATACCAACCATTGGTATTACCTATTAAACAAAACACTCAAATTACCCTTTAAAAAGAACAACCTAATTCAATCACAAAAATTACACAATAATGAAAACCTAATCACTACATTATCAAAAATTAATGTCACAATACATTTTCTGAAAACTTACAAGGATTTGGTTCTTCAATTGCTACTCTTCTTGCCCTACTTTTCTTTCCCATGACTTCAAATCTTAGACAAAAGGCAGTACCACCAAACCAACTTGCATAAAAGTGAGAGCTCTTTGAGAATTTGGGGTTGAACAAACAATAAGGGAAATGGTGAACTGAATGAAGTAAGGTGGACAAAAACTCCATCTAAGCACCTTCGATCCATGCCACATAAGCAGCACCTCGTTTGACACATGAAAAAAAAAACTAACGTTGTCTCAAAACTAAGTGATAACAAGAACTAACTTGTTAACGGTAGGAAAGTGTACGGATTCATATTAAAAAAAACTATAAGGACCAAAATACAAACGAGTGGAAACTATAAGGATCAATCTTTTAATTTATTTGAACCCTACTTTTAAATTTTATTTTCTCAATTGTCCTTAAGTGGTGTACTAAGTCAAACTTGTTTTTATTCATACTTACTATTTCATTGTCTTTCCATATTCCATACTTCTTATTAGTTCCAACTTCTTTGTTAATGTTGTAACAAGTTATAAAGTAAGAATCTATAATATGGAGACAACTTTATTGTGATATTTAATTAAAAACCTCAACTTCAAAACTTAATTACCAATTAAGGAACAAAACCAAGGAATAATCTAGTAATAGATATAAGTAGAAAAAATTTGACATGGCGATTTTGGGTCTTAGCATATGCTTTGCTCTTGTTATAAATTATTTTGATATGTCAAATTGGATTTTTTTTTCTGTAAACATTTTTCAATTAATAAAGAAATTTTTAGTTAGATTTAATCCCATAATTAGTAAGAATAAAAGTTCAATTTCTTGATGGATTTATTATAGAAAATTTCAATTCTTGGAATAAAAGTTCACTCTTATAAAGTAACAACCAACTAATTCCCTAACCTACTTAACTCCAAATTAACAAAACAAATTACTACAAAACATTCTTTTTCATGAAACATTGTGAGCATCCAAATTTTTTTGGACCACTTTTAGAACAAGTTAAAAAATATTAAAAATATTTATTGATTTTTAAAAATATGAATAAAAAATAATAAA
The DNA here is from genome assembly GCA_023212625.1 of Styphnolobium japonicum. Lineage (NCBI taxonomy): Eukaryota > Viridiplantae > Streptophyta > Magnoliopsida > Fabales > Fabaceae > Styphnolobium > Styphnolobium japonicum. The sequence continues at coordinate 22,937,341 of JALBWW010000003.1, forward strand.
AACAAAACTATAATAATATCTCATTAGAATTCTTAAGGATAATGAATGTTTATCAGCATCAATTAGAGAAAGGACATGGATAGAAAATTGGATTCTCTCTTTATATGTTTTACTTGTGTTGGTCAGGGTCATTATCTTGTCTTGGTAAGGCCTAGGTATAGTCAAAGTCAAATTAATTGAATTGCGGCGCTTGCTTATGAACTTAAGTAGAAAAAGTTTTGCCCTAACTAACAATTATAACTTTTAGCCTAATGGTAAGTGCTTAATCAAACAAAGCAGCATTAGAACCAAGGTACGAATTTAGGCATGGATTACTGGCAGGTGCTAGGAGGAGAATTGTTGGTAGTAGGCCAACATCCTATCTTAACAAGGCATAGGTGAGGTTGAAGTCGAATTGTAGGTTCAATTTTTGGAGGAGATTGTTAGTTAAGGGTAAACTGATGAATTTAAGTAAAAAAAAAGTTGAATTCTGACTAATACTTATAGTGGTAAGTGCTGAATCCATCAACATGAATTATAATTCTAGGTAGATATTAATATATTGGATAACAGATTACGAGACAGATGAGAAACGAGAGATCAAGATGCAGCATCCTCTTCTCCCTCCCTATGCTTAGCCATGACACCCAGATCAATCACCGATTATTTCAGTCCTTGATATCCTATCATGGTTTTTCTGTTCTCCCTTTTTTGTCCTTCTCTCATAATTCTCCTCAATTGGATGTTTTTCATTTGGTCACAAATCGTATATGGTTTACGAGTAAATTTGATCACGAATTTTGCAGGTGCATCTAAGCTAGCATCTTTCCCTTTTCGTTTTCTAGAGAATGCTCTGCACTCACCATACAGTTATGTATTTTGATGTTTGTATATGTAGTTGTGTTGTATGCATGTCTATAATTTATTTATTTTTCTATGCTGATTATGATGGCACCAAAAGATAAGTGTCAAAAGGGGTGCTTTTATTTTCTTTTATTGTGGTCATCAATTTTCTTTAAACAAAACTTTTAAAAAATATGCAAGAAACAATTTTGTGAATGGAATCGATCAAAAATAGGACGAGACTTTTAAGTACCACATCTCATCTCCTTAGTATTTTTAACCTTTCAAAAAAATTGAAGGAAAAAGTCCAATTCAAAAGATTAAAAAAGAAAAGCTTTTGCTTAGCATATGATAGTTACGTACTCTCGTTTTACTACTTCATATTGGTATAATTTACTTCAAATATCCTTAGATTGTTTTCTTATATATATATATATATATATATATATATATATATATATATATATTGTAAGCACACGTTCTGAATAGTTTAATGATTTTATGTATTGTCATTCAATCATGTATTGTCAAATTATTAAAAAAATTTAACTATTATAATAACTACTTAGAAAGTCTAACTCTTTTAACGATGCGTTAGCACATAATTGAATGACAGTGTAAATAAATTTTATATTGATAATAGATTAAAATTAAATCCTTCAATTAATACACGGAGTGGCCATAAGAGTCATGCACTCTATTGAGCTAATTAGGGGTTGATTTTATGTATTTTGTATCATGTTCAACTCCGCGGAAGTGTTAGCTTGATCATCCATATTAGCTAGTACTTAATTACTGTTTTTTCTTTAAAAAATAGTTTAATTCCCTGTGTGATCTTGTGCCATGTTCAAACCCTTGCATATGGATTGTAACCTAAGTGCTTGTATTAATGAACATCTGTTCTTTACAATAAAAATTTAAAAAATTTAAAAAGTAAAAAAATACAAAATGAAAGTCAAGTTTTCAAGACTTACGATGTGATAATAATATTATAAGTTTGATTCTCTACTAGGTCACTGTCCTCCTCTCTTACCTAAGTGCTTACCCCTCTAATATACAAAAAAGATGTTTAAAAAAAGGATTTAATTTCTATCCATTGTCAGTGTAAAGTTTTTTTACACTATCATCTAATCATGTGTTGCCAAATCATTAAAAGAGTTTGACTATCACAACCACTATCTAGAAAGTCTAACTATTTAATTATGTGTCAACACATAATTGGATGACAGTGTAAAAAAACTTTACACTGACAGTGATAGAAATTAAACTCATAAAAAAATGTAAAAAAAAAAAAAGGACTCATTCTTCACATTTAGTGTACGTAATTAAAATGAATCACCTATCAAATATTTTTTAGAACGAATTTTGGGACTTTAATCCAAATATCTTAAAATGAATGTATCATAATATAGCGGGGTTAAGTCTTCGTCCATTTTTATACATAAATAAACTTCCAAACCTAATCTAATTTCAAAGTCGCTAATTTCTATTTTTCAATTAATAAAATTTCAATATATTTTATCAAATAAAAATTGATAACGATTTTATTTTTTAATTTCTTTTGTTATTTCAATGCGATGCAGTCCATGACGGTCCTACAAACATTGCAACACTAATTTGAGTGACTAGAGAGTAGCCACTATGTAGTTCAGGGACGATCGTCACAAACACTGCAACACTAATTTGACGATTATAACTAGTTCGTACTTGGGTTATCTTTGTTTTATGGTTGGGGTTTGCAGAACGCAGGGAAGGAAATTTGTTGTACTTTTTCCAAACGCTGTTTCAAATATGCATTTAGTAATCGTGAAACGGCCCGCGTTGGCTTAACAACAATCCAAAACAAACAGGCCCTCCTTAATGAATTTATATTTCCTTTACTTTCTCTTTCACATGCAGCATTTGAAATCAAAACTATAACAGTAAAGAAATAGATTTCACTATAGTTAAGAACATATAAGAAAGAAACAATGTGCAATCTAACATACTTTTTTTTTACTTCATTAGCTTTTTTTAGTGATAACTGTTAACACCGATCACAACACCGGCACGTTCAGTAGGTATACTATCTTGGAATTCATCCTCTATCAGTTTCTTGAATGTACAAGATGTAAGTAAACTATCGGAGCCAGCTTGGTGAGAGGTACCAACTCTCCTCACTCCCAACGTTGCCGCAATCCTGTTCAGCCCACCATGACGAAATCTAAAGTCGCAGAACCTCACAAGGTATTTTACATCGTAAAGAACATTGAAATATGCCTCGATCAGATTGTAAAAATCTGCTTCTGTATCTGGAAATTGTTCGCCACGAAGCACCTTCACCAAGAACGCAAAATCATAAGCACCGTGGAATGTAATCCAAGTTACTTCATCATTCATCACAACGCCAGATGACGTCAGTAGCTCCCCAAATCTAAACGCAGTGACACCCTTTTCCTTGTTCTTCTTGAAATCGATGCCACTATTTTTCAAGAGCTCAATAGAATCTTTGGCACACCGATCCTTATCGGGATCAAACTCGCAGAAATTGAACTGCCACAGACAGTACTTTCCAGTGCCACAAGTGGGTAGATTTCCTTTGTCATCAGCAAACGTCAGGCCCAGCTGAATCAACTTCAGAACATCCATGTTTTGCTTCAGCAATTGATAATTATAGTGCCTGGGATTCTCTTCATTTCGAATAACAACACCCGGATATTCAGTATCCATGCCTACATATCGGTAGTTATCTACGATATGCTCACTAATTAACCTAAACTCATCCTCAAGATTGTTGTCCCAAACTTCCCTGATAAGAATATTGTTCTCATCATAGATCGGCATTTTCTTTGCAGATGCCCAAGATTGCGTAACAAGTGATATAAAACAAGAACCCCAAGAAAATCAAAACCCACTTAAAAGCTGCAAGAAAAGAAAAGACTCGCAATTAACATACTGAAATACCATTATCTTGGACAGTTGTATGGGGCCTAGAAATGCAAGATGAAGATATCAATGCTGGAAACAAAAGAAAAATGAATGAAACAGCGAAGAAGGGACATGTTTACCTCAAGAATATAAAAGAAGATTTCTTCTTTGCGTTCAGGACCCGAGAAATGATGGAAGAAGAACCAGTGGGTCGAAATGAGACGATAGATTATGTGGGATTTTTCACCCGAAAATGCCAGAGACTTGGGGTTATCTGAGGAATTGAGGTGTTGCAGAAACCAGGGAAATAAGTAATGAATGGATGCAGATTGAGATTGCAGAGGAAAGGCTATGAACAGAGCGTTGTAAGCAATCCTTTCTTCGCTAACGTTGTTGGAACAAGACCCACTGAAGGTTATTTATATTATACGTGAACATTGAGTCGCTTTGAAAGATTTTGTTTTTCTGTTACTAGTAAGACGTGACCCAACTTCGTTATGATTAATTTGGTTAATTTTTAAATCATTTTAAATTCGACCTAGTTCAATTTGAGAACATTTTTACGTGCATGAAAAGTAAAAACCATTATTAATGTATACAATTTAATAAAACTTTTGGTTAAGTTATATTTATTATAAATTTATTTATAGTTGGACTATTTTAAAATTTTAATATAAATTTATAATTTTATAGAAAATTATTTTAATTTTAAAGTAATTATATCAAATGAAATGGTATATTAATTAGCTTTAAATAAAACAAAGATAGTTTATATTTATCTTTAATGAAAAAAGGAAAAAAAAATAAAAATAGGATTCAAAATATAGATAAATAAAAGTATTTTAGTAATATTATTTTGTCTGAATGCAGAAAGTAAAATGATAGATAGTTATTTTAATTTTATGAATGATGAAATGCAAATATTGGGTATCTCGTTTTTTCTCCTTCTTTGTTATTCAACCTTTTTTTTGTTTAAATTCCTATCAACTACACCATTCTCTATTTATTTTTTATACTTAGGTATCCTCACACCCTTTCGGTGTGAGACTAATTCCCTTACGAGTCGTCAAATGATTACGATTATTAGCCTTTTCTATAATAATATCTCTCAAATTTTGAACCTTTGATATTTTCCTGGGCTCTTAAGTCGTTTACTACTCCGACTAATCACTTGTAGGTAACTACACCTTTAATTATAGGATAAAGTGTTACATCTTTCAATTTTGACCCATATGCACATTAGACATTAAGATTTGAAAAATTGCAAATAATTTCATTAAACATCACACTTTGTGGAAAAAGAAAAGAAAAGAAAACACAATTTGTTAATCAAAATTTTAAATATATAATAGAATTGTCACGTGATACCAATAAAATCAATAAATTGTTTTTAAATGATGTGTTAATTATGGCAGTTATTCACTCATTTGTTATTTCTTAACTAATTTTTTTTAATATCATGTGATAATTCTATAAGATATTTAACGATTTAATTAATTAATGGTGTTTTCACACAAAGTATAAAGTTTAAGGGTCATTCATATCATTTCGAACCCTAAGATTAAAGAATGGGAGCTGCAACTTATCCTTAATTGTATTACATGACATGAGAAAAGGTCGAAATACTATTACTACCCATTATACAACCATGAAATTTGATAATTTGACCCCCGCCCATTAAGGCAAATTAATTATTTGGAGAAGATGTTAATCGGCAACATATATTTTTGAATTGCAAAACCTTGAAATCAGACATGCAACAAGGCGAAAAAAAAAGTTGCAATGGCAAACAGCTCTAATTGTTAGCTTGTTACATTGCATACTGAAAATTGAAAATTTCAATTAAATTAACCTTTTTGTTCCTGGTTATACCTCCAGATTTGATTGATCCTTCCAATCAAGATTATAGTATAATTATAGATTGAGGTTATATCAAATGCTTTCGTAGCTCAGTTGGTTAGAGCACCCGTTTAGTAAGCGGGAGGTCTTGAGTTCAACTCTCAACGAAAGCAAATGCAATATACTTTTTCCATCTTTGCTTCTCAAACTATTCATCCTATGCACGTCGCTTATTCGTTGACATTCACTAAACACAATTGTTGTTTCTTCCCTCCAGCTCCAGTCACAAAACCTAGCTGCAAGTGCTTCAAGCACACCACATGACTGCAGATGCGGCGTATGATTTATAATAGATATAGCCAGAGGTGCTTTTGCTCTGATGCATAAATGTATTTTTCATTCTCATTTTGTACCCCAATCAAAAGGTTAATATAGAATATTTCTTTTTTAAAGAAGTGACCTATGCCTACAAGACAAAACAAAGCACATATTGAAGGGCATGAGATGAACACAATCAATCTTTTCAACCTTTCCTTCCCCAGTTTTTCTTGCTTTTTCAATCTTAAAAATGATTTGATTTAAATTTTAATTTCATGTTTGTGTAAAGAGTTATGCACTAACAACAGGTAATATCTTACCACTTATACAATTTGAAAAATAAAATAAAAGTATAAATGGAATTTATAGATTATTTTAATGATATAACATTTTCCCTATATATAATAGTTTATAAAATTTGACATTAACAGTAAATTAGATTTAAGTAGAAGTCTGTTGTCACAACTGTTTGGATTTAAAATTAAAAAAAAAAAAAACACCAGCCACTAGACAGATATTGATTCATTGACTTGTTCAAGTTTGGAATGAACTTTTTGTGTTTCCATTGTTGTGAGATTAGTTACTCTAAATTCAAACTCCAAATAATTAAAAGCCTGTTTGTACTAAATTTTGATGGACGCAAACGCTCTCCGCACGGTGTTCAACGTACGTTAGAAGGAAAGAAATATGTACGTTCTGGCGTTGAGAGAAAGTTAAAACAAACAGAGCATAAACCAGGCGTGTCAACGTATTTGGTTCAAAGTAGCTTATGTCATACGTACTCCACTAACAGGGGAGGCGCAAGCTCATCCAAGAGTGTCAGTGATTTTAGAGCAATCAGGTAAGGTAACTGAATAGAAGAGTAACAGTTTTCCCAATGATCATACCTAAAAGAACTGTAATTGTAGAAATAGAAGTGCTTATTTAATAAGTACAAATTAAGAGGCAAAGGAGGAGAGTCAGGAGACTGAGAATAATATGAATGTCTGTAAACTTTGGGTAAAGCGGCATGATAAACAGAAGACATCCGCTGAAAACTTAGGCCTGTAATTAACGTAGCCAGCCCCCCAAATATGGTATTATGATTTATTATTGTTTTGTTACTGTCATCTTCTAACGCACGAATAAGGACTGCATGCTATCCACCATCCAATATATAGAAGATAAAGAGAATGCAATATAAAATGCATTAAAATTAATCCGGCTTAAATCTCTTAACACAAGTTTCAGCTTTGATAAACCTACATATTTCCAATTTCCCTTAGCTAAAGAGGAAATTTAACACGAAGATGTATCCTCAAAGATGGTCGAGCACCCAATTCAAGGGTAGAGCTAAAGACTATACATGACCACTCTGCTACTCAAACTCATCTAAACATAAATTGTCCCAACTGTAAATCCACAAAAAAAAAAAAAACAAAGAGTTTCCTTTAACTGCTAAAATGCTTTACTGAGATATACATTACACAATGCAGGCACCATATTCTAAGTACAGGATATACACATGATCTCAGTCATCGAAATGTGAACAAAGAAATAACCAAGTACTAAGAAGAGTTCTGGTTAAATGGTAGATTCATGGATTACATTCATCATCTACAAAGGAAGGGTAGTCCATATTGTATGAGTGTATGGACATCAGCACCTACATATAAATGAGAAACAAAAGTAATTAACTAAAAAATGTCACAGGTTAAACTCCCAAACTTAGATGCTGTATCTCACTCAAATATAGACTTGCATAATTCCACACGTGCAGTCAGAAATGCAGGAGAAGTTGGACCTGAACAAATATCTCATATCATACATCATTTGATAACAATTGCAAACCAGTTCCACTTTGTATTTTCCTCAACAACTTACAGTGCAGAGGACAAGAGAGAACATGAAAACAAAAACTCTAACCAAATACACTCAGCATTCTTTTCCAAAACAAGTTTTGTATGAAAAGTCAATATTTTCTAAATTCATAAACTTATATTTCAGTACATAAAACAATCAATTTCTACCAAGAGGAAGAGATCTACAAGATACGTTTCTTTAAAATCAGATTTCCTTGATGAAGTGAATATTGAAGCATAAACTTCCTTGGTAGCATTAGCAGGGGCCTTATTAGCGGGGAGGTTTTCCATCCACCACCCTCTATGCACCTTTTATTTTGCCTAAATGTTTACCTACGGTTGGAATTTTTTAAGTGATACTTGCTGTTCCGATTTGGGATCAAACTGGATGGTGGATCTGCTGGAGCGGCGGTGAGGGTATCTACAAAAGAGACTCCGACATTCAAGTCAGTGTATGAAGTAGGTAGAATAAAGTGTTTAGGTTGTATGTCCATATCTATGGGGGGTCCCCTTATATAGTTGTGGAGTAATAAAGTTCCAACTGATTTGATCATCTGAGGATGATGAGATATACCAAAGTCATGGGGTGATGATCTTCTCCTATTCTTCAAGTTAGTTCTTGCGAGATAGAGTCAAAGGCAATTCCTTGGTGGAGGTAAAGTCAATGGGATGCGATTGGGCTTAGGCCAGCTAAAAAGATTCAATTTGAACACCTGCATTACTGGTTAACGAGACAAAAATTTGACTTTGTAGAAATGTCATGAATTTATTTAAAAGTAATGTGTAGTTTTTGCTAAATAGCCCATGATATAACAGGCTATTTAAAAATTGCCTAGGAAACATAGATTTTTTTTTATGATTTTTAAATTAGACCAAGTATTAAAAAAATTATTATTTTTATCAAATCCATTATTTTTGTTTTAATATTTTTAAATTTTTAATTTTACTGAAATCATTTTATTTTTATTTTTTAAATTCAATTATATATTTTAAGTTTTTATGTTCACTTTTTTATTCTTCTATTTTGGTTGTTTTTTGTATTTTCTTGTTCAAATTTTCCAAGGTATTTTTTTTAAAATAAAATTTCTTGGTTTATTGTAGTATCAATTTTCATTATTTTAACCAAGTCACTATTCCACATTTTGTATTTGTATTTATTTAAATAATTTTCTAAGTCTTTCTAAATTTTTTTTATTTTAATTTTGGATTTTAAAAATTATCTCATGTTGACAAATTCAATTGCTTTGATTTTTATATTTTAATTTTCAGTCATTGTCTCCTACCGCATAACATATCTCCATTGTTGTCAGCAGGTGCTTGGAGCAATTCAGCTTACGAATTTCAGATTTACCTTCCTCACTTGTCGTCATCAGTAGCTACTTGGAGCATCACTCTCATGTTAGAAGCTCAAATCATCACTCTCTGTCCTCTTCTCTCTTTCTCTCTCTTTATCTCTCTCCTCCTTCTTCTCCACCATCCTAGACGTTGTCAAGATCATCTTCAAATCTAGCTTTGAAACCATGTATAAAGAAATGAATTTGGAAATTTGCATTATGTTTCATTGATTATCGAAAGTGATAATTTATACACGCTGGTGAAGCATCAATTAGTTACAACTACTGGACAACTCAGCATAACTAATTGTCAGCCTATCATAACAAACAAACTGACTAACTGAAAGCTAAGTACTAATTACTAACAGCTATTAACTGATATATCAGATTAGCTATTGAACTAAGAAACTCGGCTTCAAGTGGAACCTTCTTCGTGTGGATATGATCAGCAGTGCTATGATATGCAGTGTTGTAATCAATGTGATTGCTTGACATTTGTATTACCATGGCCCTCAACCTCGAGCTGGTGTCGCCTTCACCAGAGATAGGGGATCTCACATTTCTTTGACAAACTCATCGCCTTTAACTGAACGTTGTTGGAGCAGCTCTGTACTATTTGGATGTCAAATAAAGTCTCGTCCTTGAAGACTAGATGTTGTCAATCTTCGAATCCAACCATTCTCTCTATCGTCTTACAGTCGTGTAGAGCAACCCTATTTTCTAACAGTCGCAACATTGCGTAGAGCACCCTTTCTCTCACATGCTCTCTGTCTTGTTTCAATCTTGGATCTCTTCCATTTAGGATGTGTGTTGGAACCAAAGAAGAATTCTAGCATCTTATATTGAAACCAAAATTGTTCAAGGAAATTAAACTAATTTAAAGAGAACAAATAAGTTTTGAATAAACTTATACCTATTACGAAGTTGTGTCTATTGATTAAATAACTAACAAATACTTTTGGACCAAAGACAAATGTCCAATACAACATGAATTATATTATTTTATTGAATTGTCCATTGTTTGTCTGTTGATTGTTTCTCAAAAGCATCCGTCCAAGGATATTCAAAGACAAGCAAGACAAAGTGCATTAACTGTTGATGTGATCTCTAACAAAGTACGTGACTTTCGAAATCAACATTGTGCACTGGAGCTGACACATCTAATAACTACAAGGACCAGCAAATAATAAACTTTCTTTGTGTTCAAAAGAGTCAAAACTACGATATCAGATTCCTCGCAAACGTTGATAACCAAAGCCACTTTTCAGAAGGAGATCAACACATTATCAGCATTATGCATTTAATGCTACTCAGAATGGTAATAAATATTGTCATTAGACGAACAAGCTTATGAAGACTAGAACAAGCTCTCACGCTATAAAAACAAAAGTCTTCAAAGATTTCAACCAGATATAAAGATACATCAAGAGAACAAGAGAAAATATTTAAAGCTTCACTCTGTTTGATTTCACTTTCTCTTTACTCTTGTATAGAGTTTTACTTGAGTATATTTGTTTTCTTCACTCATTGTGAGTTAAACTCAAATGTTGTTAAAAACACCTTTTATTATTTCATTAGTAAGCTTGAAGAGGTTGTGTATAAAAGAATATTTGTTATTTAGAATCTGAAAATGTTAAGAATACTTGGTTGTAAGCTTGAAGAGGCGGAGTGAAGAATACTTGTAAACTGAGAAAGTTTAGAGGAAAATCCTTCAAGTAGAAGGGACTGGACGTAACTCTCGGGTTGTGAGAGTGAACCAGTATAAATATCTGGTGTAAGTTTTTCTTCCCTTTCCTTGTGTTATTTTACTTCTCAACTAACATCTAGGGATTGTTATTATTGTTCCTAACTACTCTTTTATGAAAATATAAAATTTTCAACTTGGGTCCAAAGTTTTCAGAAAGATTCTCTTTGCGTCCATCAGACTGTAAAGAGTTTACGCTTTGTCCATTATCTTTTATTTTCCTGTGAAACGTTCGTTTCAAGAACTATTTTAAGAAAAGTTTTCTAAAAATGTTAATAAATACAATTTAACCCTCATTTTTGTGTTTTACTTGTTTATTTCAATGTGTGGTCCTCTTTATCTTGTGCCCTTTGAGATGCACATATTCTACAGAACTCAATCTTAGAGAACTTGAGTATGTGTGGTGCACGGACATATGCCGTTTGAGACACAAGCACTAACAACCAAAATGCATAAAAAAATAACGTGTTTCATAAATAAATATGTTTTGAAATTAAAATATAACTTTAACGTTTCATACCTAAGATAGCTAGTCACAATGGTGGTGGATGGATACACCAACATTATGTTGGAGGATGTTAAAAGCCTCCCTTGTCAGCAACCTTGAAACGCTTAGCTACAACATCACCCATACCTATCAAACCACCACCATTACAATTAGCAACCTTCTCGTTTCCATTCACTTTAGTATAAACATTCTCCACAACCTTAGCATCAATACCACGCTTGGCACCACTCAACCTTGAAGATTCCAAACTCACACTCACTCCCCCATTCTTCACTTTCTTCGTCTTCACCTTCTCCTCCTTCATTCTTTCCCTCAAAACTGCCACCTCATCCTCGTTCCCATTTATCACTACTGTTGGGTTTTGGGATCAGGAAACACAGCGACAAAAAAAACCAAATCCCAAACCCAGCCAAGGATCCATACGAAAATCATAAAACGTGTTAGGGGATTTACCTCTAGGAAGACACAACTGTCAATCATGATTACAACAATCGAGTGATGCCTCTACGGTATCCACACGAACGAACTGAAACTTGGTTGTCCTCCACTCTGCGGTACTAGTAGCGGGGGGTACGTGCTCCTCTCACACCCACTGTTTTCTGTCACTTATGTTATGTACGGCTGCAGTGGCTATATATCATATATAATATATATATAGCTAGGGTAGCCGTCATGAGAGGAGCATTGAAGTTCCTGCACATAATTTGTCCTAGGTCACAATTATATGCAGGCTCATATACTCAGTTAACCCATTTAGTCTAACTAAAAGTCCAATATCTACGAACCCAAGTCATAATTGGATCCATAATTAAATTCATCTCATGAATATTAAACCTCAATATCGGTCCATTCTAAGTTTGTGATTATGTAGGTTCTCATTATGTTGATACTAATACTAAAATCCAATTTTAGCAATACAAACAGTGAACGGTATCTAATAATACATCACTACTACTCAAGTAACAAGAATGTCAGTGATTTGACATAACCTTTTCATGAACAATCTTACCATGTAGTTGATCAATCAATTTGAGACACTTATGTTAGCTTTGTACTAGGCTTTATTATATGTTTATTGTGCCAAATATTAGTATTTTAGATGAGTTTAATGTTGTTGGACCTCATTGGGCTTTAATGCAAATTATGAATAATTCTTGAATTTTGATGCATTTTGACTTTTCCTCCTTGGTTAGGCCATAACTTGGGACTCGGTGATCCATTTGAGGTGATCTTGGTGTCTTTGGAAAGCTAAGACAAGACTCTACAAGTTTCATAAAGAACTCAAGAGCTAGATCGGACTTCTAAGGGTCCAAAATATCCTTGCAATGCAGAGTGGGTTTGCTGTCACGGAAATCTAGGCAGTGTGCACATATTGGACTATATAGTGGGTTCTAGGCCTCCTCTTGAGCTGAAACTTGGCCATTGAAAAAATAAGGCTCATATATCCAACTTCACTAAATAGATGTCGTTTTAGGCATGATTATGAAGCTACAAGTTAGTTTGAATTTGGGGAACATGTTCTGCCAACCTAACTTGAGGTAGGTGCAGTGTTTTTGGCATATATAAAGTTCTAAAAGTCCAAATGGCATGATTCCAAAGCCAAAATTTCAAGGAGACAACTGGTTACAACTTTCATGAAGACCTCAAAGCCAAAATGCATTGTCTAGGTCATGATAATCAAGCTGGAAGTCGGATAAGAGTTGCTGACTAAAAGCCGCCAACCATACACCAACCTACCTACCATGCACCAACCCACCAACAATGCATCAAGCTTCCATATTTGACAATTTCCATATTTTTACAATTTGTATTAAGATTATTTTCAATTACAAATTGGCTTCTAGGATTAGTATAAATAGAGCCAATCTCTTTGTATTATACATGATTCAATTTTAAGTAAGTTTGAAGAAAGTTTGAGAATTTGTGAGACTTTTCTTTCTTTTCTTCTCCATTCTCTTTAGAATTTCGTTTTTGTTCTTTTATTTTATGAGTTCTTCCTTCCCATCTATGGTAGGCTAGGCTCTTATAATCAATCCAAGGGATTAGCCATCTTGATGTTTAATTTGGAGATCTTGTTTTGCTTATTCATATTGCTTAATTGTTATTCAAGTTTCTCTTCTTCCTATTTTGATTTTTATCTATATTGAATTGCTTAATTTGATTTAGATGTTGATGTGGTAATAGCTTTATTATCATGAATTCAAAGAGGATCACATAGAATGAACAATTTATTAAAGCTTTTTGATGGATTGTTTAGCTTGGTTAAATTCTGGATCTTAAGTTAATATATGTTCGGATGGTGCTTACTTTATCTAACCTTGGTTAATTAAATCCTAGATGTTTATCTAGTAGAGGATTCTTGGATCATGTTGAGGCGTCTTGATATGATCTAAGGCCAAGAACATAGTTAGCAATTAAGTGAATTCCTTGTGATTAATGATGAGTTAAACTCAAGATCGGTAAATTTCCTTTGATTGGTTGCTTCTTTATATTTGTTTACAACTTTAAGTCTTATACTTTTTTTCAATCTTATTAATCAACAACAATCTCCCTTTTAATTATCTTGATCTGATTAAATATTTTTTTCTTTTTGGATCCTTGAGAGACGATTCAGTTCATTCTCTATGCTATAAATTATTTTGTGAACCGATAATTTTTATTATTTGACGGGTCTCAACAACCTCTTGTCAAATTTGGCGTCGTTGCCGGGGGATCCAAGGCAACTATTTGATCATTTCAAGAACCCATCTAACTCTAACGATTGTGTTTATTTTGTTTTTGAAGCTTTTTTTTTTCAAGTGAAATTCGGCTGAAATTGGGTAAAGGGTATCGTGTCAAGAATTTCGGTTCGGTAAAGTATCTTTGATTGACCTGAATTTTGGTAGACTAATTGAAAACATTATTTTGAGAAAGGCTCACTATAGTGAGGTTGCCCTTATTTTAGCCAAATTCCATCGTTTAGACCACTTTGTCGATTTTTAAAGATTTTTTATTATTTTGTTGGATAGCATTTTTGTATATATTTCACCTTGTGGTAGTCCCATAATTTTAAAAAATGTCTAGATATGTTTTATGTAATTTTTTTATGTATATTTTTACACTTGTTTTTGTGGTTTTGTATTTTTGTGTTTGATCTTTATTCTGATGGAGCATAAACTTGATGAGCTGACTTATCTGGTGAGGCAGTTGGCAGTGGGACAACATCACTTACATGTGCAAGAACCTGTAAGATTTTGCAGTATATGTTATAGCTCTTTTCATCCCACATATACATGCCCCACATTGCAAGATGATGGCTCTGTATTTCATGACTATTATGTTGATGCAATAGGTATATTTCTTGGTGAACCACAATACCAACAGCCTGAATATGATCCTTATTTTGCTACCTATAACCTTGGCTGGGGAGATTATCCCGACTTGAGATATGAAAATGCAGCACAACAGCAGCCAAACCATTATATACAACCATTCCAGCAACCAATGAGCTCACAACAGTTCCAACCTTATGTTGGACCAAGCAGTCTATACCAGCAGCCTATGCCCCAGCAAGCTCTAGTAGGCACAGAATCTGAGCCTACATTGGAGGACTTAGTGAAGCAATTGGAAACTAATAATCTGCAGTTTCAACAAAGAACTGAGACCATCATTCAAAATTTGAATACCCAAATTGGTCAGCTAACATCTTCATTAAGTTAGTTGAGCGAACAACAAATGCAGATATCTAATTCTGTAGAACATGAGATCATTGATGTGAAAAAACCAATTGATGATTTGTGTGTTGAATTTGCTAGTTTTACTGATTTTGATGATACTGTTTGTTGTACTGGTTGTGATGGTGATATATTGTGTAATGCATGTGTTGAGATTGCTGCCTTTTTGAGACATGATGAATCTTTTTTAGCAGATTATGCAGCAATTCAATCTACAGAAGTAGTTAAGCCACTAATAGTCGTCTTTATAATCTTCTTGTTATAGGAGATGTTTGACAGTATTAAGTCATACAACTCCTCATGTAGGGAGCTGTAATGTCTTCAAGTCAAAGGATCACATACACTATTGTCACTATGAGAATCGCTCATGACACTCACGTAATGATCCATGTAGCGTTCTCATGGTGGGTCAATCCAGTACAACATTACTCTAATGTGTACCCATGTGAAGACTTGATATCTCATATCTATGACTCGTGAGATATGGTCATCAGTCTATGCACATACTAGTCTCAATGTATTACAGTTGTCCTAATTCATAATAATACTTGACTAGGGACATTTAAGAATAATGTTTCGACAGTAACCAATAAGATCTCACAATCAAGTCATGCACTTGATATTCTATGGCATTGTACTTACTATTCTAAGGACTTTATTATGCATATTTAAGCAAAATAAATAACACTAATTGAAATGCCTTACATATATAATAAACGACAAAATATAAAGTATCCAGAAAGTCAGTATACAACTGGCCTCTAGGGCATACACCAACAACTACCTTATCACTACCTTTATTCTTATCATATCTAGCAAACCCTTGATATGCCCAAACTCCTTTGGAAGCTTCTTCCCCAAAAGTGCTTCCACCAAAGGTTCCTTATTGAACATAGTTCCAAGTTTATCCTCCACGCAAGGTTCTCTTAGGGTTTGTTCAACAGTGCGCAATTCAACCACTTAGACAGCTTGTGCTCGTTCAAGTCAACCTTGTTGGGCTTCTTGGATGCGTACATTAATTTTGTATAGAGGGACAACCTTAGTACTCTAAACATGATTAGTCTCATATTAAAAAAGTATAAAAATAACTAGATAAGGACTACATTTTTTTTTTAGTGTGTATGCTAAAAAAAGGTAATATTTTTTACAATATAAATCCAACACCCATAATCAAACACCTCCTTTTAGTAATTACACATTAGAAAAGACTTTTATTAATGTCATTTAAATCACATAAATTATTTCACTGTAAATGTACTTCTTTATAAAATTATTGGAGATTGAGATTGTAAACATGATTCTAGGCAAAAGTTTTGGTAGGAAAATATTGATTTATTATCTGTAAATATTTTCTTAGAGGATATTATGTGTATAGTTTTGGTAAGTTTAGGAGTTTACCTTATTTAGGAGTCTTGATGTATTTCTTCTCCGTGTATATATTTACAACCAATGAGAATGAAAAGGCGCAAAGGGAATTAACCCTTCTTACATACTGAAGATTGAGATTGTAGACAAGATTCTAGGCATAAGTTTTTGTAGGCAAATATTGATTTATTATATGTAAATATTTTCTTAGAGGATATTCTGTGTATAGTTGTTTTGGTTAGTTTAGGAGTTTACCTTATTTAGTAGTCTTGATGTATTTCTTCTCCGTGTATATATTTATAACCAATGAAAATGAAAAGGCGCAGAGGGAATTAACCCTTATTACATGGTATCAAGAGTGATATATCATCATGGTTGATGATAGGAAGAAAGGAGATGAAGGAGGGTCCAATTCTGACAAGAAAATTTTCTGATCTGACAAGAAAATACCGACCCCCTATGCACTAACTTCAAATGACAATACGAGTAATATAATTACCCAAGTATAGTTGAAATGTGAGAACTATGATGAATTGGCACATGCTATGCGTATTGCATTACGAGCCAAGAAGAAATATGGTTTCATTGATGGATCCATCAAACAACTTGGTAACGATTCACCAGAACTTGAAGATTGGTGGACTATCAATTCAATGCTTATCTCATGGGTGTTTAACATCATTGAACCTACACTTCGGTAAACCATATCTTACATGGAGAACGTGAAGGATCTCTGGGACAATATCAAACAACGATTTTCTATTGTGAATGGTCCACGTGTACAACAATTGAGATCAAACCTTACAAATTGCAAGCAAGAAAGGCCGGGCATAGGCGCCTATTATGGTCGGCTCAAGTCTCTTTGGGGCGAATTGAACAATTATGACTTGATCCCAGTATGTAGTTGTACTGGGTGCAATTGTAACATTACCACTCAGTTCGACAAGAAGTGGGAAGAAGAAAGAGTTCATTAATTTTGATAGGATTAAATGAAAATGGATATGGGACAGTACATTCCAATATCCTGAGCATTGAACCTCTATTGAATCTGAATTGAGTATACGCTATGGTCGTGCAGCAAGAACGAGTACAGACCATGACACAAACAAAAGAAGAGAGGCAACCCCATGAGTTATACAGGTTGGTGGTCGATACTCAGGGGGGTGGAAAAGACAAGATCGTGGTTTGCTCAAATTGCAAGCAGAAGGGACATGATGCTGATAGCTAATTTCAATGAATTGGTTATCTAGAATGGTGGACGACAGGCCACGCACAACCACAAATGGACGTGGTGGTGGGCGTGGACGTGGTGCCCAACAGGGTATTGGTGAAAGACGAAGGCGCAGAGGGACTACTCGAGCCAATGGAGTTCAAGAGCCAGGAGTTGATGGTGGGAGAAATATTGTGACTGATTCGGATAGAATAGGAATTAATGGCTTAAATGACGAACAATGGGCCACATTGCTCAGCATGTTAAACTCACACAAAGGTGGTGCCAATGAGAGGTTGACTAGTAAACAAAATTTTTTGTCATGGATTATTGACACAAGGGCTTTGCATCACATGACTGGCACATACGAATGTTTAAGTGACGTGGGCGATATTACGCCATGTTCGGTTAGGTTGCCAAATGGAGCAGAGACCATAGCTTTGAAAGAAGGAACTGTGACTTTTGGAGAAAAATTGAAACTATGACCTATTCTTTTTGTGCCTAAATTGAAATGCAATTTGATTTCTGTGTCGTAACTACTTCATGATTCCAATTTTGTTGTCCAATTCACTAATAAGATTTGTGTTATACAAGACCGCACTCCGAGGATGCTGATTGGAGCAAGTGAACAGCGATAGGGGCTTTATTTTCTCAAAGAAGTGGCTCCTATTCGTGTTTACAAGACAACTAGTATTGCATCTTCTGAGCATAGAAGAATGGGACATTCCTCTTCTAGGATAGTAGATTTAATTTCTAAGTGTTGGTAGAAGTGATAGTGTCGAGAATAAGTTTTGTGACATTTGTTTTAGAGCTAAGCAAACTACAGAAGTGTTCCTTCCTAGTGATAATAAAGCTAAAGAATGTTTTGCCTTAATCCACTGAGATTTATGGAGAGCTTATAGGGTTCCTACTTCTTGTGGAGCTATTTATTTCTTGATTGTTGTTGATGACTATTCTCGTGCGATGTAGATATATTTGTTGAATAGAAAGATAAGGTTGCTTGTGTTCTTAAAAATTTCATCCTAATTGCTTGATATTGTTTGTCATATTCTCAATATAATAATAGCCTTGCGTTTTCAAGCACATTTACTTATTGAGTTTTGGGGTGAATGTGTTCTTACATCTGGATATTTGATTAACATAACACCATTTGTTCTATTGGATGGAAGAACACCATATGAGATGCTATATGGATAGGTACCTACCTATAAACACATTCAAACTTTTGGGTGTTTATACTATGCCCATAACTAGAATCGGGATAAAGATAAATTTGCTAGTCGGAGGCGAAAATGCATTTTTATTGGGTATCCATTTGGAAAGAAAGGCTGGAGGTTGTATGATTTGGAAAATGGAGAATATTTTATTTCCAGAGGGATGTTGTCTTCATTGAAATAGATTTTCTATATTCCACCAATATTGCAGACTCTTTTTGTAACCGAGAATAGGGTTGTGGATTACTCTACGGACGATGAGGACTCGTATGTGCAGAATGAAATGGAGGAGCAGCAAGCTCCAATCTCAGGTGTGGAGCACGAAGTGAATACTGAGATGGGTCATGACGCGAAGACGCTTACTGATGTGAATACTGGAGTAGGAGACAGGGGGTACCAACATAGAAGGACCCCGTGGTGTCTGAGGAACAACTTGGCAAAGGACAAAGGGTTAAGCAACCTTCTGTTCGTTTGAAGGACTATGTGACACGTACCATTCAAGTAGGCCCCTAAGCAGGTTCATCATTCCAGTCAAAATCCTCAAGTATACCTTATTCTATAGCACATTATGCGAATTGTGATAAATTTTCTATACAACATCGGTCTTTTCTAGCAATTGTTACCACGGGGTATGAACCTAGCACTTATGCTGAGGCCATAAAAGATGAACATTGGAGAGAGGCAATACAAAAGGAGATACAAATCCTTGAGGACAATGGAACGTGGACAATGGAAGACTTGCCTCTCGAGAAGAAAGCCATCGGGAGCAAATGAGTATACAAGATTAAATATAATTTTGATGGAAGCATCGAGAAATGCAAGGCGCACTTAGTAATTCTTGGAAACAAATAAGTCAAAGGCATATATTACAATGAGACTTTTGCCCCGATAGCAAAAATGGTCACTGTGCAAACTTTTCTTGCCGTTGCAGCTACACGAAGATGGGAATTGCATCAAATGGATGTAAATAATGCCTTCTTACACGATGAGTTGGATAAAGAGGTATATATGAAATTGTTGTTTGGTTTTGCTTCCCCAACGCTAGGTAAGGTATGCAGACTACAAAAGTCAATGTATGGTATGCGACAGGCACCCAGATGCTGGTTTGCCAAGTTAGCAGCAGTGTTGAAAAGGAATGGATTTTAGCAGTCGTATTCTAATTACTCACTGTTTACTTATAGAGATTGACACATTCGACGCCACGTTTTTGTCTTTGTTGATGATCTGATTATATCTAGCAAAAATGGAGCGCTGTGCAAAAGTTCAAAGATTATTTGAGTTGGTGTTTTCATATGAAAGATTTAGGGAAACTGAAATACTTCTTGGGGATTGAAGTTGCACGAAACTCGAAAGGTATCTTCTTGTGTCAATGTAAGTATGCGCTGGACATCATTTTTGAGATTGGACTAATGGGAGCTAAGCCAGCTGGGACTCCTCTTGAACAAAATCATAAATTAGCACTTGCTGTGAATGTTGATTTGCACGATCCTGGACAGTACAGACGCTTGGTAGGGAAACTAATTTACTTGACAGTTACTCGGCCCGAACTATCTTATTGTGTCCATATACTTGCACATTTCATGCAATAGCTGAAGGATGAACATTGGGAAGCAACTTTAAGAGTTGTTCGATATTTGAAAGGAAATCCAGGACAATGTATCCTTTTGCGTGCTGATTGTGACCTGACATTGTATGTTTACTGTGATTCTGATTGGGCAGGTTGTCCTTTAGCACGACAATCCTTGACTGGTTATTTTGTTCTTTTGGACAATTCGCCAATATCTTGGCAGGCCAAAAAGCAATAGATAGTGTCTCGGTCTTCGACTGAAGCAGAATATAGGTCCATGGCAACCTTTGCTGGTGAATTGAAATGGTTGAAAAACTTGTTGTCTACTCTTTGTGTGATGCATTTAGGACCTATGCATCTGTATTGTGATAGTCAAACGGCTTTGCACATAGCTGCTAATCTAGTTTTTCATGAACGAACAAAGTATATTGAAGTAGATTGCCACTTTATGCATGATGCTATCCAAAATGGTGATATCCAAGCAAGTATGTCCATACTTCTATGCAGCTTGCAAACATCTTTACGAAGGCTTTGGGAAAGCGACAATTTGACTTTATCCTTCGCAAGTTAGGCATTCAGGACCCATGCTCCACCTTGAGGGGGGTGTTAGAGATTGGGATTGTAGACATGATTTTGGGCATAAGTTTTGGTAGGCAAATATTGATTTATTATCTGTAAATATTTTCTTAGAGGATATTCCATGTATAGTTTTGGTAAGTTTAGGAGTTTACCTTATTTAGGAGTCTTGATGTATTTCTTCTCCGTGTATATATTTGCAACCAATGAGAATGAAAATGCGCAAAGGGAATTGACCCTTCTTACAAAAATTAAGTTGATGCAAAATTAAACTTGTAAAATCTAATCCAACTCAAATTGAGGAGCGCTTCAAGTTTCTACTAAAATATCAAAATGGGTAATCTTTGATTTGAAAATATTCTAATGATAGCCTTTGGTTGTCTCTTCTAGCCTTTTATTGTTTTCTAATTCTAAAATTTGAGAGGTTTGTCACCTAAACGATTGGTTCGTAATGTTTTGAGTAAATATTTATTTTTATTTTTTAAATATATATATGACATCACATTACTTTTTAATTTATCAATGACATTTAATTAATTTTTTAATGACAATTGATGTCTTTAATTTTATTCTTAAATGATCAATTTAATGTTCTTTTAAAAATTAATTTAATGACAAAAATATAATATTAAAAACTTAATTAAATTTGTATAAATCTTTAAAAAAACTAATTTAATATATTTATAAATAAAAAATTAATATAATGTCATATATATTATTAAATACGAGATACCTTAATGATTTTCACCAAGCGAGTTTTGATTTTGGACCAACCAACACATCCGTTTCATTTTGAATATTATATTCGATTTTGATCTCAGCAGCCAAAAGATGGGCTACCTTTACTTACCTGGATGAGCATAAAGACCAAAACACGGGGTGGGCTTCATAGCTCCGAATGGAGCCCTGATCAATAATCGATTCTCTTGATGGTAGGCCATGCTGTTTCATTTTTAAACAAAGCAATGTCTATGTGGTCCATCTGTATGGTCATCTCAAATGGCTGCAATGCAATTATTTGAAAGTGGTCCACAACCACAACCACAATGGTTGTGGTATACTGATTACAGGCTATCAACCATCGGTCCATTACTAAAACTAGTTAACTCTTAGCTGCACTTGGGATGAGACTCCTTTGCAGGCAGCGCTTTGGGTATCCCTATCAAGTAAGTATCAACAACCCCATTTCCCAACGACCCATCCTTCTTTCCTTGTCAGGTTGTGTGTGGTCTTGAATGAAACCACACCTTTGTTGGGATGTCTTTTCTGTCTACGGAAAGAGGATATGCTTGAAAATCAAATCCAATGCATCACTTTGTTTGAATTGAAGCATAACCAGTTAGTCTTTAAGGACGATATCATCATGATCAAAGTCATGCATGGCCATTGGCCACAGATGCATCTGCTTCAAAAGCAAGGATAGTTTATCTGTGAAACAGTACAAACTACAAGGGAGGGAGATAAGTTGAGCAGCGGATTTGGTCTGTCAGTTCCATTTTCACCCACTACGACATATGAACCGCATGCAATGCACATTGGACACCGAATTTTCTGCTGCAAAAGGTGTCTATTCAGTTTGCGAATTTGGATTATTCGCTATACAAAGGGATTAAAATGATTACTTTCGATATTGTTTTCCATCCTAAAATGCATAAGGTGTGGTAGCATGATAGGATGATAGTATAGTATTTTGTTTGTACTGAAAGTGATTGAAAATTTAATCCAATTAATAAATGTAAATAATTTTTATAAATTTTTTTATTATTGAATGAAATTTTTTCTTTCATTTAAAGATTCAAATATATATGAAACAACATTAACAAGCTGATTGTAAATATAATCAATTTGGATCCACGTTACATGCTTTCCCTTGTGAGGAGACGTGCACAAGATATCTGAATTGTCTTTTTTGCTTAAAAAATAATAATAATGACAGGTTATTTTAAGATTATTGATCAAGGCTGTAGCTTGTCAAGGATTCTACACAGATAATTAGAGGCCCACAGAAAGAATTACCTCTTAAAATCAAACTTCTGAACTAGTCTTTGAACGTCAATAAATCTCCGTAACAGGGATGATTGATTCACTCTTGGACACAACAAAAATACTTGAAAGTTAATTATTTGCCAAGTGGATAACGAGTGAGCTTATGAACGATTAAGCAACTTCAATATGATACAAGTGTGGGATATTACACTTCGTTTGGTGGAGATTTTAGGCTGTGACCAATTAATTGTGATTAATAAAATGTTAGGCATTTAAGAGGAAGGGATTAACACAACTCTTTAAAACCTTTGTTTATTTTTTTTATTAGTATTTTAAAATTTTCCCAATTATTTAAAAAATTTAAACATTTAAATAAAAGTAAAGAAGTGCATTACTTAACCTCTCATCGTCTTCTCTTCTTTTTCTTTCTCCAAAGATTGGGGCACTATATTGATTAGTATCTTCAGTAGTGTTGAAAGAACTTGCTAACGTAACCTTTATGAACTTGACTACTTACGCCTAGACACCTTGTTCTTCACACCCTCGACAGTCCAAAATCCCCCGTTAACTGTATGACAATGACCTCTTTCTATAACAAGGCCAGTATTGTGTTATTTTGACAAACCCGTAGGTCTATAAGTCACCATTTATGTATGCCACATAAAATAAACAAACTCAAATTTATCAACACACGAGCTAGTTTTATTGTACGAATAGCATATTAAGTTTTGCAAACGTGACAATATCTTAAACTATTGACCTTGCTTCCCACACTAATATTTAAAAAATGTGAAGAGAACCAATAAGCGAATTTTAATTTCAAATGTCCGATTAAAAATTTAATACTTGAAATTGTCATTGTTAAGGAACACAGTCTGAGACATTTGAAACGAAATTAGCCTCATATTTTAGTAGGATGTAGAGATACTCATACAAAATCGAAAAATATATATGAAGAGTTAACACTAATATTTCTTCGTAAACTCCTGACAATTTTTTGTATGCGGCTATTGAATACTCCCTCCATTTCTTTTTTATTTAAGGAAACTTTTAAATATCCTTAATCATTGAAAACTATAAATGCATGAGTAAATTAACCTTTATTAAAATAGTTAAAATATTATTACTCTATTAATTCTCTCTCTCATCTTAATTTTTCATTTAATATTTTCTGTGTTAAATAATTAGGAAGATGTTAAGAGGAGATATTAGAAGAATATAAAATTATTTCTTTATATTATGATCTAATCATGTATTGTTAAATCATTAAAAAAAATTAATTATCTTAACAAGTACTTAAGAAGTCAAAATCTTTTAATTATATGCCAACACTTCATTAAATAATAGTTTAATTATTTTTACATTGATAATAAATTAAATTTAAACTAATTAATTATTTTTAAAAAATTTAAACTAACTAATTAATTTATCTTAATTTAAGCTTCCATTGACACAAAAATTCAAAATTACTATGACGGTAAAAAGACAAGAAAAAAACACCAAACTTTGTTGTTATCGATATCTCTCTACCTCCGAGAGAAAAGAAGGATAACTAAACTTTGGTTCTTTTAACTATTTTGTGACTGAAAGTCACTGATTGGGTATGTCTTAATTAGCTCATTAGCACAAGTTTCAGGATAAGTCAAGGAAAAGGTAATTGAGATAATTAAAGCTCACCTGGCAAGCTTTGAACCACCTAACCAGTAACCATACCTCGCTAGTCCTGAGTCACTGGACAAAACAATGCGTGGTTCACCTTCTCTTTATATAAACAACGCATGTTATCACTCACCAAACGATCACCCAGAAAACCAAACCATACTTCACCAGAAACTCCTCCTAACCTTCACTTCAGCTTTCCATCATTCTCTCTTTTCTCTACATTATATTTATACATATATATCGCTTGGTGTGAGGAAAAAGAAAAAGAGTGCTTTTAACTGGGATTTGCATTTTGGTCTTTCTTAACATGGCTGGGACTGGAGTGTTCGCAGAGACTTTGGATGGAGATTTGTACAAGTACTACTCTGATGGAGAATGGAAGAAATCTTCTTCAGGGAAAAGTGTTTCTATCATCAACCCCACTACCAGAAAGACTCAATACAAAGTTCAAGGTAATTAACTATAAAGGATGTTATGATCACATCTTCGCTCCTTTCCCTTTCTCTTGCATTTGAAGTCCTTTATTCCAGTTACTTTTATATTTTCTCTGTGGAGTGTGGATGTTGCTGGAAGCTCGAATACTCTAACATTTGCTGGACTCTGCCTGAAAAGGGAATAGCAAAAGTAACTAAGTTTATAATAAGAGCAGCAGTATGCATGAAAAATTGAATACTAGCTGTTTTTTACTTCCTTGTCTTGACATTTGTTGGATGAAATGCCATTTTCCGCTGGTTGTTACTTATAAGTGGAGAAAGGGGAATTTGGTTCCTCAGACCCGAAAATTGCTGCAAGAATTGGCACATATATTTCTTAAACATTCGAATTTCTGGTTTTCTGTAACCAAACTAGAATATTAAACCAGAAGCTTCTATTTTTTTACGAGTAACAGCAGACAATTGTGTCTAATAGGCTCTGAAATGATATTGATGCAGCTTGTTCACAAGAAGAAGTTAATAAGGTAATGGATTCAGCAAAATCTGCACAAAAGTCATGGGCAAAGACCCCACTCTGGAAGCGGGCTGAACTTCTTCACAAGGCAGCTGCTATCCTCAAAGAACACAAAGACTCAATTGCAGAGTGCCTGGTGAAAGAAATAGCAAAGCCAGCCAAAGATGCAGTTACAGAGGTGCATATTGTGTTATGGGTTCTGTAAAACAAGAGAAATTATTGTTTAGGACTAGAAAATTGAATCATGAAGATAACTGATTTTTAATTTTTTCCATGAAGGTTGTAAGGTCTGGAGATCTGGTTTCTTACTGTGCTGAAGAAGGGGTAAGGATTCTGGGAGAGGGAAAGTTCTTGGTATCGGATAGCTTTCCTGGAAATGAAAGGACGAAATACTGCCTCACATCCAAGGTCTATTTTCAGAACTTATTTACTATATGCTACTTCATAATTCATATAAAAATGGCTTATTAAACCTTAGACTGGTTATCAATTGTGAAAATATTTATATACAAA
Organism: Styphnolobium japonicum; assembly: GCA_023212625.1. NCBI lineage: Eukaryota > Viridiplantae > Streptophyta > Magnoliopsida > Fabales > Fabaceae > Styphnolobium > Styphnolobium japonicum. The sequence continues at coordinate 22,963,408 of JALBWW010000003.1, forward strand.
AATTTACAATAAGACAAGTTAGCAGGGTCCCATAAGTACTATAGAAATTCTTTTAAATATTTATGAAGAATAAACAAGCCCCTTTGCTTCTATAATGCCAACCACACAAAGTTTTAACATGGTGGCACTCTATTTTTATACTATTGGATAGCATGTGTTGGGGAAAAAGGATAAAAATCATCAGTCCCGACCTGAGACGTTTTTGGACAACCAATCTCGTCTGAGTCAAAACCAGGGCGTCAATGTCATGTATTGGCTCCTTGGAAGCACGTTACGAGATGACATCTACCAGCTGAGAGATAGATAAGCTACTAAGTACTAAAAATCACTGTTCTAAACTATCTTTTGAATCAGATGGATGTTTCAATACTGGACAATCATCTTCTCCTTGCTACTTTAAATGTTCTAGACAGTTCTATAATCTATACTATTATCTCGTCTATCTTGACCGCCTGTTTTATCTATGGCGTTCTTTGCCTTCTAGTTCAAGATTGTTCCTTCATTATTTAATTGAAGGGTTTGTCTTCAGTGCACATTTCTAGGTATGAGGAAATGTGCACTTGAAAAAAGCTACAATTTTTTGTAACAAAAGTTGCTCACTTTTATAACAAATATTTTACATGATAATTGATAAAATAAAATATAAAAAAACGATTGCTAGCTGACCCATAAAGTTTTGCAGCATTCAAAATATGTGTTGCAAATTCATATTGGTATGAACTTTTTTTTTTGTCTTTTTTCAAATTCATACTTTAGTACTACCTGTTAATCAACAATTTATTTCTGTAGCATGCATTATGATATGTTACATAACAAGGAAACTGGAATAAGCCAAGAGTCGATGTGTATGTAGTTCTTCTCACGCAATCACTAGATGATATATGCAACTTCTAATGGAATAATTGCCAAAGTGCCAAAATGTGAGTGGACGGAAAATAAATGGACCCAATAATCAATTATAATCAGTTAATTGGTTGTCCAGGAAATTAAAATTTTATGAACCCAAACATCTAATTAACATATAAAAGTAAACCTAATCACTCTAGACAATTTGCAGATTCATAATTTTCTTGTCATAAAGTCCATGGGCATAAAATATAGGGTGGATGAATATTTTTTAAATCTCACAAAATGAGGTTTAATTTGAGAGTGTGTTGTAAGTTACCTGTAGTGCAAGGGTTGAAATCTCATTGGAAGTACCTTGTAGCCTAGGCCAAGCCACTGCTTGTGCGGAAATTAGTCTCACGCCTTTTGGGTGTGGGTATAGCTTGTGGTCTTACCAAGAGAAAAAAAAAGATATGCGTTGGCCTTAGGTTTGTGTCATACTGTTGCTCCTTAGGGGCTCAGGTTTCCTGATAAGAACAGAATTTTATAGTCATGATATGCACATAGTAGTCCTTGTTGGACAGAACCAGTAAATTATGGAAAGTTCTTCAGCAGTTTTAGAAAATTGGTAACATGACAACATATTTAATGAAGTCACAAACAGCCACATTATCAAAAGCTTGAATACATATAATGCTGTAATATCTGCATAACATTTCATTATCTTAGTAACTTCTGATGATAAGCAAATAAAATGACCATGGTGGGTTGCCATCTGGTATCTTCTTATTATTTTTATTGGTTTATGATGTGTTATAAAAAGGTTCCAATTGATTTTCAGATTCCATTAGGAGTGATTTTAGCCATTCCACCTTTTAACTATCCTGTCAACCTTGCTGTCTCAAAAATTGCTCCTGCGCTGATTGCTGGAAACTCTATTGTGCTGAAGCCTCCAACTCAGGTAATATCCTTCATTCTGAAACTCTTCAAAGGAACTATATGTCATATTTATACTCTCACAATAACTACTAGCTCAGATCATAAAAGTGCTTACATATGTGTGCAGCAGTTAAAAGAAACTGCAACAAATATTTTATTAAAACTCAAAATCCATGCTCCTCCAATATATTCATATCAGAATCTTTACTACTGTGATAGTAGAAAGATTTCTGGTCAACCTCAATGGAAGCACCTATAAGCGTTTACATTCTTACTAGGATTGTAAATCTTTTAATTTCTTCCTGGCTTTTTAATGATGCATTTCAGGGAGCTGTTTCTGCTCTTCACATGGTGCATTGCTTTCACTTGGCCGGTTTTCCCAAAGGCCTAATCAGTTGTGTTACTGGCAAAGGCTCAGAAATTGGTGACTTCCTTACTATGCATCCAGGAGTGAACTGTATAAGGTGAGAGTTTGTTCCTTTATATATGATGCCATGATGGTACTGTACCTCATGTCCCCTATTTCCCATGTGTTAACTAATTTTTCTTCTGCTGACTTCTGATTCTTCTGTCTGTCAGCTTCACTGGTGGAGATACTGGCATTGCAATTTCAAAGAAGGCAGGCATGATTCCTCTACAAATGGAGTTGGGAGGAAAAGATGCCTGCATTGTACTTGAGGATGCTGACCTGGATTTGGTGGCTGCAAACATTATAAAAGGAGGCTTTTCATACAGGTGAATGGCATATCTTAATTTTCACTTCTGGGGAACAGGGTGGGGGCAGGATTATCCATTCCTTTTATGCATTGATTTGATAGAACTTCCAATATTAAGATTGACATCTCAGCCAATGACACTAGATGCTTCTCAGTTCTCAATACTGAGAATGCAGTGTTGTTTTCCATAATGCTATGACATAGGAAGAGGACACTATATTCTTCTCAATACGAAAGCTTTTTTGACACAGTACATGTGTGTGTTTGTAATATACCATTCTAAAGGAATTTCCTTTGTAATAGCCACTTGATTAATTGTTCATTTTATCAATAAAAGTGGTCAGAGGTGCACTGCTGTTAAGGTTGTCCTAGTGATGGAATCCGTTGCTGATGCTTTGGTTGAGAAAGTGAAGGCTAGGGTGGCAAAACTAAGTGTTGGGCCACCAGAGGATAACTCTGATATCACCCCAGTTGTGTCAGAATCATCAGCCAATTTCATTGAAGGCCTGGTGATGGATGCTAAACAGAAAGGAGCAACATTCTGCCAGGAATACAGAAGAGAAGGGAATCTCATTTGGCCTCTGCTGCTGGATAATGTTAGGCCTGATATGAGAATTGCATGGGAGGAGCCATTTGGACCAGTTTTGCCGGTTATTAGAATCAATTCTATTGAAGAAGGAATCCACCATTGTAATGCTAGCAATTTTGGACTCCAGGTAGAATGTTAGCCCTCCCACTTGAACATTGTCATTTAACCTTTAAAAGTGTAGTGACTTCTTATAGATTTATGTCACTTGTGAGCATGTCTGTAATTTGCATCAACACAATAAACTTGTGCAGGGTTGTGTCTTCACAAAGGATGTCAATAAAGCAATATTGATCAGTGATGCAATGGAGACAGGAACAGTTCAGATAAATTCTGCCCCAGCTCGTGGACCAGATCATTTTCCCTTTCAGGTGAACCCACCATACAAACCAATCAAATTCTGTTACTTCACATTTGCTATTTCCAAAATTTTAAAAACAAAATCAAAGGCATTTCTATTTCATAAAGCAATAAACTGTTTTCAATACTAACAAATGCTCTACTGACAGGGTATAAGAGACAGTGGAATTGGATCTCAAGGGATTACCAACAGCATAAACATGATGACCAAGGTCAAAACGACTGTGATCAACTTGCCCACTCCTTCTTATACCATGGGCTAGTATTGTAAATTTGCAATATGTATGGGGGAAAAAACTATCTATAGTCAGTTCCATAAATCGTAGTTAGCTTACAAACAGCATAAGAGTTTAGTATTGAATCTTCTTTTGCAGCTGGGAATCAGAGAAACATAAATAATGACTGATAGATTTGTCACATACTTCATGTGTCTGCTTATTCTACTAATATTTAGCATGTTATGAATCTAAAATTTATCTTATACCTTGTCAACAGGTTAAGGAATATGATTCTGTTCCAGTTAAATATTAGTCAGATCAATGAAATGATGGAAAACATTGGCTTCTCTGTTTCCATTCTGTCCCTTCAAATATTTTTAACTTTCCCTTCTATCCCGTCTCTGTTAAGCATACCAAATGCGGCGTAACTGGTCTAAAATCCTCCGTAGACTCAAAAAATTAACATGTTGACTTGGAAGTTTGGAACTGCCGTCTCATGTCTGTTCTTCTAGACGGTAGGTTTTGGGAAGTGCATGTCCTATCTGGTAGCTAGCAAATGCAAATCAGGTTGTCAAGTGGTCACCCACTTGGTAATATAAGTAGGTATTTCTCCCTATCTTTGTTTCAGTTCGAACCCCAAATATACCCACACAAAAAAAAGATACAAATCAGTGATTGAAAATATTTTCGTAGAAAATTACACGTCAATTAGTTCCATGAAGTGCCGCTAGTAGCCTCGTTAACTACAGATAGCACTGATGTACTGTGTCACATAAGATAAAACTCAAAGATTGTGACGAAGCTGAGACGTCCTGCTGTATGGAGTATGGACAAAATGCAACGTAAGTGTGGAAGAACTTAAATGGAGTTGATTTCTGTGTTGTCTTTGTTAGCCCAAGGATTTTAAAATGGTTCATTTCAGGGTTTTAAATTGCGGTTGCGATCGTGGTTGTGAATACTGCGATTGCTGGGATTGCAATTACTGCGTTGCGGGTTGCGTCCGATGCGACCGTGAATCTTTTTCAAGTTTATAACTATGAATTTCTTTTTCTATTAAACAAGAGCTACAACATTGCACCCGCCGTTATGATGCGATTTTGTTGCAGTTGTAATGCGATTCTGTTGCGGTTTTTTGGTGTGAATTGGAATCACCCCGCAATTGCGGGGTGATGTAGTTGCGAACACTACCGCAACAACAATATTGCGGCCGCATCACGTGATGCGGTCCACATTTTCAAACACTGGTTCATTTCTAATTGCAGGGAGATATAGTTGCGAACACTACCGCAACAACAATATTGCGGCCGCATCACGTGATGCGGTCCACATTTTCAAACACTGGTTCATTTCTAATGATGATCTCAAACATTATTCTAATATGTAACATTGTATGCTAGCACTTATCAAAGTTGAAATGTACTGATGGATTTATCAAAGAAAACATGAATTCTCAAGTTCTAGAAAAAACATTTCAAATAGCTCAAGCAACAAAGTCTTCAAGTATTACAATGAGCCAACTCATACTAGGAGATATGAAGACGTATATGAAGCTAGAATGTTAGAAGCTTTAGAAGCATTGCGTGATGCTATCTTATGAAAAAATATGAGAAGCCTCACACTCTAAAGATGCTACAATCAAATTCATGTCTGGTGAAGCACGTCGAAGAACAAGGATGAGCATACTTACAATGGAGATAAGTCTACTCATATTAGTCAACAACTTCTGAGGTAAACAGTCATAAGTCGTCTCATTAATGAAGATGAGTTTGCTAATGCCAAGATTGCAAAGCACTTTGTTTCACATTTCAAATATCAAATGCCAAGAAGTTTGTAACTTTCTTTTTCCGTTGCTAGATATCAATTATAAAATTATAATTACTTTAAAATAATAGCATGAGAATTGAAAGATTAAAATAGTAAAACACAAACAATCACGCCCATAAAGTGAAAGAAACAGTATATCATAAAATTAAAAATTTAAACAATTGCAGCAAGACATACCTTATTATAGGGAAAAGAGCATACAAACCCCCTAAACTTTGGTCATTTACAAATAGATATTACGAACTTTAAAATCGTCTCATTTAGCTCCTAAACTAACTATATTATTTCAATAGATCTTTTCATCCACTTCCCGTTAACACACTAACGAAGGTGTTACGTGGAAACATCTTGACCGTCCACGTGTCACGATCTCCACCATTAAAATTAATTTTCTTTTAAACTTGTTTATTAATATATTAAAACCTCATTAATAATGTTTTAGAAAATTTAACAAGTAAACAATAATAATAATTAATAAAAATTTCATAATAGACTCACTTACCCTTTTCTTTCTCTCTCTAAAAGCCATGACCAAACCCAATATCCTTCTATTGCTTCTTTTAGCTTGCCACCTCCATTGCTCCTTCGCCGCCCCCACTATCAAAATCAACATTAACTACGGCACCGTCACAAACAACCTCCCAACACCGTCCAAGGTGGCCACTGAAATAACCAAATGAAACACAAGAAGGGGGGTTGAATTGTGTTTCTTAACCCTTTTTTAATTTATAAAGGATTTTCCTTTTCAAAAGAAGGTAGAACACAGCGAAAGAGACAGTTTAACAAGCAAGGTGCTTAGGACTAACACCACTTAGTCCTATTGGACTCCAAGGGTTTCGAAAAGACTTTTAATAAAATAGTTAATACGTTCGAAAACCAAATAAAAGATCTTTGTTAATAAACACAATGGAAAACCCCAGAGGTTAGTGAAAATAATAAAGCACACTAGAAGAGAGGAGAACTTACACACAAGATTTATCCTGGTTCACTCTTATCAACCAAGAGCTACGTCCAGTCCCTTCAACAAGAAGGATTTTCCAACTAATCTTTTTCACGATTACAAGTATTATGCACCTCTTCAGGTAACAAGTATTTTCAACCTCTTCAGGTTCTATCTCACAAGTATTCTTTTACACACAACCTCTTCAGGCTTACAAGGCTTAAGATGAATAAATGAAAGTAGATGAAAGCTTGAGTTGAAACTCACTAACAAATGAGAATAGACAATAGAAATCTCAAGGCTTTTTCTTTTTACACGAATATGGAAATAAAGCTTTTTAGACTCTTGAAGGATGCTTCGGCAAAAGATCTCTCTTTTTTTTTTTTTCTTCAAGTGCTGCTTCTTCTCTTTTATAAGTAAGAACAAAATTTGAGCAGACTTCATGAGCTAGATCGTCCAACGAAAATATTTATTACCGTTCTGAGTAGCATTAAATGCATCTACTGGAAAAGTGCTGAACTTCTTCTGACTGTGACTTTTATTCTCTGAGATTTCCAATCAATGAAAACAAAAGTCCTGATTTGTCTAAGATTGCAGACGGTTTCTTATTTGCAGATCTTTGTAGTTGTTAGACAATGTCAGCAAAAGTGGCTTAGTTGACTTCTTCTCGTCACGTGAGTCAGTCGTAGTTCTTTTCTAGCATTTAATGAGGAACAGTTCTTCATTTTTGAAATTTCACTTGGACGCGAACTTGAGCTTGAACTTTGAAAGAGTGAGTTAAGTCCGAGCTTTGGCAGACAGATCGTCTTGGACGAACTAATAAAAAGTAACAGTATATGCATACAAGTATTGGACGCACCAATAGTAAAAGTATATAATACATTCATTGGACCCATGAAGAGTTATAGCATATTGGACGCACGAAGAGTTAACTTTAAGCGTAGAGCAGAATGGACGCACAACCAGTAGCGATTTGTTAAAACTATTGTCGAAACACTTACTTGTTCAAACTAAATAAATATTTTTGTTATCCTCAAAACTTAACAGGGAAAGCTTATAGCTTTTAAGAAATTAGAACTTAAACCTTTTTATAAGAAATTGGTTTCAACAATCTCCCCCTTTTTGATGATGACAAAAACTATTAATTTGGTTGAACACAGATTCCTTTTAAAACAAAATTGCTCCCCCTAAGAAAAACATTTCTAAGGGACGGACTCCAAGTCTGTTGGACGCAGAGTCGATTGGACGTGGTACATGAAATTTATTTTAACGAAACAAGTTTCAAGAGCAAGTAATATTATCTTTGTATCGAAGTTTAGTTCTTGAGAAAAGAGTTTAACAGAGACAATACTTTTGAAAAGAAATAAACCATGCTAAAAAATTAGATCATATCCTACACAGCAACACAGTGCAACAGAATAACCGAGACAAGGATAATGAAACAACCAGATGAGAGAAAAACATAGTTTCATTGAATCAGTATAAATTATAAAATAAATTTGTTTAAAACAAATCAAATTCCCATTATTCTCCCCCTTTGTCATCAGACAAAAAGAAAGAAAAAAAACATCACTGTCAAAAAAAATTTTGGCTAAAAGAAAATAAAATAAAATAAAATAAAATAAAATCAAGAGGAAGAAGGTGGAGGAGGAGGAGGTGGCCCTTGTTGAAAAAGAGACTTGAGGAGGTCTTCAACTCTCTTGTACATTACGTCTATTTGATTATTCACATAGGCCTGAAAAGCTGGGGGCACTTGGGTGAGAAGGTCAGCAGAAGGTTGTGGTTCCACAATAGCTAACTCAGTGGTGGAAGCAGGAGGGGTCACATCCATTTGCTGCACAACAGACTCAACTTCGTCTTCAGACAGAGGAAGGTCAACATCCCAAGGAAGAGAGGTTCTCCGGTAACCAAACATTTGATCCTGTGGATAAGGCCTCGCCTAAGTTGTCGACGGAGGTCCAGAGACATAGCTTGGACAAGAGAAGATTGTTGGCAATGGCGAGTTCGTAGGCGATCCAAAAAGATCATCTACCATATAGATAGAACGAAAACACTTGGAAGCTCACGACCGAGGCACGCTTATGATATCTTCCTTATCTTCATCACTTAGTCCTGAAGAAGACGCTTGTTGCTCACACTCCCAAATGTGCTTTTCCCGAGAAGGTCTTAGCCTCGTTCTCCATGACTTCTCCTTTATTCGAAACATGCCACAAGAATTCAACATCAACATCGGGGAACGTAAGCTCCCAAAGTTTGGCTTAAAGATGATAGGCTTGGGAAAGGTGGCTTGGCTTCGTACTTTTTCAAGTATTTGTTTTTATTTAAATCCACCATTGGCAACCTTGGACAAACCCGATCCTACTGAATCTTGATGGCGCTTGTAGAGGAGATGATCGATGAAGGGGGTACAAATCTCAAATTCTTCAACGTAAGACTCCCCTTAATGACACCGACAAGGATGGTGTCATAAGGACTCAAACCGTCCCATTTCTTCCAAGGTGACAGGTTTGAAGGATAGGTCACTAGGGAAGATGTGGACTTTTGTTGAGTAACCATCACAAAGACCGGAGCGTCTTCTTTGTGAGTGAGAGAGAAGAGTCCTTGGATTCCCAAAGAGGGATAATGTGAGGGGAAACTCCCACAGAGAAAAGATTAAGATGAGAGGAGTTGTAGAAGGTCTTTTGAGAGGGGAAGGTGAAGGAGATTGGGAAGGTAATATGTGAGTTTGAGAAGAAAAAGGTTCGATGTTTAAGGGAGAGGAAGTTATTTGAGAGGTTGGGAAGGAAGTTTGTGGTTCTGTTTGAGAAGAGGGTAAAGTGGAGGAAGAGGGAATGGTAGGAAGAGGTTCCTTAGGAATGGACGCAAGCTTGGAAGAGGGTTTCCTTGTGATGGGTAGCTTCGTCCGGGTTCCTTTTGGGATGCTCGCAATGGACGCAACCTTCATCCTTTTAGCGATGGGTTGGTCATCTTCAGAGTCATCGTCCATTATGAGTCTCCGCTTGGGAAGGGCTTGGACGGACGGTGATTTCTTCTTTGGACTCTCAGCCTTTGAAAGAATAAGAGGCTCTTTCTGGTCCAGAAAATCTTGGACGCTTTGAAGTTTCATCCTTAGAAGATTGCTTCGTCCAAAGATTTGTTGCTCTTGGATCCGTCCAAAAATCTTCTTCTTCTCTTCAACATCTTTAGTCTCATGGGGACTAAAGATACCTTGATCTCGGAAGATCTTGGTTAAGAGAACACCATAGGAGATGGTGGTCTTCTTCCCTTTTCCTTGTACACTTCTCTTGAAGTTCTTAAAAAAGCAGAGAAGGGAGATTGACCTGTTGACACAGCATCAGATGACACAGGCAGAAGGCATGAACTGTAGAGACTGAGTCTTTGGACCCCGCTTTGTGGAGTATTGCCTTGTTTAGAAGTTGATGCAAAACTCTTGCCTTGTCATTCATCTTGGAAGCAGTTATCTTCCCCGTGGATGACTCCTTTAGTAAGGTGTCAAGAACAGCATCAGTTCCCCCAAATGCTTTTTCCCAATCGAAGTGATGGTGGCTCCTTCCAACCAACATTGGGTGGCGTTGGAGATGGTTACCTCACGAAACCACAACGGGTTTTCCCAAAACACATCCCCCGACCTCATTGCGGACACGGATGCATTTTTCCAGAACATTTTCACCAATTCCGGATACACCTCCACCGGTTCTCTGAAGTAACTATCCCATCCAGCACCGACGAGACATTCTTTGATATCTATTCCACATTCTGCTAAAATGGAAGTTTGGAACGAGTATTCAACTGATACCTCGGCTCTTTCAACATCAAGGGTCTTTCCTCCGGCCATTTCTTAGGGTTAAAGAAATTTGAAAGAGAGAGAGAGAAATTTGCTAAGGTTCTTTTCGCAACTGTTTTCTTTCAATGTTTGAAGGCGTAAAAATTTGATCTTGTAAAGAAGGAAAATATTTATAGAAGAAGGTAGGTTTCTACACTGAAAGGTTTCTTGAGAGAAAACGAATCGTTTTTTTTTTTTAAAATAAAACAAACACAATAAATGTGTATTAAAAGCAACTGTCACGTCCGCAGTAAAAAGTTACTTTCGTGACCTTTCAAAAACTGACTCAGCGTGGGAAATTTGAAAAGTTTCAAACAAGATAAATGCAAATGATTTATGTCTTATCAAGAAATTTACCTCACCATTTATCAAGTACAAAGCATTTTGGGCCTTGAGATCTTCAATGGACGCAAGAAATATTAATTCTTTACAAAATGCATACTTAGATGTTTTCGAATAAGAGTGAATCTATCCTCTGAGAGGGGTTTTGTGAAAATATCTGCCCATTGATGATCTCAGATCCACATATTGAATATCAAACACACCTTTTTGAATATAGTCTCTTATAAAGTGATGTTTGATTTCAATGTGTTTTGCCCTTGAGTGTAGTATGGGATTTTTGATAAGTTAATTGCAGCAGTATTATCACATAGTAAAGGAATCTTACTTTCAAGATGTTGTAGTCTTCTAATTGATGTTTGATCCAGAGTAGTTGAGAGCAACAATTAGACGCAGAGATATATTCACTTCAAATGCTGATAGAGCAATTGTGCTTTGTCTCTTCTTTGGACCATGATACTAGATTTCCTCCAATGAAGTGACATCCTCCACTTGTACTTTTCCTTTCGATTCTATCTCCAAGATAGTCAAGATCACAAAAACCAACTAATTTGTACTCATGAGATTTCTTAAATACCAAGCCCAGCATTAGTAGTTCCTTTCAAGTATCTGAATATTCTTTTACAAAGAATTAAGTGTGACTCTCTAGGATCGTATTGAAAACGTGCACAAAGACACACACTAAACATTATATCAGTGTCCGACGCAGTGAGATATAAGAGTGATCCGATCATACCTCAGATACCTTTTCGTCCACCTTTTTATCCTTATCGTCCAATCTTAGTGTGGATGATGGATGCATTGGTGTGCTCATTGTTTTGCAATCGTCCAATTTGAATTTCTCCAGAAGTTCATTTGTATATTTGGTCTGATGAATGTAGATTTCGTCCAATGTTTGCTTCACTTGCAAACCCAGAAAGAATTTTAATTCTCCCATTAAGCTCATTTCGAATTCCTTCTGCATCAGATTGGAAAAATCCTTGCAAAGAGATTCATCAGTAGCTCCAAAGATAATATCATCAACATAAATTTGAACTAAAATGAATTTCGAGTTTTTGTCTTTTCGAAAAAGAGTAGTGTCAACTTTTCCTCTAGAAAAACCGTTTTCTATTAAAAAGGTGCTTAACCTTTCATACCAGGCTCGAGGAGCTTGTTTTAAACCGTACAAGGCCTTTTTTAATTTGAAAACATGCTCAGGGAAATTTTCATCCTCGAAACCAGGTGGTTGTTTAACGAAAACTTCTTCATTGATTATACCATTTAGAAATGCACTTTTTACGTCCATTTGATATAGTCTCATGCTATGATGAGCAGCAAATGAAAGTAAAATGCGTATGGCTTCTAGTCTAGCTACAGGAGCAAAAGTTTCAGTGAAATCAATACCTTCTTGTTGTGAGTAACCTTGGGCTACCAACCTTGCTTTGTTTCTCACAACCTTACCATCTTCGTCCAATTTGTTTTTGAATATCCATTTTGTGCCGATGATGGACTTGTCTTTAGGCTTTTGAACCAGCGTCCAAACATCATTTCTTTTAAATTGATTTAGCTCTTCTTGCATGGCTAAGATCCATCCTTCGTCCTTCAGTGCTTCTTCTATTTTTCTTGGTTCCATTTCAGAGATGAAGGCTACATTTGAGTATTCTCTGAAGGTAGATCTTGTACGTACTTTATCATCCTGGATTACCAATTATTTGGTGTTCGATGATAAGTTTTGAAATGCCGACATCTTTGACCATCGCTTGTTTCTTCTTTTCTTTCATCGTCCAATGCTTCTTTGTTTTGGGTTGCTGATTCTTCTCCTTTGTCTTTTAAGTTTAACTCTGCAAAGGACTCATCTAGCTCTGACAAGTCATTGTCAGGCTTTTTGTCATTGAATTTAACATGAACAGATTCTTCAACAGTTAGAGAGCGAGAGTTATATACTCTATATGCTTTAGATGTTTCTGAGTATCCTAAGAAGATACCAGAGTCAACTTTAGCATCAAACTTTCCTAAAGAATCTTTAGTATTCAAAATAAAGCATTGACAGCCAAAAGAATGAAAGTAAGAGATGTTGGGTTTTCGTCCTTTCCACAATTCATACGGAGTCTTGTTTAAAATAGGTATAATATATATTCTGTTTTGAATATAACACGCAGTGTTAACAGCTTCAGCCCAGAAGTGTTTGGAGATTGAGTTGTCATTGAGTATTGTTCTAGCCATCTCTTGAAGAGATCTATTTTTTCTTTCTACCACACCATTTTGTTGTGGTGTTCTTGGGGCAGAGAAGTTGTGATGAATACCGTTTTCTTCACAGAACAATTGGAAGCTCTCATTCTCAAATTCTCCTCCATGATCACTTCGGATTGAGTTGATACACATTCCTTTTTCATTTTGAATTCTTTTACAGAAAATAGAAAAGACTTTGAAAGACTCATCCTTGTGAGCTAGAAACATAACCTATGTCCATCTAGTATAGTCATCTACTATGACCAACCATATTTCTTTCCATTTAGTGAAGAAGTTCTTGTAGGACCAAATAAATCAAGATGTAACAATTCTAGTGGTCTAGAGGTGGAAACGATGTTTTTGGACTCAAAAGAATTTTTGATTTGTTTCCCCTTTTGACACGCTTCACAAAGAACATCTGATTTGTACACAAGCTTTGGTAGTCCTCTTACGAGGTTATGCTTATTTAGTTTAGAGATTAATCTCAAACTTGCATGACCAAGCTTCTTGTGCCATATCCACTGTTCTCCTTTTATGGAAACTAGACATGATACATTTTGATCTGAAAGATCTTCCAAGTCAATTTTATAAAGATTGTTTTGCCTTTTAGCAATGAAGAGTATGGATCCGTCAGAGTTTTTAACTATACATTCTCCTTGATTGAATGAAACATTAGATCCACTATCACATAATTGACTAATGCTAAGCAGATTATGTTTCAATCCTTCAACTAGAAGAACATTATCGATAGAGGGAAAATGATGCTTACCAATCTTACCTATTCCAACTATTTTACCTTTCTGGTTTCCTCCAAACGTGACGGAGCCTCCTTTATTAGTTTTGATGTCTTGGAACATAGACCTTTCTCCCGTCATGTGCCGTGAGCAACCACTGTCCAGGTACCATGACAGGTGTCTTTTTCTTGTTGCTAAGCACATCTGCAAGAGGAATTATCATATCCTTAGGTACCCATATCTTTTTGGGTCCTTTTTGGTTAGCTCTTGGAGATCCATAATATTTTGACCTTTTATTAAAAAAAATCTATTGAGGAAGAGTAAACGTTCTTTTTACAAACATTCTTAATGAAATTAGGTTGAGTAGTAGTTTTTTGAAGAAACTGTTTATCATTTTCTTGATATCCCATTCCCGATGTGTCACGAGGGTCTCGTGAATTTTTGAGTAAAATGTTTAGGTTGTTGGTGCTTTTACAAATTTACCGAGGTCCTCCGTTAACTCTTTTACCTCATTATGAAGTTTATCAACTTCATCTCAAGTGTTGGACTCGAGAAGATGTTTTTAAAAGAGCATTTTCGCTTTTAATTTTTCACAATAAATTTCAAGTTCTTGTTTTTCCGAAAACATTTTTCCATATTCTCTAGTTAATTTTCAAAACTTTCTTTTCAAGTATTTATATTCAACCACTAAAATAGATGAATTATTTAACAACTCATCAAATGCATTCGAAGATCAAGATCGCAGTTAGTTACCTCATCTTCTTCTTCTTCTGACACGGTGTTAGCCATGAGACATAGATTTGCTTCTTCTTCTGCTTCTTCTTCATCATCAGTAGTTGAAAGATCAAGATCTTCCCAGGTGGCCATTAATCCTCTTTTCTTCTTTGGAAAGAATCTCCTTTTCTCTTTCTCCTTGTTTAGTGAAGGACATTCCGCTTTAATGTGTCCGGGCTTCTTGCATTCGTAGCATATGATTGGACTCTTGTCTTTTGTTTCTGTTTTGTCCTTTGATGACCTTCGTCCAAAGTGCTTTCTCCGCATACCTCCTTTCTTTTTCCACATTGCTTGTATCTTTCTAGAGATGAAAGATAACTCGTCATTATCAGATATATTATCTTCAGATGACTCGGCCTCGTCTGAAGATTTTTCAGCTTTAAGTGCTTTGGACGTACTGCCTTTGTGAGCTTTAAGGGCAATTGATTTCCCTTTTCTTGAGCTTTCCTCTTCTTGAAGTTCCAGCTCATGAACTTTAAGAGAACCCAATAGTTCCTCCATGGTAAGAGAAGCTAGATTCTTTGCTTCCTGTATGGCAGTAACCTTAGGTCTCCACTGTCTGGAAAGACTTCTTAGGATTTTTCTGATATGATCTTGATTATCATAGTTCTTTCCCAGAGATCTCAAGTTATTGATTATTGTTTGGAATCGTCCAAACATTTGATCAATGTTTTCATGCTCTCCCATTTTGAAGAGCTCATACTGGTGAACCAGCATGCTTATCTTTGATTCTTTGACTTGAGATGAGCCTTCATGTGCTAATGCCAGAGTATCCCATATCTCTTTAGCTGTTTCACAGCTATGGACTTTGTCGTGCTCGATCCGTGATGGCACACATAAGATAATGTTTGGCTTTTGAGTTAAGGCGATGTCCGGTTCGTTGTCCTTCCGTCCATTGTGGTCGAGGGAGATCCTGCCCTTCCTGCGTTGGTGGGTGTTTGATATCCATTTTGAACTAGATCCCAAATGTCCATATTTTGGGCATCAAAAAGGCAATCATTCTCTTCTTCCGAATCATAGTCGTTTCCATTGAATAGAGGTGGTCTGTTCACCGCTTGTCCTTCGTTCTCCATTAAAGGGTGTACTGGATCTTTTTCCTCTGCACTGTTAGATGCTCAACCCAAGAGGCTGAGCTTTGATACCAATTGAAATAACCAAATGAAACACAAGAAGGGGGGTTGAATTGTGTTTCTTAACCCTTTTTTAATTTATAAAGGATTTTCCTTTTCAAAAGAAGGTAGAACACAGCGAAAGAGACAGTTTAACAAGCAAGGTGCTTAGGACTAACACCACTTAGTCCTATTGGACTCCAAGGGTTTCGAAAAGACTTTTAATAAAATAGTTAATACGTTCGAAAACCAAATAAAAGATCTTTGTTAATAAACACAATGGAAAACCCCAGAGGTTAGTGAAAATAATAAAGCACACTAGAAGAGAGGAGAAGCTTACACACAAGATTTATCCTGGTTCACTCTTATCAACCAAGAGCTACGTCCAGTCCCTTCAACAAGAAGGATTTTCCAACTAATCTTTTTCACGATTACAAGTATTATGCACCTCTTCAGGTAACAAGTATTTTCAACCTCTTCAGGTTCTATCTCACAAGTATTCTTTTACACACAACCTCTTCAGGCTTACAAGGCTTAAGATGAATAAATGAAAGTAGATGAAAGCTTGAGTTGAAACTCACTAACAAATGAGAATAGACAATAGAAATCTCAAGGCTTTTTCTTTTTACACGAATATGGAAATAAAGCTTTTTAGACTCTTGAAGGATGCTTCGGCAAAAGATCTCTCTTTTTTTTTTTTCTTCAAGTGCTGCTTATTCTCTTTTATAAGTAAGAACAAAATTTGAGCAGACTTCATGAGCTAGATCGTCCAACGAAAATATTTATTACCGTTTTGAGTAGCATTAAATGCATCTACTGGAAAAGTGCTGAACTTCTTCTGACTGTGACTTTTATTCTCTGAGATTTCCAATCAATGAAAACAAAAGTCCTGATTTGTCTAAGATTGCAGACGGTTTCTTATTTGCAGATCTTTGTAGTTGTTAGACAATGTCAGCAAAAGTGGCTTAGTTGACTTCTTCTGTCGCCGTGAGCTGTCAGAGTTCTTTTCTAGCATTTAATGAGGAACAGTTCTTCATTTTTGAAATTTCACTTGGACGCGAACTTGAGCTTGAACTTTGAAAGAGTGAGTTAAGTCCGAGCTTTGGCAGACAGATCGTCTTGGACGAACTAATAAAAAGTAACAATATATGCATACAAGTATTGGACGCACCAATAGTAAAAGTATATAATACATTCATTGGACCCATGAAGAGTTATAGCATATTGGACGCACGAAGAGTTAACTTTAAGCGTAGAGCAGAATAGACGCACAACCAGTAGCGATTTGTTAAAACTATTGTCGAAACACTTACTTGTTCAAACTAAATAAATATTTTTGTTATCCTCAAAACTTAACAGGGAAAGCTTATAGCTTTTAAGAAATTAGAACTTAAACCTTTTTATAAGAAATTGGTTTCAACAGCCACCTTCCTCCAATCCCAAACTACCATCGATTGTGTCAAAATCTTCGATGCCAACCCCAATATACACCACGCGCTCTTCGACACCAGCATCGTCGGCATTGTCACCGTAAAAAATGGCGACATCATTTCCCTCTCGAAGCTCCCCGCAGCTCTATTGTGGATCACCAACAACATTCTTCCGTTTCACCCCAAAACTAATAGGATTTGGCAGAGAAAAGAGATGTCATTTTCCATTACACAATCATCTCAATATATACATCAGGATTCCTATCTGTATAGCAACTAATATGCCTACAATCCCTGATTCTACGAGATTGCCTTAGAGAATAATCACAGATTCAGCTCTACTAATTATAGATATGCATGACTAATTGAGAATATACATTAATTATAGATATGTTACAGATATGCATGTTCGTGATTTTCTCATTACCCCCCCTCAAGTTGGTGCATGAGGATTGTGAATGCTAACTTGCCCAATAAGGAGAGAAATTGAGACCGCCCAAGTGCCTTAGTGAAAATGTCAGCCAATTGTGTAGTAGTAGGCACATATGCAGGACGAAGGTGGCCTTTAAGTATCTCATCGCGGATAAAGTGACAATCGACTTCAATGTGTTTGGTCCGTTCGTGAAATACAAGATTCTTGGCAATGTGAAGAACGGCCTGGTTATCACAATAAAGTCGCATTGGTTGAGTATGAGAGATACCTAGGCTAGAGAGAAGGCCTTGGAACCATTTCAGCTCACAGGTGGTGGTAGCCATAGACCGGTACTCAGCTTCGGCAGAAGATCGAGAAACGGTGTGTTGCTTCTTGGTTTTCCAAGAGATGGGTAAGTGACCAAGAAGAATAAACCACCCTGTGAGTGATCGTCAAGTCAAAGGACAGCTAGCCCAGTCTGAATCACACCATCCATATAGTTGTAAAGGGCTGTCTTGGAGCAGCAGAATGCCTTGCCCAGGATTACCTTTCAGGTAATGCACTACGCATAGTGCAGCCTCCTCCCAATGCGCCTGTTTTGGTTGATGCATGAACTGAGATAGAATGTGAACACAGTACGAAAGCTCTGGTCTCGTGAAGCACAGGTAGATAAGACGACCAACCAAGCGTCGGTATTTTTCAGGTTAAGTAAGGACGTCTCTAGTAGCAAGAGCCAAGTGATGGTTCAGCTCAAGAGGAGTAAGAGCGGGTTTAGAGCCAAGAAGACCAGTTTCTGTAATTATGTCCAGAGTGCAACACCCCTCGGTATTACATTAATTAAACTGTATGACTTTTTACTTTAAACACCTTTTTTATTAAATTGATATTAGAAAAACATATTAAATTATTTAAACTTGTGTGAAAAATGTGAGTTATATTTTTAGTTTTATTATTATTTTAAAAGGAAGTCGTTATGTAGCATACAAAAATAATAATACTTATAATCGAAACAAAAAAAACAATTTCGGCAACATAATGTACAACGATATATATATACAAGTCAAACTATATCTCCTAGGTAAGTTTCAGTGGTCATCACAGCGTAATAGCACAAGAAGGGGAATATATATACATCATCATATGTGTGAGTCTACCCCAACCCAACATATACATAAAAAAAAATGACTCTCACTCAGAGCTCAACCAAAAATAATGTCATCCCCAAAAGATCCCCTCCTACTAGGCATAACAAAAATCTAAACTCGAGACTGGTCATCTGATCCCTCAGAAGGATCAGATTCTGCAGAAAACCTCGCTGATGGTCCAGGAACGTCAATAGCAGATGATCCTCTTAGAAGACGACGACGCAGTCCTCCACGGCGGACGGTAGGAGTGTAGATAAATCTCGATCCATGTCTAGGAGAAGTCAAAGCAGGTCTCCTCCGAACTCCAAGTCCTCTGGAAATAGAAGGGACAATCTGATCTACAGAAGGGTCAGGTTGTGGAATAATCTGATCCACATGTGGGTCAGGTGGCGGGGTAGTCCACATATGATGGAATGGTAAGCTAAACCCTTAGGTTAATCCTACAGTAACTCTATACTCGGTTACTCCCTCTCTATCATAATGACATCCAGTAATGTCACCAGTATAGGTGACCTGTCGACGAGCATAGTCGACTCGCCAAGCAGTATCAGCATCCTCATGGAAACGGAGACGTACAGTCCCCATGTGCCGGTTTGGTCTCGCCATCTTCGTAATCGTATCGAGAACAAAACAAGAAAATCACATACACAAGTAAAAAGGGTAAGACACGTACTTAAACTTTATCCAGATAGCATGACAGAATTAGAAGAAAATAACATATAATATATTATACACCAAAGATATATACATATATAAAACTTAAAAATGAAATATGCAATGCCATGGAGTTATGCATGTGACTCTGATATGCCATTGACTCTACTCCATGAAGTTACACTGAGTGATCAGACAGAACATGCCTTATCATTGCTCATATCCAGTATGCAAATTGGCATCACAATTCGGGCATTTCTGTACTGATCGCGAACAAGTAGGTAGTAAGTCAAGTTATTTGTGCGCCGCGTAGACTATCACGACACGGGCTCCAATCTTTCCTGGCCACATGTGAATTTATCAACGCCCGAATAACCTCAAGATTGTACCAATCTTTACCATACAAGTTCTACTCATCACTTAAGCTTACTCACACCTCTATCTCTGTGTGGTAGCTTTTTACACAATAGGGATCCACACCTCTATCTCTGCATGGATTCCACAATAACTCACACTCTTTCCACATGATTATGATCATGAATGTAATGTAAAACAACACAATTCAAATTCTCAATTCATCACAACTTTCCATATGTGCAACATAGTCCCTAAAGAATTTAATATTTATAAATTAACCCTAATTGTTCTATAATTACAATATAGTCCCTAAAGAATTCAATATTTATAAATTAACCCCAATTTATCCAAATATATTTATTTTTCTCTAATTTCTTATTATGACCTAGTATTTACATTAAAATTCATATTTTCTAATTAATCCTATTTTTTTCAAATTTGCTACGATACCCCTAATTCATTAAATTCATATTTTCTTATACTTTAAACCTTAAATTACAATTATTATACAACTTGAACTTAATTCTAATTATGCCTCCCACTCCATTATCAACCTATTTATATAAATGTTTAAGTAAAAATCCAAATACTCATAAATCTATTTCATCTAATTTTCCTTAATTTTCACTAATTTCCTATCAAATTCTAAAATTAAACCTTAGATAAAAATTCTAACTACATTCCATAAATTCTAAAATTTTATCAACTTGATCCCTAATTTAATCTAAGCTAGTTAAAACCTTCCTAGCCAATTTAGGTTCATCCAAAAATTCTAAAAGTTTTATTTCATCATCCATTTCCAACATAAATCAATTTAAATCTCATTAATTCTCATTAATTCAATTAAAACTCAACCATTCCACATAAAAATTCCAATATGCTCTCTATGTGATATTCATAAACAACCTTGTAAATTCAATCATTCCAAGTTATCATAGAATCAATTCTAAACATATTACAAAATCAACATATATATAGAAACATAAAGCCATATTAACAATTTAAATTTGAACAAAACCCTAAGCTAGAGTTTTTACATTCAACAACAACCATCAAGCAACCAATTCTACCTAAGCTATCTAAAGTTTAAGGGTATCTTCCCTTACCTCTTGAAGCTCCTAAGCTTGAGAGAAAAGTCATGGTTACTTGAAAATATTTGTTTAGAAGAAAAACTACAAAAATCCAATTTCAAAAGAATGAAACCATGAATCAAATGGAAGAAGAAAAATGAAATGGAATAGTGGAAAATAAGAAATAAGTGGTGAAATAACTAGGGAGAAAAAAAAGAAGAAGATGGGTTTTAGGAAACCTTTCTCTTGAACTTTGCTTCTCCTAGTCTTTCTTTTGTTTTTGGCTAAATGAAAAATGAATTTTCCTCTTGGTCTCACTTGACCGAACATGTAGGGGGGAAATATGTGAGAAAATTGGTGGTAAAAGTGGTTAGGTAGAATTGTGAGGTAAAAATTTAAGAGATGTGTAAAAAATTTAGCTTTTACTTTTTGTGTGGACAAAAATTAAGTTTAACATATAAAAATAAAATAAATTAAAAACAAATGGCCAGCTGACTTTTCTTACCTATTTATATAATTTTTGAAATTTTTAAATATTAAAATATAAAAATAGAGATTTTTCTTTACACTGATTTTAATTTCGTGTACCGATTTTACGATTTTTAATCCAAAAAATATTATTTTTCACATAAAATATCAAAAATATTTTCAAAAGTTCAAAATATATTTTCATAAATAAAAATATATTTATTTCAATTTTTCTCTCTAAAAATACTATTTTAAGCAGTATAGTCCTATACCGGTAAGTTCAAAACGCAGTCCGACGCCGTTTAAATTTTCAGTTCAAACCGAAACCCTAGTTTCAGTTCAATGATAAGATACTTTTCCCATATTTATTTTATTTTTAATCACCACATAATTCACAGAATAAATTTATTAACTACGTGTAAGAAAATGAGGGTGTTACACAGAGCATACTTCCTTTGACAAAGAAAAATTCCCATGGGTGATCTTGCAACTTCTACCCCGAGAAAGTATTTCAAAGTTCCTAAATCCTTCATATGAAAACAAGTGTGCAAGTAGGCTTTGAACACTGAAATAGCAATATGATCATTCCCATAAACAATAAGATCATCAACATAAACGAGTACCACAAGGAAAGAATCTCATTGCTGCAGCACAAACAAAGAATAATCATACAGTGATTGTTTGAATCCATATGCTTTGAGTGCAGTGGACAGCTTGGCAAACCAACACTGTGGGGCTTGTTTAAGCCCATACAGAGATTTATGGAGTCTGCATACCATTCCAGGCTGCATGATATGGAAACCAGGCGGTGGTTTCATAAAAACTTCTTCTTGAAGATCCCCATGAAGAAAAGCATTATGGACATCCATCTCATGTAACTCTCATTTCTTTGTTGCAGCTACTGTCAATATAGTTCGCACAGTCACCATTTTAGCGACAGGAGCAAATGTCTCATTGTAGTCTATCCCTTCAACTTGGTGATTGCCGAGGATGACCAAGCGAGCTTTAAACCTCTCTATTGTCCCATCAAATTTGTGTTTAATTTTGTAAACCCATTTACATCCAAGTGCCTTCTTTCCTTGAGGTAAATGGGTAAAGGTCCATGTTCCATTCTTCTCAAGTGCTTGAATCTCGCTTTGCATGGCTTCCCTCCATTTAAGATCTTTTACTACCTCAGCATAAATGGCAGGTTCTCTATCAAGATCAAGACCTGCAAGAAAAGCACCATGTGCCAAGGAAAATTTTTCAAAGTGTACATAATGTGCTATTGGATAAGGTGTACCTGAGGATGATAGTGGAGAGGACGAATGGTTGGATGGGCTCATCTTCTGAATTGTGTGAGTAACAAAATCTCGCAGTCTAGTAGATGGAATTTTATGTCTATGTCCCAAGCCCAGTGTCTCAATAGGTATGATTAGCTGGCTTGTCAATTCGGGCCCATTTTCTAACAAGGGTTCTGAAGCAGATTGATCCATTATTTCAACTTCTCCGCCCCCCTATCGTCTAAGCCGGGTTCATCTTGGTTTGAGAGCAAAACTGTACCACTCTCCAACAGTTCCTCATCCAGTCCAACGACCTCATCATGTAGTACAGGAGTTAAAGTTCTCTCGAGTATAGAGTCAAACTTATCAAGAAATGGATATTCAGTTTCGACAAATTCTACATCTCGAGAGACAAATTGTTCTTTGCTTTCAAGATCAAACAATTTCCACCCTTTCTTTCCATACGGATATCCAATAAAAACACATTTTCTACTTTTGCTAGCAAATTTATCTCCCTTTCTATTTTGATTGTGTGCATAACGAAGGTGTTTGTCCATGCAACATCTCATAGGGAGTTTTACCATTCAAAATAGCATAAGGAGTCCTGTTCAGCAGATACCCTACAGTCAAAATACACTCACCCCAAAAATCAATAGGAAGATTACCTTGGAATCGCAAAGCCCGTGCTATGTTGAGAATGTGTCTATGTTTTCTCTCAACTCTCCCATTTTGCTGCGGCGTACCAACACATGAGATTTGAAAAACAATCCCGTGTTCATGAAAATAATGCTTCATGCAAATGAATTCCGTTCCATTGTCACTTCTAAAAATCTTTACCTGTTTATCGAATTGTCTTTTAATCAACGCAAAAAAATTCACAAGTGTTTGTGAAACCTCTCTCTTATCACCAATCAAGTAAATCCACACACCACAAGAATAATCATCCACAATTGTCATAAAATAAAACGCACCACAAGATGAAGTAGTTTTATAATGACCCCACAAATCGCAATGGATTAATTCAAATGCATCTCTAGCTACATGTTCACTTAGAGAAAACTTTTCTCTCGTTTGCTTTGCTCTCAAACACACATCACAGTTCTTATTCAAGTCTACATGCTCTTCATTCTTACTGGTCCCCGAGACTAGTTGAGTAATCTTTAGGGAAGGGTGTCCTAGTCGCCGATGCCACAACTCAAGTTGATTTACTCCTGTAGCTCTACATGCTTGCACTTTTTGAACTGTTCGAAAGTAATAGAGCCCATCCCTCCGTTCACCCGCTCCAATCAGCATCCTCGAGGTGCGGTCCTGCACAACACACAGTTTATCAGCAAACTGAACAATACAATCTAAGTCATCCATCAATTGAGAGATTGATATCAGATTGCACTGGAGATTTGGGACATAGAGAACATTATGGAGCTTCATCCTTCCATCCAATACGACAACTCCTTCCTTAGTTGCACTTGTGCGCTATCCATTTAGCAAACCAACAGGGCAGGTTTGTATGTCACGTAAGTCACGCACAATTCCTAAGGTCCCTGTCATGCGATTCAATGCCCCACTATCTAGTATCCACAAGTTACCATGTGACTTACCTGTCATTTTGTCTACCATGTCTGGTTTATGAATGTTCAATATCTCCATAAGCCTCTGTCACTGCTCAGAAGTTATCCCAGTGAGCCCAGCATTCTCAGCCTCTCCTGCAGACAAACTTGCACCAACATGTGCAGCATTGGCGCGCACAACAACAACTTCCTTTCCTCGGCCTGCTCCTCGATGCTGGCCTCTCCCTCGTGCACCACTTCTGCCTTCATTTTTCGGCCTATCACCCCACCAATCGGGATATCCAATCAGCTGGAAACAATTGGTGGTATCATGTCCACTTCGGTTATAGTTGGTGCAAAATACGGACTTGTCTTTTGAGTCTCCACGTCCTTCATTTTTGCCACCAACTTACACCACAAGTCCCATCACCTCTCCTCGTTCTTCTTTGGCCTTTGTGATAGTTCTGACTCGCTCCTCTTGTATCATGGTCAAATAGACTCTGTTCAGTGATGGCAGTGGATCCGCAGCAAGAAGATTGGAAAGCACCGTTCCATAAACAGCATCGTCAAGCCCCATCAGGAACTGATGCACTCATTCCTCCTCTCTACGCTTTTCAAGCTTGGATGTTATTCCACAATTGCAGCCTTCACAACTGCACACCGGTATTTGCTCATAGTTTGCGAGCTCATCCCATAATACCTTCAGCTTCCCATAATACGCCGCTATAGTCATCCCTACTTGTTTACATTCCGCTAGGTCTGCTTTCAATTGGTGTATTCTGGGTCCATTTGCAACCAAGAATCTCTCCTTGATGTCTTCCCATTGATCTTGTGTATTCTCCATATAGGATATTGTAGAGCGCAAATTCAGCTCCTCCGTGTTCAAGATCCATGACACAAGCATGGATTGAACCGTCCACCAATCTTCTACTTCGGATGTCCCTTTCTTCAGTTTGCTTATAGTTCCTTCGATAAATCCCCATTTTCTTCTTGCACGGAGGGATGATTTCATGGCACGGGCCTATTCCTCGTAGTTCTCGCCCCGCAACTGCACCTGAGTGATTAGATTCCCAGGATTGTCGCTTGAGGTAAGGTCATAAGGGGAAGAATGTTACTTCCCTTAGTCTGCAGGTTGCTCTTGATTCCCTGCCTTTTCATTTTTTGGTTCTTGGCGCTCTGATACCATAATAGGATTTGGCAGAGAAAAGAGATGTCCTTTCCATTACACAATCATCTCAATATATACATCAGGATTCCTATTTGTATAGCAACTAATATGCCTACAATCCCTGATTCTACGAGATTTCCTTAGAGAATAATCACATATTCAGCTCTACTAATTACAGATATGCATGACTAATTGAGAATATACATTAATTATAGATATGTTACAGATATACATGTCCGTGATTTTCTCATTAAAAACCATCATCAATCGTATTGCCGTGGGCAACGAAATCCTTGCCACTTCTGATAAAACTTAAAAGCCTCATAGCCCACATTCTACTCACCATGAAAGCTGGAGTTCATGATTTTTTTTAAAATTATTATTAGAGTTTACTTCTTAAATTTTATAAAACATTATTAATGAGGTTTAAAACATTAATAAATAGGTTTAAAAGTAAATTAATTTTAATGGTGGTGATCGCGACACTAAACGGTCAAGATGTTTCCATATAAACATTTTCATTAGCATCAAAGAGTGAATAGAATGATCTATTAAAATAATATAATTATTTTAAGGACTAAATCGAACGATTTTAAAGTTCATGGTATCTAGTTGTAAATGATCCAAAATTTATAGAGTCTTTATGCTCTTTTCCCTTTATTATAGTGGTCATATTGTAATACATAAATGTATAACTTCCCAATAATTTCAATTGTGTTTATATTTATCATTCTAGGAATTGGGTTCAAATTTTTTTCTGACCCTTCTCTTCAATATTGGCTCTTTAAATGTTAATTCATTCTATAAATTCTTACTACTCGATCTATCAATTTCTAAGATGTTAGGATATGTTCAAAACTAGATGGATGGTTGGTATTTATTATAACTTAGCTAATGTTCATTGTAGCTGGCTACTTTTAAGAATTTTATGATAAATTAAATTTAGCATTTGTAATTCTAAGCTACTGTTGTGTTAAATTTAAATTGAATCTTATGATTAACAAGAAAACTAAAACATTATAAAACATTATAAAACATTATTTAAAATTAGATATTTATAAATTAAAAAAAATTCTTAGAATTATATTGTTAATAGGTAAAACTTAACTAAAAATCAATTGAAGGTAAGGATAAAATTGAATCGTGATTTAGGAAAGCTAACTAATTTAAAATTATTTAATAATTCTTCAAATTGTCAAACTTGTCATTGTTTAGTGATTTTTTTTTTAGACTAAAAGTATCTTTGGACTTGCTTTTACCTCAATTGATATTAAATTTATTCTCAAGCGATTTTAAAAGTGTACCTCACAATATCAGCTTTATCTATTTAAAAGAATTTATGTTTTTAAAAGAATTAATTTTTAAAAGAATTTATGTATTTAAAAGAATTAATTTTCCTAATTAAATATTAGTCCAAAGTTTAAGACTGGAAGCACATCTCCTTCATTGTAAAGCCAATCATTTATATTGTTAGTGATCAGGTTTGCAACACTAGTACATATTTATTATAAAACTGAAAATATAAGAAATACACATAATAAATTGAGTTTAATTTTGATCCATTGTCAGTGTAAAGTTTCTTTATACTGTCACCCAATCATGTATTGCCAACTCATTAAAAGAGTTTAATTATTATAACAACTACCTCAAAAGTCTAACATTTTTAATGATGTGTCAATACATTATTGGATAACAATGTAAAAAAACTTTACACTGATAGTGAATTAAAATTAAATCCTAATAAATTAGTATCCCCACTTTAATATGAGTTTAATTTTGATCTATTGTTAATATAAAGTTTCTTTACATTATCATCCAACCATGTATTATCGCATTATTAAAGGAGTTTGACTTTCATAACCATTACCTAAGAAGTCTAAATCTTTAATGATGTGCTAAAACATGATTGAATGACAGTATAAAAAAAACTTTACACTAATAGTAGATTAAAATTAAATCCTTAATATATTTCTTATTTTCTCTTCTCAACTTTTGTAATAAACTAGTGCTGATAAAATGTGGTCAACTAATAAAGTCCTAATCTTTATTAACTTTGTAATTTTCAAATGAAGCATCGTGTCAGGGACTGGCCTAGTTTATTAGGATAACCTTATAGTACAGGTATAGCTTATGGAAGAAATGAAAGAGGCCCCTATAACTATATAACAAAGGAAAGGAGTAGCCTTTGAATGATTATTAAACACAAAATACAATAAATATCAGAAGTTTCCCAAATCGTTTAGGGGTTTCCATAGCATAATAATTTTCGGTTAATAATAAGTGGGGATGAGGTGTAAAGAGAGCCCTATGATCACCTGAAGGAAAGTGGAGATGCAATTGCTGCAAGACAATGACATATACCTGCATCTTTAGCCATTGGCAAGCTTTAATAAAGCTATATTCATGTTTAGTCTAAGCAAGAATTTCATCCCCCTATTTCTTCAATACACATATCAAAATGGTTCTGTATGTTTACAAGCTCTTGTCTTACTTAGGAATATTTAAATTGTACGCCAACTTGGATATCATCCTAATGATATATGGGCTCAATCATTGTCCCAGCGTTTCACGACATACGTTATGTGTAGCCAATGTCTTTTATATCTTCTTTTATATATAGGGAATGGGTTCACTTACACAATGTATGAGTTTTGACAAACTTACATAATTTAATAACTTTTTGTAAACATTGAATTTTATCAATTCAACTGTTGAATTGAAACTACTCATAAAATATATTATGGTTATAAAATTTCTTACAAATTAAAAACTAGCCATTTGATATTTCATTATATAATATGATTTTAAAATATAAGTAAATTATCTACTAATAGATTAGATACATATGAATATTTGATTTATTTAAAATTTGGTATGCATGATTATTAAGATAATATTATATGATTCAATAATTAAATTGATTAAACTTACATTCAACAAAAAGTTATTAAGCAGTGTAAGTATATAAAACTTAATATATATATTTATATATAGTTTTTCAATTTTCATATTTTTATTTTTAATCATACTAATAAAAAAAATCTGTGTGGTCCAATCATTAGGGTGTTCAAAATATTGAAGTTTTTGTATTGTCTGTCGTTATTTTAGTCCATGCCAACTATTTTTATTTGTTATTTTTTCTTGCAAAATTACCTTAAAACATTGTTTAATATGTCAGCCAAAACCATTTATTCTCTTCAGTAATAAAATGATAATAATAAGCTCTTAGGTAATGTTGTTCAAAGATGATAACCTCTCCACTTTCACATCCTACGTTGCTAATTTTTCACTTAACAAAGTTTAGCAAAGCTGCAAAATACCTTTTCCAACAGTGCAATTATCCGTGGCATTTGAAAACATGGTAAGACATTTTACATTCACAGTACCGTACATACACACAAACATATATATTATTTGTAATGTAATGTAGACATATACTATTTACCATATTATACTATTTGTAATGTAGGCATCTTTATTAAAGATGTCAATTTGGGCAGGTTTACTGCAGGTCAGCCAAGTCAATTTTGGATCAGACTAATATTGGCTCAGGAATTATTCCTAGCTATGAGTCCTTTTATATACTTATTTTTTTTTCCATTATACAGTTTTTAAGGTATAGGTCAAGAGTGTTTTTTTTTTTTTTGACAGCAGGTCAAGAGTTAGCAAACATATTATGTTTTTTTCATTTTATAAAATGAGCTAAATTAAATGACAATTAAGTACCAAGCCTTTTCTTTATTTTTTGAAAAAATTAATTAAATAATACTTATGATAAATGTACCTTAGGCCAACAGGTTATCCAGGCCGGGCAGTACCAAGCCAAAAAAATGTTTGAATTTAAATTTTACTTTCTCAACTCACACATTTTATTAAATTATTCGGGTTAGTAATTCATTGTACTCAGCTTATTTTTTCATCCATTATTTTTTGAAAAAATCATCCTCACATTTATTTAGTTAAAAAATTAGACAAATTAATTTATTTTAAAAATTAATTAAATATTCAATTAATTTAACTAATAATTTAAATATAATTAATTACATATTAAATATTAAAATAAAAATAAATTATATATAAATTATTAATTAAATTAATTAAATATTTAATTAATTTTTAAAATAAACCAATTTATCCAATTTTTTAACAAGTTAAATATAAGAGTCATTTTGCCTTATCCTTTCGGTGCAAGAAAGTTGAGTCTATTTCTGCGGACAATTATTCATCTGTTGGAATTCATAGAATGGAAAGCCTAGTCTACACTTGTCATGTGTTTGACGAAATTATAGCAACTACACGAACAAGAAGTGACGTATCGAAATGAAATTAAACTTCTGGTTTTGCTATATTAACCAAAAGGACAAGAGCATGCGCCTTGGTAACTTTTGTACGTTGCTAATGCTGTATACTTTCCTCCTACTAAATGACATACGCCTCGAGTTGTCATTCACTGATCCAATAATGAAGGAAACATGAGTAGTAGCTATGTCCGCCAAAAAACCCTAATTAAAACTTAGAGATTTTGTACTTGCTGGAAATTCATGCCAAAAAAAAAAAAAGATGGTCAAGCCTATAGTATACTTAGGGATGTAGTGAAGCTCGCTTAAGAAATGAGTTAGGTTAAAATTTTTATTGTTTGATTAGACTCGGGTCATTAGTTGATCGTATTCGATATATATAATTTACCCATTTTGTCACTACAATCTAATAAGATTTGTTTCCATCATAAAGTTGATTAAATTCCAACACCACAGCCCAAATCATCTCAGTTTCACTTTGAAATCCCAAATTCTCAATTCATCTCTTCATAATGCAGATGAATTTATCATTCGTATAAAATAGAGCTAGCAGCAAGTCTGTGCCCTTAATTTAGTTTTTTTTGTCTTGTATTCTTTATTATTTGTTTTTGTAGTGTCAATATCTCTGTATATTAACTATTGGATCTAGTATTTTATTGTGTTTTGTTTGTTAAATTTGGTGTGTTTAATACTTTAAAATAGAGTATTGCTATGTAAGTGTGTTATTGCATTATGTAAAATTTCATTTAAAAATATTATTAATGAGAAAATCATTCAACATTTTGAATTATAAGGTTATCTTTCATCATTTTACTTATTATATTTTTACGTATAAATATGAATAATTAAAAGTATTATATCTTCATGCTTCATTCTTGATAATTAAATTAAATAAAACTTGAGTTTTATTTGTGCTTTAAACCCAAAAGGCTTTTGTGTGCCTTGAATTTCCTCTTAATAACTTTTTTTTATTAGAGTTAGTTTTTAATAAGAGAAATGCTATTTTAAACATTAGTTTTACACGAAAATATATAGTTACCAAACACAATAGACCTATCAGGTGATATGCATAAACAAGCATAATATATAAGAAGGAAAAACGGTTTTGGAGTCCACTATACATTGATCATACGTCACCTTTGATTCGTATAATGATCACATTTCGTGCAAAATTTTCGTAACATTTAGCATTTTTTTTAACAAAATCAAAATACTGCATTAGCACCTTTAAAAAAATTTTTTTTACTGTGGTTGCTGAATGTGTGAGTATATATAGCATTACTCAACGAGAATAAGGAATCCTAGGAAATTCATGGTCATATGTCTATATACATAATTCAATGGATATAGCACTGTTAATTATTGCATTTTTTTATGCATATATTCAAAATCCAATAAGAATGAATTGAATGCTACAGGAATAACACAAGTGTTTCCTCTATATAGTATGACTTTGAACTTCATGTTCTTAATATGGGAAAAATATATAGAAAATTGATGTGCTACTGAATGCAGAATGTTATATATATATTAAAAATTGTCGTAATCTTGAAGAACTGCACACTTGTACTTTGTGGCTTCCGTCGTATCGGACTCCATCAAACTCCAAAGCAAATAAGCAATAATGTCAATTAAATTAATCTTTCTTGGTAGTTTCTCATGGACAAGAATAATAATGAGATACAGTAAGAGGGAAAGAATATTTTTTTTGTACTTGTACAAATATCATACATTTTCGTTGTAAGATTAATCTTATTTAAGGTATATATTGATGTTGAACCTTCCCTTTAATATTTTCTTTCAAATTTGAATTTTTGATATTATAGAAATCTCTCATCCGTTAAGTACAAGTTTATTTATCATTTGAATTATTCCATGTGAATAAGAGGGAAATAATATATTAGCATGTAGTCCTTCACTTTCCATTGAATTGGTTCACCATAGTTTGATATGTATCATAGCAAAAGAAAACAAAAATCTTTTTAAATTTTAATACGACTTTTGTGGGATTCCATCTTATATGGAATGTGATCTAAATATTTTGATACAAAGAACTTGGCATGGTGAACAACTAAGATCCAATTTGCAAATGGGAAACGATAGCGACAACAATGGCTAAATCAATTCCAGCAAGCTAACCCTTAGATCTCATTGGTGATCTGGGTAAATGATTTTCGAAAGTACCTGTATCACACCAATCTGGTCCCAGTTTCAAGGAACAAAATATCAAACACAAATTGCATACAATTCCTAAAAAATTAATCATATCAAGTTTATTACTTGCCATTATATTAGTTGGGAAATTGTAATATATATAATAGAGTTATGGTAAGATTCAACTCAAATCTTGGATATGTTTATTATTTTCCTTCCTTTTATTTATTTTTTTCATATGGTGATCTGTTTTGGAATGAAATCTCTCTCTCTCTCTCTCTCTCTCTCTATATATATATATATATATAGAGAGAGAGAGAGAGAGAGAGAGAAGGAGAAGATGGTAAGTAAGATTCATGCAAATTTGATTTTTAAATTCAAGCTGTACACTAATACTTAATAATTTCGTTGGAAAGCCAATTTTCTAAGTTTAAACTAAGATATTAAAAATAGGGTTTTGTTATAAAACAATCAAGCATAATCAATCATTGGAACGCTTAAGACTTTTAGCCATTAGATTCTTTTTTTTTTTAATCAACAAATTTTTTTATTATTAAATTTTAAATTCGAAATTTCAGTCTCAACTCTCAAGGAACACTCGAGCGTCCATGCCTTTCAAAATAGAGGTTGAGCAGCTACAATGTCTTTAAATGAACTAGTTGGGGTTAGGTAGCAAACCTTGAAACTTACTGGTATATCATTGAATACAATTGTAGTTTATCTTATGGGGAAAAAAAACAAGAAAAAGGAAAAAGAATTGCAGTCTCCTTTTGCAAAATTTCATGAGATTCATTTCACGACTTTGTCATTGCGATGCTAAAGATAAAATCACTCTTATGCCATTAATGAATAATTTAAAATTTTTAAACACGTGATTTTTAAAGTGGGTCTATTGTAACTCCTATTTATTTATTGTACCTCGTCTCTAATTAACTTTTATTTAATTTTTTTAAAATACCCTTCATTTTATTTTAAATTAAGGCACATATTATTAGACAAACTAGTTATACGGAGGTTGGCTTAATAGTTAAGAATGTTAGAGATGCCACTCCAAGCCCAAGCCTAGTAGAGGAAGCTGGACCAAGGCAGTTACCTGTGTATACTAGAAGAAAAAATAAAGAGGGTGTAACATCCTAGTAATTATATTCTAAAATAAGATGGTACAAGCAAGTTAGAGTCTCTAGCAAATAGTACAAACGTACTTAATTTAATTTCTATAATCATAAAATGATTAAAGTAGGACTAAGTAATTAAGTTAGAAATAAGTATACTTAAAAAGGCTAATTTAATTAATTACTCAAAAGGCACTCTTATTTTATTTTCATGTGAGTTTAAAACTTATTATGAGTTGCAGAAGTTTTACTTTCATTCATAAAGATGAATAAGAGAAGAATTAGAAGACTATATTTAGAAGACTTAAAGTTGATGGGGTTTAATTTGAAGGATAAATTTTGGGGATATTTTTTCTAACAAGAATTAGTGAAAGAAGATAAATGCTTCACTTAGGCTAATTAAATATCATAGATCAGACTAACATCAACATAAGGTGTCTTGGTTAATAGCATTAGATAATAGAATTTTAAGCCATATTTTATTCAAGAAAATAATGACACTAAGTTAGTCTATTAAAGGTGATATAATACTAGAGATATTTAAGTAGAATTCTTAAGTAAGGACTTAAAGAAAAACAGTAAAAGGAAAGTGAAGATCAATTAATAAAATTAGAACCTTAAAAGTGAACATAATTTGTAATGAATTAATAGGAATTTGTTTCACAAGAATCATGACTAGGATTCAACTTTAGTTAAAGATAATTGGTTAGAATTATAAATAACTATGAGATTAGTGGAGGATAAGTTTAAATAAAGTAAACTTAGGAAGATAATTACATTATTACTAAGCAACATAGATTAATGACACCTAATAGACCACTTATCTTCTACTAAGATTTATCACACCAACACATGACACCTAAATCATGCATGTAACCTAACTAGGACACCTAGGAAGCCATGTATCACTCTTCAACAAAAGCCACCTAGCTTTGAACCAAGATTTGTCATCACCTAAGACTTCAAAAGTGAATGCAAGTCATGTGTATAAGACTTGTCAATGCCTTAGCTTCCAAAGAAGAAGATGGAGCCAAGTGTATAAGACTTGATAACACCTTAGCATCCAAAAAGGGATAGCAAGCCAAGTGTTCCCTTAGGTGTCATGATTCCACCAATATATAAGTGTTGGAAACTGGAGGAATGGATAATCATCACAAATAGCCCCATCCCTCATTTTTGTTTCACATGATCTGCACATAGTGAGACAAATGGAGAGAAAAACTTAGAGAAGGAGAAGTGAAGAGCTCCTCCCTAACCAAGAGCTTTAAGAAGCTGCATGTCCACCTTAAAGGCTTCCTTTGGTGGTGTTTCAAGAGACCAAAGTTTCAGTTCCTACGTGGTTAAGGTAGGTGGATATAAATAATGAATTTTCTTTTTTGAATCAGTTATGTTTTGAATTATTTATGCAACCTATTATGTTGCATGCAAGATTTTATAAGTGTTGATAATTGGTTGAGCATACTTTCTCACTTAAAGAAAAGGGTAAGCCCTTTAGGATGGAGGTAAGCTCCACAATTTCTGGCCAATAACTATTCCTAATGAGTGTGAAGCTAATTATCACATGTTCAGCATTGTTTGGTGCATTCATAATTATATCTATGTTTATGTTTGTACTTTGGAAATTTTGAAAGAAAATTGTAGCTTATATAGCTAGTACACATCATGAGTTTTAATCTATTGATATGCATCTACTGAGAATTATTGTCACCACTAAGTGTGGTGTGTCCATATGATGGCGATTAATAGCAAAGAGAGCAAGCAAGAGGAATTCATGTGCCAAGTTACTGTCATTTATGTAACTTGAGTTTATGTGCACTTTTTGGCCTATGAAGGCATATTGATGTGTAATTGAGATTTAAATATGTTAAGTAATCATGTGGGTGATTAGCTCAGTAATGATACCTTGTAAGTTTGTTTGAAAGTTAGGAAGAATCCAATGTCGTTTATGAAGAAAGCATACTTGGTCTGCTAAATCCATCGTAACATTGTTTGATATTATCTTTATAACTTGGGTTGTACTAACTCAATTGACTTGATTCCAGCTACATTTGAAATCTTAGAGGTAAGGATTTAAGTTATAGATTTACTAGATTTTATACTTTTCACAATCAATACTAGTTTTCATCAAAATACAGACAAAATCTAGCATAATGTAGTGTTTTGTCACTCTTCAAAGAGAATTACACAACTTTTTCCATATAAGTCCAATTTGCATGAAACTAGTTGCATTAGAATCCTAAAATACAATAATTTAAGCGGTAAAAACTTTAGGACTTCTACCTTTGTCATGCATTCCCAATGTGCGTTTAATTTAGCTTAAATTCTGCAAAAACAGTATCTTGTTGTGTAATAATTGTTGCATTTTTGTACATAACATTGGGTTTACACCACTAAATGGAACCAAGTCGTTTTTGAAAGATAAACGAAAAGGCTAGTTTGAATTAAAATTTCATAATTATATGAGTCATAATGAAGTCCCATCCTATTTTTTAAAAACAACCTTTTTTAGTCAAAAATCATGTTCTGTTAGTTATGGCCAAAGTTACTTAAAACCCCCAACCTAGTTTTTTTTCTTAAAAATTGAGTTAGAAACCTAATATAGTTCTTAAAGCTATGTCTCATAACCTAATTTAACCTAGCTATGAATGACAATATTCCTATCCTATTTTTATTTTTAATGAAATTAGAGCCCTCTTAACCAACTTATCAAGACTAGTCTTTACATAACAGGTGAGATAAAATTATCTTAAACCTGTACCTTATATAATATATATTTTTTGGTAATAAATAGTTTATGATGATGGGAGACTCTTTTTATTCAAAGGTCGAAACAAACCACAAACCTTAATGAAAATTTATAATAGGATTACAGATTGCCTACTAATAAGGGACCCATATATTAGAATGCAAGTCATGCAATTTTCATAAGCAGAATATCGACTAGGTGAGTCAACCCCAGTTGGCTTTTACCTTATATAATATAAAACACTATTAAGTATTGCAACAAAAAAAAGCACTATTGATTAACTATCAATTAGTTTTTTTAAAAAATAGTTAATATCTTGTTTTTAACTTGTCAGTAATATATAAATCTTAACCAAATACCCTAGCCGTTCTCTCAACCTTTCATCTACTCATCTTTTTCTTTTTTCTCATCCACTGGAGGGGGTGGTTTTGGCCATTTTTTTGGCCTAGAATCACCCCTCCACATTGTTTTTTTCTCTCCTTATATCTAAATAAGTGGTTTTCCACATAGATTTGAGTTTTCTTTCATGTTTTTTCATGTTTTCGTCGTTTGAGTGCAGCAGTGTTTTGTTCGTCGTCTTGTTGCGGCGTCGTTTGGTTTCCCGTCTTGTTGCAGTATTCGTTTGGTTCAGATTGGTAGATCAACTTCGATTCATTACAGATTCAATCAAGAATTGGGCGTCAACGTTATAGATCCGGAGGCATGGGTATTCCGGTCACTTTGATTTTGTTATATTTATAGACATTTTGCCGTGTTATGCTATTAATATAGGTGCTGTGAGTTTGTTCACAAATTCATTTTTTTTTTCATTTTTAGCGATGTTGAATTTGTGTTGTTCTCGATGTATTTTACTAACTTGAATGAATGAATATCTTTTTTAGTAAAAAAAATTAGTTTTTTAAAAGGGAGTCAAGTCTTACTAGAAATTGAAACATATTTAGTGGGAAAATAGGATTAATGTAGTAAAAGAAGGATTATATTTTAAATTTAATTTTTTTTTTGTTGTTTTTTTTACAGTGATTTATTTTTTGTTGTTATTAAGTTCAAGTTAGTATATGTAATTGACATGTAATTTATAGAATTACAAA
This sequence comes from Styphnolobium japonicum, assembly GCA_023212625.1. Lineage (NCBI taxonomy): Eukaryota > Viridiplantae > Streptophyta > Magnoliopsida > Fabales > Fabaceae > Styphnolobium > Styphnolobium japonicum. The sequence continues at coordinate 22,999,714 of JALBWW010000003.1, forward strand.
CAGTAGAATGTATACAAAAAGTTCAAAAAACCATTTACTAAAGAGTAAAAATAGAGTAAATGAGAAAATATGGTTAGGATATAAAATGATGAGATCTAAAAGCACTTTCTTTATTAGCTTATATTATGATTACATATTTTTTCATTATCTGTAAATAGAGAAAAAAAAAAGAAAAGAAACTATGAAGCAGAAAAGAATAACCCCCCCCCCCACCACCAATTTAACACAAATACGAATTTATTTTTTCACAAATAGGAAATTTGTTTATTTAAATCATCACCAAACACCTTTGAACAGTTGAAACAAACAGGTCAAAATCTCCGAATGAAGAGGGTGCATTCCTGAGATTGTACGTTGAAAAAGCCTTAATAATAGCTAAAATTAAGTATTAAAAAAGGGTCTAATTCATTTTTTAAACTTCCAAATCGGCAGAAGTTAGTTAGTGGCGATCGATTTTTTTCTATTTCAGTTGGTTGCGCCGTGACTATCCACTTTCGAATTTCAAAATTGTTAGACTCAACTGAAACTCTAAACTTGAAACTTGCCTATTGATCGTACCAAATAAAAAAAGAAACTTGCCCATTGAATTCGCCGAAATTGGGGCTGCAAAACAAACATATTTTGTGGGGTGTATTTTTTTCAAAATTATGACGAAAAATAAAACAAGCTATTATTATTTTTTTCACACATTGAAATAATGAAGTTGAATTACAGAATTTGTGATTGAAGTGACATACTGGTTAACATGATTAGACACAGCAGCAGTTAATTATGACTTGTTTTTTTATTAGGGGATTAATTTAATGTGAAAAAATGATATTTAAAAATTATTTTAATATAAAAAATTATTAAAAAATTAAATTAATATTACATATATCTTTAAAATTTTAATTTAAATGTTTATTTTTATATTTTTTTTAATTTTTATGACAAAGTTATTAAATTAAACTTATCTAACGCACGTTATAAAAATAAAAAAATTCTAAACCGCAACGTGGACGGTGTGGACGGTGCTTTGAAAATGAATCATGAAACTGAAGAGAGCAGGAGGGGTACCCGGCCAACTTTATAGATCAAACATACTTTAATGCTTTTATTAATAATCCTAAATTACAATTATTGTATAATTAATTAAGCTTATTATATCATGTACAGTATTTTTTTTTAAATTTGAATTTTCGAAAGTAAAAAGTGTAATTTAGAGAGTAAAATATAAAACTTGTAATTATTGATAAAAAAATTAATGATTTAAAATTTTATAAAATAAAAATACATAAATAAAATATTATAAATATGTGATAATTTATTTTCTTAAATTTTGTTGTTAATAATTATCATTTATAATTTAATTTTTAAAATATATTTTTATTTTAGAGAATCTAAATTCGTTTTCCTGAATTTTTCTAGAGACTTCTGATCTTTTTTTAGATATTGATATACTAATTAATTATCAAATATTTATTAATTATTATTTATATTTAATAATATTTAAATATTTATATTTAATAATATTTAAATATTTATTGTGAAAACTAGATACCAATAAATATTTTATATCTCATCAAGAGTAATATCACCTAAGTAAAATTTCTAGGTAGTAGTAATTTCCTATTTTTTGTTCTCAGTCTATTTCAGTATAAAATTTGTTTATATTATAATACAATTATGTATTTATATATTTTTAAAATAATTTATTTTAAGAAAATATAAATAAGGTTTTCTTTTCAATCAGACGACCCAAATTCGGTTGATGATAATCATGCATGGTTTGGATATTGCATAAAATTATTACATGAATAATATTTTTTACTCAAATTATGACAAAAGGATGATTATGTAAAAAGAATTATTATTACTTTTTAACAAAGCGCACGAACATATTGGCACATATATGTCCTAGCAATTTTATGAAAATGTGAAAAGACAAATAAGCGAATCATGTACTTTTTTTTATATATGAATATGTCATATTCTTTTTTTTTATTTGTTTTCAGAAATGAAGTGTTTTGATTTTTATCCGTTAACAGTATTATAGTTTTGTATTATCATTAAAAAGCAAGAAATTTTTTTTATTTTCACTTTTAATTTCTCATATTTTAGAAGTCACCTTATTTTAATTTTTTGTTGGAACACTGGTAAAACTTATAATGTTATAAAATTAAATACACAATTAAGATATAAAAAATTCATATTTTTAAATAAAAATGCACAATTTTCTGCTCTATTTGTATTAATTTACTTTATTGTTACTTTCACTAATTTTCTTTTCAGCTACTTCTATCATCTGTTTGATATAAATTCTTAAATGTTTTTGTTTCTTCTGCACATGCACACTCGCGTGCCTCATTTTCTAATTAAACAAAATTGACATGAGCTTCATCTAAAAGAAAAACTAGATACAATTTCACTTTTTGTTAGAAGTTGACTAGTTGCGACTGAAAAATTACATACACATAAAATAGTTAATTAGAAATGTCATATAAGCTTTAAAATAGTGGTAGTATAGTTCATTTAACAAATGGTAGATGTATCGACATTGTAATAATATATTTATATTTATGAAATTATGTTTTATTAATTTATTTAATGAATATGTGATAAATTAAATACTTTTAAAATTTTAGACGAAAAGTTGAGTATGAAAAGTGAAATTGCATCTAGTTTTAAACTAAATAAAGATGCTTTTGTAGTTTTTAGAAAATAATTATTGAAACTTCAATCTAATAATTACTTATAAAATAGTATTTTTTGGCTTTTTAACCTAAGTATGATTAAAATGAAAACAAATTACCTAAAAGCTGATGTTTAGAAACATATTACTTACATACTGTTGTTTTTTACATGATGAAAAATATATTTTTTAATATTCCACGTGTGTCACATCAAAATGCGATGCGTGATACACGTCATCACACCAATATGGAATGCGTGATATACGTGGACACATTGACAAGTTAGGCATGATAAACTCGTGTCACGCCAATGTCAACGTATATCACACCTCCCGTGTTGATGTGATGACGTGTATCATGCCTTACACTTTGGCATGACACCCTCATGAACCTTATTCCTTTTTCCCTTTTCTTCCTTCCTCCTTTCACTTCTCCTCTTCTCCTCCACAACTGCCACCCACCATTCTTCAATCCCTCTTAAACCCATCATTTTATCATTCTTCCAATCTCTAGGTAAGTTATCCTTCTTGTAATTTTATTCTTAATTTTTTTCTGTTCATATATATGGTTAAAAATTGTGTAGATGTACATTAGTTAATTTCTAAAAATGATGTTTAGTGTGTTTGTAATGTTGTTATGGTGAAGTATAGGATATATGTATGTTGTATATTATGTAATGCATAAGTGTTGATATGGTGGAGGTTATGATTTATTTATAGTTTATATTGTGAGATGCTTATATTATGTATATTATGTTGTGGTAGAATATATGTATGTTGTATATTTTGTAATGCATCATTGTTGATGTGTTGAAAGCTATGATTTATTTATAATTTATATTGTGTGATGCCTATATGTTATATATTATGTTATTATGGTAGAGTATAGATATATGTATTTTGTATATTTTTTAACAAAATTTATAGCAATGTTAATGTGGTTGAGGCTGTGATTTATTTATAATTTACATTGTGTAAGGCCTATATGTCATATATTTGTAGGTTTTGTGATCCTAAATTTTTGTAATTTTTTGTTCAGAATATCTTAAAATGGGTAAAACCCTTCTTGTTCTAATTTTCTATAATGGGAGAATGTATGAGGGTGAAGAAGGTGTAATATATGATGATCTTTATCCGAAGTCAATCTTAATTAAACGAGAAACTACCATAAGTGGTTTGAAGAGGATGATTAATTTAAAATTGAAACTTCAACCAAACCAATCGGTCTTAAGGATTGTGCATCGGTTACCTGAATGGTGCAATGTGTTGAGATGGATAGCTCTTCCATTAAAAGATGATGAAGATGTTACATGTATGATCGATAGTTATGAGCAATATCCTAACTTTGCTTCGATGCAACTGTATGTTGAGGTAGAAACAATTGAAGATCATGTCAATGTTAAAGCTTCCTCTATTACTTGTATTAAAGCTGGACCTTCCAGAGATACTTCATTATATCCCATCAACACTCAATTGTCTATGACTCATAATGATCAAATACACTAATATCAAGAAGTTAATATTGTTGAACGTCATGAGCCTTTCCACACTTCTTACATTGTTGAAGTTACTCGTGTTGAACAATGTGAGCCTTCAAGCATGGATTGTGTTACTGACTATGAAAGGAGATTATCTATCTTGAACATAGAAAGTGAGAATCCAATTATGAGAGTTGCATTATCCGATTCCAGTGAAGATGAAAGAGTTGTTGAAACCAAATTTTTTATAAAAAGGTTTAAGTACTAAATTCTTAAAAGCTGTAGCTTTCCCTGGTTAAGTTTTGAGGATAACAAAAATATTTATTTAGTTTGAACAAGTAAGTGTTTCGACAATAGTATTAACAAATCGCTACTTGTATGTGCGTCCATTCTGCTCTATGCTTAAAGATAACTCTTCGTGCGTCCAATATGCTATAACTCTTCGTGGGTCCAATAAATGTATTATATACTTTTACTATTGGTGCGTCCAATACTTGTATGCATATACTGTTACTTTTTATTAGTTCGTCCAATACGATCACATGCCAAAGCTCGGACTCAACTCACTCTTTCTATGTTCAAGCTCTAGCTCTCGTCCAAGTGATATTTCAAAAATGAAGAACTGCTCCTCATTAAATGCTAGAAAAGAACTCGATGACTCACCACGACGTAAGAAGTCAACTAAGCCACTTTTCTTTGACATTGTCTAACAACTACAAAGATCTCGCAAATAAGAAACCGTCTGCAATCTTAGACAAATCAGACTTTGTTTTCATTGATTGGAAATCTCGCAGAATAAAAGTCACCGTGAAGAAGTTCAAGACTTTTCCAGTAGATGTATTTAATGCTACTCAGAACGGTAATAAATATTTCCGTTGGACGATCTAGCCCATGAAGTCTGCTCAATTTGTTCTTACTTATAAAGAGAAGAAGCAGCACTTGAAGAAACAGAGTGATCTTTGCATAAGCATCCGACAAAGTCTAAAAAGCTTTATTTCTTCTTGGATTTCCATATACGTGTAAAAAGAAAAAGCCTTGAGATCTCGATTGTCTATTCTCATTTGTCAGTGAGTTTTTAAACTCAAGCTTTCATCTGCTTTCAATTATTCATCTTAAGCCTAGTAAGCCTGAAGAGGCTGTGTGTAAAAGAATACTTGTGAGATAGAACCTGAAGAGGTTGAAAATACTTGTTACCTGAAGAGGTGCATAATACTTGTAATCATGAAAATGATTAGTTGGAAAATCCTTTTGGTTGAAGGGACTGGACGTAGCTCTTGGTTGATAAGAGTGAACCAGGATAAATCTCGTGTGTAAGCTTCTCTTCTCTTCTAGTGTGCTTTATTATTTTCACTAACCTCTGGGGTTTACCATTGTGTTTATTAACAAAGATCTTTTTATTTGGTTTTAGAACGTGTTAACCATTTTATTAAAAGTCTTTTCAAAATCCTTAGAGTCCAATAGGACTAAGTGGTGTTGGTCCTAAGCTCTTTGCTTGTTAAACTTTATCCTTCGCTGTGTTCTATTTTCTATTGAAAAGGAATTTCTTTTATTCATCAAAAAGGGTTAAGAAACACAATTCAACCCCCCTTCTTGTGTTTCACTTGGTTATTTCAATTGGTATCAGAGCTCAGCCTCTTGGGTTGAGCATCTAACAGTGCAGAGGAAAAAGATCCAGTACACCCTTTAATGGAGAACGAAGGACAAGCGGTGAACAGACCACCTCTATTCAATGGAAACGACTATGATTACTGGAAGAAGAGAATGATTGCCTTTTTTGATGCCCAAAATATGGACATCTGGGACCTAGTTCAAAATGGATATCAAACACCCACCAACGCAGAAGGACAGGATCTCCCTCGACCACAATGGACGGAAGGACAACGAACCAGACATCAGCTTAACTCAAAAGCCAAACATTATCTTATGTGTGCCATCACCAGATCAGAGCACGATAAAGTCCATAGCTGTGAAACAGCTAAAGAGATATGGGATACTCTGGCCTTAGCACATGAAGGCTCATCTCAAGTCAAAGAATCAAAGATAAGCATGCTGGTTCACCAGTATGAGCTCTTCAAAATGGGAGAGCATGAAAACATTGATCAAATGTTTGGACGATTCCAAACAATAATCAATGGCTTGAGATCTCTGGGAAAGAACTATGATAATCAAGATCATATCAGAAAAATCCTAAGAAGTCTTTCCAGACAGTGGAGACCTAAGGTTACTGCCATACAGGAAGCAAAGAATCTAGCTTCTCTTACCATGGAGGAATTATTGGGTTCTCTTAAAGTTCATGAGCTGGAACTTCAAGAAGAGGAAAGCTCAAGAAAAGGGAAATCAATTGCCCTTAAAGCTCACAAAGGCAGTGCGTCCAAAGCACTTAAAGCTGAAAAATCATCAGACGAGGCCGAGTCATCTGAAGATGATATATCTGATAATGACGAGTTATCTTTCATCTCTAGAAAGATACAAGCAATGTGGAAAAAGAAAGGAGGTATGCGGAGAAAGCACTTTGGACGAAGGTCACCAAAGAAACAAAAGACAAGAGTCCAATCATATGCTATGAATGCAAGAAGCCCGGACACATTAAAGCGGAATGCCCTTCACTAAACAAGGAGAAAGAGAAAAGGAGATTCTTTCCAAAGAAGAAAAGAGGATTAATGGCCACCTGGGAAGATCTTGATCTTTCAACTACTGATGATGAAGAAGAAGCAGAAGAAGAAGCAAATCTATGTCTCATGGCTAACACCGTGTCAGAAGAAGAAGAAGATGAGGTAACAAACTGTGATCTTGATCTTCAGAATGCATTTGATGAGTTGTTAAATAATTCATCTATTTTAGCGGTTGAATATAAACCCTTGAAAAGAAAGTTTTCAAAATTAACTAGAGAATATGGAAAAATGTTTTCAGAAAAACAAGAACTTGAAATTTATTGTGAAAAATTAAAAACTGAAAATGCTCTTTTAAAAACATCTTATGAGTCCAACACTTCAGATGAAGTTGATAAACTTCATAATGAGGTAAAAGAGTTAACGGAGGACCTCAGTAAATTTGTAAAAAGCACCAACAACATAAACATTCTACTCAAATATTCCAGAGACCCTCGTGACAAATCTGGATTGGGATATCAAGATACTGATAAACAGTTTTTTCAAAAAACTACTACTCAACCTAAATTCATTAAGAATGTTTGTAAAAAGAACGTTTACCCTTCCTCAATTGATCTTTTTAATAAAAGGTCAAAATATTATGGATCTCCAAGAGCTAACCAAAAAGGACCCAAAAAGATATGGGTACCTAAGGATATGATAATTCCTCTTACAGATGTGCTTAGCAACAAGAAAAAGACACCTGTCATGGTACCTGGACAGTGGTTGCTCACGGCACATGACGGGAGAAAGGTCTATGTTCCAAGACATCAAAACTAATTCAGGAGGCTCCGTCACGTTTGGAGGAAACCATAAAGGTAAAATAGTTGGAATAGGTAAGATTGGTAAGCATCCTTTTCCCTCTATCGATAATGTTCTTCTAGTTGAAGGATTGAAACATAATCTGCTTAGCATTAGTCAATTATGTGATAGTGGATCTAATGTTTCATTCAATCAAGGAGAATGTATAGTTAAAAACTCTGACGGATCCATACTCTTCATTGCTAAAAGGCAAAACAATCTTTATAAAATTGACTTGGAAGATCTTTCAGACCAAAATGTATCATGTCTAGTTTCCATAAAAGGAGAACAGTGGATATGGCACAAGAAGCTTGGTCATGCAAGTTTGAGATTAATCTCAAAACTAAATAAGCATAACCTCGTAAGAGGACTACCAAAGCTTGTGTACAAATCAGATGTTCTTTGTGAAGCTTGTCAAAAGGGGAAACAAATCAAAAATTCTTTTGAGTCCAAAAACATCGTTTCCACCTCTAGACCACTAGAATTGTTACATCTTGATTTATTTGGTCCTACAAGAACTTCTTCACTAAATGGAAAGAAATATGGATTGGTCATAGTAGATGACTATACTAGATGGACATGGGTTATGTTTCTAGCTCACAAGGATGAGTCTTTCAAAGTCTTTTCTATTTTCTGTAAAAGAATTCAAAATGAAAAAGGAATGTGTATCAACTCAATTTGAAGTGATCATGGAGGAGAATTTGAGAATGAGAGCTTCCAATTGTTCTGTGAAGAAAACGGTATTCATCACAACTTCTCTGCCCCAAGAACACCACAACAAAATGGTGTGGTAGAAAGAAAAAATAGATCTCTTCAAGATATGGCTAGAACAATGCTCAATGACAACTCAATCTCCAAACACTTCTGGGCTGAAGCTGTTAACACTGCGTGTTATATTCAAAACAGAATATATATTAGACCTTTTTTAAACAAGACTCCGTATGAATTGTGGAAAGGACGAAAACCCAACATCTCTTACTTTCATTCTTTTGGCTGTCAATGTTTTATTTTGAATACTAAGGATTCTTTAGGAAAGTTTGATGCTAAAGTTGACTCTGGTATTTTCCTAGGATACTCAGAAACATCTAAAGCATATAGAGTATATAACTCTCGCTCTCTATCTGTTGAAGAATCTGTTCATGTTAAATTCAATGACAAAAAGCCTGACAATGACTTGTCAGAGCTAGATGAGTCCTTTGCAGAGTTAAACTTAAAAGACAAAGGAGAAGGATCAGCAACCAAAAACAAAGAAGCACTGGACGATGAAAGAAAAGAAGAAACAAGCGATGGTCAAAGAAGTGGCATTTCAAAACTTATCATCCGTAACACCAAATCATTGGTAATCCAGGATGATAAAGTACGTACAAGATCTACCTTCGTGAGAATACTCAAATGTAGCCTTCATCTCTGAAATGGAACCAAGAAAAATAGAAGAAGCACTGAAGGACGAAGGATGGATCTTAGCCATGCAAGAAGAGCTAAATCAATTTAAAAGAAATGATGTTTGGACGCTGGTTCAAAAGCCTAAAAACAAGTCCATCATCGGCACAAAATGGATATTCAAAAACAAACTGGACGAAGATGGTAAGGTTGTGAGAAACAAAGCAAGGTTGGTAGCCCAAGGTTACTCACAACAAGAAGGTATTGATTTCACTGAAACTTTTGCTCCTGTAGCTAGACTAGAAGCCATACGCATTTTACTTTCATTTGCTGCTCATCATAGCATGAGACTATATCAAATGGACGTAAAAAGTGTATTTCTAAATGGTATAATCAATGAAGAAGTTTTCGTTAAACAACCACCTGATTTCGAGGATGAAAATTTCCCTGAGCATGTTTTCAAATTGAAAAAGGCCTTGTACGGTTTAAAACAAGCTCCTCGAGCCTGGTACGAAAGGTTAAGCACCTTTTTAATAGAAAGCGGTTTTTCTAGAGGAAAAGTTGACACTACTCTTTTTCGAAAAGACAAAAACTCGAAATTCATTTTAGTTCAAATTTATGTTGATGATATTATCTTTGGAGCTACTGATGAATCTTTTTGCAAGGATTTTTCCAATCTGATGCAGAAGGAATTCGAAATGAGCTTAATGGGAGAATTAAAATTCTTTCTGGCTTTGCAAGTGAAGCAAACATTGGACGAAATCTACATTCATCAGACAAAATATACAAATGAACTTCTGAAGAAATTCAAATTGGACGATTGCAAAACAATGAGCACACCAATGCATCCATCATCCACACTAAGATTGGACGATAAGGATAAAAAGGTGGACGAAAAGGTATACAGAGGTATGATCGGATCACTCTTATATCTCACTGCGTCCAGACTTGATATAATGTTTAATGTGTGTCTTTGTGCACGTTTTTAATCTGATCCTAGAGAGTCACACTTAATTGCTGTAAAAAGAATATTCAGATACTTGAAAGGAACTACTAATCTGGGTTTGGTATTTAAGAAATCTCATGAGTACAGATTAGTTGGTTTTTGTGATGTCGACTATCTTTGGAGATAGAATCAAAAGGAAAAGTACAAGTGGAGGATGTCACTTCATTGGAGGAAATCTAGTATCATGGTCCAAGAAGAGACAAAGCACAATTGCTCTATCAGCAAATTGAAGTCAATATATCTCTGCCCAATTGTTGCTCTCAACTACTCCGATCAAACATCAATTAGAAGACTACAACATCTTTGAAAGTAAGATTCCTTTACTATGTGATAATCTGCTGCAATTAACTTATCAAAAATCCCATACTTCACTCAAGGGCAAAACACATTGAAATCAAACATCACTTTATAAGAGACTATATTCGAAAGGGGTGTTTGATATTCAATATGTGGATCTGAGATCATCAATGGGCAGATATTTTCACAAAACCCCTCTCAGAGGATAGATTCACTCTTATTCGAAAACATCTAAGTATGCATTTTGTAAAGAATTAATATTTCTTGCGTCCATTGAAGATCTGCGTCCAAAATGCTTTGTACTTGATAAATGGTGTGGTAAATTTCTTGATAAGACATAAATCATTTGCATTTATCTTGTTTGAAACTTTTCAAATTTCCCACGCCGAGTCGCTTTTTGAAAGGTCACGAAAGTAACTTTTTATCATGGACGTGATGATTTGCTTTTAATACACATTTATTGTGTTTGTTTTTTTTAAAAAAAAACGATTCGTTTTCTCTCAAGAAACCTTTCAGTGTAAAAACCTACCTTCTTCTATAAATATTTTCCTTCTTTACAAGATCAAATTTTTACGCCTTCAAACCTTGAAAGAAAACAGTTGCAAAAAGAACCTTAGCAAATTTCTCTCTCTCTTTCAAATTTCCTTAACCCTAAGAAATGGCCGGAGGAAAGACCCTTGATGTTGAAAGAGCCGAGGTATCAGTTGAATACTCATTCCAAACTTCAATTTTAGCAGAATGTGGAATAGATATCAAAGAATGTCTCGTCGGTGCTGGTTGGGATAGTTACTTCAGAGAACCGGTGGAGGTTTATCCGGAATTGGTGAAAATGTTCTGGAAAGACGCATCCGTGTCTGCAACAGAGGTCAGGGGATGTGTTTTGGGAAAACCCGTTGTGGTTTCAGAGGTAACCATCTCCAACGCCACCCAATGTTGGTTGGAAGGAGCCACCATCACTTGATTGGGAAAAAGCATTTGGGAAGCGATGTCGCTTCTTGACACCTTACTAAAGGAGTCATCCACGGGGAAGATAATCGCTTCCAAGATGAATGACAAGGCAAGAGTTTTGCATCAACTTCGAACAAGGCAATACTCCACAAGGCAGGTCCAAAGACTCGGTCTCTACAGTTCATGCCTTACACTGTGTCATCCGATCTTTGTGTCAACAGGTCAATCTCCCTTCTCTGCTTTTTAAGAACTTCAAGAGAAGTGTACAAGGAAAAGGGAAGAAGACCACCATCTCCTATGGTGTTCTCTTAACCAAGATCTTTAGAGATCAAGGTATCTTTAGTCCCCATGAGACTAAAGATGTTGAAGAGAAGAAGAGGATCTTTGGACGGATCCAAGAGCAACAAATCTTTGGACGAAGCAATCTTTTAAGGATGAAACTTCAAAGCGTCCAAGATTTTCTGGACCAGAAAGAGCCTCTTATTCCTTCAAAGGCTGAGAGTCCAAAGAAGAAATCACCATCCGTCCAAGCCATTCCCAAGCGGAGACTCATAATGGACGATGACTCTGAAGATGACCAACCCATCGCTAAAAGGATGAAGGTTGCGTCCATTGCGAGCATCCCAAAAGGAACCCGGACGAAGCTACCCATCACAAGGAAACCCTCTTCCAAGCCTGCGTCCATTCCTAAGGAACCTCTACCTACCATTCCCTCTTCCTCCATTTTACCCTCTTCTCAACCAGAACCACAAACTTCCTTCCCAACCGCTCAAATAACTTCCTCTCCCTTAAACACTAAACCTTTTTCTTCTCAAACTCACTTCATACCTTTCCAATCTCCTTCACCTTCCCTCTCTCAAAAAACCTTCTACAACTCCTCTTACCTTAACCTTTTCTCTGTGGGGGTTTCTCCTCACATTATTCCTCTTTGGGAATCCAAGGACTATTCTTTCTCACTCACAGCAAGACGCTCTTGGTGCTGTGATAGTTACTCAACAAAAGTTCACATCTTCCCTAGTGACCTCTCCTTCAAACCTGTCACCTTGGAAGAAATGGGACAGTTTGCGAGTCCTTATGACACCATCCTTGTCAGTGTCATTAAGGGGAGTCTTCTATTGAAGGATTTGAGATTTGTACCCCCTTCACTGATCATCTCTTCTACAACTGCCATCAAGATTCAGCCGGATCGGGTTTGTCCAAGGTTGCCAATGGTGGATTTAAATAAAAACAAAGACTTGAAAAAGTACAGAAGCCAAGCCACCTTTCCCAAGCCCATCTTCTTTAAGCCAAATTTTGGGAGCTTACGTTCCCCTGATGTTGATGTTGAATTCTTGTGGCAAGTTTCGTTTAAAGGAGAAGCTGAGGAGAACGAGGCTAAGACTTTCTGGGAAAAGCACATTTGGGAGTGTGAGCAACAAGCATCTTCTTCAGGACTAAGTGATGAAGATAAGGAAGATACCATAACTGTGCCTGGTCAGAGCTTCCAGTGTTTTCGTCCTATCTATATGGTAGATGATCTTCTTGGACTGCCTCTGAACTCGCCATTGCCAACAATCTTCTCTTGTCTAAGCTATGTCTCTGGACCTCCGTCTGACAACATAGGCAGGCCTTATCCCTGGGATCAAATGTTTGGATACCGGAGAACCTCTCTTCCTTGGGATGTTGACCTTCCTCTGCGTCAAGACGAAGTTGAGTCTGTTGTGCAGCAAATGGATGTGACCCCTCCTGCTTCCACCACTGAGCTAGCTATTGTGGAACCACAACCTTCTGCTGACATTCTCACCCAAGTGCCCCCAGCTTTTCAGGCCTACGTGAATAATCAAATGGACTTAATGTACAAGAGAGTTGAAGACCTCCTCAAATCTCTTTTTCAACAAGGGCCACCTCCTCCTCCTCCACCTTCTTCCTCTTGATTTTATTTTATTTTTTAGCCAAATTTTTTTGACAGTGATGTCTTTCTTTCTTTTTGTCTGATGACAAAGGGGGAGAATAATGGGAATTTGATTTGTTACATACAAATTTATTTTAATGAAACTATGTTTTTTTTTTCTCTCATCTGGTTGTTTCATTATCCTTGTCTCGGTTATTCTGTTGCCTTTATATAAATGCTTTAATTGAAATTGTGAATACTCTGCTAATGCACTGTGTTGCTGTGAAGGATCTGCTCTAAATTTTTTTTGCAGGGTTTATTTCTTTTCAAAAGGAATTGTCTCTGTTAAACTCTTTTTTCAAGAACTAAACTTCGATACAAAGATAATATTACTTGCTTTTGAAACTTGTTTCGTAAAAATAAATTTCGCGTACTACGTCAAATCGACTCTGCGTCCAACAGACTTTGAGTCCATCCCTTAGAAATGTTTTTCTTAGGGGGAGCAATTTTGTTTTAAAAAGAATCTGTGTTCAACCAAATTAATAGTTTTTGTCATCATCAAAAAGGGGGAGATTGTTGAAACCAAATTTTTTATAAAAAGGTTTAAGTACTAAATTCTTAAAAGCTGTAGCTTTCCCTGGTTAAGTTTTGAGGATAACAAAAATATTTATTTAGTTTGAACAAGTAAGCGTTTCGACAATAGTATTAATAAATCGCTACTTGTATGTGCGTCCATTCTGCTCTATGCTTAAAGATAACTCTTCGTGCGTCCAATATGCTATAACTCTTCGTGGGTCCAATAAATGTATTATATACTTTTACTATTGGTGCGTCCAATACTTGTATGCATATACTGTTACTTTTTATTAGTTCGTCCAATACGATCTGTCTGCCAAAGCTCGGACTCAACTCACTCTTTCAAAGTTCAAGCTCAAGCTCTCGTCCAAGTGAAATTTCAAAAATGAAGAATTGTTCCTCATTAAATGCTAGAAAAGAACTCTGACAGCTCACGGCGACAGAAGAAGTCAACTAAGCCACTTTTGCTGACATTGTCTAACAACTACAAAGATCTGCAAATAAGAAACCGTCTGCAATCTTAGACAAATCAGGACTTTGTTTTCATTGATTGGAAATCTCAGAGAATAAAAGTCACCGTCAGAAGAAGTTCAGCACTTTTCCAGTAGATGTATTTAATGCTACTCAGAACGGTAATAAATATTTCCGTTGGACGATCTAGCCCATGAAGTCTGCTCAATTTGTTCTTACTTATAAAGAGAAGAAGCAGCACTTGAAGAAACAGAGTGATCTTTGCAGAAGCATCCTACAAAGTCTAAAAAGCTTTATTTCTTCTTGGATTTCCATATACGTGTAAAAAGAAAAAGCCTTGAGATCTCGATTGTCTATTCTCATTTGTCAGTGAGTTTTTAAACTCAAGCTTTCATCTGCTTTCAATTATTCATCTTAAGCCTAGTAAGCCTGAAGAGGCTGTGTGTAAAAGAATACTTGTGAGATAGAACCTGAAGAGGTTGAAAATACTTGTTACCTGAAGAGGTGCATAATACTTGTAATCGTGAAAAAGATTAGTTGGAAAATCCTTACGGTTGAAGGAATTTGGGCGTAGCTCTTGGTTGATAAGAGTGAACCAGGATAAATCTCGTGTGTAAGCTTCTCTTCTCTTCTAGTGTGCTTTATTATTTTCACTAACCTCTGGGGTTTACCATTGTGTTTATTAACAAAGATCTTTTTATTTGGTTTTAGAACGTGTTAACCATTTTATTAAAAGTCTTTTCAAAATCCTTAGAGTCCAATAGGACTAAGTGGTGTTGGTCCTAAGCTCTTTGCTTGTTAAACTTTATCCTTCGCTGTGTTCTATTTTCTATTGAAAAGGAATTTCTTTTATTCATCAAAAAGGGTTAAGAAACACAATTCAACCCCCCTTCTTGTGTTTCACTTGGTTATTTCAAGAGTGTTACCTGATAATGATGAAAGTGGCACTGACATAGAAGGAGACTTTGATGCGGATGAAAATTTAGAAGAAGAAGACCCTCCAAGATCAAACATTCTTGTGATACCTTCTGATCCATCGTTTGTAATGCCTACACATAATAATGCACCTTCAGTCGCAGCGGCTCTAGTATTTGTTTTTATGCCTCCATCTCCTATGTTCTCAAATATTAATTGGGATGTTTTGAGAAATCTGGATGTGTTTCTTGAATTAGTTAGGCTTGGTACTTCGAGCTCAACAGAAGAACTATATATTGGGTTGCAATTCTCCACGAAAGAAGTTGTGAACTTGGCTCTTAAGCATTACTCACTTACACGACATAAAAGCTACAAGGTTGAAGAGTTTGATAGCTAGATGATAAGTGTTAAATGTCCTAGATTTGGCAACGGTTGTAATTGGAGGGTTAGGGCCATTTTAGGGAAGAAATCACATGTGTGGCAAATTACAAAATATGATGGCTCTCACACTTGTGTTAACCCTGCTCTTTCTCAAGATCATAAGAAATTGGACTCAAATTTGATTTGTTCTTGCATTTTAGACATGGTGATTGTGAAACCAGACGTGCCTATATCTTTAATTAATGAAAGGATTAATGCTATGTTCTCGTATAATGTATCATACAGGAAAGCTTGAAAGACTAAACAAAAGATTATTGTGAAGGTATTTGGAGATTGAGAGAAATCATATTACATGTTACCTAGATGGTTAGGTGCATTACAATTGTACATGAAAGGCATTGTGGTTGAGATTCAAACAAATCACTTTGTTCACAACAATCGTGTCGATACTTCAAAGCAAATGCTTCACCGATTATTTTGGACTTTCAAACCATGTGTTGACGGATTCCCATTTTGTAAGCCCATTATTCAAGTTGATGGCACACACTTGTATGACAAATATTGTCATAAACTGTTAATTGCCACAACACAAAATGAAGATCGACATCCATTGCCACTTGCATTTGCTATTATGGAGGGGGAAACAGAGGGTGCTTGGAGTTGATTCTTAGCTTGCTTTCAAATACATGTCACTCAAAAAGAAGCCCTATGTTTGATTTCTGATACACGCTAGCATATTGGAGGCAATTAGAAATCCACACCTAGGTTGGTAGCCGCCATATGCCTATCATGTCTTCTGTATTCGACATATTGCTAGCAATTTTAATAGCAGGTTAAAAAATGTGATACTTAAAAAACATTTGACGAATACAGGTAATTGCATTTAAGCTTCAATTTCTTATATAATAATGTGTTAGCTACTAATGTTGTTAAAGTATTTTTTGTATAGGTTATGAACCTAATAAGAACAAATTTGCATCTATGTTGGAGAAGTTGATAGTTGATGAAGATATGTCAAATTGGATTAATTTAATCCCTTAAAGAGAAATGGGCTTTGTCATATGATGGTGGCCGAAGATTTAAACATATGACTACGAGCTTATCAGAGTGTATTAATGGAGTCTTGAAGGGAGATAGAAACCTACTAATAATTGCATTGGTTTAGATGACATTTTTCAAATTGGTTGAGTATTTTGTTTGCCGTAGTCAACAGATCCATGAACAGGTTGCAAATTGATGATCTAGTGAAATCCATGATTGCAAACAATGTTGTTGCGAGCTCCCATCAAGTACATAATTACATTAGAGAATTCACTAGATTTGACATACAAGAGGCAGAGGCATTCAACCCTATAACATAGCATGGTGGACATAGATATACTTTAAACTTGAATGAATGATGATGTGATTGTGGGATGTTTTAGGCGTTGTATTTCCCATGTTCTCATGTAATTTCTACATGTGCTGCTTTGGTCATTAATTCTATGGAATATGTTCATCTAGTTTATAAGTTGGAAAATATTGTGAAAGCTTACTAGGGTCAGTAGTATCCTGTTAAGGATGAACTTTTTGGCCCCTAACTCCAACTATAACATTAGTGGCAGATCCTGGTTTGCTTTAGGCACGGGGTCGACCAAAGTCAACTCGTATTAGAAATGAATTAGATTGAATCAAGAGCAAGACAAAAATGTCAGTTATGTGGTGAAGAGGGTCATAATCATCGTAGTTGTCCTTCTCGTAGATCAAGGACTTCTAAAGACAGTATGATGAGTATTGACCTAGAGTGCACAGACAATACATATCCATCTGAGATAGTCGGCGCAAACATGTTATTACTGGTGAGCCATTGACAGTAACATTGGGTGCACATTCTGAGTACATCATATGACATAAATGTGTCACTAGACGGTGGGTTACTCTCATTGTATTGGACTTGTGGTAAGTAATTTATCAATTGTATTTGCATATGCAATGTGTGTGTGTGTATATATATATATATATTTATTTATTTATAATGATATTGCATTTTCTAGGATGACACTACAGAGATTCAATATAGTTGGACTACGCTAGAGAGTTATTCTGCCTTTAACCTTGATGCTCTTCGAGAATCAGCTTCATTCATTTTAGCTGTATTAGACAAGCATGATCATATATCAAGCAACCAACTACAAAGAGCTCCTCTTGCAGATGACATTCACAAGCCACCCATGGACGATGACAAGCATAGGAGTCACAGAAGAAGGAAAACGAGGTTAGCTAATTCTAGGAGACAAGTTGAGTTTTCTCAACAACATGTTCAACTGTCTCAAACATCTGAATCTCCTAGTCCACAAATGCCTTAGCCCCCTGTTACTACATCTTATACTTACCCACTTACACATCCACCTTATTCTTATCTGTCATATCCTACATATCCTTATCCACCGTACTTATCTTATCCTTACTCACCATTTCCTTATCTAGTAAATACATACCCACCACATGTTGGTCCATCTTCTTCTTACATACCATCATAGACAGACTCTTCTCATGCACATCCACAGCTTGACTGCTCTCACATGCTGCCATAGTCTCATCTTTAATATTGTGTTTTATGATTTTTGTCTTAGGCTTTACTCTTTTTTCCTAGCATGAGATTAACATTATTATTGTGAACAATGTATTACACAAATATTTGATGTATTTTCATAAACATGAATTATTAATGCTTGGGTTGTCTAGATTGAATTATATATTTAGTTATGCAGGTTTGGTTTTGCTAATTTGTAGTTTGACCTTTAATTTATTATTATTTTCATGCATTATTATTATGAGGTCTAAAGATTAGGCGTTACGTGTTTCATCGTGCTATTGATTAAAACGTTTTATATATTGTGGTGTTAGTGCTTAAAACGTGATTAAATATATCACGCTTTTAGTGTTGGCATGTCTACATATACTACACTTGTAATATTGACGTGATGACATGTATCACACCTACTGTGTTGGCCTAACACACATAGAACAATAAAAAAAAAATTATTACCAACATGTAAAAAATGATAATATGTAGATAAATTGTTTCAAATCATTAATATTTAGATAATTAGTTTCGTTTTTAACATTATTTGGGATAAATTGACGTATTTTTTTAATCTTTAATTTGAATACAAATAAGTGAATATTTTGAGTAAAAAATTAATACATATTATATTAAATAAAGGTAACATATTTATATATCTATACTTGGTGGGAATGCCAACGCGTCTCAAAAGCCCCTAAAATACACGTCAGCAATTGGCCATCTGTTCTGTGATAAGGAGAGGAGAAAGAAAAGAAAAGACAAAGAAAAGAGAAAAGAAGAGATGAATTAGTAAAACTCCGAATCCGAAATCCCAAAAA
The DNA here is from genome assembly GCA_023212625.1 of Styphnolobium japonicum. Classification (NCBI taxonomy): domain Eukaryota; kingdom Viridiplantae; phylum Streptophyta; class Magnoliopsida; order Fabales; family Fabaceae; genus Styphnolobium; species Styphnolobium japonicum. The sequence goes on from JALBWW010000003.1 coordinate 23,018,540, forward strand.
AATAAAAGAAAAAAGAAATAGAAAAAGAATAGAAAAAGCCTCATCTTTTGCTATATGATATCCACTCCAAACTTTATAAAGAGAGAGAGAAAATACGATACCCATACATAGTTGCTTCTGATCCTGAAGCCTGAAACCCCTCAAAACCCCAAAACGGAATGCTCTTTCCATTCCCTCTTCCACTTGCACTTCTTACTGTGTTCCTCTCTCAGACCCAGACCCAGACCCAGACCCGGTTCCCATTTCTCTTTCTCTAAACCCCCCGAAACCTGCACCAACAATTCAATCTCTGAGCCTGATATATATCTCTCGAGGCCAATTTGTGGATGATTATGCAGCCTTGTAGCAGAGAAATGCAAGGAATTAACTCCCTCTTGAACTCTTCTCAAATTTCTCTCCAAGACCTCCACAACAACCAACAACAACAACAACAGCAGCAGCAGATCCAAAACTCCCAAATGAACAATCACCACCTCAACCACAACTTTGACCCCACTTCCCACGACGACTTTCTCGAGCAAATGCTCTCCAACCTTCCATCTTGCTCCTGGCCAGACCTCAACCCGAAGCCCTTGTGGGACCCCAATCCCTCCAATTCCCTCCACATCAAGCCCGCAGACCTCTCCGACGAAACGCAGTCGTCTAACGCCGAGAATGTCGCTTTCCCCTATGACGAACACGCCAGCTTGGCCTCCAAGTTCCGAAACCACCAGATCAGCGGCGCATCTCCCACGACCAAGGCCGCCGCGGCTCTCATGCTTCAGCATCAGCTTCTCATGTCCAGAGGCGCCGGTGCCGGAGACTCTGGGCTCCTCCAGATGCCGTTGTCGTTGGGTGCTGGCGACTTTGACCGCTCTCGAAACGACGTCGTTGACGGGTCATCCTTCAAATCTCCCAATCCGGTGAGACTATTTTTTCAAGGCCAAGAGTTTCTGATGGTGTTACACTGTTACTGTACATTCATTTTATTTTATTTTTTTTTGCTGAATTTTGTAGGCTGGTGAGGGTTCGGTTCAAGCTCTGTACAACGGGTTCGCTGGATCTCTGCATGGCACCGGTCAAGCGTCGAACCAAACTCAGCATTTTCAACATCCTCAGGTTTTGATTTTTCTTTTTTTTTTTGTTAATTATAATAAACGATAAAAAATGTTATTATCACCATGATTTGTTGGCCGTAATATGGGCATTTTTTAAGATTTTTTTTGTCTATTTGTTTTTATGAGTTTTGAATAACAGGGAGGTTCGAATCCGATGCAGGGGCAGAATTTTGGAGGCTCAGGGGGCGCAACGAACCAAGCTCCGGCTAGTGGCACGGCCGGTGGTACCCCTGCTCAGCCGAGGCAGAGGGTTCGGGCCAGGAGAGGTCAAGCCACGGACCCACACAGCATCGCCGAGAGGGTACTGTTTCTCTGACTCTCTTGGCTTCATTTAACATGTTTAGATGCCCCATAAAATCGAGCCCAGTAATTTCAGGTGTCATTTTCGGTAAACAAATATCCCTTTATAATTGTGAAACGTCGATTTTTTAGAAAATGCGATCGTCAGTGACTGACAGAATAACAGGGTTTATAAGTCTCTATGGAAACGCCATAATAGGACAGAATCGCTTACGCGTTTCCTGGGGTAACCAAACAGACACAATTAGTAGTATTTTTGGATTTGAATTTGAAAATTTTAAAATTATGATTTAAGTAAAAATTTGCTATTTTTGTCCAAATTATAATTTTCAAATTCCAAATTTCAATCCATGAACTAGATAAATTGTTTTGCATTTCTTAATCTGAAGCTGGTTGGGAATTAATAAATTATATTGTATGTGGCAGTTACGGAGGGAGAGAATCGCAGAGAGAATGAAGGCCCTGCAGGAACTGGTTCCCAATGCCAACAAGGTAAAAGCCCGTTACCATTGCAATCAATCCTCAATTATGTTGTCTTTTGTTAATCATGTTCATATTAGTAATTTCTAGTTAATTAAAACAAATTAAAATTAAAGCAACAATAATCACGGATCATGATCATGAGCACTTTGCATCATGTACAGTATTTTTGGTATGTATTGTACGGGTGATTGGGTCCTATATAGTTGTTACTGTCATGTATTTCTACTCTGTTATGTTACATGGAAAGGATTGTTGGTAACGTCGCTGTCTGAGGGGTTCTGTTCGCGTTTTCCCTTGCCCTCTCATCATATCTTTCCGTGCGTACTTGAAATACTAAGCTGGAAAGCATAGAGATGTTTGGTCCCCAACCGAACCGTGTGAAGTTGTGTAAATATTGAAGGGGCAGTTTAGTCATTTAACACATGAACAGAAGTATGTACATAATATATATGAACACCATATTAAATGGGTCAATCCCTGATTGAAATATTCCTTTGGTTTGTGGAATGACAGACAGACAAGGCATCCATGTTAGATGAGATCATCGATTACGTGAAGTTCCTACAGCTCCAGGTCAAGGTGCGCTTCCCTCGTTTTCTCATATACTCCTATTTATTAATTTCATTTCATATTCCGCCATTAATAACTTAAATTTAATTCATGAATTGTTGAATTGTTTATGTAAAGCATAGGTTCTAAGTATGGGCTTCTGATTATAAAATTCCACCGGTTACCTCTGCCTCTTCTTTTAAAAAAACTTGTGTTGTTACTTCGGTTACAGGTTCTGAGCATGAGCAGATTGGGCGGGGCAGCTGCTGTCGCTCCCCTCGTTGCTGATATGTCCTCTGAGGTTATTATTATACAAGTGCCTTTCTATTTTCATTCAATAATCACCCAAAAAATTATAGAGAACCTCCTTGTGTGGCATTTTTATTCCTCGAAACCCAAAACGATAACAATGCTAAAACCCTGACATTGATTTGTAGTCTTATTTTTCTTTCAAGAAAAAATCCCGCGTCCAATTTACATTGTTCCCCTCTCTTTTGATTTCTGAATTCCGGAATTATTAAACCAGAGAAAAAAAATTAAAATGTGTCCCTTTTGAGAAAGATTACGCTTAATTACCATTAACAACCAAAATTTGAGAAAAACAATAAATTCAAGGAGAAATATGAAAGAAAACATGAGAGGCTTTCCATAAGAAGAAATAAAAGGAATGAAGAAAATGTTGAACACAGAGAGCACCATGCATAAACATTGTCGGAGTGATAAGTCTTGCCACACACCCATGACCCACCAACCCACCCACACACACTTCCCTTGGCTTACGCTTATATCAATTCTCAAATTCTCAATCACCACAAAACGACAATCCAAAAGCAGCACGCGTGCCCACTTTCTCAGATTCCTCTTTCTTTTTCATTTCTTTCTACGTTTCACTTTTCGTCGTCTCCATCCCAAAAAACAGTCACGTGATGGATTTGTCTTTTTCAGGGAGGCGGTGACTGCATCCAAGCCAACGCCACCAACGGAGGCGGCGGGGCCCTCCACCGGAACTCCAACGGCAACCAAACGACGGCGTCCACCTCCAACGACAGCCTCACCATGACGGAGCACCAGGTGGCCAAGCTCATGGAGGAGGACATGGGCTCCGCCATGCAGTACCTCCAGGGCAAGGGTCTCTGCCTCATGCCCATCTCCCTCGCCACCGCCATCTCCACCGCCACGTGTCACGCCAGGAACCCCTTGATCAACGCCGGCAACAACCCGATTCCGAGCAACAACGGCGGCGGCAACCACCCGAACCCCGCCGGCGCACCCAACGGAGAGGGGCCGTCCTCTCCCAGCATGTCGGTGCTGACGGTGCAGTCGGCCACCGTGGGTAACGGCGGTGCTGACAGCGCCACCGTCAAAGACGCTGCTTCCGTTTCGAAGCCGTGATGACGGCGTTTAGGTGACTTTTGGGTGTGAAATAGACAGAGCAGACAAAAAAGAACATAAAGAGCCAAAGGACAGAAAATGACGTGGATTTTTCTGAAAAGGGCCGTCTAAAGTCTACGAAAATAAGGCGTCACTTTGACGACGCCGTATTTACCTAGACTTTGTTTGGCTAATGCTAACTTTCAATCGCAACTCTACCAATTACCTACTCCTCCATTTTTTTTTTTGGGTTGTTCTCTCTATGGGTTTTGTTATTGGTTGTTCTCTCTATGGGTTTTGTTTTTAAATTTCTAGTAGGGTGGTTGTTGTTGTTGTTTTTTTTTTCCTTTCATATTTCCCTTCAAAATTTCAAGTGGTTCTGTCGTGTACTGCATTTACATTTTTTCATGTGTTCACTTATCAGTTATCACCGCTTTTATGAAGCCACTATTATGCTATTGTAGTAGTATATTTCACTCGCTTTGTTGTGGGTTTGAGATGGGATTTAATAATAACTATAAAAAAGTATAAAATGAGAACTAATTCATCAAGACATTAATAATGAAACTAATTTCCATTCTCAATAAAATTGAAAGATAACTGATAAAAAAAACGAGAAATATGAATTTTTAGATAATTATTAATTAATAATTTTTAAGAAGACAATTAAGATGGGACTTGCAACAATTTAACTGAATGACATAAATTGTGTTGTAGTCTAAATTTTTTTTTTATATATATAAAGATAGGAGAAATTTTAAAAAGAAATTGGCTCACATAAATTTGACACATGTAGCATTGTTAATAAGTAACGTCTTGTAATTTTTTTGTACTAATGTATTGTATTTCATATATATATATATATATATATACTTTTCGGATAAAGACTAATCTCACCCATTTGAAAAGGATGGACAGCTTTAGTTAGTAGTTTGTTATTATAGTGTTATTATATGTGCCTTATCTTTAGCCTTATTTTTATAAGATCAAAAGCTAATTGCTTCGTGTTGCGGGCATGAGGGGTTTGGACTTTAGGGGGGGAAAGGGCATCAAAGTGCACCCTTCCCATGGATTAGGTTTATGTCAACGGGGGTATTTTGCCATTAGCTTCTTTAATTTAATCAAATGACTACTGGGATTTTCAAGTGGTTATATTGGTACTACGGGTAGAGTAGCAGTACTGTCTGTAGCATCCCGATGATTCTATTTTGGCATCTTACTTTCAAGAGCTAATGGAATAAGTTAAGGCATTGAAAAAGTAAAGTAAACACGAATCTGTTATATATATATATATAATTGAAAACTAAAGTTCAGCTTGAGTATTTAATTCCACGTGAGCATATTGGTCTTATTATTATAATAATATAAATAAATTAACTCAGAAGTTTCAATTGAACCTTCTTAGTGGTAGGAACCTCAACCAAATTCCTTCAGGACTGGAGACAATAATTATGACCTTTCTTGTTACATGAATTTGTCCACTAAAATTTGATTTTTTCTGTCACCGAAACTATGATTAACAATGGATAGGTGATAAATTAGCATACATGATGATTCTGATGTGGAAGAACAAAAAATAAAGAGAGAGAAAATAAAGAAACTTACAAACCACTTGTCAATAAAAAAAAAATTTAGCCTTAACAAAGTCCCCAGATTGGAATTCACAAAAAATTAAAACATTTGGGAATATACTAAAAAGTCCTCACCCAACTTTAAAAAGAAGGTTATAGGTCTCCACTTGAAGACTTGTCTCTTATCTCCTGACCTCTTTCAAAAAATTACAAAGTCTCAAATACTTTTGACTCACCATAAAAAAAATCATATACCTTGTATGATGTTTTCACCATCATCATCTACATATGATGACCAATTTCATTTAATGAAAGAATTGTTGATCCTGTCAAAAGAGTGTCATCTAGACCTTTTGTCCAACCATCTGAAATTCTCTCTAATGGTAACCAAAAGCCTCTAACCCAAGTAGAAGAGGTAGTCAATTGGCAAACCAAAAATGCCAAGGCTCAAAATACAGTCCTTAATCGGATTGATGAGAAACTTGACAAGGTCTCTTAGGCTATTGAAGGAACTAAAGTCAATCTTCAGTAACTATCTGAAAAAAATGCAAAGATATAATAAAGATCTTAGAGCAAAGATTGCAAAGCTTGATAAAGATCTTTGGCATATGATAAATACAAAGGCCTTGGGTCAAGAATTCAATAGTATGGAACGAGAGATTCGAAAGCTTCAAGCACAACTCAAACAAATAGATGATGATATTCAAAGGGAAAAATCCTTTTCCACTTCTACTCTAAAAGTTCATCAATTCTTCACTTTCTATTATACACCTGCCATAGCACCATCCACTTTCTTCATAACCTATTTCTCACCTCCAGACTATAACAAATATATACCTTCTGCCTACAGACCAAAACCAAAACCATCCAAAGATAAAGAAAAAATGAAAACTTTGTCCTCATCAACACAATCATTATATTTGCCTCCTCATTCACCACAAAAATAGATCTCCAAAGAAACAACTATTCCATTCCCATCATAAACTTTATCTCTTTAAACAAAAAAAACTTTTTGATACATCCTCAGAAACAAATTATGATAAAACTCCTGATATTCTTGATGATTTTGATACAAAAAGTAGTTTGCTGGTGTCTCTACACTTTTGATGGCCACTACTGAATAATCTAGAAATCAACCTTCTTATGAAGAAGAAGAGGTTCAATACAATCTAGAAAATATCTCAAGTACTAAACTTATATCTAGTCTTTAGTTTACCTTTGATGATATCTTTCCTTCCAATTGGAGAAAAAGGATCTTAGATTTTGGAGCATGACTAGATACTCAGATGATGAAACCAGATGTTGATTCTTACAAAGTCATTGAAGAATTTGGATGCAAAATGACTAGTACTTTAAAAGAATGGTATCATAATATTGGTGTCTATAAGTGATAAACACTATTCACACACATTATTAATCACTCATATTTAGTATTTTACCTCCTCTTTGTGCTTAATTGATTGAATTTGGTCATATTTTATAGGTTTGGGTTCCATTTCAGTTTAATTGCATTTTTCAATATTAATCGAATTTTACACTATTTTTGTATTTCAAGAATATCTTGAGTTATAGATATCTAAAAAATATGAATCTTACCTTGTAGGAAATATAAGAGGGAGATATACAACTTTGATGAAAAGCTGAAGAGCTGAATTTGGAGTCTAGTGGGCTATATTGGGCCTAGAAGTCAGAGCAATGATGTTGTCGCTGGAACCCAACCCACGTGTAGTAAATGGGCCATATCTTGGGCTTAAGATGTCCAATGGAGCTGAAATCGGTGCCAAATGAAATATAAAATGTAGGGATACAACTCTCATGAATACTATTTCCCCAAACTATGGCGTTTTGATGGCGTGCAGCTCACGTGAAGTTGGAAGACGTTTTAGATTACCTTGTTTGACTAGTTTGGGAATAACTTTATCATCTTATGCCCAAATTAGGCAAATAAGATGGTCACTTAAAGTTTAGAGGATGTAGATTAGTCCTAATCCAATGTCATTCTTGTAAATTGTAGTTTAGGATTTGATATATAAAAGGGAAGGCAGACGACGAATTTAGATTCATTTTCCCTCACTTTTTGGTTTTTTTAATTGTTATCTTCATCTCTTTTTCTCTCCCTTCTCTCTAGATTATCTCTCTACATTTTGAGCTTCTTCCCTCCCATCCATGGAGGGCTAGAACTCTGTAATCAATCCTAGAGATTGACATTGTTGATGTTTCATTATGCGATTCTGTTTTCAGTAATCTAGATTCAATTATTAATCAAGTTTCTCTTCTTCTTCTTTTATTTTATTTCGAATTGAATGCTTAATTTGATTTGAATGTTGATGTGATAATTGCTTAATTAGTACATGCTTAAGAAGAATTATAGAGAATGAACAATGCATTGAAGTTTTTTGATACATTGTTTAGCTTAGTTGAATTCTCATTATTAGGTTAATTTTGGCTTAGATGAGTGCTTAATTCGTCTAACCTCAATCGATCAAGTTTTGGATGCTAATCCAGTAAAGAATTCTTGGATTATTTTGAGGCGTCTTAATGTGATCCAAGGCCAAAAACTTGGTTACCAATTGAATGAACCGTTATAGATCAATGATGAATGAAACACAAGAATAGTCAAATTCCTTGGGATTGATTGTGTCTGTTTACCAGTATAATTCTCTTAGTTCTGTTAATCTTATCAATAAATATCAAATTCCCTCTCTTTAACTTCTTGCATGATCGAATTACATCTGGATTTTTGGGAGATGACTTGGTTCACTCACTGCTATTACAAATCTTGAATTGAACCAATTCTTACTATTTTATCGAGCTCAGCACTCGAATCAATAAGCAAAATAAATTTAATCAGCTCTAAAATACAACAACTGTTCTTGGAGTTATACATCAAGAATTCAAAGGTGATATGAATCATTTTGATAAAAAGATTCACAAAGAATATAATGAGATGAAATGTTGTTCTCTGAAGGAGAAAGACATTGAATGTCATTATCAACGTATGACCCAAAGGTTTTATCTTTTAAACGGCTACAATGATCTTAGTCTCGAAAGTACTTATATCTCATTGCTTCCTCAAGAAAGTCAGCTAGAATTATATAGAATGGTTGCAACAACATAGAGAGATATTAGTACCATGACGCTTGGAGAAATTCACCAGATGACTTTGAGCACAATTGAAAAGCACTGCAGTCAACACAGATTCTTCTCAGTTATTCTTGCACAAAAATCAAAATTCTATAAAGCCTATAAAAAGCCTTATTTAGAGATAAAATGCAAAGACATGAATTGTGTCTGCAAGACCAATAAGGACAATCATCTCCATAAATATCAGAAGTCATCCAAGTGTAAAGGGAAATAGTCCAAATACAAGTTCTTCAAGAAAAGAGATGTTCGTGGAAAAAAAGGAATCCACAGATGTTATATTTGTGGGAAAAATGGGCATTTTGTAAAAACTTTTCCAAACAAGACACAAAAAGCTATAAAACTTATTCATTTATTAATCCCACTTGACAATGCAGATGTTAAATCTCTTTACTTGGAACAAGATATAGCATAAGCAAATGAAGAAACTGTTTTTATCTTGCATTACTCTGATCCAGATGACATTTCCTCAAAAGAATCCTCAGACATCTCAGAAGATGAGGAATATTTTCCTGTCTATAAATTTTAGGAAATTGATTATGCAACTCCTATAATTCCACAACCTCTAAATATGCTCATCCTATCAAAACCATTGCGCTCATGGATACTATTGCAACAAGATCCATGATGAATCCTTCAATCCTCCCGAAGGATGCTTGGGCAAGTCATATTGCATATTTCTCAGCTATTGATGGAAAAATCTTCAGAATAGATCTCATCACCAAAACCCCAGCCAAAATTCGATTTTTCCAGGATTATGTTATTTGGTCTCCACTAATTGGAAGTTATATTCCCAATAAGGATATTTTGATAGGAATGGATATTTATTCCATCGCTCAATGTCTTCAACTTCTTCCAATTGGTCTCAAATTTAAAAGAGAACTGAAGAAGTCATACACCGTCGTCCAAAAACTTTTTACTCTTGCTAAAGTCCCTCTTGATTACGAGCAAATTAAAGCCAAGCTATTACAACTCTGCTCAGATAGTCATCGATCTTTTTTCATCCAAATCCCTTATGGGAAAATGAAGATTTCTTTATAGAGCTTCCTTTCAAGGTAAATGAAGACATCAATCCTACAAAGGCTACTCATCTAGGAAAGACTCCATCTGACGTCATCCTTGCTCGTGAAGAATGTTCTCAACTCCTCAAACAATGATTGATTGAACCCACCTGATTTGAATGGGTGTGTCAAGCCTTTTATGTAGAAAAAATATCTAAGAAAATTCGAGGAAATAAAATATTAGTCATTGACTACAAACCCTTGAATCATTTCCTAAATGATGATGAGTTTCTAATTCCTAAGGCCATTGCCTTATATCTTTTTGTAAAGGATACACTCATCTTCTCGAAATCTGGATTTTGGCAATTAGGGGTTGCTCCAGCTGATTGCTACAGGACAGTTTTTTACATTCCCAATGCACAATATAAGTGGAAAGTTCTTCCATTTGGCCTCAAAGTTGCACCATCCCTGTTTCAGAAAACCATGGTCAGAATATTTCAACTGATTCTTGATAGTATCTTGATCTACATTGATGATATTCTTCTTTTTTCCAAAGATCATAACTTTCCATCTGCAGCTGAGAAATATATAGTATGGCTTGCCTAAGCATCCTTCGGGAGGATTGAAGGATTCATCATGGATCATGTTGCTTGACAAGAGGTTGTCGAGACCCGTCAAATAATAAAAACTATTGGTTCACAAATTAAGTTGTAGTATAGAGAATGAACCGAATCATCTCTCAAGGATCAAAAAACAAAGATTCAATTAGATCAAGATAATTAGAAAGGGGAGGGGATTTGTTGTTGATTAACAAGATTGACAAAAGTATGAGACTTAAAGTTGTAAACAAATATAAAGAAGCAACCAATCCAAGGAAATTTACCGATCTTGAGTTTAATCCATCATTGATCACAAGGAATCCACTTAATTGCTAACTATGTTCTTGGCCTTAGATCACATCAAGAAGACTTAACATGATCTAAGAATCATCTACTAGATAAGCATCTAGGGTTTGATTAACCACGGTTAGATAAAGTAAGCACCATCCAAACATAGATTAACTTAAGATCCAGAATTTAACCAAGCTAAGCAATCCATAAAAAAACTTTAATAAATTGTTTATTCTTTATGATCCTCTTTGAATACATGATAATAAAGTTATTATCATATAAACATTTAAATCATATTAAGCAATTCAATCTAGATAAAAATCAAAAGAGGAAGATGAGAAACTTGAATAACAATTAAGCAATATGAACAAGCAAAGCAAGATCTCCAAATTAAATATCAAGATGGCTAATCCCTTGGATTGATCATAAGAGCCTAGCCTTCCATGGATGGGAAGGAAGAACTCATAAAATAAAGAACTAAAACGACGTTATAAAGAGAATGGAGAAGAAGAGAAAGAAAACTCTTACAAATACTCAAACTTTCTTCAAACAAATACTCAAACTTCCTTCAAATTGAATGATGTATAATACAAAGAGATTGACTCTATTTATACTAATCCTAGAAGCCAATTTGTAATTGAAAATAATATGAATGGAAGTTGTAAAAACATGGAAATTGTCAAATATGGTAGCTTGATTCATGGTTGGTGGGTTGGTGCATGGTTGGTGGGTTGGTGTATGTTGGTGGCTTCTAGTCAGCAACTCTTCTCCGACTTCCAGCTTGATTTTCATGCCCTAAACGATGTATTTTGGCTTGGAAGTCTTCATGACAGTTGTAGACAATTGTCTCCTTGAACGTTTGGCGTTGGTTTCATGTCATTTGGACATTTACAACTCCAGATATTCTAAAAACACTGCACATACCTCAAGTCAAGTTGGCAGAACATGTTTCCAAATTCAAACCAACTTGTAGATTTATAATCATGCCTAAAACAACATCTATTGACTAAATAGTCTTAGTGAAGTTGGAGATATGGGTCTTATCTTTCCAATGGCTCAGTTTCAGCTTAAAAGGAGGCCTATAGCCCATGATATGGTCCAATATGTGCACACTGCTGAGATTCCAGTGACAGCAAATCCACTCTGAATTGCAGGGCTATTTTGGACCCCTAGAAGTCCGATCCAGCTCTTGAGTTCTCCATGAAACTTGTAGAGCCTTGTCTTAGCTTTCCAAAGACGCCAAGATCACCTCAAATGGATCACTGAGTCCCAAGTTATGGCCTAACAAAGGATAAAAGGTCAAAATGCATCAAAATTCAAGAATTATTCTAAATTTGCATTAAAGCCCAATGAGGCCAAACAACATTAAACTCAGCTAAAATACTAATATTGGGCACAATAAACATATAATAAAGCTTAGTACAAAGCTAACATAAGTGTCTAAAATTGATTGATCATTGCTTTAGTATCAATGAGCACAATGGCTTTGATAGGATGAGCATATTTAGAGGCTAACAGTTGTACCTCAATATTAGGCTATGGAGTTATCGGTGTTGCATGATAAATTTCCTGAAATTTATAAACAGAAAAATATTCCTCATCTTCTGAGATGTCTGAAGATTCTACTGAGGAAATGTCTTCTAGATCAGAGTAATGCAAGATAAAAGCAGTTTTATCATTTGTTTTTGCTATATCTTATTCAGAGTAAAGAGATTCAACATATACAAGTCTTCATTTATGTCTTGTTTGGACAATTTTTGCAAAATGCCCATTTTTCCTTAAAAATATAACATCTGTAGGTTCTTTTTTTGCCACAAACATCTTTTTCTTTGAAGAAACTGTATTTGGAATTTTTCCTTTTATGCTTGGATGACTTCTGATATTTATGGAGATGATTGTCCTTCTTGGTCTTGCAAGCCTTATAGAATTTTGATTTGAGAGCAAGAATATCTGAGAAGAATCTGTGTTGATTGTAGAGCTTTTCAATTGTGCTCAAGTCATCTGGTGAATTTCACCAAGCGTCATGGTACTAATATCTCTCTGTGCTGTCGCAGCCATTATATATAATTCTAGTTGAATTTCTTGAGGATGCAAAGAGTCATAAGTACTTTTGAGACAAGGATCAGTGTAGCCATTTAAAAGATAAAACCTTTAGGACATTTGTTGATAATGACGTTCAGTGCTCATAATATTCTTGGCAAATCTTTTTATCAAGAAGACTTTTATCGCCAATGAATTATTGATGTTGTTAGCCCATGGCAACAATCACACAAGAGGGGGGTGAATTGAGTGATCACACATTTTAAAACAAACTTGAGCAATTGTGCATTTTGACCCAATCAATTATCATGTGCAGTGGAATAAGTATATTGAACACAAATCATGCTTGATGAAATTCAAGAATGTTAACTTCACATACAAAGCATTATGCTAATGACATTAAAAATATAAAACAATATTAATCATAATGTGATGATTTAAGAACCAATCAATTTTATTAATACAAATATTCTAGATAACTCAAATGTAAATAGGTAGAATGTAAAAAGATTAAGGGAAAAGAGAGTGCAAATGATATTTTACTAGTTTAATCACTTCTTGTGATCTATGTCCAACCCCAAGTCATCCACTTGAGGTTTTCACTATTCTTCAAGCTTGAATCTTATTTACTAATATCTCTTTGTGTTGTTGCAGCCATTCTTTATAATTCTAGCTAAATTTCTTTAGGATACGAAGATACATAAGTACTTTTGAGACAAAGATCATTGTAGCCATTTAAAAGATAAAACATTTGGAACATACGTTGATAATGACGTTCAATGTCTTTCTCCTTTAGAGAACAATATTTCATATCATAATATTCTTGGCGAATATTTTGCAGAGTTTCCACTTGTTAGTGAAGATTCACAAAGAGAAGAAAATGCTTGAATCAAATGCCACAAGATTCGACAAATTGAAGAAAACGCTGGAAGAGAAGATTAGAGACTTACAAACTAACTTGTTGAGATCCGAATGCGACAATGAACGTGGATGGTTGACAGTACAACAACTCCATGATCGTCTCAGTGAAGCGTTCAATAAAGAGGAAGCATGGAAGGAGCAATCAGGAAAAAAAGAGTGGGAAAAAGAGAAATGGAAGGATCAATATGAAAACATCATGGGTGAATTGAACTTCCATGTCCCATGGTTTGTCAATCGCTTTGAAAAGGCAAATTCTCGAGTTCAAGTGGACCCTAGACTCTGTCTCCCACCCAAATTGCGTGAGTTTATGGAGCTCTGCAAAGGACTTGCCAAGAGTTTGAGGAAGAAGAAGAACAAGCTTCTGATGTAATTTAATTTTAATCCTTATTATGTCAAAGACTCAAAAAATGAGTGTTTTGTACTTCTAGATTACGGTTAATGGAAATATGTTTCCTCGTCATTTTTGGCTCTTTAATCTATTTTTATTACAAGTATCAAATATAAGGAGATAATAACTAAAGAGGAGCGGATACTCCCTTAGATACCCTGTCAATCACAGTCCCACCCTAGGATGACATGTCCATTGTGTGGAGATGTGGGAAATGACTAATTACGAGTGAAGAATGACTACGCTGCTAGTGAAATGGTCAACTGAGACGCGATCTATAGAGGATCCATTCTCCCTTACATATGTTGTCAACCACATTTTAGCCTAAGGGGTACATGTTCCTAGTACTGAATGTGGGATGCGCTAAATTTTCAAGTTAACCTTACCACAATTACCAGATAGGTCACCGAAGCATTTTTATGCATGTCTATCTTTTATTTAAAATTGATTCTTTGATTAATAAAATTAACAGGAAGTGTCGTAACTATTGCGCGGCCAAGGAAAGAAGGTATCAATCAAACCTGCATCCACTGCACAAGAGCTCGGACCAGAATCCTTAGGATGGAATGTCATATCCCAACATAGGGCATAAGGCAGCATAGCAGAAAAGAATGACCAGGTATGTTTTATTACAAACGATTAGTCTCTAAATACTTTAAAGATAGGATTAGGCATTTTGGATTATACTAGTTAAGGATCTCCAGGAAATTCATAGAATAGTGTTATAGTTTAATTTAGTGGTACAAGTTTGATTAAGGAATAGTTAGTCATAGATTAATGTTTCAAGAAGGAATTTAGTACTAATGAGTTTTGATATTTAAACTTTAACTCTTCTAGGTCCAATGGAGGAAACAAGAGGTTAAGTTAGAAGTTAAGATGAATATTCCCTAGCCTAACTAAACTAATGTGCAAAACAAATAAGGAAAAGAAAGGATAGTTGAATGTTACGTGAATAAATGATTGGTTTAAGTACTACAAAACTAGTTAGTTTAGTGTCACATGACTAACTTAATAAGATGACAAAAAGAAAAGTCACCTATACTTTAAAGAACCGTGAGGCATACAAAAGCTAAGGAAAAGGAATAGATAAATAAAACAAGTCTAACATACAATAAAAGTTATACACTATTGTTAGTCTAAAGTTAGCTTGACTAACAGTTTTTGTAGGAAAAAATGGAACCGTGTATGAAATAAAAGAAGACAAAAGGAAGAAATGAGTATTAACAAGAATAAAATAAGAAGTGAAATGCACTTAGAGTGACCGTGAGAAATAAGAGAAAAGAAGAAAGAAATAAGATGTCACAACATTAAAGGCATGAAGACTAAACACTATTGTTAGTTGACAAACTAATTTGTAGTATAGAGAATGAACCGAATAGTCTCTCAAGGATCCAAAAACAAAGATTTAATTAGATCAAGATAATTAGAAATGGGGGAGTTTTGATGATGATTAACAAGATTAACAAAATAATAGGATTTAAAGTTGTAAACAAATCTAAAGAAACAACCAATCCAAGAAAATTTACTAATCTTGAGTTTAACTCATCATTGATCACAAGGAATTCACTTAATTGCTAACCATGTTCTTGGCCTTAGATCACATCAAGAAGCCTTAACATGATCCAAGAATTCTCTACTAGATAAGCATCTAGGATTTGATTAACCAAGGTTAGATAAAGTAAGCCCCATCCAACATAGATTAACTTAAGATCCAGAATTTAACCAAGCTAAACAATCCATCAAAAAGCTTTAATATATTGTTTAGTCTTTGTGATCCTCTTTGAATACATGATAATAAAGCTATTATCACATCAACATCTAAATCAAATTAAGCAATTTAATCTAGATAAAAATCAAAAGAGGAAGAAGAGAAACTTGAATAACAATTAAGCAATATGAACAAGCGAAATAAGATCCCCAAATTAAACATCAAGATGGCTAATCCCTTGGATTGATTATGAGAGCCTAGCCTTCCATGGATGGGAAGGAAGAACTCAGAAATAAAAGAACAAAAACGAAATTGTAAAGAGAATGGAGAAGAAGAGAAAGAAAACTCTCACAAATACTCAAACTTTCTTGAAACTTACTTAAAATTGAATTATCATAATACAAAGAGACTGGCTCTATTTATACTAATCCTAGAAGCCAATTTGTAGATGTACATAATCTGAATACAAACTATAAAAATATGGAAATTGTCAAATATGGAAGCTTGATGCATGGTTGGTGGGTTGGTGCATGGTAGGTGGGTTGGTGTATGGTTGGTGGCTTTTAGTCAACAACTCTTATCCGACTTCTGGCTTCATTTGCATCACCTAGACGGTGCATTCTGGCTTAGAGGGCTTCATGAAAGTTGTAGCCAGTTGTCTCTTTGAAATTTTGCAATTGGAATCATGCCATTTGGACGTTTAGAACTCCAGTTATGCCAAAAACACTGGACCTACCTCATGTTAGGTTGGTAGAACGTGTTTCCAAATTCAAACCAATTTGTAGCTTCATTATCATGCCTAAAACGACATCTATTGACTAAATGGTCTTCAGTGAAGTTGGAGATATGGGTCTTATCTTTCCAATGGCCAAGTTTCAGCCCAAGAGGAGGCCTATAACTCACTATGTAGTCCAATATGTGCACACTGCCCAGATTTTCGTGACAGCAAACCCACTCTGCATTGCAGGGATATTTTGGACCCTTAGAAGTCCGATCCAGCTCTTGAGTTCTTCATGAAACTTGTAGATCATTGTCTTAGCTTTCTAAAGACACCAAGATCACCTCAAATGGATCGCCGAGTCCCAAGTTATGGCCTTACCAAGGAAGAAAGGACAAAATGCATCAAAATCCGAAAATTCTTCAATATTTGCATTAAAGCCCAATGAAGCCCAACAACATTAAACTCATCTAAAATACTAATATTGGGCACAATAAACATCTAATAAAGCCTAATACAAAGCTAACATAAGTGTCTCAAATTGATTGATTATTAGTCTAGGTGAAGCTTGACCAATGGTTGTGTAGAAAATGAGGGAGTATTTTCACTTAACCATGCAAGGAAATGAAAAAGGTAGCTGCAGTCTATGTTACATGTCAAGGAAGTCATAGTTGGAAAGAAGAATAAAAGCCAAGATAGAAACGGTTGGGAAAGTTAGTCAAAAAGAAAGAATAAAACAAAGACTTAAGCTTAGAAACATGCATGAAGAAGCTGCCAACGGTGTGGACAGCAGCATAGGATACATAAATGCAATTAATAGGAGCTTGACTAATAAAAATTAAGCTGGAAAACTGAGCAGGAAGCTCACGGTTTGCAACTACAAAATTCCAAGCAATGATTACCCAAGGTAACTAGTAGTTGAACTAGTTATAAACCAACTAGAAATTTGGTTATAAATAGACAGGCCACACTCATGGCACTCACACTCACTAAACACCAAAACACTTTCCACGCTTAAAAGAAGTTGCTCACGTGAAAGGGTAGGGATCAACCTCTAAAGCTAAACCCATGGCTGTCATGTTTCTTGTTGTTTTGATGTTACACTTTTAGCCACATGTTTATCAACTTTTCTTCATTTTATTTCTTTTCTTTCCTATGTGAATCACGTTGCAGTTTGGGGAAATAAAGGACCTTGTTTTCCATGAATTTATGCTGAAACATGTTGTTGCTTTGCACTTGAAAGAGACCTTGCTGTAACGTTACTTTCATAGCACTTCACCAAGTTTATTTTCTCTCTTTTTAATTGACAAGGACGTAGAGTCCATGAGTAACACATCTTGAGTTTTGTTTCTAAAATTATGATTTATGGTGAGAACTTCTTTTGGACATGCAAACTGTTTCTTTCAACATGTGTAAGACTTGTGAGTTAGTGACTTGTTTATATACTTTAAATTATCTACTTGAGACTTGAAGTAGACCTTGATTTCAAGATTATATGCATGGTTTTAGACTCAAGTATAAGGGATGCTCTTGGATGTGGAATTCATTTTGGGGACCAAGGCAAGGTGATCAATCAATTTGAGACACTTATATTAGCTTTGTATTAGGCTTCATTAGATGTTTATTGTGCCCAATATTAGTATTTTAGATGAGTTTAATGTTGTTGGGCTTCATTGGGTTTTAATGTAAATGTTGGATAATTTTCGGATTTTGATGCATTTTGACCTTTCTTCCTTGGTTAGGCCATAACTTGGGACTCGGTGATCCAATTGAGGTGATCTTGGTGTCTTTGGAAAGCTAAGACAAGGATCTACAAGTTTCATGAAGAACTCAAGAGCTGGATCGGAATTCTAAGGGCCCAAAATAGCCTTGCAATACAGAGTGAGTTTGCTGTCACGGAACCATCTGGGCAGTATGCACATATTGGACTATATAGTGGGTTATAGACCTCCTCTTGGGCTGAAACTTGGTCATTTGAAAGATAAGACCCATATCTCCAACTTCACTGAAGACCATTTTGTCAATAGATGTCATTTTAGGCATGATAATGAAGCTACAAGTTGGTCTGAATTTGGAAACACGTTCTTCCAACCTAACTTGAGGTAGGTGCAGTGTTTTTGGCATTTCTGGAGTTCTAAAAGTCCAAATGACATGATTTAAATTGGAGATTTTCAAGGAGACAACTGGCTACAACTTTGATGAGACATCCAAGCCAAAATGCACCGTCTAGGTGATGAATTTGAAGCCAGAAGTCGGATAAGAGTTGTTGACTAAAAGCCACCAACCATACACCAACCCACCTACCATGCACCAACCCACCAACCATGCATCAAGCTTCCATTTTTGACAATTTTCATATTCTTATAGCTTGTATTCAGATTATGTACATGTACAAATTGGCTTCTAGGATTAGTATAAATAGACCCAACCTCTTTGTATTAGAAGCATTCAATTTGGAAGTAAGTTTCAAGAAAGTTTAAGTATTTGTGAGAGTTTTCTTTCTCTTCTTCTCCCTTCTCTTTGCAATTTCGTTTTTGTTCTTTAAATTCTGAGTTCTTCCTTCCCATCCATGGAAGGCTAGGCTCTCATAATCAATCCAAGGGATTAGCCATCTTGTTGTTTAATTTGGAGATCTTGTTTTGCTTGTTCATATTGCTTAATTGTTATTCAAGTTTCTCTTCTTCCTCTTTTGATTTTTATCTAGATTAAATTGCTTAATTTGATTTAGATGTTGATGTGGTAATAGCTTTATTATCATGTATTCAAAGAGGATCATAAAGATTAAACAATATATTAAAGCTTTTTGATAGATTGTTTAACTTGGTTAAATTCTAGATCTTAAGTTAATCTATGTTGGATGGTGCTTACTTTATCTAACATTGGTTAATCAAATCCTAGATGCTTATCTAGTAAAGAATTCTTGGATCATGTTAAGGCTTCTTGATGTGATCTAAGGCCAAGAACATGGTTAGCAATTAAGTGAATTCCTTGTGATCAATGATGAGTTAAACTCAAGATCGGTAAATTTCCTTGGATTGGTTGTTTCTTTAGATTTGTTTACAACTTTGAATCTCCTACTTTTATTAATCTTGTTAATCAACAACAAAACCCCCCCTTTTTCTAATTATCTTGATCTAATTAAATCTTTGTTTTTGGATCCTTGAGAGACGATTCGGTTCATTCTCTATATTACAAATTAGTTTGTGAACCGGTTATTTTATTTGATAGGTCTCGACAACCTTTTGTCAAATTTGGCGCCGTTGCCGGGGATCCAAGGCAACTATTTGATCATTTCAAGATCCCATCTAACTCTAACAAATGTGTTTTTGTTTTTGAAGCTTTTTCAAGTGGGATTCGGCTGAAATTGGATAAAGGGCATTGTGTCAAGAATTTCGGTTCGGGCATCTCTGATTGATCTGAATTTTGGTACACAAATGGAAAATATTATTCTGAGAAAGGCTCACTGTATACAGTGAGGTCACCCTTATTTTTGCCAAATTCCATCGTTTAGACCACTTTTTCAATTTTTTTAGATTTTTTATTATTTTTTTGGATAGCATTTTTGTGTAGATTTTATCCTGTGGTGGTTCCATAATTTTTAAAATTCATTTGATACTGTTTTTATTTTTGTTTAATTTTTTGGAGTATTTGTTTTTTGGAATTTTTAGTGTTTTAGTTGTTATTGCTTTTCTAATACCTTCTTATGAACTGCATGCTGTATGACTAGATCTGATCCTGGTACCTTGCATTCATTTGATCCTGAAATTGATAGAACATTTCATACACTTCATAGAATTCATAGGACTGGTAGTAGCATTCATAGAGCTAATAGAATTACTTCTGGAATTGGGCTTGAACTTGACATTGCACCTAATCTTGTTGACTCTTTTAATCCTGTTGAGTCCGCCTTGTCTCGAGCATCGAGTTGCATTGATTTTACTATGGCTGACTATAACAATAGGACCCTTAAGGAATTGGCTGCACCTGATGTGAATTATCAACCTTTGTGCATTCAATATCCTGAACTTAATGTTGATTTTGAGTTGAAATCTGGATTGATACACTTGCTGCCCAAGTTTCATGGTCTTGCAGGTGAAGATCCACATAAGCATTTGAAGGAGTTCCATGTTGTCTGCTCCACCATGAAACCTCATGGAATAGCTGAAGATCACATCAAGCTAAGGGCCTTTCCTTTCTCTTTGGATGGTGCTGCTAAGGATTGGTTGTATTACTTACAACCTGCTGCCATCACTTCTTGGAATGACATGAAAAGATTATTTCTAGAGAAGTTCTTTCCTGCATCAAGAACTGCTGCAATAAGGAAAGATATTTGTGGCATAAGGCAAATCAGTGGTGAAACTCTCCATGAGTATTGGGAGAGATTCAAGAAATTGTGCTCAAGTCGCCCACACCATCAAATTAGTGATCAATCACGATCCAATACTTCTATGAAGGATTGATGCCAATGGAAAGGAGTATGATTGATGCTGCAAGTGGTGGAGCATTGGTAGATAAAACTCCAGCTGCTGCCAGAAACTTAATTGCAAACATGGCAGCAAATTCTCAGCAATTTGGTACTCGAATGGGTGCTGCAACCAGAGTAGTCAATGAAGTTAATACCTCTTCACATGCTGATCAACAAAGGGTGGAACATAGATTGGATGAGCTCACTTCTTTGGTTAGACAAATGGCAATAGGACAACACGAACCACGTGTGCAAACCCCTGCAAAAGTTTGTAGCATATGTTCTAATTCCTCTCACCCCATAGATGCGTGCCCCACATTGCAAGATGATTCTGAGTTTCAAGACCAATCTATGGCTGCAGCTGGTATATTTCCTGGAAAGCCACAATTTCATCATCAGCAACAACAGAAGTATGATCCATTCTCCAACACTTACAACCCTGGCTGGAGGGACCGTCCCAATCTGAGATATGGGAATGCATCAAATCGCCAGCCACCAAACCAAGTATAGACCACCATTCCAAGAAGCAAGCAAGGACAAATCAGTTTCAGCCACATGCTGGACCAAGTACACCACCATTCCAGCAGCAAGGTCCTGTAGCCACAAAATCTGAGCCATCATTGGAGGATTTGGTGAAACAGTTGGCCACCAATAACATCCAGTTTCAACAGAGAACTGAAACCACCATTCAAAACTTGGAGACTCAAATTGGTCAACTTGCCACATCAATTCATGAATTAAAGTCACAGGGTTCTGGCCAATTACCCTCTCAAACCACTCCAAACCCTAGAGGTAATGTTAGTGCTATAGCTTTACGCAGTGGTAAGCAAATCAATGGACCAGTGCAGCAGATAATTCCAGATTCTACCCTTGACCCAAAGAAACAAGATTCTACAGCAACTTCAAGTTCTGCAACTAATTCAGATGCTGTAGCAAATTCAGCAGCAAATGATCCTACAACAGCCAAGCAGAAAACCGGATCAAATCAGCAGTTGACAGAAAATTCAGTATAGCAGAAAAGTGAACATCCAAAAAAGTCAGTTTCCAACATTTCTCTTCCTTTTCCCAACCGAATGATACAGCCGAGGCATATGGTTGAAACTGACTTGGATAAAGGAAATTATGGAGACTTTTCAGAAGGTTGAGGTGAATATACCTCTCTTGGAGGCAATTAAACAAATCCCCAAGTATGCCAAGTTCTTAAAAGAGATGTGCACCCATAAGAGGAAGCTAAAGGGCACTGAAAAAGTGAGTATGGGGAGAAATGTCTCTGCTTTGATTCAGCCCAACCTGCCTCCCAAATGCAAGGATCCAGGCACTTTTACCATCCCTTGCACTATAGGGCACCAACAGTTCACTCATGCCTTGCTAGACTTGGGAGCCTCCATCAATGTAATGCCAAAGTCGCTTACACTTCATTGCATATGGGAGAGCTAAAATCCACCGGCATTGTCATTCGATTAGCAAACCGGCCTTTGCTCAACCTGCAGGAGTGTTGGAAGACGTTCTGGTTCGGGTAAATAATTTAATATTCCCAGCTGATTTTTATGTGTTGAATATGGAAGATGAATCTGCCTCTTCCCCACCCCCATTGATCTTAGGTAGGCCATTTTTAAAAACTGCTAAAACTAAGATTGATGTGCATCTTTGTACCCTTTCCATGGAATTTGGTGATGATATCATTCAGTTTAACATTTTTGATGCCATGAAATACCCTTTAGAGGATCATTCTGTTTTTCATTTTGATGTCATTGATTTACTGGTTGATGATATGCATGCTAATATGTTGGCAGAGTTTCCTGAAATTGTAGGATACACTGATAGCATAGCTTGTGATACTTGTTCTGCCTGCTTCGGACTTTTGGTTGTAAACCCACTACAATGTGTGCAACTTTGTCTTTGAGATTTCTACATACTTATCATGTCTTTGTTGTTAATTCTCACGACATTGATGATTCTGTTATTAATGGCAATGATGTTGTTATTAATGATGTTATCATTCATCCTGCTGCTAAGTGTGATTCTTTTGATTCCATAGGATATGATGATGTTGTTTTGCAAGATTGTGCACAGCTTGTAGGTACAGGTGCAACTGCTGAGAATTTAGTAGATTTAGTTTCGGTTCCAAAACTAGTACCGTCAGTCCAGCAACCACCCTCCATTGAACTTAAGCCCTTGCCCGAGCATTTGAAGTATGCATTCTTGGAAGAGGATGAGAAGCTCCCGGTGATAATGGCCAAACACCTCCAACCTGAGCAAGAAACCAGATTATTGGAAGTCTTGAAGCAACACAAAAGGGCAATTGGTTGGACACTTGCAGACATTCCTGGTATTAACCCCTCCACATGCATGCACAGGATATTACTTGAGGAGGAAACTAAACCAGTGAGACAACCCCAGAGGAGACTGAATCCTCTCATTCTAGATGTGGTGAAAAAAGAAGTGACCAAGCTACTGCAGGCTGGCATTATCTATCCCATCTCTGACAGCAAGTGGGTGAGCCCGGTGCAAGTAGTTCCAAAGAAATCCGGGGTGACTGTTGTGGCCAACCAGAAGAATGAGCTCATTCCAACCCGAGTGCAGAATAGCTGGAGAGTCTGCATTGACTACAGACGTCTCAACCAAGCCACTCGGAAAGATCATTACCCCCTTCCGTTCATTGATCAGATCTTTGGAGCGGTTGGGTACAGTAGAAGTCCCATTACTGCTTTTTAGATGGCTACACTGGATACTTCCAAATCCACATTGCACCGGAGGATCAGGAGAAGACCACATTTACTTGTCCCTTCGGCACCTTTGCTTACAGACGGATGCCCTTCGGCCTCTGCAATGCCCCTGGTACCTTCCAGCGGTGCATGGTGAGCATATTTTCTGATTTCTTAGAGGAGTGCATGGAGGTATTTATGGATGACTTTACTGTCTATGGTTCTTCTTTTGATTCATGTTTAGCCAGCCTATCTAGAGTACTGCAAAGATGCATTGAGACTAACCTTGTGCTAAATTTTGAGAAATGCCATTTTATGGTAGAACAGGGTATAGTTTTAGGCCATGTAGTATCCAGTAAGGGCATTGAGGTAGATCCTGCCAAGATTGATGTAATTACTTGTCTATCTTACCCCACATGCGTGCGGGAAGTGCGTTCTTTTCTTGGTCATGCAGGTTTCTACAGGCGCTTCATTGCCGACTTCAGCAAGATTGCTCTTCCACTTTCCCGCCATTCTGCGAGAAAGATGTGGAGTTCAATTTTGATGACAAGTGCAAGGCAGCTTTCAACCACTTGAAGCAGGCCTTGACTAGTACCCCTATCATCCAGCCACCTGACTGGACATTGCCATTTGAGTTAACGTGTGATGCTTCTAACTATGCAGTAGGAGCAGTCTTGGCACAGAGAGTAGGGAAAGCTTCTCATGTGATATACTATGCTTCCAGAACTCTAGATCTTTGCTCGTGCCAACTATACCACAACCGAAAAAGAACTTTTAGCCATTGTTTTTGCTTTGGATAAGTTTAGATCATATTTGCTTGGTTCTAAGGTTGTTGTGTTTACTGATCATGCAGCTCTGAAGTTTCTTTTGAAGAAGCCAGATGCAAAGCCCCGACTAATAAGATGGATGCTACTGCTCCAAGAGTTTCACATAGAGATCCGTGACAAGAGTGGAGCAGAGAACCTAGTGGCAGATCATTTGAGCCGCATTGAAAGGGCTTCAGATCCCTTCCCTGTACGGGACTCCTTCCCAGATGAGCAGCTTATGCAGCTGCAAGGTAAGAACACCTTCCCTTGGTTTGCTGATATGGTGAATTTCTTGGTTGCTACAGTTTTTCCCTCACATTTCACTCGTGCACAAATTTATAAACTTAAGAGTGAATTAAAATATTATGTGTGGGATGATCCATATCTGTGGCGATTTTGTAGTGACCAAATTATTAGGCGATGTGTGCCTAATCAAGAGTTTCATTATGTTCTTAGCTTTTGTCATGCATTTGCATGTGGTGGACATTTTGGGCCTCAACGTACAGCTAGGAAAGTTTTAGACTCTGGTTTATATTGGCCTACCTTGTTTCATGATGCATATTTGTTCTGTAAGTCTTGTGAACGATTAATGAGAGAGCAGGGAACATTTCTCACAGAATGAGATGCCCCAAAGAACCTCTCTTGTATTGTGAAATCTTTGACGTATGGGGTATTGATTTCATGGGACCTTTTCCTGTTTCCTTTGGTTATGTTTACATTTTGCTAGCTGTTGATTATGTATCAAAATGGGTGGAGGCTAAAGCCACTCGGACTGATGATTCCAAAGTTGTTGTGGATTTTGTTAAATCATGGATTTTCTGCAGGTTTGGAATCCCGAGAGCTATCATCAGTGATCAAGGCACCCATTTCTGTAACCAGAGCATGGAGGGATTGATGAGGAAATATGGCGTGTTGCATAAGTTTCTACACCTTACCATCCCCAGACTAATGGTCAAGCTAAGGTCTCCAATAGAGAGATCAAGCGCATACTTGAAAAAACAGTCCAACCTAATCGGAAGGATTGGAGCATGAGGCTTGAGGATGCTCTTTGGGCTTACCGGACCGCTTACAAAACTCCAATCGGGATGTCTCCATATCGGATAGTCTATGGTAAGGCATGCCACTTGCCAGTAGAAATTGAGCACAAAGCATATTGGGCTGTGAAGCAATGCAACATGAATTTGGCCGGAGCTGGCATAGAGCGGAAGTTACAATTGCCGGAATTGGAAGAGATCCGCCTAGATGCCTATGAGAGCTCCCGACTCTACAAAGAAAAGACCAAAGCCTTCCATGATAAGTTTATTCTTCGGAAGGAGTTTTAAGTTGGGCAAAAAGTTCTCTTGTTTAATTCTCGCCTTAAGTTGATGCCTGGTAAATTAAGGTCTAGGTGGGACAGTCCGTTTGTTGTCACTAACATTTTTCCTCATGGTGCAGTGGAAATTAAGAGTGAAGCCACCAACAAAGTGTTCAAAGTTAATGGTCATCGCCTCAAAAATTTTTATGAAGGAGCTCAAGAGAACCTCGTGGAGGAAGTTCAACTGCAGGATGCCCTCTACCATTATTGATCACTACTGTGTTGAAAAAAAAAAAGAAGACAAAAGAAAAAAAGAGAAGAAAAAAAGAAAAAAAAAGAAAAAAAAAGCCACGATTAATGTCAATTGCCAGAGATTGAATCATTATTGGGGAGGACCCATCGCTCGTGCAAAATCTTCAATCACGCTGGCTAAGGACATTAAAAGTAGCGCTTCTTGGGAGGCAACCCAAGTTTTCTAACTCTTTCATCTTTCAACTTTGACTTATTTGCAATCACAGGAATCGAGACAGAAAATCGGTGCCAAGCGAGAAAATATATCAGAGTTTGATTTTTCTGTCTTAATTTTGTTTATTTTTCGTTGACAGATGATTTTTCACCGGTTAAATGGCGGATAACGGTACTCCGTGAAAATCTTTTTCGGTCCCTTCAGTTACCCACAAACACTGAAATTTGTATATAATTTTACTCAATTTGTTTTTCTTCTTTCTTTCTTTCTTTCAAAATGGATAATCAGCTTGTCAACCTCCGCAAGCGATTCCCTTCTCTCCCTCAAAATGCTTTAACTAACATTTATTATGCAAGGTTTGAGAGGTTAAGGATGCTTATGCACAAAGGCATCCCTGCGGATATACGCTGGATAATCGAAGCAAAGGTCCGAATCACAGGGGAATTTTCTGATGCTCTTGTTTCATATATGCCAGGGCTAGGCAAAAGTTCATATGCAAAAAAGAGAAGAGCAAAAAGGTTACGAGTCTGCTATAAATGTGCAAGGTGGACCTGTAACACAAAATGCAGATCAATTGGAATGGCGTCTATAAATCGACTTGATAAAATTGACTTCATTAAGGATGGCATGAGTAAGGAGTCTTTAGATAACATTCTATTGACTCTTGAGACGCATCCTAGTGGAGATGTGCAGAGAGTACTTCTCGATTTATGACCAATATTCCAAGATGAACATGAGCGATATAGTCTCGGGAATCTGACTCAAAAAGACCCTGTTTGCCAATTTTTAAGAAAATTGGATGGGAAGCCGACCATCGGCCCATAGAGAGCATTCAAGCCGTTACTGGACGTAAAACCAGAGGAATTTGTGAGCCACAATCACACCTCCTGTAAGTATTATTTTTTATTTTTTATTTTTCTTTTTTCTTCTTGTTTATTAAAAAAAAATCAAAAGAAAATTCAAAAAAAATTTAAAAAAAAAGAAAAAAATCAAATCAAATCAAAAGTAGCAGTATTCTTTTGAAATATGCGTTGCATATTTTCAAACTTCTTCTGACACATATAGATTAGTCTTTTATCATTGTCATATAGCTATTATCATTGTTGTGCTTATTTTCAAACTTACCTGACACACGGATCTACCCCTCCTTTATAGGTGTAATTATTACCTTTGAGTTTTGATGCCTTTAAATATTGCACTTTGCTCTCTTCAGATCATTGATAAGGTGAGAGTACAAAAAAAAAACGAAAAAAAAAATGGAAGTCACTTCAGTTTGTCGGATCAAGAGTGTTTGTGTCTTTTGTGGATCCAATCCTGGGAAAGATAAAGAGTTTGTAAATATTGCACACCATCTTGGTCGAGTGCTAGCTGAGAGAGAAATCCATTTAGTTTATGGAGGAGGTAGTCTTGGGTTAATGGGTTGTGTAGCAACTGCTGCACATTTAGGAGGTGGCAAAGTCCTTGGTGTCATTCCCAGTCCTTTATCTACTAGCAAGCCCATTGGAAAAACATTAGGGGATGAAGTAATGGTATTTTGCATGCACCAACGCATGAACATTATGATAGCAAATGCTGATGCCTTTATTGCCCTACCTGGTGGTTTTGAAACTTTGGAAGAACTCTTTCAAATTACATCCTGGTCACAGCAGAACTTTCACCAAAAACCCATAGGTATATTAAATGTTAATGGTTTTTATGACAGTTTGTTTTGTTTTCTTGATCATGCTGTAGAAAAAAGGTTCATCTCACAAGCGACACGTCAAAGTCTTGTAACTGCTGTAACTCCTGAACAATTGCTCAATCAACTAAATGCATTTGTACCACAACGTGATCCAGCAATGGCTCCATGGAATTGGGAACAAGGCAGCAGCAGCAAAAAGCAAAAACTTGATTTGACTTTGTCTTTGTGAATTTTTGTTTTCTCTTATGGTTTTAGTTTTTTTTTTTTGTAATTTTTGTTATTTCAAGCTCGAATTGCAGTTTTCTGGTAAGACCTTCTACACTCTACTTATCTTTATTTTGACATTGGGGACAATGTCTTTAATTAGTTGGGGGGAGGGATAGTTGACATTACCATGTACATAGTTTAGTTAAAAAAAAAAAACTAACAAGCTAATCTTTATTGTTACTAACTTATTAGATGTATGATGGCAGAGTAAGGAGTAGTTTTGCTCTTGAGACGCATCTTAACTTGCATTTCATAATAGGTCTTAAATCATCTTTGTTCTTGTATATATTTAAAAAAAAAAAACACACACACACACACACAATTTTGATCTTTTCAATTGATTTTGATACAAGCATGTGCTGAATCTGAGCTTAATTGATGATAAAAGTATGCAAAACAGTTTATAGTTGAATCATTTTCATGATATACATGTGTATATGATTGTGGATATTAGGAAGAAGGCATGGTTGAATTGAGTGAATGTTCCATACCTATGTGAGTTTTGGGCTTTTCCAAGTTTGATACTTACACTTGGTTATTTTCTTTCATGAGTGATGTCAATTATGAATTTATTTTCTAGAACTTGCATTGAATCGATTTGAGATTACATTGGTCTGTATGTTGCATGAAAATGACAGAGGCATTTTTTCTTGACTTAGCTGCTTGGAAAAAATAAACCTACCTTGCATTTATCCAAATATTAACTCCCTCTGAGCCTATTTGCCTATTCTTTGTTCTTAGCTCATTACAAGCTTTGAGTGAAAAACCATGTTTTACCTTACCTTAGGGAATGGGAGAGCATTGATTTTCTTATTGGAGGAGTTCTTTTGCTTGCAATGATTTAAGTGTGGGGGAATTGGTGTGCTGATACGAAATGCTTGGTACACAACAAAAAAAACAAAAAAAAAACAAAAAAAAGAGAAAAAAAAAGGAAAGAAAAAATAAAAGAACAGAAAAAGGAAGGAATTTGTGAAGAGAATGAGCATTTTATGGTTTCGGGTAAAAATTTTATTCTTTCTACTTGAGTTACTCCTCAATGCTCTTTTATTCTCTTTGGTTTTAACCTGCTATTATCCATATTGTTCCCTTCCTTCACCTTATGAGTTCCATTACAACCTTTTTGAAAGACCTCTTGATTTTTGCAATTTATTTGATCTAAGTAGTGGAGAATTGATGTATATGCAAGCCTATGGTAAAATACTTTCATAATTTGACTGAGTTGAGCGTAAACAGTTAACCTAAACACCTTGTGTGATTTGAGTGTCACTTGTGAATAATTTTACTCAATCTGAACATGCCTATTTCTGATTAAAGCATGATTATGCTATACTTTATTTTCAATTGATTTGATTCAACTATTCCTTGTTAAGCATACTTGACTTATTAATTATAGTTTATATTTAATACAATGCTTGTATTTAAAAATTAGTTGAATTGATTGAATAAAGTATTACATGTTTGTGGGTATCATCCTGGTAAACCCTCACGAGACTATAACTCGTCCACTAGGGACACCTAGGGGTTTAAAAGCTTGTGGCACATGCTAAGTGCCATCATGTTTTCCTACGAAAATGGATTAGATTAGGTATAATCAGTTTTTTATGTTTTTAGTTTAATAATATGATGTTTCTTGTTTTTCTTTAGTTTTGTTCTTATGTGTTTTGCCCAGGAGTACAAAAGCTTAAGTGTGGGGGAATTTGATCAATCAATTTGAGACACTTATATTAGCTTTGTATTAGGCTTCATTAGATGTTTATTGTGCCCAATATTAGTATTTTAGATGAGTTTAATGTTGTTGGGCTTCATTGGGTTTTAATGTAAATGTTGGATAATTTTCGGATTTTGATGCATTTTGACCTTTCTTCCTTGGTTAGGCCATAACTTGGGACTCGGTGATCCAATTGAGGTGATCTTGGTGTCTTTGGAAAGCTAAGACAAGGATCTACAAGTTTCATGAAGAACTCAAGAGCTGGATCGGAATTCTAAGGGCCCAAAATAGCCTTGAAATACAGAATGAGTTTGCTGTCACGGAACCATCTGGGCAGTATGCACATATTGGACTATATAGTGGGTTATAGACCTTCTCTTGGGCTGAAACTTGGTCATTTGAAAGATAAGACTCATATCTCCAACTTCACTGAAGACCATTTTGTCAATAGATGTCGTTTTAGGCATGATAATGAAGCTACAAGTTGGTCTGAATTTGGAAACACGTTCTTCCAACCTAACTTGAGGTAGGTGCAGTGTTTTTGACATTTCTGGAGTTCTAAAAGTCCAAATGACATGATTCAAATTGGAGATTTTCAAGGAGACAACTGGCTACAACTTTGATGAGACATCCAAGCCAAAATGCACCGTCTAGGTGATGAATTTGAAGCCAGAAGTCGGATACGAGTTGTTGACTAAAAGCCACCAACCATACACCAACCCACCTACCATGCACCAACCCACCAACCATGCATCAAGCTTCCATTTTTGACAATTTTCATATTCTTATAGCTTGTATTCAGATTATGTACATGTACAAATTGGCTTCTAGGATTAGTATAAATAGACCCAACCTCTTTGTATTAGAAGCATTCAATTTGGAAGTAAGTTTCAAGAAAGTTTAAGTATTTGTGAGAGTTTTCTTTCTCTTCTTCTCCATTCTCTTTACAATTTCGTTTTTGTTCTTTAAATTCTGAGTTCTTCCTTCCCATCCATGGAAGGCTAGGCTCTCATAATCAATCCAAGGGATTAGCCATCTTGTTGTTTAATTTGGAGATCTTGTTTTGCTTGTTCATATTGCTTAATTGTTATTCAAGTTTCTCTTCTTCCTCTTTTGATTTTATCTAGATTAAATTGCTTAATTTGATTTAGATGTTGATGTGGTAATAGCTTTATTATCATGTATTCAAAGAGGATCATAAAGATTAAACAATATATTAAAGCTTTTTGATAGATTGTTTAACTTGGTTAAATTCTAGATCTTAAGTTAATCTATGTTGGATGGTGCTTACTTTATCTAACATTGGTTAATCAAATCCTAGATGCTTATCTAGTAAAGAATTCTTGGATCATGTTAAGGCTTCTTGATGTGATCTAAGGCCAAGAACATGGTTAGCAATTAAGTGAATTCCTTGTGATCAATGATGAGTTAAACTCAAGATCGGTAAATTTCCTTGGATTGGTTGTTTCTTTAGATTTGTTTACAACTTTGAATCTCCTACTTTTATTAATCTTGTTAATCAACAACAAAACCCCCCCTTTTCTAATTATCTTGATCTAATTAAATCTTTGTTTTTGGATCCTTGGGAGACGATTCGGTTCATTCTCTATACTACAAATTAGTTTGTGAACCGGTTATTTTATTTGATAGGTCTCGACAACCTCTTGTCACAAGGCTCCAAAGGTGATAAAGGAAGTAGCATAAAGCCAAGAGGAATTTTCCTAGTTTATGTGTTTGACTTGGTGGCTACAAACAGAAAATAAAATGGTCTTGGTATGACCTAGAGAACGTACTATAAGTTCTTAAAGGGACCCTTGAAGATACTTGAGCATGAACTTATCTTTGTGCATAAGTTTTGTTTAATTTAACATGATAAACAACCATGCATTTTTTGTGGACAGCAGCTAGAACCATAAAGAGGAAAAATTTCTATTCATTTTACACTTATTGATTCCTACTAAGATTATTTGCCTTATGTATTTTCTATGGTTTCAGATTACTCAGCATGAACACCACACTAATCTGGATAAAAATCAAATGGGTAGGGGTTTATTCTGTTGACGACAGAGGACATATTAAAGTCTTACGCGAAATCCTATTCCATATGTCAAAAATGTAAAATAGTAATTTGTAGGATTTGATTTTGAGAAAGACAAAACATAGGGTCAAAAGCTAGGAACTATTGGTTTGTAGTAGAAAATATGCCCTATTATATGTTTGTATCTATAATAACTTGTCCTAATGTATTTTCCACGGATAGCTAATGAAGAAAGTATGACTTTTATAGTTTAGTCCATTATCTCTTTTTAATCTAAGAAGCTACGAATGTTATAGGAAATAAATTCAATGTTTTGACTTCCTAAACCATGACAACCGTAACTATAAAAGGCAAAGAATGAACTTTTGGGGTTCTTGGACTTGTAAGTCAAGAAGGAACAAATTCACCATCATGGACTATGTAATCATATGTTGGAATAAAGGAATTCGTGTACTTCAACATAAAGGCTGAATTGAAGTATGTTAAGAAAGAGAGGATGATGACTTAGGATTGTGACTTGATGACTTGACCGTAGACAATTCAATAAGCTTTTGACAAACTATGACTAGAATTCTTGAGAAAGTGTACATTAAACATAACTTGACATGTCTTGGTTATGTAGACCCGGGTAGAATTTACAACTATATTCTGTGGGATAATAGAAAGCCTATAGTAGGCTAATGGGGTCACTACATGGAAGCTAAAAACCAACTGGAAGGATGGAATCTTATGAGGAAAGTAGATAAGGTGAGGGGAAGGCTAATTGAGATGGAGGAGACATAGAGCAAAATTAAAGAGATGTTACGGGAGATGCACGAGTCTCGCAATGAGACAACTAGGGGACCTATAATTTCTGAGGTGAATGCACAAGCGCCTCCAGTCTGATGACAACTCCACTACAGTTCAACATCGGTGCTGGTTTCCCCCAAGGAGAATATGTTAATAACGAGGGAGAAATCATTGGTCATTAGGGCCTATTTTTCCAAGCAGCACCTCCACACACAATGATGCCCATCGGAGAAGGGTATTAAGCCGTGGAGAGTGGACAAGCTGGAACTTTCACCTATGCCAATCCTGCTTAGGAACAGGTTATAATGTTTATTCAAGGGCAACCACTAAGGATCCAAACTAATCCAGAGATTAACACCGAGAAAGAGAAGACAAGGGATGAGCTGATCAGAAAACTGCAAGAGCAAGTCAAGGCGATCCAAGGCCTTAACTTGTATGGTCTGGTGGAGATCAATGAGCTGTGCCCCGTAGCTGACATGGTTATTCTAAAGGATTTCAAGACTGAATAAGCCAACTCCTTTTTGCCCATAATAACACATGTCACGATCGAGAAAAATTACGATAGGGAGTGGCGAGAGAAAAATAGTTAAAAACAATAGAGTCACCACCAATTGTTTATTGGGTAGGGAAAATGACTGGCAAAACCCTTTAAAAAATGGATTTGAAATAAAAACACAAAAAGAAAGGTCTGCGAAACCAGGTAAGGTTCGGGAGTCGATTATGCACAAGGAAGGGTAGAAACTTAACTCCACAGCCCCCCTGATACATCCGTCTTAAGACAGTTACCTTAAGCTAATTGTGCAAACTTTATAACCTAAACGATATCTATTTGACCAGAGAAATTAAATAAGTGTGAACAATTATTTACAGATAACAGAGAAACTAAATTGCAAAAATTTAAAGTTTGACTTGACTTGTGTGCCTACATATCCCTCGATGTAATGGGGAACTCAAAGCCACATAGTTCTTTGTAGAAAATGACTGTGAGTTGATTGATTAAAGAAAATATTGCTTCAAATTAATTAGTTAAAAGGATTGATTTGATTGAAAGAAAATAAATTGATTTGGATTAAAAGCAAAATGATTTGCTTAGAAAAAGAAGTAACTTTATTAACACGTCCTAAATGGGATGAAAGACGGTACTTGACTCACTGATCCATCCCAAGATAAATGCCTAGTGGGTACTTGACCCCTGAAGACAACTAAAGCGTTTTGTGGCATTAGACCACTTATTTTGGATTGTTTATTAATGTGACCGAAACAAAATAGAAGGTGGTATTGAGCCCACTGATTCACCCCAAGGAGATTGTCTAGTAGATATTTGATCTTTAAAGACGGCTAAAGCGATTTGTGGCATATGACCACTTATCCATTACGACTCAATACTCATAACATAAAATGAAACAATAATTTCATGGATATTTAAGAAACTAAAGTAAAATAGCTTGGATGCAAAATATAAAGACATAAGAATACAAAAAGGAGAAAGACTGATCGGTCAGTCGAGCATCCGATCACCTTAAGGAGGATCAGACAAGACCATTAGAATTGCAATAGGAAAACACGACCAGGTTGGTCGGACTCGATCGGAAAAGGGGTAGGGGTACTCGGTGAAGACATAATTGGACAGGAACCGATTGGCCAAAGGTAAAGTCATGGGATGGGATCGGATCGGGTACGAGACCGATCGGTTGTGAACCGATTAGTAAGTTAGTGATCGGTTCTGAACCAATCGGTAAAGATAAGGTGGTGATCAGTCTGGGAAGCTCGGTAGGTTTGGTTGAATGAGGGAAAAATATTGATCGGTTAGGAGAGTTGAGGGGTTAAGACTTGAGTCTACTCGGTTGGTTTGGGGCAGTGATCGATTAAGGAGTTGATTGGGTTAAAGGTAAGGGGTCAGATCGGTAGGGTAACTCAGATTGGTCGGGTAAAGGATGAGGGAAAGTGTTTAAGGGATTGGATTGGTTAAGGGTATCTCGACTCGGTTAAGGTAATGGATGAGAGAAAATGTTTAAGGGTTGGATCGGTTAAGGGTAGCTCAGCTCGGTTAAGGTAATGGATGAGGGAAAGTGTTTAAGGGTTGGATCTGTTAAGGGTGGCTCGGCTCGGTCGGATAATTAGTAAGGGAAAGTGTTTAAGGTGTTGGATTGTTAAGGGCAGCTCGGCTCAGCTAAGGTGATGGATGAGGGAAAGTGTTCAAGGGATTGGATCGGTTAAAGGTATCTCCACTTGGTCGGGTAATTGATGAGATGAAATGTTTTAAGGTGTTGGATCGATAAGGGTAGCTCGGGTCGATTAGAAATGAGGGTGGAAATGTTTGGGGGGCGCGGCTCGGTCTAGTAGTGGATAGGAAAAGTGATTGGAGTGATCGACTTTAATAGCTGGGGGGTTAAGGCTACAGGGTAAGGTCGGGTCGGCCAAGTGATTACTGAGGAAAGTGTTTAGGGATCTCGGCTTAGTTTAGTGTATTGATGGGGTTATGGCTAAGGTTAGGTCTGCTCGGATCTGTTTGGTGCAATGGTTGGTTAAGGTTGGGCTCGACTAGGGGGAAGTGATCAGATTAGGTTGGATCAGTGTGGTTGGGATATTTGAGGGGTTTGTATATAGGCTAGGGGTTGGGTCAGTTAAGGACCAGTCGGCACAAGTGTAATTATGATTGAAAATGATCGGTCGAAAACGATCCTGAAAGGGGGGGTCAGTCAGAAATCATTATGGGAATTGAACAATCGATCGACAATGGTCTAAGAAGTGAATGGTCAGTCGGCAATAAGGATGGTCGGTCGGAAAATGGTTCTAGGAATTGGGGGTTGGTCGGTCACAGGCACATACTCTGTTTTCTGGTTTTTCACATATTTGGGAAGTGATTGATCGTTATTGAGGGGTATTGGTGCTGTGTTTTAAGGCCAAAGTAAGATATTTTATGGTGGCATTGGTTGTTAATGAGTGTCCTTGGAAGAAATTTTAAGAGGGGCATAAAGAGGTTCTATTTTGCACTTGAATAATGTAGGGAGTTGGTTTATATGGCCATGGTTGGAATTTGCTACAAGGGTGTCGGGTTGGTGAAAGTGAGGATATGGGTTTCGTTAGTTTTTCTGGGTAGAGGTTGGTCGGCAATGGTTGTTTGGTGATGGCCATTGTTCGGTTTCTATAGATGGCTGTGGGGGCTTGGTTGATAATGGTTTCTGTGAGTGGTTTGGTTGAAACAAACCTATAACATATTGAAGACAAGCATAATCAAGAATTCATATGAGAAAATCATAACTCTAGCACAATATAGATATAAAAAAAAGAGATTGGAGAACTTACCTTTGTTCCTAGCTTCCTTCTTCCAACCGAAAACCAAAACTTCCAGCCCCTCCTTTTCCAACCCAAACTTCTTGCTTTTCTTCCCCCTCTCTCTTGGTTCCCCCTTCTTTTGTACGTGAAAAAAACAAGACACTTTTGCAGTGTGCCGTCTGGGTTCGTGTGTACAGGGTGCAGGTCGGGGGAGTGTGTGTTGTATGTAGGGTGTGTCTATGATGTGGGTGCAAAGTGTGGGCGTGGTACAAGGTGTGTCAGTGATGTGGTGAAATGGATTCTTGGGTCAAAATTAGGTTGATGGGAAATGGGTAAAAGGTGGGTGTTAGGCGATGGGTTCAGATCAAATGGGGATTGGGTTATGGGTCAAGCCAAATAATGGACTTGGATGGTCAATTTTACCCCTATCCTTTTTTTTATTACTAATTTCTTTTGATTTTCTTTATTTATTATTTTTTTGAATTTTGTTGGAATTTTCTAACATGACCCGGTCAAAATGGGGTGTTCACAACATCCATGCAATTCCTTGGAAGTATGAGACTACGATTAGGACAAGGGATGTAAACCAGGAAGCCGCAATGGTCAAAGGTGCCTCCTAGAACCAAACAGTAGATACAATGTCAAATATAGTTGGAATTGAAGGAATTACAAGGAGTGGTAGGTGCTATGGCCCAGAAGGCGCTGATAAAATGGCCAATAATAGAAGGGGAGTTTTTGAAGTGGCGCGGGGCCCAGGAACAAAGAGAAAGAAGAAGGAGAGCAAGAGTTTCTCAAGATCATGAAACAAAATGAGTTTGACGTGATTGAACAATTGAAGAAAATACCAGCCCAGATATCTCTTCTGTCACTCATCTTATCATCAGAGCCACATTGTAAGGCAATCGAAAAGATGTTGAACGAAGCCTACGCAAAGCCTAATGTCACTCCTAAAGGTGTGGTAAACATGGTGGACCTAATTAAGCATGTCAATTTGATCACCATTTCAAAGGAAGAGATAGTTCCTTGTTCTTAAAAGGTCCCAAAAGCTTTTTATATCACCCTGAAGTGTCAAGGGTATGTCATTGCAGGTGTATTGATAGACGGAGGGTCAACCCTGAATGTAGTTCCATTTGCTTTGCTAGAAGAAATGGACATGAGCTTGAATGATTTACAGCCCTGACAAATGACGGTCAGCGCCTTTGACGAGACCAGAAGGAGGACATGAGCTAGAAGATATTGATTCCTAATCTCAAGAGACATTTCTAGCACCAATGGGGGTAATGGTGCCGGGAGAGACTGTAAGCCCCCAGTATCACCTTGTCGTCAATGCTTTGGAAGAAGGGCCAAAAGAAGGTGGTGTTGTCCGCTTTGTTCGGGAAGATGAAGTTCTTAGTAATTGGAAATCTGAACCAGTTATTGATGTAGTTACCATAAAGTAATTGTCTGTTTGTACTAGGTTGTTCATTTGACCAATATCTAGATCATTTAGACCTTGAAATTGAATTTACTTTGTTTTGAAATTTGAATTAAATGAATTTGCATGAGTATTCAGTCATTTCTTGATGCCTCCTTTAAATTTCCCCTTCGATTTTTTTACTTGTCTCCTTTTTTTTTATTCATTCTCCTTTCAATCACATTATTTCACTGCTATATTCTTTTCAAATCCATATAATTTGTCTTCTAGGGATCTAAACACCACAGGGAATTTTCCCCGTGGACAAGCCTTGAAAAATTCATTGATTGATTCCCATGTGGCGTTTGATGTAAGTGACGACGAATCTTAAGAAGATGAGGAGGTTGCAGATGAATTTGCAAGACTGTTGGAATTATCAGAAAAGAAGGTTAGTTTAAGTAATGAAGTTGTAGAGGTGATTAACATAGGAACTGAGGAAGAGAGGAAAGAATTGAAGATGGTGGATAATCCAGAACTTGAGGAAATGGTTGCCCTCTTCAAGGAATATTTAGTTGTCTTTGCATGGTCTTACAAAGATATGTCTGATTTAGAACCAAGAATAACACCCCACAAGATCCCATTGTACCCGAATGCTAAAATGAAAAAGCAAAAGTTGTGAAGAATGCACTCTGAAATGTCACTAAGGATCAAGGAAGAAGTGACTAAGCAGTTGGAGGCGGGATTTTTGGAAGTGTTAAGACATCCTGAATGGGTAGTTAATGTGTTACCAGTTCCTAAGAAAGATGGAAAAGTTAGAATGCGCGTGGATTATAGGGATTTGAATAAATCCAGTCCAAAGGATGATTTCCCACTCCCTCATATTATTGTCTTGGTTGATAACACAGTAAGGAACCACATGTTTTCATTTATAGATGGATATCTGGGTATAATTAGATCCCTATAGACGTTGATGATAGAGAGAAGACAACTTTTATCACTCCGTGGGGAACCTTCTGCTATACAGTTATGCCAATCGGGTTAAAGAATGCCGGGGCTACTTACCAACGTGCTATGGTTACTTTGTTCTATGATATGATGCATAAGGAGAATGAGGTGTATGTAGATGATATGGTTGCCAAATCTAAACAAGGAAAGAGTCATGTGGCAGTCCTGCAAAAATTGTTTGAAAGACTCATGCAATATAAATTATGGTTGAATTCGAATAAATGTGTTTTGGGAGCATCAACTGGAAAATTGCTTGGCTTCATTGTCAAAAGGGAAGGAATAAAGGTGGATCCTGATAAGGTGAAAGCGATACAAGAGATGCCTGCACCCAGAACAGAACGAGAAGTAAGAAGTTTTCTTGGGAGGTTAAACTATATTGCAAGATTTATCGCCAATTTAACTAGCACTTGTGAGCCCATATTAAAGTTGCTTAGGAAGCATAAATCAGGGGGTTGGGATGAAGAATGTCAAAAAGTATTTGATAAGATAAAGTATTATCTTCTAAATACTCCAGTTTTAGTACCGCTAACACCTGGTCATCCTTTCATACTGTATCTAACTGTGTTGCATACTTCGATGGGAGCGATGCTGGGGTAACATGATGAGGTAGGGAAGAAAGTGCAAGCGATCTACTATTTGAGGAAGAAATTTAATGATTGTGAAGTCCGTTACATGGCAATCAAAAAGACCTGTTGTGCTTTGGTGTGGACCTTAAAGAGATTGAGACAGTACATGCTGTGTTATACCACTTGTCTAATTTCTCAAATAGTTCACTTGAAGTACATATTTGAGAGCCCTCACATTTCTCTTAAAGTCTCAAAATGGAATGTATTCGACATCAAGTATGTGACTCGAAAATCTATCAAAGGAAGTGCAATCGCAGATCATTTTGCTAAAAATCATCTCGAGGACGGACAACAAATGATAACCGAGTTCCCTGATGAAGAAGCACTAGCCGTTGAAGAGGATAAGGATGGAGTAGAGGAGGAAGTTTGGAAACTTTACTTTGACGAAGTAGTCAATATGCATGGAAGTGGTAGGAGCAATAGTTATTGCACTAAATGGAAAGCAATACCCGATTGCCATCAAGCTGGATTTCAACCGTACTAATAACATTGCAGAGTATGAAGCATGTATGAGCGGGTTACGAGTAGCCATCGACTTGTTTGTGAAGCAATTAAAAGTGTTTGGTGTTTCAGCTCTCATTATTCATCAAGTGAATGGCGAATGGCAGACCAAGGATCCAAAGTTAGTACTGTACCAAAAATACTTGACTCAGTTAATTGCGAAGTTCGAAGAAGTTAGCTTTACACACTTAACTCGAGACAAGAATCAGTTTGCAGATGCCTTAGCAACAATGGCTTCTATGTCTAAGTTGGACATTAGTATTAACGTTCAACCCATCCAAATAGAAGTACAAGAGGAGCCAGCATATTATTCTAATGTTGAAGGAGAGCAGGATGGAAAACCTTAGTTTCATGATATCAAGCAATACATTCAGCACCGAGAGTACCCTGTTGAGGCAAGTGAAGCAAATAAGAAGACCATTCGTCAACTATCAATGGCTTTCTTTTTAAGTGGAGAAATTCTATATAAAAGGAGTTATGATGGGACTCTTATGAGATACGTGGGTGCTAGAGAACCTGGTGCTATTATGATTGAGATTCACGGATGAATTTGTGGGACATATGCAAATGGTCATATGATGGAAATTGATTGCATAGAATATGCCTAGAAATCTCATAAGTGCCAAATATATACAGATCGGATCAATGCTCCTCATTTCCCTATGCATAACTTGATATCTCCTTGGCCGTTCTCATTGTGGAGAATGGATGTTATTGGACTAATTTATCCCAAAGCTTCCAATGGACACCGCTTTATTTTAGAGGCAAATGATTACTTCACAAAATGGGTGGAAGCAATTTCCTATACTAAGATAACTTAGAAAGTGGTCGTCAGTTTCTTAAAAGGAACATCATTTCTCGATACGGGCTTCTAGAGAGGATAATCACAAATAATGCACCTAATCTCAATAGTAAAGAGATACAAAAGCTTTGCGAAGATTTCAAAACCCAGCTTCATAATTCAACTCTATACAGACCTCAAATGAATGGCACAGTGGAAGCTGCAAATAAAAACATCAAGAAGATTGTGGCAAAGATGGCCGTCAGCTCTAGGGACTAGCACGAGATGCTACCTTATGCCTTGCATGCTTATCGCACCAATATTTGATCTAGTATTGGGGCAACACCATTCGCCTTGGTGTATAGAATGGAAGCAGTGTCTCCCATAAAAGTCGAAATCCCATCTATAAGGATTTTAATGGAAGCCAAGTTAGAAGAATTAGAATGGGCGAAGACTAGATATGAACAACTGAGCTTGATCGAAGAGAAGCAACTTGCAGCGATTTGTCATGGTCAGCTATATCAAAGTAGAATGGCGAGAGCCTTCAATAAAAAAGTTTGTCCTAAAGATTTCCGTATAAGGGATTTAGTTTTGAGGAAAATCCTTCCCAACCAAGAAGATGTTCAGGGAAAATGGGCACCTAGCTGAGAAGGACCTTATATTGTCAAACATGCATTTTTAGGGGAGGGACTTTAATTCTGCAAGATATGGATGGATAAGAATTGTCAAGACCAGTAAACACTGATGTCATCAAGAGATACTATGCCTAAATAAAAAACAACAACAACCCTTTCAGGATTTCAGTTTTTCTCTGGATAGCTAAATATAACAGACTCAGACAACTCTTCGAAGAAGCTCTTGGTCTGGGGAAAATCCTTATTGCCATACTTGTTGTGAAGTTCTTAAAACGGTGTTGCATGTGCCGCGTGATTGCACATTTTCTAATCAAATTTGGGTGAAACTTGTGGACCCTGTAAACATAGTAAATTTCTTCTCCTACAACCATATAGACTAGTTTCACTTATGTCTCTCCAAACACATGAGAGCACTAATTGGCTTAAATTGGGGTGATGTATTTAGGGTAACCTGTTGTTTCCTTTAGAAATGGCGCAATCAAGCCATCTTTGAAGCAGACTTCTCTAGCCCATATGACCTCGTCTCCATCATAATAGCAACCTCTATCAATAGCTCACTAGTGTCCTCACATGAAATTATAGAAATTGGCTGGTCCTTATCTCTCCCCTTTAGGTGAAGCTTAATACTGACAGTGCATCTAGGGTACCCTTGGAAGGGAAGGGTGTGGTGGCCTTTTGAGATATGCAAGTGATAATTGGCTCAAAGGTTTCTCCATGCACAGAGGCACTTTATCCTCTTTTGTTATGAGGTTTGGGGCTTATTCAAAGGTTTAGACAAGGCTTGGAATGTGGGTTTTAGAAAGGTAATGGTTAAGGTCGATTCAGAAGCTATTGTTACATCTCTCAACATTTCTCCTTCTCCTCGTTTCAACAACCAGCTCCTTTGTAAGATCATCTCCCTTGTGTCTCACCATTAGGATGTCAAGATCACTCATACTGTGAGAGAAAGGAATCATTGTGTCGATTGGTTATCCAACTAGAGCTTTTCTAGGGAGTTTGGTAAGAACTCTGGCAGCCCCCTATTGGTTTAGCTCTTCTTCTCCTTGTTGATTGTACTGGGGCAACCTTATTCCGTTTATTTATCGTTTAGTTCTTGTCTTGTTTTTTAAGTTAAAAACTTAGTTATAGTTTTTCATATAATCATATTCTTAAGAGTAAAAAATTTTCTATGCAACAATGTCAAAATTATGCAATTTTAATTTTCTTATCAACCAATGAACCGATCACTAAAAAATAAAAGTATTGGACAAACAATAAAGATTTTTTTAATTTAAAATTAACTAATCTTTACAATTAATAATGATAAATTTGGATTAATATAGGAATGGTAATGGACAATTAGTTTGTATAGAAATAAATAACTATAATTTAATTAATGGTATTTTGAGAAAACAAATAAAATTTGGTTGGTGATTAATGATAATAAACTAATAGGAGTGACAATAAACACACTCAAATTTTAAATGTGTTTTTCAATTTCAATTACTATATATGTTTTAACCTAATTTGAAAGGGAATAAAGTGTAATTAATCATATTATTAAATCAATTACTTAATTAAGGTTTTTTTCCCTGTATCTTTATGTGATAAATGTGCTCACCGCCTTAACACTTTTACTTTCATAGCCAGTACTTTTAGGCTCTGTTTGGTGTACATGATAGTATAAAGCCTGATAATATAAGGTATTAGGATATGATTTGATATTATAAAAGAGCTGATAAGCTCTTATATTATCAAGTGTTTAGTCATCATCGTATAAATAAATTAATCGTATATATAATTATTTAATATGACAAAATTGCCCTTCTAGTTTTTTTTAAAACAAAAAAACCTTAAGGGACAAACTTTCCATGGCCTTCTAATAGTGTTGGCATCACTCTCCCAAACTTTTAATGGCCTCCCAATAACATTGGTATCACTCTCCCAAACTTTCCATGGCCCCCAAATGTTTCATCCCTTTTATTTTTCTCTTTCAACTATTCAAAATTAAACAACCCATGAGAAGTCAAAGAAACTATGCAAGTTGTGGGGCACAACCACATCAGGGGACCTCAAAGCCCTTCTTGGGCATCCCTGACGAAGTGGGTTCGTCAATGTTGAGACACATGATCCCATCTCGGTATGCGAAGAGGGTCAAGATGAAGGGTCTGGTTTCAGTGTGATGATTTTCATTATTGTTTTCATAGGTTTTTGAAATGAGTTTGCCTTCAGCGGTGACAAGATAACAATAATGGGGGTTGCGGGCTCGAGCTCGCTTACAAAAATGGAGCTTGTGGGGACTGGCCAAAGTGGTTGCCGGACTAGAAGTGGGTTAGAGGAAAGGATAAAGTTTGGGGTAAAGGTGGAATAAATTTACTATCAAGTCTTATCATGTGGTGGAGGAGATGAAATAATTATCATGTTATAATAGGATTAAAAAGTTTGACCTATTTTGATTATACTATCAAGTAGGTACACCAAACACCTGTTAAGACACGATAGCATTTACTTATATTATTAGGTCCTCCTTATATGGTACACCAAACACAGCCTTACTGGCTTCAAGCTTTTCATTCAAAATGCATACATATAAAAGGGATAAAGAATAATAAGCAAAGGATGAGACAGTAATAGGTTTCATGTTTGAGGGAAAGGGACATGAATGAGGTTTTATGCATTTGATATTTTCTTGTCAATTTATTGATTACTTTTTTCCTTATTCTTCTTAAAATTCTAATATGGCAACTGTCAAACTCGCATTGTTTTTACTCATTTTGAATGTTGCTAACTTACCTTAATTACTATCACTCGTTATTTGTAATGTATTTATTTTCTTATTATTGTTTTGATGTGTTTTTACATTTACAGTCGATCACTGTTTGTTTGCTCTTAACTTTTTCTCTCATTTAGGTTGTTCATTGGTTGATTATGAATAAATTCAATAACCCATGTTAAATGTTCCCAACAAATAACAACTTGCGTTTAGTGGTCTTGAGGGGTCAAGTACCCCTGGCCAGGCTTTTGGAGTGGTTTTCTAGCCATGTGTCATGTTCAATCTCATTTAGAATGGGTTTTAATAACATAGCTCGCTTAGTGGTCTTGATGGGTCAATTAGGGGCCAAATTTTCTTGGGATAGTTTTGTGAGTTTAGTACCATGATTCCATTCTGCTTAGGAATCGTTAACAAGTTCACACACTTTGCTCAAAATTCAGTCACTTTTTAAAAAAAATTATGTAAACACTTTGTTCAACAAATCAATATTTTTCTTAATTAAAATTAATCAACGCACAAGCATTTTCTATAGAACTACGTGATTTTTGAATTCCTAATTGCACCAAGGGATACATAAGAGCGCAAGTTAAGCCAAAATTGTAATTTTTGTAATTTAGTTTTGTTCATTTTTCTAATTTTTAAATATTTTTCTTTATTAGTAAATACTTGCTTTTTGTTTGTTTTCATGTTTTGTTTCTTTTATGGGGTAAAATAGATGGCGTTAATGGTTATTAAATTTACACAACTAGCTATAGGCAATTGTCTTAGGACAGATGTATCAGGAGTATTGTGGGATTAAGTTATACCCTTCCTTGTGCATAACCGACTCCCTAATCTTGGTTTCACAGACTATTTCTATTTTAAATCTTTTAAGGGTTTTGTCAGTCATTTTTCTTACCCAATAAACGATTAGTGGCGACTCTATTATTATTTTTAGACTATTTTTCTCTCGCCACTCCCGTTGTGATTTTTTTGGTCATGACATCACCTATGGGAACTTTATCTCTTGGTGAGTTAGTCACCTATTGGGACTTTACTTGTTGGTGAGTTAATCACTTATTGGGACTTTATCCTTTTGGTGACTTTAGTTACTTATTGGGACTTTACCTGTTAGTGACATCTA
The DNA here is from genome assembly GCA_023212625.1 of Styphnolobium japonicum. Lineage (NCBI taxonomy): Eukaryota > Viridiplantae > Streptophyta > Magnoliopsida > Fabales > Fabaceae > Styphnolobium > Styphnolobium japonicum. The sequence goes on from JALBWW010000003.1 coordinate 23,063,029, forward strand.
GTTACCTATGGAAACTTTATCTCTTGGTGACTTAGTCACTTATTAGGACTTTACTAGTAGGTGACCTAGTCACCTATTCAGACTTTACCCTCTTGGTGACTTTGACACTAATTGAAACTTTACCTCATGGTAACTTAGTCACCTATTAGGACTTTTAGCTCATTGGTGACTTTCATCACCTATTGGGACTTTTCCTCTTGGTGACTTGGATCACCTCTTTGTACTTTACCTCTTGGGTGATTTTAGTCGGCTATTGGGACTTTACCTATTGGTGACATGGGTTACTTCTTAAAACTTTATCTCTTGGTGACTATGCTAGAGGTGTCCATGCCCTCAATGGCTTTGAGATTGATAGCAATTGATTGAACTTCTCAATTGAATGACTTATGTTTGGTGTGTTTGTGATCAATCAATTTGAAACACTTATGTTAGCTTTGTCCTAGGCTTTATTAGATGTTTATTGTGCCCAATATTAGTATTTTAGATGAGTTTAATGTTGTTGGGCCTCATTGGGCTTTAATGCAAATTATGAATAATTCTTGGATTTTGATGCATTTTGACCTTTCCTCCTTAGTTAGGCCATAACTTGGGACTCGGTGATCCATTTGAGGTGATCTTAGTGTCTTTGGAAAGCTAAGACAAGGCTCTACAAGTTTCATGAAGAACTCAAGAGCTGGATCGGAATTCTAAGGGTCCAAAATATCCCTACAATGCAGAGTGGGTTTGCTGTCACGGAAATCTGGGCAGTGTGCACATATTGGACTATATAGTGGGTTCTAGGCCTCCTCTTGGGCTGAAACTTGGCCATTGGAAAGATAAGACCCATATCTCCAACTTCACTGAAGACCATTTAGTCAATAGATGTCGTTTTAGGCATGATTATGAAGCTACAAGTTAGTTTGAATTTGGAAACACGTTCTGCCAACCTAACTTGAGGTAGGTGCAGTGTTTTTGGCATATCTGGAGTTCTAAAAGTCCAAATGACATGATTCCAATTGCAAAATTTCAAGGAGACAACTGGCTACAACTTTCATGAGACCTCCAAGCCAAAATGCACCGTCTAGGTCATGAAAATCAAGCTGGAAGTCGGATAAGAGTTGCTGACTTGAAGCCACCAACCATACACCAACCCACCTACCATGCACCAACCCACCAACCATGTATCAAGCTTCCATATTTGACAATTTCCATTTTTTACAACTTGTATTCAGATTATTTTCAATTACAAATTGGCTTCTAGGATTAGTATAAATAGAGTCAATCTCGTTGTATTAGACATCATTCAATTTTAAGTAAGTTTGAAGAAAGTTTGAGTATTTGTGAGAGTTTTCTTTCTCTTCTTCTCCATTCTCTTTACAATTTCATTTTTGTTCTTTTATTTCTGAGTTCTTCCTTCCCATCCATGGAAGGCTAGGCTCTTATAATCAATCCAAGGGATTAGCCATCTTGATGTTTAATTTGGAGATCTTGTTTCACTTGTTCATATTGCTTAATTGTTATTCAAGTTTCTCTTCTTCCTCTTTTGATTTTTATCTAGATTGAATTGCTTAATTTGATTTAGATGTTGATGTGATAATAGCTTTATTATCATGTATTCAAAGAGGATCACAAAGACTAAACAATATATCAAAGCTTTTTGATGGATTGTTTAGCTTGGTTAAATCCCCAATCTTAAATTAATCTATGTTTGGATGGTGCATACTTTATCTAACCTTGGTTAATTAAATCCTAGATGCTTATCTAGTAGAGGATTCTTGGATCATGTTGAGGCGTCTTGATGTGATCTAAGGCCAAGAACATTATTAGCAATTAAGTGAATTCCTTGTGATCAATGATGGATTAAACTCAAGATCGGTAAATTTCCTTGGATTGGTTAATTTGTTAATTACTTTCTTTTAATTCAACTAGTGTATTATCTTTTCAAATCATCAAAACCCCCCTTTTAATTATCTTGATCTGATTAAATCTTTATTCTTTTTGGATCCTTGAGAGACGATTCGGTTCATTCTCTATACTACAAATTAGTTTGTGAACTGGTAATTTTTATTATTTAACGAGTCTCGACAACTTCTTGTGAGTTTGCCATAAACAATTTGAGAGAATGTGAAAAGTTTTATCTTTTCGCATAGGTGGCACCAATGTTCACGTCTAAATACTTGGTGGGTGAAATCCGATGTGAGCCTTTAAGATCCCAAGCTGTTTGAGTGCTCTAAGACGGGGATGAGTATCTGCAAAAGGAACTTCTATGCTCAAGTTAGAATAGTCACTAGGTATGCTAATGCTTAAGGATTTATGATCATACTTGTGAGGTTTCCCTTTCATTTATAGTCGATGTGTTAGAGTCCTTAGGGGAGAGTCTTTTACTTTTAGTGGCACGTTTCCTTATAATGTTATATTATCAGCGTAAATATCTCGTCTTAGGTCCTTATCCTTATCTAATGTTAACTAAGTCTAAGTCGATAAATCTTCGTTGGGTAATGTGCCTAATCCGGGCCTAATTGTAATATTACCGAACAAAAAGCATACTACAAGTCTTTTGAAAACAATTTGCAGCTGCCACAGCAAAAGTTCACATGTTGGAGCCAAGATAATGTAGTGTAATTTGGTTTGTCAAATCCATTAAAGTGTCCTTCACTTTTTCCATTTAAGTAATTTCTCCACTGTGCCACAATGCCAATTAAGGCATCACTCCCAAACACCATAAGAAACAGCTTATTAGCCTTTGCCAGACATATATTCTTACTCAAACTCTCACCTTCCCAACGTGACTCCTCCCTTTTCTGCTGCTTCCTCATTTCTTCAGGTGTCATGTCATTAGTGTCATCGTTGAGCATGAAGAAAGTTCATGTTTTTGTGCTTGTTTGATGAGGGCGTCAGTGTCACTGATTTCTATGAAGGATTCGAGCACCTTCTTTGGCCACAGGAAGTAGGCACTAGGTTGAGGGGGCTCTGGCTCTGTTGGGTGTGTCTTATGTTTCATTGGTGCCAATGCTATGAATCGGCAGTAAGAAATGATGGAGAGATCAAGGATCAAAACACAAAAGGTGGCGATGGCTGTAGAATCGGTTCTGTTGGTTTTCATTGACAATCTCTTATTTAACATCGAGTGACCCAAACATGAACTTTCCCAAAATTTCCGCCATCAAACATCATAGAAAAAAAGTATTTCTATGCATTAGCAGAGGTTTTAGGCACCATGTTGTGGCTCGAATCAGGTGGTTCTAGAGGTGGTAGAGGACTGGTCAGAGTTTGTACCCAATGGTCATAAATCAGAATTCTTAAGTCGTTTTGAGAGTGAGATCGACGGCGTCCTCCTGGTTAGGGTCTTTGAACCAAAAGACAAAAGAGAACTAAGATCTACTTAATTAAGACCAGGATTTTTAGCCATTGCACAGGGTTACAACATGTTTATGGTGTATTTCAAGATGCGTTTCCCATCCTTGAGCCCCATCTTTAAGTGCTCATGTTTCTCGCAAAGGGCTGATCTTGGTTTGTTTCTAAGGACAACAGACGTGGTGATTGTCGCTTCACCCAAGGACTTCAAATCTTTCTTTTGTTTCTCTCCCTCCTTTATTTCTTTTCCTTTTCCTTCGAAAATCTTGATGGGTTTACTCACAGATACCACCTGTAGCACATAACTCCAGTTATGGCTCCCCCAATTGTGTCTGGCAAACCAAGTGTAGGGAAAATTGGCTCATGTATTATCTAGATAGGATTGGTTTTATTTTTTTTTTAGTAATTATCTTTGGTGATTTATGAAATTTAAAGGATTTGAGAGATTTTGCAAGATTTGGGAAATCTTAAGGAATTTAGATAATCTACAATATTTAGGAAATGGTTCGTTTCAATGATAGAATTAGAATTATAGTTTAGAATTTTAATTTTAATTTCATTTATGTTAAAATTAGAATTGACAAGAATCTTAATTTTTATGTTTGGGACAATTAGAGAATTAAAATTTTAGAATTGTAATTCTGAACTGAATAAAAATTTTATTATTTGAATAATTTATCAAGAATTTATAAAGATATAATAAATAAATTTAAATTAGTAAATAATAATTTAAAATTATATAAAAAAATTTCAATAGAGCTTGCGTTGCTGGATTATATCGGTCGCAATGAAAGTTAAATTAAAGGACGTCATTGACGATGGTGAAGGTAATTGTAAGATGATGCGCTAGTGATCGGAGGAAGCGCAATGATTTGACCATTGCATGTGTGACGACGAAAGTGATCAGAAGCCATCAGTGGCTAGCACGGTGGAGGCATAGTGGACAACATGACTGCAGTACACCGGCAGTGACGTTGCCGGACTATATCGGTGTTGCAAGCGGCAATTGTTGTTTGATAAATTTTAACTTTTACCTTTTAAAATTCAAAAAAATAAAAATCTTGATGCTTGGTGCTTAGAAATTTTAAGATTTAAGTTCAGAATTGAGAGTAGTATAAACTAATTATTTTTCAATTCCATGGAATTGGCTCAGAATTAGAATTCTAATTCTAATATACACAGCAAACAAGATAATTGGAATTTGGAGATTTAATTCCAATTCTAAGGCTCAGTTCAAAGCTCAATTCTATCCACCAGACTGGGCCTTAGAATAATTAGAGATTAAGGAGTCTTGGTTATAAATAACACTAATGGCTTAGGTGTGTGAAAAGAGAGAACGAGTGGAGGTTTCAGGTTATGAGAGGGTGTACAAGGGGTTTTGGGTCTGGGTTTAGGTTTTAAACTCAGTAGTTATTATTGTATTATTGTTCTCTCATAGTTAAATTGTTTTATCCTCTTGGGTGAACATAGGCATGAGACTTGCAGAACTACGATAAATTCTCTTGTTTATGTGCTTATAGTCAATTGTTAATTTCCTTTTATTGATGTTTTTGTGCCGTGTTTTATGTTCTAGATTTGTACGACTGTTTGAGGTACTTGTTGTACTGCAATTCTGATCCTTGACCAACACCAAGAATCACTGTAGACCCAACAGTCTGTAGCCCCATACCTTTGCTTTGAGTTGCTAACATTTTGTCCTGATTTACTTTATGGTTAGCCATGGAAAATATGGAAGCAAAGCTTTTGGGAGCTAGAAATGGGCTCATCCGCAATTTCTTATTCATCTGCAGTGCCAAAAAAAAGAAGATTCTTTAAGTGCAGATTCTTGCCCATCAGCTGAAGCACCACATTTTTCAATCCAAAGGGCCCTTTCAAAATGACCTCCATTTTCTCTAGTTCTTGCACATTCTCAGTTCCTCCATTCTCTGCTAGCTCTACTAGTGGTACTACCTTTGCCATGGAAAGCTTATGAGAAATTGTGGCCGAAACGGTGGTATTTCTTGGCTAATTTGGTGGCTGTAGCTCCGAAACCTGTGCCTTTGATATCCAACAATTATTGAACACAAAAATTTCCCTTCTGAAGATGGAGTTTCTGAGATGATTAGTGTTCCTCCATTTAGGCATTTTTTTTCTTCCTTATCGTTTCTCCATTGCTGCAACACTTCTTTCATATACCCCAGTAGTTTTTGTTAACAGCATCCATCTGATCCTTTGATTCGTCCTCTTTGATGAAAATGAAATTGCACTAATGTATATGATTGAATAGCTAAATCTAGAGCATCTTGTCCTCTAGCCATATAAAATCATAGAGCTTATTATTTAAATTAATCATTTACTAATACAATTGGTTCTCTAATCCTCATTAATACAAGTTGTTTTGCCTAACCAAGTAACTATTTGACTAAGTACTATTTAGCCAATAGTAACTAACTACTTCCTATCAATTACTAGGCACTTAACTAAGAAAGTGAAACTAAATATGGGCATTTTATTAGTTATATTGACTTTTGTTAATTTTAATAAAAATATAATTAATATTTAATTACAAAATTGTAAGGCCTATAAAATAGGGGCTTATAAATTGAAAGATGCATACAATTGACAATTAGTATTAGCAATATGCTAGGATAAATGATTTTAGTATTAGGAAGGATATTGTAAATAGTAACTAGGGATTAGGGAAGTGAAAAGGTATGTGGATTTTGTTGTATGCCCTTTTAATGATAATTAGAATTATACTCATGGTTGAATAGTTGTATGACTATTACGCTAGAACTTGCAAATTAGAATTCAGAAACCAATCTCTTAGCTACAAGAAATACGCTTGAAAATTCATTTACAATTACATAGCCTTCCAAGTTTACATTTTATTTTGGTCGTTAGTTTCCAGTTATTAGAAGACCATTAAATAGTTGTTCAATGAATCCGCTTTACAGATTTTTGTGTGGGTATGGTGCCCATCATTTTCAGAGCGCTATTGTTCACAAACTCTACCTGAGATTGAATGCATAGTCAATCTAGTCAGGATTATAGTGTTTTGGCTAGAATATAGTACGTGAAATTCATCAAAAGTGTTAGAAACACACACTACTCACAAATTATACAGGCATGTAAACACAAATTGGATAAAATAATGTGATAAACTAATCTTCTGAATCTCATAAAATTGTACTCAAGAATCAGAATGACTAATCTTCTGAATCTCATAAAATTGTACTCAAGAATCAGAATGACTAATCTTGTAGATTCTAAGCATTAACAGCTAAGACTAGATATATAGAAAAAGAACCATAGCAATCAGCAGAAAACTCACTTGTATGCTTGGAATGGCTTACCCTCCTCCCGATGTAGACAAGGATAGAGCATAATATAGATATTAGCGGATACAAAATTTGTTCATTTCCCATAGAACTTCCCTTAAATTTTGGAATTTCTAAAGAGCAGAAACTTAACTTCTATATGAACCCCCTCTCCCAAAAAGAAGAAAATCCTATACCTCTTACCTTTTAGTACATAGTGTTGGCGTTATTTAGTCAATGTCTCTCTTAGGATTCATGGACTTAACATCCCTGTCCATGGCGTCTATAATAAGTGCAACCCCTTAATGTTTGATGTGGTTATGAGAAACTATAAAAAAAATAAAATTATACCCTTGCCATTAAACTATAACTTTTAGTCTAGTGGTAAGTACTTGATCTAACACGTAGAATTCCTAAGAAATATTTGCCAAGCTTGCATATAAGGCATGGATATATATATATAGAAGCAAGAGAGTAGAGAAACCATGAGTATCTTCCTTGACGGCCTTTGTCACTCTTTTAATTCCGAGTGATGCAGAATGAACATTTCTACTCATAGCAATTCTTGAACTTCAAATCTCCAATAATATTCATAGAAGAATAAATCAGAGTTTGCTACCACTAAAACTCCTCTCTAGAAAAGTATACCAAATATTTCTAAGATAAATATGTTTCTCCACTATTTATAGAATCAGTATACAATTTATATTTGCCAAATTGCCATAACAAATAGCAAAACAGAACTCTATTTAAATTTAACATATACAAGTTGCCTCCTCTTATATATATATATGATATTTATCCATAGCAGATTGATTTTACAAGATGCAACTGGTCCAGAATAAACTATGTATTGTATTTCCCCAAGTATCCCTGTCAGTAAGTTCTTGCCCACACATCCTAAAACAAATAATGCTTAAGGCTCAATGGAAGAGTAACTAAAAGATTAAAAGTACTTGTATTTTCTCCAATATCACCTTAACTGATGTGTGGTAACAGCTTTTGGTGTCCCCGTTTAACAAAGAGATCTTCTGATTCTCCAAACCTAAAATTCCCCATCAGCAAGGAAACTCTCAAATTGTAGGATTTCTAACCTCTCAAATAATTACACGTATTTAAACAATCTAACAACATAATTGATAATGGAGGAACAACAAAAGTCCTGGACTTTGTATGCAGTGGTAAAATTGATAGTTTTATATATTTTTCCGACGTTTCTGCTGAATAGCCAACTGAACATCAGTCCAACCAGTTGCATAATAAAGGAATATAGCCACTTGGGCATAGTTCAAGTGGTTGGGGTGGGTAGTAATTTGGGTAGAAGGTTTAAGTTGCGGTAATAACTCGTTGATGTAACTAGAAAAAAAGTATTCACTGCACTCCTGAGATGAAATTGTGAACTAAAGGTATAGAAGAAAGAAAAGGGACAGATAAACACCATATTTTCAAAACAAGGATATATCATATCTCTAAGGGAAATTACAGTCATATAGCAAATGAAATCTTCAGATGTAACCAGAGGTGGGACGAGACAATCAACTCAAAGATGAATAATAGATTCAATCTGTTTGTAGTCCAGTTCACCAATTTCGAGGAATCTACATCAACATATTCATTTCAAGATAATAGTGAAAAAAAGAACTAAAATCATGTTACTACATGGTAAATAATTATAAAATCCAAATAATTGCACAAATTCTAACCTATGTTAATTAAGTTCAATCCTAGCAATCATGGAATATTTATTTTAAGTCAAAATTGGAATTATCTATATACAAATACACAAGAGGCATGACATGGGAGGCATTCTACTAACACAAAGTGTTGTAAATTTTGTATACATTATTTTTTTGTTAAATTACCTCATTTTATGTTAAATTATATATATTTTTTGTTCTTGCTTGGGTATTCCAACACCCTTTGGGAGTGAAACTAATCTTGTTTCGGGTACTAAGGTTGCTCATCCCCATAAGTGTTTTTTTGTGAGTTCAAACCTCTAACATTTTAAAAGCTCTTCAATTGTTGAGCTCATACTTGCTTAACACTTGAGTCACCCCTTGTGGGCATGTTTAATTATCTTTATTGTTAGTGTATCTTATGCTTATTTCGTTTTTTTATTATTTCATAGGAGTTAATGGGTTAACTTGAAGAGTTTGACCAAGTTTGATGTAGAAAATCATTGTTGTCTGGCCTATTGGACCTTTGTGAAGTAAAATGACGATAACTTGAGCTACATAAGTGCAAATCATGTGGTCTAAGAGTCCATGGGAAGTTAAGACATGAGAATATGTATAGTGTGAAAAACCCAATTCATGCATTTTGAGGATGAAAACTTGCATACAATTCAGAGGCAGCGCAAGAACATTGATAGCTTAAATAAGATAGGATAGTTTAGTGGTTAAGTTAGGAAGTTAGTAGATAGATATTCATATTTTATTGCATTTTCTAATCATACTAGGTGGTTTAGGTTCACAAGAAGAGTTGTTTAGGATAGCATAATGGTTTTCTATTATTTAGATTTAAATACTTGGTAGTTAGTTAGATATTTAAGGTAGTTAGAGATAAGTTAGTTAGTAGATAATATTATATTATTGCATGCTTATCACTAACTTTCCTTATCTATCTCCTATTATTTTAATCATGTTTTATTTTATTGATAACTAACATCCTTTAATTTCTCTTCTTTAAGAGTCTAACAAATTAAGGAAACCAATTCAGTATCAAGAAGAGTGAGAGTCCTATTATAACAATGATGAATCCTTGATAGGTAATTGAAAAGAATACACAGCCTATAAGATTAATTGAATCAATTCATATTGATGAAGTAAAACCCTAGTGCCTTGCTTGCTTGCTTGAGTGAATTTGCCTATTTGCCTATTTACTTTCATATTTTGTTAAGTTCTATCTCTATTTCTTTTATGGTTTCCGGTTTCTAGAATAGTGGTTTGTCTTTTTATCTTAATTAAACCTTCTATGGTAATAGATTTGTTAAGGGTGGTTTGTTTTTACTAGATTTATATTTTGGATTTAATAATAATTATATTACATGTGTTGTATCTGATGTTATACCTGATTCAATTAGATGGCATGTTAGATTAGGGCACGTTGGACAAGAAAGAATGTCCATATTGGCTAGAGAAGGGCTATTGGGTCTCTCGGCAAAAGTAAGTATGCAAGCCATGTGTGATCCATGTCATGCTTGAAAAGCCAGGAAGTCTTTTGGTAAGGTTAATAGGGCTTCTCATCTTTTAGAACACGACCATTCAAACACATATGAGCCAATGAATGTAAAGGCGCGACATGATGAGACTCATTTCATCACATTTATATATATGATTGATGACGGTTTTCACCACGCAATTGCAAGTGTCGCAACAAGTAATAAAGTGATATAAGAGTATCACTCTCACGAGAACTTATAACGAAAATAGCTAATTACTAAAATTGGATTACTTATTTTTATCCAAATAATAAAATACAATTGAAGCAAGATAAATTAAAATGCGAACAATAATGCAAAAATAAGCAATATTTGAAACCTTGACTTAGACTAAAGGTAGAATAGCCTAGGGTCAACACTTCACTTTGCACTTCATGTAAATCATCTTCCTTCCCTCTTAACTTAACTAACACCTATGATTTACTAATCTAGGGTACTAACGTATTAACAATCCTCTTCCGATGATATTGCAAATATATCTCTTCTAATTCAACCCCCTACATTACTATGAGAATTACTATGAAGAAGTTCATTAAGTTCAAACCCTAATCTTGATTACCTATGGCTTGATTGTATATTCCTATCGCACAAGCAAAACAACTTATCCCCTGAATGAGATAAGAATGTTCATGAGCTACTCAATCTATGGCTAAACCATAAATTCCCATTTCCAAGTTCAATTTAGGGTTTCCAAATCAATCTAATTGGTGATCAAGCAATTAGAAGCATTAAGCAAGAGATTGAATAAGAAACCAAGAGTTATTGAAATTAAGCAATATATATGGAAAAAAAACTCAAATTAAACAACATGCACAGATCCACTGTAACCCTGAGAAAGGATTTAGTTCATCACGGAAGAAGAAATCAAAATCCTAATCAATTGAACCATCCAATACATGATAAAACAACAAAGAGAATTGAAAAATGAAAAGAATAATATAGACATCTATGGTAAAACCTATCTCAATCTCCAAATCTCCAAGAGCCTTCAACGTATGGTGGAATCTCCAAGATATTTCATGCTCCACTGTCCCAGAAAAAGCTATCTTTCAAGTCTCCAAAAGATTACCCCTTTATATCTCCCAAAGCCTGATCTTAGAAGTTGGGAAATTAAGGAACGCGGTACGGGGTCGCGGCAATGGAGTTTTGGTCATTTAGCTTTACAATACCACAAGAATCATCTCAATCCAACATTTGTAGCATGATTTATGCTCCGTACACTGCAGTAAGGTCAGAAAGCATGTAATACCCACGGTTGGATGTCACTTTTAACAGAATATAAGGTTTTAAATTCAGAAATCTCTTGTATCTTCTTTATATAAAAATGAGTTCTAAATTTTTTTCTTACGGATAACACAAAACAAATAGAATAGTAATATTATAAATTTCACACCGAGATATGAATAATACATGTCATTTATATTACTTGTTGGTATACTTGTCTTAGTACATAATACAAACTACAGATACTGACAAGAAAATAAACAACGTATTGTTCCCTATCTGGCCATAGTAGACTAACTACAGTGGAGGGTCCTCCTTTGGATCCTCTTCCAGGTCTTCCTTAGATATAGGCCCTTTGAAATAGGTACATCTCCTTACTAGAGTCCTAGCAACTCTACGCCCAGGAGCTCTAGCAGAGGAAACTACAAAGTCCACCTGGGGAGTATATTGAGCGGCAAAGCCAACAATTCCCTAATAGGCATAAATAATCCTACAAAAGTAGTAATGACAAATATACTAATAGGATCACCATTATGGGTCCTACAGAATGTAAGAGTTATATCTCCAACATACTCAATACATTTCGTTTCTAAGTGAACGTGCTAGGCCTCTAGGCCTCCATGAAATTGGACTCTAATGAATCCCAAGAACTCACGTCTATCGCCCATCACAGTCTTCATAACCAGAAAACAAGTACAATAATACTACAAAATGGGTGAGATTCTACTATCATAAAACACCAATGAAGCAGTATAGAAAGACAATACAACCAATTTACACAACTTACCAATTAATCAACAGATATAACATGTTATCACATAAATAGGAAAACTAACCTTGACATGTACCATGAGAAATGCAAGAGCATGACAATTGACAATGCACATACTCAATGATTGACTCCTACTCCATGGAGCTAAATACAACAGTCAAAGAGAGTGGCCTGGGAGTACATGTTCCGTTTCTCATTAGCCCTAAGTGCTAAGAATCTCAAAATGCACAACATAACTATACGCGAACACTCTCCACCAAACCGGGAATAGGAATAGTGTTTTAGTCAAGCTCATCGGTGTGTTGCATTTATATTACCACAACACAGCAGTGCTACCAACTGGCCCCCTATGAGATTTTCGCACCCCGACGATTCCAATATCAACTCCATGATCTTCACTACACAATTCACACTTGCACTAAGGTATAACTCAAACCCTTCTACTTAAAAGCCTTGACCACAAGTCTCATCAGGCTTTAAAATGCTATGCAGAATACAATTTATTCACCAACAGAATAAAACAATCCCCTCGAGATTCATAATCACATAACGCTACGGTTACAATTTTTAAATGTGTAACCCTCCGGTTATAGTCTTTCACTCACGTAAAACCTTTGTTACGTCTTTATAAATCGCATAACATTTCTGTTACGTTTTTCAATCGCGTAAAACCATTTTTTTTTCTGCTTTTCAAGTCGCATAACCTAAAAATTGATATTTTTCAATCGCATAAGACTTAAAAATCACTTTTCAACCGCGTAAGGGTTTTATCGTGTAAGACTTTAAAAATCTCTTTTCAACCGCGAAAGGGTTTTCTGTAAACTCCCCTGACCCTAATAAATAGTCCAAGTATTTTCAGGTAAAAAAAAGTTATTTATTTTTATTGTCCGAAACTGTCTTGAATCAGCACATAGAGCCAGTGGAAAATAAACATGAATTAAATAAGTCTCACAAAAATCCCCAAAAATCACCATAAATCACAACAATTGGGAAAATCAATAGTTGGATTAAAAACAAAAATTTTGGGGTGTTACAACTCTCCCCCCTAAAAAGAATTTCGTCCTCGAAATCGTCGTACCTTAAAATAAATGCGGATATTATTCCTTTATCTTGTCCTCTAATTCCCATGTTGCTTCTTCGGTCAAATTGTTCAAGATTACTTTTACCAAAGCAATGTTTTTTCCTCTGAGTTGCTTCACCCTCTTATCACCAATCTTAACAAGTAAATTCTCATAGGTCAAGTTTTCTTTCAATTGTACGTATCCGATTCTATGACATGAGTTGGATTAGAAATATACTTTCGCAATTGCGAAACATGAAAAACATTGTGTAGGTTAAACAAAAAATGGTGGTAAAGCTATTTGGTATGCTACAAGACCAATCCGACGAAGAATCTAATATGGTCTGATGAATTTGGGAGTAAGTTTTCAGGATTTATTTACCCGGCCGACCCTAGTTGTGGGTGTGACTCTCAAAAACACATGCTCACCTTCCTCAAACTCAAGAGGTCTCCTTCTCTTGTCAGTATAACTTTTCTGTCGACTTTGAGTTGTCCTCACCTTTTCCAGAATCACTTTTACCTTCTCCGTGGTCCGTTGTTCAAGTTCGGGTCCTAGTGCTAGATTTTCTCCAACCTGATACCAACATAAGGGTGTTTTACACTGCTGTCCATATAATGCTTCGTAGGGTGCCATTCCTATGCTTGAGTGAAAGCTATTGTTGTAGGTGAATTCTATTGAAGGTAGAAATTCATCCCAACTTCGAGAGTGTTCAAGTACACAAGCTCTCAACAAGTCTTCTAATGATTGAATTGTCCTTTCTAACTGACCATCAGTTTGCGGATGCTATGCAAAACTTAAACGAAGTTTTGTCCCCATTGCCTTTTGTAGACTCTGCCAAAATCTGGAAGTAAACATAAGGTCTCTATAAAAAATAATATTCAAAGGTACACAATGAAGTCTAACGATTTCACCAATGTACACTTGAGTCAATCTCTCCATTGAATACCTTATGTTGATGGGCAAGAAGTGTGCTGACTTCGTAAGTTGACCAACAACTACCCAGATGGAATCAAAACCCTTTCTTGTTTTCGAGAATCCAACAACAAAATCCATTGCGATGTCTTCCCACTTCCATTTAGTAATAGTTGAAGGTTGTAACATTCCTGAAGGTTTTTTATGTTCCACTTTAGCCTTCTGACAGACTAGACACGATGGCACATACTTGGCAATGTCTCTCTTCATCCCTTCCCACCAATACAATTGTTTTAAATCATGATACATCTTGGTCGCTCCTGAATGCATACTTAATTTACTCCTATGGGCATTGTCTAAAATCAACCTTTTAAGCTCAAGGTCGTTTGGTATACAAATTCTATCTCTAAACCTCATAATTCCATCTGATCCCTCCTTAAAATCTGATACATTACCTTGCCTCACTAATTCCTTTTCATTCTGCAAGTATTGGTCATCTCCCTGATTAATCCTAATCTCGTTTATCAAATCATTTGAAATGGTGGTCATACTTAAACACAGTTTACCCGGAGTTGAATCTACAGGCAACCTCATATCCCTACATTGCTCTATCAATTCTCTCTAATTGATCATCATAACATAAACACTAAGTACCTTCCTACTTAAAGCATCTGCCACAACGTTTGCTTTTCCATGATGATATTAAAGTTGAAAATCATAATCCTTTAAGAATTAAAACCACCGCCTTTGCCTCATATTCAATTTCTTTTGATCAAACAAGTATTTTAAACTTTTATGGTCACTAAAAACATTAAATGTTGCCCATAAAGAAAATGTCTCCAAATCTTTAATGCGAATACTACAGCTGCTAGTTCTAAGTCATGAGTAAGGTAATTCCTCTCATGCACTTTCAATTGCCTAGAACCATAAGCTACTACCTTTCTATTCTGCATCAGCACACATCTTAAACCTTGATGCAAAGAATCACAATATACCTCAAAAGGTTCACTAGGGTCAGGTAAAACTAAAACTGGTGAGGTAGTCAAACACCTTTTTAATTATTGGAAACTTTCCTCACACACATCATTCCAAATAAAAGTCTAGTTCTTTCATGTGAGTTGTGTCAGAGGTCCTTCTATCTTAGAAAATCCTTATATAAACCTCCGATAATAACTGACTAATCCTCAAAACTTCGAATTTCCATTGTGGAATTGGGTCTCTCCCATTGAGGCACTGCTTCAACTTTTGACGGATCCACAACAATTCCTTGTTTTGAGATCACATGACCCAAAAATTGAACTTCGTCCAACTAAAATTCACACTTAGACAACTTCACATATAAAACCTTCTCCTTAAGAATCTGGAGAACCATACTAAGATCTTCAGCGTGTTCCTCCTAATTACGATAATAGATCAAAATGTCGTCAATAAAAACAATGACAAATCTGTTTAGGTAGGGATGAAAGATTCTATTCGTGTAATCCATGAATATTGTTGGAGCATTAGTCACATCAAGTGGCATCACTAAATACTTGTAATGGCCATAGTGTGTTCTGAATGCAGTCTTTGGCACATCCTCCACCTTCACACGAATTTGGTGATAGTCATATCGTAAATTGATCTTGGAGAAAACACAAGTTCCCTTCAGCTAATCCATCAAATCATCTATCTTCGGTAGTGGATACTTATTCTTGATTGTGATCTTGTTCAGCTATCGGTAGTCCACACATAAACGAGAAGTTTCATCCTTCTTTTTGACAAGCAATACTAGAGCTCCCCAAGGTGACACACTGGGTCTCACAAACTGTTTCCCTAACAGCTCCTCTAGTTGTTTCTTAAGTTCAACTAGTTCTGACGGTGACGTCGGATAAGGTCCTATGGAAATAGGACCAAATCCCGGTACAAGATCGATAAAAAATTCTCTCCCTATTTGGTGGTAATCCAGGTACATCATCAGGAAAGACTTTAGAAAACTCATTGACTATAGGAATAGTATTCACATCCATCCCATCCTTGACCTCCGAAGAAAATAGTAGCATGTATCCTCGAACTTCTTCTCACAAAGAAGCTTTAACTTGGTTGGCCGTTATAAATCCAGAATTCTCAACCTCAGGAAATACCATGTTTTTATTGGAACAATCTAACAAATATGGTTAGAAGATAACCAATCCATTCCTTGGATTATGTCTATTTGAGAAAGTGGTAAACATATTAAGTCAACCAAAAATTTCTGGTTTCTCACAGTAATAGGACAGTTTAGACAAACTTGAGCAGTTATCACCAGTTCAGAAGTAGGAGTAGAAATAATCAAATAAAATCAAATGGCATAGAGGACACAGGTAATCCTAATTGATCCACATAGTCATAGGAAATAAAAGAATGTGTTGCTCTGGAATCATACAATGCAATTAAAGGCTTACCTCTTATGTCGCAATCCCCCTTAATCAGATCTTCAGATTATGAGGCTTCTGCTCCACTCATTGTATAGACTCTTCCTCCAGCTTGTGGCTTTGAAGCATATACGTTATAGATAGAAGACTCTGTCTTTGGCTGCAAACAGTCTTTAGCCATATGTCCTGACTTCCCACATCTGAAACATATGAGTCCCTTGATTGAGCAATCTTTAGCAAAGTGCCCCTTTCCACATTTAAAACACTTTAAAGGAAGTGTTGCCGAGTTTCCCCCAGATGTTTGTTGTTGTTGACCCCCTATGGTCGTGAATAAGGCTTTTGCTAAAATCGGTTGTTATTACTACTACTCCCCCTTTGAGTATTACTACCTCCTCCACCCTTTTGGAATCGCGTTGGTCCAAAGTTACGGGTTCTTGTGTCTCGGGATCGATCCTGCGACACGTATCCAAAAGTGTCGGGAACTCAGATATTCCCAAGGATAACACCGCCCTCTTCAGATTATGTCTTAAACCCTCCTCATACTTTCGACACTTCCATTCCTCATCAGGCTGGTGCTGAAAGTATCTTGAGAATTTGGACAAGCTTTCAAACTTGGCCGCGTACTCACCGACCGACATTCCTCCTTGTTTCAAACCAAGGAACTCCATCTCCATAGCATGTTGGATAATTGTTGGAAAATACTTTTCCAGAAACTTATTGCGGAATATCTCCCAAGTAACCATTCTTCCCTCAATTTCCAACAATTGCAGTGCTTTTGCCCACCAATCCTCTCCGTCCCCAACAAGCATATAGGTACCATAAGTTACCTTATGCTCATCAGTACAACACATTCCCCTAAAAATATTTTCTAACTCCTTAATCCAAATACTTGCCTTCTCTGGATCAAGTTCCTCTTTGAACTGGGGAGGATTGTTACGGCAAAATTTTGACAGATTTTGAGTATCTGCCGCTGCTTACTATTGTTGTGCAGCTCTCTAATTTTGATGCACTAAGACATCCATCATCCTTTGCATTGTTGTTGCTGTGGCAGCTATATCATTGTTATCACACCCTGTGTCCACATGAGCGTCTCTACCATGAGTCATTGTTTCCTTCAAAGTTAAGGAAAATCAAACACAGTGGAAACCAAAAGTAACCATTTCAAACAATATTGTCTCCTTTCGGAAACAATTTACAAAGAACACACAACACAAAACAAAGCAGACCTAACCCCACAAATCCGAGAGACTAGGCTAGAGCTCTGATACCAACTAATGTAATACCTTCGGTTGGATGTCACTTTTAACGAAATATAAGGTTTTAAATTCAGAAATCTCATGTATTTTCTTTATATAAAAATATGAGTTCCAAAATTTCTTTCTGTGGATAACATAAAACAAACAGAATAGTAATATTATATTTCACACTGAGATATGAATAATACATGTCATTTATATTACTTACTGGTATACTTGCACTACAAAAAAACAAGTTTATTATGGCATTTTTATTACGGTGATTCAAAGAAACTGCCATATTATACGGTATATTTCGGCGGTTTTGGAACTGCCATATTCTACATAAATTAAATGACAGTGTCTTGAATAAAAGGGCGGTTTATAACCGTCGTAATATACATATACCACTTAATCCCTAACGTGAGATTCCTCTCTCACTTTTTCTCTTCCTCTATTTGAAATCCGTTTCAAATTCATTTCTCCCTTGCTCACTTTCTCTCTTCCACTCTTCGGACGGTTGAACGATGAGGGGTGGTTGCATAGCGAGGGTGGTTGAACGGCGAATGGTGGCTGAACAGCAACAAGCAGCAACAAGTCTTTTTCTTTCGGTGAGCCTATTTCTCTCCCTTGATCTTTCTCTACATTCTCTTGATTTTCTCCTCATTATTTTCTTCCTTTCATCTCATATGCACAATGCTTTATTTCATAACTCTTCTCGGTGATTCCTCTAGGTGACACTATTCACTTCACAGACTTCATTGTTAGGGAGCTAGATTAATTCAAGGGATAGTTTTGACGTTCCATGCTCGTCATCGTTAAGCAGAGCTTCCATTTATGAGTTTCCCCTAATTCAACTTTAAGCTTGTAGCTATGACTGTGAGTTTCCCCTAATTCTCTGAGCTTGCAATTTTATCTTCAATTTTGCTTCTCTGAGCTTGTAATTCTTCTGAGAGCAAGATGCGGATCTCATTTAGATGTTATGGTCAATTGATAGTGTTTTATCCCCTTCCCCTTCTCTTTCCTTTCCTACTTTTAACCAGTAGATGACAAATCCATTCAATTTCAGACAAGATCTCTATCTTATTTCTTAAATGTGAAAGAAGCACCATAACACCCACAGGCAGTTCTGTACTGTAATCTCTTCATCGTTGATGGAATATGCCTAAAGAAAAGCCAGTGACTTGTGTCAAGTATGGCAAGTTTCTAATAATATTCTTGTTCACGCGTTACATAAGATTCCAACTGGTAAACAAATTCAGAAGTAATGGCAACGAAGAATAGAATTAAAGTTACATGGGACCAAATTGAACTTGCTATGATTGGATTAATTTTGAATTTTCACTTTCCTATAACTTCATATTTGCCTTCAATTTTTTGTGTAATTTTTTTCTTAGTTTTTTGCTCTTACTCTACTAAGCTGTGGACATCTTAGTTGCAAATTATATGAGTTTCACCTTAAGTGATTACAAATTATATGCTTTTTCACATTTTATTGTAACCGTGTAGATGCTACTTAGTGTTTCACATGGTGACTCTTATGAGTTACGAAATTTGAAAAAGTGATCATATTGTTTAAGTTTCTTTCAATATCCATCTAATTTGATTAAAAGATGCTCATTATTAGATTGTTGATTACTCATTAACTATCCTTATGCTTACTCTAGTTGAATTGTTTGAGTAAGGAAGCTATATTTTATATTAATTTTTAATTGCAATGGACTTTATATGAGTAGGATATTCTAGATGGGGCCATCCGAAATTCTGGATTCACAAGTTGTCTGGTCTATGCCCTGAACTCCAGTCAAGCATAGTGAAATGTTTTCTTTTTCTTTTCTCCCTGATATTTAAAGTCACTTCAAAGTAATAAGGTTGAATTAAGTACTTAGAGAAACCTCTGCTGTTTATATCGTCCCTAACTTCCCCATTGGGTAGATAGACCTTGTTGCTCTTGCATGCTTGTTTTGTCTGATCTCACATACAGGCTGGTCCAACTCTTATTCAATATCAGTCGTAGCTATGGTTTATGTTTTATATGTCTTGCTACCTCTTTTGGGGCTGTGAACACAATGAACTTTGTTCATAATAATTGATCTTGTGTGTGAAGAAGATATGGGGTTATCATGTCTGAGTATTTGTTCATGAGGCAAATCTATTTTTTAAAGGTTGGATCTACTTTTCAATGGCAGGATGGATTACTTGGAGGGTTGAGTGGTTAAAATCTCTAAGCCAATCATAAGCAGCTTATTTCATTTTATCTTTAAATAAGTAATATCCATGACTAAAGTATGTGGTATGACAGATGGTGTGAGTTTGCCCTCCTTCATACACTAATTTAACATCCTTTTGGGCGTTCCCTGCTACTCATAGGTGGCTGTTGAAATGAACATTCTAGTTACAATTATTATTATTGTTGTCACTTGTTAATTTATTACCATGATAGTTGCTATGTTATGAAGTCTTGGCAGAGGATTCCTTTATTAGAGTAACTGTATTCCTTGCCCAATAACTGGGAGCATAATTTGTTTATGATCTTGCTTTACTTAAGAATTCTGAAATATTTATATTTTGTAGGTATTGGGAGCAAAAGGCATGTTCCATACACTTGTATTCAAACTTATGTACTTGTATTGCATCATTTTGAATTTCTATATTTCTTTTGTCTAATATCAAATTGAACTCAGGTTATAATATTTTAACTTTTTGGGGCTTTCTGTTGAAATCATTTGGTACAAAACCTTTACTCTCATTATGGTCCAAAATCTCTTGAATCTTGTGTGCATTGTAATTGCTTATAACCTTTATTTATACTTTTATATCTATTTAGGCTGAACTTGCAACGCTAACATATATATATATATATATATATATATATATATCAAATCAATATGATGCGCTCACACACACACACACACATATATATATCTTTGCAAGTATTTGTGCACTTTATTTCTTTCTTTCATAATTCATGGTAGCCATTAATGACCTTGAATTGGCAGGTTTATTTTCAAGTGGAGTAGTCAAGAAACTGATATGCCTACCATTACCTGAGGACACACCAAGTTTTTTATCAAATGCAAAGAATAATATGATTGCAAAGGACATCACAGTAGACTTTAGTAGGCAGTAGTTTGTTACGATTAGAAGCGGATGATTGATTTATAGTCACCTGAGAAAGTGTCATTGTATCTAATTTATTTTCTTTTTACTCTTAACTAAATCAAATTCAATGTGTTCTCCTTCTCAATGTAGTCCTTTCACTACAAGAGGTACATATATTACTTGATGTTATGTAATAAATGATGAATTTCTTGCTATGGTAATTTCTAGATATATTTACTTGATAAACAATACTATGAAAAAAAACAAAATAAAACAATTAAAATAAATATAAAAATTAAAATCAAAATTAATTATAGCAATTTCAAGCCATTATAATATTTTCTTTTTCATTTTTTTATTTATAATTGCAGCTGTTCAAAGACGTCACAAATAAGATTCATCAAAATTTTGCAAATTACGGGGGTTCAAAACTGCCGTAATATACAATAACAAAATTGTCATATTATACGTTGTATATTATGGTGGTTTGGAACCACCGTAATATACAAGAAAAAAACCGTCGTATTATACTTTGTATATTTCGGAGGTTTTCTAAAAGCCACCATAATATACTAAATGGTGAACGTAATTACAGCGGTTTACCAAACTGTCGTTAATGTAAATAACAGCGGTTCCAAACCGCCATTATATGTAAAAATAACTGCCGTAATATACACTTTTTTTTGTAGTGTTGTCTTAGTACATAATACAAACTAGAGATACTGACAAGAAAATAAACAACGTATTGTTCCCTATCTAGCCATAGTAGACTAACTACAGAGGAGGGTCCTCCACCGGATCTTCCTCAGATATAGGCCTTTCAGGTATAGGCCCTCCGAAGTAGGTATATCTCCTTACTGAAGTCCTGATAAACACTATTCACACACTTTATTAATTCCTCACATTTAGTATCTTACCTTCTTTTTGTGCTTAATTGATTAAATTTGGTCACATTTTATAGGTTAGGGTTTCAATTGAGCTTAATTGCAAATTGTCAGCATTTCATGGTTTTTGACACTCTTTCTGTATTTCAGGCATATCTTGAGTTCTACGCATCTAAAAATTGTGAACCTTATATTGTAGGAAATCTAAGAAGAATATCTACAACTTTCATGAGGATCTAAGGAGCTGATTTGGATGTCTAGTAGGCCAAATTGGGCCTGGAAGTCAGACCAAGGATGTTATCACTAGAACACGATCCCGCATGGAGTCAATGGGACATATCTTGGGCTGGACATGTCCAATGGAGCTTAAACTAGCTCCAAATGTAACCTAAAATGTAGGGCTACAACTCTCATAAATACCATTTTCCCAAACTATGGCGTTTTGATGGCTTGCTAACCACGTGAATTAAGAAGTCTCAAATCACCTCCTTGGACTAATTTGGGCATAACTCTCATCTGAAACCCAAATTAGGCAAATAAGATGGCCACTTAAAGCTTAGAGGTTCTAGATTATTCCTAATCCAGTGGTATTCTTGTAAATTTTATTTTAGAATCCTCTATATAAAGGGGAAGACAGAACACGAAATCATATTTCACTTTCCCTCACTTTTTGTTTTTTGAATTGTTCTCTTCATCTTCTTTTTCTCTCCATTCTCTATAGATTCTCTCTCTACATTTTGAGATTCTTTCTTCCCATCAATGGAAGGCTAGAACTCTATAATCAATCATAGGGATTAGCATTGTTGATGTTTCATTTGGAGATTCGGTTTTGATTAATACAAGATTCAATTGTTGATCAAGTTTATCTTCTTCTTTTGTTTAATTTCAAATTGAATGCTTAATTCGATTTGAATGTTGATGTGATAATTGCTTAATTATCACACACTTAAGAAGAATTACAATAGAATGAATAATGTATTGAAGCGTTTTGATACATTGTTTAGCTTGGCTGAATTCTAATTATTAGGTTGATTTTGGCTTAGAAGAGTGCTTAATTCGTCTAACCTCAATTGATCAAATTCTGGATGCTTAATCCAGTAGAGAATTCTTGGATTACTTTGAGGCGTCTTAATGTAATCCAAGGCTAAGAACTTGGTTCTCAATTGAAAGAATTGTTAGAAATTGATGATGAATGAAACACAAGAATAATCCATTTACTTGGATTGGTTGCTTCTTTAGATTTGTTTACAACTTTAATTCTCTTACTTTTGTTAATTCTGTTAATCATTATTAAATACCCTCTTTTTAACTATTTGATTTGATCGAATTACATCTAGATCATTGGGAGATGACTTGGTTCATTCACTACTATTACAAATCTTGAATTGAACCAAATTTTACTATTTGATAGAGCTCGGCACTCGTATCAAGTCCTAGCAGGTCTACGCCCAGGAGCTCTAGCAGAAGAAACTACAGAGTCCTCCTGAGAAGTATACTGTGCGACAAAGCCCCACAACTCCCTGATAGGCATAAATAATTCTACAAAATTAGTAATAGTAAATATACTAATAGGATCACCATTATAGGTCATACGGACTGGAAGAGTTATATCTCTAATATACTCAATACATTCCGTTTCTAAGTGAATGCGCCAGGCCTCTGGGCCTCCATGAAATTGGACTCTGATGAATCCCAAGAACTCACGTCTGCCGTGTATCACAGTCTTCATAATCAAATAATAAGTACAATAATACAACAGAAGGGGTAAGATTCTACGATCACAAAAAACCAATGAAGCAGTATAGAAAGACAGTACAACCAATCTACACAACTTAACAATTAATCAACAAATATAACATGTTATCACATAAATGGGCAACCAACCTTGACATATACCATGAGAAATGCAACAGTATGACAACTGACTATGCACTTACTCAATGATTAACTCATACTCCATGGAGCTAAACACAACAGTCAGAAAGAGTGGCTTGGGAGTACATGTTTCGTTTCTCATTAGCCCCAAGTGCTAAAAATCTCAAAATGCGCAACACAGCTATAGGCGAACACTTTCCACCAAATCGGGAATAGGAATTGTGTTCTAGTTGAGCTCGTCAGTGTGACACATTCATATTACCACAGCACAACAGTGCTACCAACTGGCCCCCTGTGGGATTCCTGCAACCCGACGACTCTAAGATCAACTTCATGATCTTCACTACACAATTTGCACCTGCACTAAGGTGTAACTCAAACTCCTCTGCTTAAGACCTTGACCACAAGTCTCATCATATTTCAAAATGCTATGTAGAATACAATTTATTCACCAACAGAATAAAATAATCTCCTTGGGATTCAAAATCACGTAACGCTACGGTTATGGTTTTTAAATTTGTAACCCTTTGGTTACAGTCTTTCACTCGCATAACTCCTCTGTTATGCCTTTATAAATCACGTAACATTTCTATTACGTTTTTCAATCGCGTAAAGCCATTTTTTCTGTTTTTCAAGTTGTGTAACTTAAAAATTAATATTTTTCAAGCACGTAAGACTTAAAAAATCACTTTTCAACCACAAAAAGGTTTTTTGTAAACTCTTGATTGCGTAAAGTATTTTCTATAAAAAAAAATTTTATTTGCATCAGACTTTAAAAATCACTTTTTCAATCGCGAAGGGTTTTTTGTAAACTTTCAATCTCATAAAACGTTTTCTATAAAAAAAACATTAATCGCGTAAGACTTTAAAAATCTCTTTTCAACCGCGAAAGGGTTTTCTATAAACTCTCAATCGCGTAAAGTGTTTTCTGTAAATTTTCAATCGCATAAGATTTTAAAAAATTTATTTTCAACAGCAAAAGGGTTTTCTGTAAACTCTCCTAGCCCTAATAAATAGTCCAGGTATTTTCGGGCCAAAAAAAGTTCTTTATTTTTATTTTCTGAAACTATCCCAAATTAGCACATAGATCCAATGGAAAATAAACCTTACTTAAATTCCCAAAAATCACAAAATTTGGGAAAATCAATATTCGGATTAAAAAAGAAATTTCGGGGTGTTACAAAGTGCATGAATTAGGCTTTTACTCAATCTTTGGGCTTCTTTGTGGGCTTCCACCTTCAAATCCAAATCCAATACACAAGGTACCTCTAAATTAGGTCCATCACACACCCCTACTCCACATCCTAGCACATCTCTTTCTCACAGCCCTTCACCAGAGCCTAGCACATCTCTTTCACACACCCTTCACTATATCCTCACACATCTTTTTCTCATACCCTCCTCCACATCCCCATATGTCAGGTTTACACACCTCATCTCCACGTCGCTAGACATCGATATCACTTACCTCAACTCCACATCCCCACATGTCTACTTCCCCTAG
The DNA here is from genome assembly GCA_023212625.1 of Styphnolobium japonicum. Lineage (NCBI taxonomy): Eukaryota > Viridiplantae > Streptophyta > Magnoliopsida > Fabales > Fabaceae > Styphnolobium > Styphnolobium japonicum. Next base: position 23,087,840 of record JALBWW010000003.1, read on the forward strand.
GTCTTCTTTATATCCCTACACATCGTCCTCTACAATGCCACAAATTCCATGGGGGAATAGAGATGCAGACTTGCTTATGGATTAGGTCGACACCTGGTTTGACATAAGTACTCTTAAGTTATGCATTTTAATTGTTGTTATGATTTTTCCTTTTGTATTCTATTGTATATATATATAATGACTTGCTTTACTTACAGGTTTGACCCTGTCGTTGGACCACCAGCCGCTATCACTAGCATTATAAAAGCCAAGTTTAAAGGGGTTTAGAGAAACAGGGGTGAGGTGGATCCACTTGTCCAAAGGATAGGGTTTGTTGAGTTTGGGGTAAATACATGGTTACGATTTTTAGTTATTAAATTAAAATAGCAATTATTACTATAATTGACTAATTAATCTCACTTTTAATGCATAAATCATACCAATGGCTCATCGAGGATGAGCAGAAGATCAATAAGTGCTTCAACCACAAAGCATCTGACTCACTGAAGAACACAATGAACAAGTTTCAAAGTGGGGCAGATAAGGGGAAGTGGATCCCTACAAACATTAGGGATTAGTTGGAGGTGCGGTAGTGTGACTTGCTTGGGTTGAGAAGTCCAAGAAGAACACCTAGAATAGAAAATCTAAGGAGGGACTTGATAAACACTATTCACATGCACTATTAATCCCTCATATTTCGTATCTTACCTCCTTTTTAGTGTTTAATTGATTGGAATTGGCCACATTTTATTGGTTTGAGTTCCATTTGGGTTTAATTATAATTTCCAGCATTAATTAAATTTTACATTGTCTATATATTTTGAGAATATCTTGAGTTCTAGGCATCTAATAAATATTAAAATTACCTTGTAGAAAATATAAAAGGGAGCTCTACAACTTTGCTGAAGAGCACAAGAGCTAAATCAAGTGTCTAGTGGGCCATATTGGGCCTGGAAGTCAAAGCAATGGTGCTTTCACTGGAACTTGACCCACATGTAATAAATTGTCCATAAATTGGGCTCTAGAGGTCAAATGGATCTGAAATTTGTGCCCATGGAAAGCTAAAATTAGGGGTGTTTATGGGTTAGGTTGGTTCAGGTTTTGAGAAAAAAAATGTCCAAACCGATCAACTTTGATCGGTTGGTTTAGTTTGGTTTTTGAAAAAAATTTCTAGTAATCCGAACAAAACCAACCTGATTAAGGTTGAGTTGGTTTGGTTCGAGTCATCGGGTTATCCGATCATTTTTTTCACATAGAAAAATTACAAATCTACTATTGCTAAATATTTTTAACTCAATTAGACAATTACATATGAATTTTAAGCATACAAGTCTTACAGTATAGTACAATTATTAAGATAAAAGTAAAATCAAGTTTATGAATAAATATTTCAATGTCTCAAAATCATCATAAGCTTCGTTTGTAATATAAATGTATGACATTAAATACATTCTGCTTCACAAAGAATGTTATATATATATATATATATATATATGTAAATAATTAAATGATTAAGGCTTGAAAATGGAAATTAAAAATATATCATTGTATCTTAGGTTTTTAAATGAATGAAAAGCTAAATGGCAAGAAGATAATATCTAAATTTTTATTACTCTTCGAGTCATTTTATCGGGTCATCGGGTTATAAAATACAAAATCCGTGAATCGAACCAATCATGATCGGTTTTGACCAAATTGGAACCGATTAAACCCGATGACCCGAACCGAACCGATTTTTTTTAATTGGTTTGGGTTGGTTTGTCGGGTTGATTTGGTCAACCCGAACCAATAAACACCCCTAGCTAAAATGCAAATATTCAACTTTCATGAGTACCACTTTTCGATACTACATTGTTTTGATATTTTTTTTCTTACATGAATTTAGTTGTCATTTCAGATACGTCTTTAGATTGATTTTGGCATAATTTTCTCATCTTAAGCCTAAATTAGGCAAATAAGATTGCCAATTAAAACTAAGAGGATAGAGATTAGTCCTGATTTAGTGTTAGACTTATAAATTGCATTTTAGGATAAGTTATTAGAAAGGAAAATAGAGAATGAAAAAGAGACTTTTCATTTCCCCCATTTTCTCTATTCTTTTGAGTTTATGTCTAGCTTTTCTCTCTCCCTCCACAAGCTTCCTTGGACTGTAGCCATAGAAGACTAATTCAGAGATCAATTCAAGATCCTTGAAGAGTTCTGGTTTAATTTTGAGACTTTGTATTGAAATTCGAAATTAATGTTTAATTGCATTTTTTCTTTTTCTCTAATTCTAATCTTGAATGAACTTCTAGAGATATCTATTAGTTTGTTCTTGATTACGAATTATGATATTATTATGATTGATCACTACAAGAAATTGTTTGATTTGTGACCGATAATATCCATCATAATTTGTGACTAATTTTGTGACTGAAATAAGGGAAAAAAATACAAAAGGTATAAATTTGTGATTGATATACAATTGGTAAAAAAATCAGCCACAAATATTGGCACCACAAAAGAGGGAAACGAATTTGTGACTGATTGTTTTGGTAAGTATTAAATTATTATTTTAACTTTTTTATTAAACTTGTGACCATTATTTCAATCAGAAATTTTCAAATATTTTTAAATACGTTGTTTATGACCCATTTTTTGGGTCAGAAAGTATCAAATTATTATTTTAATAATTTTATTAAAATTATTGCCATTATTTCGGTCAAAAACTTTTTCATATTTTAAAATAAAATGTTTGTGACTGATTTGTTTGGTTAGAAATATTAAATTATTGTTTTAATTATTTTATTAAAATTGTGACCATTATTTCGGTCAGAAATTTTTTCATATTTTAAAATAAAATTTTTGGGAATGATATTTTCAGTCAGAAAGTATTGATTTTTTTCAGTAAACATTGTGACCAATATTTTCGGTAAGAAATTTTTTTCTTATTTCAAAATTATTTCTTGTGACCGATTAAATGGGTCACAAACGATTTTATTTAAAATAAAAAAATTTCATTTCATTTTATTTATATTTATATTTATATTTATATTTATTTTATTTCAAAAACTAATTTCAGGAAGCTTAATTTTTAAATTTTATGATAACTTATTGAAATTAAAATTTTATTTTATTCAAATTGTTATTTAATTATAATTATAAATATATCGTTAAATTTTCTTTTCTTTTTATATATTTTCTAAGAGAACGCAGTGTTTTTGGTGTTGCAGGTTCTGAAACCCGCTCTCGTATTACTTCTCAGTTTTGCCCCAAATGGAGAAAACCTAAGTTCTGCCTACTCCCATTTCTAACTCCATTCTCAAATCTTTGCAGCTCAACTGAATAGAGACCCAAGGTTTACATGCTTCAGCTACCAGCAAGATCTAAAAGCTATTGCTGGGTTTCAAGCGTTCTCCACCAACTCGAGCTCCAAGGTGGATGACTCGACCTCCATCATCAAAACTTTGAGTTCGGGGCTCACTCAGTTGAGTGGTTGGAGTGCCCGCTGTAGCAGCCCTTCAAATAGCAATGGGAGTCACCCAGATCTGGCGTGCGAAGTGGTCGATTGTTCTCTTGTCGAAACACAATCAAATTTTTAGCTTGTATTTCAGTGGCCATGGGCATGGGGTGGTCCTCCTCCATTGTGTTTCTTTTGTTGTTCACCCTCTTCGTCTTCTCCTTCTTTGCTATTTGAAACAGTGGGTGTGTTGCCACAGTTACAATGTTTTGATGAAGATTTCATGTAAAAAATGCAGTTTGAGAAGGTTAAAGGGTTGCTGAAATGGATGTGGGATGTGGGTATGAGGCCTGATAAGTTTAGCTATGTTATTTTGATTAGTGCCATGGCAAAGTGTGGTGATATGTGTGCTGCTTTGGAGGTGTTTGATGAAATGTCTGAAAGAGGGGTGGTACCTGATGTGATGTGTTATAATATGATAATTGATGGGTTCTTCAAAAAGGTGGATTTTTAGAAGGCTAATGAGATGTGGGAGAGGTTGTTGCAGAGGGAATTGGTTTTTCCAAATGTTGTGAGGTATAATGTTATGATTAGTCGGCTGTGCAAATGTGGCAAGTTTAATGAGAGTTTGGTGATATGGGATAGGATGAAGAGAAATGAAAGGGAGTATGATTTGTTTACTTATAGTTCTCTCATTCTCCTTCTTAGTTCCTAATCATGAGAACCCCACCTTGTGACTTGTGATTTGATCTATTTTTATGATCTTATTTGAGTAGTAAACTCTCCAATTTGAGGTAAGATCTAGTTAGTGGTTATGTCTTGGTGTTTACTAGAGACCATTGTTACTTTATGTGGTGCCTCTATTCTATATTGAGCTTACTGTCAAAATAGTTTTATATGGTAGCTATATAACTTATGTCTTTCTATTGATTTTGACCCTTTTATTGGGGTTCCAAATGGATGAGGGTGGTGTTTGTTTTCTATTGTGTCCTTCTATTATTTTGGATGAGAAGAACATAAAAGTTGAAACATAGGCATTTTCCCCTTTTCATAAATTTAGAATTTTAAGCTAGCTTTATCAATATTCTGTTTTTGTGAAATGGAATCAGAATACTTAATGGAATTATTCTCAAAGGCATAAATCCCCTGTTGAAGGAAATAAAAATTGCAACCCAACTTCTACTATTTACAGGTTGGAACCATTTTTTTAAACAAAAAAATTGCTGGTTTAATGTGGGTGTGGATTGGGGTCCTATTTAGTTTTTGTCTTCTTTAACTAGATGGGCTCCTAACAAATTGACAGTTTACTTGGAACTTAGAAGTTTTCTAATGTGAGTGTGGTGATGCTAGTTTGGCCTTTGGGGGTCCTCTTTTACTTTCTTCTTTTGTGGGTTAGTCTTGGCTCTCAGTTCTAGCTCTTCTTTTGGTTAGATGGGTTTTTAAGAACAAAGCAGAGGAGGCTGTGAAGAGTGAGAAAACCTGTGCTGGAATGGAAGTTTCCTTGATGGTTATCATGTCAACGAACCATCTCCAGTAGAGGTAACATCAAATGACTCATTTTTCTATGGAGTCTTGTTATTTATATTGAATTTAATACTCCCTAGCTAGCATCAGGCAAATGGACATAGTGCCTAGTACTTTTCCCATGGTTTGGGTGCCTAGGCAAATTTACATTATTATTTGATTAATTATTTTAGTTTATTTAATAAAAAACAATTAATGAACTATATTTTATTTTAGTTCTCAATCTCATACAGCATATATATCTATGTATACATATAAAAAAATCTCTTATTGGAGCATTGCTTTCATGAGACTGTAGTCTCTTTCTCTTACTTCATTTAATCTAACTATAAACAATTTAGAAAAAGAAAAAAAAAGAAACTGGTAACTCAACATATTAGTTAGGACCGTATGTGCAGCTTATTTCTTTTACTAGAATGGCATGTTGGTGCATAAGAATATTGGTTTGCTACCATGTAGATTCACGTCTGAGTATGCTATCTGCAAAACACATGCATTTGATAACTAATAATTCTATTGCATTATGGTTTGTTTGGGAAAATAAAATGCTATAATAGCATGCTGGATGATAAGAATACTAGTTCCCTACCTTGTAGATATATTTTGTTAGGACATTTGGATAGCTTGTGCCTTTGAGAACTTATAATTTCATTGCTTGGAGTTCTGATATTATCTATAAGACTTGTAAACGGTACAGGAAACATGATATGGTCCATTATTAACAAGCCTATTCTTTGCACACAGGCTACTTGCCCCTGTTGTTTTCTTTTCAAATCTTTTTGGATCTAGTGCCGTGTTTGAGAGAGTGGGGATAAAATGCAGAAGCAGAAGCCACTAGAAGAACGCTTATCGGTATTTTGCTGAATTTATGTTCTTCCGTTGTATAAAGACGTTTGTTCTTTCTAAAAATGATTGTAATATATCTATTAATATGGATCCTATTTGTTACTGGTATTCGAGATGGATTGCTAAACTTGGTGAATCTACTTTGAATGGTGTTGTTGATTTATATGATAATGATATAATATATATTGTTGCTAGTTTGATTTGCAGTTGTGTTCATTTTGGTAATAAGTTGATTGAATATATGGATTATGGTGAGAATATGTGAGGGGCTTGCTATTGGGTAGGATTTCATTTGAGGTTCAGGTCTACTTGTGAGATTTATATTAATATTTATATACTATTAAATTAACATACGTTCAATTTTTTAAATTTAATTTGAGAAATTTGTGTCATAGGTGGCCTCATAGCAGTTTTTGTATAATAATATGAATGTGTAAGCCCCTAATTTCTTAACTCACTTAAAATCTCTCGTGCCTTGATTGGTAACCTTACATTATTGTGGGCTGAATTTTATTCAAGCAACAAAAATGAAGGAAAATACTTGAAAATTGACTGGTAAGGAATAGTCTAACTTTAATTTTATTAATTAATCTTCTACAAACCAGCACTTAAATAGATAAATTTTAATTTAAAATTTCAAAATAATTTCTTAAATATATTTTTTGAATTTTAAAATTTTAATTGGAATTTTTAATTAGAAGTTTAAACTATAGAATATAAGCTTGAGATTCTGATAGCTAAATTGTTCATTAAATTCAACAAAACAACCAAATTAATATGCATTTATGACTAAAAATTAGTCACAGATTTTTCTGACTGCTAAAAGCGATCACAAAATTTGACAAAACAACCAAATAAATTTGCATTTATGACTGAAAATCAATCATAGGTGTTTGATAGCAATATTTTAACTGCTTAAATTGGTCACAAATTTCAAGAAACCAACAAAAAATTTTGTACCCTTTTGCAACCAAAGTTTTAAGGAATTAACAAAAATTATCGGTTGATTTTAATCCATTAGAAAAATTTTCCAACCAACAAAATCACTACCTACTTACATTGGTCACAAAATCAGTCAGAAAGTCGATTTCTGACTAATTTTTCTTAATTTTGTAACTAATTTGGCAGTCACAAATCAAGTAATTTCTTGTAATGAATTAATCTCAGTTTCATCACTTGAATTGAAGAGATTAGGATTGCAAATTTGCCACTTAGGCTAATAGGATTCTTGAGTTTAAATTAGCATCGATTTTCATAAATTGTGCGATTGTAAGTTTATGTATCTTTTGTTAGTTGAATCGTAAATGATCATCTTGTAGTGAATGCTGGATCTAATGCTGAGATCTTTGTTAGATCTAGGTTAGCCAATCAATTGGACTTAATTGTATGTTTAGTGGTTAATGATAGATCAATTGGAATTTGGATGGCTTGGATTAGTTGTTCTTTTATTTGAATTCTGTTAATTCAATTTCTTTGTTTACATTCTGAATACATCATCCCTCTTAAATTTTGTCTTAAATTGATCAAATTACATCTAGATCTTAGGGAAATGACTTGGTTCAATCATCACGGCTACAAATCTTAAAGTGAACCAATTATTGCAATTTGATTGAGCTCGGCACTCACATCAGGACTCTCAATACACATAGGAGGATCCATCCATACACGAGAGCACAAGAAAAAGATGGTGAGTAAATTCTATTATCTTTTATTCATCTTAATTAAACTAAACTTGATTAAAGACTAATGTTTCCTTCTAATTTTTCAGAGAAGCCAGTTGTAGAGGCTGTCATCTACGTGGGAGATATTCTAGCGACTTCACATGCTAAAGGGGAAGCCGGATGAGTGGACCTCTAACAAGGTGGCAAGTTTTGCTGTAAGTATTTTAAGTGATTTAACTACTTTAATAGTTTAAACAATTAGCAATAAGTAATTGTCTATTAACAATTATACTTTTTCATCTTGAGTTCAAGAGATGTGTTAGTGAAAGGGACTCATAGCTGCACATAGATGACGACACCAACTACTTATCCGATAACACCATCTACTTTGATGTTGTAGGAGGCGTCAATAAGAATGGACGCATCAACGGGTTAGGGTCCGAAGCTGCTAGTATGGCTCCTTCGACCTCTACTGCCTCTGAGGAATGTTTAGTGTTAGAGATTGACGCAATGAGGAAACTAGTCGCAAACCTAACCTCCCAGATACAGAGACAATAGGGCATCATTAATAGTCAGGAGAATATAATCAATAATATTATGCAGTGTTTGAATCTGGCTCCACATGATTCAGAGCCTGCAGCAGGTTGAGGACGACCACGATGGCAAGGACCAGTAGCATATGGATGAGGAAGATTATGATCCTTATCCTCCAGATGTTTGATTCACTTTATTTGTTATAATAAACATTACATTTTAATTTTGTTTGATTGTTCATTTGTTTAGATGCATGGATGAATAATTATATACTGTATATGATGATAATACGAATTTTTAATGTTCATTATGGTTTTTTGTTTTCATTATTGGATTATTGTTGTTTCTGCATTTCATTACAGTATACAAGTTCATATTGTATAGTGATGAATCAAAAAAACAAAATTTAATTTTTTAAAAAATTTATACTAAGTGACGGAATTAAATCTGTCTCTAAATGGAAGTAATCCAGTATTGCAATTTCATTAGCGACATAATTACTCTGTCGCCGTTATACTAATATTTTATTCTAAGACAGAGTACTATCGCTTGCAGAATATATTAATAAAAAATTGTAATGAAATTTGGTCACAAATTTTTTTAAAATATTGTGATGGAATTTTAATAACTTAAAGACAGAAATTTCTTTCTTTGATTAGAGATGGATGATAAATTTTGTCACTAAGTTATTAGCCACCATTGTTTCTGAAACGAATATTTATTTGTCACTGATTTCGTCACTAGTTATTTTAGCAACAAGTTATAAGACATTTGAGAGGGAATATTTTCGTCGCAGATTCAATTTTTTTAGTAGTGTTAGAACATCTTCGTCAGAGAATAATACTCGTTCAGCTTTCATTTACTTTCCCATTTACTTAGAAGGGTGAAAGTATCAAGTATATGATATGAAAGTGGGTGAAAAGAAAGTAGTAGAGAATGATCATTGATTTGAGAAGGGTTGGAAATGCACAAGAGTGTTTGAGAGTAATGAACAGTGGGATCATTTGTTTGTGGGTGAAAGTCATTTATAAAAGGCTAAGAAGTTACACTTGAGCGTATTAGGGGTGAAAAGTTACTGTTGAAGGTTGTTTTTCAAGTTTGACACTTATGCTTCGTTTATTTTCTTTCATGAGTGATGTTAATTTTGAATTTATTTTTTAGAACTTACATTAAGTCAATTTGAGATTACATTGATTTGTATGTTGCATGAAAATGATAGAGGTATTTTTCTTGACTTACTACTTTGGCCAAATAAGTCTACTTCGCATTTATCTCATTGTTAACCCCTCTGAGCCTACTTTCTCATTTTTTGTTCTTAGCTCATTACAAGCCTTGAGTGAAAAACTATATTTTACCTCACCTTAGGGAATAAGAGAGCATTTGTTTTCCTATTGAAGGAGCTCTTTTGCTTGCAATGATTTAAGTGTGGGGGAATTGGTATGCTTATGCGAAATGTTTGGTACAAAAAAAAAGCTAATTTTGAAAAAAAAAAAATAAAGCCAAAAGGTTGTAAAAGAAAAGAATAGAAAAAGGAAGGAATGTGTGAAGAGAATGTGCATTTTATGGTTTTGGGTAAAATTTTAGGACTTCTACTTGAGTTACTCCCTAATGCTCTTTTATTTTCTTTGGTTTTTAACTTGCTATTATCTATATTGTTCTCTTCCTTCACCTCATAATCCCATTACAATATTTTTTTAAGATCTCTTAATTTTTGCAATTTATTTGATCTAAGTAGTGGAAAATTGATGTATATGCAAGTGATCAATCAATTTGAGACACTTATGTTAGCTTTGTACTATACTTTATTAGATGTTTATTGTGCTCAATATTAGTATTTTAGATAAGTTTAATGTTGTTGGGCCTTATTGGGCTTTAATGCAAATTGTGAATAATTCTTGGATTTTGATGCATTTTGACATTTCCTCCTTGGTTAGGCCATAACTTGGGACTCGACGATTCTTTTGAGGTGATATTGGTGTCTTTAGAAAGCTAAGACAAGGCTTTACAACTTTCATTAATAACTCAAGAGTTGGATCGGACTTCTAAGGGTCTAAAATAACCCTGCAATTTAGAGTGGGTTTGCTGTCATTGGAATATGAGCAGTGTGCACATATTGGACCATATCATGGGCTATAGGCCTCCTTTTGAGCTGAAACTCGGCCATTGTAAAGATAAGTCCATATCTCCAACTTCATTGAAGACCATTTAGTCAATAGATGTTGTTTTAGGCATGATTATGAAGCTACAAGTTAGTTTGAATTTGGAAACACGTTCTACCAACCTAACTTGAGGTAGGTGCAGTGTTTTTGGAATATCTGGAGTTGTAAAAGTCCAAATGCCATGAAACTAATGCCAAAAGTTCAAGGAGACAATTGTCTACAACTATTATGAAAATCTCCAAGCCAAAATACATCGTTTAGAGCATGAAAAGCAGGCTGGAAGTCAGAGTAGAGTTGCTAACTTGAAGCCACCAACCATACACCAACCCACCTACCATGCACCAACCCACCAACCATGCATCAAGCTTCCATATTTGACAATTTTCATGTTTTTATAGCTTGCATTCATATTATTTTCAATTACAAATTGACTTCTAGGATTAGTATAAATATAGTTAATTTCTTTGTATTATACATCATTCAATTTGAAGTAAGTTTGAGTATTTGTTTGAAGAAAGTTTGAGTATTTATAAGAGTCTTCTTTATCTTCTCCATTCTCTTTAAAATTTTATTTTTATTCTTTATTTTATGAGTTCTTCCTTTCTATCCATGGAAGGCTAGGCTCTTATAACCAATCCAAGAGATTAGCCATCTTGATGTTTAATTTAGATATCTTGTTTCGCTTGTTCATATTGCTTAATTGTTATTCAAGTTTCTCTTCTTCCTCTTTTGATTTTTATCTAGATTGAATTGCTTAATTTGATTTAGATGTTTATATGATAATAGTTTTATTATCATGTATTCAAAGAGGATTATAAAGAATAAACAATTTATTAAAACTTTTTGATTGATTGTTTAGCTTGGTTAAATTCTGGATTTAAGTTAATTTATATTTGGATGGTGCTTACTTTATCAAACCTTGGTTAATTAAATCCTAGATGCTTATCTAGTAGAGGATTCTTGGATCATGTTAAGGCTTCTTGATGTGATCTAAGGCCAAGAACATGGTTAGCAATTAAGTGGATTCTTTGTGATCAATGATGGATTAAACTTAAGATCGGTAAATTTCCTTGGATTGGTTGCTTCTTTAGATTTGTTTACAACTTTAAGTCTCCTACTTTTGTCAATCTTGTTAATCAACAACAAAACCCCATTTCTAATTATCTTGATCTAATAATAAAATTTATTATTTTTGAATCCTTGAGAGATGATTCGGTTCATGCTCTATACTACAAATTAGTTTGTGAATCGTTAATTTTATTATTTGACGAGTCTTGACAACCTCTTGTTAGTAAGCATATGGTAAAATACTTTCATAATTTGACAGAGTTGAGCGCAAACAGTTAATCTAAACACTTTGGGTGATTTGAGTGCCACTTGTGAGGAATTTTACTTAATTTGAACATGTCTATTTCTGATTAAAGCATGATTATGTTATGTATACTTTATTCTCAATTGGTTTGATTCAACTATACTTTGTTAAACATATTTGAATTATTGATTATGGTTTATATTTGATACAATGCTTATATTTAAAAATTAGTTGAATTGATTAAATAGAGTATTACATGTTTGTGGGTATCATCTTGGTAAACCCCCACGAGATTATAACTCGTCCACTAGGGACACCTAGGGGTTTAAAGGCTTGTGGCACATGCTAAGTGCCATCGTGATTTCCTACGAAAGTGGATTAGATTAGGTGTAATCAGTTTTTATGTTTTTAGTTTAACATTAGGGTTTTTTTGTTTTTCTTTAGTTTTGGTCTCATGTATTTTGCTCAGGAGTGCAAAAGCTTAAGTATGGGAGAATTTGATCAATCATTTTTAGCCACTTATGTTAGCTTTGTACTTGGCTTTATTATATGTTTATTGTGCCCAATATTAGTGTATTAGTTGAGTTTTATGTTGTTGGGTCTCATTGGGTTTTAATACAAATTTTGATTAATTCTGATTTTGATGCATTTTGACATTTCCTCATTGATTAGGTAATATCTTTGGCATCAGTGATCCGTTTGAGGTGTTTATGGTATCTATGGAAAGCTAAGACAAATATCTAGAAGTTTCATGAACAACTCAAGAGCTGGATCGGACTTTTAATTGTCCAACATATGCTTGAAAGTTAGAGTGGGTTTGCTGTCGCTAGAATCTGAGCAATGTGCACATATTGGACCATATCGTGGGATGTAAGCCTTCTTTTGAGCTGAAACCGGTGCCATTGGAAAGATAACACGCAAAGATCCAACTTTATTGAAGACCATTTAGTCAATAGATGTCATTTCGGCATAATTATGAAGCTACAATTTGGTTTGAATTTGGAAACACGTTATGCCAACGTGACTTGAAGTAGGTGCAATGCTTTTAGAATATTTGGAGTTGTAAAAGTCCAATTGACATGAAATTAGCGCCAAAATTTCAAGGAGACAATTGTCTACAACTGTCATGAAGACACCTAAAGTCAATTCAGTGGAATGGAGGGTCATACAGATCATGGAAGGAGGCACACGAAATCTGGCAGAATATCAACTTTGCTTTTCTTTTGTAATTGTTTATCATTTGGTTGGTTAACATAGAAATATTTGACAATCTTCATTTTTTACAGCTTGCATTCATATTATTTTTAGTTACAAATTGGCTTCTAAGATTAGTATAAATAGGGTCAATCTCTTTGTATTAAGCATGGATGAAATTTGAAGTAAGTTAGAATATTTGTGAGAGTTTTCTTTCTCTTCTTCTCCATTCTCTTTAGAATTTCGTTTTTGTTCTTTATTTTCTAGGTTCTTCCTTCCAATCCATGGAAAGCTAGGCTCTTATAATCAATCAAAGGGATTAACCATCTTGATGTTTAATTTAGAGATCATGTTTCGATTGTTCATATTACTTAATTGTTATTCAAGTTTCTCTTCTTCCTTTTTTATTTTTATCTAAATTGAATTGCTTAATTTGATTTAGATGTTGATGTGATAATAGCTTTATTATCATGTATTCAAAGAGGATTACAAAGACTAAACAATATATCAAAGCTTTTTGATGGATTGTTTAGCTTGGTTAAATTCCGAATCTTAAGTTAATTTATGTTTGGATGGTGCTTACTTTATCTAACCTTGGTTAACTAAATCCTAGATGCTTATCTAGTAGAGGATTCTTGGATCATGTTAAGGCTTCTTAATGTGATCTAAGACCAAGAACATGGTTAGCAATTAAGTGAATTCCTTGTGACCAATGATGGATTAAACTCAAGTTCGGTAAATTTCCTTGGATTAGTTAATTTGTTAATTGCATTTCTTTAATCCAACCAGTGTATTTACTTTACAAATCATTAAAATCTCCCTTTTTATTTATCTTAATCTGATTAAATCTTTGTTTTTTGGATCCTCGAGAGACGATTCAGTTCATGCTCTATACTACAAATTAGTTTGTGAACCAGTAACTTTTATTATTTTGTCTGGTCTCGACAACCTCTTGTCATGTATTATATACTTTTCCTCTTTCAAAATTGTTTTCTAAAAGAAAGTTGCTTAGTCTTTCATACCAAGCTCTAAGAGCTTGCTTAAGTCCATATAAAGCTTTAAAAAGTTTGAAAACATAATATGGATGTTCTTCATTTTCAAAACTTGAAAGTTGCTTAACATAAACTTCCTCATTTCTAAAACCATTCAAAAAAAGCACTTTTAATATCCATTTGAAATAGTTTGAAATCTTTGTAAGCAACATAAGCAAGCAATATTCTTATAGCTTCTTGTCTAGCTACATGAGCATAAGTTTCATCAAAATCAATACCTTCTTGTTGATTGTAGCCTAGAGCAACTAACCTTGCTTTGTTCCATACAACATTACCTCCTTCATCAAGTTTGTTTCTAAAAACAAATCTTGTTCCAATCAAAGAATGATCTTTTGGTGCAGGAACAAGAGTCCAGACGTAGTTTCTTTCTAATTGACTTAGCTCTTCTTGTATAGTCATGATTCGAGATTCATCTTTAAGAGATTCTTCAATTGTCTTGGGCTCAATCTTAGACAATGTGCCACAACTCTTGCCCTGTGCCTTAGCTTCCCATGGGTTGAGATCACATGATTTTGACTTCTATAGCTCAAGTTATCATCATTTTACTATACAAAGGTTTAGTAAGGCAAACAACAACAAATTTATGCATCATCTATCTTCCGTGAGTTTGGTCCACTATTTCTAACATTTACTAGAATTAAAGGGAACAAAAAAGTATAAAGAAGAGGAGAAGAAAACAAGATGTAACAAAGGCATAGAATTTATCTCAAAACAAATCCAAATTCATTACAAAACAAGTGCTAATTATATGCATTATAACAACACATCAATAATCATTGGCTCAAATGTTGTATGAGATGCAACATGCCATTAGCACGATGTACACATTGTATTAGAATTATGATTTTTAATTAAGGCCCTATTTGAATAAACACTTTCAAAACGCTTTTCATAAACCCTTTAAAATAAATACTGAACATTTGAGGGATATGTTATGAATTGTGTCAATCTCTTAAGGTTAATTTTGTCAAAAATTATTAAAAAACAATTAATACCTAAGGTATTTTTAGCTTTCACAAAAAGCTTATTTTTATAAGCTTCAATTTTCAGCTTATGAAAATAAACCCAAAACAGTTTATAAGAGTTTCATAAGCTGTTTTAATAAGTACATCCAAACAGAATAAAAATACTTCATAAGCGCTTATTGTAGTAGATAAGCTCAAATAAACTGCATATAAGCCTATCTAAACGGGACTTAAGTCTCATTTGGACATAATTCAAGAGTTAAGCGTGGATTGGAGTTAGAGTGAAGGTCTAGGTTCGGTTCCCATGTAAACAAAAATATATGATTTCTAATTACCAAACAAATGAATTTATTGTATACTTAATTGGGTTAAATTACAATCACAGTTTAATTGGGAGATGTTTTACAATAAAAAGAGTGGAAAGAATAGAGAAATTCAGTAGTTTTTTTTTATAGAGACGAAAGACATATGATTTGAGCAGATTTGCTTGCATTTTATCATTAAACATTATTTTTCATATCATATTTGAGCTGAATAAATGTAAGAAATGTAGCAAAAATATCATGTTTAGTGTCCGAAAACAGTAAATCGATATTTTTATTATTTTATTAATTAGATAGAAAAACAATTATACATATTTATTCATCATTAATTCAATTGTAGCTATATATGAGGAACTATAAGGGGACCACATTGGGAACCCTACCTCTCTACTTTTCTTTTTACTTGTGTCTTGTCTCCCATTGAGCCTCATTCTATTTTCACCTCTCACACCTTCCTGCTCTCAACTTTTTGGTCTTGTTTCAGTTCTACATATTATTGTAATTTTTCCGGTCTTCAATTTTTGTGGAAGTATCCCCTTGTATCCACCATGATTACAAAGTGCGTATTGAATAACCATATCATGATAACATATTCGACGCCCTGTGCATGTGACAGCAAAACTACATTTTAGCGAGTACAGTATGACAATATAGGTGCCTGTGGGACAGAGACTGACAGTGTACGCATATATGTACGATCATAAGGGAAATAGTGAATTGCTATATGATGTATGAAATGTTATGATAATTGAATCGGATTCTCATTTAGATGATTATAATTTAGGTATATAATTAAATTTATAGTATTATTTTAGATTATTTAAATTTTGAATAAACTAATTGATAATTAAATTTTTTTAAAAAGAAATTCAATATTTTCACAATTTATAAATATATTTATGTATTTTATATTATTATATATAAATTATTTTTATAACACTATTTGATTTGATCAATTAATTTAAATGATTAAATTAATTAAACTTAAACTAAAAATTTTACTAATTTACTGGTAAATTTGATTTTATCTACATTGAGTGCATGTGCCTTTAACAATTATACGTGGTGGATGCGCTGTCGTACCCCATTTGTTTATAGCAATAGCATCATATATTTGTAGTACCATGTACCTCTCTAATCCTCCAGCACTGATGCATTCCAAAGAGGGCCAGTTTCCTGTTCCAGAATTCATGTCTGCCACATTGCTGCCATGATCAAATAGGTCAAAGATGCTTGGATCCAAATTGAAGAACAAATTAGTCAAGTGGTGCGCATGCACCATAGGCGAATGAAGGAGTGTGTAAATGGGAGTAGGAGGGTTGTTTTAGTGTAACAACTTGTTATGTGGGGGAGTTGACGCATTAGGATGATTCTAGAATTTGCTTTAATATGGGGTTTTTCCATTTGGGAGATGAGTTTTTTTTTTTTTTGAAAGATTTGGGAGATGAGTTAGTGGAAAGAATAATGGTACTTCATGATTTTGTATAACTACATGGATAATTCTACTTGAATTTAATAGAAAAAGTTTTGAGTAATATTACTTGAATTTAAATTATTGTATAAAAACTTGTTTTTATGTATGGATAATGATTATTACTATATTTTGAATATATAAGTCTTTTTAAATAATCAATCAATATTTTGAATTAAATAACTAAATGCCTTTTATTGTCTTTTGTCGATCTGTTTATCTAATTCTTTAATATTGTCTCTTTGGCGCACAATAACCACAATGATAAATATTGGCGCCACTTGCTCTTGCATAACGATTAGTACAACATTCTTTTTTTTATTGTTCTTTTCCGCGAAGGGGTAGTACAACATTCAATTACAAACAATAGAAAATGAAGGGCCACGGTGGTCCTCTAAAGGCATATGCTGGAAGTGGCAGAGGCAGTGGGATGGAAGTTGTGGCCGTAAATATTATTGGTATACAGTGGTAAGTAAAAATTTAAGAGAATTGTTATGGTATTTTAATATAATATTTAAGATAAATTATTAATTATTTTTTAATTATTAATTTAATAATAAATATTTTAAATTTTATTAAATATAAATAATATTTAATAAATACTTAATAACTTAAATTAAGTAATCACATTTAAAAAAAATGTTAAGTATCAGAATATTTATCAAAATCTAAATATCTTTGACACTCTGGCAGATGATACTATTCATCATTACTTGATGTCCCACATTTATGCAAAACATTAAATACTGTTGTTGGGGGTGGTGGTGCCAAAATTACAACCACCACAAGCTCCATAGATAATAAGAATAATTTTTTCGCATTAAATATTGGTTCTTTTGCAGTGAAAATTCATCTTTTACGTATGCTCATACCATATATTTGTGTTGAGGCCAACCTTTACTCAACTCTCAAAAAGTAGAAAATGAATATTATGCGATTTAAAAAAACAGATCATGGATAGTTTCCCTTTGAATTATTTTAGAATAGGCATTTGTTAACGAGTAAATTTAAGGTTATTATTAAAATAAATAAAATAAAAAATAAAACTATTTAATATTTAAAAAAATCAATACTTTTTTAATTTTATTACCAAACGCTCTACTGTTTATGCGGTTGAGTATCTATTACTTATGTAAGGCTTTTTTTATTTATTTGATTAAAATAAAAAAAACATCTTAAAAAAAATTAATCATCCAAGGAGCAAAAGACTCCAAGTGCTCGAGCATTGATCATCATCTTCCTATTTTTTTCTTTTAAGCAATGAGTCTTGATATTCGGTGCTATTAAGATATTGTTTAATTAAGATAATATTTAAGAAGTATTTAATATTTTTTTATAAATTTTCTTGATTATTTAATAAAAAATATTATATATTTTTAAAAATTTTAAAATATTAAATGCTTTAATTTTATATTTTTTATTTTAATCAGTACATTAAAGGCACTCATTGACATATGCCTAAAATGATTAGGAGGATTTATTCACTAAATAATATTGCTAAGACAATATTAAATGTTTATTAAAGAGGACTTTTAACAGCATTATTTAGAATAATAATACTTAGACAAATTTATATTCACACTCTTCCTAGATTATTCTCACATACAAGTCATTTGAACAGCATGGTCAATATTATACATATACTTCGTAAAAGTTTGTACAAGTATCTTTTCACTTTATTTTTTGGGTTTGTTGATGTTATTGTTGTCTTCGGTGAATTAAATAAAAGATGTTGCTAACTAGTACTCTAAAAATATTATTTAAGAAACATTTAATATCTTTTAATAAATTTTATTAATTATTTGACAAAAAAATATTAAATACTTTTTAATTTTTTAAAATATTAAATATTCTACATTTATATTTAATTTTTTTATTTTAATTCCTTATCCACCACACTTAGCAAATAATTTAAGGGAATTACTTTAGTACTTATTTTTTTTATAAAGAATTGATATTTAAAATTAATTGTCAAATTTTTTATTCAAATTTATTATATTTTTAAATATTTATGATAAAATTAATAATTAATAAATAATTAATAATTGATCCTAATAGAATAGCAACTCCCATAACTTAAATAACAATGGAATAACCTTCTTTTTGTGCATGGAATCATAACTCACATAGACGACGTTCAGAGTTAGACTATGCAAAAGCGCTTTGACGTGGGAACCTAGGAATAAGATTTATCATTATTCATTGGTCACGATACACATTGCCATGCAAGCTTTATGTTATGGTTGTTTTGTTTGGTTGAGTTAAAAATAAACATGAAAATTAAAATCTTTAAATAAAAATTTATTGCAAATTAAAGAAAATATAATTTCCGATAACTATATGAACTTCAAAATAATAATGTGAACTGAATCTGTATAAAAAAAATGTGATGATTCTGTGGAAAAAAATATGATTATTTTTTTATATTAAATATTTATCTGGAGATTTTTAAATTATTTTTATAAATCCTGCTTTTTTCAAATAAAATTATAGAACATGTGAAAGTTAGTTACAATTAATGTTCACTCAATTCCTCCTCTTTATTATATCTCTTCTCTTAAAGCATGCAAATGAGGGATAGTTGATTTCTACTATTTTTTATCCACTATTAAGTATGAAAGAGTGAAAATAATTTTTTTTATTTTTTTTCTTCCAAAAAAAACCTTTAGATATGTTAATTAAGGTTAGAGTCGTGTTTTTTTTTTTAATATGAATGAACTAATGATGACTTTTTTAATATACTCTTGATTAGAAAATAAATATAACTAATCACAATGAATTATTTGCTTAAGCAAACTTTTCAAATTAATCATTTTAGAAATTTCATTCATTTTATGTAACATGTGAACAATTGGTACTTCTAATTGTCTATTGACACTCCCACTAATTACTTTTAATTTTAATTTTAATTTCATAAATTACCATCAATTAACAATTTCTTATTCAAGTCAATTCTTAATTAATTATATTTTTATTTGATTATTTACATTTAATTGAGGACGGATTAAGATTTACATTTAATTATATTTTATACAAACTAAATGTGTCACTCAATTTAAGATTTACGTTAATTAAGGTTAGAAGCCATTTGAAAAATGCTTTCAATACTAGTGTTCTTTGCATATTCTTTTTGTACCTCTTCGAAATTAGTGTTTTAGTACTATTTTATTATTACTCTTACACTTTCAAAATAAGAATGAGTGCATATTCTTTCTTAAATTTATGTGTTAGTTATTAAGTCCAATGTATGCTTGTAATTTCGGCTTTTTGCCTTTTTATATTCTTATTACTAACCAATTGATTCATCCAATAATCAGTTATTGTTATCAATTAATAATCTTTTTAATACATTAATATCTCCATATGTAAGTGACAGTACTTGTTAAGATTTCAAATGAGACACATTGAGATTTTAGATTTTTATAGGTAACACTTGTCAAGAAATTATTTTCATGATCTTAACTTTACACACACACACATACATATATATAAGCTAGTCCATATACATAAATTCTTTTCTTTTCTTTCCTAGAATTCCCTACCACCTAGGTAAATAATAATCTATCCCTTTCCGTGGCTCAATTTTTTATCAAATCATAAAACGTTTTATTTATATACTTTGGGGTATGTTTTATTTGTTCATTAATTGTTTCTCAATTTTGCTTACATAACTTTAGTTTAATATATTTTCTTTTAAGTTACCCTTAGTTATATTACTTCTTGATAAAAATAAATATCTGTGATATATACTAAAATGATATAATTATTTGTTATTTAGGTTATCTCAATTAATTGTGTATAGCTAAATATGGGAGTAGATAGAGATTTCATGCTCAAATATTAATAATAATAATAATATAAAAATATAATATACTAATTTTATAAACCAAATACTAAATACCAAGTTATATTGATTTAAACTTCATTACATAAATGATGTATAGTAATATAATTTAAATTTTTTTGTATTACAATATGGTAGTGCTTGGATCCACTTGTTCCTACACTCTACAAGAAAATATTAAATTATTAGTGACATTTTCGGTGGATTTGAATTTGCTAATTTTTTTTTTCTAGTTTTGATGAAATGTCCATTTCAGCGAACATGTTACCACTAGGGGAATAAATAGGCTAAGCAAGGCTTTTCCTCAAATAAGACTAGCCTGTTTTGTAATTTTGACATTAGCTTGGCCTATTACCTATCTTATGCTTTTTTTTAGGCATGTATTAGTCAAACTTGGAAAAGCCCAAAACTCACATAGGTATGGAGACTTTTCAATTGATTTTGATACAAGCATGTGCTGAATCTGAGCTTAATTGATGATAAAAGTATGCAAAACAGTTTATAGTTGAATCATTTTCATGATATACATGTGTATATGATTGTGGATATTAGAAAGAAGGCATGGTTGAATTGAGTGAATGTTCCATACCTATGTGAGTTTTGGGCTTTTCCAAGTTTGATACTTACACTTGGTTATTTTCTTTCATGAGTGATGTCAATTATGAATTTATTTTCTAGAACTTGCATTGAATCGATTTGAGATTACATTGGTCTGTATGTTGCATGAAAATGACAGAGGCATTTTTTTTCTTGACTTAGCTGCTTGGGCCAAATAAACCTACTTTACATTTATCCAAATATTAACTCCTTCTGAGCCTATTTGCCTATTCTTTGTTCTTAGCTCATTACAAGTTTTGAGTGAAAAACCATGTTTTACCTTACCTTAGGGAATGGGAGAGCATTGATTTTCTTATTGGAGAAGTTCTTTTGCTTGCAATGATTTAAGTGTGGGGGAATTAGTGTGTTGATACGAAATGCTTGGTACAAAAAAAAAACAAAAAAACAAAAAAACAAAAAAAAAACAAAAAAAAAAGAGAATAGAAAAAGGAAGGAATGTGTGAAGAGAATGAGCATTTTATGGTTTTGGGTAAAAAATTTATTCTTTCTACTTGAGTTACTCCTCAATGCTCTTTTATTCTCTTTGGTTTTAACCTGTTATTATCCATATTGTTCCCTTCCTTCACCTTATAAGTTCCATTACAACCTTTTTGAAAGACCTCTTGATTTTTGCAATTTATTTGATCTAAGTAGTGGAGAATTGATGTATATGCAAGCCTATGGTAAAATACTTTCATAATTTGACTGAGTTGAGCGTAAACAGTTAACCTAAACACCTTGTGTGATTTGAGTGTCACTTGTGAAGAACTTTACTCAATCTGAACATGCCTATTTCTGATTAAAGCATGATTATGCTATACTTTATTCTTAATTGATTTGATTCGACTATTCTTTGTTAAGCATACTTGACTTATTAATTATGGTTTATATTTGATACAATGTTTGTATTTAAAAAATTAGTTGAATTGATTAAATAAAATATTACATGTTTTTGGGTATCATCCTGGTAAACCCTCACGAGACTACAACTCATTCCACTAGGGACACCTAGGGGTTTAGAAAGGCTTGTGGCACATGCTAAGTGCCATCGTGTTTTCCCTACGAAATGGATTAGATTAGGTATAATCAGTTTTTATGTTTTTAGTTTAATAATATGATGTTTCTTGTTTTTCTTTAGTTTTGTTCTTATGTATTTTGCCTTACGAGTACAAAAGCCTTGCTGGGGAATTTGATCAATCAATTTGAGACACTTATATTAGCTTTGTATTAGGCTTCATTAGATGTTTATTGTGCCCAATATTAGTATTTTAGATGAGTTTAATGTTGTTGGGCTTCATTGGGTTTTAATGTAAATATTGGATAATTTTCGGATTTTGATGCATTTTGACCTTTCTTCCTTTGTTAGGCCATAACTTGGGACTCGGTGATCCAATTGAGGTGATCTTGGTGTCTTTGGAAAGCTAAGACAAGGATCTACAAGTTTCATGAAGAACTCAAGAGCTGGATCGGACTCTAAGGGCCCAAAATAGCCTTGCAATACAGAGTGAGTTTGCTGTCACGGAACTATCCTCAAGGCAAGATGCATATTGGACTATATAGTGGGTTATAGGCCTCCTCTGGGCTGAAACTTGGTCATTTGAAAGATAAGACCCATATCTCCAACTTCACTGAAGACCATTTTGTCAATAGATGTCGTTTTTAGGCATGATAATGAAGCTACAAGTTGGTCTGAATTTGGAAACACGCTCTTCCAACCTAACTTGAGGTAGGTGCAGTGTTTTTGGCATTTCTGGAGTTTTAAAAGTCCAAATGACATGATTCAAATTGGAGATTTTCAAGGAGACAACTGGCTACAACTTTGATGAGACATCCAAGCCAAAATGCACTGTCTAGGTGATGAATTTGAAGCCAGAAGTCGGATAAGAGTTGTTGACTAAAAGCCACCAACCATACACCAACCCACCTACCATGCACCAACCCACCAACCATGCATCAAGCTTCCATTTTTGACAATTTTCATATTCTTATAGCTTGTATTCAGATTATGTACATGTACAAATTGGCTTCTAGGATTAGTATAAATAGACCCAACATCTTTGTATTAGAGGCATTCAATTTGGAAGTAAGTTTCAAGAAAGTTTAAGTATTTGTGAGAGTTTTCTTTCTCTTCTTCTCCATTCTCTTTGCAATTTTGTTTTTGTTCTTTAAATTCTGAGTTCTTCCTTCCCATCCATGGAAGGCTAGGCTCTCATAATCAATCCAAGGGATTAGCCATCTTGTTGTTTAATTTGGAGATCTTGTTTTGCTTGTTCATATTGCTTAATTGTTATTCAAGTTTCTCTTCTTCCTCTTTTGATTTTTATCTAGATTAAATTGCTTAATTTGATTTAGATGTTGATGTGGTAATAACTTTATTAAGTGAATTCCTTGTGATCAATGATGAGTTAAACTCAAGATCGGTAAATTTCCTTGGATTGGTTGTTTCTTTAGATTTGTTTACAACTTTGAATCTCCTATTTTTATTAATCTTGTTAATCAACAACAAAATCCCCCCTTTTCTAATTATCTTGATCTAATTAAATCTTTGTTTTTGGATCCTTGAGAGACGATTTGGTTCATTCTCTATACTACAAATTAGTTTGTGAACCGATTATTTTATTTGATAGGTCTCGACAACCTCTTGTCAAATTTGGCGCCGTTGCCGGGGATCCAAGGCAACTATTTGATCATTTCAAGATCCCATCTAACTCTAACAAATGTGTTTGTTTTGTTTTTGAAGCTTTTTCAAGTGGGATTCAGCTGAAATTGGATAAAGGGCATTGTGTCAAGAATTTCGGTTCGGGTATCTCTGATTGATCCAATTTTGTACACAAACTTGGAAAATATTATTCTCGAGAAAGCACTCACTATTTACAAAGTGAGGTCACCCTTATTTTTGCCAAATTCCATCGCTTAGACCACTTTGTCAATTTTTTAAGATATTTTATTATTTTGTTGGATAGCATTTGTGTGTAGATTTTATCCGTGGTGGTTCCATAATTTTTAAAATTCATTGATAATCGTTTTTTATTTTTGTTTAATTTTTTGGAGTATTTGTTTTAGGAATTTTTAGTGTTTTAGTTGTTATTGCTTTTCTAATACCTTCTTATGAACTCGCATGCCGTATGACTAGATCTCGATCCTCGGTACCTTGCATTCATTTGATCCCGAAATTGATAGAACATTTCATACACTTCATAGAATTCATAGACTGGTAATAGCATTCATAGAGCTAATAGAATTACTCGAATTGGACTTGATCTTGACATTGCACCTAATCTTGTTGACTCTTTTAATCCTGTTGAGTCTCGTTAGTACTTCAAAGGTCCGACATCAGTCGTTGATTTTACTATGGCCGACTATAACAATAGGACCCTTAAGGAATTGGTCGCACTGATGTGAATTATCAACCTTTGTGCATTCAATATCCTGAACTTAATGTTGATTTTGAGTTGAAATCTGCATTGATATACTTGCTGCCCAAGTTTCATGGTCTTGCAGGTGAAGATCCACATAAGCACTTGCTGCCACATAACAATATCTCTTTGGATGGTGCTGCTAAGGATTGGTTGTATTACTTACAACCTGCTGCCATCACTTCTTGGAATGACATGAAAAGATTATTTCTGGAGAAGTTCTTTCCTGCATCAAGAACAATTTAATAAGGAAAGATATTTGTGACATAAGGCAAATCAAAGGTGAAACTCTCCATGAGTATTGGGAGAGATTCAAGAAATTGTGCTCAAGCCGCCCACACCATCAAATTAGTGATCAATCGCGATCCAATACTTCTATGAAGGATTGATGCCAATGGAAAGGAGTATGATTGATGCTGCAAGTGGTGGAGCATTGGTAGATAAAACTCCAAGCTTGTCATGCCGTAAACTTAATTGCAAACATGGCAGCAAATTCTCAAAGAATTTGGTACTGAATGGGTGTCGCAACCGTGAGTAATCAATGAAGTTAATACCTCTTCACATGCCGATCAACAAAGGGTGGAACATAGATTGGATGAGCTCACTTCTTTTGGTTAGACAGATGGCTAATAGGACAACACGAACCACGTGTGCAAACCCCTCGCAAGAGTTTGTAGCATATGTTCTAGTTCCTCTCACCCCACGATGCGTGCCCCACATTGCAAGATGATTCTCGAGCTCAAGACCAACTGCGGTCGCACTGTATATTTCCGGAAGCCACAATTCCATCATCAAGAACAATGTAGTATGATCCATTCTCCAACACTTACAACCTGGGCCGGAGGGACCATCCCAACTGAGATACGGAATGCATCAAATCAGCAGCCACCAAACCAAGATAGACCACCATTCCAAGTTAGCAAGGACAAATCGGCTTAACATGTCGGACCAAGTAGACCACCATTCCAAAGAAGAAGGTCCCAGAGCCACAAAATTTGAGCCCTCATTGGAGGATTTGGTGAAACAGCTAATGGCCACCAATAACATCCAATTTCAACAGAACTCGAAACCACCATTCGTAACTTGGAGACTCAAATCGCCAACTTGCCACATCTATTCATGAATTAAAGTCACGTGGTTCGCCAATTATCCTCTCAAACCACTCCAAACCCTAGAGGCAATGTTAGTGCTATAGCTTTGCGCAGTTGGGTAAGCAAATCAATGGACCAAGATAAAGATAATTCACCTGCATTCTACCATTGACCTAAAAACAAGATGTCAGAAAGGCAGATTCAGCAGCAGATGATCTTGCAACATCCAAGCAGAAAGTTAGATCAAAACAGCAGTTGACAGAAAATTTAGTAAAGCAGAAAAGTGAACATCCACAAAAGTCAGCTTGCAACATTCCTCTTCCTTTTCCAAACCAAATGATACAGTCAAGGCATATGGTTGAAACAAATCCCCAAGTATGCCAAGTTCTTGAAAGAGATGTGCACCCATAAGAGGAAGCTAAAGGGCACTGAAAAAGTGAGTATGGGGAGAAATGTCTCTGCTTTGATTCAGCCCAACCTGCCTCCCAAATGCAAGGATCCGTGCACTTTACCATCCCTTGCACCATAGGCACCAACAGCTCACTCATGCCTTGCTAGACTTGGGAGCCTCCATCAATGTAATGCCAAAGTCGGCTTACACTTCCTTGCATATGGGAGAGCTAAAGCCCACCGCATTGTCATTCGCTTAGCAAACCGGAGCACCGCACAACCTCGCAGGAGTGTTGGAGGACGTCTGCTCCTGGCACATAATTTAATATTCCTAGTCGATTTTTATGTGTTGAATATGGAAGATGAATCGCTCTTCCCCACCCCCATTGATCTTAGGTAGGCCATTTTTGAAAACTCAAGCTAAAACTAAGATTGATGTGCATGCCGGGTACCCTTTCCATGGAATTTGGTGATGATATCATTCAGCTTTAACATTTTGATGCCATGAAATACCCTTTGTGAGGATCATTCTATTTTTCATTTTGATGTCATTGATTTACTAGTTGATGATATGCATGCTGATATGTTGGCAGAGTTTCCCGAAATTGTAGGATACACTGATAGCATAGCTTGTGATACTTGTTCTGCTTGCTTCAGACTTTTTGGTTGTAAACCCATCAGCAATGTGTGCACGTGGCCGAGATTTCTACATACTTATCATGTAACTGTTAATCACGATATTGATGATTCGTCGTTATTAATGGCAATGATGTTGTTATTAATGATGTTATCATTCATCCTCGGGCCGCTAAGTGTGATTCTTTTGATCCCATAGGATATGAATGATGTTGTTTTGCAAGATTGTGCACAGCTTGCAGTACTGTGTACAATCAGCCGAATTTAGCAGATTTAGTTTCGCCTCCAAAACTAGTACCGTCACCCAAAGAACCACCCTCCATTGAACTTAAGCCCTTGCCCGAGCATTTGAAGTATGCATTCTTGGAAGAGGATGAGAAGCTCCTGATAATGGCCAAACACCTCCAACCCGAGCAAGAAACCGATTATCGGGAAGTCTTGAAGCAACACAAAAGGGCAATTGGTTGGACACTTGCAGTACATTCCTCGGTATTAACCCCTCCACATGCATGCACAGGATATTACTTGAGGAGGAAACTAAACCAAAGTGAGACAACCCCCAGGAGACCAATCCTCTCATTCTAGATGTGGTGAAAAAGAAGTGACCAAGCTATTGCAGTCGGCATTATCTATCCCATTTCTCGACAGCAGTGGGTGAGTCTTGCAAGTAGTTCCAAAGAAATCCGGGTGACTGTCGTGGCCAACCGTAAGAATGAGCTCATTCCAACCCGAAAGTGCAGAATTAGCCGGAGAGTCCGCATTGACTACAGACGCCTCAACCAAGCCACTCAGAAGATCATTACCCCCTTCCGCTCATTGGATCGACATCGAACGGCTGGTGGTAAGTCCCATTATCGCTTTTAGATGGCTACACCGATACTTCCAAATCCACATTGCAATCGGAGGATCAGGAGAAGACCACATTTACTTGTCCCTTCTACCTTTGCTTACGTGCATGATGCCCCCTTCTACCGCAATGCTCCCCGGTACCTTCCTGTGCATGGTGAGCATATTTTCTGATTTCTTAGAGGAGTGCATGGAGGTATTTATGGATGACTTCACTGTCTATGGTTCTTCTTTTGATTCATGTTTAGCCAGCCTATCTAGAGTACTGCAAAGATGCATTGAGACTAACCTTGTGCTAAATTTTGAGAAATGTCATTTTATGGTAGAACAGGGTATAGTTTTAGGCCATGTAGTATATAGTAAAGGCATTGAGGTAGATCCCGCCAAGATTGATGTAATTACTTGTTTATCTTACCCCACATGCGTGCGGGAAGTGCGTTCTTTTCTTGGTCATGCAGTTTCTACAGCGCTTCATTGCCGACTTCAAAGAAGATTGCTCTTCCACTTTCCCACTTAACTGCGTAAAGATGTAGAGTTTAATTTTGATGATAAGTGCAAGGCGTGCCTTTCAACCACTTGAAGCAGTGCCTTGACTAGTACTCCCATCATCCACCCACTGACCGACATTGCCATTTGAGTTAATGTGTGATGCTTCTAACTATGCAGAGAGCAGTCTTTGGCACAGAGAGTGGGGAAAGCTTCTCATGTGATATACTATGCTTCCAACTCTAGATGTCGCCGTCAAAGCCAACTATACCACAACCGAAAAAGAACTTTTAGCCATTGTTTTTGCTTTGGATAAGTTTAGATCGTATTTGCTTGGTTCTAAGGTTGTTGTGTTTAATCGATCATGCACCAAGTTCTTTTTGAAGAAGCCGAGGCAAAGCCCCGACTAATAAGATGGATGCTACCGCTCCAAGAGTTTCACAGAGATCCGTGACAAGAGTGGGAGCAGAGAACCTAGTGGCGATCATTTGAGCCGCATTGAAAGTGGCTTTGCATCCCTTCCTCATACTCTGACTCCTTCCTAGATAGTAGCTTATGAATCGCAAGGTAAGAACACCTTCCTTGGTTTGTCGATATGGTGAATTTCTTGGTTGCTGCGTTTTTCCTTCACATTTCACTCTTGCACAAATTTATAACTTAACAATGAAGAATCAAAATATTACGTGTGGATGATCCATATCTGTGGCGATTTTGTAGTGACCAAATTATTAGGCGATGTGTGCCTAATCAAGAGTTTCATTCTGTTCTTAGCTTTTGTCATGCATTTGCGTGTGGTGGACATTTTGGGCCTCAACGTACAGCTAGGAAAGTTTTAGACTCTGGTTTATATTGGCCATCCCCAGACTAATGGTCAAGCCGAGGTCTCCAATAGAGAGATCAAGCGCATACTTGAAAAAACAGTCCAACCTAATCGGAAGGATTGGAGCATGAGGCTTGAGGATGCTCTTTGGGCTTACCGAACCGCTTACAAAACTCCAATCGGGATGTCTCCATATCGGATAGTCTATGGTAAGGCATGCCACTTGCCAGTAGAAATTGAGCACAAAGCATATTGGGCTGTGAAGCAATGCAACATGAATTTGGCCGGAGCTGGCATAGAGCGAAAGTTGCAGTTATAGGAATTGGAAGAGATCCGTCTAGATGCCTATGAGAGCTCCCGACTCTACAAAGAAAAGACCAAAGCCTTCCATGATAAGTTTATTCTTCGGAAGGAGTTTTCAGTTGGGCAAAAAGTTCTCTTGTTTAATTCTCGCCTTAAGTTGATGCCTGGTAAATTAAGGTCTAGGTGGGACGGTCCGTTTGTTGTCACTAACATTTTTCCTCATGGTGCAGTGGAAATTAAGAGTGAAGCCACCAACAAAGTGTTCAAAGTTAATGGTCACCGCCTAAAATTTTTTTATGAAGGAGCTCAAGAGAACCTCGTGGAGGAAGTTCAACTGCAGGATGCCCTCTACCATGATTGATCACTACTGTGTTGAAAAAAAAAAAAAAGAAAAAGCCACGATTAATGTCAATTGCCAGAGATTGAATCATTATTGGGGAGGACCCATCGCTCGTGCAAGATCTTCAATCACGCTGGCTAAGGACATTAAAAGTAGCGCTTCTTGGGAGGCAACCCAAGTTTTCTAACTCTTTCATCTTTCAACTTTGACTTATTTGCAATAACAGGAATCGAGACAGAAAATCGGTGCCAAGCGAGAAAATCTATCAGAGTTTGGCACCAACTTTGACAAGAGGTTGTCGAGACATATCAAATAAAATAATCGGTTCACAAACTAATTTGTAGTATAGAGAATGAACCGAATCGTCTCTCAAGGATCCAAAAACAAAGATTTAATTAGATCAAGATAATTAGAAAATGGGGGATTTTGTTGTTGATTAACAAGATTAATAAAAGTAGGAGATTCAAAGTTGTAAACAAATCTAAAGAAACAACCAATCCAAGGAAATTTACCGATCTTGAGTTTAACTCATCATTGATCACAAGGAATTCACTTAATTGCTAACCATGTTCTTGGCCTTAGATCACATCAAGAAGCCTTAACATGATCCAAGAATTCTTTACTAGATAAGCATCTAGGATTTGATTAACCAAGGTTAGATAAAGTAAGCACCATCCAACATAGATTAACTTAAGATCTAGAATTTAACCAAGCTAAACAATCTATCAAAAAGCTTTAATATATTGTTTAATCTTTATGATCCTCTTTGAATACATGATAATAAAGCTATTACCACATCAACATCTAAATCAAATTAAGCAATTTAATCTAGATAAAAATCAAAAGAGGAAGAAGAGAAACTTGAATAACAATTAAGCAATATGAACAAGCAAAACAAGATCTCCAAATTAAACAACAAGATGGCTAATCCCTTGAATTGATTATGAGAGCCTAGCCTTCCATGGATGGGAAGGAAGAACTCAGAATTTAAAGAACAAAAACAAAATTGCAAAGAGAATGGAGAAGAAGAGAAAGAAAACTCTCACAAATACTTAAACTTTCTTGAAACTTACTTCCAAATTGAATGCCTCTAATACAAAGAGGTTGGGTCTATTTATACTAATCCTAGAAGCCAATTTGTACATGTACATAATCTGAATACAAGCTATAAGAATCTGAAATTTGTCAAAAATGGAAGCTTGATGCATGGTTGGTGGGTTGGTGCATGGTAGGTGGGTTGGTGTATGGTTGGTGGCTTTTAGTCAACAACTCTTATCCGACTTCTGGCTTCAAATTCATCACCTAGAAGGTGCATTTTGGCTTGGATGTCTTCATCAAAGTTGTAGCCAGTTGTCTCCTTGAAAATCTCCAATTTGAATCATGTCATTTGGACTTTTAGAACTCCAGAAATGCCAAAAACACTTCACCTACCTCAAGTTAGGTTGGAAGAACGTGTTTCCAAATTCAGACCAACTTGTAGCTTCATTATCATGCCTAAAACGACATCTATTGACAAAATGGTCTTCATTGAAGTTGGAGATATGGGTCTTATCTTTCAAGTGACCAAGTTTCAGCCCAAGAGGAGGCCTATAACCCACTATATAGTCCAATATGTGCATACTGCCCAGATGGTTCCGTGACAGCAAACCCACTCTTCATTGCAGGGATATTTTGGACCCTTAGCATTCCGATCCAGCTCTTGAGTTCTTCATGAAACTTGTAGAGCATTGTCTTAGCTTTCCAAAGACACCAAGATCACCTCAATTGGATCACCGAGTCCCAAGTTATGACCTAACCAAGGAAGAAAGGTCAAAATGCATCAAAATCCGAAAATTATCCAATATTTGCATTAAAACCCAATGAAGCCCAACAACATTAAACTCATCTAAAATACTAATATTGGGCACAATAAACATCTAATGAAGTCTAATACAAAGCTAATATAAGTGTCTCAAACTGATTGATCAACTAGCATTTTTTGTGAAAACATAAAAGTTTGGTTTGGCTGAAAGCCTACTTAAATACCTGCATTACATAAAAACTTTCAAACATGCCACTAAACTCAAACTTCATAAGTTTCAAATATATCTAGCCTGTAAAAAAATTATTGTATTGTATGTAAAATAAATAAATTATATTAATATATAACCAAAAATTATATAAGTAATATAAATTTTTAATTATATATCGGCATATTAGGCCAAATAGGCCTTTTTAAAGCCTTTACTTTGGCCTATTTAACTAAATAGATATTTTTAAAAGCATAAGCATTGACCTATTTAATTAAATGACGTTTGCCAAAAATCATTTTTCCAACGCAAAACATTCGTCGGAAGTTGTTTCCAATGGAAAGCATCCCACAAAAACTGGAAGATGAGTTTTTAAACATCTCTTCATTTCTCTCTTCAACACCCATTTCTCTTATTTTTGTATGTTGCTCTCTGCTTTTTCATTCTCTGACTGTTGCTCATAGCACACCACCACCATCTAGTGCCACCCACCTGAGCCATGTTATGATGGAAAATGATTCAGTTGCTGAGATGGCTAATGAGTTAGCTCCTAAAGTAAGGAATATTGTTGGCAATGGACAGTTTGTTACAACTGATGCAAAGTGGGTAAAAGAAGCTAAAACCAACATAGCTGGTGTGAGAAAGAGCACACGCACTAAGGTCCCTAACCATTTGCTTGAGGAATATGTGCGTTGAAGAAGGGGTGACGATATTTGTGAGGATTGAGTAGAGAGATCATGATGTTGGAACCAAAGACAGATTCTAGTATCTAATATTGGAACCAAAATTGTTCAAGGAAATTGAATCCTTCAAAGTTTTGAAGATATCAATATTTTTTAAATTAAAGAGAACAAATAAGTTTTGAATAAACTTATAATTATTATGTTCTAATAGGAAAAGTTCAAGTTGTGTCTTTTGAATAAATAACTGACAAGTACTTTTGAACCAAAGACAAGCTTTGATAAAATCTCATTTTACAACGTGCGTCCAATACTTATGAACTGCTTATTATATTATATTGGATCGCCCATTATTTTGTCTATTGATTGTATCTCAAAAGCATCCGTCTAAGGATATTCAAAGACAAGCAAAACAAAGTGCATTAATTGTTGATGAGATCTCTGACACAAACATGACTTTCAAAATCAACTTTGTACACTGGAACTGACAATTCTAATAACCACAATGACCAGCAAATAAGGAATTTTCTGCATGTTCAGAAGAGTCAGAACTAAGATATCATATTCCTCGCAAACGTTGATAACCAAAGCCACTTTTTAGAAGGAGATTAACACATTATCAGCATTATGCATTTAATGCTACTCAGAAGGATAATAAATATTGCCCTTGGGTGAAAAAGCGTATGAAGACCAGAACAAGCTCTCAAGCTATAAATACCAAAGTCTTCGAAGATTCAGAGAAGAGACATCAAGAGAACAAGAGAAAATATTCAAAGATTCAATATGTCTTCATATTCTTTCATTCTTACTCTTGTATAGAGTTGATACTTGAACCTATTGTTCATCCTCACTGTTAGTGAGTTACACTCAAGTATATCAAAACAATCCTTTTACTTTCCTTGTTGATAAGTCGAAAGAGGTTTTTGTATAAAAGAATACTTGTGTTTAGAACCTGAAGAGGTTGAGAATACTTGGTTGTAAGCTTGAAGAGGTGGAGTGAAGAATACTTGTAAATTGAGAAAGTTTAGTGGAAAATCTTTTAAGTACAAGGACTGGACGTAGCTTTCAGGTTGTGAGAGTGAACCAGTATAAATATCTGGTGTAAGCTTTTCTTCCATCTCCTTGTGTTATTTTATTTTTCAATTAACATATGAGGATTGTCATTGATTGTTCTTAACAAATATTTTCAGAAAACATAAGTCTTTAACTTGCATCCAAAGAATTTTAGTAAAACTCTCTTTGCATCCAACGAACTGTAAAGAGTTTACGTTTCGTCCATTTTCGTCTACTACCTTGCAAAGCTTTTATTCCAAGAATTGTTTTACAAAGAGTTTTCCAAAACGGTTAAAAAACGCAATTCAACATACCTTCTTGTGTTTCATTTGTTTATTTCAATTGGTATCAGAGCTCAGCCTCTTAGGTTGAGCATCTAACAGTGCATAGGAAAAAGATCCAGCTCAACCTCAAATGAAAAACGAAGGACAAGTAGTGAATAGATCACCTCTATTCAATGGTAACGATTATGACTACTGGAAGAAGAGGATGATTTCCTTCTTCGTCGCTCAAAACATGGACATATGGGATCTGGTCTAAAATGGCTATCAAGTGCCCACCAATGTAAAAAGACAAGAACTCCCTCGACCGCAATGGATGGAGGGACAGCGGACGAGACACCAGCTAAACTCAAAAGCTAAACATTTTCTAATGTGCGCTATTACCATATCTGAGCATAATAAAGTCCACAGCTGTGAAACAACTAAGGAGATTAAGGACACACTCGCGTTGGCCCACGAAGGTTTAACTTAAGTCAAGGAATAAAAAATAAGCATGCTGATTCACTAGTATTAGCTCTTTAAAATGGGAGAGCATGAGAGCATTGATCAAATGTTTGGACATTTCCAAACAATCATTAACAACCTATGATCACTGGGAAAAACATACGATAACTAAGATCATATCAGAAAAATATTAAGAAGTCTTCCCAGACAATGGAGGTCCAAGGTCACAACTATTCAAGAAGTCAAAAATCTTGCTTCCCTTTATATGGAAGAGCTTCTTGGATCTCTTAAAGTTTATGAACTTGAACTACAAGAAGAAGATAACTCAAGAAAAGGAAAATCTGTTTCCTTAAAGGCTTAGAAAGGAAGTGCATCCAAGGCACTTAGAGTTGAAGAATCTTCAGATAATGCTAAAACATCTGGAGATGATATCTCTGAAGATGACGAATTATTTTTCATCTCTAAAAAGATAAAGGAGGTATAAGACGAAAACACTTTGAACGAAGAGTTCCAAAGGAAAAAAGTGAAGTGAAAGACAAAAGTCCAATCATATGATATGAATGCAAGAAGCCAGGACACATTAAGGCTGAATGTCCTACTCGGAACAAGGACAAAGAGAAAAAGAGATTCTTTGCCAAGAAGAAAAGAGGACCGATGGCAACTTGGGAAGATCTGGTCCTTTCATCAACTGAAGATGAAAAAGAAGCAGAACCAAAAGCAGAAGCAAACATATGCTTCATGGCTGACATCTCCTCAGATGAGGAAGAAGACGAGGTAAATGACCATAACTTTAATCTTCAAGAAGCATTTGATGATCTACTAAATAATTCTTCAATTCTGTCTATTGAATACAAAGCTCTTAAAAGAAAATTTTAAAAATTGTCTAAGGACTTTGAAAGTGTTTTCAAAAAGATAAGAACTTCAAATAGTTTGTGAAAAACTAAAAACTGAAAACATTTCTCTAAAAACCTCTTCTGAGTCCAGCACATCTATTGCAGTTGAGAAACTTCAAAAAGAGATAGTAGAACTTCCTGAAGATCTCAGCAAATTTGTGGGTAACACCAAAAAGCTAAACACATTGTTAAAATACTCCAGAGATCCTCGTGATAAATCTGGACTAGGGTATTAACCTACTAAGAAAAGTATTTTTCAAAAACCACCTATTTTTGCAAAACCTAAACCTTTTTGCAATAATTGTAAAAAGAAAGGACATACAACGCCTAAATGCTTTTACAAAAAGAAACTAAGGTATTGAGTCCTCAAGAACTAACAAGAAAGGACCCAAGAAGATTTGGGTACCTAAAAATATGATAATTCCTCTTGTAGATGTGTTTAGCAGTAGGAAGAAGACACCTATCATGGTACCTAGACAGTGGCTGCTCACATCACATGACGTGAGAAAAGTTTATGTTCCAAGAACTCAAACTTAGATCAGGTGGCCATGTCACCTTCAGAGAGAACCAGATGGATAAGATAGTAGGGATTGGTGAGATTGGTAAGCATCATTTTCCCTCTATTGATAATGTGCTTCTCGTTGAAGGTCCAAAACACAATCTACTAACCATAAGCCAATTATGTGATAGTGGATCTAACGTTTCCTTCAAAAAAGGAGAATCTGTAGTCAAAAACTCTGATGGGTCCATACTCTTTACTACTAAGAGGCAAAACAATCACTATAAGATTGACTTGGAAGATCTCTCAAACCAGAATGTATCATGCCTAGTGTCCATAAAAAGAGAACAACAGATATGGCACAAGAAACTTGGTCATGCAAGCTTGTGATTAATCTCAAAGTTAAACAAGCATAACCTCGTACGAGGATTACCAAATCTTGTGTACAAATCAAACGTTCTATGTGATGCTTGTCAAAAGGGGAAACAAGTTAAAAACTCTTTTGAGTCTAAGAACATTGTTTCCACCTCTAGACCACTAGAGATGTTGCATTTGGATCTGTTTGGCCCAACAAGAACAACCTCGTTAAATAGAAAGAAATATGGATTAGTCATAGAGGATGACTATACTAGATGGACATGTGTATCAGCTCAATCCGAAGTGACCATGGTGGAGAGTTCAAGAATGAGTGCTTTCAACAATTCTGTGAAGAAAGTGATATGCTTCACAACTTCTCTGCCCTAAAATACCACAACAAAATGGTGTGGTAGAGATGAAAAACCGGTCACTCCAAGAGATGGCAAGAATAATGCTCAATGACAACTCAATCTCAAGATACTTTGAGCTGAAACTGTCAACACTGCTTGCTATATTCAAAACAGAATATATATTAGACCTATTCTGAAAAAGACTCCTTATTTCATTCATTTGGTCGTCAATGCTTTGTTTTAAATATTAAAGATTCTTTAGAAAAGTTTGATGCTAAAGTTGACTGTGGTATCTTCTTAAGACACTTTGAAACTTCAAAGGCATACAGAGTTTACAACTCTCACTCTTTGACTGTGGAAGTGTCTATCCATGTTAAGTTTAATGAAAAAAAGCCTAATAAAAATTTATCAGAGCTAGATGATTTTTTTTGTAGATTTGAATCTAAATGACAAAGACAAAGGACCATCAACAACTAGCAAAGAAGCATTGGATGATAAAGAAAAGGAAGAAAACACAACAAATAATGTTCAACGTGATTGGCACTTCAAAACTTATCATCCAGAAGATCAAATTATTGGGAGTCCAAATGATAAGGTGCGAACAAGGTCAACCTTCAGAGAATAGTCAGATGTTGATTAGAACTGGAACCAAAGACTGTTGAAGAAGCTTTTTTGGACAAAGGATGGATATTGGTCATACAAGAGCTCAATCAGTTCACAAGAAACGATGTTTGGATGCTGATTCAAAAGCCCAAGGACAAGTCCATCATCGGCACAAAGTGGGTGTTCAAAAACAAATTGGACGAAGATGGTAAGATTGTGAGAAATAAGGCAAGATTAGTTGCCCAAGGTTATTCACAACAAGAAGGTATAGATTTTACTGAAACTTTTGCACCAGTAGCTAGATTAGAAGCCATACACATTTTACTTTCATTTGCTGCCCATCATAGTATGAGGCTCTATCAAATGGATGTAAAAAGTACTTTTCTTAATGGCATAATCAATGAAGAAATTTACGTTATGCAACCACCTGATTTCGAGGATCAAAACTATCCAGAGCATGTTTTTAAACTGAAAAAGGCTTTATATGGATTGAAACAGGATCCTCGAGCTTGGTGATCAATCAATTTGAGACACTTATGTTAGCTTTGTACTAGGCTTTATTAGATGTTTATTGTGCCCAATATTAGTATTTCTGATGAGTTTAATGTTGTTAGGTCTCATTGGGCTTTAATGAAAATTGTGAATAATTCTAGGATTTTGATACATTTTGACATTTCCTCCTTGGTTATGCCACAACTTGGGGCTCGATGATCCATTTGAGGTGATCTTGGTATCTTTGGAAAGCTAAGACAAGGCTCTACAAGTTTCATGAGAGCTCTAGAGCTGGATCGGACTTCTAAGGGTCCAAAATAGCCTTGTAATGTAGAGTGGGTTTGTTATCAGTGGAATCTAGGCAGCGTGCACATATTGGACTATATAGTGGGCTATAGGCCTCCTTTTGAGCTGAAACTTGGCCATTAGAAAGATAAAACTCATATTTCCAACTTCACTGAAGATCATTTAATCAATAGATGTCGTTTTAGACATGATTATGAAGCTACAAGTTGGTTTAAATTTGGAAACACATTCTGCCAACCTAACTTGAGGTAGGTGCACTGTTTTTGGCATATCTAGAGTTGTAAAAGCCCAAATGCCATGATTCCAACGCCAAAATTTCAAAGAGGCAATGGTCTACAACTGTCATGATAGACCTCCAAGCCAAAATATATCATTTAGGGCATGAAAAGTAGGCTGGAAGTTGGAGTTGAGTTGCTGACTTAAAGCCACCAACCATACACCAACCCACCTACCATGCACCAACCCACCAACCATGCATCAAGCTTCCATATTTGACAATTTTCATGTTTTTACATCTTGTATTCAGATTATTTTCAATTACAAATTGGCTTCTAGGATTAGTATAAATAGAGTCAATCTCTTTATATTATACATCATTCAATTTTAAGTAAGTTTGAAGAAAGTTTAAGTATTTGTGAGAGTTTTCTTTCTCTTCTTCTCCATTCTCTTTAGAATTTTGTTTTTGTTCTTTTATTTCAGAATTATTCCTTCCCATCCATGGAAGGTTAGGCTCTTATAATCAATCCAAGGGATTAGCCATCTTGATATTTAATTTGGAGATCTTGTTTCGCTTGTTCATATTACTTAATCGTTATTCAAGTTTCTCTTCTTTCTCTTTTGATTTTTATCTAGATTGAATTGCTTAATTTGATTTAGATGTTGATGTGATAATAACTTTATTATCATGTATTTAAAGAGGATCACAAAGACTAAACAATATATCAAAGCTTTTTGATGGATTGTTTAGCTTGGTTAAATCTCTGATCTTAAGTTAATCTATGTTTGGATGATGCTTACCTTATCTAACCTTGGTTAATTAAATCTTAGATGCTTATCTAGTAATGATTCTTGGATCATGTTGTGGCATCTTGATGTGATCTAAGGTCAAGAACATGATTAGCAATTAAGTGAATTTCTTATGATCAATGATGAATTAAACTCAAGATCGGTAAATTTTCTTGGATTAGTTGCTTCTTTAGATTTGTTTATAACTTTAAGTCCCATACTTTTGTCAATCTTGTTAATCAACAACAAAACCCCCATTTTAATTATCTTGATTTGATTGAATCTTTGTTTTCATTGGATCCTTGAGAGGCGATTCGGTTCATTCTCTATATTACAAATTAGTTTGTGAACTGGTAATTTGTATTATTTGACGGGTCTCGACAACCTCTTGTCACTTGGTATGAAAGATTGAGTACTTTTCTAATGGAAAATGGATTTTCTAGAGGAAAAGTTGATACTTCTCTCTTTCGTAGAAACATAAACTCACATTTCATTATAGTTCAAATTTATGTTGATGATATTATCTTTGGAGCTACTAATGAATCGCTTTGTGATGATTTTTCCAAGTTGATGTAGAAGGAGTTTGAAATGAGCTTAATGAGAAAATTAAAATTCTTTTTGGGTTTTCAACTAAAGCAAACATTGGACAGAATCTATATTCACCAAGGTTATGAAAATCGAACCAATGATTCAACCGGTTAGGGGATTGATTCAAGATTCAATGGTTCCACCGTAGTAAATAATTTAAATAATTTAAATATATATATATAAATATATATATATATTATATACTAATTAAACAAATTAAAATTAGTTTGTAGCTTATTTTTCGAGAGTCCAAAGTATTCAGTAACAATATGATAGCCTATTTTTGTTTTAAAAAAATTCCAATTTCAGTTCAAAGTGATATACAATCAATTATACATTCAGTTTCCAAGCTTCTATACAATCTAAGTTTAAGTATTTCATATAAAATTATTTTTAGATTGGCTTACATTCAGTTTTTAGATCAAAATGACATCATTTGAATTAGCCAAAAAAAAAATCCAGTTGAACCTAATTGGACTGGTTCGAGTCAACCGGTTCACTGGTTCTTGATCAGTTTTCAGGCTGGGCAGGTTTTTGGGGTGGACCGAACCAGTGGGGTGACCAATTCCCGATCCAACCAATCTGACCAGCTGGTCTGGTCCGATTTTCTTAACCATGATATTCACCAAACCAAATATACAAAGGAACTCCTGAAGAAGTTCAAATTGGATGATTGCATAACAATGAGCACACCAATGCGTCCATCATTCACACTAAAATTGGACGATAAAGATAAATAGGTAGACCAAAAGGTATATAGAGGTATGATTGGATCTATCCTATATCTTACTGAGTACAGACCTGATATCATGTTTAGTGTGTCTTTGTGCATGTTTTCAGGCTGATTCTAGATAGTTACATCTAGTTACTGTTAAAAGAATATTCAGATATTTGAAAGGTACTACTAATCTGGGTTTGTTATTTAAGAAATTACATGAGTACAGATTAGTTGCCTTTGGCGATGCGGACTATGCTGGAGACATGACTGAAAGAAAAAGCCCTAGTGGAAGAGGTCACTCATTGGAGGAAACTTAGTCCTCATGGTCCAGCAAAAGGCAAAGTACAATTGCACTTTCAACTGCTGATGCTGAATACATATCAACATCTAGTTGTTGCTCTCAACTTCTTTAGATCAAGCATCAACTGGAGGATTACAACATATTCGAAAGTAAGATTTCCTTGCCCTGTGATAATACTACAACAATAAATTTGTATAAGAATCCCATTCTACATTCAAGGACAAAGCATATTGAAATCAAACATCACTTTATAAGAGATTATATTTAAAAAGGTGTGTCTGATAGTTAATTTGTGGATACAGATAATTAATGAGCAGATATTTTTACTACACCCCTCGCTGAGGACAGATTCACTTTCATTAGAAAGCATTTAAGCATGCATTTTTGTGAAAAATTGATGATTGTGTATCTAGTAATAATCTGCGTCCACTATGACTTGTACTTGATATGTATCATGTGTGTGCGTCCATTATCTGATAAGTCATTTGACATATAATATTTGCATTTATTATAAAATATTTTTGTCTTATTTAAACTTATTTGAATTTCCCACGCTGAGTCAATTTTTGAAAAGTCGCAATAGTTATTTTTTTACTGTGGCATGTGACAATTACTTAATGAGCTTTCATTTGAAAAATCTTTCCAATTTTCCATTTTTTTTAACTCAAAAACGTTTGAAATACCCTCATATTTTATAGCTTAGTATAAAAACCCCTTTCACTCAAGATTAAATTTTTATGCTATCAAAATTTTTATTTGAGAAATCTTTTACAAAAAACCTCTCTCATTCCAAAACCCTATTTCCTTTTCAAATCTTCTGAGAAATGGCTAGAGGAAAAAAGCTTAATGTGGATGAAGCAAAAGTTACTGTGGAATATCTGTTCCAAACTTCAACACTAGCAAAGTGTGGGATTGACATCGATGAGAATTTGCAAGGAGCTAGCTGGGCAAACTTTTTCAAAGAATCTGTGGATGTTCATTTAGAACTTGTTCATGCGTTTTAGAAAAGCGTCATTGTCTTTGATACCGAGGTTAGCAGAGAAGTTCTGGGAAGAAGGGTTGTAGTGTATGAAGTGACAATCTCATATGCTACCCAATGTTGGCTAGAATTGGCTAAGTACACAAAGAACTGGACTAATGACATTGGGGGAATTGAAAGCGTGTTGGACATCCTTTTCAAGGATCCAACCATTACGACCAAGAAGATAGTTGCATGTCAGATGCATGACAAGACTCGAGTACTTCACCAATTGCTCAATAAGGTGATACTCCGCAAAGCAAGGTCAAAAGACTCAGTCTCCAGCACACATGCTTTTTGCTTGTGTCACCTGATGTTGTGCCAATATATCAACCTCCCTTGTCTCCTTTTTAAGCATTTCAAACTGAGTGTTCAGGGGAAAGGGAAGAAAACCACCATCTCCTATGGTGTACTTTTGACCAAGCTCTTCAAGGAGTAAGATGTTTTCAATTCATTTGAAGCTCTGGACGAAGAAGATAATAAGCATATGCTTGGACGAAAACAAATTCAACAGGTTTTTGGACAGAGCAACCTAATGAAGATGAGGCTCCAGACTTTCCGAAAAGATGTTGGACAAATGGACGCTGTAAAACATTCACCAGCAGAAGTTGAGCTACCACAGAAGCCATCATCCACTCAGGTTGAACCAAAACGCCAAAGAAGTTTGGTGATGAACAATAATTCTGATGCTGATGATCAACCTCTTGCCAAGAGGATGCGAGTTTCGTCCACCGTCAAGTTGCCCTAGAGCACAAGGACGAAGATGTGTGCAAGAAAAAGGCCTTTCAAAAAACATATTGTCACACCTTCACCTGTGTCCATCCTAACTCCTCCTCCTTCATCTTCACACCCTGAACCCCTCATTTCTCAACATGAACCATAAACACTAACCACACCTCAAACGCTTGCCTCACCACACTTTACACCTCCACTTCCCTCTTCCCCCATACAAAATATCTTCCATTCTTCTTCTCAACCCTCTCTAACTTCTGTTCTCAAAGATTGGAGATTCAGAACCTTCACATTAGGAGTGACCCCCACCACATTGAAAACTGGGAGTTAAAGGACCTTAGTTTTTTAATGGTCCAAAGGAGATCTTGAGCTTGTGACGGGTTCTTTCAATAAATTCACCTATACCCGAAGCAACTCAAGTTCCAACCTCTGACTATTGAAAGATTAGGCTTCCATGCCTCGGCATTTGACATCATGTTTGAGGGTGTCCTCAAGACTGGTGTTGCTGTAAAGGACTTGAGGTACTTGCCTCCTTCACTAATTATCACATCTTCGACTTTTATCAAGATTTAACCTGTTCAAGTTTGTCCAAGACTACCAATGGTGAATGACAACAAGGATAAGTATCTAAAAAAGCTCAGAAATCAAACCTATTGGCCTTTATCCACAGCGTTTGATCCTGACATTGGACAGAAACCTACACCTGAAGTTGACTTGGATTTCCTGAATTAGATATCCTTGAGTGGAAAGGCTAAGGACAGAGAAGCCAAGTTTTACTGGGAAAGATATGTTTGGGAATGCGAGTAAGAGGCATCTTCTTTAGGGTTGAGTCTAGAAGACAAAGAGAAGATTAAGATTGTCCCTGGCCAAAGCTTTCAATGGTATGCCCCTTATGCTATCCATGATGACATATTTGGGATACCTATGAGACATTTGAAGTAAACAAGTGAAACAGAAGAAGGGGGTTGAATTATGTTTCTTAACCTTTTTGAAAAACTTTTTCACAGAAAGCGAAAAGCAATGGACGCAGAAAGCTTCTGAGTCGAATTGGACGCTAATGCAAATATGAGATAAACAACTTTAAACGAAGTGAAAAAGTTCTAAGGTTTAACTCAACAATTTAGTTAGGAAAATAATGGCAATCCCTAGAAGTTAGTGAATAAGTAAGACATAAGAGGAGGAAAGAAGAGCTTACACCAGATGTTTATCCTGGTTCACTTCCACAAACCGACAGCTTCGTCCAGTCCCTTCAACCAGAAGGATTTTCTACTAATCTTGTACAAAGATTACAAGTATTGTCCACCTCTTCAAGTATACAAATATTCTCAACCTCTTTAGGTTCTACTATTCAAGTATTCTTTTATACACAACCTCTTCAGGCTTAAACACCAAAGTGAATAAAAAAAGGTATAGAAGAGCTTAAGTTTTTAACTCACTGCAGGTGAAGATTGAAAATGAATCTCAAGACTTAATCTCTTTTACAAGAGTTTGAATACAAAGAAGAATGAAAGCTTTAATCCATTTTACTTTTGATTTTCTCATAAAGTTGTCACTCTCTTCTTCGAAGACAATTGTATTTATAGGTGAGAGCAAATTGAGCAGTCTTCATAAGCTTCTTCGTCCAACGGAAACATTTATTACCATTCTGAGTGGTATTAAATGCTTAAGATGAAAAAGTGTAGAGCTTCTTTTGAAAAGACACTTTGATTATCAGAAATGTCCAAGAATATGATAGTTTACACCTGACTTGTCTGAGCGCGCAG
This sequence comes from Styphnolobium japonicum, assembly GCA_023212625.1. NCBI lineage: Eukaryota > Viridiplantae > Streptophyta > Magnoliopsida > Fabales > Fabaceae > Styphnolobium > Styphnolobium japonicum. The sequence goes on from JALBWW010000003.1 coordinate 23,131,160, forward strand.
AAAGTTCCTTATCTGCAGGTCTTTGTAGTTATTAGCAATGTCAGCTAAGCGGCTCAGTTGACTTCTTTTTTAAGTGTGCGCTGTCAGAGTCCTTCTCAGCATTTAATGAAGAACAGTTACTTCATATTTGAAATTTGGCATTGGATGAATACTTTTAAACCTGAGCTTAGTAAGAAAAACATTGGACGATCCAAATATAATGAAACTTTGTGAAACAGTTCAAAAGGTATTGGACGCATACTTAGTTTCCTTTAGCTCAGAAGAGAATGGACGCACATATAAGTAACTGTTTGTTAACACTTTTCTTCTTAAAATAGTTATGAAACGAGTTACAAGAGTTTTTTTTTTCTTATTCAATCTAAATTGAAACTTTTGTTATCTTCAAAACTTTATGGGGTAATGATTATTTAATCAATATGGTTCCAAACTTAATTTCATAAAGTTCTTTGGTTCCAACAATCTCCCCCTTTTTGATGATGACAAAACATTTTAAATTTTGATTGAATACTTAACTTTTTACACGAGAGAACACTCCCCCTAAGATCGTGCATAAAAACAGAATGGATGCACAAAGGATACAATAGGACCTAACTAGGAGTGAGTAAGTGTGTTAACACAACGCTTAGTTTTAAGCAAAAGTTGATTTTGAGTAAAATACTTACAGGATGGAAAAATGCTAATGTTATAACAGAGTAAGCACATCCTTTATCAATACCAGCATTAGAGTAAGAATATAATCAGTTTAGATATCAGATTATGCATCAGAATAAGTATGATCAATTGAAACAGCTCATAGTAAACAAATTTAGACAACATACAGAAAATTCACAGATATGCTTATATTATTTTATCAAGAGTATAAACAGAATCAATCAAGAATTGTTTTCTCAATTTTCTCCCCCTTTGTCATCAGACAAAAAGTGAGAGAAAAACATCATTGTCAAAAAGAATAAAGAAAAAATTTAAAAGAAAATTTTGAAAGTAATAAAAAACTAAGAAGGAGGAGGAGGATGAGGAGGCTCTTGTTGAAAAAGAGATTTGAGGAGGTCTTCAACTTTCTTGAACAGATGATCCATTTGATTGGTTACATAGGCCTGAACTTCAGGGGGCACTTGAGATTATGGGTCAACAGTGGGAGGGTGGTCAACAGAGGTCTCTCTAACAATTAACTCAGTGGAAGGCGCAGGAGGAGCAACCGAAATAGGAGCAACAATAGAGATTGTGGATGCCAGCTCTTCTGCTATTGTAACCACTTCAACTGATTCAATTTCATCGTCTAACAAAGGAAGGTCAACATTCCAAGGGAGATGATCTCCTCGATTTCCAAACATTTGATCCTAGGGATAAGGTCTTCCTAAGTTATCAGAAGGAGGTCCGGAGACATAGCTCTGAGAAGAAAAGATTGTGAACGTAAGCGTTCTCAGTGGTAAGCCAAAGATATCGTCCACCATGTAGATTGGACGAAAACACTTAAAGCTCTGGCCTGGCACCGTCACAGTATCTTCCATCTCTTTATTGCTTAGTCCTGATGAAGAAGCCTATTGTTCACAATCCCAGATATGCTTTTCCCAGAAAGTCTTGGCATCCTTATCCTCTGCCTCTCCTTTCTCCGAGATTAACCCGTAAGAATTCCAAGTCTACCTCAGGTGATCTTTGAATGCCGAAGGTAGGTTTGAAGTAGAACGGTGTTGGCAACGTGACTTGACTTCTGTACTTCTTCAAATCCTTGTTCTTGTTTAAGTCCACCATTGGCAGTCTTGGACAAACTCGATGAGGCTGAATCTTGATGGTGGTGGCAGAAGAGATGATCAGAGAAGGGGGTACAAATCTCAGATTCTTCTGCAAAAGACTCCCTTTGATAACGCTGACAAAGATAATGTCATATGGACTTGCAAACTGACCTATTTCTTCCAACGTGACTGGTTTGAAAGTTATTTGACTGGGGAAGATATGGATTCTTGTGGAGCAGCCATCATAGCATCGGGATCTTCTTGCTGTGGGTGAGAGATAAGAGTCCTTAGATTCCTATTGAGGGATTATGTGGGGGGTAACACCCGCAGAGAAGAAGTTTGGGATAGGAATGGTTGAGGTGAAGTGGTTTGAAGGTGACAAGGGTTTGTATGATATGGCTTGTGTTTATGGGAAGGGTTCAGTGTTTGATGAAGAGGAAGGTAAGTGAGAATAAGGTGAAGAGATTTGAGGTTCCGGTTGAGATGAGGGTAAAGGTGGTGAGGGGAGGGGAGCAGGAGTGGGTTCCTCAGTAGTGGACGCAGCTTGGGCAACAGGTTTTCTTCTGATGGGTAGCTTCGTCCGAGTTCCCTTTGGAATTGTTACTTTGGACGCAACCTTCATCATTTTCGCAATGGGTTGGTCATCGTCAGAGTTATCGTCTATTATCAGTCTTCTCTTTGGAACGGCTTGGATGGACAATGATTTCTGCATTGGACTCTCAGCCTTTACAGCTTTTAAAGGCTCTTTTTGCTCAAGAAAATCTTGGACGCTTTTTAGCTTCATTCTTAGCAGATTGCTTCGTCCAAAGACTTGTTGCTCTTGGATCCGTCCAAAGATCTTCTTTTTCTCTTCTATGTCTTTAGTCTCATGGGGACTAAAGATACCTTGATCTCTGAAGATCTTGGTTAGGAGGACACCATAAGAGATGGTGGTCTTCTTCCCTTTTCCTTGGACACTTCTCTTGAAATTTTTAAACAACAGGGAAGGGAGATTGATCTGTTGACAAAGCATCAGATGGCATAGGCAGAAGGCATGGACTGTAGAAACTGAGTCTTTGGACCCTGCCTTGTGAAGTATAGCCTTGTTCAGCAGCTGATGCAGTACTCTCGCCTTGTCATGCATCTTAGATACAATGATTTTTCCCGTAGATGACTCATTTAGCAAGGTGTCAAGAACAGCATCCATTCCACCAAAAGCTTTATCCCAGTCTGAGGTGATGGTGGCTCCTTCCAACCAACATTGTGTAGCATTTGAGATGGTTACTTCTTAGACTACCACTTGTTTTCCCAGAATTTCTCCTCTAAATTCATTTGCAGATACAAAGGTATTTTTCTAGAACATCTTCACCAGTTCCGGATAAACTTCCACTGGTTCTCTGAAGTAGTTCTTCCAGCCAGCTCCTTGAAGACTATCCAGGATGTCAACCCCACAATCTGCTAGAACAGAGGCTTGAAAGAAATATTCCACTAATACCTCAGCTTCTTCAACTTTAAGAGTCTTTCCTTCAGCCATTTCTTAGAGCTTTGTGAAAGGATTTTGAAAATTTGAGAAGAGAGGAAGTTTGTTGAAGGTTTTTCAACAAAGGGTTTCTCAAACACTTGAAAGCGTAAAAACTTGATCTTGAAAAGAAATGAGATATTTATAAGAGAGCAGAGCTTATACTGAAGGGTTTCTGGAAAGAGAAGTGAATCCTTTTCCAAATATCACAATAAATGAGTATTAAAAGTAACTGTCACGTCCGCAGTAAAAAATAACTTTTGTGACCTTTCGAAAACTGACTCAGCGTGGGAAATTTGAAAAGATTCAAATGAGACAAAAGGAATGTTAAATTAAATGCAACAGAAATACCAACTTAACCGAGAAATCACCACATATATTAACAAGTACAAACCTTGTTGGACGCAGAGTATCAATGAACGCAAGAGATATCAACTCTTTACGAAATGCATACTTAAATGCTTTCTAATAAAATTAAATCTTTCCTCAGAGAGGGGTTTTGTAAAGATATCCGCCTATTGATGATCTGTGTCCACAAAATGAATATCAAACACACCTTTTTGGATATAATCTCTTATAAAATGATGTTTAATTTCAATGTGTTTTGCTCTTGAATGTAAGATGGGATTCTTTGATAAGTTAATTGCAGCAGTATTATCACAGAGTAAAGGAATCTTACTTTCAAAGATGTTGTAATCTTCCAATTGATGTTTGATCCAAAGTAACTGGGAACAACAATTGGACGTAGAGATATATTCAGCTTCGGTTGTTGAAAGAGTAATAGTGCTTTGTCTTTTGTTGGACCATGATACTAGGTTTCCCCCAATGAAGTAACATCCTCCACTGGTACTTTTTCTTTCGATTCTATCTCCAGCATAGTCAGCATTATAAAAACCAACTAATCTGTACTCATGAGATGTCTTAAAAAACAAACCTAGATTAGTAGTCCCTTTCAAGTATCTGAATATTCTTTTAACCGCAGTAAGATGTGACTCTCTAAGATCAGATTGAAAACGTGCACAAAGATACACACTAAACATTATATCTGGTCTGGACGCAGTGAGATATAAGATTGATCCGGTCATACCTCTGTATACCTTTTTGTCCACCTTTCGATCTTTATCGTCCAATTTGAGTGTGGACGATGGATGCATAGGTATGCTCATAGTTTTGCAATCGTCTAATTTGAACTTTTTCAAGAGTTTATTTGCGTATTTTGTTTGATGAATGTAGATTTCATCCAATGTTTGCTTTACTTGTAAGCCCAGGAAGAATTTTAATTCTCCCATTAAACTCATTTCGAACTCTTTCTGCATCAACTTGGAAAATTCCTTGCAAAGAGATTCATCAATAGCTCCAAAGATAATATCATCTACATAGATTTGGACTAATATAAAATGTGAGTTTTTGTTTTTACGAAAGAGAGTATTATCAACTTTTCCTCTAGAAAAATCATTTTCCATTAGAAAAGTGCTTAATCTTTCATATCATGCTCGAGGAGCTTGTTTTAGTCCATACAGAGCCTTTTTCAGTTTGAAAAAGTGCTATAAGTGATTTTGATCCTCGAAACCAGGTGGTTGCTTGACATAAACTTCTTCATTGATTATACCATTTAAGAAAGCACTCTTTACATCCATTTGATAAAGTCTCATTCTATGATGAGCAGCAAATGAAAGTAAGATGCGTATGGCTTCTAATCTAGCTACAGGAGCAAAAGTTTCAGTAAAATCGATACCTTCTTGTTGCGAGTAACCTTAAGCAACTAACCTTGCCTTATTTCTCATAACTTTACCATCTTCATCTAATTTATTTATGAATACCCATTTTGTGCCGATGATGGTCTTGTCTTTAGGCTTTTGAACCAGCGTCCAAACATCGTTTCTTGTAAATTGATTTAACTCTTCTTGCATGGCTAATATCCATCCTTCGTCCAACAGAGCTTCTTCAATTTTCTTTGGTTCCATCTCTGAGATGAAGGCTATATCGAAGTATTCTTTAAAAGTAGATCTTGTACGCACTTTATCTTCTGGGTTTCCAATGATTTGATCTTCAGGATGATATGTTTTAAAGTGCCAATTTCTCTGAACTTAATTTCTTGTTGTTTTTTTCTCTTCTGTCATCGTCCAGAGCTTCTTTGTTTGTTGAAGATGTTTCTTCTCCTTTGTCATTGAGGTTTAATTCTGCGAAAGACTCATCTAGCTCTGATAAATTTTTATTAGGCTGTTTGTCATTAAATTTAACATGGATAGATTCTTCAACAGTCAAAGAACGAGAGTTATACACTCTATATGCTTTTGAAGTTTTAGAGTATCCTAAGAAAATTCCACAGTCAACTTTAGCATCAAACTTTCTTAAAGAATCTTTCGTATTAAAATAAAGCATTGACATCCAAAAGAATGAAAATAAGAAATGTTGGGTTTTCGTCCTTTCCACAATTCATAAGGAGTCTTATTTAATAAAGGTCTAATATATATTCTGTTTTGAATATAACAAGCGATTATGAGACTTGACCCCGAAGTGTTTGGAGGTTGAGTTGTCATTGAGCATTGTTCTAGCCATGTCTTGAAGAGATCTATTTTTTCTTTCCACCACACCATTTTGCTGTGGTGTTCTTGGGGCAAAGAAGTTGTGAAGGATACCACTTTCTTCATAGAACAATTGAAAGCTCTCATTCTCAAATTCTCCTCCATGATCACTTCGGATTGAGTTGATACACATGCCTTTTTCATTTTGAATTCTAATATAGAAAAGACTCTAAAAGACTCATCCTTGTAAGCTAGGAACAAAACTCATGTCCATCTAGTATAGTCATCTACTATGACAAATCCATATTTCTTTCCATTTAATGAGGCAGTTCTTGTTGGACCCAACAGATCAAGATGTAGCAGTTCTTGTTGGACCCAACAGATCAAGATGTAGCAGTTCTAGTGGTCTAGAGGTAGAAACAACATTTTTGGACTCAAAATAATTTTTTAATTGTTTCCCCTTTTGACATGCTTCGCATAGAACATCCGATTTGTACACAAGTTTTGGTAGTCCTCTTACGAGTTATGCTAATTCAGCTTTAAGATTAACCTCAAGCTTGCATGACCAAGCTTCTTGTGCCATATCCATTGTTCTCCTTTTATGGATACTAGACAGGATACATTCTGATATGAGAGATCTTCCAAATCAATCTTGTAAAGATTGTTTTTCCTTTTGGCAGTGAAGAGTATGGATCCATCAGAGTTTTTAACTATACATTCTTCATGGTTGAATGAAACATTAGATCCACTATCACATAATTGACTTATGCTAAGCAGATTGTGTTTCAATCCTTCAACCAGAAGTACATTATCAATAGAGGGAAAATTATGCTTACCAATCTTACCTATTCCAACTATTTTACCCTTCTGGTTTCCACCAAAGGTGATAGAACCACCAACTTTAAGTTTGAGGTCTTGGGACATAGACTTTTCTCTCGTCATGTGCCGTGAGCAACCACTGTCCAGGTACCATGACAGGTATATTTTTCTTGTTACTAAGTACATCTGCAAGAGAAATTATCATATCCTTAGGTACCATATCTTTTTGGGTCCTCTTTGATTAGCTCTTGGAGATCCATAATATATTGACCTTTAATTGAAGAAATCTTTTGTGGTAGAGTGGTCTTTCCTTTTATAATCATTTTTAAAGGATTTAAACTGAGTAGGTGATTTTTGAAAAATTGTTTTCTCAGTATTTTGATATCCCAATCTAGATTTGTCATGAGGATCTCTGAAATATCTGAGTAATATGTTTAGATGATTGGTGCTTTTCACAAGTTTGCTGAGATCCTCAGTTAACTCTTTTACCTTAGTATGAAGTTTATCAACTTCATATGAAGTATTGGACTCAGAGGAAGTTTTCAAAAGAGCATTTTCAGTTTTTAATTTTTCATAACAAAATTCAATTTCTTGTTTTTCTGAAAGCATTTTTCCATATTCTTTGGTTAATTTTGAAAACTTTCTCTTTAGGGATTTATATTCAACTGCTAAAATGGATGAATTATTTAACAATTCATCAAAAGCTTTTTGAAGATTAAGGTCAGAGTCTGTTACCTTATCTTCTTTTTCTTCAGAGAATGTGTCTGCCATGAAGCATAGATTGGCTTTTTCTTCTGCTTCTTCTTCATCATCAGTAGTTGAAAGGTCAAGATCTTCCCAAGTGGCCATCAATCCTCTTTTCTTCTTTGGAAAGAATCTCCTTTTCTCTTTCTCCTTGTTTATTGAAGGACATTCAGCTTTAATGTGCCCAGGCTTCTTGCACTCATAGCATATGATTGGACTCTTGTCTTTTGTTTCAGACTTGTTCTTTGGAAGTCTTCGTCCAAAGTGCTTTCTCTGCATGCCTCCTTTCTTTTTCTACATTGCTTGTATCTTTCTGGAGATGAAAGATAACTCGTCATTGTCTGAGATATCTTCTCCAAATGACTCGGCCTCATCTGAAGATTCTTTAGCTTTAAGTGCTTTGGACGCACTTCCTTTGTGAGATTTAAGGGCAACTGATTTCCTTTTTCTTGAACTTTCCTCTTCTTGAAGTTCAAGCTTATGAACTTTAAGGGAACCTAGGAGTTCCTCCATAGTAAGAGAAGCTAAGTTCTTTGCTTCTTGTATGGCAGTAACCTTGGGTCTCCACTGTCTAGAAAGACTCCTTAGAATTTTTCTGATATGATCTTGATTATCATAGGTCTTTCCCAGAGATCTCAAGCCATTGATTATTGTATAGAATTGTCCAAACATTTGATCAATGTTTTCATACTCTCCCATTTTGAAGAGCTCATACTGATGAACCAGCATGCTTATCTTTGATTTCTTGACTTGAGAGGAACCTTCATGTGCTAAGGCCAGAGTATCCTATATCACTTTAGCTGTTTCACAACTATGAACTTTGTCGAGTTCTGATCTGGTGATGGGGCACACAAGATAGTGTTTGGCTTTTGAGTTGAGCTAATGCCTGATTCGTTGTCTTTCCGTCCATTGTGGTCGAGGAAGTTCCTGTCCTTCTGCGTTGGTGGGTACTTGATAGCCATTTTCGACTAGGTCCCAAATGTTTATATTTTGTGTATCAAAAAATGCAATCATCCTCTTCTTCCAGTAATCATAGTCGTTTCCATTGAATAGAGGTGGTCTGTTCACAGCTTGTCCTTCGTTCTCCATTAAAGGGTGTACTGGATCTTTTCCTCTACACTGTTAGATGCTCAACCCAAGAGGCTGAGCTCTGATACCAATTGAAGTAAACAAGTGAAACACAAGAAGGGCGGTTGAATTGTGTTTCTTAATCTTTTTGAAAAACTTTTTCACAGGAAGCGAAAAGCAATGGACGCAGAAAGCTTTTGAGTCGAATTGGACGCTAATGCAAATATGAGATAAACAACTTTAAACGAAGTGAAAAAGTTCTAAGGTTTAACTCAACTCTTTAGTTAGGAAAACAATGGCAATCCCCAGAAGTTAGTGAATAAGTAAAACACAAGAGGAGGAAAGAAGAGCTTACACAAGATGTTTATCCTGGTTCACTCCCACAAACCAAAAGCTACGTCTAGTCCCTTCAACCAGAAAGATTTTCTACTAATCTTGTACAAAGATTACAAGTATTGTCCACCTCTTCAGGTATAGTATTCTCAACCTCTTTAGGTTCTACTATTCAAGTATTCTTTTATACACAACTTCTTCAGGCTTAAACACCAAAGTGAATAAAAAAAGGTATAGAAGAGCTTGAGTTTTTAACTCACTACAGGTGAGGATTGAAAATGAATCTCAAGACTTAATCTCTTTTACAAGAGTTTGAATACAAAGAAGAATGAAAGCTTTAATCCTTTTTACTTTTGATTTTCTCAGAAAGTTGTCACTCTCTTCTTCGAAGACAATTGTATTTATAGGTGAGAGCAAATTGAGCAGTCTTCATAAGCTTCTTCGTCCAACGGAAACATTTATTACCGTTCTGAGTGGTATTAAATGCTTAAGATGAAAACGTGTAGAGCTTCTTCTGAAAAGACACTTTGATTATCAGGAATGTCCAAGAATATGATAGCTTACACCTGACTTGTCTGAACGCGGAAAAAGTTCCTTATTCGTAGGTCTTTGTAGTTGTTAGCAATGTCAACTAAGCGGCTCAGTTGACTTCTTTTTTAAGTGTGCGCTGTCAGAGTCTTTCTCAGCATTTAATGAAGAACAGTTTCTTCATATTTGAAATTTGGCATTAGACGAATACTTTGAAACCTGAGCTTAGTAAGAAAAATATTGGACGATCCAAATATAATGAAACTTTGTGAAACAGTTCAAAAGGTATTGGACGCATACTTAGTTTCTTTTAGCTCAGAAAAGAATGGATGCACATATAAGTAACTGTTTGTTAACACTTTTCTTCTTGAAATAGTTATGAAACGAGTTACAAGAGTTTTTTTCTTATTCAATCTAAATTGAAACTTTTGTTATCTTCAAAACTTGATGGGGTAATGATTATTTAATCAGTATGGTTCCAAACTTAATTTCATAAGGTTCTTTAGTTCCAACAACATTATGGTCATGGCATGAATGTTTGACCCAGAAGAAGTAAAGATTGGTCTCCCATGGACAAATTAATCAAATCATACTTTTGGGAATACCATTTCTTAGATTATCAAGATCCGCTCAACTGGGATCAAGTTATGGCTTTACCAGAAGAAGAAGAAAATGAAGATAAAGCTCAACCTTCTGCTCATGCCCCTTTCTCATTCTTCAACCCCACTAAGCATTCTATGGCAGATCAAGCCACTAAAATGGAAGCCTCAGCTGAAAGTCTTTCTCAACCTACACCTATACTTGAAGTTCATCCTAATGTTCATAGGCTCATTGGCGATGCAATGCAAAATGTTTACAGATAGTTTAAAGGATTACTCAAGCAATACTTCCCACATGGCCTTCCTCCTCCGCCTCCTTCTCAATAAATTTTTTCTTTACAAAATTCTTTTAAAAATCCTTTATTTATTTCATTTCATTCATTTGTTTCTGACTATGATGATTTTACTTCACTTTTTGTTTGGTGACAAAAGGGGGAGATTTGGAGATAAATTTGATTATGTACATATGCACGTATAAATAGAATAGGAAATATACTTATGCCTTTATATGTCTATTATGTTGTTTCTTGTTTCTGCTCTTTTTATCTGATATAACTTGTTTTTGTTAAGCTAATGATAAATCTTATGTTGCTTTAATTATTGTTACTCTAATTCTTTACTCTGATACTAACATTAGTTTTTGCTCTGATACTGATTATTTTTTCCTGATAATGGTTATGAAGCTTTACTTTGATTTTACCAATATAAATCTTCGCTCTAACACTAGTTATATTTACTCTGTCACTGCTGATATAAACTTTTATTCTGATACTAGTAAAACTTTTTGTACTTAAAACTTTCTTTATTACGTTTTAATCAGCTAACTTGTTAAGCTGTTTTATTGCTCTGATACGTTATGGACTCTTACTTAAGTTTGTAAAACAATGCATCCAAAAACTAGTAAAAACTATCCTTTTTAACAAGTGATAAAAATTGTTCCTAAGTCACATGCGTCCAATATACTTGTAAACTTGTTCTCAGGAGGAGCTTATGGTTTTTCAAACTGATAAATGTTTTTGTTTAATTAAATTTAATATTGTTTGTCATCATCAAAAAGGGGGAGATTATTGGAACCAAAGATAGATTCTAGTATCTAATATTGGAACCAAAATTGTTCAAAGAAATTGAATCCCTCAAAGTTTTGAAGATAACAACAATTATTAAATTAAAGAGAACCCATAAGTTTTGAATAAACTTATAACTATTATGTTCTAATAGGAAAAGTTCAAGTTGTGTCTTTTGAATAAATAACTGACAAGTACTTTTGAACCAAAGATAAGCTTTGATAAAATCTCATTTTACAACGTGCGTCAAATACTTATGAATTGCTTATTATATTATATTGGATAGTCCATTGTTTTGTCTGTTGATTGTTTCTCAAAGGCATCCGTCCAAGGATATTCAAAGACAAGTAAAACAAAGTGCATTAACTGCTGATGGGATCTTTAACACAAATGTGACTTTCAAAATCAACTTTGTACGCTGGAACTGACACTCCTAACAACTACAAGGACCAGCAAATAAGGAACTTTCTATGTGTTCAGAAGAGTCAAAACTAAGATATCATATTTCTCGCAAACGTTGATAACTAAAGCCACTTTTCAGAAGGACATCAACACGTTATCAACATTATGCATTTAATGCTAGTCAGAACAGAAATAAATATTGCCATTGGACGAAGAAGTTTATGAAGACCAGAACAAGCTCTCAAGCTATAAATACCAAAGTCTTCGAAGATTCAAAGAAGAGATATCAAGAGAACAAGAGAAAATATTCAAAGATTCAATCTATTTTCATATTCTTTCATTCTTACTCTTGTATAGAGTTGATAGTTGAACCTATTGTTCATCCTCACTGTTAGTGAGTTACTCTCAAGTATATCAAAACATTCCTTTTACTTTCTTTGTTGATAAGCCTGAAGAGGCTTTTGAATAAAAGAATACTTGTGTTTAGAACCCGAAGAGGTAGAGTGAAGAATACTTGTAAACTGAGAAAGTTTAGTGGACAATCCTTCAAGTAGAAGGGACTGAACGAAGCTCTCGAGTTGTTAGAGTGAACTAGTATAAATATCTAATGTAAGCTTTTCTTTCCTCTCTTTGTTTTATTTTATTTTTCAACTAACATGTGGGGATTTTCATTGATTGTTCTTAACAAATATTTTAAGAAAACATAAGTCTTTAACTTACATCCAAAGAATTTTAGTAAAGCTCTCTTTGCGTCTAACAGACTGTAATGAGTTTAGGTTTCGTCCATTTTCGTCTACTATCTTGCAAAGTTTTTATTCCAAGAATTGTTTTACGAAAAAAATTTCAAAAAAGTTAAGAAACACAATTCAACCCCCTTCTTGGGTTTCATTTGTTTATTTCACATGAGTGGTGTATTGTGTGAACCTTCTTCTCTTTGAGTGTTCTTTCTCCTCTCCTCTTTGAGTATTCTATATTCTCCTATCTTCACTTCCTTCGCAATTGAATAAACTTAGCTTATCTTGTTGATAGATTCAATAAAATTCCCCACGTTATCTAGTTTATTTTACCATTCCATTTAGATTTAATCTGATTAGTAAGGTTGCCATTACTGTTTCGTGCTTTCATTCGATTCTAATGATTGAGAACACATGCCTAAAAGATCTCTCAGCTGAGATCAAACAGGCATTGGATGCCCTAGACCAACAGGTGACTCGATTTGATCGATTAGAGCAAGCTATGTCAATGATGAATAAGTCCATTGAGACTCTAACCAAGAACCTTGAGCTAGTTTCCACTAAGATCACAGCCAACGGAAAGGACTCAGGCTTCAAGGTAGCCTCATCATCTAACAATAATTGTCTTCCATTTCAAGTAAGGAATATGAAACTTGACTTTCATAAATTTGATGGTACTAATACTTTGAACTAGCTATCTAAGGCTGATCAATTTTTGAAGACTACGCCATTCATGACTCTAATAGAATCACAATTCCTTTTGTGCATATGGGAAATGATGTGGTACACTGATTTCAGATGCTTAATAAGAACAATCAATTTCCAAATTAGCCTACCTTAGCTAGAGCAATTGAATTACATTTTGGTTCCACACAATTTGATTGTCCCATTTACAAGAGGTTGTCGAGACCCGTCAAATAAATAAAATTTACCGGTTCGCAAACTAATTTGTAGTATAGAGCATGAACCGAATCGTCTCTCAAGGATCCAAAAACAAAGATTTAATTAGATCAAGATAATTAGAAAATGGGGGTTTTGTTGTTGATTAACAAGGTTAATAAAAGTATGAGACTTAAAGTTGTAAACAAATATAAAGAAGCAACCAATCCAAGGAAATTTACCAATCTTGAGTTTAACTCATCATTGATCACAAGGAATTCACTTAATTGCTAACCATGTTCTTGGCCTTAGATCACATCAAGAAGCCTTAACATGATCCAAGAATTCTCTACTAGATAAGCATCTAGGATTTGATTAACCAAGGTTAGATAAAGTAAGCACTATCTAACATAGATTAACTTAAAATCTAGAATTTAACCAAGCTAAACAATCTATCAAAAAGCTTTAATATATTGTTTAATCTTTGTGATCCTCTTTGAATACATGATAATAAAGCTATTATCACATCAACATCTAAATCAAATTAAGCAATTTAATCTAGATAAAAATCAAAAGAGGAAGGAGAGAAACTTGAATAACAATTAAGCAATATGAACAAGCGAAACAAGATCTCCAAATTAAACATCAAGATGGCTAATCCCATGGATTGATTATGAGAGCCTAGCCTTCCATGGATGGGAAGGAAGAACTCAGAAATAAAAGAACAAAAACGAAATTGTAAAGAGAATGGAGAAGAAGAGAAAGAAAACTCTCACAAATACTCAAACTTCCTTCAAACTTACTTAAAATTGAATTATGATAATACAAAGAGATTGGCTCTATTTATACTAATCCTAGCAGCCAATTTGTACATGTACATAATCTGAATACAACCTATAAAAATATGAAAATTGTCAAATATGGAAGCTTGATGCATGGTTGGTGGGTTGGTGCATGGTAGGTGGGTTGGTGTATGGTTGGTGGCTTTTAGTCAACAACTCTTATCCGACTTCTAGCTTGATTTTCATGATCAAGACAGTGCATTTTGGGTTAGAGGTCTCATGAAAGTTGTAGCTAGTTGTCTCCTTGAAATTTTGCAATTAGAATCATGCCATTTGGACGTATAGAACTCCAGATATGCCAAAAACACTGAACCTACCTCATGTTAGGTTGGCAGAACGTGTTTCCAAATTCAAACCAACTTATAGCTTCATTATCATGCCTAAAACGACATCTATTGACTAAATGGTCTTCAGTGAAGTTGGAGATATGGGTCTTATCTTTCTAATGGCCAAGTTTCAGCCCAAGAGGTGGCCTATAACTCACTATGTGGTCCAATATGTGCACACTGCCCAGATTTTCATGACAGCAAACCCACTCTACATTGCAGGGATATTTTGGACCCCTAAAATTCCGATTCAGCTCTTGAGTTCTTCATGAAACTTGTAGAGCATTGTCTTATCTTTCCAAAGACACCAAGATCACCTCAAATGGATCACCGAGTCCCAAGTTATGGCCTAACTAAGGAAGAAAGGTCAAAATGCATCAAAATCCGAAAATTATTCAATATTTGCATTAAAGCTCAATGAAGCCCAACAACATTAAACTCATCTAAAATACTAATATTGGGTACAATAAACATTTAATAAAGCCTAATACAAAGCTAACATAAGTGTCTCAAATTGATTGATCACCCATATCCACTTTGTTTAAACTTGCTCAATCTGATTCAGTTGCTGCATACTACACAGAATTCACATCTCTTACAAATAAAGTTATAGGGATCAACACTTAAGCATTACAAGATTGCTTTATCAATGGTCTAAGGCCCGAACTCAGGCGTGATGTTGTTGCTTAATCTCTTGACTCCTTGTTAAAAGCAGTGGCCCTAACAAAACCCTATGAAGACAAGTACCTGCAGTCCCAAAATCTATACCTAGCAAAACCTCAATTCCTACCTTCCACCAATTACACACTGAAACCAACAAACACCTACAATCCCAACTAACCGAGAACTAACCTCCCACCTTTGCTTCCCACACCACAACTCAAAATAAATACCAACCAAAACACAAACCCAAGAACCGCCATTATTAAGAAAATGACCCTAGCTAAAATGCAAATTCATAGGGCAAAAGGCCTTTGTCATAAATGCAATGAGAAGTTCTCATTTAACCATAGATGCCCCAATAAAAATCTTTTCATTTTACAACATGATGAAGATGACTCTGATCCTTTCTAGAACCCAAACCCCATTGAAACACCTGATACAAAACCTAAAATAGGTACTCGTAACTATGGGTGTTCATAACTAAATAAAACCGAAAAAATCAAACCGAAAAATCGAAAACCGAACAAAGCTGATTATTTTTTGATTTGTTTGGTTTTCTTTTTAGGAAAACCAATTGGTTTGGTTCAGTTTTCGGTTTTCATTTATGAAACCGAACCAAACCGAACTCATATAATTATCTACATATTTTTTATAATTTACATACTTATAAATGCTTATCTTTAAATTTTTGGTTGTTTCTATAAATATTTTTAGGCCAATTTATTGTTTATAATTATGTAATGATGTTTTTCTTAGGATTTTATACCAAATTGTTTTGTAATTGGTCCATAAAAAGAACAAAGTGAAGTTGTGTATGAATTTTTTTAAGAAAAAAATGTTTAGTCAAAAACCTATTGGACCAAACCGAACCCAACCAATTATAATTGGTTCGGTTTGGTTCTCCAATTTTAAAAAAATTGATTGGTTCTTGATATAGAAAAACCAATCGGTTTGGTTCGAATGACTTTTCTTCCCAAAACTGAACCAATCCAAACTGCAAACACCCCTACTCGTAACACCTAATTTTGTAACACTTCTAGATTTCTTACTACTTTTAATAAATTATTTTCTAGGAATTTAATAATTGGTTAATACGGCAACGATAAAATAAGGAAAAGAAAATTAATATTCAAAATCATATATTGCCGAAAGTACTCAACTAGTTATTCATTAAACATTATTTATCAAACTGGGTATCACCCACTTAGTATACAAAATTATAGGCTTTTACGCAAAACCCTACATGGTGATTCCCCAAAGTTTCCTACATCTACATACACATGTAATTCTACTACATTAAGTCATTTTTAGTCTTTATCTTACAATCTACACGAACATGACTTCCCAGCATAAGAATGTCCCAAGACTTCCCAGCATAAGAATGTCGACCTAAATGACATTTATCTTTACTAAAATTCCCATAGCTAACTGTCCTAAGACTTATTATCTGGACACATCATGGAAATAATGAGAATTTATAATTTCCAGTAGATATTAATGGCAATTAAAAACATAGTAAAATATCACATGATGCCTCCAGTTGTATCAAGCTACATAATAAATATTCTCATGACCATAGTACGATACATAATTGAAAAAGCAGAATTTTAATATGAACTTTACCCTTTTTAATATTTTCAATCTTAATTGGGGTTTAACTTTCATCATCATATATGAAACAGGATTGGTCATGGCGAGAGCTTTCTCCTTAGTATCCCCTAGATTGGATCAAAATATCGGAGAATTATGCAATCATGAGATCACCTTCCTTATCATGGACCATTTCTCGTTGACCGAGGGTCATTTATCTTGAGATCACCTTCTTTTTTAGGATCATATCTCTTCATTTCACTTGCAAACATCCATATAGAACTTTCACTTCATAAAAGATCTAAAGTAACTAACTTTAAGAAATTCATAATTCATTCATATAAAACATATCTAAAATGATAATTTCTCAAGGAACCAAACTTAGTGTGCTTTACTTTTTCAAGTATTAAAATATCTTAGTTCATAGTCCAAGTTCAATGTCCAAAGTTCATAATCCAAGTTCAAGGTCCATAAACCAAGCATAGGTATCATAGTTCCAAGTCCAAGGTCCAAATTTATAATTCAAGAAAAGGTAACATTAAAGTTCTTTTTTTTTTTGTGAAAACCATCCGGTGATTGACAAGAGGTTATTGAGACCCGTCAAAATAATAAAAATTACCGGTTCACAAACTAATTTGTAGTATAGGGAATGAACCAAATCGTCTCTCAAGGATCCAAAAACAAAGATTCAATTAGATAAAGATAATTAAAAAGGGGGGTTTGATAATTTGAAAAGAAAATACATCGGTTGAATTAAAGAAAATTAATTAACAAATTAACCAATCTAAGAAAATTTACCGATCTTGTGTTTAATCCATCATTAATCACAAGGACTCCACTTAATTGCTAACCATGTTCTTGGCCGTAGATCACATTAAGAAGCCTTAACATGATCTAAGAATCCCCTACTAGATAAGCATCTAGGATTTAGTTAACCAATGTTAGATAAAGTAAGCACCATCCAAACATAAATTAACTTAATATCTAGAATTTAACCAAGCTAAACAATCCATCAAAAAGCTTTGATATATTGTTTAGTCTTTGTGATCATCTTTGAATACATGATAATAAAGCTATTATCACATAAACATCTAAATCAAATTAAGCAATTCAATCTAGATTAAAATCAAAAGAGGAAGAAGAGAAACTTGAATAACAATTAAGTAATTTAAACAAGCAAAACAATATCTCCAAATTAAACATCAAGATAGTTAATCCCTTGGATTGATTATAAGAGCCTAGCCTTCCATGGATGGGAATGAAGAACTTAGAAAATAAATAACATAAACGAAATTCTAAAGAGAAATGAGAAGAAGAGAAAGAAAACTCTCACAAATACTCAAACTTACTTCAAATTTCATTGATGCTAAATACAAAGAGATTGGCCATATTTATACTAATCCTAGAAGCTAATTTATAACTGAAAATTATATGAATGCAAGCTGTAAAAAATGGAGATTGTCAAATATAGTGGTCCATGTTAACCAACAAAATGCTAAACAATTACAAAAAAAAAAAAACAAAGTTGATATTCTGCCAGATTTCGTGTACCTCCTTCCATGATCTGTATGACCCTCCATCCCACCAAATTGACTTTAGGTGTCTTCATGACAGTTGTAGACAAATGTCTCCTTGAACTTTTGCAACTCAAGATATTTAGAAAAATATTGCACCTACCTCAAGTCACATTGGCAAAATGTGTTTCCAAATTCAAACCAACTTGTAGCTTCATAATTATGCCGACAACAACATCTATTGACTAAATGATCTTAAGTAAAGTTGGAGCCATGCATGTTATCTTTCCAATGTCACTGGTTTCAACTCAAAAGAAAGCCTACAGCCCACGGTATGGTCCAATATGTGCACATTACTTAGATTCTAGCGACAGCAAACCCACTCTGACTTTTAGGTATATTTTGGACCATTAGAAGTCCGACCCAGTTCTTGAGTTCCTCATGAAACTTGTAGATATTTGTCTTAGCTTTTCATAGACACCACGAACCCCTCAAACGGATCACCGAAGCCCAAGTTATGGCCTAATCAAGGAGGAAATGTCAAAATGCATTCGAGAGTTAATAAAAATTTGCATTAAAGCCCAATGAGGCCCAACAACATAAAGCTCAACTAATATACTAATATTGGGCACAATAAACATATAATAAAGCCAAGTACAAAGTTAACATAAGTGTCTCAAAATGATTGATCAATGATTCGGCCCACAAACGGGACTGACCAATCTGGATTCGAGCCGAGTAAGGACCCACAGGGGGCGAGGGCTCTCCCAACAGGTGAAGCTGCATACCCAAGGCTCGAACCCAAGACCTTAGTTAAGCTAGAACAACTCTAGTACCAGTTGATCCAACACCATGTTGGTAAGTTCTTATTTAATTCAAAGTCTTAGATAATTTTTTAAGTCCTTTAATGGTTCCATGAGAAACTACCATATCCTAGACAACATAATCAAACCAAAACACATATGTGAAGAATTATAATTCTAAATTATCTAGATGTCAAAACAACATATATCTATACCTTTTAAAACATGGAAATACCATTTATCCACTATATGAACGAGAGTTTAAACAAACAAAGTGGAGTTGATCTAGATCTTTTTCTTGTAAGAGAGACGTATTTTAGACTTGTTTCTACATATCTAAGAATCAAATATTAACTATTCTTTTTAGCAAATTAAACAAATCTATTAGAAGTTACTAGTGTAAAAACACATAACTATAGCCATGAGTTTTTCATAAAGAAAAAGGTGTAGAAAAGAGAATTTATAGTAAGAAAATAGTAAAAGAAATGTTGTTACACCTACCTCTTGGTCCAAGCTTCGAAGTTTGATAAAGACTAGATAGTTTCTTCTTTTTCTCCCTTTCTTTGGTTGAATCTTACCTTTCTTCTCTCTTGATTTTGGTAGAATTTCCTTACTCCTGGTTTCTCTCTTTTTCTCTCTCAAGACTCTAGTAGAAGATTACTATAACTCTTTGAATATGACTAGCTTTTGGGGTGAGTAGGTCTATTTATAGGCTAGGCAAGAGTTTAAACCCTAGTTAATGTTTAACATAGGTTAGGTTAACTCTAGTTAGTTTACTTGCTTATCAAGGTATGCTTATGTCACCATGCTTTTGTCATTGTCCACCTATCAAGTTTCTAAACAATTAAAAGTGGACAAGTGGATTTATAATGACTATCATGTTTACGTCATGAGTTTCTAACTAATTACAATTGAACTAGTGTATTTCTATAAATTCTAATTTAATAATTATTATGCTTATCTTACTAGAATCTCTTAGAATTAGATAAGTGTTAGGCTTAGTCATCACCTTAATCATTAGTTTATCTAGAATTACTTAGAATTGGACAAGTGTTAGGCTTAGTCACTGACCTATCTTTAACTAGCCAATTAGAAACCAACATTTATCCTAGACTTGTCTTATTTCTATTGGCTAATTTATCACTAATCATTTCTTAAAGAATCAACCAATAGAAAACTAACACTTCAAGAAGCTTATTAATTGCTAAACAATAGAATTTTAACACTTACTATCATTAAATGTTAACCAATAGGATTCTAACACTTTTGCAAACACTAAATGCTAACCAATAAGATTTAACATTAATCTAATCATTAATTGGAATCTTGAGTAACCAATAGGAAACTAACTCCTAACAATCTCATTAATGACTAACCAATAGAAAACTAATACCTAGCAAGTTTACTAAATTGACTAATGTGAAAAAAATCTAGTTAGCATCTAGTTTAGAGTGAAAGAAATCTAGTTTAGTGCAAAAAGAATATTTCCGTTCAATGTGAAAATGATCTTGTTTCATTCTAACTAGTTATGTTTAGAAAATTTCCTTTTCATCTAGAAATTAAAGGAAACATATAAACAAATGCTAAAAATTTCCTCAATATACATATAAGCTTATAAAAAAAATGCATAACACATAATTTAATTTTAAGTAAAAGTGGATGTTACAACTACCATCACTTATCTTACAATGCTCTTAAGAGAGCAAATGGACTGGGAACAATGAAATTTAAAGGACACGTAAATGGAGTGTAAATCCATATTCTACTTGACCGTGGCAGCTTAGACAATTTCCTTCAACCAAAGATTTGCCAAATGTCTGAAATTTCCCATCGAACTAGCACTTAATTTTTAGGTATTGATGGGCAAGCAATTACCTCACCGCTGAAGAACAAATCAAGCATTTGCAAGTTTTTATTTATGGTCAAAATCTAAACTTGCTAGTGTATGTATTATCGGTTGCAAGAGCTTACCTCATTCTTAGAGCAGCATGACTTTCCACCATTGGGCCACATGTCTCAGATTATAGTGCAATGACCATCAAATTTTACCTTGGGGGAAAAATTGATCACTTTATGTGGCGACTGTAATTCCACCCCAACTCTAGCACACCTCAATCAATTACGAAGGCTGCACCACACCCAATCCATTTCAAAGGTTTACACCTACAACTATAGCATATTGATACAGCTGCAGATCAGCTATTGCAGTTACCTGATGACATGGCACCCGATATGGCAATTATGTTGCACACTTACAAGTAGGTTTTTGATAAGCTAATGGGTTTACCTCTTCATAGAGAGCAAGATCATACAATTCCCTTGAGGGAAGGTACCAACCCAATTAAAGTGAAGCCTTATAGATACCCTTACACCCATTAAGCTGAGATAGAAAACATGATACAGGAAAAGCTAAATGAAAGGATCATACAACCTAATTCCAGCACATTTTCCAGTTAAGTCATTTTAGTAAAAAAAAAATGGAACGTGGAGGCTTTGTACCGATTATAGGGCTCTTAATGCAGTGAGAATCAAGGATAGCTTCCCAATCCTTACAGTGGATGAACTATTGGATGAAATCCATGGTGCTCAATTTTTTCCAAATTGGACCTCAGGTCAAGTTAGCCCCAAATCTTAGTGAAACCAAAAGATAGGCACAAGACAACCTTTAGAACCCACCAAGGCCATTATGAGTGGCTTATTATGCCTTTCGGCCTAAGCAATGCACTGACAACCTTTCAAGCCTTGATGAATCAAGTGTTTCATAAAATGGTTGAGGAAATTTGTGCTTGTGTTCTTCGATGACATCGTAATTTACAGTTGCTCTTGGCAAGCTCATTTGGATCATGTAGCAACTATTTTATCTACATTACAGTAACAACAGCTGCATGTCAAACTATCTAAGTGCTCCTTGGAACTAAGACAAGTTGAATATCTTGGCCATTGGGTTTCGGCAAATGGTATGGTTGTGGATAACAGCATGGTACAAGCGAATCTCAACTGGCCTACTCCTACATCAGTCAAGCAATTGAGAGGTTTTCTGGGCCTTACGGGATATTATAGTAGATTTATTAGGAACTATGCATCCATTGCTAGTCCCCTAACTAATCTTCTAAAAAAAAAGAAAGCTTCGAATGGAGTGATTAGGCTACCATAACTTTTCAAGCATTGCAAACAACAATTACATAGGCCCTTGTATTGGCCTTGCACAACTTCTCCTTGCTTTTCATTCTAGAGGTCGATGCTTCAGAATCTTGAATTGGGGCTGAGCTCAACAAATCTAATCATACTATAACATTTTCTCTAAGAAGTTGTCACCGAGAATGCAGTCACAGTCGACTTACTTCAGAGAACTCTATTCCATAATTGAAGTCGTGGCAAAATTATGACATTATTTACTTGGTCATCTATTTCTTATTTGTACTAATCAAAGGAGCTTAAAAAGTTTGACTAACCAAACCATTCAAACTCCAGAGCAACAAGAATGGTATCCTAAATTGTTGGGATTTGATTTCTCTATCGAATATAAACTAGGCAAAGACAATCTAGCTACAGATGCATTATCTGGAAATTATATAGGATCCTTATTGGAAGCACATTATGGATTTGTGCATCTCTAATGTAAGCCTGACTAAAATTATAAAGTAAAAAAAAGACTCCTTTATTGGAAGGACATGATTGTTATTCCAGTGGCATCATTCCTAATTCCCCAGTGTTGGACTGTCAAAAGATTTCTCAGTGTTCCTATTCATATGCATTTGTCCAAAGCATAATTGAAATTTAAGAATTGTACATGCATTAAATGCTGAAAAAGCCTCTGACAAAGTACGTGGTGAAGGAAGTCAACAATGCACGTTGATGCTGACATACCTAACCTCCACAAGGACCAACAAATGAGATATTTTTGTTCACTCAGAAGATTCATCACATTTTTAGCAACTTTGATAATCAAGACTAATTTTCAGAAGATGATCAACACTCTATCAATGTCAAACATTTAATGCTCGTCAGAATAGTAACATTTATTACTGTTGGACGAAGATTTGCATGAAGACAAGTTAAAGCTCTTAAGCCTGTAAATACACGGAGTTTTCAAAGGAACTAAAAGATAGAAGAATAACAAGAATACAAGCATCACAAGATCTGAGAATTTCTTATTGAACTTACTCTTTCATTTACACTCTGTATATAGTTTTTCAAAATACTCTGAGCTCACTTGTCATACTCTCACATATCGTAAGTTAAGCTTAAGTGTTTTCAAATACGGTATTTATTACACTGTGTTAAGCCTGAAGAGGCTTGTAGGAGAGAATATTTGTTGTCAAAACCTGAAGAGGTTGAGAATACTTGGTGTTAGAACCTGAAAAGGTTGAGAATACTTGTTTGTAGCCTAAAGAGCCATTGAGAAGAATACTTGTAATCTAAGAAAGATTAGTGGAAAATCCTTCAAGTAAAAGGGACTGGACGTAGCTCTTGGATTATAAGAGTAAACTAATATAAATCTTTGGTGTGATTCTCTCATCCCTTTATCTTGCTTTCTTTTATATTTGCTAACGATTCGAGATTACTATTGTTAATTGTTCCTAACATTTCTCTTCATCTGAACTTATAGCTTTCTACTTGTGTCCAAAGATTAACTTAAAACGATTTCTGGGTCTAAAGTTTTAGTCAAACTATCTTTAGCATACATTTTGTATTTGCAAACCAGTAATGTTATGTTTTGTAAACCGCCTTGCGCAAAAAATTTCAAAAAGTTAAAAAACACAATTCAACCTCCCTTTTTGTGTTTCATTTGGTTATTTCTCTCAGTTACTCTATGATTTCAATCCTCATTTGTTGGAGGACACTCAGGGTCAAGGAGAACATTGGCTCGAATAACGTCACAGTTTTACTAGCCAGGTATAAGGGACACCATCAAACAGTTTGTCCAAAAATGTTTAATATGTCGACGAGCCAAGCACTCCAACTCACTACCTGCTGGACTCTTACAACCATTACCAATACCAAACCAAATTTAGGAAGACATTACAATGGATTTTATCACAAGGCTTCCTTCATCCCATGGCTATACAGTCATCTTGGTGGTGGTTGATAGACTTTCAAAATATGCTTATTTCGAACCACTACAGGCTGATTACACTAGTGCCCAAGTGGTAGACCATTTTATGCAGAATATTGTGAAATTCCATGAATTACCAAAATCCATTGTATGAAATAGAGATAAAGTTTTCACAAGCCAATTTTGGCAGCATCTTTTCAAACTTCAAGACACTACATTGGCCATAAGCTCAGCTTATCATCCATAAACGGATGCCCAATCTGAAGCCTTAAACAAGCTCTTGGAAATGTATCTACATTGCTTTTCCTATAATCATCCCAAATCTTGGAGTAAGTGCTTTCATGGGCTGAATATTGGTACAACATAGCTTTTCATACTAGCATGGGTATGACTCCCTTTCAGGTTATGTGTGGCAAAGAACCCCCAAGTTAACCCAATACAACTATGAAGATTTAGATTCCATATTTATTCATGAAACTCTTCAACAACGTGATTATTTAGTGGCTACACTAAAGAACAACCTCCTACAAGCACAACAAAGGATGAAATTTTTTGTTGATCTTAAGAGATCTAAAGTGAAACTAAATATTTGTGATTTGGTTTTTTGTTAAATTACAAGCTTACCTTCAACATTCAGTAGCCTTACAAAATAATTGAAAACTGGGAATGAGATATTTTGAGCCTTTTCCAATAATTGACAAAATGGGTTAAGTAGCTTATAAGCTACTTCTTCCCCCTACAACAAAGATTCATCTGGTATTCCATGTCTCAATGCTTAAAAAGAGTGTAGGAGACCCACAAACTCAATTTGACATTGATTTCAAATGAAAAAGGTCTTATGTTGTAGCCTTTACATGTCTTACAAACCTGAGAAATACTCAAACAATGAAGATGGATTCAACAAGCACTCATTCAATGGGATGGACTGGACATTACTAAGGCATCATGGGGGGATATTGAGTTGCTCAAACAACAGTACCCGACATTAGACCTTGTGGGCAAGGTCCCTCTGAATGGGGAAGGTAATGCTATGATGGAAAATGATTCAATTGTTGAGATAGCAGATGAGTCAATTGCTGAAGTAACAAATATTGTTGACAATGGATAGTTTGTTACAATTGATGCTGAGAGGGAAAAAGAAGCTAAAACCAACATAGCTGGTGTGAGGAGGAGCACGCGCTCTAAGGTCCCTGTTAGAAAATGATGCACATTCTAGAATCTTCAAGAATGGCAGCAAGCTAAATAATATTCAAGTTACAATGCTTGGGGTTTGGAGAAAAGGCTAGAAGAATCTAGAAGTTTCCAAAACATTCTAGAACCTTAAAGAACATTCTAGAGCACTTAAGAACGTTCTAGAATCATGTAGAATATTCTAGAACACTTTGGAAATTTCTAGAATCATAGGAAGGTTCTAGAAAACTCTAGGCATTAAGAAATCTTTAAGCTCTTGGAGAAGACTCCAAAGCTCTCTATAAACCTCTAGAAGGTTGTATGTAAATATCTTAGAGTAAGGGGTTGGGAAGGTTCTAGAACCTCATCGCCACCGTACATTTGGCTTAATCTCTACTGTCCATTGAGAAGGTAAGACTACTATAAATAGGCAAACAACTTGCACAATTGGGGCAAGCCAAAAGCAAAGCCATCAAGACTATACATACATTCTAATAGCCTTGTATCTCATTCCATCAATAAAATTTCCTTTTCTACAACTATTGTTCCTTAAAACTAAACTCATACAATTAATTTTCCTTTCTAAAACTAACAATGGTACCAAAGCTACGTTCAGTCATTGATGGGTCCACGGCAAGTGTATCGGGTCGTCAAGTAATAAAAACAGTGAGAAACCGGATATCATTCTCAGGGATTGATTGCCAAATACCGAACAACGAGATTAACTACTATTTAAACTCAATTTTGGATCGAAGTGAGCTCTAGCAGCAAAATAAGATGAACACAAGAATTAATGCAATAATAATATTTTTGGTATTTTCTATTAAACAATTCAACAAACACTTGGTGAGCAATATGAAAGAAAATCGATTAATGAAAGAGTTGGGATCAAGTTTCATTTGATTTCACTTGCTGCATATCAATTGGAACTAACACAAGCTATTATTCCTATTTTGTTACCGAATTCTCTAAATTAATCAATTCCTAATTCCTTAGGCAATTGACCCTTTATTTCCAAATAAAATCCCTAATTCCTTAGGTGACTCAAAAAGGTAATAAGCATTAGGATTTAGAATTCAATCAGGTAACGAGCAAATCAATGATTATTCCTAGCCTAAAGATAAGCAAGGTTCATAATCTCATAGCAGAATCATACATCAAATTTCCATTCAACATATAATCTTAAAATCATTCTGATCAATCAATTTGAGACACTTATATTAGCTTTGTATTAGGCTTCATTAGATGTTTATTGTGCCCAATATTAGTATTTTAGATGAGTTTAATGTTGTTGGGCTTCATTGGGTTTTAATGTAAATGTTGGATAATTTTCGGATTTTGATGCATTTTGACCTTTCTTCCTTGGTTAGGCCATAACTTGGGACTCGGTGACCCAATTGAGGTGATCTTGGTGTCTTTGGAAAGCTAAGACAAGGATCTACAAGTTTCATGAAGAACTCAAGAGCTGGATCGGACTTCTAAGGGCCCAAAATAGCCTTGCAATACAGAGTGAGTTTGCTGTCACGGAACCATCTAGGCAATATGCACATATTGGACTATATAGTGGGTTATAGACCTCCTCTTGGGCTGGAACTTGGTCATTTGAAAGATAAGACCCATATCTCCAACTTCACTGAAGACCATTTTGTCAATAGATGTCGTTTTAGGCATGATAATGAAGCTACAAGTTGGTCTGAATTTGGAAACACGTTCTTCCAACCTAACTTGAGGTAGGTGCAGTGTTTTTGGCATTTCTGGAGTTCTAAAAATCCAAATGACATGATTCAAGTTGGAGAGTTTCAAGGAGACAACTGGCTACAACTTTGATGAGACATCCAAGCCAAAATGCACCGTCTAGGTGATGAATTTGAAGCCAGAAGTCGGATAAGAGTTGTTGACTAAAAGCCACCAACCATACACCAACCCACCTACCATGCACCAACCCACCAACCATGCATCAAGCTTCCATTTTTGACAATTTTCATATTCTTATAGCTTGTATTCAGATTATGTACATGTACAAATTGGCTTCTAGGATTAGTATAAATAGACCCAACCTCTTTGTATTAGAAGAATTCAATTTGGAAGTAAGTTAGAATTCAATTTTGTAGTAAGCTTGAGTATTTGTTAGTTTTCTTTCTCTTCTTCTCCCTTCTCTTTAGAATTTCATTTTTGTTCTTTATTTTCTGAGTTCTTCCTTCCCATCCATGGAAGGCTAGGCTCTTATAATCAATCCAAGGGATTAACCGTCTTGATGTTTAATTTGGAGATCTTGTTTTGCTTGTTCATATTGCTTAATTGTTATTCAAGTTTCTCTTCTTCCTCTTTTGATTTCTATCTAGATTGAATTGCTTAATTTGATTTAGATGTTAATGTGATAATAGCTTTATTGTCATGTATTCAAAGAGGATCACAAAGAATAAACAATTTATTAAAGCTTTTTGATGAATTGTTTAGCTTGGTTAAATTCTGGATCTTAAGTTAATCTATGTTTGGATGGTGCTTACTTTATCTAACCTTGGTTAATTAAATCCTAGATGCTTATCTAGTAGAGGATTCTTGGATTATGTTGAGGCGTCTTGATGTGATCTAAGGCCAAGAACATGGTTAGCAATTAAGTGAATTCCTTATAATCAATGATGAGTTAAACTCAAGATCGGTAAATTTCCTTGGATTGGTTGTTTCTTTAGATTTGTTTTCAACTTTAAGTCTTGTTCTTTTATCAATTTTGTTAATCAACAACAAAACCCCCCATTTTAATTATCTTGATCTGATTAAATCTTTGTTCTTTTTGGATCCTTGAGAGACGATTCGGTTCATGCTCTATACTACAAATTAGTTTGCGAACCGGTAAATTTTATTATTTGACGGGGTCTCGACAACCTCTTGTCACATTCCAAAGAGGGTTAATCCTTAGAAAGCATTAAGAAAAGAGATCATAAGCTTAAAATAGAATAATAACTCATGTTAATTGAATCCAATATCAAGAACAATCAAGATCCATCAAAATCCACCTAATCCCAACAAAGGGGAGTTTAGCTAGACATAGTGAAAGAAAGAACAAGGGAAAATAAAAAGGGAATGAAGAACAAATCAAACTCCATGAAGATCTTCTCCCAAAGATGATCAAGAGTCTTCTTTCCTCCTTTAGGGTTCAAAGCTTCGTGCTCCCCGCTGCTCTCCCAAACCTTGACTTAAAAGTGATTTTATAAACTCAGGTGAAAGTTGGAAGTTTGGCTCAGCCCCCATTTTGCTGCGCTTAACCAAGCTTTAAGTTATTTCTCGGGTGGCCTTGCGCTCAGCCAAGATTTTGCTGCGCTTGTCCAGAATAGAACCTCTCGATCTTGCTCCCTGGGCTCAGCCAAGGATTTGCTGCGTTCAGCCTTGGCTTTCCAGAATTTGAATTTTTTCCTGCGCTGAGCTAAGAGAAAGCTTGGCTCAGCTAAGCTCTTCCAGCATGTAAAAATGGTTTAAGTTGCTCTTGAATCCCAATCTTTCCACAATGCAACCTCATGCAAGAATAAAAAGAAAATTATTAACATTAAAAACAACTAAATTAACCAAAATTAACAAGAATTAAGTAACAAGACAACTAATGAAAAATAACAAAGAATTAAGGGCAAAACAACTAAAAAAAGTTTTCAAAAGAGACAAAACCACCCAAATTAAGCACACAATAACTAAATAATTGGTAGATTATCAGTCATATACTGGGTGTGGCATTCATAGGCTTTTAACGAAACCTCATCTAACAATTATTCTACCCACAACCATGACTATCGCAACTATCAATATTTCAGTCCCCATTTTGTCTGAGGACAATTATGAGGATTGGTATAGTCAAATGAAGACATTTCTCCAAGCTCAAGACTTGTGGGAAATTGTTGAAGATGGTTTTGTCATTCCTTGAAATCAATTTACTCTTTTCGCTGTGGAGCGAAAAAAATTAAAGGAAAATCAACAAAAAAAATTCTATAGCCCTTTGCTTCCTACAACAGGCGGTGACTAAGTCAATGTTTTCAAGAATTAGAGACGTGTCTTCATCGTAAGAAGTATGGCAAAAATTGGAGTAAGAGTTTCGTAGCGATAAAAAGGTACGCATTGTCCTCCTTCAATCCATAAGGAAACAATATGCAAATATGAAAATGAAAGATTTTGATACAATAAAAAATTACTATACAAGAACTATAAGCTTAATAAGTGAGATGAAAGCTTATGGGGAAGATCTGTCAGATCAAAAAGTCATAGAAAAAATATTAATTAGCTGGCTTTTTAAATTTGATCCCAAGGTGTCTACAATTGAAGACACAAAAGATCTATCGACATTAACAATAACATAACTAATCAACTCACTCCATGCTTTTGAGCAAAGACTGGCAAGCCGTGATGAAGATTTTATGGAAAATGCTTTTCAGTCTAAGCTCAACATAAGGTTGACAAAAGGTTGTCGAGACCTGTCAAATAATAAAAATTACCGGTTCACAAACTAATTTGTAGTATAGAGAATGAACTGAATCGTCTCTCAAGGATACAAAAAGAACAAAGATTTAATAAGATCAAGATAATTAAAAGGGGGATTTTGATGATTTGAAAAGAGCATATGCCGGTTGAATTAAAGAAATGCAATTAACAAATTAACCAATCCAAGGAAATTTTACCGATCTTGAGTTTAATACATCATTGATCACAAGGAATTCACTTAATTGCTAACCATGTTCATGGCTTTAGATCATATCAAGACGCCTCAGCATGATCCAAGAATCTTCTACTAGATAAGCATCTAGGATTTAATTAACCAATGTTAGATAAAGTAAGCATCATCCAAACATAGATTAACTTAAGATCCAAAATTTAACCAAGCTAAACAATCCATCAAAAAGCTTTGATATATTGTTTATTCTATGTGATCCTCTTTGAATACATGATAATAAAGCTATTACCACATCAACATCTAAATCAAATTAAGCAATTTAATCTAGATAAAAATCAAAAGAGGAAGAAGAGAAACTTGAATAACAATAAAACAATATGAGCAAGCGAAACAAGATCTCTAAATTAAACATCAAGATGGCTAATCCCTTGGATTGATTATAAGAGCCTAGCTTTCCATGGATGGGAAGGAAGAACTCAGAAATAAAAGAACAAAAATGAAATTCTAAAGAGAATGAGGAAGAAGAGAAAGAAAACTCTCACAAATACTAAAACTTTCTTCAAACTTACTTCAAATTGAATGATGTATAATACAAAGAG
Organism: Styphnolobium japonicum; assembly: GCA_023212625.1. Classification (NCBI taxonomy): domain Eukaryota; kingdom Viridiplantae; phylum Streptophyta; class Magnoliopsida; order Fabales; family Fabaceae; genus Styphnolobium; species Styphnolobium japonicum. The sequence continues at coordinate 23,161,297 of JALBWW010000003.1, forward strand.
ATTGGCTCTATTTATACTAATCCTAGAAGCCAATTTGTAATTGAAAATAATATGAATGCAAGCTATAAAAACATGGAAATTGTCAAATATGGAAGCTTGATGCATGGTTAGTGGGTTGGTGTATGGTTGGTGGCTTTTAGTCAGCAACTCTTATCCGACTTACAACTTGATTTTCATGACCTAGACGGTGCATTTGAGCTTAGAGGTCTTCATGAAAGTTGTAACCAGTTGTCTCCTTGAAATTTTTCCGTTGGAATCATGCCATTTGGATTTTTAGAACTCAAGATATGCTAAAAAAATTGCACCTACCTCATGTTAGGTTGGCAGAACGTGTTTCCAAATTCAAACCAACTTGTAGCTTCATAATCATGCCTAAAACGACATCTATTGACTAAATGGTCTTCAGTGAAGTTGGAGATATGGGTCTTATCTTTCCAATGGCCAAGTTTCAGCCCAAGAGGAGGCCTATATAGTCCAATATGTGCACACTTCCCAGATTCCCATGATAGCAAACTCACTATGTATTGCAAGGCTATTTAGGATCCTTAGAAGTCTGATCCAGCTCTTGAATTCTTCATGAAACTTGTAGAGCCTTGTCTTAGCTTTCCAAAGACACCAAGATCACCTTAAATGGATTACCGAGTCCCAAGTTATAGCCTAACCAAGGAGGAAAGGTCAAAATGCATCAAAATCAAAGAATTATTCACAATTCGCATTAAAGTCCAACGAAGCCCAACAACACTAAACTCATATAAAATACTAATATTGGGCACAATAAACATCTAATAAAGTCTAATACAAAGCTAACATAAGTGTCTCAAATTGATTGATCAAAGGTCTCAGAGTCTAAATAGAGGAGGAAAAGAACAAGAAAATTCAAGAAGGGTAGAAAATTCTAGAAGCTTGGAAAATAAAAAGGGAAAAATCAAACAATATCCTTCATGTGGTATATGCAAAAGAAATAACCACTTGGAGAAGGATTGTTGGCATTGAGGAAAGCCACAGTGCCGCAACTGTAAAAGATTTGGTCACATAGAGAAAGACTGCGGATTAAAGATCAACCACCGTGCCAATTTCTCTAAAGAAAAAAAAAGGAAGATAATCTCCTCTATGCATCCCAAGCTAACAGAGAGATAAAAGATGAAACATGGTATCTCGATAGTGGTTGTAGCAATCATATGACTGGCGACAAAAGTGTATTCCACAATATAGATAAATATGTAAGATCTGAAATTCAACTTGGAGATGGTACAATTAGTTCCTAAACTTACCCAGAATCTTTTAAGTATTGGCCAAATGATGGAGAAAGCTATACTTTACACTTTGAAGGAGATTCTTGCATAATATATGACAACAAAATTATAAATATTCAAATAGCAAAAGTGAGAATGAGAAATAGAATTTTTCCAATCAAATTGAGCTATGCTACGGAAACAGCCTTAAAAGCACAAAAAAGATGAATCATGGCTCTGACATCGAAGGTTTGGCCACTTCCACTTTCATGAGTTAAAGATACTATACAAAAAACAACTAATGAGAGATTTGCCGAACATAAAAGAGATCAACCAAGCCTGTGAAGGCTATCTACTCGGCAAGCAACATCTTCAATCCTTTCCCTTTAGGAAAACATAGAAAGCCAAGGAATTGTTGGAGTTAGTACACACTGACATTTGTGGCCCTATGAGGACTCCATCTCTCAACAACAATAGGTACTTCATCTTCTTTATCGATGATTACACTAGGATGACGTGGGTATACTTCCTTCATGAAAAATCAGAAGTCTTTAAAATTTTTAAGAAGTATAAGAACCACATGGAGAAACAAAGTGGTAGAAATATCAAGGTGCTAAGAAGCGACCGAGGAACAGAATACACCTCCAAGGAGTTTGACAAGTTTTGTGAAGATGAAGGAATGGAACATCAATTAACTGTCGGGTATGCTCCAGAACAAAATGGAGTATCAGAAAGAAAAAATAGAACAGTGATGGAGATGGCACGTTCAATCTTAAAAGATAAAAATCTACCAAATATCTTCTAGGCAGAAGCAATATACATAGCAGTATATCTACTAAATCGTTGTCCTACTAAGGCAGTAGAAAACAAGACTCCTATCGAGGCCTAGAGTGGACAAAAGCCTTCTGCAAAGCACTTGAAAGTCTTCGGCTACATGTGCTATGTTCATATTCCAGCAGTAAAGAGAAGTAAACTCGATCAAAAGTCAGAAAAAGGAATTGTCCTTATATACAGCTTGCGATCGAAAGGCTATCGAGTATATAACCTACGAACCAAGAAGTTGATAATCAGTCGAGATGTGCAGTTCGATGAAAGCACTGCATGGAACTAGCAAGAAGAAAAAGAAGAAAGATAAAACATTATAGTTCCCCAATTACAATCTAAAGGGTTAGAGCAACAAGAAAGAGAAGCTCTAGACTCCACAACTACAACATCTTCACAATCAACTTCAAAAAGCATTGATTCTCGTCCAAGGAAAACAAGACTACGTACTACAAGAGATCTATGAAACGTGCAATTTTGCAGTGGTTGAACCAGGAAGTTTTGAAGAAGCAACAAAGAAAGAAGAGTGAAGGCATGCAATGGAAGAAGAAATCAAAATGATCAAGAAGAACAACACATGGGAACTAGTGGAGAGATCATAAAATAAAAAAGTCATCGGAGTAAAATAGGTATACAAGACGAAACTCAATCCAAATGGCTCAATTCAGAAGCATAAGGCAAGACTTGTGGCAAAAGGGTACTCACAAATACCAAGTATAGACTATACAGAAACCTTCGCCCCTGTTGCTCACTTAAATACAATAAGAGCACTAGGTGCGCTAGCAGCACAAAAGCAATGGAAGATCTATCAACTAGATGTAAAATCTGCATTCCTTAATGGAGATCTACAAGAAGAAGTCAATGTTGAGCAACCACAAGGGTTTGTGATCGGAGGAAAAGAAAGCAAGGTACTACGATTAAAGAAAGCGCTATATGGACTCAAGCAAGCCCCTAGAGCATGGTATAGTCGCATTGATGGGTACTTCACAAATCAAGGATTCGAAAGGAGTTAGAGTGAGCCAACATTATACATCAAGACCTAAGGACATGGAGATAGGCTCATTGTTTCTCTGTACGTGGATGATCTCATCTGTACAGGAAATAATTAGAAGATGATTCAAGAGTTCAAGAAAGATATGATGAAGACATTCAAGATGAGTGACTTGGGATTAATGCACTATTTCCTCGGCATAGAGATAAAGCAAGAGGAAGATGGAATATTCATTTTTCAAAAGAAATGTACACAAAACCTCTTGAAGAAGTTCAAGATGTATGGCTGCAAAACCATGGCAACTCCACTAGTGACAAGTAACAAACTAAGAAAAGAAGACGGAATAGGACAAGCAGATGCCTCTAAATACAGAAGTCTCATCGGCAACCTAATCTACCTCACTACTACTAGACCAAACATAATGTATGCGACAAGCCTACTATCAAGATACATGCAAAGCCCAACTCAAGTACATTATGGAACTGCAAAGAGAATACTAAGATACTTGCAAGGCACATTCGACTATGGAATATGGTATAAACCCACTCCATATTCGAGATTAATCGAGTTCACAGATAGTGACTGGGCTGGATCTGTGGATGACATGAAGAGCACTTCTGGCTACGAGTTTCCACTGGGTTCAGGATATTTCTCATGGGCATCCAAGGAACAAGACCCTGCTACGCAATCATTAGCAGAAGCAGAGTATATAGCAGTAGCAACGTCAACAAATCAAACGATATGGCTAAGAAGAATACTTGAAGATATGGGAGAACGACAAAATGATCCAACTGAGATCTTCTGCGGCAACAAGTCTGCAATTGTAATGACTAAGAACCCAGTATACCATAGCATAACAAAACATATTGCAATTAAGTATCACTTTGTCAGAGAAGCAACAAGCAAAGGAGAGATTGAACTTAAATACTGCAATACAAAGGAGCAAGCTGTAGACATCTTCACTAAAGCATTACAATACAAAGGTGTGAGCTACTACGAGAAATCCTTGGAGTTACACAAATGTGTATCAAGGAGGAGTGTTAGAAAATGATACACATTCTTGAATCTTTAAGAGTGGCAGCAAGCTAAATAATATTCAATTCACAATGCCTAGTGTTTGGAGAAAAGTCTAGAAGAATCTAGAAGTCTTCAGAATATTCTAGAACCTTAAAGAACATTCTAGAGCACTCCGGAACGTTCTAGAACCATATAGAATATTCTAGAACATTTTGGAAAAATCTAGAATCTTATGGAAGGTTCTAGAAAACTCTAGGCATTAAGAAATCTCTAGACTCTTGGAGAAGACTCCAAGACTCTCTATAAACCTCTACAAGGTTGTATGTAAATATCTTAGAGTAAGGAGGTGGAAAGGTTCTAGAACCTCATCGCCACCGTACACTTGACTTAATCTTTACCGTCCATTGAGGAGGTAGAATTACTATAAATAGGAAAACCACTTGCACAATTGGGGCAAGCCAAAGGCAAAGCCATCAAGACTATACATACTTTTTAATAGCCTTGTATCTCATTCCATCAATAAAATTTCCTTTTCTACAACTATTATTCCTTAATACTAAACTTATATAATTAATTATCCTTTCTAAAACTAACAGTTGTATCAGAGTTACGTTTAGTCATATAAATAATTAATTTTCAATGTATCAAAAACATTTGACGCAAATTGATTTCCATCAGCTAATTTTTGAGGGATCAAGATTTGCCGAATAATCAATTTTTTCGACAGATTTTCCTAAAATTCCTCTGAATTTTGTCACTAAAAATCAGACATTTTGTTGTAGTACCACTTTCACTAATTTTAACTTCTCTGTTCAATTAAGACTATGGGATTCATGACAAAGAAAATTCTTGCATAAAAAGTTGACAAAACCGTGATTTCAATCTATGATAGTACATTTAATCGCACATCACTTGCTCATATTTACCGGTAGACTAACCCACTGAAGTGGAAGAAAATGTGATACTCCTAGTCCTACATGAATAAATTGGGAATTATATGATAATAAATAATATGCTATCAATTTAATAAGAAGCAATAGCTTTTGTCCATCTATTTGTTATGAAAGTATATAATAATCTCACAGATATTTACATATAATTCACTTATGTATTGTAAATCAAAAAATTATAAGTATGGATGGATAAATTACATACCATTGATCATATTTATGATTGGTGAAAATCTTTCTCTACTATTGTGAACAGCTATTACTTGAAATGTCACCATAAAAAATATTAAGTTTAAACATATATGAAACTATAAGTTAATAAAGCAAATATGCTAATATAAGAGCTTCCCTTTTGTCTCAATATCAAGAGAAATATCGCATATTTAAATAGAATTTAAAAGCGTTGATGTGGGGGTGCACCCCATAAGATTGAGGAGGACTTAAGTTGATGTAAAAGCTAGCCCAAAGATATCATTACTAGCTATAGAATACATAAGTAAATCTAACCCACTTGAAAGTATACCTAATCTCTTACAAACTATAGCCAACTCAAATTCAAAACCATAATATCAATAACTCACAAACAAGTAATATTGAAAAATTAAGAATTGCTGCTCAAAAGTATGAAGGTGGTTTTTTTTTTTTTTTGTATAACGATTATGAAAGGAAATAATATTTCTACTCTTGAGAAATAATGAAAATATATAACTTGTCTTTTATTTAGGCCAATCACTTCAAATATCTCACAACAAAATCATTAACTAAAAAATATATAAAAATACCACCATCATCAAACCACTATATATGCAATAACATATATTTATGTATGTTGAGAAACATAGATATACACGGACATGGGCTATTGTATCTTTTTTCTTTTTCAGTTATACAATAAAGGTATCTTCAAATTATCTTTTATGTTAATCAAGACCAAGTTTTTTTCTGGACGATCTTAAAGACACACCCTTATATCTACCCTGTGCATTTAGAAGAATTAATTAATTCTCTTAAGTGATGACCCAAAGTTCAAACCTAACTCGTCAAGGCAGAGAGCAACCCCTTTGACTAGTAGCCAATCCTTTAGATTTTTTTTTTAATGATCTAAATTCTTATTGGACATGGACTATATATCTAAACATATTTTCAATAGTTCACAACTTTTCCTGCCTCGTCACACATAAGAAAAATATAAAAACACAATTTTCAAATATTTGCTCTTTGTATCATAATATAAATAAATCATGAGTTTGCACTAAAATCATTGTTCATTTGGGTCAAAAATAGTAAAACAAAATATTTTCAATTACATATATGTTATTAGTATGGAATAGTGAGAAATTTAGATACATAAATAATAACTCAAAATAATGATAGAAATTACAAGAAATTTAGATAGAAATAATAGAAATAAAATATAAACATTGTACTAGGTTGAGGCATGTGTATTTCGTTGCCTTTAAAGACAATTCATGCGCCTATAAGAACTCCGAAGGTTCTAGAACGTAGTTAGCTATAGACACGTTAACCTTAAGATATACGATCGCCCAATAATCATGTTTATCTCCTAAACATCAGCCCCACATTTTTTTTTATCTAGTTAACTATTATACACAACATAGTAAATTTTCATTTCATTTTATTTTATACACTTTCTTTCTTTGCATATTTTCTTATGCATTTCTCACACAAAATATACCGATATATTGTTATGAAGGAAAACAACTAACCTTCATCTTTGATAGCCATTTAACGTGTTACGATAACTATGTGACTCATATAACTATTATATATCCATATAAAAGACAATTTATAACATATTTAAATGATACCTAGGTGGTCATTCAACTCACTTACAATCAAACAAGAAGTAATCATATTTTTTCTAAAAAAAATATTTTAAAAAAATAATCCAGCAGACTGTAAAATCCTCTCTCTTAATTCAACTGATCTGTCAAGAAGAATTGATACCTCTAATAATGGGTGAAGATTTACACTGGGATATTGCTGGGCTAATCTACCTTGAAAGACTTTTGCGCTGTGATCTTTGTCCAGATCATGCTCAATTGATCGATCACATGGTTGGACTATTAGTATAAAAACCAAGAGCATTGCTTTATTTGTTTATTTGCGATATTTGGTGAAGCATTCTCCACACGAGACAAGTTGGTAAAATTAAAATTCTTGAATCTTGATACCATTCGTTATTTGGACATTGTCAAATATATATGTGCACTAACCACTTAAGGCATGGATTTCATGGTTGGAGACAAAACCTGCCCTACTAGCTGCCCAAATTGAATTACTGTTCTCTTGTTCTTGTGCTTTTTTAGGGCGAGGTGCTTCCAGATAATGTTGACCCAAAATTGAGTGATCATGGTGAAGCAAAAGCTTAAGTGCATGCACTGAAGCACATAGTGGCTGATGATTAATCAAAAGAACAATAATAGCAGACCAAATTATTGTACTTTATAGTTTAATGATAATTTTCCTTGTCTTCTCAAAGAAAAGTCAATTTAGAGGGTAAGATATTTTAAAATGGGATGATTCGGTCTAAGTCTCAGTCCTGAGTTGTGTGGTGTGGGTGACGCAGTCCCATCCGGAGCACCCAAACGACAAAGCGGGTCCCCCCACAATGAGCATCTTACGGCTGAGACCACTTTTTCCACTGGTCAAATCTGAAACCGTCACCAAGGACCACTTCTCTACCTACGGAGAAATTATGTATTTTAAAATTACTATATTATTTTATTAAAAACATAACATTTATCATCATATAATAATACATTTTTAAATTAAATTTAAAATATTATATAATAAATTTTAAATAAAATATAATCAGTAAATTCTGGTAAGAGTATTAATCTTCAGACTATAAAAAAAAATTTCCTACACAAGGAAAGTCAATACACACAACCAGCACAATCCTGCCACTTTAATAACCTCCAACTGGACCAATGGCATCTTGCAACCTCTTACCCCACACGTTCTCTCAACTATTCTAATCATTTATATTTTATATAAAATTTAAATTTAATTTAATGATATATTATTATATTATTTAAAATTTTATCGTTATTAAAATTGTAAATAAATCGATAATTAATAGTTATTGATTAAAAAATAACCTTAAAATTTTAAAAATTATATATATTTAAATAATAAATTATGAAAATGTAAGAGATTATCTTTAGTATTTTATTATTTTAATAGTGTTGTCAGAACTGTACTAAATTGAACGGTTTAATTGATTTGAATAAAAATTAAACATATAAATAATTATAATTCAGTCTCATAATTACATTTATAATCAAATTATTTTGAACTAGTTTAAACTAATTAAAATTTAATTAAATTGTTTAATTTATCTAATTAAATTGACTAATTATTAATTTTTTATAAAGAATCTTAATACTTCATAAATATTTTTATATATTATATTATTATATATGAATTATATTTATAATATCATTTAACTAGTTAATTTAAACGATTAAATTAGTTGAAACTAAACTACAATATCACTGAATCTGTTTTTAATAACATTCAATATCCAAAATACAAGCATCACTTAAAGAGGATGCTAATTCGTTGCAAGTGTGCTCCTTTCTAGTGTTAAACAAGTCGACTTATCCTATTTAGACCATTCACAAAGAGACATAAGTTAAAAGAGGTAAGCTAAAATTACCTGTTTTTAAATAAATTACAAATTAGACAAGTTAACTCATTTTATTTCAACTTGTAAGTTTAAATAGATGGATTTGTAAAATATTTTTATTTATTTATAAATTTAAATTTAACAATTTCAAATTAAATATTATATTATATAAATATAATATTAAATATTTTAATCTCATTTAAAAAATTAAAATAAATAAATAAATAAATAATTTAAATTTATAAAATTTAATAAATATATTTTTGTATAAGTTATATCACCGTTAAACTATAATATTTTATACTTTTAAAAGTATATTTAATTAATTTTTAAATTAATTTTTTTTATTACAAATAAATTAAAAATTTTAAAAAAAATATATGCAAACATCTTGCAAGTCTCGCATATTAACCCTCACATATGAACCCGTTTAACAGACTATCTAAAATTACGCATATTTTTATAAATTACTAATTTTAAAGCTCGGCATAATCTACGTGGATTAGGAATATGATCCGTTTTAACTGTTGTATTCCTTTCTATATCTTTCTCAGTCCATGTGTTTGTGTTTGTACTATTTTGCCCTGTTTGCCATCTCTGCTTTTTCCGGAACAGAAAGTGAGCCTAAGAAAGTCGTGGAAAAGCAGCCCATTTGCACCAAAGGACCTCATTCATCATCATCATCAGCTAGCACCTTCACCACCACCATCCACCCCTTCCGAGTTCCATTCATCCTATATATGTATGCAGCGTTGGAAGTTGAAAGTCATCAAACCAAGCCCAGTTGTTGTTACTGGTGCATAGATCAATAGGAAAAAAAAATTGAGGGGGAAATAAAGGGAAGATATAAAGGGAAGAAAAAATTAAAAGGGTTTAGTTGAAGGTTAAGAAATGTTGGGTCATGGGTGTTAGTGGTTAGGAAAAAGGAAAAAGGGGTAGAGGCAGACAGCAACTAAGAAAGAAAGAAAGAAAATAAACCCTAATTCATTTATTGAATTGTTGCTAGGAAGGAATAGATTAAAATGGATACCTGGGCCTGGGTGTGTGGTTAGAGTTAGAGTGCTGCATATATATACATGTATATGTAGTTAGTGCAGAACAATACTTTGTCAAAAATGGGAGGATATGAGGTTTCAGATCTGACTCATCAGAATTCAGAAAGAGAGATGCATATACCTTTTCAATTAGTTTTCTAGTTGGAGTGTTTTGGGTTGATGAGAACGGAGAAAGGCATGAAATCAGCTCAACATGTACAAGAATTACAATATTCTAAAGAGGTACACACAAGAGAGGCTGACAGAAGAGAGTGAGCACACGCTGCTGGTAATTGTATGAGGGCATACAGTTGCGGGTGCGTGCTCACTTGTCTTTCTGTCAGCTTCTCATTTTTGTTTTGTGTGTTTCCTCTCTCCTTTCCTGATCTTATAACCTTCTCTTTTATCATCTCTTTCTGACTCCTCCTTCAGCACCTTGCTCCTCTACAGTGTTCTCTTTCTATTCAATCTTTCCAATTGTCACTCTCTTTTTAGTTACTTTTATGCTAACTCAGCTTACATACTTATCTCTTACACTTTTGAGTTCCCTCCAAGTCAATGAAGTGTTACAGAAAGCAAATAGCTATACGGCACCATGATGAATCTGATAATTATAGCCCTTAAAATGACACACGGAATAGGCTTTTGACAAATCACATTATCCTTCGTTATGTGTGTAATCTTTATGTTCAGCTTGGCAAATGGAGGAATAAGAAATATACAAGTGGTTGTTTCAACTTTCAAGTACGAACTTTAGTGGTAAGCGTGCACAAACTACTCCATAGCCCATTCCCTTCTAGCAGTTTCACAGGCCACGATTGATTCTTATCTATTTGCATCTGTACTTTCTTCTCTATTTCTTATAGTATAATTTCTTTTCCATTTTTATATGTCATATTATATAATAATAATTTATGCAATTTTGATGGAGCTTCGAAGCGGTACTTTTGACGGTACTCGCCTTCTGGAGTAGAACAGAAAACCCAAATGGAATTCTTCAAGGTACGCCTTGTTACTGTCCTTATTTTGGTACTGTTCATGTTTTAACGGAAAACTGTATGTTGGATTCAGTTTCGTGTTTTGTTTTCTTCTTCACTTTCTCTCCTTCTGCTCCTTATCGACCATGCAAAGCTAAAGAGGACTGTTTGACCCTGGTGCTGCACACTCTTTTCTGGCCATCAATCTGGTCCAGATTTTGTAGCCTTTTCGGTTTTTATTTGCTGTTCTCCTAATAAGTAGTAGCTCAGAGAAACCAGTAGCAAAGGAAAATTTATGGGTTTAATTTAATTTTAAGTTGAATTTGAAGGGTCAGAATCAGATGATGCAGATTTAAATAATATATTCTGTCTCCTTGAGTGGGATTTTTGTAGCGTGAGAGGGAGAGGAAAAACCCTTGAAAAGTGCATCACGCAGCTAAATAAGCGAAGATTTTGTTCTTTCCTTCGTGGGTTGATATGCATTCATGTACTACCCCGATTAAAGGAATTCAAGTAGTAACCGTCCTTATATAGGTTAGAGATTTTTCCAATCAGCGGACTCATAGATTATCTATTTCACTTCCTTTTAATTTTTAGTTGAGAAAAGATTTCTTTTTCTACCTTGCTGCTTGGATTCCATTGTTTATACGAGTAGCATGTGAAGCGCAAACCTCTTGGAAAATTTTTATCACAGAAGTTGGTCGCGTTAGGAGGCTCAGAACTGCTTACAGAAGAACTTCCAGCACTATAATCACTCAGGTAACCATTTTTTTGTATGGTATGAGTATGAGTTTAAGTTTAATCGGTTGTTCCATTTCCTGATTACTGCCGCCTGCTGATTCTATGAGCCTCTTTCATGGTGTTTAATTACTAAATTGAATAAATTCTGTCGTTAAATTTGCCAGAATTCTAGCCTGCATTTATATGATCAGATCACATATATACTACTAGATTTAAAGAGAGTTTAGTCATTAAACAGACCTCAATTGGTTTAATATTGAGTTTAGTATACTTTAGTATGGTACTCGTCTGTTGGATCTTCCCTAGATGCCATACTTTTGAATGATTTAACTTCTGATCAGTGTTTTAAGTTATGTGAAATGTTCTCATTCTAAATTTTCAAACAGTTGGGACTAGTGAATGTCTAGAGGCTCTAGAGGGTTCCAAGGGTTTTTTTTTTTTAAAACCATAGAATGTAATGTTGAGATTATAAAATATATAACTTGATGAGGACCCTGAATTAATGAACCATGTCAAGAGGTAGTTGTCTAGATGCATTCTTCCGTCAGATTGGTATATATTTCTATTAAGGCATTGATGCCTCTGATCAATATTGAATTTAAGAAGTTATCTGATTAAATACTTTTCCTGCTTTCTGAAAATATATACCTGATAACCCATAGGAGGATCTTAAATTTGTTATTTGTTTGACAGATGTCAGTATGTAAGTCCATCCTCCTAATTAATTATAGTAATATATCAAGTAACACAACTTAAGATAGTGGATTTTGTTTTTCATTTGGGATGTGTAAGGAAACCAAACTATTGATGCGTTAAAAAATGTGAAGCTGAATGATGAGAGATACAAGTATGTTAGACCAGCACTCCTAATAGTAATATTTCTGTTTGATTTGACTATTTTGTGATACTAGCTTTTCTGTTTTCTAAAAGTTAGAATTGGATTATTTACTTTTTCTTTTTTTTGGTGAATTGAACCATTTACTTTGGTTTAAGTATGTGGAAGATTTCTTTAGCTTGTTTAAACCTAGCACAAATTAAATATTTTGAGTCTATGTATACCTGCATGTGGCATTCTTTTATGGAAAGTATAGGTTGACTTGAGCTAGGATTTACGCAACAAATATCCTTTTAAGTTACCTTTTAGTCAGCATATTTTTATTTTTTTTTGTGATTTAGGGTGAATGTCATTGGCTATAAATCAGTGCTGGTTGCATTGACCAGTAATAAATGGACAATATGGTGTGTAAACTGTACTCTAAAAATTACTTTTATTTTTTGATATCATATTTTTTTTTCTTTTTATAGTTTTGGTTGATTTTTTAAGAACTGCGTGAACCTCATACATGCATCATATTGATTTTTGTTTTCAGTTATTCAATTATATCTTTTATGTGAATGCTAAAAGGACCAACCCATACAGTCTATGAAGAAGGAGTGGCACTGGTACAGTTTGAATAACCTTGTTTATTACATTTATATTTTTCCCAAACAGTATTTGATTTCATTTTAATAATTTACCTGGAGGCTATACCGAAGGAGACTCATGCCTATCAATATACATATTTCAGGGTCTATACCATGCAAGAAATTGAATTATAAAAAATTGAAGCTGCAACAAGTACATGTATGAAGGGCTTAGCAACTCTAGACGCTTAGAAGCATTTTGTGAGTAGATATTAATTATTGCCGATGATTGGGTTGATGCGAATGCTTTAATGCTGCTCTAAACCTTGGAAAGTCTGTCCACTTTATTTTATTTTATACTTTGAGTTTATGATGACGTCATGCCTAATGTTTTGCTTTCTGGCATCAAGGTTTTGGCAACCAAAATATCTTTACAATCTACTATAATCTCTTGACCTTTTATTTGTTTATGATTACCTTTATAGAGAATGAGAGAGTAAGAGAGAAAACCCACTGAATAATGTAGTTTCTGTATTTATACTGACTATACAGGTCTATATGCAAAGAGACTACGGATTTAGTTGTACTGCAGTACAACTAATAGTATAACTAAATGCACCTACTATTTACATTATTATTTTTTAATAAAAGAATAATTTCATTAAGACGAAGAGAAGAAAATTATAATGAATTGGGAGGACAACAAAGAAGGTGAATGAAAGTGAAAAAGGACAAAGTAAATATCAATGTAGCAAAGCTACCCAATTCTTCAGCATATTTGTTTGTTACGGAAACTCCCTTGAAAAGACCATGAGCTCTACACTAAGTAGAAGCCAAAAGCCTAATTTTATCCTATATCTATTCCTTTGTCATAAAGTCCTCCTTAAAGATTTGAGTACTACACTCTAAGCAAATGCACCAAATAGTACATAGATTTCACATTGCCGAAAGGATTTGGCCTCTTTAGTTCTACCAAATCCATTATAGCAAGTCTTTAAAAATTGGTCCTAGGACATTGAGCACACCCAACATTCATCAAGGATGCCGAACAATGTATTCCACAATGTAAGAATAGATGAGAAACCGATTCTGAACAAGTACTACACATAACACACATATCAGGCGAAAGAACTGTAAGTGGTCTATGAACCAGCAATATGTCAGTGTTAATTTTATTAAGCACTGTAGTCCAAATAAAAGACTTAACCTTAGAGGAAGCTTTGAATTTTCATGTAACTCTATTCGACAAATGAGTTAAGAAAATGAAAAAATATTTGCACATTGGATCATACATATTGTATGGAGCATACATTTTGTATGCATTAAACATGTTACATATATAACTGATTTGATAATCTTTGAGAGATTTAGTGATATGTCTGCTAGCTGGTTGCATCTGTCCTACTCCAAATTTTAGCTCTTGAAGTAGTTACTTTATCCATATAAGCTCACAAGTTGTAAGGACCATGACCTAATATTCTGCCTCTGCACTTGATCCAACAATATCTTGCTGTTTACTCTTCCAAGAAACTAGTTGCATCCAGTACGCACACAATATCCTTAAGTGGAGTGTCTATGTATTGGTGGGAGAACTTGCCAAATTTGCATTTGTGTAACCAAGGACCCGAGTGTGATCTCTTTCTTCATATAATAATCCTTTTTTAGGCTTTACCTTAATATACTTGAGAATTCTAGCAACCTCCCAATGACTGTATCACATAGGGATTGTAAGTATTGGCTAACTAAACTCATCACAAAAGAGATATTCGGCTGAGTTATTGTGAGGTAGTTTAGCTTCCAAACAAGTCTCCATTATTTGCTAGGATCAGTGATGGGCTGACCTTGTCCTAGTAAAAGATTTAGATTTGGATTCATTAGTGTCAACAGGTTTACAATCTATATGACTACCAAGTATATTGTGCTTACGTAGATACTGTATTTATTCTAACCATACATGTTTATTTACAAAGAGAGTGTAGATGTAGTACAACTAATAATATAGCTATGTACACCTAATATTTACATTATTCAAGAGCTCAAATGAGAGAGAGAGAGAGAGAGGAAGAAAGAAGGGTGACTGAGTGAAGGCGCATAGCAGAGAAATTGCCTCATAGATGCTATAACTCATCCTATGTATGTGTACCATCTAGTTCTAAATATATCTATGGCACAATATCAGAATAAAAATCACCATTTATAGTCTGGGAAAACATGGAAGTTGTTTCGTTTGTGCCATAAATGGGAAAACATGGAAATTGTTTCATATGTACCACCAATGTTTGAGGTGTTTCGTGGTAACATTGAAAAATGTAAAACTGAGATGCAACATGGAAGTTAAATTATATCTTGGTGTTTTTTTCCCTCGAAATAGTCAATAGTCACTTTGAACAGTCTCACTAGAGAAGACTGCTACTTTTAACTTTGAAGTGAATGTGATGATTTATTGATTATTCATCATACATAACTTGAAATATCTGTAACTAAAAAATGAAGCATGTTGTGCAGAATATTCACATTTGCTTAGGATTTAATGGATGAGGTGTTCCACTTTCATTTTGTAAATTCTTTATATATGTGTTTAGACAACTTTGTTGCTTATGTTAAGGAGTTGACAGTGGTAATACGAGGCAATTCTGTTCTTATTTCATTGTATCACTAACTAGAATTCATGGGTACGTACTAGGTACACTTGGGTTTTTTTTAAAAATTTCCTACAGGGGACAGGTTTTTTTGTTGGGCTTGCTACTAAATGAAATACAGTGTATAACATTACTACTTCATCCCTTCAAATATGAAGGCAGAAAGCCTACCTCAGAGGCTGCATCATCTTTCTTCTTCGTTGTGGTGCTTCACATGTTGCTTAGAAGTTCTGATCTAGTTTGTTGCATCGTCATTTGTTGATGAGGTTGCAGTCATGAATTTTGTTCGTTGTTCTTTTTTTAAGATGATAAATTATGCTTATTTCTGTGCTCTTCATGTTTCTCTAATTTATTATTGGATGGCTAGGGCAAATTTGGGGATTTTGGATTTTGTAGACGCTTGATAAATTTGAGTTTAGGTATCTTTTGCTTGTTTGATGCATGTTATGGAATTTTGTTGAAAACTTAAAGAGTTAGAATATTATGGAAATGATATCTTCTGGTTTAATTATATATGTAATTTTATATGATATATGCTCATGTACTTGTACCGGTACGGGTATGCATACCCATATCCATGCAATCTCGATCACTAAAGACTGGTGAAGTTGAGTGGGGATGCAAGTTCTGGTCATTATAATGATAGTGTTCAGGTTCCTCTTGGATGATGACATCATTGATAAAGTTGTGAAGACATGGTCGTGATGGTTATGGAGAATTGGGTAGTAAAGAACAATGGCACTTATAAGCTGGTGTTAATGGTTTTGATATGGCAGTAGCTTTGGTAAACTAGTATTGCCATACAATGCAAACTACTTTGCATTGTGTTCTATCTTACCAAGTTTGTCTAGGTTATTATTCTACCAGTTTGTTTTCAATGCTTCATAGTCAAATATTCAATAGAAATTTCTCAAGTAAGTTTTGTATTTTTGTCTCAATACAAATTTGCTGAAGCCCCTTTCTAGAACCCTTTTGTGATATGCTTATTCAATGTTTGGAAATCAGCAAACTCCACTCCTCAAAATTTGAAACTGATGTTTTATAATGCAAGTATTTGTTAGAGTCTGTCTGATGGACATTTGGACATAGGGAATATATCATTGTCTTTGAAATACAGTACATTAAAACAAAAGGGATACTTTTAAAGAAAATTTTTCCGCTTGTAAAAACTGAAGTGTATCCATAATTTTAAGATTGGCAAACTACCATACATTTGGAGGGACAGAAGTTTCTATAATGAGCTTGAACTCTCTCCCATGTTCCTTTTTATTCCTGGAACGAATTCTTTGGACGTCCTGTCTTCTTCTTCCTCGTATATTCTATTCGTAAGTTTTAATTGATATATTTTTGTCTCCTTGGTGGCCTCTAGTATATAACCTGCCTACGATATTTTGTTATCCTAATGGCTTCTATCATATTTAAAAATCAGCATTTTTGTCAAGCATTATTAATTTCATGTTAGATTCTGCATATCTCATGGCCTAAATTTGATATAAGTAAAATAGCATTCCATCCATGCTTCTCAAACACAGAATGGCCTTATAAACATGGAGAACATGAAAAATTGAGTCCTTCCCTCCTCCACTTGTTGCCCAATAGTGTGGCCATTGCAACAACCTTGATTAATGACTTAATGCCTTGTTTCGTAATTTTTTATTTTTGTTTTATCTGTCTTTGTAATTTATTTATGAGGTCCTTTTATGATTTCATCTAAAGCTCCTACTATCTTTATGATACAATGCATATATTAACCCTGTACCTATTTATCTGGCATGTTCAGTTTTCCTCCCCCCCCCCCCCCCTCTTTTTTTCTCCTCTTCTGTCAGCTCCCATGATGCCCTCCCCTGGTTGTGACCGTAGCATTTGTTGTGGTAATGAGTAATGACCATGATGTTAGCAAAATTACAGCAGATATGCCTGGCTGCATGTATGCACTAAAACCTCATACAAGACATAAGGAGGCATTTATGATCTGCCTAGGTTATTATAGGAAAAGCAGTGTTGAGGGTCAGCCAGTATTGTCAATGGTCGTTTGTTAAAGCTGATAACTTGGACTGGCCCTGCTAGGATCTCTTACCAGGATCTCAAGGTATAATTACCAAAACTTGATTTAAGTCTTTGGGGTGCAAAGAAAGTTCTTGTTGCACGGAATTTGAATTTTAGATTGGAGAATACTAAACCTTTTGCCAGGCAATTGCATTTTCTCCTTAAACAAGTTATAGAGGTATATAACTCTTACAGTTCTGATTCTAGCTGATCTAGCTTTGTTAGGTATATATATTTCACTTAAAGTCTCATCATCATTATCATAATGATGAGCTTATAGCAAGTAAAATTCCATGGTTGGCCATTAACCTTCCGGTGGCACTTCGCCTAATTGGATGAAGAGACATTTCTTTCGAGCCTTGTGGGAGTTTGTGTTGCTTACTAAGCTAAAATATACAAACAAAAAAAAAAGTATTAAATGTCAATGAACTACTTATGATCTTCGAAGTTTAAGTTGTTAGGTTACAACTTACAAGTATAAAATATATTTCCAACTTACCCTCTCAAAAGCCTTTTGGGCTTGGTTTGTAGACAATACCCATGCCTAGCACTATCTTGTTTTGAAATTTAATTTAGTTATCAGAATAGGGGAAGCAAGGGTTAAACTCCTTACGAAAAGCTTCAAATGTTAGGTAAAGACTCAACAATGAGTTTTATCTCTAGCCATAAAGAATAGGTTTCATAGCTAAACTGGTTGAAATATGTTCTTAAGAGTTAAGACAACCCCTTATGAGCTGCAATTTTTACAAATGCATAGGGCACACTTATCAAAGGGATATAAACTCAACAAAGATGCTACCAGCTGGAAACAATCCTAATGATATCAACTGGATTTGATAAGGAATGGGGCAAAAATGTAAGCTTTTATCAAATTTTTAAGCAAACTGATTTTGTTCCTAATTTAACAAATTGAAAAATTATTATTCCATGGGAAAGTCATAACAATATAGTGGTTTTCTATGTGCTTGAATCTCGTAAGTGTGTCTACCATTTTGTGGGTTACATAGAATAGCTAGAAGAGTATAAGGAACTTTATCCGGTTAATGATTTCATGTTTTCTTCAATCTATTGGAGGAAGAGGAATGAAACATTGTAAGCTTGAATTTCTATCTGAAATATGAATGAATGTCACTACTTTGATATGACTTAAGATGTTAGAATAGATCCTTTTCAAGGTTCGCTTTCTTATTTCTTTAATCTTACCTTTGTTATGCTTTCAGTCTTGAAAATGAGTTTTATAGTCAGGTTGGCTGTTTTTTAAAATTCCTTGCAGTTTGTTGTTTGGAATATTACCACTACCAGTACTACTGTTATATGGTATTGTTGTTATTATTAAGTTTCTGAAAATTATAGTATGCTTTTGATCAGGGTTTTAAATTGCGGTTGCAGTTGTGTTACAATTACTGCGATGCAGGTTGCAATCGATGCAGCCGTGAAATTTTTTCAAGTATGAATTTTTTTTTCTTTTAAACAAAAGTTGCAACATTGTACCCGATGCGGTTGCAATGCAGCTGATGCGGTTGTGATGTAGTCGATGCAGTTCAGTTGAGGGTGCATTGCAGTTCGATTGCGGTATTTTTGTGTGAATAAGAATCACCCCACAATTACAGGGTGATGCGGTTGTACAACCGCAATATTGCAGCCGCATCACGTAATGTAGGCCGCATTTTCAAACACTGCATTTAGATAATTGCAGGTGTGCATTTTCACAAAATTGTTGCAATACTCGGAATGCAACATGATTTCTACAATGATATGAGGATGCGCATATGCTCTCTCTCTCTCTTATATGATGCTGGAAAATATTCTGTTTTGTTTATGCCATTTTAATTTGTTTGCTGTAAGACGTGTTTTCAAGTATTTCTTATGGATTTCTCTATTTGTGCTCATCTACTTATCACTTTATATATAGTTTGCAGTTGAATTTTTTTGAATGTTGAGTTAGTAACTGTGTTAGTTGACTTTAGGCATTAATTTCATGTTGAATACCGTATATGCATATGTTTCCACAGACATTTTTTGATGATACTTTAGTACGTTTTGACTTAGCATACACATGCACATTCGCAAAATGGAAGAAATTTGGCATTTAATTTTTTGCTGCAGAATCTTAACAGAAAAGGACATATTAAGCATGATACCAAATGGTGGGAAAATGAGAGAACAGAAGGTGCAGATTCAAAACATATACAACATGATGGCAATGAATCCTCTGCAAAATTTTCAGGTCTTGTTCCTCTGTAAAATGACTGGCGTGCACAAATATGTGTTAATAGTGTACGGTTTTTGGCTGGTGCAGATTCAAAACATATACAACATGATGGCAATGAATCCTCTGCAAAATTTTCAGGTCTTGTTCCTCTGTAAAATGACTGGCGTGCACAAATGTGTTAATAGTGTACGGTTTTTGGCTGGTAACCTTCAAGTCTTTCCAGTATGCAACTATGGTTTATCATCGTGCAGCAATCAAGCTTGGTGGGTCTCATGGCAAGCTTCTTTGGTCTTGCTTTCCTGTTCAGGAGCAAAATTTTCAAAGTCAATATAGCAAAGTTGTGGTCAATATGATGGAAGATGGTTCATACTTTATACCAACAGATGTTTCTAGTGTTTCTGATGTTGCTACCGGTTTGCTAGAAACAGTAATAATCTCAACTTGTTTATGATGCATAAAATAAGGGGGTTCTCATGTAAAGCTTTTTCAAATGAAACTGTAACCAAGTGGTGTGAAGCTGTATAAACTTTTCATCTCGAGAAGACATGTCATTAAATGCCTATCAAGATTATTCTAGAAGTGTAGAAGAAAATGCACAAGCTGGTGTACAAATGGACCTTTCGGACAGGATGACAAATTTTTTGGAAATTACAACGTTTTGAATTTAGAGAGGGTTGGAATGAGTTTGCGGAAGTGAAGCAGCTGAAAGCTAGTGATGTTATTGCCTTGTACTCTTGTGATTCTAAAGAGTTAGGAAAAGTGGTGACAACATTCCCCATGATTGATCTTTATTGGGAGTGAAGATAGCAGTAGATCATTTGAAGGGATGCAACTAAACTTGACACCTGAACTAGGCCTGGATGTGGGTGAGAAAAAGCTTGGGAATTGGGGCCTGTTTGTATTAGTTTTTTTAGTAATAGAAGTTTTTTTTTGAAATAATAAAAGTGTTTTTTTAGAAGTTAAAGAGTTTAGGCTTTTTAAAAAAGTCATTCATGTATTTTTTTGTTACACATGAAGTAAGACACCAACTGATGTTGGGAAATAAGTTTTGAAACTGTTTGTTCAAATTCGGTCTTGTTTTATTAAGGCATTATAATTAACTATATTATTAGAGTTGGGGTTAATGTTATACTCTTATTTCACATTTGACCTAACAAAGACCTCAATTTTAGCTTGATCTTTTTTATTATGGGGTTTTATGTTTTATATTTGGAGCATTAACAAACTTCGTGGAGGATGCTTGATATATTGTCATTTGTAGAATTACTGGGTGAATGGTATGTATATGCTAATATGCTATGGAGATTCTCCTTTAATTTACAATTTTCTATCCTTTTTTAGTGATAAATTCTGTGGTTTTAGATATACTAGTGATAATGATATCTTTTTGTGGTATTTATATTGAAATTGAAGTCCGCATATTGCTAACTTCACCGTTTGCATACACTGTTATTGAGACACCTGGTGTTGGAGGAGTTGATCAAATCCCACATTTTGAAGTCCCGTTTTAGGGGCAATGATGGTTGAATCAATTAGGAGGATTGAGTAGGGTTGACAAAAAGGAAAGCTTGTTTAACCTTAAAATAGGCAATTTTCTCTTCCTAAACATTTTACTACGAAAGAAAAGAAAGTCCTCTTCCAGGTATCAAAATCAATTATGATGCATTTTATGTTGTTCGGCTAAATTGTGAGAATTGATTCACATTTTCCAAAACAAGCAGAATCAGGTTTGACGTAAGTGCAAAATTATTGCTTCGTTAATCCCAAATCAAATTTAGAAAATGGGATCTATAATTTTTAAAAGTATTCTTATAATTAATATTACTTCTTCTAGACATTGTATTTTATTTTGATGTGATAATTTTTTTCCTTTCAAAATTACCATTAGAGTTTGTTTAGATGAAAGAATTAGAATTATAATTTAGAATTCTAATTTCAATTCTATTTCTGTTAGAAATGAAATTAACGAGAATCTTAATTTTTATGTTTAGTACAATTAAAGAATTGAGACTTTAGAATTGTAATTATGAACTGACCTGAAATTTTATTATTTGAATAATTTATCAAGAATTTATAAAAATATAATAAATAAATTTAAATTTATAAATAATAATTTAAAATTATATAAAAAAAATCAATAGAATTTGTGTTGTTGGATTACAGTAGTCGTAATGGATATCAAACTAAAGGATGTGTATTGACGATAACGAAGGTTATTGCAGGACGCCGGTTCTAGTGATTGACGAAGTGCGACGATTTGGTCATTGCAAGCGCAATGAAAACAGTGATCGGAGGCTGTCAGCGGCTATCACGATGGAGGCGTGATGGACAACTTGGCCGGAGCATGCCGGCAGCGATATTGCTAGACTATGTCGGTGTTGTGAACAACAATGGTTGTAGAATAATTTTTAACTTTTACCTTTTAATATTCAAAAAATAAAAAATCTTGATGTTTGGAATTAGAATTTTTAAGGTTTAAACTAAGACTTGAGAGTAATATAAACTAATTATTTTTCAATTACATAGAATTTGACTTAGAATTAGAATTTTAATTCTACTATACACACCAAACAAGATAATTGGAATTGGGATGTCCAATTCCAATTTCAAGCTCAATTCCTTCCACCAAATGGGACCTTAAAATCATCACTGCAGAATAATGACAACAAGAAATGTAATTATTATATTGCTCAGAGTAATTATTTCGTTAACAAATTTAGGAAAGAGAAACCTTAACCAGAACAATCATATATTTCTGTTATAGTTTTCTATTATAAAGTGATTATTTGAAAGATAATGTCTGCATCGAATAATATTTTTTTCTTTTTTATTTATATCAATTTCATATTTAACATTTTAGAGTGATTTTGTTGAAAATAATAATAATAATAATAAATAAATAAATTATTATGTGACTCATGTGAAATAATGAAAATAAAGGGACTTATTGGTTAATGTGAGAAGTTGAAAACATATAATAACTTGTGGTAACTTGATGGGAGTTATAACCTTTACGCATTATTGGTTCTGTCTCTCCCATAAGGTTTCTCTACCATTCTGCTATCAAGAACGGGTGTGAGAAAGAACATACTGGGAAGAGATAGATTGGGATTAGGAGAATTGTTTCTACTCTACAAGGTCTTTTCATGGATAAAGGTAAGTTCATCTTCTATGTGAGAATCATAGATTTTAAGGTCCTTTATGATTGTAGTAGTTTTTCTTGTATTGTAAACCTTAGGAAAACTACAACTTACATATGATATCAGAGCATTTGGTTGTGGATTTTATGATTCTTCGTGCATGATCGTTTCCCCAATTTTTATCAACCCTATTTTTTAAACTTGGGAATTATAAATTATGATTGTGATTTTCACTGCATATTGTAAATCGACATTTATCTGAAATTGTGGTAATGAATTGTCATAGTCAAAAAAGAATTGTAATGCAATGTAATTGACCATTGCATAATGTAATGCCCTGTTGTAAGTGCCTATATTAATTAAATATGAATCAAACTTTATTAGATAGAACAATTCGGAATCGGGAATTGGGATCAATTCCGAATTAGGAAGAAAGCTTCCTTGTATGTTCCCCTGTACATCAATTAATGCATTCCAATTGTTCAATATATAGAATTGCATATAGAATGCACACTGTCATCATGGAATTTGCCTTTTCTTGATTATGGCCAGTTGGTTTACAATTATATATATATATATATATTGACTTGTTAAATGTATATGTGATTATTTATTATGTATATTTTGGAGCTAAATGTATGATGGATTTGTTAATCACCAAAGTGGTCAAATCTGTAAGTTTATTTAATTCCAAATTAATAATGATTTATTTCAATTACTCATAGAATGAATGTTATAATGACATGATGATTATTAGTTTACGGGTAAATTGAAGTTCATTATTATAAGGCATTTATGGATCACCCAAAGGTTGATTAGTTGTTCTTATAATTAATGGACATGATTGTTGGTAATATGAATGTGTTATTAGTTTTATTTATTTGTCTGAAGACAATAGATGTTTCTAATTAGTGCATGTACTATTGCCAAATAATGATATACTCTATTAGCATCATTATGGTTAATGTTGTATGTTAATGTTTCACCCAAAGGAGAACATTGATATGCATTGAATGTTTAGATGAATTGTTTTCTGAATCTGTATGCAATGTTAATTATAGATCAAAGCATTAATGTTTAGCATGTATTTATTGCAGTTTTTGTCCCTATTGCTTTACATTTGCATGCTTCGTCTGTTCAAATCTTTAATGTGCTAAATTTTTTTGACTGGAGTGAACAAGTCCAATTTCACCTTGGTGTGCTGGATCTTGATTTGGCACTCCAAGTTGAGAAGCTTTCTACTATTATTGATGCTAGTAGCAATGAAGAAAAGGCCCATTATAAGGCTTGGGAAAGGTCAAACAGACTAAACCTAATGCTTATGCAAATGAGCATAGCAAATAACATCAAGTCAGCTCTTCCCAAAACTAAAAGTGATAAAGAATTTATGAAATTTGTGGAAGAGTGCTCCCAAATTGTTGACAAGTCTATTGCTGGGACATTAATGAGTACTAACCATCATGAAGTTTGATGGTTCTCGTACTATGCATGAGTGTGTCATTGAAATGACAAACATTGCAACAAGACTTAAGTCTTTGGGAATGGAAGTGGATGAGAATTTCCTTGTGCAGTTTATTCTGAACTCATTACCGTCTCAGTATGGTCCATTCCAAATGAACTATAACACCATGAAAGATAAATGGAATGTGCATGAACTGCATAGTATGTTAGTTCAGGAGGAAACAAGACTTAAGAATCAAGGAAATCATTCCATCCATTATGTGAACCATCAAGGAGCTGGTAAGAAAGCTGATAAGAAACAAGGAAAGGGGAAAGGACCACTAAAGATCAATGAGTCCTTTGTCAAGATCCACGAGAAAGCAAGCAATGACAAATGTCATTTTTGTGGGAAATTTGGACACTTCCAGAAGGACTGCCCATGACGTAAGGCTTGGTTCGAAAAGAAAGGTAAGTTTAACGCTTATGTATGTTTCAAATCAAGTTTAACTGAAGTTCCACATAATACTTGGTGGATTGAGTCTGTATGTACAACTCATGTTTCTAATATGATGCAAGGATTTCTTACAGTCCAAACCATAAGCTCAAATGAGAAGTTTGTCTTCATGGGGAATAGAATGAAGGTTCCAGTGGAAGTTGTCGAGATTTATCGTTTAATCCTAAACACTAGACATCATTTAGATTTGTTTGAAACTTTTTATGTACCTAATATTTCTAGGAATTTAGTTTCTTTATCTAAACTTGATGTTGTTGGATGCACTTTTAGGTTTGGTAAGCATACCTATATGATTGGATCTGATATACTTTGTGATGGTTTATATAAATTGAGCCTTGATAATTTATATGCTGAAACGCTTATGACCTTGCATCACAATGTTGGCACTAAACGTGGTTTAGTGAATGAATGTTCCACTTACTTGTGGCATAAACGTTTAAGTCATATTTCTAAAGAAAGAATAGAAAGGTTAGTAAAGAATGACATCCTTCTAGATTTGGATTTTACTGACCTTAATATTTGTGTGGATTGTATTAAAGGAAAACAAACAAAACACACAAATAAGGGAGCCATGAAAAGCACTCAACTTCTTGAGATTGTACACACCAATATATGTGGACCTTCTGATGTCAATTCTTTCAGTCAAGAAAAGTACTTCATTATCTTTATTGACGATTATTTACATTATGATTATGTCTATCTACTGCATGAGAAATCTCAAGCAGTTAATGCCTTGGAAATCTATATAAATGAAGTCGAAAGGCAATTAGACAGAAAGGTGAAAATAATCAAGTGTGATAGAGGTGATGAGTATTATGGGAGATATGATGAAATTGGACAACACCCAAGTCCATTTGCTAAGTTTCTAAAAAAGCATGGCATATATGCTCAATACATAATGTCCAGTACACCACAAGAAAACGGTGTATCAAAAAGGCATAACCGAACCTTAATGGATATGGTTAGGAACATGTTAAGTAACTCATCTTTACCCATGTCATTGTGGATGTATGCTTTAAAAACTGCCATGTATTTGTTAAATAGGGTTCCTAGTAAGGCACTTCCAAAGACGAACTGTGGACAAGTAGGAAACCTAGTTTAAGGCACCTACATGTTTAGGGTTGCTGGGCAAAAATAAGAATCTATAATCCATAAGAAAAAAAAAACTGGATGTAAGAACAATCAGTGAATATTTCATTGGTTATCAAGAAAAGTCTAAAGGGTATAGATTCTACTGTCTGACCCATAGTACAAGAATTGTTGTAACTAGAAATGCTTGATTCATTGAGAATGGTGAGACCAGTGGGAGTAAAGCTTCATGAAATGTGGATATTAAGGAAGTTAGAGTACAAGTTCCTTTAACTCATGTTTCTACTTCTACAATTTTGTTCCCTATGTTATTGAACCAGATAACAATCAAGAAGAACAACAAATTAATGATCCCATGGTTAATAATGAACCTATAGTAGAATAACCACAAGAAATAACATTAAGAAGATCTCAAAGAGAAAGGAGATCTGCTATTTCGAATGATTTTGTGGTATATCTGCAAGAGTCAGAAGCTGACTTAAGAATTGATGATGACCAAGTGAAACACAAGAAGGGGGTTTAATTGTGTTTCTTAACCTTTTTGGAAAACTTTTACTAAATCAATCTTTCGCAGGAAAAGTTTTGCTTTAAAGTTTATAGGAATGGACGAAACGAATACTCTTTACAGTCTATTGGACGCGAAGAGGGTTTTCTTAAAAGATTGGACGCATCCATGCACCAACCCACCAACCATGCATCAAGCTACCATATTTGACAGTTTCCATATTTTTACAGCTTGCATTCATATTATTTTCAATTACAAATTGGCTTATAGGATTAGTATAAATAGAGCCAATCTCTTTGTATTATAAATCATTCAATTTGAAGTAAGTTTGTATCCCAAATTCTGTAACAAATATACAAACATATTAAAGAAATTTATCTAAGTCAACAAATTTCAAAATTTAGGGATGTTACATTCTCCCCCCTTAAAAGAAATTTGCCCACAAAATTTAGTTAAGGATATACCTGATAAAAATAGATCGGGATGTTGCTTGCGAAAATCTTCCTCCAATTCCCACGTTGCCTCTTCAGGTGACAGTCCATCCCAGAATACCTTCACCAGGGAAATAGTCTTGTTCCTCAGGGACTTCACACTGCGGTCAATGATCTTAGCTAGCTTAACCTGAAATGTAAGGTTAGCCCTCAATTGTACTGACTCAACCTCTATGATGTGTGAAAGATTCGGAACATACTTTCTCAACTGGGATACATGAAACACAGGATGGAGATTTGACAGGTGTGGAGGAAGAGCTATGTGGTAAGCTACATGTCCAACACGCTTCAGAATTTGAAACGGACCAATGAATCGAGGATTTAACTTCTTGGCCCGAATGGCTCTACCAATTCCTGTCATTGGTGAGACTCTAAGAAATACATGATCACCCTCTTCAAACTCTAGAGGACGTCTTCTGTTGTCAGCATAACTCTTTTGCCGACTCTGAGCAATTCTTATTTTCTCCTGTATAACCCTAATTTTCTCGGTAGTTTCTTAAACTAGATCTGGGCCTAACAGGTTCCGCTCACCTACCATAGAGTTGAAGTAAACAAGTGAAAAACAAGAAGGAGGGTTGAATTGTGTTTCTTAACCTTTTTGGAAAACTTTTCGTTAAGAAGCAAAAATGCAATGGACGAAGAAAACTTTTTAGTCCAATTGGACGCTAAAACGATTTTGTAATTAATAACCTTAAACGCAGTGAAAGAGTTCTAATTTTTATCTCAAAACCTTAGTTAAGAAAACAATGGCAATCCCCAGATGTTAGTGAATAAATAAAATACAATAGGAGGGAAGAAAAACTTACACCAGATGTTTATCCTGGTTCACTCTCACAAACCTAGAGCTACGTCCAGTCCTTTCAACCAGAAGGATTTTCTACTAATCGTTTACAAGATTACAAGTATTGTCCACCTCTTCAGGTATACAAGTATTCTCAACCTCTTCTGGTTCTGCAAACCAAGTATTCTTTTATACTCAGCCTCTTCAGGCTTAAACACCAAGTTGAAAAAAGAAAAAGGTATAGAAGTACTTGAGTTTTTAACTCACTACTAGTGATTATTGAAAATAAATCTCAAGACTTAAACTCTTTATAAGAGTGAGAATACTAAGAAGAAAGAAAGCTTTGATCCTTTTACACTTTTGATCACACAGATTTTTATTTTTTTCTTTTTCTTCTTCGACGACATTTGTATTTATAGGTGAGAGCATTTGGAGCAGTCTTCATAAGCTTCTTCGTCCAACGGAAACATTTATTACCGTTCTGAGCAGTATTAAATGCATAAGGTAATATCGTGTGGATCTTGTTCTGAAAAGACACTTTGATTATCAGGAATGTCCAAGAATATGATAGCTTAGTCCTGACTTATCTGAGCACACAGAAAGTTCCTTATTTGCAGGTCTTTGTAGTTGTTAGCGATGTCAGCTAAGCGGCTCAGTTGACTTCTGTTGTAGTGTACGTTGTCAGAGTCCTTCTCAGCATTTCATGATGAACAGTTTATTCACATTTGAATTTTGGCTTTTGGACGAACACTTTGAACCTGAGCTTAGTAAGGAAAATATTGGACGATCCAATATAATAGATTTTGTGAAACAGTTCAGAAGTTATTGGACGAATACTTAGTTTCCTTTAGCTCAAGAAAGAATGGACGCACGTACAAGTAACTGTTTGTTAACACTTTGTTTTCTTGTTGAAATAGTTTAAAAACAAGTTACGTGGGTCTTTTACTTATTCATTCTAAATTAAAACTTTTGTTATCTTCAAAACTTCATGGGGTAATAATTCTTTAAACAGATTGGTTCCAAACTCAATTTCACAAAGGTTCTTTGGTTCTAACAATCTCCCCCTTTTTAATGATGACAAAACTATTTAAATTTTGATTGAATATAGATCTTTTTACTTGAGAGAACACTCCCCCTAAGATCGTGCATAAAAACAGAATGGACGCAAAAAGGATACAATAGGGTTTAAAAAGAGTGAGTAAATGTGTTACCACAAAGCTTAGTTTTGAAAAAAGTTTATTTAGAAATATTACTTAAAGGATGGGAAAATGCTATTGTTAGAGCAGAGTAAGCACATGCTTTACCAAAACAAATCAAGCATTAGAGCAAGAATATAATCGAGTTTAGATTAGCAGAGAATGTATCAGAATAAATATGAGCAATTGAAACAACTCATAGTAAACAAAATTTAGAATAACATACAAATAGATTCTCATATATGCTCATATTATTTAATCAAAGGTATTAACAAATATATGAACAATTGAATTAATCAAGAATTTCCCAATTTTCTCCCCCTTTGTCATCAGACAAAAAGTGAGAAAAAAACATCATTGTCAAAAAAAATTTGAGAGGAGGAAGGAGGAGGACGAGACCCTTGTTGGAAGAGAGACTTAAGGTCTTCAACTCTCTTGAACAGATGATCCATTTGAGTGGTTACGTACACTTGAACTTCAGGGGGCACTTGAGATTGTGTGTTAATAGTGGGAGGGCGTTCAGCATAGGTCTCCATAATCATTAACTCAGTTGAGGGTGCAGGAGGAGCAACCTTAATAGGAGCAACATTAGAGACTGTGGATGCTGGGTCTGCTGTTGCCGTAAGCACTTCAACTGAGTCCACTTCGTCTTCAGACAACATTAAGTCCAAATTCCAAGGGATTGGATCTCTTTGATCTCCGAAAATTGTATCCCAGGGATATGGTATTCTTAAGTTGTAAGGAGGAGATCCTGAGACGTAGCTTTAAGAAGAAAAGATTGTGGACGCAGGCGTTCTTAGCGGTAATCTAAGGATATCGTCCACCATGCAGATTGGATGAAAGCACTTGAAGCTTTGTCCTTGCACAGTAACTATCTCTTCCTTCTCTTCATCACTTAGTCCTAAAGTGAAGCTTGTTGTTCACAATCCCAAATGTGCTTTTCCGAGAAGGTCTTTGTATCCTTCTCCTCTGCTACTCCTTTCTCCAAGATTTGCCATAAGAACCCCAAGTCTACCTGATCAATCAATTTGAGCCACTTATGTTAGCTTTGGATTTTGATGCATTTTGACCTTTCCTCCTTGGTTAGGCCATAACTTGGGACTCGATGATCCATTTGAGGTGATCTTGGTGTCTTTGGAAAGCTAAGACAATGCTCTACAAGTTTCATGAAGAACTCAAGAGCTGGATCGGACTTCTAAGGGTCCAAAATATCCTTGCAATGCATAGTGGGCTATAGGCCTCCTTTCGGGTTGAAACTTGGCAATTGGAAAGATAAGACCCATATCTCCAACTTCACTGAAGACCATTTAGTCAATAGATGTCGTTTTAGGCATGATTATGAAGCTACAAGTTGGTTTGAATTTGGAAACACGTTCTGCCAACCTAACTTGAGGTAGGTGCAGTGTTTTTGGCATATCTGGAGTTATAAAAGTCCAAATGGCATGATTCCAACGCCAAAATTTCAAGGAAACAACTGACTACAACTTTCATGAAGACCTCCAAGCCAAAATACACCGTCTAGGTCATGAAAATCAAGCTGGAATTCGGATAAGAGTTGCTAACTTGAAGCCACCAACCATACACCAACCCACCTACCATGCACCAACTCACTTACCATGCACCAACCCACCAACCATGTATCAAGCTTCCATATTTGATAATTTCTATGTTTTTACAACTTGTATTCAGATTATTTTCAATTACAAATTGGCTTCTAGGATTAGTATAAATAGAGTCAATCTCTTTGTATTATACATCATTCAATTTTAAGTAAGTTTGAAGAAAGTTTGAATATTTGTGAGAGTTTTCTTTCTCTTCTTCTCCATTCTCTTTACAATTTCATTCTTGTTCTTTTATTTCTGAGTTCTTTCTTCCTATCCATGGAAGGCTAGGCTCTTATAATCAATCCAAGGGATTAGCCATCTTGATGTTTAATTTGGAGATCTTGTTTCGCTTGTTCATATTACTTAATTGTTATTCAAGTTTCTCTTCTTCCTCTTTTGATTTTTATCTAGATTAAATTGCTTAATTTGATTTAGATGTTGATGTGATAATAGCTTTATTATCATGTATTCAAAGAGGATCACAAAGACTAAACAATATATTAAAGCTCTTTAATGGATTGTTTAGCTTGGTTAAATCCTAAATCTTAAGTTAATCTATGTTGGATGGTGCTTACTTTATCTAACCTTGGTTAATCAAATCCTAGATGCTTATCTAGTAGAGGATTCTTGGATCATGTTGAGGCGTCTTGATGTGATCTAAGGCCAAGAACACGGTTAGCAATTAAGTGAATTTCTTGTTATCAATGATGAGTTAAACTTGAGATCGGTAAATTTCCTTGGATTGGTTGCTTCTTTATATTCGTTTACAACTTTAAGTCTTGTACTTTTTTTCAATCTTATTAATCAACAACAAAACCCCCTTTTAATTATCTTGATCTGATTAAGTCTTTGTTCTTTTTGGATCCTTGAGAGACGATTCGGTTTATTCTTTATACTACAAATTAGTTTGTGAACTGGTAATTTTTATTATTTGACGAGTCTCGACAACCTCTTGTCAAATTTGGCGGCGTTGCCAGGGATCCAAGGCAACTATTTGATCATTTCAAGACCTCATCTAACTCTAACAATTGTGTTTGTTTTGTTTTTGAAGCTTTTTCAAGTGGAATTTGGCTGAAATTGGGTAAAGGGTATCGTGTCAAGAATTTTAGTTCGGTAAAGTCTCTTTGATTGACTTGAATTTTTGTATGGTGATAGAAAACGTTATTTTGAGAAAGGCTCACTATTTACAGTGAGGTCACCCTTATTTTAACTAAATTCCATTCTTTAGACCACTTTTTCAATTTTTTAAGATTGTTTATTATTTTGTTAAATAGCATGTTTGTATATATTTCACCCTGTGGTGGTCCCATAATTTTTAAAAATGTCTAGATATGTTTTCTGTAATTGTTTTATGTATATTTTTACACTTGTTTTTGTGATTTTGTGTTTTTGTGTTTGATCTCTAATCTGATGGAGTATAAACTTGATGAGCTGGCTTATCTGGTGGGGCAATTGGCAATGGAACAACATCTGTTACATGTGCAAAAACCTGCAGGATTTTGTAGTATATGTTGTAGTTCTTATTATCCCACATATGCATGCACCACATTACAAGATGATGGTTTTGTATTTCATGACCATTTTGTTGATGCAACATGTGTATTTCTTGGTGAACCACAATACCAACAGCTTGGATATGATCCTTATTCTACCACATATAACCATGACTGGGGAGAACATCCCTGGTTCAAACCTTATGTTGAACCAATCAATCTATACCAGCAACCTATGCAGCAACAGCAGCAAGCCCCAATAGGCATGGAATGTGAGCCTACATTATACATTAGAGGATTTGGTGAAACAATTGGCTCAGAACAACATTCAATTCCAGCAAAGAACAGAAGCTATAGTATAGAACTTGGAGACCCAAGTTGGTCAACTTACATCTTCATTGAGTCAGTTGAGCAAGCAACAGATGCAGAAATCTGATTCTGCAAAACATGAGATCATTGATGAGAAAAAAAAACAATTAATGATTTGTGTGCTGAATTTGCTAGTTTTTCTGATTTTGATGATTCTGTTTGTTGTATTGGTTGTGATGGTGATATGTTGTGTAATGCATGTGCTGAGATTACTGCCTTTTTGAGACATGATGAATCTTTTTCAGCAGATTATGCAGCAACTCAATCTGCAGAAGTAGTGAAGCCACCAAAATTGGAGTTCATTGTGGCTAAGAATCTCCTTACTGATGAGGAGGAGAAGTTGTTGCAAATTTTAAAGGAGAATCAAAGGGTCATCATACTTGCAGACATTCCTAGCGTTAGCCCTTCCATATGCATGCGTAGGATTTTACTTGAAGATGGACTTAAGGCAATAAAGCAGCCCCCGAGGCGACTGAACCCTTTGATTCTGGATGTGGTGATCCATTACACTGGCTATGGTGTGGCCGCCGGGATTTTGTTACTTCTGCTATCCATAGGGAGTTTTCTTTCCACACTCTTATTTCATTTTTCTAGTTGTTTTCTTTTTGTTTTTACTGTTTTGCTACTGTTTTCAATCTTATTTCTGTTTTTATTTTACTGTTACTGTTTACTCTTTTCCGTTGCTATCATTTTTGTTTGTTGTCTCTGTTTTGATTCTGTTTGCTGTCTTTCATTTATGTTTTCTGTTTTATTTGTTGTTTCTGTTTTCTATTTAAATTTCTGTTTTGAAAAAAAAAGAGGTGTGATTTTCGTGTGTTTAGTTCCCTTCCAATCGTGTTTTAAGAATTATGAAAGTCATGAGTTTGCATTAATTGAAGTTCAAGTTTCCTAACATAAATGAATGAATTGTCTTTCCTCTTGAATTTCACATGCTTGGTGTTGGATTTTGGATTAGTGGATTAAGTTTGGCAGATGCATCCATACCTTATGAGGTTTTGAACCTATTGATGAATAGATGTTGCATCTATGTCATTTTCTTCCTTTCTTATGCGAGTTTCACTCATGGATTTTGTCACTCTAGAACTTGCTTTGATTCTTTTTGAGGCTACATTTTCATATGTATGCATGAACTTGATTGAGACATTTTTCTTGAATTAGCTACTTTATCCAAATAACCTACCTTGCATTTATCCCATTGTTAACCCCCTTTGAGCCAAATTGCCCATTCTTTGTTCTTAGCTCATTACAAGCCTTGAGTAAAAAAAAAAAAGAAAAGAATCATGTTTTACTTCCCCTAAGCGAATAGGAGAGCATTGGTTTTCTTATTGGAGGAGCTCTTTTTGCTTGAGGAAAAGCCATGGTTTAAGTGTGGGGGGATGCTTATGCAAAATATTTGGTGCAAAAAAAAAAGAACAAGTGACCAATTCAAAAAAAAAAAAGAATAAAGCCAAGAGGTTGTAAAAGAAAAAAATAAAAAAAGGACGGAATGTGTTAAGAGAATGTTCATTTTATGGTTTGGAATAAACTCCTATGCTTGTTACTTGAGTTCCTCCCCACTGCTCTTTTATTCTCTTTGGTTTTAACTTGTTATATCCATATTGTTCCCTTCCCTTACCTTGGCCTCATTACAACCTTGAATAAAGTCCTCTTGATTTGTGTGTGCATGTGTTTTGAGTAGTGAAGAAGTAGAAGATAAGCAAGCTTATGGTAATGCAATTTTTCATGAGTTGATTTGAGTGTAAACACAAACTTAAACACTTGAGAAATTGAGAGTGTATCTTGTGAGATTCTATCATGCTTGATCCATGATTCTACTTGAATTCACCTTGCTTGTTAATTTGGGATGTAAAGGAATATCACTTCGTAAATGTTTGGAATCCTTGAAACTGTGGTTACTCTTAATTCTCTTGTATTTAAAAGTTAGTTGAATTTATTAAATAAAGTATTATATGTTTGTAGGTATCATCCTGGTAAACCCTGACGAGACTATAACTCGTCCACTAGGGACACCTAGGGGTTTAAAGGCTTGTGGTATACGCTAAGTGCCATTGTGTCTTCCTACGAAAGTGGATTAGATTAGGTTTAATCAGTTTTTATTCTTTTAGTTTAATAATATGATGTTTCTTGTTTTTCTTTAGCTTTGTTCTTATGCGTTTTGCCCAGGAGTGCAAAAGCTCAAGTGTGGGGGAATTTGATCAATCAATTTGAGACACTTATGTTAGCTTTGTACTAGGCTTTATTATATGTTTATTGTGCCCAATATTAGTATTTTAGATGAGTTTAATGTTGTTGGGCCTCATTGGGCTTTAATGCAAATTATGAATAATTCTTAGATTTTGATGCATTTTGACCTTTCCTCCTTGGTTAGGCCATAACATAGGACTCGGTGATCCATTTGAGGTGATCTTGGTGTCTTTGGAAAGCTAAGACAAGGCTCTACAAGTTTCATGAGGAACTTCTAAGGGTCCAAAATATCATTGCAATGCAGAGTGGGTTTGCTGTCATGGAAATCTGGGCAGTGTGCACATATTGGACTATATAGTGGGCTATAGGCTTCCTTTTGGGCTAAAACTTAGTCATTGGAAAGATAAGACCCATATCTCCAACTTCACTGAAGACCATCTAGTCAATAGATGTCGTTTTAGGCATGATTATGAAGCTACAAGTTGGTTTGAATTTGGAAACATGTTCTGCCAACCTAACTTGAGATAGGAGCAGTGTTTTTAGCATATCTGGAGTTATAAAAGTCCAAATGGCATGATTCCAACGCCAACATTTCAAGGAGACAACTGGCTACAACTTTTATGAAGACCTCCAAGCCAAAATGCACCATCAAGGTCATGAAAATCAAGCTGGCATTCGGATTAGAGTTGCTGACTTGAAGCCGCCAACCATACACCAACCCACCTACCATGCACCAACCCACCAACCATGCATCAAGCTTCCATATTTGACAATTTCCATGTTTTTACAACTTGTATTCAAATTATTTTTAATTACAAATTGGTTTCTAGGATTAGTATAAATAGAGCCAATCTCTTTGTATTATACATCATTCAATTTTAAGTAAGTTTGAAGAAAGTTTGAGTATTTGTGAGAGTTTTCTTTCTCTTCTTCTCCATTCTCTTTACAATTTCATTTTTGTTCTTTTATTTCTGAGTTCTTCCTTCCCATCCATGGAAGGCTAGGCTCTTATAATCAATCCAAGGGATTAGCCATCTTGATGTTTAATTTGGAGATCTTGTTTCGCTTGTTCATATTGCTTAATTGTTATTCAAGTTTCTCTTCTTCCTCTTTTGATTTTTATCTAGATTAAATTGCTTAATTTGATTTAGATGTTGATGTGATAATAGCTTTATTATCATGTATTCAAAGAGGATCACAAAGACTAAACAATATATTAAAGCTTTTTAATGGATTGTTTAGCTTGGTTAAATCCTAAATCTTAAGTTAATCTATGTTGGATGGTGCTTACTTTATCTAACCTTGGTTAATCAAATCCTATATGCTTATCTAGTAGGGGATTCTTGGATCATGTTGAGGCGTCTTGATGTGATCTAAGGCCAAGAACACGGTTAGCAATTAAGTGAATTTCTTGTGAGAAGAAAGGAAAATTATTGAAGGTTTTTCAGCAAAGGGTTTCTCAAACACTTGAAAGCATAAAAACTTGATCTTGAAAAGAGGTGAGATATTTATAAGAGAGCAAAACTTATACTGAAAGGTTTTTGGAAAGATAAAGTGAATCGCTTTTCAAATATCACAATAAATGTGTATTAAAAGTAACTGTCACGTACGCAGTAAAAAGTAACTTCTATGACCTTTTGTAAACTGGCTCAGCGTGGCAAATTTGAAAAGATTCAAATGAGACAGAAAGAATGTTAAATTAAATGCAACATAAATATCAACTTATCTGAAAGTCACCACATATATTAACAAGTACAAACCATATTGGACGCAGAGTATCAATGGACGCATAGATGTCAATTCTTTACAAAATGCATTCTTAAATGCTTTCTAATAAAATTAAATCTTTCATCAGAGAGAGGTTTTGTAAAGATATCAGCCCATTGATGATCTGTGTCCACAAATTGAATATCAAACACACCTTTTTGGATATAATCTCTTATAAAGTGATGTTTAATTTCAATGTATTTTGCTCTTGAATGTAAGATGAGATTCTTTGATAAGTTAATTGCAGCAGTATTATCACAGAATAAAGGAATCTTACTTTCAAAGATGTTGTAATCTTCCAATTGATGTTTGATCCAAAGTAATTGAGAACAGCAACTGGACGCAGAAATATATTCAGCTTCGGCTGTTGAAAGAGCAATCGTGCTTTGTCTTTTGCTGGACCATGATACTAGGTTTCCTCCAATGAAGTGACATCCTCCACTGGTACTTTTTCTTTCAAATCTATCTCCAGCATAGTCAGCATCACAAAAACCAACTAATATGTACTCATGAGATTTCTTAAATAACAAACCCAGATTAGTAGTCCCTTTCAAGTATCTGAATATTCTTTTAACCGCAATTAAACGTGACTCTCTAGGATCAGATTGAAAACGTGCACAGAGACACACACTAAACATTATATCTGGTCTGGACGCAGTGAGATATAAGAGTGATCCAATCATACCTCTATATACCTTTTTGTCCACCTTTTGATCTTTATCGTCCAATCTTAGTGTAGATGATGGATGCATGAAGGTGCTCATAGTTTTGCAATCATCCAATTTGAACTTTTTCAAGAGTTCATTTGCGTATTTTGTTTGATGAATGTAGATTCTATCCAATGTTTGCTTTACTTGTAAGCCTAGGAAGAATTTTAATTCTCCTATTAAACTCATTTCGAACTCCTTCTGCATTAATTTGGAAAACTCCTTGCAAAGAGATTCATCAGTAGCTCCAAAGATAATATCATCTACATAGATTTGGACTATGATAAAATGTGAGTTTCTGTCTTTATGAAAGAGAGCATTATCAACTTTTTCCTCTAGAAAATTCATTTTCCATTAGAAAAGTGCTTAATCTTTCATACCATGCTCGAGGAGCTTGTTTTAGTCCATACATAGCCTGTTTTAGTTTGTAAACATACTCTGGTTGGTTTAGATCCTCAAAACCAGGTGGTTGTTTGACATAAACTTCTTCATTGATTATGCCATTTAGAAAAGCACTCTTTACATCCATTTGATAAAGTCTCATTCTGTGATGAGCAGGAAATGAAAGTAAGATGCGTATGGCTTCTAGTCTAGCTACAGGAGCAAAAGTTTTAGTAAAATCAATACCTTCTTGTTGCGAGTACCCTTGAGCAACTAACCTTGCTTTATTTCTCATAACTTTGTCATCTTCGTCCAATTTATTTCTGAATACCCATTTTGTGCCGATGATGGTCATGTCTTTAGGCTTTTGAACCAGCGTCCAAACGTCGTTTCTTATAAATTGATTTAACTCTTCTTGCATAGCTAATATCCATCATTCGTCCAAAAGAGCTTCTTCAATTTTCTTTGGTTCCATTTCTGGGATGAAGGCTATATCAGAGTTTTCTTTAAAGGTAGATCTTGTACGCACTTTATCTTCTAGATTTCCAATGATTTGGTCTTCCGGATGATATGTTTTGAAGTGCCAATTTCTTTGAACTTCATTTCTTGTTGTGTTTTCTTCTCTTCTGTCATCGTCCAGAGCTTCTTTGTTTGTTGATGATGTTCCATCTCCTTTGTCATTGAGATTTAATTCTGCAAAAGATTCATCTAGCTCTGATAAATTTTTATCAGGCTGTTTGTCATTAAATTTAACATGGATAGATTCTTCAACAATCAAAGAACGAGAGTTGTACACTCTATATGCTTTTGAAGTTTCAGAGTATCCTAAGAAAATACCACAGTCAACTTTAGCATCAAACTTTCCTAAAGAATCTTTCGTATTTAAAATAAAGCATTGACATCCAAAAGAGTGAAAATAAGAAATGTTGGGTTTTCGTCCTTTCCACAATTCATAAGGAGTATTATTTAATAAGGGTCTAATATATATTCTGTTTTGA
Source organism: Styphnolobium japonicum (assembly GCA_023212625.1). NCBI lineage: Eukaryota > Viridiplantae > Streptophyta > Magnoliopsida > Fabales > Fabaceae > Styphnolobium > Styphnolobium japonicum. The sequence continues at coordinate 23,199,676 of JALBWW010000003.1, forward strand.
ATATAACATGCAGTGTTTAACAGCTTCAGCCTAGAAATGTTTAGAGGTTGAGTTGTCATTGAGCATTGTTCTAGCCATCTCTTGAAGAGATCTATTTTTTCTTTCTACCACACCATTTTGTTGTGGTGTTCTTGGGGCAGAGAAGTTATGAAGGATACCACTTTCTTCACAGAACAATTGAAAGCTCTCATTTTCAAATTCTCCTCCATGATCACTTCAGATTGAGTTGATACACATGCCTTTTCATTTTGAATTCTTTTACAGAATATAGAAAGGACTCTAAAGGACTCATCCTTGTGAGCTAGGAACATAACCCATGTCCATCTAGTATAGTCATCTACTATAACAAGTCCATATTTCTTTCCATTCAATGAGGCAGTTCTCGTTGGACCAAATAGATTAAGATGTAGCAGTTCTAGTGGTCTAGAGGTGGAAACAACATTTTTGGACTCAAGAACTTTTGATCGGTTTCCCTTTTTGACATGCTTCGCATAGAACATCTGATTTGTACACAAGTTTTGGTAGTCCTCTTACGAGGTTATGCTTATTTAGCTTTGAGATTAACCTCAAGCTTGCATGACCAAGCTTCTTGTGTCATATCCATTGTTCTCCTTTTATGGATACTAGACATGATACATTCTCATATGAGAGATCTTCTAAATCAATCTTGTAAAGATTGTTTTGCCTTTTGGCAGTGAAGAGTATGGATCCGTTAGAGTTTTTAACTATACATTCTTCCTGGCTGAATGAAACATTTGATCCACTATCACATAATTGACTTATACTAAGCAGATTATGTTTCAACCCTTCAACCAAAAGTACATTATCAATAGAGGGAAAATGATGCTTACCAATCTTACTTATTCCAACTATTTTACCATTTTAGTTTCCACCAAAGGTGACAGAGCCACCAGCTTTAAGTTTGAGGTCTTGGAACATAGACTTTTCTCCCGTCATGTGCTGTGAGCAACCACTGTCCAGGTACCATGACAGGTGTCTTTTTCTTGATGCTAAGCACATCTGCAAGAAGAATTATCATATCTTTAGGTAACCATATCTTTTTGGGTCCTTTCAAGTTAGTTTTTGGAGATTCATAATGTTTTGATCTTTTATTGTATAAATACTTTGAAGTAAAGTGATTATCCTTTTTATAAAAATTTCCAACTGATTTAGCAGGAATGGGTACTTTCTTGAAAAATATTTTCTCTGTGTTTTGATACCATAATCCAGATTTATCATGAGGGTCTCTGGAGTATTTTAATAGAGTGTTTAGCCTTTTGGAGCTGTCCATAAATTTACTGAGATCCTCAGTTAGTTCCTTTATCTCTGATTGAAGTTTATTAACTTCATCAGTTATATTGGACTCAAAGGATGTTTTTAAAAGAGTGTTTTCAGTTTTTAGTTTTTCTCAAACGATTTCAAGCTCTTGCTTTTCTGAAAACGTTTTTTCATAATCCTTGAATAACTTTTGAAAATTTTCTTTTGAGTGATTTGTATTCAACGGCTAAGATAGATGAGTTGTTTAACAATTCATCAAAAGCTTCTTGAAGATTAAGTTCAGAGTTTGTTACCTCATCTTCTTCTTCTTCAGAGAATGTGCTTGCCATGAGGCATAGATTGACTTCTTCTTCTGCTTCTTCTTCATAATTAGTAGACGAGAGGTCAAGGTCTTCCCAAGTGGCCATTAATCCTCTTTTCTTCTTTGAGAAGAATCTCTTTTTCTCCTTCTCCTTGTTTAGAGAAGGGTGATCAATCAATTTGAGACACTTATGTTAGCTTTGTATTAGGCATTATTTGATGTTTATTATGCCCAATATTAGTATTTTAGATGAGTTTAATATTGTTGGGCTTCATTGGGTTTTAATGTAAATATTGGATAATTTTCGGATTTTGATGCATTTTGACCTTTCTTCCTTGGTTAGGCCATAACTTGGGACTCGGTGATCCAATTGAGGTGTTCTTGGCGTCTTTGGAAAGCTAAGACAAGGATCTACAAGTTTCATGAAGAACTCAAGAGCTGGATCGGACTTCTAAGGGCCCAAAATAGCCTTGCAATACAGAGTGAGTTTGCTGTCACGGAACCATCTGGGCAGTATGCACATATTGGACCATATAGTGGGTTATAGACCTCCTCTTGGGCTGAAACTTGGTCATTTGAAAGATAAGACCCATATCTCCAACTTCACTGAAGACCATTTTGTCAATAGATGTCGTTTTAGGCATGCTTCTGAAGCTACAAGTTGGTATGAATTTGGAAACACGTTCTTCCAACCTAACTTGAGGTAGGTGCAATGTTTTTGGCATTTCAGGAGTTCTAAAAGTCCAAATGACATGATTGAAATTGGAGATTTTCAAGGAGACAACTGGTTACAACTTTCATGACGACATCCAAGCCAAAATGCACCGTCTAGGTGATGAATTTGAAGCCAGAAGTCGGATAAGAGTTGTTGACTAAAAGCCACCAACCATACACTAACCCACCTACCATGCACCAACCCACCAACCATGCATCAAGCTTCCATTTATGACAATTTTCATATTTTTATAGCTTGTATTCAGATTATGTACATGTACAAATTGGCTTCTAGGATTAGTATAAATAGAGCCAATCTCTTTGTATTATGAGAATTGAATTTGGAAGTAAGTTTGAAGAAAGTTTGAGTATTTGTGAGAGTTTTCTTTCTCTTCTTCTCCATTCTCTTTAGAATTTCGTTTTTGTTCTTTTATTTCTGAGTTCTTCCTTCCCATCCATGGAAGGCTAGGCTCTCATAATCAATCCAAGGGATTAGCCATCTTGATGTTTAATTTGGAGATCTTGTTTTACTTGTTCATATTGCTTAATTGTTATTCAAGTTTCTCTTCTTCCTCTTTTAATTTTGATCTATATTGAATTGCTTAATTTGATTTGGATGTTTATGTGATAATAGCTTTATTATCATGTATTCAAGAGGATCACATAGAATAAACAATTTATTAAAGCTTTTTGATGGATTGTTTAGCTTGGTTAAATTCTGGATCTTAAGTTAATCTTTGTTTGGATGGTGCTTACTTTATCTAACCTTGGTTAATTAAATCCTAGATGCTTATCTAGTAGAGGGTTCTTGGATCATGTTGAGGCGTCTTGATATGATCTAAGGCCAAGAACATGGTTAGCAATTAAGTGGATTCATTGTGATCAATGATGAGTTAAACTCAAGATCAGTAAATTTCCTTGGATTGGTTGCTTCTTTATATTTGTTTACAACTTTAATTCTTGAACTTTTGTCAATCTTGTTAATCATCATCAAAACCCCCCTTTTAATTATCTTGATTTGATTAAATCTTTGTTCTTTTTGGATCCTTGAGAGACGATTCGGTTCATGCTCTACACTACAAATTAGTTTGCGAACCGGTAATTTTTATTATTTGACGAGGTCTCGACAACCTCTTGTCAAAGGGAATTCAGCTTTGATGTGTCCAGGCTTCTTGCACTCATAACATATGATTGGACTCTTATCTTTTGTCTCAGTCTTGTCGTTTTGAAGTCTGCGTCCAAAGTGTTTTCTTCGCATGCCTCCTTTCTTTTTCCATATTGCTTGTATTTTTCTGGAGATAAATGATAATTCGTCGTTGTCTAAGGCATCTTCTCCAGATGATTCAGTTTCATCTGAAGATTCTCCAGCTTTAAGTGCTTTGGACGCACTTCCTTTGTGAGCTTTAAGGGCAATTGATTTCCCTTTTCTTGAGCTTTCCTCTTCTTGGAGCTCAAGTTCATGAACTTTGAGAGAACCTAGGAGTTCCTCCATGGTAAGAGAAGCTAAGTTCTTTGCTTCTTGTATGGCAGTAACCTTGGGTCTCCAATGTCTGGAGAGACTTCTAAGAATTTTTCTAATATGATCTTGATTATCATATGTCTTTCCCAAGGGTCTCAAGCTATTGATTATTGTTTGGAATCGTCCAAACATTTGATCAATATTTTCATGTTCCCCCATTTTGAAGAGTTCATACTGGTGAACTAACATGCTTATCTTTGATTCTTTGACCTGAGAGGAACCTTCATGTGCTAAAGCTAGAGTATCTCATATCTCTTTAACTGTTTCACAGCTATGAACTTTATCATGTTCTGATCTGGTAATGGTGCACATAAGGTAGTGTTTGGCTTTTGAGTTTAATTGATGTCTAGTTCATTGTCCTTCTGTCCATTGTGGTCGAAGAAGATCCAGTCCTTCTGCGTTGGTGGGTATTTGATAGCCATTTTGGACTAGGTCCCAAATGTCTATATTTTGTGCATCAAAAAATGCAATCATCCTTTTCTTCTAGTAATCATAGTCGTTTCTATTGAATAGAGGAGGTCTGTTCACAGCTTGTCCTTTGTTCTCCATTTGAGGTAGTACTGGATCTTTTCCTCTACACTGTTAGATGCTCAACCCAAGAGGCTGAGCTCTGATACCAATTGAAATAAACAAGTGAAACACAAGAAGGGGGGTTGAATTGTGTTTCTTAACCTTTTTGGAAAACATTTCGTTAAGAAGCAAAAATGCAATGGACGAAGAAAACTTTTTAGTCCAATTGGACGCTAAAACGACTTTGTAATTAATAACCTTAAACGCAGTGAAAGAGTTCTAAGTTTTATCTCAAAACCTTAGTTAAGAAAATAATGGCAATCCCCAGATGTTAGTGAATAAATAAAACACAAGAGGAGGGAAGAAAAGCTTACACCAGATGTTTATCCTGGTTCACTCTCACAAACCGAGAGCTACGTCCAGTCCCTTCAACCAGAAGGATTTTCTACTAATCTTTTACAAGATTACAAGTATTGTCCACCTCTTCAGGTATACAAGTATTCTCAACCTCTTCAGGTTCTACAAACCAAGTATTCTTTTATACTCAGCCTCTTCAGGCTTAAACACCAAGTTGAAAAAAGAAAAAGGTATAGAAGTACTTGAGTTTTTAACTCACTACTGGTGATGATAGAAAATAAATTTCAAGACTTAAACTCTTTACAAAAGTGAGAATACTAAGAAGAAAGAAAGCTTTGATCCATTTACACTTTTGATCACACAAATTATTATTTTTTCTTTTTCTTCTTCGAAGACATTTGTATTTATAGGTGAGAGCATTTGGAGCAGTCTTCAAAAGCTTCTTCGTCCAACCGAAACATTTCTTACTATTCTGAGCAGTATTAAATGCATAAGGTGATATCGTGTGGATCTTCTTCTAAAAAGACACTTTGATTATCAGGAATGTCCAAGAATATGATAGCTTAGTCCTGACTTATCTGAGCACGCAGAAAGTTCCTTATTTGCAGGTCTTTATAGTTGTTAGCGATGTCAGCTAAGCGGCTCAGTTGACTTCTTTTGTAGTGTACATTGTCAGAGTCCTTCTCAGCATTTAATGATGAACAGTTTCTTCACATTTGAATTTTGGCTTTTGGATGAACACTTTGAACCTGAGCTTAGTAAGGAAAACATTAGACGATCCAATATAATAGATTTTGTGAAACAGTTCAGAAGGTATTGGACGAATACTTAGTTTCCTTTTGCTCAAGAAAGAATGGACGTACGTACAAGTAACTGTTTGTTAACACTTTATTTTCATGTTGAAACAGTTTAAAAACAAGTTAGGTGAGTCTTTTACTTATTCATTCTAAATTAAAACTTTTGTTATCGTCAAAACTTTATGGGGTAATAATTCTTTAAACAGATTGGTTCCAAACTTAATTTCACAAAAGTTCTTTGGTTCCAACAAGAGTGCCTCATATGGTGCCATCCCAATGCTGGAATGGTAACAGTTATTGTATGCAAACTCTACCAATGGTAAATATCTATCCTGTAACCACCCTCGTAGTAAATAGGAAAAACTAGCTATACAATTAATTATGTCGACAATGGGAAACTTACAAGTAACCACTTTTCTGTATAGTTAATTCAAACCAGTATAATTATATTGCCTTATGTAGTCTAAAAAAAATCACTAAGCCTTCATTAAGCATTACTAAACTCTAAGAAAGGAGTTATCAATTTATTTTAATAAATCCTTGACTTAGGCAATTCCATTCTTGAGAATCTACATAGTCCAAGAGACCTTACCTTAGAACCGGCTAAAAGAATCAGTGATTACTTATCTCGGAGACTCGGCTAGATTTCTGCCATCCTGAAATCTGTCACCAATTTATTCTTTTATTTACACTCTCCTAGATCCAATGTCCTGTCTTACCGGTTTTCTTGAATTTACTTGAATGATTTATCCTGGTTAAGATCTTTGTTCAAGTATCAAGGCAAGTTAAGAATCCAAGTGAGGTTTATCAATAGATTTCGTGCCAAGTTCACTTATACGTTCAATTCATACAACATATACTAAATTATCCAATTAGTAATATAAATTAGCAATAACAAGCATAAGTTAACACAAGACAAAGGTAGTTCCATCTTCATTTTACATGGCTTAAAAGCCTTGATTTCGTTCATGGGCATAGAGAAACATGTCTTGTTATATTTACAACGTTAAGCAAATTACCTACAGTAAATTGCCTAAACAAAATTTCCAAGACTTCTTGACATAAGCCCTAATTACTACTATTTACATTCTGTTGATCAAGTGTCAACTACATGGAACCGTACATCCTTGATCACTTTTACATGACCACCGTCCTCCACAGAATATAACCACTCCCACTCAATTTCTATTATTATGGTAGTGATCCCCATTTCTCTTTGAATCTGAAAAATAGTAAAATTAGGGTAAGATTATACAATCTTAGTAGGAAACAAGCATCAAAATAAAACTCATACTTCATAAATCAAGTAGGAAATTTCACAAACCTTTTCTTTCAAAGTATACTATAATAAAGATAGAGAATGATATGAACTTCTATTTATATACACAAAATAATAATCATAACTTAGAGAAGGTTTTCAAGAATCGTTCATACTCAACCACTTTCAAACATAGGTCTTTCAACCATAGGTCTTTCAAACCAATTCTTTCCATTCTTCCCTCCATGAGGGCTGCCTTATAAACATAGGGAATTCCCATCATCTCTTAAGATGATAAATAGGCCAAAGGCCACTCCACCAACATGTCATCTAACATAGTCTTTAGTGGTGAGTCTTAGTTCATTTGAAACCAACTCAAGGTTACAAATCATAAACCTTCTTGAAATGATTCTTCCTTCTCAAAACCGTGGCCATACATAACCATAAAATATGTATACCAACATAATCATTAAAAACAGAATGCTTAAGCTAATTTAAATGTCATAAGTACCTAGTTAAGCGTAGGAATTTCATGGTAGTTAAGTAAGGAAAGTCAAGTATCATTGATAAATTTAATACTAGTAATAAAATAGGTTATGAAAGCTATTCTTACTCCTTAATGCCTTACCCGTGACCATTTAGAATTATAGAAGATCAAGTAAGCAAATTGTTAAGCAAAAAAAAAAAAAAACAGATTGGCTAGAATCACACTAGAAATTCCTACTAGTCTAGTCTTGTTTAAAATTAGTGTTTGAAATCTAAATTTGTGAGACTATAACAGAAACCTTTCAAGATTAAAATCAATGAAAGAAAGGTTAGAAATATGAGAAAAACAAGCCAAGAAAGAAAAGAAAATAAAAACAGATTTGTTAGAATCATACTAGGAATTCATACTGGACTAGTCTTGTTTAAAACTTGGTGTTTGGAATCAAATTTTGTGAAACTGTAACAGCAACCTTTCAAGCTTAAAATCAATGAAAGAAAGATTAGAAATATGAGAAGATTAAGCCAAGAAAGAAAACAAAACAAAACAGAATGGTCCTTGCTTGATTGAAGGAAATGGTGAGTGAGATGAGCTTGCTTCCTACCCTTTCTTTTCCCTTGCTTCTTCTCTTCTTCTCACGTCCCTCTCCCTCTGTTTTGTGTGTGCAGATGCTGTGTGTGTGTGTACGTGAAGTGTGTGTGTGTTAGTGTATAAGTAAACTAAGTAGAAGATAGCTAGGTGCTAAGACACAATGATGAAAATTCTCCCAACATAATGATGGGAATATGGCATAATTACTTGGCTTTATCATAGCCATGATTTTGTCTCAAATGCAGAATATTCTCTGCATGCTTAACTCCCTCTAAATGGCGTGGCCAACAGCCACATTTGCTCTCCAAGGTTAACGTGTCCTAATGCATGAAAATTGCATTCCAAAAGTGCTCATTTGTTTAATTCAAGTGCATCATGGTTTGTGTCTTCAAAGTGCAGATTCCTCTCTTTATCTCATGCATGTGGACATGTGGGAGTGCATATGCTCTTCCAAGAACAGATTCCTCCCTTGTCTTCAACGTGTGAGTGTGCATGTGTGGTGCTGTTTTTTTTTTTATTTACTTCAAAGTGCAGAATTAGTGTGATGTTTATTTATTAATTTCCTAGTGTGTGTTGTGTCATTTGTGTGTGTGTTTGGCTGCCATGGTGCAGCATGTGTGTGTGTCAACGTGTTATCAAGTGTATCAAGGTGTTAGTGTGTGTGGCAAGGTGTTAGGGTGTGTGGCAAAGTGTTAGGGTGTGTATGTGTCAAGGTGTGTGTGTGTCAAGATTTTGGTGTGTGTATGTGTCAAAGTGCAGATTTTTGCATGAATTAGTTCATGTGTCTTGCTTCTAATGTGTATATGTGTCTATGTGCTAGGTGTATGATTTTTATGCTTGGTGAAGTGTCATTGTGTGAACTTGTGTAAGTCATCTTCTTTACTAAGTTTAATGTGTCTTAGAAATCTTAACTTGACAATCTAGGCCTTAGGTATTAGTTTGATTTTAATTGGTTCATGTGACTTGTAGAATTAAAAGTTTAGAGATAGCCTTGCTTTACTAAGTTTTAGTTATGTTATTTTGATTGAAAGTCTAACTATAAATTAGCTTACAGAAAGCCTAGTTATCCTCCCCAAGTCACCCTAAAGTTTATTTTTTTGTATTTTGTTCTTTCACCCTTGGGGGTGCAAATTAAGATGTTACATATCCCAACTACCTTTATCTTCAATGACACAAGCTCTCAATGAAATAACCAAGTGAAACACAAGAAGGGGGGTTGAATTGTGTTTCTTAACCCTTTTTGATAATTAATAAAAGATTTTTCTTTTCAACAGAAAATAGAACACAGCGAAGGATAAAGTTTGACAAGCAAAGAGCTTAGAACTAACACCGCTTAGTCCTATTGGACTCTAAGGATTTTGAAAAGACTTTTATTAAAACGGTTAACACGTTCTAAAACCAAATAAAAGATCTTTGTTAATAAACACAATAGTAAACCCCAGAGGTTAGTGAATATAATAAAGCACACTAGAAGAGAAGAGAAGCTTACACACGAGATTTATCCTGGTTCACTCTTATCAACCAAGAGCTACGTCCAATCCCTTCAACCAAAAGGATTTTCCAACTAATCTTTTTCGCGATTACAAGTATTATGCACCTCTTCAGGTAACAAGTATTTTCAACCTCTTCAGGTTCAATCTCACAAGTATTCTTTTACACACAGCCTCTTCAGGCTTACAATGCTTAAGATGAATAAGTGAAAGTAGATGAAAGCTTGAGTTTGAAACTCTCTGACAAATGAGAATAGACAATAGAAATCTCAAGGCTTTTTCTTTTTACACGTTATATGGAAATCCAAGAAGAAATAAAGCTTTTTAGACTTTGTAGGATGCTTCGGCAAAGATCTCTCTCCTTTTAAGTGCTGCTTCTTCTCTTTATAAGTAAGAACAAATTGAGCAGACTTCATGGGCTAGATCGTCCAACGGGAACATTTATTACCGTTCTGAGTAGCATTAAATGCATCTACTGGAAAAGTGCTGAACTTTTTCTGACGGTGACTTTTATTCTCTGAGATTTCCAATCAATGAAATCAAAGTCCTGATTTGTCTAAGATTGCAGACGGTTTCTTATTTGCAGATCTTTGTAGTTGTTAGACAATGTCAGCAAAAGTGGCTTAATTGACTTCTTCTGTCGCCGTGAGCTGTCAGAGTTCTTTTCTAACATTTAATGAGGAACAATTCTTCATTTTTGAATTTTCACTTGGACGAGAGCTTGAGCTTGAACTTTGAAAGAGTGAAATGAGTCCGAGCTTTGGCAACAAGATCGTATTGGACGAACCAATAAAAGTAGTAACAGTATATGCATACAAATATTGGACGCACCAATAGTTAAAGTATATGTAGACAGTCATTGGACGCACAAAGCATATTTAGACATTCATTGGATGCACAAAGCAAACTAGCATATTGGTCGCACGAAGAGTTATCTTTAAGCATAGAGCAGAATGGACGCACATACAAGTAGCGATTTGTTAATACTATTGTCGAAACACTTACTTGTTCAAACTAAATAAATATTTTTGTTATCCTCAAAACTTAAACAGGGAAAGCTACAGCTTTTAAGAATTTAGTACTTAAACCTTTTTATAAGAATTTGGTTTCAACACTCAACATATCTTCTAAAGTTTGGATAGTCCACTCGGACTGGCCATCAGACTGTGGGTGATAAGCAGTACTAAAACTGAGCTTAGTCCCAAAAGATTGATGTAAGGCATTCCAAAATCTAGAGGTAAATCTGGGATCTCTATCTGACACTATACTCAATGGTACTCCGTGTAATTGGACAATCTCTCCAACAAATAACTCAGCAAGTTTATCTAGGGAATAAGAAATCCTAATGGGAAGAAAATGAGCAGACTTAGTTAGTCTGTCCACAATGACCCATATAGCATCATAACCTTTCTGTACCCTAGGCAAACTAGTCACAAAATCCATGGTAATTTTGTCCCATTTCCACTCAGGTATTTCCAAAGGTTGGAGCATTCCAGCTGGTTTCTGGTGTTCGATCTTGACCTTCTAACAAGTCAAACACTTGGCCACATACTCTGCTACATCTTTTTTCATTCCTAGCCACCAAAATCTTTATTTCAAATCTTGGTACATCTCAGTCGCACTAGGATGTATTGAAAACTTACTCTTATGAGCCTCCTCAAGAATCCGTTCCTTAAGGTTTCCCCCTTTAGGAATACAAATCCTTTGTCCAAACTTAATCAATCTGTCATCCTCCAAAGAAAAAGCTATTGAGACCCTATGATCTTGTAGTTCCTTATCCAAACTTTATTCATGTATAATCTGATCCTTAAGGTCACATGAGATTTCCAACAAAGCTGATTTCAGCGTCACACTACTCATATCCACTTGTATACTAAGGTCTCGAAATTGCTCTACCAGGTCTAACTCATGAACCATCATCTGAGATACGTGCAGAGATTTCCTACTAAGAGCATCAGCCACAAGTTGGCCTTGCTAGGATGATACTTCAGCTCAAAGTCATAATCCTTTAAGTACTCCATCCACCTTCTTTGTCTCATGTTCAGTTCTTTCTAATCAAACAGATACTTCAAACTCTTATGATAACTGAACACCTCAAACTTTACACCATATAAATAATGTCTCCAGATTTTAAGTGCAAAAACTATGGCTGCAAGTTCTAGGTCATGGGGAGGATAATTCTTCTCATGAGTCCTAAGCTGTCTAGATGCATAAGCCACTACCTTCTTATCCTGTATTAACACACATCCTAAGCCCAATTTAGAGGCATCACAGTACACCTCCAAATCTCTGGATAGGTCAGCAATAACTAAAATTGGAGCTGTGGTCAATCTATATTTGAGTTCTTGAAAACTCTTCTCACAATTTTCACTCCATACCATGGCTTGTCCTTTCCGGGTCAGTTCAGTTAAAGGAAGAGCCAACTGAGAAAAACCCCGAATGAACTTCCGGTAGTATCCGGCTAACCCCAGAAAACTTCTAATCTCAGTAACCGACTTTGGTCGCTCCCACTGTACTACCGCCTCAACCTTACTAGAGTCCACTGCTACCCCGTCCTAAGATATAGTGTGCCCTAGAAATTTCACTTCATTCAACCAAAAGTCACACTTCTCGGGTTTAGCATATAGTTTCCTCTCTTTGATTATCTGTAGTACTATTCTAAGATGTTCCTCATGTTCTTCCACTGTTTGAGAATAAATGAGAATATCATCAATGAACACTACCACAAACTTATCTAGGTACGGCCTGAAAATTCTATTCATATAATCCATAAACACCGCTGGAGCATTAGTTAGGCCAAACGGCATCACCAAATACTCATAATGCCCATACCTAGTTCTAAAAGCAGACTATAGTACATCATTGGCAAGAGGTTGTCGAGACCCGACAAATAAATAAAATTACCGGTTCACAAAATAATTTGTAGTATAGAGCATGAACCGAATTGTCTCTCAAGGATCCAATAAAACAAAGATTTAATCAGATCAAGATAAATAAAAAGGGGGGTTTTGATGATTTATAAAGATAATACACTAGTTGAATTAAAGGAAAGTAATTAACAAATTTAAAGAAACAATCAATCCAAGGAAATTTACCGATCTTGAGTTTAACTCATCATTGATTACAAGAAATTCACTTAATTGCTAACCATGTTCTTGGTCTTAGATCACATCAAGAAGCCTCAACATGATCCAAGAATCCTCTACTAGATAAGCATCTAGGATTTAATTAACCAAGGTTAGATAAAGTAAGCACCATCCAAATATAGATTAAATTAAGATCCAGAATTTAACCAAGCTAAACAATCCATCAAAAAGCTTTAATAAATTGTTTATTCTATGTGATCCTCTTTGAATACATGATAATAAAGCTATTACCACATCAACATCTAAATCAAATTAAGCAATTCAATCTAGATAAAAATCCAAAGAGGAAGAAGAGAAACTTGAATAACAATTAAGCAATATGAACAAGCGAAACAAGATCTCTAAATTAAACATCAAGATGGCTAATCCCTTGGATTGATTGTAAGAGCCTAGCCTTCCATGGATGGGAAGGAAGAACTCAGAAATAAAAGAACAAAAACGAAATTGTAAAGAGAATGGAGAAGAAGAGAAAGAAAATTCTCATAAATATTCAAACTTTCTTCAAACTTACTTAAAATTGAATGCATGATAATACAAAGAGATTAGCTCTATTTATACTAATCCTAGAAGCCAATTTGTACATGTACATAATCTGAATACAACCTATAAAAATATGGAAATTGTCAAATATGGAAGCTTGATGCATGGTTGGTGGGTTGGTGCATGGTAGGTGGGTTGGTGCATGGTAGGTGGGTTGGTGTATGGTTGGTGCATGGTAGGTGGGTTGGTGTATGGTTGGTGGCTTTTAGTTAGCAACTCTTATCCAACTTCTGGCTTGATTTTCATGATCTAAACGGTGCATTTTGGCTTTGAGGTCTTCATGAAAGTTGTAGCCAGTTGTCTCCTTGAAATTTCGTAATTGGAATCATGCCATTTGGACATTTAGAACTCCAGATATGCTAAAAACACTGAACCTACCTCAAGTTAGGTTGGCAGAACGTGTTTCCAAATTCAAACCAACTTGTAACTTCATTATCATGCCTAAAACAACATCTATTGACTAAATGGTCTTCCGTGAAGTTGGAGATATGGGTCTTATCTATCCAATGGCCAAGTTTCAGCCCAAGAGGAGGCCTATAGCTCACTATGTAGTCCAATATGTGCACACTACCCAGATTTTCGTGATAGCAAACCCACTCTGCATTGCAGGGATATTTTGGACCCTTAGAAGTCCGATCCAGCTCTTGAGTTCTTCATGAAACTTGTAGAGCATTGTCTTAGCTTTCTAAAGACACCAAGATCACCTCAAATGGATCACCGAGTCCCAAGTTATGGCCTAACCAAGGAAGAAAGGTCAAAATGCATCAAAATCCGAAAATTATTCAATATTTGAATTGAAGCCCAACAACATTAAACTCATCTAAAATACTAATATTGGGCACAATAAACAACTAATAAAGCCTAATACAAAACTAACATAAGTGTCTCAAATTGATTGATCAATCATCCGACTTTATCTTAATTTGATGGTAACCAGAACGAAGATCAATCTTAGAGGATACCGTGGCATCTCTAAGTTGGTCTAGCAAATCATCTATCCTAGGTAATGGATACCTATTCTTTATGGTAATCTTATTCAGCTACCCGTAGTCCACACACAGTCTCATATTTCCATCCTTCTTTTTCACCAACAATACTGGTGCTCCCCACGGAGACACACTAGGTCTGATGAATCCTCTTTCAAGTAATTCCTCTACTTGTTTCTTAAGTTCTCCTAGTTCCAATGGTGACATTCTATAAGGTACTACAGACACAGGCCCGACTCCCAGTACTAAGTCTATAACAAACTCTACCTCTTTATCAGGTGGTAAACTAGGAATCTCCTTAGGAAACACATCCATAAATTCACTCACTATTGGTACTTCGACCAATTCTGTCTAAACCTCTAAGTCAAGAGAAAATAACACCATGTATACTTGACTCCCATCCATCAGGCAATGGTTCAACTTTGACACTTTGGGTAACATGAAAATTTCATAAACCTATGTATGGTTTGTAACAGGAGGGATAATGACAATCGTATTACAACAATCTAACAACACTTGGTTGGTTGCAAGTCAATCCATACCCAAGATAATATCTAACCCTTTCAAAGGTAAACAAATCAAATCAACAACAAAGGTTCGATTCTGCAACCCAAACTTGCAGTTTAAACAAACACAGGTGGTAAGAATATTATCCTTAGCAGAAGTAGTCACTGACAGTGTATAAGGTAAGGAAGTAGTGGTCAGACTCAAGGACTTTACACGTGCATTAGAAATGAATGAATGGGTTACCCCAGAGTCGAACAGTATAATTAACTTCTGACCATTCAGTAAGCACATACCTTGGATCAAATCATCCGCCTGTGCCTCTGCCCCACTAAGGGTATACACTCGCCCCTAGGTAAGTGGTCTAGGGTTAGGAACTGGTGCCTTAGAAGTCCGTGGGCAATCTCGGGAAGTGTACCCCTTCTGTTGGCACTTGAAACAAATCACTATTCGTTGTGGGCAGTATTTTGCAATGTGTCTTATTTGGCCATAAACAAAACACACACTAGGAGTTGCCCGACAAGTACCTTGATGCAATCTCTTTGTATTATACATCATTCAATTTGAAGTAAGTTTGAAGAAAGTTTGAGTATTTGTGAGAGTTTTTTTTCTCTTCTTCTCCATTCTCTTTAGAATTTCATTTTTGTTCTATATTTTATAAGTTCTTCATTTCCATCCATGGAAGTCTAGGCTCTTATAATCAATCTAAGGGATTAACCATCTTGATGTTTAATTTGGAGATCTTGTTTCGCTTGTTCATATTGCTTAATTGTTATTCAACTTTCTCTTCTTCCTCTTTTGATTTTTATCTAGATTGAATTGCTTAATTTGATTTAGATGTTGATGCGATAATAGCTTTATTATCATGTATTCAAAGAGGATCACAAAGACTAAACAATATATCAAAGCTTTTTAATGGATTGTTTAGCTTGGTTAAATTCTGGATCTTAAGTTAATTTATGTTGGATGATGCTTACTTTATCTAACCTTGGTTAATCAAATCCTAGATGCTTATCTAGTAGAGCACTCTTGGATCATGTTGAGGCTTCTTGATGTGATATAAGGCCAAGAACATGGTTAGAAATTAAGTGAATTCCTTGTGATCAATGATAGATTAAACTCAAGATCGGTAAATTTCCTTGGATTGGTTAATTTGTTAATTACTTTTCTTTTAATTCAACTGTTATATTTTCTTACAAATCATCAAAACCCCCTTTTAATTATCTTGATCTAATTGAATCTTTGTTTTTGGATCCTTGAGAGACGATTCGGTTCATGCTCTATACTATAAATTAGTTTGTGAACTGATAAATTTTATTATTTTGATGGGCCTTGACAACCTTTTGTCAAATTTGGCGTCGTTGTCGGGGATCCAAAGCAACTATTTGATCATTTCAAGACTCTATATAACTCTAACAATTGTGTTTGTTTTGTTTTTCAAGCTTTTTCAAGTGGAATTCGGCTAAAATTGGGTAAAAGGCATCATATCAAGAATTTCGGTTTGGTAAAGTATCTCTGATTGACCTGAATTTTGGCACGCTTTTGGAAAACATTATTTTGATAAAGGCTCACTATTTATAATGAGGTCCCCTTATTTTAGCCAAATACGATTGTTTAGACCATTATTTCAATTTTTTAAGATTTTTTATTATTATGTTGGATAGAATTTTTGTGTAGATTTGACCTTGTGGTAGTCCTATAATTTTGAAAATTCATTTGATACTGTTTTTATTTTTTGTCGATTTTTTTTGGAGTATTTGTTTTAGGAATTTTTAGTATTTTAATTACTTTTCTTTACTTTCCTATGAGCTGCATGCTGTATGACTAGGTCTGATCCTGGTACCTTGCATTCATTTGATCATGAAATTGATAGAACATTTCATACACTTTTCAGAATTCATAGGACTGGTGGTAGCATTCATAAAGCTAATCAAATAGCTTATGGAATTGGATTTGAACTTGGCATTGCATCTGATCTTCTTGTTGACTCTGTTAATCCTATTGAGTCTGTTTCTATTAGTGCTTCAGTGTCTGATACTGAGTCTGCTGATTTTAATATGGTTGACCATAATAATAGGACCCTTAAGGAATTGGCTGCACCTGATATGAATTATCAACCTTTGTGCATTCAATATCCTGAACTTAATGTTGACTTTGAGTTAAAATCTGGATTGATACACTTGCTGCCCAAGTTTCATGGTCTTGCAGGTGAAGATCCACATAAACATTTGAAGGAGTTCCATGTTGTCTGCTCCACCATGAAACCTCATGGAATAGCTGAAGATCACATCAAGCTGAGGGTCTTTCCTTTCGCCTTGGATGATGTTGCTAAGGATTGGTTGTATTAGTTACAACCTACTGCCATCACTTCTTGGAATGACATGAAAAGACTATGTTTGGAGAAGTTCTTTCCTGCATTAAGAACCGCTACAATAAGGAAAGATATTTGTGGCATAAGGCAACTCAGTGGTGAGACTCTCCATGAGTATTGGGAGAGATTCAAGAAATTGTGCTCGAGCTGCCCACACCATCAAATCAGTGATCAACTGCTAATCCAATACTTCTATGAAGGGTTGCTACCTATGGATAGATGCATGGTTGATGCTGCTAGTGGAGGTGCCCTGGTTGACAAAACTCCAGCTGCTGCTAGGGATTTAATTGCTAATATGGCTGTCAACACCCAACAGTTTGGCACTAGGGTCATTACCTCAACTAGAGGAGTCAATGAGGTTCATGTTTCCCATGCTGACCAACAAAGGATGGAGCACCAAATTGATGAATTAACCTCCTTGGTGAGGCAATTAGCCATAGGACAACATCAAACACTTGTGGCTGTAAGTGTTTGTAGTATATGTTCTAGTTCCTCTCATCCCACAGATTCGTGCCCCACATTGCATGATGATTCTGAGTTTCAAGACCAATCTATGGCTACAACTGGTATATTTCCTGGGAAGCCACAGTTCCATCAGCAGCAATAACAGAAATATGATCCATTCTTCAACACTTAC
Organism: Styphnolobium japonicum; assembly: GCA_023212625.1. Taxonomy (NCBI): domain Eukaryota; kingdom Viridiplantae; phylum Streptophyta; class Magnoliopsida; order Fabales; family Fabaceae; genus Styphnolobium; species Styphnolobium japonicum. Next base: position 23,217,159 of record JALBWW010000003.1, read on the forward strand.
AACCCTGGCTGGAGGGACCATCCCAATCTGAGATATGGGAATGCATCAAATCAGTAGCCACCAAACCAATATAGACCACCATTCCAGCAGCAGGCAAGGACAAACCAGTTTCAACCACATGCTGGACCAAGTAGACCACCATTCCAGCAACAAGGTCCTATAGCCACGAAATCTGAGCCCTCATTGTAGGATTTGGTGAAACAGTTGGCCACAATAACATACAGTTTCAACAGAGAACTGAAACCACCATTCAAAACTTGGAGACTCAAATTGGTCAACTTACCACATCTATTCATGAATTAAAGTCACAGGGTTCTGGCCAATTACCCTCTCAAACCACTCCAAACCCTAGAGGCAATGTCAGTGCTATGGCTTTGCACAGTGGTAAGCAAATCAATGGACTAGTGCAGCAGATAATTCAATATTATACCCTTGACTCATAAAAACAATATTCTGTAGTAAATTCAAGTTCTGCAGCAAATTCAGATACTGTAGCAGATTTAGCAACAAATTCAAATTCTTCAACAGCAAATGATCATACAATAGCCAAGCAGAAAACCAGATCAAACCAGCAGTTGACAGAAAATTCAGTGTAGTTGAAAAGTGAACATCCACAGAAGTCAGCTCCCAACATTCCTCTCCCTTTTCCCAACCGAATGATACAACTGAGGCATATGGTTGAGACTAACTTAGATAGGGAAATTATGGAGACTTTTCAGAAGGTTGAGGTGAATATACCTCTCTTTGAGGCAATTAAACAAATACCCAAGTATGCCAAGATTTTTAAAAAGATGTGCACCCATAAGAGGAAGCTAAAAAGGACTGAAAAAGTGAGTATGAGGAGGAATGTCTCTGTTTTGATTCAGCTCATCCTGTCTCCCAAATGCGAAGACACAGTCACTTTTACTATCTCTTGCACCATAGGGCACCAATAGTTCACTCATGCCTTGCTAGACTTGGGAGCCTCCATCAATGTAATGCCAAAGTCAGTTTACACTTCCTTGCATATAGGAGAGCTAAAAGCCCACCGGCATTGTCATTCAGTTAGCAAACCGTAGCACGGCTCAACCTACAAGAGTGTTGGAGGACGTTTTGGTTCAAGTAAATAATTTAATATTCCCAGCTAATTTTATGTGTTGAAATGGAAGATGAATCTGCCTCTTCCCCACTCCAATTGATCTTAGGTAGGCCATTTTTGAAAACTGCTAAAACTAAGATTAATGTGTATGTTGGTACCCTTTCCATGGAATTTGATGATGATATCATTCAGTTTAACATTTTTGACTCCATGAAATACCCTTTAGAGGATCATTCTGTTTTTCATTTTGATGTCATTGATTTATTGGTTGAAGATATGCATGTTGATATGTTAGCAGAGTTTCCTGAAATTGGAGGATACACTGATAGCATAGTTTGCGATACTTGTTTTGCCTGCTTCGGACTTTCTAGTTGTAAACCCACTGCAATGTGTGCAGCCTGTGCTGAGATTTCTACATACTTGTTGATGTGGTTCGTATCGCAAGTGCACGATTTTGTCAAGTAGTAAAAATATCGATCCACAGGGACTTAGATTATGATTAACAATTACCCTTAATTGTGATTAACTAGGTGAAAACAATGTTATAAAATTGTGGTGATAGAACAAGAACATAGAAACTAAAATATGGAAATAAGTAAGAATCTCAATTTTTAGAATGAATGCAGAAAAAAACAGTGTAGATAAATCTGGTTTTTAAGGGATCTAGGATATGGGTTCACCACGATGGTAATTAACAAGTCTGTAATCTTATCACCTCTTCTCAACTAAGTTATACTTGAAGACGAATCATCCTAAAGAATTATTATTTCCTTTCAGAATACAATAACGTATTCAATCTAACTCAACTTCTATTTTCATGATAATCAAATTAGAAAGAATCCATTAAGAGCAGATGATTCAAAGAAAGCCTCAAGAGTTTTAATCTACTTTTGTGATTTAAAAGCTCAAGTTCAGTTCATGGAGTTCAATTATCAAGAGTCACCTTTCAGTTTTTCCCTTAATGACTAAGATCATGCAAATAATGTGGCCAACATTTTCACAAACACTTGGTGTGCCAAAAACTGAATCAAGATAAACTTAGCATTGAAGAGATAGCAAATTCATACATCAAGCATTGTCAATACACCATCGAGTTACTACCAATTCCTAGAACAAAAGAACTACTCAAACATGTTTATCAAAATACAATCCATAAGAATGAAGAACAACATTCAGAAAATGAAATAGAAGAGTAAGAAGAGAGGAGAAGAAAAACTCTACAGAAGTTGGTTTGCCCTCTTGATCAACTTGCTCCAATCCCCCTCTCTCAACCCTAATGACTTGCCTTTTATACCCTACAAACTCCCCTCTCTCAACCCTAATTCTTTTCAGGCAAGAAGAGAAGGAATGGACTGCCTCAAGGGCTTTTTTTCGCACTTGCTGATGTAGCAGGCTGCCAACCATGGCCATGGTGGTCACCACGGCCTGGCCGTGGTTGGTTTTGCCTTGGAATTTTCATGCACTGATGGCCAACCACGGCCGTGGTGGCCACCACGGCCTGGCCGTGGTTTGTTCTGCCTATCAAGAATCTTAGGGAATTTGCCAAAGTGTCCAACATCAAACTTGTAGCCTTGTGTCTTAGCTTTCCATAGCAACCCGAATCACCTCACAATGACCTCTGTAGCTTAAGTTATGCTCAAATTACTCCTCAGGGGTCTAGCTGATTTTGAGATCTCAGTATCTCTTCAGGGTAGTTCCGTTTTGGCTCTCCAAGCTTCAATGTTGCACCATTCCTGCAATTGAACATAAACACACCATATTTATCCGAACTAAAACTAAAACGGAGGATTAAGTGAATAAATGTACTAAAAAGATAATGAAATGTATACAAACTAAACTCAAAATGACATGAAGAATCACACACATCACTTGTCATGTGTTGTTGTTAATTTTGCTGATATTGATGATTCTGTTTATGTTATTAATGGCAATGATGCTGTTATTAATGATGTTGTCATTCATTCTGCTACTAAGTGTGATTCTTTTGATTCCATAGGATATGATGATGTTGTTTTACAAGATTGTGCACAACTTGCAAGTACAGGTGCAACTACTGAGAATTTGGTAGATTTAGTTTCGGTTCCAAAACTAGTACTGTCAGTTCAGCAACCACCCTCTATTGAACTTAAGCCCCTTCCCGAGCATCTGAAGTATGCATTCTTGGAGAAGGATGAGAAGCTCCCGGTCATAGTGGCCAAACACCTCCAACCTGAGCAAGAAACCAGATTATTGGAAGTCTTGAAGCAACACAAAAGGACAATTGGTTGGACACTTGCAAACATCCCAGGTATTAATCCCTCCACATGCATGCACAGGATATTACTTGAGGAGGAAACTAAACAGTGAGACAACCCCAGAGGAGACTGAATCCTCTCATTCTAGATGTGATGAAAAAAGAGGTGACCAAGCTACTGCAGGCTAGCATTATCTATCCTATCTCTGACATCAAGTGGATAAGCCCGGTGCAAGTAGTTCCAAAGAAATCCGGGGTGACTGTCGTGGCCAACCAGAAGAATAAGCTCATTCCAACCCGAGTGCAAAATTGCTGGAAAGTCTGCATTGACTACAGACGCCTCAACCAGGCCACTCGGAAAGATCATTACCCCATTCCGTTCATTGATCAGATGCTGGAACGGTTGGCTGGTAAGTCCCATTATTACTTTTTGGATGGCTACACTTAATACTTCCAGATCCACATTGCATCAGAGGATCAGGAGAATACCACATTTACTTGACCCTTCGGCACTTTTGCATATAGACGGATGCCCTTCGGCCTCTGCAATGCCCCTAGTACCTTCCAGCGGTGCATGGTGAGCATATTTTCTGATTTCTTAGAGGAGCACATGGAGGTATTTATGGATGAATTCATTGTCTATGATTCTTCTTTTGATTCATGTTTAGCTAGCCTATCTAGAGTGCTGCAAAGATGCATTAAGACTAACCTTGTGCTAAATTTTGAGAAATGCCATTTTATGGTAGAACAGGATATAGTTTTAGACCATGTAGCATCCATTAAGGGCATTGAGGTAGATCCTGCCAAGATTGATGTAATTACTTGTTTATCTTACCCCACATGTGTGCGGGAAGTGTGTTCTTTTCTTGGTCATGTAGGTTTCTATAGGCGCTTCATTGCAGACTTAAGCAAGATTGCCCTTCCACTTTCCCACTTACTGCAGAAAGATGTAGAGTTTAATTTTGATGACAAGTGCAAGGCAACTTTCAACCACTTAAAGCATGCCTTGACCAGTACCCCCATCACCCAGCTACCTGATTGGACATTGCCATTTGAGTTAATGTGTGATGCTTCTAACTATACAGTAGGAGCAGTCTTGGCACAGAGAGTGGGGAGAACTTCTCATGTGATATACTATGCTTCTAGAACTCTGGATGCTGTTCAGGCCAACTATACCACAACCGAAAAAGAGCTTTTAGCCATTGTTTTTGCTTTGGATAAGTTTAGATCATATTTGCTTGGTTCTAAGGTTGTTGTGTTTACTGGTCATGCAACTCTAAAGTTCCTTTTGAAGAAGCCAGAGGCAAAGCCCCAACTAATAAGGTGGATGCTACTTCTCCAAAAGTTTTATATAAAGATCTGTGACAAGAGTGGAGCAGAGAACCTAGTGGCAGATCACTTGAGCTGCATTGAAAAGGCTTCAGATCCTTTCCCTGTACAGGACTCCTTCCCAGATGAGCAGCTTCTGCAACTGCAAGGTAAGAACACCTCCCCTTGGTTTGCAGATATGGTTAATTTCCTGGTTGCTGGTGTTCTTCCTACATGTTTTACTAGAGCTTAATATGATAAATTGAAATGTGAGTCTAAGTACTATGTATGGGATGATCCTTATCTGTGGAAGTTTTGTAGTGACCAGATTATTAGAAGGTCTGTCTATGATCATGAGTTTCATTCCATTCATAGCTTTTGTCATACATTTGCATGTGGTGGGCACTTTGGCTCCCAACGTACAGCTAGGAAGGTTTTTGACTCTAGGTTGTATTGGCCTACCCTATTATGATGCATATCTATTTTGTAAGTCTTGTGAACAGTGCTAGAGAATAGGGACAATTTCACACAGGAATGAGATGCCTCAACAGTCTCTGCTATCTTGTGAGATCTTTGATGTTTGGGGTATTGATTTCATGGGCCCTTTCCCTGTTTCCTTTGGTTTTATTTATATTTTGTTGGCTGTTGATTATGTATCCAAATGGGTGGAGGCAAAAGCCACTCGAACTGATGATTCCAAAGTTGTTGTGAACTTTGTTAGATCACAGATTTTCTGCAGGTTTGGAATCTTGAGGGCCATTACCAGTGATCAAGGTTCACACTTTTGTAATTGGAGAATAGAGGCTTTGATGAGAAAGTACGGCGTGTTGCACAAGGTTTCTACACCTTATCACACCCAGACAAACGGGTAAGCCGAGGTCTCAAACCGAGAGATCAAGCACATACTTGAGAACATAGTCTAGCCTAATAAGAACGATTGGAGCCTGAGACTTGAGGATGCTCTGTGGGCTTACCGAACTACCTACAAGACACTGATAGGGATGCCTTGTACCGGATTGTCTTTGGGACGGCGTACCACCTTCTAGTGGAAATTGAGCATAAATCTTATTGGGCGGTAAAATAGTGTAACCTTGACTTGAGTCAAGCCGGATCTTAAAGGAAGCTCTAACTTCAGGAACTTGAGGAGCTTTGATAAGAGGTTGTCGAGATCCCGTCAAATAATAATAATTACCGGTTCGCAAACTAATTTGTAGTATAGAGCATGAACCAAATCGTCTCTCAATGATCCAAAAAGAACAAATATTTAATCAGATCAAGATAATTAAGATTTCAAAAGAAAATATACCGGTTGAATTAAAGAAATGCAATTAACAAATTAACCAATCCAAGGAAATTTGCCGATCTTGAGTTTAACTCATCATTGATCACAAGGAATTCACTTAATTGCTAACCATGTTCTTGGCCTTAGATCACATCAAGACGCCTCAACATGATCCAAGAATCCTCTACTAGATAAGCATCTAGGATTTAATTAATCAATGTTAGATAAAGTAAGCACCATCCAAACATAGATTAACTTAAGATCGGGGATTTAACCAAGCTAAACAATCCATCAAAAAGCTTTAATAAATTGTTTATTCTATGTGATCCTCTTGAATACATGATAATAAAGCTATTATCACATAAACATCCAAATCAAATTAAGCAATTCAATCTAGATCAAAATTAAAAGAGGAAGAAGAGAAACTTGAATAACAATTAAGCAATATGAACAAGCGAAACAAGATCTCCAAATTAAACATCAAGATGGCTAATCCCTTGGATTGATTATGAGAGCCTAGCCTTCCATGGATGGGAAGGAAGAACTCAAAAATAAAAGAACAAAAACGAAATTGTAAAGAGAAAGAAGAATAGGAGAAAGAAAACTCTCACAAATACTCAAACTTTCTTCTAACTTACTTAAAATTGAATCATGATAATACAAAGAGATTGGCTCTATTTATACTAATCCTAGAAGCCAATTTGTACATGTATATAATCTGAATACAACCTATAAAAATATGGAAATTGTCAAATATGGAAGATTGATGCATGGTTGGTGGGTTGGTGCATGGTAGGTGGGTTGGTGTATGGTTGGTGGCTTTTAGTCAATAACTCTTATCCGACTTCCGGCTTGATTTTCATGACCTAGACGGTGCATTGTGGCTTAGAGGTCTTCATGAAAGTTGTATCCCGTTGTCTCCTTGAAAGTTTGCAATTGGAATCATGCCATTTGGATGTCTAGAACTCCATATATGCTAAAAACACTGAACCTACCTCAAGTTAGGTTGGCAGAACGTGTTTCCAAATTCAAACCAACTTGTAGCTTCATTATCATGCCTAAAACGACATCTATTGACTAAATGGTCTTCAGGGAAGTTGGAGATATGGGTCTTATCGTTCCAATGACCAAGTTTCAGGCCAAGAGGAGGCCTATAGCTCACTAGGTAGTCTAATATGTGCACACTGCCTAGATTTCCATGACAACAAACCCACTTTGCATTGCAGAGATATTTTGGACCCCTAGAAGTCCGATCCAGCTCTTGAGTTCTTCATAAAACTTGTAGAGCCTTGTCTTAGCTTTCCAAAAACACCAAGATCACCTCAAATGGATCACCGAGTCCCACGTTATGGCCTAACCAAGAAAGAAAGGTCAAAATGCATCAAAATCCAAAAATTATTCAATATTTGCATTAAAGCCCAATGAAGCCCAACAACATTAAACTCATCTAAAATACTAATATTAGGCACAATAAACATCTAATAAATCCTAATACAAAGCTAGCATAAGTGTCTCAAATTAATTGATTAAATTCCCCCACACTTAAGCTTTTGCATTCTTGAGCAAAACACATAAGAACAAAATTAAAGAAAAACAAGAAACATCATATTATTAAACTAAAAGCATAAAAACTGATTATACCTAATCTAATCCATTTTCGTAGGAAAACACGATGGCACTTAGCATGTGCCACAAGCCTTTAAACCCCTAGGTGTCCCTAGTTGACGAGTTATTGTCTCGTGAGGGATTACCAGGATGATACCCACAAACATGTAATACTTTATTTAATCAATTCAACTAATTTTTAAATACAAGCATTGTATCAAATATAAACTATAATTAATAAGTTAAGTATGCTTAACAAAGAATAGTTGAATCAAACCATTTGAGAATAAAGTATAGCATAATCATGCTTTAATCAGAAATAGGCATGTTCAAATTGAGTAAAATTCCTCACAAGTGACACTCAAATCACACAAGGTGTTTAGGTTAACTGTTTACGCTCAACTCAGTCAAACTATGAAAGTATTTTACTATAGGCTTGCATATACATCAATTCTCCACTACTTAGATAAAATAAATTGCAAAAATCAAGAGGTCTTTCAAAAAGGTTGTAATGGAACTTATAAGGTGAAGGAAGGAAACAATGTGGATAATAGCAGGTTAAAACCAAAGAGAATAAAAGAGCATTGAGGAGTAACTCAAGTAGAAAGAATAAAATTTTTACCCAAAACCATAAAATGCTAATTCTCTTCACACATTCCTTCCTTTTTCTATTCTTTTTTTCTCTTTTTTTTGTTTTTTTCTTTTGTTTTTTTTTTTGTACCAAGCATTTCATATCAACACACCAATTCCCCTACACTTAAATCATTGCAAGCAAAAGAACTCCTCCAATAAGAAAATCAATGCTCTCTCATTCCCTAAGGTAAGGTAAAACATGGTTTTTCACTCAAAGCTTGTAATGAGCTAAGAACAAAGAATAGGCAAATAGGCTCAGAGGGAGTTAATAATTGGATAAATGCAAGGTAGGTTTATTTGGCCAAAGCAGCTAAGTTAAGAAAAAATGTCTCTGTCATTTTCATGCAACATATAGACCAATGTATTCTCAAATCGATTCAATGCAAGTTCTAGAAAATAAATTCATAATTGACATCACTCATGAAAGAAAATAAACCAAGTGTAAGTATCAAACTTGGAAAAGCCCAAAACTCACAAAGGTATGGAACATTCACTCAATTCAACCATGCCTTCTTCCTAATATCCACAATCATATACAAATATATATCATGAAAATGATTCAACTATAAACTGTTTTGGATCCTTTTATTATCAATTAAGCTCAGATTCAGCACATGCTTGCATCAAAATTAATTGAAAAGATCAAAATGAATTTTTTTTTTAATTTTTAATTTTTTTTTACTATGCAAGAACAAAATAATTTAAGACATATTATGAAATGCAAGTTAAGATACGTCTCAAGAGCAAAACTACTCCTTACTCTGCCATCATACATCTAATAAGCTAGTAACAATAAAGATTAGCTGGTTAGTTTTTTTTTTTTAAACTAAACTATGTACATGGTATTGTCAACTATACCTCCCCCCCAACTAATTTAAGACATTATCCCCAATGTCAAAATAAAGATAGGTAGAGTGTAGAAGATCTTACCAGAATATTGCAAATCAAGCCTGAAATAAAAAAAATTACAAAAAACTAAAACCATAACAGAAAACAAAAATTCACAAAGACAAAGTCAAATCAAGTTTTTGCTTTTTACTGCTGCTGCCTTGTTCCCAATTCAGTAGAGCCATTGCTGGATCACGTTGTGGTACAAATTCGTTTAGTTGATTGAGCAATTGTTTAGGAGTTGCAGCAGTTACAAGACTTTGACGTGTCGCTTGTGAGATGAACCTTTTTTCTACAGCATGATCAAGAAAACAAAACAAACTGTCATAAAAACCATTAACATTTAATATACCTATGGGTTTTTTGTGAAAGTTCTGCTGTGACCAGGATATAATTTGGAAAAGCTCTTCCAAAGTTCCAAAACCACCAGCATTTGCTATCATAATGTTCATGCGTTGGTGCATGCAAAATACCATTACTTCATCCCCTAATGTTTTTCCAATGGGCTTGCTGATAGATAAAGGACTGTGAATGACACCAAGGACTTTGCCACCTCCTAAATGTGCAGTAGTTGCTACACAACCCATTAACCCAAGACTACCTCCTCCGTAAACTAAATGGATTTCTCTCTCAGCTAGCACTCGATCAAGATGGTTTGCAATATTTACAAACTCTTTATCTTTCCCAGGATTAGATCCACAAAAGACACAAACACTCTTGATCCGACGAACTGAAGTGACTTCCATTTTCTTTTTTTTTCTCTTTGTTTTATTGTACTCTCACCTTATCAATGATCTGAAGAGAGCAAAGTGCATTATTTAAAGGAATCAAAACTCAAATGTAATAATTACACCTATAAAGGAGGGGTAGATCCGTGTGTCAGACAAGTTTGAAAACAAAACATAGCAATGATAATAGCTATATGACAAGGATAAAAGACTAATCTATATGTCTCAGAAGAACTTTGAAAATACACAACGCATATTTCAAAAAAATACGGCAAAATTTTTTTTGAATTTTTTTGAATTTTTTTAATAAACAAGAAGAAAAAAGAAAAGGAAAAAAATAAAAAATAATACTTACAGGAGGTGTGATTGTGGCTCACATTTTCCTCTGGTTTTACGTCCAGTAATGGCTTGAATGCTCTTTATGGGCCGATGGTCGATTTCCCATCCAATTTTCTTAAAAATTGGCACACAGGGTCTTTTTGAGTCAGATTCCCGAGACTATAACGCTCATGTTCATCTTGGAATATTGGCCATAAATTGAGAAGTACTTTCTGCACATCTCCACTATGATGCATCTCAAGAGTCAATAGAATGTTATCTAAAGACTCCTTACTCATGTCATCTTTAATGAAGTTAATTTTATCATCTCGGTTTATAGACGTCATTCCAATTGATTTGCATTTTGTGTTACAGGTCCATCTTGCACATTTATAGCAGACCCGTAACCTTTTTGCTCATCTTTTCTTGGCATATAAACTTTTACCTAGCCCTGGCATATATGAAACAAGAGCGTCAGAAAATTCACCTTTGAGTCGGACCTTTGCTTCTATCAACCAGCGTATATCCGCAGGGATGCCTTTGTGCAAAAGCATCCTTAATCTCTCAAACCTTGCATAATAAATGTTAGTTAAAGCATTTTGAGGGAGAGAAGGGAATTGCTTGCGGAGGTTAAAAAGCCGATTATCCATTTTGAAAGAAAGAAGAAAGAGAGAAAAAAATTTGAGTAAAATTATATACAGATTTCAGTGTTTGTGGGTAACTGAAGGGACCAAAAAAAAATTTCACGGAGTATCGTTATCCGCCATTTAACCGGTGAAAAATCATCTGTCAAAGAAAAACAAACAAAATAAAGACAGAAAAATCAAACTTTGATAGATTTTCTCACTTAGCACCGTTTTTTCTATCTCGATTCCTGTGATAGTAAATAAGTCAAAGTTTGAAAAGAAAGAGTTAGAAAACTTTGGGTTGCCTCCCAAGAAGCGCTACTTTTAATGTCATTAGTCAGCGTGATTGAAAATTTTGCACGATTGATGGGTCTTCCCTAGTAATGGTTCAATTTCTGGCCATTGACCTTAAACGTGGCTTTTTTTTTTCAACAAAGATTTATATAGAAAACAGAAAATAAAACAACAGACAAAACAAAAAATAAAAACAGAAATAGAGAAAAAAAAGTAATAAAAGACAAACACCAGCAGTACAGTAAAATAGAAGCAGAAATAGAAATAAACAGCAACAGAAAAGAGTAAATTGTAACAGTCAAATAAAAACATAAACAATATTAAAAACAATAGCAAAACAGTAAAAACAAAAAGAAAACAACAACTAGAAAAATGAAATAAAAGTGTGGAAAGAAAACTCCCTATGGATAGCAGAAGAATTAAAGTTCCAGCAGCCACACCATAGCCAGTGTAATGGATCACCACATCCAAAATCAAAGGGTTCAGTATCTTCCGGGGTTGCTTTACTGGTTTAGCTCCATCTTCAAGTAAAATCCTATGCATGTAAATGGAAAGGCTAATGCTTGGAATGTCTGCAAGTGTGCATGCTCTCAAATTCTCCCTCAAAATGGGTAGCAACCTCTCCTCCTCATCAGTAAGGAGGTTTTTAGCCACAATGAACTCCAATTTTGGTGGCTTCACTACTTTTGCAGATTGAGTTGCTGCATAATCTGCTGAAAAAGATTCATCATATCTCAAAAAGGCAGCAATCTCAGCACATGCATTACACAATATATCACCATCATAACAAACAGAATAATCAAAATCAGTAAAACTAGCAAATTCAGCACACAAATCATCAATTGGTTTTTAAACATCAATGGTCTCATGTTCTGTAGAATCAAATTTTTGCATTTGTTGCATGCTCAACTGACTCAATGAAGATGTAAGTTGACCAACTTGGGTCTCCAAGTTCTGTACTATGGCTTCTGTTCTCTGCTGGAATTGGATGTTGTTCTGAGCCAATTGTTTCACCAAATCCTCTAATGTAGACTCAGATTCCATGCCTATTGGGGCTTGCTGCTACTGCATAGGCTGCTGGTATAGATTGATTGGTTCAACATAAGGTTCGAACCAAGGATGATCTCCCCAATCATGGTTATATGTGGTAGAATAATGATCATATCCAAGTTGTTGGTATTGTGGTTCACCAAGAAATACACTTGTTGCATCAACAGAATGGTCATGAAATACAGAACCATCATCTTGTAATGTGGTGCAAGCATATGTGGGATGATCAGAACTACAACATATACTACAAAATCTTGCAGGTTCTTGCACAGGTAACTGATACTGTTCCACTGCCAGTTGCCTCACCAGATAAGCCAGCTCATCAAGTTTATGCTCCATCAAATTAGTGATCAAACACAAAATCGCAAAGCAAGTCTAAATATACACACAAAATAATTACAGAAAACATATCTATAGATTTTTAAAAATTATGGGACTACCACAGAGTGAAATCTACACAAAATTTCTATCTAACAAAATAATAAAAAATCTTAAACAATTGAAAAAGTGATCTAAACGATGGAATTTGGTTAAAGTAAGGGTGACCTCACTATAAATAGTGAGCCTTTCTCAAAATAACAATTTTCATTAGCCTACCAAAATTCAGATCAATCAAAGATACGTTACCGAACCAAAATTTTAACAGGATGCCCTTTACCCAATTTCAGCCGAATTCCACTTGAAAATGCTTTAAAAACAAAAAAAAAAAAACACAATTGTTAGAGTTAGATGAAATAATCAAATAGTTGCCTTTGGATCCTCGGCAACGGCGCCAAATTTGACAAGAGGTTGTCGAGACCCCCTCAAATAATAATAATTACCGGTTCGCAAACTAATTTGTAGTATAGAGCATGAACCGAATCGTCTCTCGAGGATCCAAAAAGAACAAATATTTAATCAGATCAAGATAATTAAAAGGGGGTTTAGATGATTTGAAAAGAAAATATACCGGTTGAATTAAATAAATGCAATTAACAAATTAACCAATCCAAGGAAATTTACCGATCTTGAGTTTAACTCATCATTGATCACAAGGAATTCACATAATTGCTAACTATGTTCTTGGCCTTAGATCACATCAAGATACCTCAACATGATCCAAGAATCCTCTACTAGATAAGCATCTAGGATTTAATTAAACAATGTTAGATAAAGTAAGCACCATCCAAACATAGATTAACTTAAGATCGGGGATTTAACCAAGCTAAACAATCCATCAAAAAGTTTTAATAAATTGTTTATTCTATGTGATCCTCTTGAATACATGATAATAAAGCTATTATCACATAAACAACTAAATCAAATTAAGCAATTCAATCTAGATCAAAATTAAAAGAGGAAGAAGAGAAACTTGAATAACAATTAAGCAATATGAACAAGCGAAACAAGATCTCCAAATTAAACATCAAGATGGCTAATCCCTTGGATTGATTATGAGAGCCTAGCCTTCCATGGATGGGAAGAAAGAACTCAAAAATAAAAGAACAAAAACGAAATTGTAAAGAGAATGAAGAATAAGAGAAAGAAAACTCTCACAAATACTCAAACTTCCGGCTTGATTTTCATGATCTAGACGGTGCATTTTGGCTTGGAGGTCTTCATGAAAGTTGTAGCTAGTTGTCTCCTTGAAATTTTGCAATTGGAATCATGCCATTTGGACGTTTAGAACTCCAGATATGCTAAAAACACTGAACCTACCTCAAGTTAGGTTGGCAGAACGTGTTTCCAAATTCAAACCAACTTGTAGCTTCATTATCATGCCTAAAACGACATCTGTTGACTAAATGGTCTTCAGGAAAGTTGGAGATATGGGTCTTATCTTTCCAATGGCCAAGTTTCAGCCCAAGAGGAGGCCTATAGCTCACTATGCAGTCCAATATGTACACACTGCCTAGATTTCCATGACAGCAAACCCACTCTACATTACAGGGATATTTTGGACCCCTAGAAGTCTGATCTAGCTCTTGATCATGAAACTTGTAGAGACTTGTCTTAGCTTTCCAAAGACACCAAGATCACCTCAAATGGATCACCGAGTCCCAAGTTATGGCCTAACCAAGGAAGAAAGGTCAAAATGCATCAAAATCCGAAAATTATTCAATATTTGCATTAAAGCCCAATGAAGCCCAACAACATTAAACTCATCTAAAATACTAATATTGGGCACAATAAACATCTAATAAAGCCTAATACAAAGCTAACATAAGTTTCTCAAATTGATTGATCAAGCTTCGATTAGAGGCATATAAGAACTCCCGGATCAACAAGCAGAAGACCAAACTCCTTCATGATAAAATGTTGGTACGAAAGGAGTTCACCAGTGGTCAGAAGGTCCTTCTCTACAACTCTCGCCTTAAACTTATGCCTGGTAAGCTTCGTTCTAGGTGGCTTGGACCTTTTATTGTTATTAATGTTTTTCCTCATGGTGCAGTAGAAATTAAGAGTGAAGCTACGAACAAAGTGTTCAAAGTCAATGGTCATCGCGTCAAGAATTTTTATGGAGGTGGTTCAACTGCAAAAGGCTCTCTACCATGATTGATCACTACTCTGCTGATAAAAAAGAGAAAAAAATCTACGTTTAAGGTCAATGGTCAGAGATTGAATCATTATTGGAAAGGACCCATTGATCATGCAAACTCTTCAATCACGCTGGCTAATGACATTAAAAGTAGTGCTTCTTGGGAGGCAACCCAAGTTTTCTAACTCTTTCATCTTTTAAACTTTGACTTATTTGAAATCACAGGAATCGAGACAGAAAATTAGTGCCAAGCAATAAAATCTATCAGAGTTTGATTTTTCTATTTTAATTTTGTTTGTTTTTCATTGACAGATGATTTTTCATTGGTTAAATGGCGGATAACGGTACTCCGTGAAAATCTTTTTCGGTCCTTTTAGTTACCCATAAACATTGAAATCTGTATATAATTTTACTCAAATTTTTTTCTTTCTTCTTTCTTTCTTTCAAAATGGATAATCAGCTTGTTAACCTCCACAAGTGATTCCCTTCTCTCCCTCAAAATGTTTTAACTAACATTTATTGTGCAAGATTTGAGAGATTAAGGATGCTTATGCACAAAGGCATCCCTGCGGATATACGCTGATTAATCGAAGCAAATGTCCGAATCACAGGGGAATTTTCTGACGCTCTTGTTTCATATATGCCAAGGCTAGGAAAGTTCATATGCAAAGAAAAGAAGAGCAAAAAGGTTACGAGTCTACTATAAATGTACAAGATGGACCTGTAACACAAAATGCAGATTAATTGGAATGCGTCTATAAATCGACTTGATAAAATTCACTCTATTAAGGATGACATGAGTAAGGAGTCTTTCGATAACATTCTATTGACTCTTGAGACGCGTCCTAGTGGAAATGTGCAGAGAATACTGCCCGATTTATGGCTAATATTCCAAGATGAACATGAGCGCTATAGTCTCGGGAATCTGACTCAAAAAGACCCTGTTTGCCAATTTTTAAGAAAATTGGATGGGAAAACGACCATCGGTCCATAAAGAGCATTCAAGCCGTTACTAGACGTAAAACCAAAGGAAAATGTGAGCCACAATCACACCTCCTGTAAGTATTATTTTTATTTTTCTTCTTGTTCATTAAAAAAATTTTTAAAAATTTCACCCAAAAAAAAAATTGAGCCGTATTTTTTTGAAATATGCGTTGCGTATTTTCAAACTTCTTCTAGATTAGTCTTTTATCATTGTCATATAGCTATTATCATTGTTGTGCTTATTTTCAAACTTGCCTGACACACGGATGTACCCCTCCTTTATAGGTGTGATTATTACATTTTTGTTTTGATTCCTTTATATAATGCACTTTGTGTTGAAACCAATTTTTTTATAAAAAGGTTTAAGTTCTAATTTCTTAAAAGCTATAAGCTTTCCCTGTTAAGTTTTGAGGATAACAAAAATATTTATTTAGTTTGAACAAGTAAGTGTTTCGACAATAGTTTTAACAAATCGCTACTGGTTGTGCGTCCATTCTGCTCTACGCTTAAAGTTAACTCTTCGTGCGTCCAATATGCTATAACTCTTCATGGGTCCAATGAATGTATTATATACTTTTACTATTGGTGCGTCCAATACTTGTATGCATATACTGTTACTTTTTATTAGTTCGTCCAAGACGATCTGTCTGCCAAAGCTCGGACTTAACTCACTCTTTCAAAGTTCAAGTTCAAGCTCTCGTCCAAGTAAAATTTCAAAAATGAAGAACTGTTCCTCATTAAATGCTAGAAAAGAACTCTGACAGCTCACGGCGACAGAAGAAGTCAACTAAGCCACTTTTGCTGACATTGTCTAACAACTACAAAGATCTGCAAATAAGAAACCGTCTGCAATCTTAGACAAATCAGGACTTTTGTTTTCATTGATTGGAAATCTCAGAGAATAAAAGTCACCGTCAGAAGAAGTTCAGCACTTTTCCAGTAGATGCATTTAATGCTACTCAGAACGGTAATAAATATTTCCGTTGGACGATCTAGCCCATGAAGTCTGCTCAAATTTGTTCTTACTTATAAAAGAGAAGAAGCAGCACTTGAAGAAGCAGAGAGATCTTTTGCCGAAGCATCCTTCAAGAGTCTAAAAAGCTTTATTTCCATATTCGTGTAAAAAGAAAAAGCCTTGAGATTTCTATTGTCTATTCTCATTTGTTAGTGAGTTTCAACTCAAGCTTTCATCCACTTTCATTTATTCATCTTAAGCCTTGTAAGCCTGAAGAGGCTGTGTGTAAAAGAATACTTGTGAGATAGAACCTGAAGAGGTTGAAAATACTTGTTACCTGAAGAGGTGCATAATACTTGTAATCGTGAAAAAGATTAGTTGGAAAATCCTTCTTGTTGAAGGGACTGGACGTAGCTCTTGGTTGATAAGAGTGAACCAGGATAAATCTTGTGTGTAAGCTTCTCCTCTCTTCTAGTGTGCTTTATTATTTTCACTAACCTCTGGGGTTTTCCATTGTGTTTATTAACAAAGATCTTTTATTTGGTTTTCGAACGTATTAACTATTTTATTAAAAGTCTTTTCGAAACCCTTGGAGTCCAATAGGACTAAGTGGTGTTAGTCCTAAGCACCTTGCTTGTTAAACTGTCTCTTTCGCTGTGTTCTACTTTCTTTTGAAAAGGAAAATCCTTTATTAATCAAAAAAGGGTTAAGAAACACAATTCAACCCCCCTTCTTGTGTTTCATTTGGTTATTTCACTTTGCTCTCTTCAAATCGTTGATAAGGTGAGAGTAAAAAAAAATAGAAGTCACTTCAGTTTGTCAAATCAAGAGTGTTTGTGTCTTTTGTGGATCTAATCCTGGAAAGGATAAAGAGTTTGTAAATATTGCAAACCATCTTGGTCGAATGCTAGCTGAGAGATAAATCCATTTAGTTTATGGAGGGGATAGTCTTGGGTAAATGGGTTGTGTAGCAACTGCTGCACATTTAGGAGGTGGCAAAGTCCTTTGTGTCATTCCTAGTCCTATAGCTATTGGCTATCCCACTAGAAAAACATAGGGGATGAAGTTATGGTATCTTGCATGCACCAACGCATAAACATTATGATAGTAACTGTTGATGCCTTTATTGCCCTACCTGGTGGTTTTAGAACTTTGGAAGAGATCTTCCAAATTGCATCCTGGTCACAGTTGAACTTTCACCAAAAACCCATAAGTATATTAAATGTTAATGGTTTTTATGACAGTTTGTTTTGTTTTCTTAATCATGTTGTGGAACAAAGGTTCATCTCACAAGCGACACGTTGACAAGAGGTTGTCGAGACCTATCAAATAATAAAAACAACCGGCTCGCAAACTAATTTGTAGTATAGAGAATGAACCAAATCTTCTCTCAAGGATCCAAAAACAAAGATTTAATTAGATCAAGATAATTAGAAAATGGAGGTTTTGTTGTTGATTAACAAGATTAATAAAAGTATGAGACTTAAAGTTGTAAACAAATCTAAAGAAACAACCAATCCAAGGAAATTTACCGATCTTGAGTTTAACTCATCATTGATCACAAGGAATTCACTTAATTGCTAACCATGTTCTTGGCCTTAGATCACATCAGGAAGCCTTAACATGATCCAAGAATTCTCTACTAGATAAGCATCTAGGATTTGATTAACCAAGGTTAGATAAAGTAAGCACCATCCAACATAGATTAACTTAAGATCTAGAATTTAACAAGCAAAACAATCTATCAAAAAGTTTTAATATATTGTTTAGTCTTTCTGATCCTCTTTGAATACATGATAATAAAGCTATTATCACATCAACATCTAAATCAATTTAAGCAATTTAATCTAGACAAAAATCAAAAGAGGAAGAAGAGAAACTTGAATAATAATTAAGCAATATGAACAAACGAAACAAGATCTCCAAATTAAACATCAAGATGGCTAATCCCTTGGATTGATTATGAGAGCCTAGCCTTCCATGGATGGGATGGAAGAACTCAGAAATAAAAGAACAAAAACGAAATTGTAAAGAGAATGGAGAAGAAGAGAAAGAAAACTCTCACAAATACTCAAACTTTCTTCAAACTTACTTAAAATTGAATGATGTATAATACAAAGAGATTGGCTCTATTTATACTAATCCTAGAAGCCAATTTGTACATGTACATAATCTGAAAACAAGCTGTAAAAACATGGAAATTGTCAAATATGGAAGCTTGATGCATGGTTGGTGGGTTTGTGCATGGTTGGTGCGTTGGTGTATGATTGGTGGCTTTTAGTCAGCAACTCTTATCCGACTTCTGGCTTTATTTTCATGACCTAGACGATGCATTTTGGCTTAGAGGTCTCATGAAAGTTGTAGCCAGTTGTCTCCTTGAAATTTTTCAATTGGAATCATACCATTTGGACTTTTAGAACTCCAGATATGCGAAAAACACTGCACCTACCTCAAGTTAGGTTGGCATAACGTGTTTCCAAATTCAAACCAACTTGTAGCTTCATAATCATGCCTAAAACGACATTTATTGACTAAATGGTCTTTAGTGAAGTTGGTGATATGGGTCTTATCTTTCCAATGGCCAAGTTTCAGCCCAAGAAGAGGCCTAGAACCCACTATATAGTCCAATATGTGCATACTGCCTAGATTTTCGTGATAGCAAACTCACTTTACATTTTAGGGATATTTTGGACCCTTAGAAGTCTGATCCAGCTCTTGAGTTCTGCATGAAACTTGTAGAGCCTTGTCTTAGCTTTCCAAAGGCACCAAGATCACCTCAAATGGATCACCGAGTCCCAAGTTATGGCCTAACCAAGGAGGAAAGGTCAAGATGCATCAAAATTCAAGAATTATTCATAATTTGCATTAAAGCCCAATGAGGCCCAACAACATTAAACTCATCTAAAATACTAATATTGGGCACAATAAACATCTAATAAAGTTTAGTACAAAGCTAACATAAGTGTCTCAAATTGATTGATCACACGTCAAGTTCTTGCAATTGCTACAACCCCTGAACAATTGCTCGATCAACTACACGAATTTGTACCACAACGTCATCCAGCAATGATTCCATTGAATTGGGAATAAGGCAGCAGCAGCAAAAAGCAAAAACTTAATTTGACTTTGTCTTTACGAATTTTTGTTTTCTCTCATAATTTTAGTTTTTTTTTAATAATTTTTCTTATTTCAGGTTCGATTTGCAGTTTTCTGGTAAGATCTTCTCTACACTCTACCTATCTTTATCTTGACATTGGGGACAATGTCTTAAATTAGTTGGGGGAGGGATAGTTGATATTACCATGTACATAGTTTAGTAAAAAAAAACTATCCAGGTAATCTTTATTGTTACTAACTTATTAGATGTATGATGGCAGAGTAAGGAGTAGTTTTGCTCTTGAGACGCATCTTAACTTGCATTTCATAGTAGGACTTAAATCATTTTTGTTCTTGCATATTTATATAAAAAAAAGTTGATCGTTTCAATTGATTTTGATACAAGCATGTGTTGAATTTGAGCATAATTGAAGATAAAAGTATGAAAAACAATTTATAGTTGAATTATTTTCATGATATACATGTATTTGACTATGGATATTAGGAAGAAAGCATGGTTGAATTGAGTGAACGTTCCATACCTTTGTGAGTTTTGGGCTTTTCCAAGTTTGATACATACACTTGGTTTATTTTCTTTCATGAGTGATGTCAAATATGAATTTATTTTCTACAATTTGCATTGAATCAATTTGAGATTACATTGGTCTGTATGTTGCATGAAAATGACAGAGGCATTTTTCTTGACTTAGCTGCTTTGGCTAAATAAACATACTTTGCATTTATCCCATTGTTAACCCCATTTGAGCCTACTTGCTCATTCTTTGTTCTTAGCTCATTATAAGCGTTGAGTGAAAAATCATGTGTTACCTTACCTTAGGGAATAAGAGAGCATTGATTTTTTTATTGGAGGAGTTCTTTTGCTTGCAATGATTTAAGTGTGGGGGAATTGGTGTGCTGATGCGAAATGCTTGGTACAAAAAACAAAGGAAAAAAAAAGAAAAAGAAAATAAAGCCAAAAGGTTGTAAAATAAAAGAATAGAAAAAGGAAGGAATGAGTGAAGAGAATGAATATTTTATGGTTTTGGCTAAAATTTTATGCTTTCTACTTGAATTACTCCTCAATGCTCTTTTATTCTCTTTGGTTTTAACTTGCTATTATCCATATTGTTCCCTTCCTTTCACCTTATAATCCCATTACAACCTTTTTGAAAGACCTCTTGATTTTTGCAATTTATTTGATCAAAGTAGTGGAGAATTGATGTATATGCAAGCCTATGGTAAAATACTTTCATAATTTGACTGAGTTGAGCGCAAACAGTTAACCTAAACACCTTGTGTGATTTGAGTGACACTTGTGTGGAATTCTACTCAATTTGAACATGTCTATTTCTGATTAAAGCATGACTATGCTATACTTTATTCTCAATTGGTTTGATTCAACTATTCTTTGTTAAGTATACTTGACTTATTAATTATCGTTTATATTTGATACAATGCTTGTATTTAAAAATTAGTTGAATTGATTAAATAAAGTATTACATGTTTGTGAGTATCATCCTGGTAAACCCTCACGAGACTATAACTCGCCCACTAAGGACACCTAGGGGTTTAAAGGCTTGTGGCACATGTTAAGTGCCATCGTGTTTTCCTACGAACGTGAATTGATGGTCATGCATAGGATTGGGAAATTCATGTGTGATGTTGCTTCTTGAGATAAACACCATGATTAAGCAATAATCTAGGAATAGATATTGTTGATTGTGTGGTATTACTTGGGGTTTTATTCATTCATGCCTTGTTCTATTTGGAATTAGACTAAGGAATTAGTTAATTCTAAATAGTTGAAGAGAATTAATCTACCAAGGAATTGGGTTTTAATTAAATTAGATATCTCACCATCAATTCTTGAATTGGAATTTAAATTAAGAAAGAATCCAAATAATCGGAAAATCAAGTGAAATCGGATCTCTAGCATCTCACTCTTTGTTTGCTCAACCTCATTTAACATAGTTAAAATTTTAGTTTTTTTTTTAATTCTCTTCATTAATTTGCATCGTTTAAATAGCATCTAAATTATTAATTTGGTACTTGACAACACAATTCCCTGTGGAGATGATAATTTACTCATCACTTTATTACTTGTGCGATTTGGTACACTTGCCAAATAAGCTATCAAGTTTTTGGCGCCGTTGCCGGGGAATTGTGATTTTGTCAATATCATATAGCTAATAGGATACTAATTTAAACATTGATTTTAGTTTTTATTTTTAACCTTTTTGTTCTTGTATTGTATTTTTTGGTGCCTTTGGTCATTGGTTGCAACAAGCTTGAAGTTGAGACAAAACTCTTGGTAAAATTGTTTCAGCTTTGAATTGTCATAACATGAATTACAATAGCTATGAGGCATGTTCTTTGTGTGACAATCCTATGCATGTTTCCTATATGTGTCCATATAATAATTCTGACAGTGTTTTTGCTGATTCATATCATGAGACATATAATCCTATTTGGCATAATCACTCTAATTTCTCATGGCATTCTCCTAGTAACATTGGTAGTGAATATTCTAAATATCAAAATCAATTCTACCAATCTACTTATGGCTACTATCAACTGTCTTATTTTCCTAATGAGGTTGCCGATCAGTATTACCTAGAGGAGAATTTAAAAAAAGAAACAATGGATAAGGTAATGGCTAATTTTGATAAAATTGATATTCTATTAGATGAGATGAAAAATATGAATAGTCAACCTATCCTTGATTTTGATAAACAATATGCGCTTACCACTAGATCTAATAGGAAACAAGAACAAGATCAATCCATCTCCTTTAAGTCTAGTGAGGAAATTGATAATATTGTTATGCCATTGAAGAATAATGGACACTCAAATACAGCTTATGTTTTTAAAGATGTTAGGGATAAATATAATTTAGATTAGGGTAATTCATTCCCACAGCATAATGTGTTCATCCCTGAAATTGAAATTGTAGAGCCTGAGGTTAAAAAGGATATGTCTAGGATCCCAATTCTTCATAGTTTAGTAAATTCAAATGACTTTGTACAGTTTTGTTTTATTTTAGAGGAGTTTGTTCATAAACTAACTTTTTTTGATTTTCTTTGTGCTAGTAGATATTTAATTGCTTTTGTTAAATTTTTTATAGAACTTGACTTTGTACAGGTGAGACTAATCCATGATACGTATGATTAAATTGTGCATTCTTTTTTTTTTTGTTCAGTCGGCTTTAGTGCCCCCCGAGTTCGGAGCCTTTGTAGGGGGATGTAAATAGTGTCGGCTAAAAAAAATTGTGTTTTATATTTTTAGATTGCCTATTTATTTTAATCATTGCTAGCAATTTCCCAAGCTTTAGTATTCCTTTGTGCTTCTACCGTTTCAATTGCTAAGAATTTCAGGTATGTAACTCTACCCCATTGCTCTTTATTCTTCCTATCTAGATATTTATTTTCATTCATTTAAATTAGGAATTATTTTTAAACATTGGGGACAATGATTAGTTTAAGTTTGGGGGTGATGGTCCTTTGTTTAAAATTCTAGAGTTTGTTATGCATATGCTTAAGATATAATATTCTTGCTTTATTGATTTCCTAATCCAATGATGAAATCTAGTTGTCAAGTTATCTTGACTCTTGGGAAAACATGGTAATTGTATAAGTTTTGTTAAATTCTTTTGCTAAGTATTCTTGTTAAGATGTGATTCCCATAAATAAATAAAAAAGTAAACACTCGATCTCTTGCTTAGAGTTGCATATGCATTTAGAAACAATTTATGTGATGTGAACTTTGCTTAAGTCTAGGATCCTAGAATTTGTTTGATTCTCTCTTGAGGCGAAATCCTAGACTTGAACTTAGAACTTGGAGATGATTTAGGCATTGTTTGGATCGTTTGAGCCTTTCAAGCCTACCCTTTAAGACAAACATCCTTAGTCACCCTTTTTGAGCTTGTTTAATACATGAGCCTATTTTTCTTTCTTATGTGCTATGCAATTACCTACTTATGAATAGCCTAGACACACATATCATACCTTGATTTTGTTTTGGAGAATCCATTGAGGTGCATTAATTCTTTCGTAGTGCATGAAGTTATTTAAATTGGATATGAATTGATGGTGTCTTTAATGTTTTCAAGTGTTGAAAATTTGGTGTTCCATGATCCTAGTGCATGAAAATATTAAAGTTTAGGGATATTGGAAGCACTACTAAAAAAAGACAAATAAAAGAAGGAAAAAAAAGAAGACAAAAAAGAAAAGAAAAGAAGTGCTTAAAAAAAAAAACTAGATGCTTCTTGATTGTGAGAAATAGGCACCTAGATAAATATCCTTATTCATCATTATCGTGATTGCTCTGGTTTACTTAGTGCTTTAATGGATATCTAAAACCTTTGTGTTTATCCATTCCTTTCTTTCATAGCCAATCACCTGAGCCTAACATTACAAGCTTTAAAAGACCTTTTGATCTAAGTTATTTGGGATAGCCTACATTAGTGGAGAGAGAGATGAAAAGCAAACTTATGGGGTTTGAACATGGAGGCAGATTTGCATTCACATAAATCAATTCAGATGGCATGTAACGATTTGTGATGGGATCTCGCACACACACACAAAATGGGAATTCGTATTAACTTGTTGCTTGTGATTGAATTGAAGCATATTCTTTTATGATATCCATGAATACCTTGAGTTGAGCTAATAAGATAGCTTTTGAGGAAACTTGTGGAAATCTTGAAGCATGTTACATACTGTCTTAAGCATGTCTTTAGTTTAATTATGTGTCCATTGTTTTCCTTTTACTTGAGGGCAAGCAAAGTTTAAGTTTGGGGGTATTTGATGATTCTTATTCAGTACTTATATTTCATATCTTTATCATATGATTTTGTGGGATTTTATCTCCTAATTGATGTTTATTTGCTATTTATTTTAGGAAAGTTGATCTTTGAACAAATCTACTGCAATCATGGTAATTTGTGCAAAGAATCTTCAAAGGATGCTAATCAATGAGACTCAGTCAAAGACTATTCAAGGAAACAAGGAAACTTAATTGAAGACATATCAGGGAAACTTTTACTGTCAAATCTATTATAATAAATTGGGCATAACTTTCACTCCAGAAGTTTAAATGACATGATTCCAGTGGATATGGAGAGTTAAGAAAAAGATCTACGAATATTATGTTGACCACTATCACTGATTTGACAAGATTTGATGAAATACGTCTAGCCCAAGTTAACGCCTTTTTAGAAAAGAAAAAATGGCCGTAACATTCAATTACTTTAGGGTTTCCTAAATCTTATAAAAGGACTTATTCTGCCTTAGAAGAAAGAGGAGGAGGTTTTGGCGAAGAAGGCTTCCAGCCCTAGGAGAGCTAAGGAGATCATCAAGGAGCAAGGATTTGAGATCTTCATATTCTTGTTGTCTTGGATTCAATGAAGTTTACATTTTCCTATCTTTTGTTTTCCTATTTCTTGATGTTTTTCTAAACTCTTCCTAGCTAGAGTGATGATGTAACTTGAATGGATGATTTATTTGGATTTTTAATTCTTAATTTAAGTTTTCTTTCATGATTGAGTGTTCATCTCTATTCTTAATGCTTTTATGACTTGATCAACCATAAATTGAATTGGTGGTCATGCATAGGATTGGGAAATTCATGTGTGATGTTGCTTCTTGAGATAAACACCATGATTAAGCAATAATCTAGGAATAGATATTATTGGTTGTGTGGTATTACTTGGGGTTTTATTCATTCATGTCTTGTTCTATTTGGAATTAGACTAAGGAATTAGTCAATTCTAAATAGTTAAAGAGAATTAATCTACCAAGGAATTGGGTTTTAATTAAATTAGATATCTCACCATCAATTCTTGAATTGGAATTTAAATTAAGAAAGAATCCAAATAATCGGAAAATCAAGTGAAATCGGATCTCTAGCATTTCACTCTTTGTTTGCTTAACCTCATTTAACATAGTTAAAATTTTAGTTTTTTTTTAATTCTCTTCATTAATTTGCATCGTTTAAATAGCATCTAAATTAGTAATTTGGTACTTGACAACACAATTCCCTGTGGAGACGATAATTTACTCATCATTTTATTACTTCTGCGATTTGGTACACTTGCCAAATAAGCTATCACTGGATCGAATTTCTTGAGGTCCAAAATAGGCCTGCAATTCAGAGTGGGTCTGTGACAAGAGGTTGTCGAGACCCCGTCAAATAATAATAATTACCGGTTCACAAACTATTTTGTAGTATAGAGCATGAACCGAATCGTTTCTCAAGGATCCAAAAAGAACAAAGATTTAATCAGATCAAGATAATTAAAAAGGGGTTTCGATGATTTATAAGATTGAAAAAAAAAAGTACAAGACTTAAAGTTATAAACAAATATAAAGAAGCAACTAATCCAAGGAAATTTTACCGATCTTGAGTTTAACTCATCATTGATCACAAGGAATTCACTTAATTGCTAACCATGTTCTTGGCCTTAGATCACATCAAGATACCTCAACATGATCCAAGAATCCTCTACTAGATAAGCATCTAGGATTTAATTAACCAATGTTAGATAAAGTAAGCACCATCCAAACATAGATTAACTTAAGATCGGGGATTTAACCAAGCTAAACAATCCATCAAAAAGCTTTAATAAATTGTTTATTCTATGTGATCCTCTTGAATACATGATAATAAAGCTATTATCACATAAACAACCAAATCAAATTAAGCAATTCAATCTAGATCAAAATTAAAAGAGGAAGAAGAGAAACTTGAATAACAATTAAGCAATATGAACAAGCGAAACAAGATCTCCAAATTAAACATCAAAATGGCTAATCCCTTGGATTGATTATGAGAGCCTAGCCTTCCG
Organism: Styphnolobium japonicum; assembly: GCA_023212625.1. Taxonomy (NCBI): domain Eukaryota; kingdom Viridiplantae; phylum Streptophyta; class Magnoliopsida; order Fabales; family Fabaceae; genus Styphnolobium; species Styphnolobium japonicum. The sequence goes on from JALBWW010000003.1 coordinate 23,243,599, forward strand.
TGGATGGGAAGGAAGAACTCAGAGATAAAAGAACAAAAACGAAAGTATAAAGAGAATGGAGAAGAAGAAAAAGAAAACTCTCACAAATACTCAAACTTTCTTCAAACTTACTTAAAATTGAATCATTATAATACAAAGAGATTGGCTCTATTTATACTAATCCTAGAAGCCAATTTGTACATGTACATAATCTGAATACAACCTATAAAAATATGAAAATTGTCAAATTGGCTTCTAGGATTAGTATAAATAGAGTCAATCTCTTTGCATTATACATCATTCAATTTGAAGTAAGTTTGAAGAAAGTTTGAGTATTTGTGATAGTTTTCTTTCTCTTCTTATCCATTCTCTTTAGAATTTCATTTTTGTTCTTTATTTTATGAGTTCTTCCTTCCCATACATGGAAGGCTAGGCTCTTATAGTCAATCCAAGGGATTAACCATCTTGATGTTTAATTTGGAGATCTTGTTTTGCTTGTTCATATTACTTAATTGTTATTCAAGTTTCTCTTTTTCCTCTTTTGATTTTTATCTAGATTGAATTGCTTAATTTGATTTAGATGTTGATATTGTTAGCCAAGGGCAACCATCACACAAGAGGGGGGTGAATTGGGTGATCACAAATTTTATTTCAACTTTGTGTAATTGTGCATTTTGATGCACCCAATCAATGTAGATACCTTGAGTATAACTTAGATATATATATAAATCAAGCAAACAAGATATATATCAAGTTCTAATGATCTAATTAGAAATATCACAAGATATGCAGTAGATCAATAATTATAGCAATCATGAGAACTCAACAAATAGAGTGAGGGATAAGAGAGTGCAAACAATATTTTACTGGTTCAATCACTTCTTGTGATCTACATCCAGCCCCAAGATCATCCACTTGAGGTTTCCACTATTCTTCAAGCTTGTAACTTAGGTGCTTGAGAAACCTTTACAAAGTTAAACACTCTTCACACCTTTGGGATCCTCCACCCTTGTGCAAGAGCCTCACACTTTCAACTAGAGGGATCCTCTGCCCTCACTTAGTGTTTACAAGATAAGAATATGATAGAATGAATAAACTCTCTCAAAGAGTAGATAATACAACTTGAAGAACTAATGGATAGAGGGATTATGAAAATGAAGAGCTCAAATGTTGATTTTGATAGAAAATGATCAAATCCTCATAATGATTTGCAAATGGGTGTTCATCAACTTGTTAATGCTTCAATCTTAGCATATGTTAATAGCCCAAGTGATAAAATAGCCATTGGTGGTGTTTAGGAATGATTAATTTCGAAATCTAGCCGTTTATAGCCGTTACAGGCATTTCTGGCACGTTGTAGTCGACTACAGATAAATTGTAGTCGACTACGATTCCTCTCTGGAATGTAGTTTTTGAATTTTAACACTTTGTAGTCGACTACACAACCTTGTAGTCGACTACAATCCATTCCTGGAATGTAGTTTTCGAGTTTTAACACTTTGTAGTCGACTACAGATACCTTGTAGTCGACTACCATTCATCTCTGGAAAATATATTTGATTTCTGACACTTTGTAGTCGACTACACAACCTTGTAGTCGACTACAATCCATTTCTGGTGGTCTTGTAGTCGACTACAAGTCTTGTGTAGTCGACTACAATTCCACTCGGGAAAGTAGTCGTTTTGAAATGATCATAACTTCTTCGTTTCTTAACCAATTTAAGCAAATGACCATGCGTTGGAAAGCTCTTTGAGTGTATTTTCATATGAAATAAGTTTCAGATCAAAACTCAAAGTATTTTAAAAGTTATGATAAAAATAGTGACCATATGTCAGTTTTTCAAGGTCTTGTAGTCGACTACAAGTCTTGTGTAGTCGACTACGATTCCTATTAGAAAAGTAGTCTTCTTAAAAATATTATAACTTCCTCGTTTCTTATCCAAATTAAGCAAATGACCATGCGTTGGAAAGCTCTTTGAGTCTACTTTCATATGAGATAAGTTTCAGATCAAAACTCAAAGTATTTTAAAAGTTATGATAAAAATAGTGACCATAGGTCAGCTTTCAAAATTCAGATTTGGCTATTTTTCATAGTTTTGAAATACCACCAAGACTAACTTCTCAAAACTTGTTTGTTGGGCATTTTACCATGTTAAAAACATTTGTCAAGATTGAATAAAGATATTTGAGCTCTCTTCATGTAAAAACCTCTATCCTTACAAAGGAGAATAGCCTATAAGAGAATATATACCCAAATGAGTCCTTAGGCTTCTTGATGCAATCCAAGCTTCCAAGAATTCTTCTCTTCAAATCTTCTAAATGCTTGGTTCATCTCTTCATTCTCCTTCTTCTTGAGTTAAGCATAAATAGGATCTTTCACTTTCTTATTCCAATGCTCACTCTTGATACTTGGACTATCCTACAAAGCATAACTCACTTGAAAACCATGGTTAGTCCAAATCCATAACTCAATAACTAAATATGCATGATTCACATGTATATAACTTTATAAAGTTCTTCATGCATATATGATTCACATATAGACACATATCCAATAATTAATTATATCACTTATCAAGTACATTGGATATATCCTATCAATGATGCTACACAAAACTTAATGCATGATTCTTATAATAGGAACAACACGATAATATATAACCATGCATTATCCAATATAGCTCATCACGCACATATGTAGCATATTTGTAATCCTTTTTGTAATGTATTTGTCATCATCAAAACATAATACAATAAACCATTGGGGCAAACATATTTTCACAGATATGATAATAGCTTTATTATCATGTATTCAAAGAGGATCACAAAGACTAAACAATATATCAAAGCTTTTTGATGGATTATTTAGCTTGGTTAAATTCCGGATCTTAAGTTAATTTATGTTGGATGGTGCTTACTTTATCTAACCTTGGTTAATCAAATCCTAGATGCTTATCTAGTAGAGGATTCTTGAATCATGTTGAGGCTTCTTGATTTGATCTAAGGCCAAGAAAATGGTTAGCAATTAAGTGAATTCCTTGTGATCAATGATAGATTAAACTCAAGATCGGTAAATTTCCTTGGATTGGTTAATTTGTTAATTACTTTTCTTTTAATTCAACCGTTGTATTTTCTTACAAATCATCAAAACCCCCTTATAATTATCTTGATCAAATTGAATCTTTGTTTTTTTATCCTTGGGAGACAATTCGGTTCATGCTTTATACTACAAATTAGTTTGTGAACCGATAAATTTTATTATTTTGACGAGTCTCGACAACCTCTTGTCAACTATAAATCGAGTTGATAAAATTCACTTCATTAAGGATGGCATGAGTAAGGAGTCTTTAGATAACATTCTATTGACTCTTAAGACGCATCCTAGTGGAGATGTGCAGAGAGTACTTCTCGATTTATGGCCAATATTCCAAGATGAACATAAACGTTATAGTCTCGAGAATTTAACTTAAAAAGATCCTGTTTGCCAATTTTTAAGAAAATTGGATAGGAAGCCAGCCATCAGCCTATAAAGAGCATTTAAGTTGTTAATGGACGTAAAACCAGAGGAAAATGTGAGCCACAATCACACATACTGTAAGTATTATTATTAATTATTTTTTATCTAAAAAAATAAACAAAAAAAAAATTTAGTCGTATTTTTTTTTAAAATAAGTGTTGCATATTTTCAAACTTCTTTTGACACATTAATTAGTTCTTTATCTCTGTCATATAGCTATTATTATTTTTGTGCTTATCTTCAAACTTACTTGACATACAGATCTACCCCTCTCTTATAGGTGTAATTATTACATTTTAGCTTTGATTCCTTTAAATAATGCACTTTGCTCTCTTCAGATCATTTGATAAAGTGAGAGTACCAAAAAAATGGAAGTAACTTCAATTCGTTGGATCAAAAAGTGTTTGTGTCTTTTGTGGATCTAATCCTGGAAAGGATAAAGAGTTTCTAAATATTGCAAATCATCTTGGTCGAGTGCTAGCTAAGAGAGAAATCCATTTAATTTATGGAGGAGGTAGTCTTGGGTTAATGGGTTGTGTAGCAACTGCTGTACATTTAGGAGGTGGCAAAGTCCTTGGTGTCATTCCTAGTCCTTTAGCTATTGGCAATCCACCTAGAAAAACAGTAGGGGATGAAGTAATGGTATCTTGCATGTACCAATGCATGAACATTATGATAGCAAATGTTGATGCCTTTATTGCTCTACCTGGTGGTTTTGGAACTTTGGAAGAGATCTTCCAAATTGCATCCTGGTCACAGCAGAACTTTCACCAAAAATCTATAGGTATATTAAATGTTAATGGTTTTTATGACAGTTTGTTTTGTTTTGTTTTCTTGATCATACTGTGGAACAAAGGTTCATCTCACAAGCGACACGTCAAATTCTTGTAACTACTGCAACCCCTAAACAATTGCTCAATCAACTACAAGAATTTGTACCACAACGTCATCCAGCGAATGCTCTACTGAATTGGGAAAAAGACAGCAACAACAAAAAGCAAAAACTTAATTTGACTTTGTCTTTGTGAATTTTTGTTTCTCTTATGTTTTTAGTTTTTCGTAATTTTTCTTATTTCAGGCTCAATTTGCAGTTTTCTGGTAAGATCTTCTACACTCTACCTATCTTTATTTTGACATGGGGGACAACGTCTTAAATTAGTTGGAGGGAGGGATAGTTGACATTGCCATGTACAAAGTTTAGTAAAAAAAAAAAAACTAACCAACTAATCTTTATTGTTACTAACTAATTGATGTATGATGGCAGAGTAAGGAGTAGTTTTACTCTTGAGACGCATCTTAACTTGCATTTTATAGTCTTAAATCTTTTTGTTCTTGCATATATATATAAAAAAATGATCTTTTCAAAAAAAAAATTTAGAAAAAGAAAACTAACTAACTAATCTTTATTGTTACTAACTTATTAGATGTATGATGGCAAAGTAACGAGTAGTTTTGCTCTTAAGACGCAACTTAACTTGCATTTTATAGTGGGTCTTAAATCATTTTGGTCTTGCATATATATAAAAAAATTGATCTTTTCAATTGATTTTGTTGCAAGTATGTGCTAAATTTGAGATTAGTTGATGATAAAAATATGCAAAACAGTTTATAGTTGAATCATTTTTCAAAATTCATGATATACATGTATATATAACTATGGATATTAGGAAGAAAGCATGTTTGAATTCAGTAAATGTTCCATACCTTTGTAAGTTTTTGGCTTTTCCAAGTTTGATACTTACGCTTGGTTTTTTTTTTCTTTCATGAGTGATGTTAATTATGAATTTATTTTCTAGAACTTGCATTGAATCGATTTGAGATTACATTGGTCTGTATGTTGCATGAAAATGACAAAGGCATTTTTCTTGACTTAGCTACTTTGGCCAAATAAACTTACCTTACATTTATCCCATTGCTAATCCCCTCTGAGCCTACTTAGCCATTCTTTATTCTTAGCTCATTACAAGCCTTGAGTGAAAAACCATGTTTTACCTCACCTTAGGGAATAGGAGAGCATTTGTTTTCCTATTGGAAGAGCTCTTTTGCTTGCAATGATTTAAGTATGAGGGAATTGGCGTGCTTATGCAAAATATTTGGTACAAAAAAAAGGCTAATTCTGATGAAAAAAAAAGCCAAACGGTTGTAAAAGAAAAGAATAGAAAAAAAAAGGAAGGAATGTGTGAAGAGAATGTGCATTTTATGGTTTTGGGTAAAATTTTATGACTTCTACTTGAGCTACACCCCAATGCTCTTTTATTCTCTTTAGTTTTTAACTTGCTATTATCCATATTGTTCCTTTCCTTCAGCTTATAATCCCATTACAACCTTTTTGAAAGACCTCTTGATTTTTGCAATTTATTTGATCTAAGTAGTGAAAAATTAATGTATATGCAAGCCTATGGTAAAATACTTTTATAATTTGACTAGTTGAGTGCAAACAGATAATCTAAACATCTTGTGTGATTTAAGTGTCACTTGTGAGGAATTTTACTCAATTTAAACATGTCTATTTCTGATTAAAGCATGATTATGCTATACTTTATTCTCAATTGGTTTGATTCAACTATACTTTGTTAAGCATATTTGAATTATTGATTATGGTTTATATTTGATACAATGGTTGTATTTAAAAATTAGTCGAATTGATTAAATAGAGTATTACATGTTTGTGGGTATAACCCGGTAAACCCTCACGAGACTGTAACTCATCCACTAAGGACACCTAAGGGTTTAAAGGCTTGTGGCACATGCTAAGTGCCATCGTGATTAACTACGAAAGTGGATTAGATTAGGTATAATCAGTTTTTATGCTTTTAGCTTAATATTAGGGTGTTTCTTGTTTTTCCTTAGTTTTTGACTTATGTGTTTTGTCTAGAAGTGCAAAAGTTTAAGTGTGGGGGAATTTGATAAATCATTTTTGAGACACTTATGTTAGCTTTATACTTGACATTATTAGATGTTTATTGTGCCCAATATTAGTATATTAGCTGAGTTTTGTGCTGTTGGGCATCATTGGACTTTAATGCAAATTTTGATTAACTCTCGGATTTTGATGCATTTTAACATTTCCTCATTGATTAGGCCATAACATAGGCTTTAGTGATCCATTTGAGGTGTTCTTGGTGTCTGTGGAAAGCTAAGGCAAATACCTACAAGTTTCATGAAGAACTCAAGGGCTGGATCATACTTATAATGGTCCAAAATATGCCTAAAAGTCAGAGTGGGCTTGTTGTTGCTAGAATCTAAGCAGTGTGCACATATTGGACCATATAGTGGGTTGTAGGTCTTCTTTTGAGTTGAAACCAGTGCCATTGGAAAGATAACATGCAAAGCTCCAACTTTACTGAAGACCATTTAGCCAATAGATACCGTTGTCGGCATGATTTCATAGCTGCAAATTGGTTTGAATTTGGAAACACGTTCTGCCCACATGATCTGAGGTAGGTGCAGTGTTTTTAGAATATCTTGAGTAGTAAAAGTCCTTTTGAGCTAAAAGCAGTGCCATTGGAAAGCTGAGACATAAAACTACAACTCTTATGAGACTTCCAAGTCAAAATACATTGTTTCGATCATGAAAGTTAAGCTGGAAGTCAAAGAAGAGTTGGTGAGGAGAAGCCACCAACCATGCACCAACCCACCAACCATGCATTAGGCCACCATTATTGACAAACATCCATTTTTTATCTTGTATTCCGGTTATTTACAACTTTTATCAACTGTAAATTGGCCTCTAGGATTAGTATAAATAGGGTCAATCTTTCTTATAATTGCATCAATGAAAATTAAAGTAAGTTTGAGTATTTGTGAGAGTTTTCTTTCTCTTCTCCTTCTCTTTAGAATTTCATTTTTTGTTCATTATTTTATGAGTTCTTCCTTCCCATCCATGGAAGGCTAGGCTCTTATAATCAATCCAAGAGATTAACCATCTTGATGTTTAATATGGAGATCTTGTTTTGATTGTTCATATTGCTTAATTGTTATTCAAGTTTTTCTTCTTCCTCTTTTGATTTTTATCTAGATTGAATTGCTTAATTTGATTTAGATGTTGATGTGATAATAGTTTTATTATCATGTATTCAAAGAGGATCACAAAGACTAAACAATATATCAAAGCTTTTTGATAGATTGTTTAGCTTGGTTAAATCTCTGATCTTAAGTTAATTTATGTTTGGATGGTGCTTAATTTATCTAACCGTAGTTAATTAAATCCTAAATGTTTATCTAGTAGAGGATTCTTGGATCATGTTGAGGCTTCTTGTTGTGATCTAAGGCCAAGAACATGGTTAGCAATTAAGTGAATTCCACGTGATCAATGATGGATTAAACTTAAGATCGGTAAAATTTCTTAGATTGGTTAATTTTTTAATTGATTTTCTTTAAATTCAATTGGTGTATTTTCTTACAAATCATCAAAACCCCATTTTTAATTATCTTGATCTAATTGAATCTTTGTTTTTGGATCCTTGAGAGATGATTCGGTTCATTCTCTATACTACAAATTAGTTTGTGAACCAGTAAATTTTATTATTTTGACGGGTCTCGACAACCTCTTGTCAATCAACCAATGGGTTTTTCAATTGAAGCGAAAGAGCACATGGTGTGTAAACTAAAAAACTCAATATACGGACTTAAGCAAGCTTCCCGACAATGGTATCTCAAGTTCAATGATACTATTGTATCCTTTGGATTTAAGGAAAACATCGTTGATTGATGTATATATCTGAAGGTCAGTAGGAGTAAGTTTATTTTTCTGATTCTGTATGTTGATTATATCTTGCTTGCAACTAATGATCTTGGTCTATTAAGTGAGACTAAGAAGTTTCTCTCTAATAACTTTGAAATGAAAGATATGGGAGAGACAAACTATGTGATCGGAATAGAAATATTTCAGGATAGATCACAAGGACTGTTGGGTTTGTCTTAGAAAGCATATATTAATAAAGTTTTAGAGAGATTCAGAATGGACAAGTGCTCAGCATCTCCCGTTCCAATTCAGAAAGGAGACAAGTTTAGTCTCATGCAATGTCCAAAGAATGATTTGGAACAGAAACAGATAGAGGGAATTCCTTATGCATCTATTGTTGGGAGATTGATGTATGCTTAAACATGTACAAGGCCGGATATCAGCTTTGCAGTTTGTGTGTTGGGTAGATAGATACTAGAGTAATCTAGGATTGGATCACTGGAAAGTTGCAAAGAAAGTTTTGAAATACTTGCAAGGAACAAAGGATCATATGCTTACTCATAGGAGATCTGATCATCTTGAGGTGGTTGGATATTCCGATTCAGATTTTGTTGGATGTGTGCATACAAGAAAATCCACTTTTGGTTATGTATATCTTCGGAGGAGCGATTTCATGGAAGAGTGCGAAGCAGTAAGTCATTGTTGCATCCACTGTGGAATTTGAATTTGTGGCATGCTTTGAGGCCATGGTTCAGGCTAAGTGGTTGCGGAACTTTATTTCAGGAATTGGAATAGTCGACAGTATTACCAGGCCGCTGAAAATTTATTGTGATAATTCCGCAGTTGTCTTCTTTCCTAAGAATGACAAATATTCCAAGGGTGCTAAGAAAATAGAATTGAAATACTTTGCCGTTAAAGAAGAAGTTCAGAAATGTATAGTGTCAATTGAGCATATTAGCATCAGTTTTATGATTGCTGACACTTTGACAAAATGGTTATCACCTAAAATATTTACCGGCCATGCTGAGAATATGGGCATTATGTTTGCTAGCAAATGCTGAATTGTAATGTTTTATTTCATTATTGATGTATGTTTGACACTCTAAGCTTGTTAATGTATAAGTTTCTAAATTTTCTATTTTCTATTTATGTATATGCATACAATTGATGATGTTGCAAACAGAGTATGTTCTTGATAATGACATTATGTTTGTACCCATTATGGACTTCTCATTTTAAGGTCATATTAAGGAGAAAGGCTAATATAGTAGTACATGGAAGGAAATATGTTGATTCAATAACATATGACCGTCATGACTCTTATTAGTTTGTATTCTTGATTATGATTAATGATGGAACCAAGTATGTAAGGTCCGTTGATGCGCATCATGATTGATGTATTATTAAGTCACATGAGTCAAGTGGGAGAATGTTGAGAAAAAATAACAATAATAATAATAATAAATAAATTATTATATGACTCATGTGAAATAATGTTTTGGGTCTATATGTAAATTAATGAAAATAAAGGGACTTATTGGTTAATGTGAGAAGTTGAAAACATCTAATAACTGGCGGTAACTTGATGGGAGTTATAACCTTTACGCATTATTGGTTTTGTCTCTCCCATAAGGTTTCTCTACCGTTTTGCCATTAAGAACGGGTGTGAGAAAGAACATACTGGGAAGAGATAGATTGGGATTAGGAGAATTGTTTATACTCTTCAAGGTCTTTTCATGGATAAAGGTAAGTTTCTTTTCTATGTGAGAATCATAGATTTTAAGATACTTTATGATTGTAGTAGTTTTTCTTGAATTGTGAACCTTAGGAAAACTACAACTTACAGATTTTACGTGCTATATTTAAATGAAAATATTTTCTCAATTAAATTTTCATAAATAATTTTTGTAAAATTAATTATTTAAAATATAAATTAAATAAGAATTAATCTAATTTTCTTGGATATATTATGCAAACATAACTTATCAAAAAAATTCTTTCAAATCTTTTGAGATTTGGCACATGAATCTATGAACACAGATACATCTTACTATTAATTTTTTCAATCAAATAGAAATAATTTCTACAAAAAGTGAGTAATTTTTTTTGGTTATTCGATAAAAGTATCATTGGGTAAACTTTCATGTTAACTGAGATTAAGTTCCTTATATTGGCATGATGCAATTAGAGAAATTAATTAAATTTCCTATGTGCTAAGTCAAGAGTAGTCAAGATATAGGCCACATTTCCTTTAATACAAGGCTGACCCCTTGGGATATTTCATGTGTAATTTGATCAATATAATTTACCCTCATGATTTATTTGAATGATTTAATTTTGATCTATGTACTATCAGTGTAATTTTCTTTTACTATAACTTAATCGTGTATTAATAAATCATTAAAAGACTTTCACTATCACAATACTATTGGATGATAGTACAAAAAAATACACTGACCATAGATTAAATTTAATCTCTTATTTAAATATGCAATTTCCATCGTAATGTTAAAATTTATGGTATAATTCTATAATTGATGTGGTAAATTACTCTAACAAAAAAGGTTAAAATTAGTAAATTGTAACATTTTTCTTATTAATTGAAACTTTAGCCAACACCTAAGAGAATTATCTTCCTTAAATGCATTAGATCAATATGGAGGGTGTGCCCTTAAGATCGTGAGAGGAAAGATTGAGTTTCAGTTAACATAAAAGTTGGTCTGAGCCATACAACCAAAAAAATAATAATTAAAACTTTAGGGATAAATTACACCAATGAAAATTTTGTAGAAATAAAGTACACAAATTAAAACTTTAAGAGATAAATATTGCACATAAAATAAAATAAAATATTTTTTGAATTCACTGTTAAGACAATTAATAAATAAAAAACATTACTTTTAACATAAAAAAACACTTTAAAAATCATTTTTACGGTCAAAACATTTTAAAAGACAAGGATATTTCTTCCTCAATTGACATATTTTATCTGGGTGTTACTGCGGTATCCAATTTTTTTTCCAGATACTAATTTTTTTATGAGTTGTAGAACATTTTCTTAGTTGCTACTTTTATTTTGTGGACTCTCAAACATTTATTGTAAAAATAAGTAACCAATAAATGTTTAATTACTCTTCAAATTACTGATATTCAATAAAGAAAACTTAGGTACATGAGTAATCCCATTTTATCAAAGATTAAAACAAGAGAGGCGCTAAACATCCTCGTCTCGAAAATCTAAGTTTTGTTATCAAATTTTCGTTACATGGGAATCAGACATGTTGTCATAATGCATATAATTAGTGCTTGTTTTATAATGAATTTAGAGTTGTTTGAGAAAAAAATTTATGCCTTTGTTACATGTTAGTTTCTCCTCTTCTTTATACTTTTTGTTTCCTTTAATGTTTTCAAGTGTATTATAAAGTCTTGGATCGATTCCACAAAGGATTTGATTATCAAAGTGAATGGAGTCGAGTCAAAGGAACCTTACATGGCAAAAAGAAGAGAAAAAGACATAACCAGACCATTATATGGCCAAGTCGCGTGATCCAAGCCAAAACATGGTCTGTCTGTGTAAGTGATTGAAGAAAAGAGTAAATTCTTACTTTAGTCCTCCAAAGATACAAGTAACATCAGTTTAGTCCTCTAATAATTGTTGACATCAAATTGAGGACCAATTTGATGTCAAAAAATACATTGAATGACCAATTTGATGTTAAAAATTAACATTAAATGATCAATTTGATGTCACCAATTATTAGATGACTAAATTGATGTCACTTGTATCTTTAGAGGATCAAAATAAGTGTTTACTCTTGAAGAAAACACCGTGGGCAAAGAACTACATAGTGTGCCTGGTCGTGTAAATTCATGCAACAGCACGGCCTAACCATGTAGTTAACCGTATCTGACGGAGAAGAACATGACCTAGCCATGTAATCAAGGCAAATCACATGGCCTGGTTGTATGCGCAATAGAAAATGGGTTTTAAGCCTCATTTGGGCTTCGACTTTTCAAAAAACACATCTTTAGAGAACCCTAAACCTAATAAAGAGGAGAGGAGACATGAAAAAGAGCGAAAGAAGGGAGCAACTTAGAGGCGGCTTTGGAGAGAATTCTAGAAGACTTCAAGAAGAGCTATTGGGACAAGATCATAGCAACTCTTTGAGACCATCATTGTTTATCTTCCTTTCTTTCTTTCATGCTCTTGAATTTCTCATGTTTCTAGCTAGTTTTCCTATTCATGTTATTCAAGACTATGCTAGGCTAGATTTTTCTTTTAGTGTAGAGTGATTTTAAAACCCTAGACATGACTTTATGATTGATTTTCAGACAATATTCTTCAGTTCCCTAAATTGAGATTGCTTGTGTTCTTCTATAAAAAATTTTCATGGTTTTTATTTTAATTTGTTTAGGTGTGCAACTAAATAGAACTTAATACTTATCTATTGCTAGACTATACTAGGGAGCCATATCCGTAATTGTCTTGTTTTCTTATTTAATACTAGCAAATTGTGGTCAGTGATTATGGTCAAGTTTTTGTTGATTGTGATGTGAAATACAACGTAAGTTAAATGATCTGAGCTTATGTGTTTATTGCTTGGATCAACTATATCTTTCTCATCTTTGTGCTTCCATTAAGTTAAATCTAGAGAGCTTGTTCTAAGTTATTTCATGGTTAGAGATTAAACAGAGAGCTAGTTCTATTTAATGATAAACTAAGGAAACATTGAGGTAATAAAGCTTGTTGTTATCTACGGCTAGTAATTTCAATAGGAAATCAGGAATAACTCTAATATCAATTGTCACTGTCAAAGTTTAATGGTGAAGAATAACCCCTTAACCAGTCTTTATTATCAATACTTTCATCTGCATTTTTATTTCATATATTTTAACCTTAAAGTTCATTTCTTTAATTTATGTCTGCTGAGTTTAGATATTCACAAACCCCCTTGTCTATTTTTAGCATTTGATTTATTGTTTTCAAGTTTTATTATTTAGAGTTAGTAACTTATCAATTAGACATAATCCTTTGCGAGAATTACCTTGCTTAATAATATACACAATAACGATCTATTATCTGTAAGCACTAATTTGGTAACCCTTTTAGAACACACTAGACTCTCACAAAAATACAACTCTAATTAGTTAAAAGCCCATTGACTGGTAGTAAATGTGAGAGGTATATGCCAATATCGGCTAAAAAGTAAGGCAACTGAAGCATGTGCTTTAGGCCTCACAAATTTTTAATGTTATATTAATTAAATTTTATATAATTTTAAAAGCTAATATATATTTTTTAACGGAAAATGTATAATTTATCTATAAAATTATTTATAATAATAGTCAATATAATAATTAATAAAAGGTCACATGTTCTCTTCCATTCTCCTAACTTAATGGCTAATTAAGCTCCTTTATTATCTTCTTTTTCTCTTTTCTATTAGTCAACTATCATGCATAAATTGTTTTATTCCCTCTCTCATTTATCTATCCCTATAAATTCTATTTCATTCATGCTCAAATATTCCCAATAATTTTTCAAACGGTCAAATTTTTCCAATAAAATCAATTCTTTTATTTTTTAACATTCACTCACACATTCTTTCTTATCTGTTCTACTTTTCTTCTCAATAACACTCTCATCTACATTGCTCTTAATATTTGATTTTTACCACACTATTATTTTTTAAAAAGCAATTAAATTTCAATCAATTAAAGCACCAACACAAAGTGATATTGATATTTATGCGTTCAACTTCAATATCAGGTTCTATTCATTATAAAAGTTTAATTTATAATTTTTCATTTCAAAAAGTAATAAATAAATACATTTTAAATAAAAAATTACATTATGTTTAATGAGTAAAACAATTATATCATTTTATAATTTCTCTTTAGGCCACCAAATGTGTTGAGCTGCCCCTGATATATGCACTGTCAAGACATTAGACAAACAACAATTTTAGTAAAGCAAACATATGAAGGAATGATTTTGGTGCTCCTTAATAGTGGCAATGACCTATTCTTGTGTGTGGATATGTTTTTTTATTCTTTATGATCAGAGTTATTTTTCAAATATTTTTTGTGTCAATCGAGACTCAAAATTTTTTTACGACATTCTTAAAAGTAGACCTCTGTGTTGACTTCAACATTAAAGAAATTAATTTTCTTACATGTTGACTCAAAAGATTTAAATATGTATAGTGTCTTTGTGTTTGAAGTGCAGTTAACTTGTCTTTCCGTCGGTTAATCTCCTTATTAATTTGCTCTTTGAATATAGCATTACTGCATGCCGTTAGTTACTTGTTAGCAGTTCTTCATTAATTGATCATAGTGATACTTGCTTTTTAGCTTTAGAATACTAGGTTTTGCTACTTTTTTCTTTCCTATAGGTCAAATTTACTGTTTGAAACGTAGATGTGTGATGTTGGAAACCACCTAAGAATCCCTTGGGTCTGTATCTATTTCTAATATAAAAAATATTAGCTAGACAATACTTATATAGTGTTGTAAAATATTCATATTTTGCATGTGATGAATGACTATATTGATTAGAAATTAAGAGTGCCATTAGTAAAGATTTATTGTTATAACATTTGGTCTCCCTAATGAATATGTAACCCTACACATTATGGTGTACTTTATTAAGAGGTGTAACCTCTTCTCCTTACTTATGTTTGGGGTCCTATATAAGGACATATTTTGTTCAAGAATAATAATACGAAAGGTTTATGGTATAATTAGTTCCTAAAGAACTAGACTTTTAGAGTTTATATTTGCTTTTTTCTTTATTTCTCTTTCTCTCTTTATTTTATTCACAACACGTTATCAACACGATCAAGTCTCTAATAGTGGAGCAAAATCCTTCCAATTTCTTTTCATTATATCAAGGCAAGACTTTTGTTTTCTCTAGAAATCTAAAATATAATCTTATTTGTGTGATTAAAGCATAGATCTTTTTTAGTATTGGAATTCGTAATTATCTACCTAACTTTAGATTCTTTTTTTCAAATGTCTTTACCATGTCAAATCTCACAAAGCTTGAATTTGTTGCCCTTGATATTTCTAGAAGAAATTACTTGTCATGGGCCATTGATTTTGAGATTCATCTTAGCAAAATCAACAAATGTAATGAGCAAGAGAATCAAAGATGGATAAAGCTTGGTTAAGGGATTTTCTCCACCACTAGACTTAAGATAATTGCAATTAGATTTTTGATGTTATTCCTTACTCCTAATGAAACTATCAACCGTAGATAACAAGTCTGATCTGTTACCTCAATCTTTCCTTAGTTTGTCATTAATTGGAAGTCTAATATCTAATTAATTCCCTATCTATTAAATAACCTAGAAGTCTAATATCTAGATTTAACCTAACGACGGCCTTATGTTGAGAAAGATAGGTTGATCTAGGCGACAACCTCGGTCTAATTGGGCTATCTAGCTGATCAATCAATTTGAGACACTTATGTTAGCTTTGTACTAGGCTTTATTAGATGTTTATTGTGCCCAATATTAGTATTTTAGATGAGTTTAATGTTGTTGGGCCTCATTGGGCTTTAATGCAAATTATGAATAATTCTTGGATTTTGATGGATTTTGACCTTTCCTCCTTGGTTAGGCCATAACTTGGGACTCGATAATCCATTTGAGGTGATCTTGGTATATTTGGAAAGCTAAGACAAGGTTCTACAAGTTCATGAAGAATTCAAGAGCTAAATTAGACTTCTAAGGGTCCAAAATATCCCTGCAATGTAGAGTGGGTTTGCTGTCACGGAAATCTAGGCAGTGTGCACACATTGGACTATATAATGGGCTATAGGCCTCCTCTTGGGCTGAAACTTGGCCATTGGAAAGATAAGACCCATATCTCCAACTTCACGGAAGACCATTTAGTCAATAAATATCGTTTTAGGCATGATTATGAAGCTACAATTTGGTTTGAATTTGAAAACACGTTCTGCCAACCTAACTTGAGGTAGGTGCAGTGTTTTTGGCATATCTGGAGTTTTAAAATTCCAAATGGCATGATTCCAACGCCAAGCACCGTCTAGATCATGAAAATCAAGCTGAAAGTCAGATAAGAGTTGCTAACTAAAAGCCACCAACCATACATCAACCCACCTACCATGCACCAACCCACCAACCATGCATCAAGCTTCCATATTTGACAATTTCTATGTTTTCACAACTTGTATTCAGATTATTTTCAATTACAAATTAGCTTCTAGGATTAGTATAAATAGAGTCAATCTCTTTGTATTATAGATGATTCAATTTTAAGTAAGTTTGAAGAAAGTTTGAGTATTTGTGAGAGTTTTCTTTCTCTTCTTCTTCATTCTCTTTAGAATTTCATTTTTGTTCTTTTATTTCTGAGTTCTTCCTTCCCATCCATGGAAGGCTAGGCTCTTATAATCAATCCAAGGGATTAGCCATCTTAATGTTTAATTTGGAGATCTTGTTTCGCTTGTTCATATTACTTAATTGTTATTCAAATTTCTCTTCTTCTTCTTCCTCTTTTGATTTTTATCTAGATTGAATTGCTTAATTTGATTTAGATATTGATGTGGTAATAGCTTTATTATCATGTGTTCAAAGAGGATCACAAAGAATAAACAATTTATTAAAGCTTTTTGATGGATTGTTTAGCTTGGTTAAATTCTGGATCTTAAGTTAATATATGTTTGGACGGTGCTTACTTTATCTAACCTTGGTTAATTAAATCCTAGAAGCTTATCTAGTAGAGGATTCTTGGATCATGTTGAGGCGTCTTGATGTGATCTAAGGCCAAGAACATGGTTAGCGATTAAGTGAATTCCTTGTGATCAATGATGGATTAAACTCAAGATCGGTAAATTTCCTTGGATTGGTTGTTTCTTTAGATTTGTTTTCAACTTTAAGTCACGTACTTTTATCAATATTATTAATTAACAACAAAACCCCCCATTTTAATTATCTTGATCTGATTAAATCTTTATTCTTTTTGGATCCTTGAGTGACGATTTGGTTCATTCTCTATACTATAAATTAGTCTGTGAACCGGTAATTTTTATTATTTGACGGGTCCCAACAACCTTTTGTCACTAGCATAGGATATGTTCTCCTTCACAATTAAAGATAGAGTTCACTACAATGATTAATTGCGAATTGCTACTTGGGATTAGAAAAGCATGACAATTACGGATCAAGTCCCCTAAGCTAGCATTAGATCATTATCAAGTTCTATTTAGTAGGCCTCCTAAACATATCAAGACAACAATCATAAACGAATCAAGTAGAAGAATCATAAACAACTTCAATTAAAACTAAGGGAATCACATCTTTGATCCAATTACAAAATCATGTCTAGGGATTCAAATCACCCATAATCAAAAAGGAAATCTAGCCTAACATGTTCTTGAACAACATCAAAAGATAATAATTAAACATCATGAGTTCAAGACACAAGTAAAAGGGAAGAAGAAACGAAATGATGAATCTCGATCTCCTTCTCTTCGAGTTGCTCCCAAGGAAGAAACTCTCATCTTGCTCCTTAACGGCGTCTTAATCTCATCCAAATGAATGTTAGGGTTCAGGTTTGACCCCTCTCTCTTCTTAATTAGGCCTAACATAGCAATTGAGATTTTTCTCATCTTTCTAGGCTCAGACCACGACACAACCGTGCTTTATAGCACAGCCTAACCTCAAGCCCATGTTGGTTGCGGAAACAAACTTGGTAAGGACGTGTCCAAAAGCACAGTTGTGTTTTCCTCTACTTACTGAATTTCAAAAAGTATCCAACATTAAACTTGTAGCTCTATGCCTTAGCTTTCCACAGCCACATAAATCACCGCAATCTGATCTTTGTAGCTTAAGATATGATCAAATTACTTCTCAAAGGTATGATTGACTTTGAGATTTCTATCTGATCCAAATAAGATTTGATTTCCTTGATCTCCCTTTGACTTATCCATCTGATTTCAAATTCAAATAAACATTAAATTCAATTAGGAAGTATTAAATCTCAATTAAGGGAAATATATCATAAAGAATCCAAAGCTATGATATGCAATTAATGCACATAATCAAATCAATTCAGGATTCTATGGAAATCATTTAAAACATTAATTTATATGTCTAGCACATCAAAATGATCAAGGAGAGCAATAAAAGGAACTTATTAATAAAACACCTAAAAACATATAAAACTACTCTAACTTGACTTTAACTCAAGATAAAACAAGCACATAAATGGTGTGTAAATAACACACATCAAATACCCCCACACTAGAACTATTGTTTGTCCATAAGCAATGAAAAAGAATTTGTAAATAAGAAACAACGGGTAAGATCCAATAAAATAATAAGAAAGTACTAATCCAAATTTCCAGATAACTTCAAGAGGAACAATACAACAACTCATTCAAGCAATAAAAAGGTTGCACAATCATGAAATGCATTCAATCTTAACAGAGGTCACCAATCAAACTAAGCACATCAACATAGACCAAACTCAAGAATCTAAATTCTTCTGGATGAGTTTATGTATACCAAGCAATATCAAACACCTCTATGAATTCATTGAACTCCCAATCACATAGGCAACTCCATGTCTCTAACTCCACTAATGTAGTGCATACATTCAAGAGATCAAAAGGTCTTTATTAAGGTTGTCACAGGGCTAGAGGGTTACGGTTAATGAACAATGAAATGATAAGATAAAACAAAGGTGAGAAAATCAAAATGTGAAAGTTCAAATCACAAATAGGATGAACAATTGATGACATGGGAAGATTCTTCATTCAAACTAGCAATTTTTTTCTTCTTTATCTCTTTTGTACCATAACTTTTGTCACGACATTTTTTTTTAAGATACATTTTTGTTTTCTTACTTCACCCCCACACTTGATCCTTTTTATGAACTTTGGGTGAAGTCTTTTTCAAACTTCTCATGCTAGTGTTTCTTTATACTTTTCTTCCCTTCTTTAAGTGTAATTCATCCTCATGCAATTTTTAATTTCACAATCAATTATTCTCACATAGGGTAAGGCCAAGTGTTTAGGCTAAATGGGTAGGTGATATGGGTTAAATGAAGGAAAATAGGCCAATGTAAATAGGTTTCAAAGGGTTACTAGGGAAAACATGTGAAAAGGGTAGGAAAATAGGCTAATGGTTAAACAAAAAAGTGCCTTAATCATCTCTCTTAGAATGCAAACACTAGGATTTTGCTTCGAAAGATTTAGCAAAGTTGTTCTAGGACCGGTGAGGTAATTTGAAAGCTACTTAAATGCACATAAACTTTCTCCAAAAATCACAAGAATACAGGAGGAGGACCTATAAAAAGCATACTTAGATAAACAAAATGACCTAAGCTACACACGAATGACAATCATGAATGTCTTACAATCAAAACTCTCCTAAGCTATCATGCATTGTCCTCTTTTAGTTTCTCAAGTTATCTTTCAAAGTACTTCTCATGAAATTTTAGTTCAAATTGAATTGTCAACAATCAAAAGTCAAGAATTGGTTCTAAGCACAATGCAACTAAATGAAAGTAAACAAACTAAGAACTAAAATAACGAAACAAAAACAAAAGCAAACATTCACAAAATGCCAAAACAAGAATAACCAAATCGTAATACCCCTACACTTGAACTAGACATTGTCCTCAATGTCACCAATATACAATGAAAATCACAATGATAAACAATAGAGAATGAGATAACCAACAAGCAAAAGTGAAAAGATAAACATACCAAATAAATCAACAAACAAGTCAAGGGGAGTAGCAAAAATAAAAACAAGTAAGGGATGGGAATGGGGAAAATTGAGGGAGAGAAACCCTAATGGGGGGCTTAAAGAACCCCCACGCATGTGGAGTCCGACACGGCCATGTCATCCAACACGGCCTGGTTGTGTTTGTCTCGAGTCATTCTTTTTTTTCTTTTGAAGAATAAAAGCATGGTCGGGCTATAGAGCACGGCCTAGCCATGTTCCTCTCAGGAACAAGCCTCAAAATACCTTAAATTCAACATGGTCGTGTTGGTGAACACGAACACGGCCTGGCCGTGTTTCCCACTATTTTCACCCCCAAGTTTCACCTAGAACAACCAAAAATCAATCATAACTTAATCAAGTCAAGATCAAAGCTTCAAAATCGAATCAATCAAGTGAAACGAGGCACTGAACAAGTCAAGAATCCAAAACCAAGAAGTAACAGATCAAAATTCACCATAATGTAGGAATCAAGCACTTCAATCCATCATTCGAACATGAATCTATCCTCCCACTTAACATGCAAATAATAGCAAGATGTGAATGAAAGAAAACTATCTAGACAAAAAAAACTGAAAACAACAAAAAGGTAAAACTAAAGGGGAAATAGAAAGCAAATTTGTTGGGTTACCTCCCAAGAAGTGCTTGGTTTAAAGTCCTCGGCTTGACTCAGTTCCATCTTCTCAATTCATCATCCTCCATCATAAAAAATAGTCCATCCAAGTGTCGTCTGGAAGCTCTCATAATATGATTTCAACTTATGCCTCAACTGCACACTAGTGTCTTCCACAACTCATTTGGTATTCCTAATGTTGCAAAGCATGATGAATGAGCCTGAATCTGCGCACTTTGTGGGAGTTTCCCTAGAAACACTATAGAAACAGTCTCCCCCACACTTATCTTCCATCACTCTTCTCTTGCTCCTTATTCTTAGACTTAGCAAACTGACTCAGGAAGGGTGAAAGAGTAATATATGACTGAAAGGGTTGTTTGGGATCCACCTTTGGAGATAGGAACTTCTCTTCTTCATTTTGCTGGAGGGCATCCTTAGTTGGCACCATTGAATATGCAATGGGTGGTGCTACAATCGTCATCTGGCCTCCTCGGTTGACAACACTCATATTGGCCTTAGGATTAATTACTGTTTGTGAAGGTAAATTTTCCAAACTCTGTACCTCTAACTGGCTCACTACTGTGGCTATTTGTTCAATCTGGTTTGCCAAGTTTTGTATGTTGGTCTTAAACTCTTGATGAAATTGCATATTAGCTGAAGCAATGGTTTTGATCATATCTTCAAGTGAGCAAGAACAATTTTGTGGAGCTAGTTGGGGTCTCACTTTAAACTGTGGAGTCCACTACTGAAAACCTTGTGGTAGATGTGAGACTGAAGTGGGAGCTCCATGTGGTTGAGTCCACCCATAGTTGAAGTTTTGATGACCCCTCCATCCTTGATTGCAAGTGTTAGAGTAAGAATCATATGGTTTTGGGGGTCCCGGGAATCCATACACTTGCTCTGCATCTTCAAACTAAAGTGTAGGGCACATTGTAGTGTGGTGCCCCATCATGTAACAAACACTACATGTCATAGGAGGAAGGAACGATGAGCCTTGCATAAGGACATAACTTGAAAATCAAGTATAAACCAATCAAAAGCAAAAAGAGAACTAAAACAAAACAAAAACTAATAAATCAATTAGAAATAATCCTCGGTGACATGACGCCAAAATTTGGGGTGTGCGTTAAATGTATCCAACTAAGCCAAGATTTTGGACTAATCTAAAGGAACTACCAAATTAAACCTTGCAGAAGATGTAATGTAGTATAGTAGAAAGCAATGGTCATTCTCGCAGAGGATTGTACCAATTAAAGTGTAAAAGTGTCACGAAACTAAAACTAAAATAACAATAACTTAATGAGGGGTTTGATAGTGATGAATTAAAACTAAATAATTAAAACTACTAAGATGCAATTAAAAATAGCAAACGAAATCAACAAACGTAATGAGCAAGAGAACCAAAGATGGATAAGGCTTGGTTAATAGATTTTCTCCACCACTATACTTAATATAATTGCAATTAGATTTCCGATGTTATTCCTTACTCCTAATGAAACTACCAACCGTAGATAACAAGTCTGATCTATTACCCCAATCTTTCTTCATTTTGTCGTTAATTAGAAGTCTGATATCTAATTAATTCCCTAACCATTAAGCAACCTAGAAGTCTGATCTCTATATTTAACCTAACGACAGCCTTATGTTGAGAAAGAGAGGTTGATCTAGGCGACAACCTCAGTCTGATTGGGTTATCTAGCCTAGGTTATGTTCTCCTTCATAATTAAAGAAAGAGTTCACTACAATGATTAATTGCGAATTGCTACATGGAATTAGAAAAGCATGACAATTACTGATCAAGTCCCTTAAGCTAACATTAGATCATTATCAAGTACTATTTAGTAGGCCTCCTAAACAGATCAAGACAACAATCATAAACAAATCAAGTAAAAGAATCATAAACAACTTCAATTAAAACTAAGGGAATAACAACTTTGATCCAATTACAAAATCATGTTTAGGGATTCAAATCACCCATAACCAAAAAGGAAATCTAGCCTAACATGTTCTTGAATAACATCAAACGATAATAATTAAACATCATGAGTTCAAGACACAAGTAAAATGGAAGAAGAAACAAAATGATGAATCTCGATCTTCTTCTCTTCAAGTTGCTCCCAAGGAAGAAACCCTCATCTTGCTGCTTGACAACTGCTCAATCTCGTCCAAGTGAATGTTAGGGTTTAGGTTTGACCTCTCTCTTCTTAATTAGGCCCAACATAGCAATTGGGCTTTTTCTCATCTATCTGGGCTCAGACCACGACATGTCTGTGGTTTATAGCACGGCCTAACCTCAAGTCTGTGTTGGCTACAACAAGAAACACGATCAGACCGTGACCAAAAGCACGGCCGTGTTTTCCTCTACTTAGGGAATTTACAAAAGTGTCTAACATTAAACTTAAAGCTCTATGTCTTAGCTTTCCACAGCCACCAGAATCACCTCAATTCAATCTCTGTAGCTTAAGATATGATCAAATTACTGCTCAAGGGTGTTGACTTTGAGATTTCTATCTGATTCAGATAAGATTTGATTTCCTTTATCTCCCTTAAACTTATCCATCTGATTTCAAATTCAAATAAACATGAAATTCAATTAGGAAGTATTAAATCTCAATTAAGGGAAATATATCATAAAAAATCCAAAGCTAAGATATGCAATCAATGCACATAATCAAATCAAATCAATTTAGGATTCTATGGAATCATCTAAAACATTAATTTTTATGTTTAGCACATCAAAATGATCAAGGAGAGTAGTAAATGGAACTTATTAATAAAAAACCTAAAAACATATAAAACTACTCTAACTTAACTTTAACTCAAGATAAAACAAGCACATAAATGGTGTGTAAATGACACACATCAGTGATCATAGATAATATTTTTGCATATGCAATTGCTTCTGAAATTGTTAACGATAATGAACCTGAGTCTCAAATTGTAGATGAATGTCAACATCGAAATGATTGGCCAAAATGGAAAGAGGTAATATAGGATGAACTAGACTCGTTAGCCAAACGTAAAGTATTTGGACCAGTAGTCCAGACACCTGAAGATATCAAACCTATTGGATATAAATGGGTCTTTGTGCGTAAAATAAATGAGTTAAACAAAATTGTGAGATACAAGGCAAAACTTGTAGCACAAGGTTTTTCACAAAGGCCTGGTATAGATTATGAAGAGACATGTTCTCCTGTTACTGATACAATTACTTTTAGATTTTTGTTTAGTTTGGTAGTCTCTGAAGGACTTGATATATGTCTAATGGACGTAGTGGCATCTTACTTATATGGGTCATTAGATAATGACATATATATATATATATATCTGAAAATCCCTAAAGGATTTTTAAGGTGCCTGAAGCATATAATTCAAACCCTCGAAGTATGTACTCAATTAAACTACAAAGATCCTTGTATGGGTTAAATCAATCTGGACACATGTAGTACAATCGTCTAAGTGAATATTTATTGAAAAACGGATATGAAGATAATCCTGTTTGTCCTTGTGTTTTCATCAAGAAAATAAATTCTGGATTTGCTATAGTCACAGATTATGTTGATACTAAAACATAGTTGGGACTCTAGAAGAGATCTCAAATACTGCAAACTACCTAAAAAAGGAATTTGAAATGAAAGATCTTAGGAAGACAAAATTTTGTCTTGGATTTCAAATTGAACATTTGCCAAGTAGAATTCTTATTCATCAATCATCATATATTGAAAAGATTTTGAAACAATTTTATATGGATAAATCTTATCCATTAAGTTCTCCAATGGTTGTCCGTGCACTTGATGTAAAAAGTGATCCTTTTAGCCCACGAGAAGATGATGAAGAAATTCTTGGTCCTGAAGTACCATATCTTAGTGCAATAGGAGCACTTTTGTATCTTGCAAATTGCACTAGACCCGATATAGCTTTTGCGGTCAACTTACTAGCAAGGTTTAGTTTTGTACCAACACGAAGACATTGGAATGGAGTGAAATGTGATCTTCATTATCTTTGGCACATCTAATATGGGTTTGTTTTACCTAAAGGGTGTAGAGTCCAACTTGATAGGATATGCTAATGTTGGATATCTTTTTGATCCTCACAAAGCTTGGTCACAAACAGGCTATGTCTTTGCACATAGCGACATTGCTATCTCATGGTGTTATGTAAAACAAACAATCATCGCTACCTTATCAAACTATTCAGAAATATTGGCTATTCATGAAGCAAGTCGTGAGTACATGTGGTTGAGAACTATGATTCAACATATTAGGCGAGCATGTGGATTGTTCATGGAAAATGACAAGCCGACAATATTGCATGAGGATAATGCAGCATGCATTTCACAAATCAAAGGTGGCTACATAAAAAGTGATAGAACTAAACATATTTCACCAAAGTTCTTTTACACTCATGAACTCTTGAAGAAAGGTGGTGTTGATATTTGCAAGATTTGCTCAAGTGACAACTCAGCAGATCTATTCACAAAGGCATTGCCAACTTCAATTTTCAAGATGTTAGCCCAAGTGGCCTCTAATAAGGGTTTGAATCCTAGAGGGGGTGAATAGGATTCTAAAGATTTTCACAAACTTTTCTAAAACGATTTTCTTTGTGAAGATATATTGTATTATCAGACGATATAATGAATCTTTAATCACTGACAATTCAGATTAATTTCAAGTTAACCCTAATATGCAATACATGACTGAAATTAAAGAGAGAAGGGTAAGAGAAAATTGCAAACCATGATTTATCCTGGTTCGATCACCACCACTATGATCTACATCCAGTCCCCATACTAAACGGTATGAGATTTTCTTTTACTATGTTGTGAAATAACCAAGTGAAACACAAGAAGGGGGGTTGAATTGTGTTTCTTAACCCTTTTTGATTAATAAAAGATTTTCCTTTTCTCTAGAAAATAGAACACAACGAAGGATAAAGTTTAACAAGCAAAGAGCTTAGGACAAACACCACTTAGTCTTATTGGACTCTAAGGATTTTGAAAAGACTTTTAATAAAATGGTTAACACGTTCTAAAACCAAATAAAAAGATCTTTGTTAATAAACACAATGGTAAACCCCAGAGGTTAGTGAATATAATAAAGCACACTAGAAGAGAAGAGAAGCTTACACACGAGATTTATCCTGGTTCACTCTTATCAACCAAGAGCTACGTCCAAATTCCTTCAACCGTAAGGATTTTCCAACTAATCTTTTTCACGATTACAAGTATTATGCACCTCTTCAGGTAACAAGTATTTTCAACCTCTTCAGGTTCTATCTCACAAGTATTCTTTTACACACAGCCTCTTCAGGCTTACAAGGCTTAAGATGAATAATTGAAAGCAGATGAAAGCTTGAGTTTAAAAACTCACTGACAAATGAGAATAGACAATCGAGATCTCAAGGCTTTTTCTTTTTACACGTATATGGAAATCCAAGAAGAAATAAAGTTTTTTAGACTTTGTAGGATGCTTCGGCAAAGATCTCTCATTATCTTCAAGTGCTGCTTCTTCTCTTTATAAGTAAGAACAAATTGAGCAGACTTCATGTGCTAGATCGTCCAATGGAAACATTTATTACCGTTCTGAGTAGCATTAAATACATCTACTGGAAAAGTGCTGAACTTCTTCTGACGGTGACTTTTATTCTCTGAGATTTCCAATCAATGAAAACAAAATCCTGATTTGTCTAAGATTGCAGACGGTTTCTTATTTGCAGATCTTTGTAGTTGTTAGACAATGTCAGCAAAAGTGGCTTAGTTGACTTCTTCTGTCGCCGTGAGTCAGTCAGAGTTCTTTTCTAGCATTTAATGAGGAACAGATCTTCATTTTTGAAATTTCACTTGGATGAGAGCTTGAGCTTGAACTTTGAAAGAGTGAGTTGAGTCCGAGCTTTGGCAGACAGATCGTATTGGACGAACTAATAAAAAGTAACAGTATATGCATACAAGTATTGGACGCATTAATAGTAAAAGTATATAATACATTTATTGGACCCACGAAGAGTTATAGCATATTGGACATACGAAGAGTTATCTTTAAGCATAGAGCAGAATGGACGCACATACAAGTAGCGATTTGTTAATACTATTGTCGAAACACTTACTTGTTCAAACTAAATAAATATTTTTGTTATCCTCAAAACTTAACCAGGGAAAGCTACAGCTTTTAAGATTTTAGTACTTAAACCTTTTTATAAAAAATTTGGTTTCAACAATCTCCCCCTTTTTGATGATGACAAAAACTATTAATTTGGTTGAACACAGATTCTTTTTTCAAACAAAATTGCTCCCCCTAAGAAAAAACATTTCTAAGGGATGGACTCAAAGTCTGTTGGACGCAGAGTCGATTTGACGTAGCGAAATTTATTTTTACGAAACAAGTTTCAAAAGCAAGTAATATTATCTTTGTATCGAAGTTTAGTTCTTGAGAAAAGAGTTTAACAGAGACAATTCCTTTTGAAAAGAAATAAACCCTGCAAAAAAAAATTTAGAGCAGATCCTTCACAGCAACACAGTGCATTAGCAGAGTATTCACAATTTCAATTAAAGCATTTATATAAAGGCAACAGAATAACCGAGACAAGGATAATGAAACAACCAGATGAGAGAAAAAAAAACATAGTTTCATTAAAATAAATTTGTATGTAACAAATCAAATTCCCATTATTCTCCCCCTTTGTCATCAGACAAAAAGAAAGAAAGACATCACTGTCAAAAAAATTTGGCTAAAAAATAAAATAAAATCAAGAGGAAGAAGGTGGAGGAGGAAGAGGTGGCCCTTGTTGAAAAAGAGATTTGAGGAGGTCTTCAACTCTCTTGTACATTAAGTCCATTTGATTATTCACGTAGGCCTGAAAAGTCGGGGGCACTTGGGTGAGAATGTCGCAGAAGGTTGTGGTTCCACAATAGCTAGCTCAGTGGTGGAAGCAGGAGGGGTCACATCCATTTGCTGCACAACAGACTCAACTTCTTCTTCAGACAGAGGAAGGTCAACATCCCAAGGAAGAGAGGTTCTCCGGTATCCAAACATTTGATCCTAGGGATAAGGCCTGCCTATGTTGTCAGACGGAGGTCCAGAGACATAGCTTGGACAAGAGAAGATTGTTGGCAATGGCGAGTTCGTAGGCGATCCAAGAAGATCATCTACCATATAGATAGGACGAAAACACCGGAAGCTCGACCAGCACGCTTATGGTATCTTCCTTATCTTCATCACTTAGTCCTGAAGAAGATGCTTGTTGCTCACACTCCCAAATGTGCTTTTCCCAGAAAGTCTTAGCCTCGTTTTCCTCAGCTTCTCCTTTAAACGAAACTTGCCACAAGAATTCAACATCAACATCAGGGGAACGTAAGCTCCCAAAATTTGGCTTAAAGAAGATGGGCTTGGGAAAGGTGGCTTGGCTTCTGTACTTTTTCAAGTCTTTGTTTTTATTTAAATCCACCATTGGCAACCTTGGACAAACCCGATCCCATTGAATCTTGATGGCGCTTGTAGAAGAGATGATCGAGTGAAGGGGTACAAATCTCAAATCCTTCAACAAGACTCCCCTTAATGACACCGACAAGGATGGTGTCATAAGGACTCGCAAACTGTCCCATTTCTTCCAAGGTGACAGGTTTGAAGGAGAGGTCACTAGGGAAGATGTGAACTTTTGTTGAGTAACCATCACAGCACCGAGAGCGTCTTGCTGTGAGTGAGAGAGAAGAGTCATTGGATTCCCAAAGAGGAATAATGTGAGGAGAAACCCCCACAGAGAAAAGGTTAAGGTAAGAGGAGTTATAGAAGGTCTTTTGAGAGAGGGAAGGTGAAGGAGATTGGAAAGGTATGATGTGAGTTTGAGAAGAAAAAGGTTCAGTGTTTAAGGGAGAGGAAGTTATTTGAGCGGTTGGGAAGGAGGTTTGTGGTTCTGGTTGAGAAGAGGGTAAAATGGAGGAAGAGGGAATGGTAGGTAGAGGTTCCTTAGGAATGGACGCAAGCTTGGAAGAGGGTTTCCTTGTGATGGGTAGCTTCGTCCGGGTTCCTTTTGGGATGCTCGCAATGGACGCAACCTTCATCCTTTTAGCGATGGGTTGGTCGTCTTCAAAGTCATCGTCCATTATGAGTCTCCGCTTGGGAATGGCTTGGACGGATGGTGATTTCTTCTTTGGACTCTCAGCCTTTGAAGGAATAAGAGGCTCTTTCTGGTCCAGAAAATCTTGGACGCTTTGAAGTTTCATCCTTAGAAGATTGCTTCGTCCAAAGATTTGTTGCTCTTGGATCCGTCCAAAGATCCTCTTCTTCTCTTCAACATCTTTAGTCTCATGGGGACTAAAGATACCTTGATCTCTGAAGATCTTGGTTAAGAGAACACCATAGGAGATGGTGGTCTTCTTCCCTTTTCCTTGTACACTTCTCTTGAAGTTCTTAAAAAGCAGAGAAGGGAGATTGACCTGTTGACACAAAGATCGGTATGACACAAGTAAGGCATGAACCGTAGAGACTGAGTCTTTGGACCCTGCCTTGTGGAGTATTGCCTTGTTCAGAAGTTGATGCAAAACTCTTGCCTTGTCATTCATCTTGGAAGCAGTTATCTTCCCCGTGGATGACTCCTTTAGTAAGGTGTCAAGAACAGCATCAGTTCCCCCAAATGCTTTTTCCCAATCAGAAGTGATGGTGGCTCCTTCCAACCAACATTGGGTGGCGTTGGAGATGGTTACCTCTGAAACCACAACGGGTTTTCCCAAAACACATCCCCTGACCTCTGTTGCAGACACGGATGCGTCTTTCCAGAACATTTTCACCAATTCCGGATAAACCTCCACCGGTTCTCTGAAGTAACTATCCCAACCAGCACCGACGAGACATTCTTTGATATCTATTCCACATTCTGCTAAAATTGAAGTTTGGAACGAGTATTCAACTGATACCTCGGCTCTTTCAACATCAAGGGTCTTTCCTCCGGCCATTTCTTAGGGTTAAGGAAATTTGAAAGAGAGAGAGAAATTTGCTAAGGTTCTTTTTGCAACTGTTTTCTTTCAAGGTTTGAAGGCGTAAAAATTTGATCTTGTAAAGAAGGAAAATATTTATAGAAAAAGGTAGGTTTTTACACTGAAAGGTTTCTTGAGAGAAAACGAATCGTTTTTTTTTAAAAAAAAAACACACACAATAAATGTGTATTAAAAGCAACTGTCACGTCCGCAGTAAAAAGTTACTTTCGTGACCTTTCAAAAACTGACTCAACGTGGGAAATTTGAAAAGTTTCAAACAAGATAAATGCAAATGATTTATGTCTTATCAAGAAATTTACCACACCATTTATCAAGTACAAAGCATTTTGGACGCAGATCTTCAATGGACGCAAGAAATATTAATTCTTTACAAAATGCATACTTAGATGTTTTCGAATAAGAGTGAATCTATCCTCTGAGAGGGGTTTTGTGAAAATATCCGCCCATTGATGATCTGTATCCACATATTGAATATCAAACACCCCTTTCTGAATATAGTCTCTTATAAAGTGATGTTTGATTTCAATGTGTTTTGCCCTTGAGTGAAGTATGGGATTTTTTGATAAGTTAATTGCAGCAGTATTATCACATAGTAAAGGAATCTTACTTTCAAAGATGTTGTAGTCTTCTAATTGATGTTTGATCCGCAGTAGTTGAGAGCAACAATTGGACGCAGAGATATATTCAAATTTTCAAACTGATAGAGCAATTGTGCTTTGTCTCTTGCTTTGGACCATGATACTAGATTTCCTCCAATGAAGTGACATCCTCCACTTGTACTTTTCCTTTCGATTCTATCTCCAAGATAGTCAAGATCACAAAACCAACTAATCAGTACTCATGAGATTTCTTAAATACCAAACCCAGTTAGTAGTTCCTTTCAAGTATCTGAATATTCTTTTACGACAATTAAGTGTGACTCTCTAGGATCAGTTGAAAACGTGCACAAAGACACACACTAAACATTATATCGTGTCCGGCCGCAGTGAGATATAAGAGTGATCCGATCATACCTCTGTATACCTTTTCGTCCACCTTTTTATCCTTATCGTCCAATCTTAGTGTGGATGATGGATGCATTGGTGTGCTCATTGTTTTGCAATCGTCCAATTTGAATTTCTTCAGAAGTTCATTTGTATATTTTGTCTGATGAATGTAGATTTCGTCCAATGTTTGCTTCACTTGCAAACCCAGAAAGAATTTTAATCCTCCCATTAAGCTCATTTCGAATTCCTTCTGTATCAGATTGGAAAAATCCTTGCAAAGAGATTCATCAGTAGCTCCAAAGATAATATCATCAACATAAATTTGAACTAAAATGAATTTCGAGTTTTTGTCTTTTCGAAAAAGAGTAGTGTCAACTTTTCCTCTAGAAAAACCGCTTTCTATTAAAAAGGTGCTTAACCTTTCGTACCAGGCTCGAGGAGCTTGTTTTAAACCGTACAAGGCCTTTTTCAATTTGAAAACATGCTCAGGGAAATTTTCATCCTCGAAACCAGGTGGTTGTTTAACGAAAACTTCTTCATTGATTATACTATTTAGAAATGCACTTTTTTCGTCTATTTGATATAGTCTCATGCTATGATGAGCAGCAAATGAAAGTAAAATGCGTATGGCTTCTAGTCTAGCTACAGGAGCAAAAGTTTCAGTGAAATCAATACCTTCTTGTTGTGAGTAACCTTGGGCTACCAACCTTGCTTTGTTTCTCACAACCTTACCATCTTCGTCCAATTTGTTTTTGAATATCCATTTTGTGTCGATGATGGACTTGTTTTTAGGCTTTTGAACCAGCGTCCAAACATCATTTCTTTTAAATTGATTTAGCTCTTCTTGCATGGCTAAGATCCATCCTTCGTCCTTCAGTGCTTCTTCTATTTTTCTTGGTTCCATTTCAGAGATGAAGGCTACATTTGAGTATTCTCTGAAGGTAGATCTTGTACGTACTTTATCATCTGGATTACCAATGATTTGGTGTTCTGGATGATAAGTTTTGAAATGCCAGCTTCTTTGACCATCAGTTGTTTCTTCTTTTCCTTCATCGTCCAATGCTTCTTTGTTTTGGGTTGCTGATCCTTCTCCTTTGTCTTTTAAGTTTAACTCTGCAAAGGACTCATCTAGCTCTGACAAGTCATTGTCAGGCTTTTTGTCATTGAATTTAACATGAACAGATTCTTCAACAGATAGAGAGCGAGAGTTATATACTCTATATGCTTTAGATGTTTCTGAGTATCCTAGGAAAATACCAGAGTCAACTTTAGCATCAAACTTTCCTAAAGAATCCTTAGTATTCAAAATAAAACATTGACAGCCAAAAGAATGAAAGTAAGAGATGTTGGGTTTTCGTCCTTTCCACAATTCATACGGAGTCTTGTTTAAAAAAGGTCTAATATATATTCTGTTTTGAATATAACATGCAGTGTTAACAGCTTCAGCCCAGAAGTGTTTGGAGATTGAGTTGTCATTGAGCATTGTTCTAGCCATCTCTTGAAGAGATCTATTTTTTCTTTCTACCACACCATTTTGTTGTGGTGTTCTTGGGGCAGAAGTTGTGATGAATACCGTTTTCTTCACAGAACAATTGGAAGCTCTCATTCTCAAATTCTCCTCCATGATCACTTCGGATTGAGTTGATACACATTCCTTTTTCATTTGAATTCTTTTACAGAAAATAGAAAAGACTTTGAAAGACTCATCCTTGTGAGCTAGAAACATAACCCATGTCCATCTAGTATAGTCATCTACTATGACCAATCCATATTTCTTTCCATTTAGTGAAGAAGTTCTTGTAGGACCAAATAAATCAAGATGTAACAATTCTAGTGGTCTAGAGGTGGAAACGATGTTTTTGGACTCAAAAGAATTTTTGATTTGTTTCCCCTTTTGACAAGCTTCACAAAGAACATCTAATTTGTACACAAGCTTTGGTAGTCCTCTTACGAGGTTATGCTTATTTAGTTTTGAGATTAATCTCAAACTTGCATGACCAAGCTTCTTGTGCCATATCCACTGTTCTCCTTTTATGGAAACTAGACATGATACATTTTGATCTGAAAGATCTTCCAAGTCAATTTTATAAAGATTGTTTTGCCTTTTAGCAATGAAGAGTATGGATCCGTCAGAGTTTTTAACTATACATTCTCCTTGATTGAATGAAACATTAGATCCACTATCACATAATTGACTAATGCTAAGTAGATTATGTTTCAATCCTTCAACTAGAAGAACATTATCGATAGAGGGAAAAAGATGCTTACCAATCTTACCTATTCCAACTATTTTACCTTTCTGGTTTCCTCAAAACGTGACGGAGCCTCCTGAATTAGTTTTGATGTCTTGGAACATAGACCTTTCTCCCGTCATGTGCCGTGAGCAACCACTGTCCAGGTACCATGACAGGTGTCTTTTTCTTGTTGCTAAGCACATCTGCAAGAGGAATTATCATATCCTTAGGTACCCATATCTTTTTGGGTCCTTTTTGGTTAGCTCTTGGAGATCCATAATATTTTGACCTTTTATTAAAAGGATCTATTGAGGAAGGGTAAACGTTCTTTTTACAAACATTCTTAATGAATTTAGGTTGAGTAATAGTTTTTTGAAAAAACTGTTTATCAGTATCTTGATATCCCAATCCAGATTTGTCACGAGGGTCTCTGGAATATTTGAGTAAAATGTTTAGGTTGTTGGTGCTTTTTACAAATTTACTGAGGTCCTCCGTTAACTCTTTTACCTCATTATGAAGTTTATCAACTTCATCTGAAGTGTTGGACTCATAAGATGTTTTTAAAAGAGCATTTTCAGTTTTTAATTTTTCACAATAAATTTCAAGTTCTTGTTTTTCTGAAAACATTTTTCCATATTCTCTAGTTAATTTTGAAAACTTTCTTTTCAAGGATTTATATTCAACCGCTAAAATAGATGAATTATTTAACAACTCATCAAATGCATTCTGAAGATCAAGATCACAGTTTGTTACCTCATCTTCTTCTTCTTCTGACACGGTGTTAGCCATGAGACATAGATTTGCTTCTTCTTCTGCTTCTTCTTCATCATCAGCAGTTGAAAGATCAAGATCTTCCCAGGTGGCCATTAATCCTCTTTTCTTCTTTGGAAAGAATCTCCTTTTCTCTTTCTCCTTGTTTAGGGAAGGGCATTCCGCTTTAATGTGTTCGGGCTTCTTGCATTCATAGCATATGATTGGACTCTTGTCTTTTGTTTCTGTTCTGTCCTTTGGTGACCTTCGTCCAAAGTGCTTTCTCCGCATACCTCCTTTTCTTTTTCCACATTGCTTGTATCTTTCTAGAGATGAAAGACAACTCGTCATTATCAGATATATCATCTTCAGATGACTCGGCCTCGTCTGATGATTTTTCAGCTTTAAGTGCTTTGGACGCACTGCCTTTATGAGCTTTAAGGGCAATTGATTTCCCTTTTCTTGAGCTTTCCTCTTCTTGAAGTTCCAGCTCATGAACTTTAAGAGAACCCAAGAGTTCCTCCATGGTAAGAGAAGCTAGATTCTTTGCTTCCGGTAT
Source organism: Styphnolobium japonicum (assembly GCA_023212625.1). NCBI lineage: Eukaryota > Viridiplantae > Streptophyta > Magnoliopsida > Fabales > Fabaceae > Styphnolobium > Styphnolobium japonicum. Next base: position 23,277,663 of record JALBWW010000003.1, read on the forward strand.
GGCAGTAACCTTAGGTCTCCACTGTCTGGAAAGACTTCTTAGGATTTTTCTGATATGATCTTGATTATCATAGTTCTTTCCCAGAGATCTCAAGCCATTGATTATTGTTTGGAATCGTCCAAACATTTGATCAATGTTTTCATGCTCTCCCATTTTGAAGAGCTCATCTTGGTGAACCAAAGATGCTTATCTTTGATTCTTTGACTTGAGATGAGCCTTCATGTGCTAAGGCCGAGTATCCCATATCTCTTTAGTCAAGTTTCACGCCTATGGACTTTATCGTGCTCGATCTGGTGATGGCACACATAAGATAATGTTTGGCTTTTGAGTTAAGGCGATGTCCGGTTCGTTGTCCTTCCGTCCATTGTGGTCGAGGGAGATCCCCGTCATACTGCGTTGGTGGGTGTTTGATATCCATTTTGAACTAGGTCCCGTATGTCCATATTTTTGGCATCAAAAAAGGCAATCATTCTCTTCTTCCAGTAATCATAGTCGTTTCCATTGAATAGAGGTGGTCTGTTCACCGCTTGTCCTTCGTTCTCCATTAAAGGGTGTACTGGATCTTTTTCCTCTGCACTGTTAGATGCTCAACCCAAGAGGCTGAGCTCTGATACCAATTGAAATAACCAAGTGAAACACAAGAAGGGGGGTTGAATTGTGTTTCTTAACCCTTTTTGATTAATAAAAGATTTTCCTTTTCTCTAGAAAATAGAACACAGCGAAGGATAAAGTTTAACAAGCAAAGAGCTTAGGACAAACACCACTTAGTCCTATTGGACTCTAAGGATTTTGAAAAGACTTTTAATAAAATGGTTAACACGTTCTAAAACCAAATAAAAAGATCTTTGTTAATAAACACAATGGTAAACCCCAGAGGTTAGTGAATATAATAAAGCACACTAGAAGAGAAGAGAAGCTTACACACGAGATTTATCCTGGTTCACTCTTATCAACCAAGAGCTACGTCCAAATTCCTTCAACCGTAGGATTTTCCAACTAATCTTTTTCACGATTACAAGTATTATGCACCTCTTCGTGTAACAAGTATTTTCAACCTCTTCAGGTTCTATCTCACAAGTATTCTTTTACACACAGCCTCTTCAGGCTTACAAGGCTTAAGATGAATAATTGAAAGCAGATGAAAGCTTGAGTTTAAAAACTCACTGACAAATGAGAATAGACAATCGAGATCTCAAGGCTTTTTCTTTTTACACGTATATGGAAATCCAAGAAGAAATAAAGCTTTTTAGACTTTGTAGGATGCTTCGGCAAAGATCTCTCATTATCTTCAAGTGCTGCTTCTTCTCTTTATAAGTAAGAACAAATTGAACAGACTTCATGTGCTAGATCGTCCAACGGAAACATTTATTACCGTTCTGAGTAGCATTAAATACATCTACTGGAAAAGTGCTGAACTTCTTCTGACGGTGACTTTTATTCTCTGAGATTTCCAATCAATGAAAACAAAATCCTGATTTGTCTAAGATTGCAGACGGTTTCTTATTTGCAGATCTTTGTAGTTGTTAGACAATGTCAGCAAAAGTGGCTTAGTTGACTTCTTCTGTCGCCGTGAGCTGTCAGAGTTCTTTTCTAGCATTTAATGAGGAACAGTTCTTCATTTTTGAAATTTCACTTGGACGAGAGCTTGAGCTTGAACTTTGAAAGAGTGAGTTGAGTCCGAGCTTTGGGCACAGATCGTATTGGACGAACTAATAAAAAGTAACAGTATATGCATACAAGTATTGGACGCACCAATAGTAAAAGTATATAATACATTTATTGGACCCACGAAGAGTTATAGCATATTGGACGTACGAAGAGTTATCTTTAAGCATAGAGCAGAATGGACGCACATACAAGTAACGATTTGTTAATACTATTGTCGAAACACTTACTTGTTCAAACTAAAAAAATATTTTTGTTATCCTCAAAACTTAACTAGGGAAAGCTACAGCTTTTAAGATTTTAGTACTTAAACCTTTTTATAAAAAATTTGGTTTCAACATGTTGGATCTTGATTACACCGTTCAAGAATTTTACACCAGATATACCCCACTCCGCAACCTTTACAAATCAGGGATGCCCCACCCTGAATCAACCCAGAAGAAGATTTCCCACTTCTTCTAAACCAACGCACAGTAGAAACAAACAATTAACAAAAGTTGAATCACTCTTGAAAGTGAAAATTACACAATTTGAAGCTCTATGATCACCAGAAACATTGAGAAAAAGAGACGAGATTGTTTTTTGAGAGTATTTGTCAGAGAGTGTTTCTTTTTCGTATGTAAGTATGTATGATTGGATGTCTTCTAACTAGATAAGATGTGTTTAGTTAAAAACTAATATACAATGCAAGTAGAAAAGCTTATTTCAGTTGTATGAATCGATTCACACTTACTCGTGAATAGATTCACAGCCATTCAAAACAATATATGCACACTGTGAATGGATTCATAGATTCTTGTGAATAGATTCATAAATGTTATGAATCGATTCACAGACCATTGAAATGCTTGAATTGATTCACACATGTTTGTAAATAGATTCACTGAATCTTTGAATAGATTCACAGATTGTGAATTGAGCAGTGAATCGATTCACACTTACTGTGAATAGATTCACAGATTGTAAACTTGAATGAATCGATTCACACTAGCTGTGAATAGATTCACAGTAGCTTAAAATGATTGTAATTCATTGTAAATTAATGAATGCAATTCTATTATATCAACCTATGTTCATTATAGGTTCATTTTAAGTGTCTCTTTCAATCATCTTGTGTAATCTTACAAGGGTTCTAAACAAATGTAAATCTTAAGAACTACCTTTTGTAAAAACTAAGATAATCTAAGTCTAAGTCTTCAAAAAACTTCAATTTACTTTACTTGGCACACTTTGTCATCTTCAAAACTTTGTGCTTCATGTCCAACTAGGAGTATGCGTTCATTCACACAAGAAGCATGTGCATAACATTGGAATGTGTTAGCTTAAAGACATTACATAATTGATTATATATTTTTTTTAAGGGAAGTAAGTTATCTATGAATATTTTACTCTTTTTCCTTCGCTAAGTTTTTATCCCACTAGGATTTTCTTAGCAAGGTTTTAACGAGGTATATTCATAGTGAATAGTCATTCAAGGGGAAGTAGTGTAAAACATGCATATTTTGCATATGATGAATGACTATATTGATTAGAAATTAAGTGTGCTATTAGTAAGGGTTTATTGTTATAACATTTTGTCTCCCTAATGAATATGTAACTCCTACACATTATGGTGTAACCCCGTCTCCTTACGTATGTTTGAGGTCTTATATAAGAACATGTTTTGTTCAAAAAGAATAATAAGAAAAGTTTATGGTATAGCTAGTTCCTGAATAACTAGATTTTTAGAGTCATATTTGCTTTTGTCTTTAGTTTTCTTTCTCTCTTTATTTTATTTACAACATATAGGTATTTTATTTAATATAAAATATGTGTAAGGTTGTATGGGTAATCTTATAAATGTACCTATCTTTAAAAAATGTCTTTAGACATATCAACTGTTAAATAGAGTATCTAAGTATGAATTTCTCTAATTTATAATTTGTGAGAGTCCCTTTTGCTTTTTGTTGGGCTTACTTTGCTCAAAGAAAATAATAAAAATAAATAAATTATAAGAATTGTCTACTTTTGCTCGCCTTTATATCAAAATGTATCGCCTTACACATATATATTATGTCGTACATGTTCTGTTCAATTTTATTTTTGTCATCAGTTCAACTTAATTACCATTAAACTCTTCATTAATTTGTCCTTAATGTAAATAAAAATATGAATATATATATATAAGTGGTTAAAATGATACTTGAAGAAAAAATTTGATACTTTTAAACTCGTTTGTATTAAATTTTTAAATTTATTTTTGAATTTTCAATAAGTATGAAAAATTGAGTAAATGCATATTTTGGTCTTCTAAATATATAAGTGTCATTAATTTTGTACTTTAATAACTTTTGACATCAAATTAATCATTCAAAAGGACTAATTTAATGTAAAAAAATGACATTGATGACTAATTTGATATCAAAAATTGATATTGAATAACTATTTTGATGTATTTATCATTGGACGACCTAAATGATAACACTTGTATCTTTACAGGATCAAAATAGTTGTTTAATCTGAAAAACTTTAAAAGCACATCAACTGTACATAGTTATGCAAATTTTAGAGACTAACAAATACATCCTGAAATATTCTGAGTGGATAAAATAATAATAAAATTTTAAAATAAGATTTTGATTAAAAAAAATATGTAATTTTTTAATAATTAACAACTCAATTAGTTAATATTAGTGTGAGACATTGCTTCTTTTCATGTGCTCGTTTTGGGTTAGGTGACTCTTAATAAAAATGTAAATTGTTATGACTCAATTTATAAAAAGAGTTCGTTCCAAAAGATTAGTCTATTAGGAATGAGAGTCTCATAATTTAAATATTACATTAAAACTTATTATTTGCTCAATGTAAGACATAACATGTTCAAGGAGTAGTTAATGAGTAACTATTTATTCATGTAATCAACAAATTGTATTATTAATTATTTTAAATGAAAAATATTTTATCAAGAATTATTTTTTGTAATTTCCTAAGATATTATAATCCATAAGTAGATAGTGTATAATTTACAAAATAAAAATGAATAATAGTACTTAAAATATTTTAGGTCATACCTTTCAAAATTCTGTAATATATAACATAAACTGCCCAAAAATACGAGAGGTTCTTTTTTTCCCTTCTTTTTCAGCCGAGATGTAATATTTACTAGTAAGTGCCAAATCCTTCAAATGACGTCATTAACCAACATTCTTTAGCATTAATCAAACAAACAGTGGGCGCCCACCAATTAATCGTACAGCATTACTTCCACGATGATTCTTGTCGTCTCTTAGAATTATCATTAGTATTATTGTGACAATTAGGTAAGATACCCTAATCATGCACAGATAGATAATAAGAAATGGAATAACAAAATCTTGAATCAATCATGTCTTACAATTCTTGGAAGTAGTAATAATCAATCTTTCTATCTATCTATCTATATCTATATCTATATAGTGGCCTGTATGCCCTTTTGGTAGATTGTCAAGACCCACAAACTTAAATATATTCATTGTATAATTAGAATAAAAAATTTGAAATCATTATGAAAGAATAACAGACTACAATAATCTTCAGCTCGATCAGCTGATCCAAACCTTCCCCACATAGGTGTAAAAGAAGAAAGAGCAATATCATCTGTTTGCATGTGTTTGACAAGCAAGACATTCTTGTTCAACTCACTGAAACATATTATCAATGTACTATTGTTTTTTTCATGTATGATTTTTTGTTTTTTTCTTGGCCATTTTTCAAGCGGTTTCTGAAACATGTTCTGAAGTTGTTGGTTTTTTTTTTCTACTGCCAAAAGATTTAGTCTGAGCTTGTGAATTTAATAAGTCATCGAGATGCTAAGGTGATTCAGAGTTTTGTAGCAGCCGTTGCCCCTACACAAACCAAAGAAACACCACCAATTAAAAAAAAGTCCGACAATTAATGATCATTTATTCTTTTTTATTTTTGTTGGCTTATTAATTAATTATCATTAAAAATAATTTTGCGCGTGACTTGAGTATAGCTCGAATAGCAACGGTCTAAATTCGACTTAGGTATATTAATTAATATAAATAATCATACAGGGCACTTGCCATGCAGCAGGCGAAAAGCAAATCAATGTATGTTACGGGAGATGTTAGATATACTTGGCATAAAAGTTTTTTTTCTCTACACTACTTAACATATATTATATATATTAGTTATGTGGGACATCAATGTTTCTAATTTTGATTATTTCATTTAATTTTTTTAGCATTAACCAGAGTTAATGTCTAGTTAATATCTTGGAAATTTCAAAAATTAAGGCGATGGTTAGTTCGAGAGAATGATAACTTGCATAATTAATATTAATGTTAAGTATATAAGTTCCATTTTGATAGGCTTATATGTAGCTTTTAGGCTTATTTATTACAATAAGTACTTATGAAGTATTTTTATTCTGTTTAGATTAACTTATTAAATCTACTTATGAAACTCCTATAAACTGTTTTGAGCTTATTTTCATAAGCTAAAAAATTAAGCTTATAAAAATAAGTTTTTGTAAAAGTTAAAAATACTTTAAGTTCTAGTTATTTTTATAATAATTTTTGACAAAATCAACCTTAAGGGATTGACACAATTCATAGCACATCCCTCAAATGCTCAATATTTATTTCAAAGGGTTTTTGAAAAGCACTTCTCAAAGTGTTTATCCAAACGTTATTTAGCTTATTTTAAATAGTGCTTATGATCGTAGAGCTTAAGTGTGTTTCGATTAGCTTTTTTTGACTTTAAAATAGCTTATAATCAAAATGTCCAAGATAAAGATTTTTAAAAAAAAATAACCTGTTTTGAGTGTAAAATAATCAAATCAAACATGCTATAAGCTCAACTCTAATAAGTACTTATATAAGTTATTTTATCCAAACAGGGTGTAATTATACCGTATTTATCCACAAATCTCTCATAAATTAAAAGTGTGTTTGGATTAAATATAAAAAAAAGATTATGTTAAAAATTGTTTATGTGTATAATCAATTTTCAAGAAAATTAATTATAAAAAATTAATTTATGTTTGAATATGTTAGTTCACAATCGATTTTAAGGCACAATTTTATGTTTGGATTGTATAAAAAGAATCGCTTTTATGTATTAAATTACCAAGAAATATATAAAACGATTGAAAAAGTTATTTAGTTGAGGGTAAACGAGTATTTATCTATCAAAATATTCAAAATAAGCTAAAATCACTTAATCAAAAGTTCAAAATAAAAGTTTTTCTAAAAAAGCTATTTTTTCTTTGTATCAGGGAGACCTCAAATGGGATTTAATTGGAGATTTTGGGAAATGAGATTTCTTGACATCAATTTGTGAAAATACCGATTAACTACTAAGTATATAGTTGGTGTTAAACAAGATACAAAAGAAACAAAAAAAAAACGGAAATGTACAAACACCCTCTAAACTTTTCTTCATTTTGAAAGTCATAATAAACTTTTAAATTTAGATGAGAGGCCCTTAAACTTTCCAAAACTTCTAAATAGACAATTTCATAAATGTTTATTATCAAATATGATAATTTTTAATTTGTCCATATAATTTTTAAAGAATATTTAAAATATTTTCAACTTTTAATTTAATTTCTTTCAAATTATTTGATATTTTTCTATTTTTTTACATAGAAATTAAATAAAAAGTAGAATTTTTTTAAAAAATAATATGGGTCCTTAAACTCCCTACACTTTGGGAACTTTCAATTAGGTTCCTAAACTTTTAAAGGTTTGTAATTGGGTCCTTAAACTTTTAAAAATTTGTAATTTAGTCCTTAAACTTTAAAAAAATTGTAATTAGATCCCTCCCTTTTGAGAGGCGTTAGATCAATGTGAAATTAAATGGAATGGTCCTTACGTGTTACTGTGGTTTACCACTTCAGCAACCCACCCACACATTACTCTCCCTTTCTCTCTTCATCTTTCAACCAAATCTCAATAACTCACTGACAAGAGGTTGTCGAGACCCCGTCAAATAATAAAAATTACCGGTTCGCAAACTAATTTGTAGTATAGAGCATAAACCGAATCGTCTCTCAAGGATCCAAAAAGAACAAATATTTAATCAGATCAAGATAATTAAAAGGGGGGTTTAGATGATTTGAAAAGAAAATATACCGGTTGAATTAAAGAAATGCAATTAACAAATTAACCAATCCAAGGAAATTTTACCGATCTTGAGTTTAATCCATCATTGATCACAAGGAATTCACTTAATTGCTAACCATGTTCTTGGCCTTAGATCATATCAAGACGCCTCAACATGATCCAAGAATCCTCTACTAGATAAGCATCTAGGATTTAATTAACAAAGGTTAGATAAAGTAAGCACCATCTAAACATAGATTAACTTAAGATCAAGAATTTAACCAAGCTAAACAATCCATCAAAAAGTTTTAATAAATTGTTTATTCTATGTGATCCTCTTGAATACATGATAATAAAGCTATTATCACATAAACATCCAAATCAAATTAAGCAATTCAATCTAGATCAAAATTAAAAGAGGAAGAAGAGAAACTTGAATAACAATTAAGCAATATGAACAAGTAAAACAATATCTCCAAATTAAACATCAAGATGGCTAATCCCTTGGATTGATTATGAGAGCCTAGCCTTCCATGGATGGGAAGGAAGAACTCAAAAAATAAAGAACAAAAATGAAATTCTAAAGAGAAAGAAGAAGAAGAGAAAGAAAACTCTCACAAATACTTAAACTTTCTTGAAACTCACTTAAAATTGAATCCTCTAATACAAAGAGGTTGGGTCTATTTATACTAATCCTAGAAGCCAATTTGTACATGTACATAATCTGAATACAAGCTATAAGAATATGAAAATTGTCAAAAATGGAAGCTTGATGCATGGTTGGTGGGTTGGTGCATGGTAGGTGGGTTGGTGTATGGTTGGTGGCTTTTAGTCAACAACTCTTATCTGACTTCTGGCTTCAAATTCATCACCTAGACGGTGCATTTTGACTTGGATGTCTTCATAAAAGTTGTAGCCAGTTGTCTCCTTGAAAATCTCCAATTTGAATCATGTCATTTGGACTTTTAGAACTCCAGAAATGCCAAAAACACTGCACCTACCTCAAGTTAGGTTGGAAGAACGTGTTTCCAAATTCAGACCAACTTGTAGCTTCATTATCATGCCTAAAACGATATCTATTGACTAAATGGTCTTCAATGAAGTTGGAGATATGGGTCTTATCTTTCAAATGACCAAGTTTCAGCCCAAGAGGAGGCCTATAACCCACTATATAGTCCAATATGTGCATACTGCCCAGATGGTTCCGTGACAGCAAACTCACTCTGTATTGCAAGGCTATTTTGGACCCTTAGAAGTCTGATCCAGCTCTTGAGTTCTTCATGAAACTTGTAGATCCTTGTCTTAGTTTTCCAAAGACACCAAGATCACCTCAATTGGATTACCGAGTCCCAAGTTATAGCCTAACCAAGGAAGAAAGGTCAAAATGCATCAAAATCCGAAAATTATCCAATATTTACATTAAAACCCAATGAAGCCCAACAACATTAAACTCATCTAAAATACTAATATTGGGCACAATAAACATCTAATAAAGCCTAATACAAAGCTAACATGAGTGTCTCAAATTGATTGATCACTCACATGAGATAGAAATTCAAAACCCTAGCTTCTTTCTTTATACTCTTCTTATTCTTCTCTCAACTCTGCACTGTCATTGCCAACGATGTTGCTCTCATGTCCAAGCACGCTTAAGACACCTACCGAAACACTCCATTCAAAGCCCTTGCAAATGAGACTTCCCACAACACCCCTGCTTCCCAAGCATCAAAATAGAGTCCAAGCAAAAAGCACACCACAAAATGGACTAAATGACAACAATAACCACCACAAAAATGAAAGAAAGCACACTTGATTTGACTGAAGATTTGTGGGGAGGGAAGATAAAGCTAAAGAAAGAATAAGATAGAAGCTTACCAAGAAAAAAAGAGGCAGTTGAGCGATGTCATAATGTAGGGAATGCCTGAGAATTTATTTGTGTATTTGTTTGCAATAATCTTCTTGAAATCCTACAAAGCCAAATTTCTCATAATCTTCACTCAAACTTGTACTATTCCAGACATACACACAAAAAGATGATTTTATTTACATCTATGAGGAATTAGTTGAATTGCTCAGTTTTGTAAACCATGTTATAAAGAATAAAGAATGAAAAAGCTTAACAGGGTCTATAAGTAGCCCCTATAAAGAATAAGACTCACAATCAGAAAAATGTGCAAATCCATATCAATTTTAAATTGTGGGTGGGAGAGAGAAAGCAAGTTATGAGATTCATACAAGGTATTAAATCGCAATTGTAGTTTAGTTGCAGTCGTAGTCGTATTGCGATTAATGGGGTCGATGCAGGCTGATGCAGTATGCAATTGCGTAGTGTTGTTGTAGCCGCAACACCTAGATTTAAAACCTTGGATGCAGATGTTGGATCCATGAAGTAGTGTTGTTGTAGCCGCAACACCTAGATTTAAAACTTTGGATGCATACGTTGGATCCATGAAGAGGAACATAGCATAAGCATTTTCGTGTATGTACATCACTTGAAGGACCTTGTAGTGTGTTGATGTGGAAGCTATTATGCCACATAAGACACCAATTAGACAATGGATTGTTGAAGTGGCAAAGAATTTTGACACACATAACATCCAACTACTCGATTTTGTGTATCTCATAATGGTGATCTAATGTTTCCCAATAGGTAGGGATCCAATTACAAATTTTTAAAAGTATAAGGACTCAATTACAAACTTTTAAAGTGTAGGGACCTAATTAAAAATTCACAAATATTATAGAGACTTGCAGAGTAATTTAACCTTTTTTTTAAGATCATGGGGTGATCCCCACACTTTTTGGTTGTGGGACTAATTCCCACTCGAGCGTCGGCTTAGCCTTGGCCACAAGGTGCTTCTAATAGTATTTGAACCCCTGCACTATAAGTAAAGTCTACTCATATATAGCACAGTTTGCTAATTAAGCCACACATCGTAGTTAACAAAACTTGAATATAACTATATGCATATGTAAAATTGCTTAGAGATGTAATTAATAACACTATTAACTATTAATTATCAAATGAAATGTAAAATTGCCTTGAGTAAGATGTAATTAATGACACTATTAAATATCAATTTTAAATATAGATAGCTTTGTGTAAAACTTAGAAATAATTAAGATCGAGTTATAAAATTATTAATAAAATAGTAAAAAGAAATTAAAATAAAAGATAGAGTAAAAATCTATATAAGTTTTCCATGTCATAAAAAACAATCACTTAACATGTCAAAATAAATTAAAATGACCTTCTTTTTAATATTTTTTTATGGTAGAAACCTTTTTTCACTCTAATTACACAACTTACATGTAAGTATTAAATTAATGTGTAAATTTAAGAAGTGCACCTTAATATTGTCACAAACAAGCAAAACAAAATCGAGCCATATAATTATTAAATTTTGAATATGAGTGTCCTTGTTACACATTATAAGATTATAAGCATAGTTATTAAAACTAGCCAGTAGGACCGTTGAACCAACCACGTGGCCAGTCTGAGTTGGTAATCATATTAGTTATGCATGTGAATCGATAAAATACAATTGACTCGGTCAACTCTGTCAATTTTCATAGAACCGGCCAGGTCATGCAATTTTTTTAAAAATCCTAAAAAAGAATGAAACGACGTCATTCCAGGGGAAATTTTTTTGTAAAAACTTTCAAAAGCCATAACTTTTGACTAGTTTGTCTGATTTCAACACATTATGTATTGATTTCACATAACTTTTTTTATATTTATGCAATGAAAACATCTATAGGCAGGTTGGGCAAACCAATTTCCAAAATACCCCTTATTTTGTAAGATATGAGGATTTTTATTAAAAAAATTACAGATTTTATGAAATAAGAGTTAAAGAACTATTTTTTCCCTTAAGGTCTTCGTGTCACTCAAAATAAGAGTACTTTATTTATTTACAATAATAAACATCATCATATATATTGTGTATTTTTATGTTGATTTATATATTTTTTATTTTTATTGAATATTTATATATTTATTTAATGTTATGAGGTTCGACCAGTGACCCATTATAACACCATACTACTTATTCTTTTTCTAGTAAAGTGTCACGTGTCTTTTCTAATTTTTTATTTTAGAAAGCTTTAAATTGGAATCTAAACTTCATTTTATCCTTATGTAATTTAAACTTAAATTATAACATAATAAATAAATTGACATAATATGAAAAATATATTATTACTATTATATAAAGTTCTACATAGTACTATTACATCATATGCAAAGCTATAAAGATAAAATGTCTTATTATAAAGCCAATACAAGCTAGATTGATGTTGTCACCTATTGGATCATAGGTTTCTAAGTTAATCAAAATAGTTACACGATACAACTCCAACTATTGGTCCCCTAGAAATACCACATACAAGAGTGAGAATAATACTCTTAGTAGGAATTCAAGCAGTAAGTAAGAATAGTACATAAAATGTGTGGTACTTCCAGTTGCATCAAATTGCAAAAAATATTTCCATGGCTATATAAAGTTCAAAGTACATTTAAATAATGCTAACAGAATAAATTATGGATATTATACTACCTTTCTCATAGCTTAAAACCTCTAGCAACAAGATAAACAACTATTAATCTAACTTCTCATACTTAGGAACTACATACTTATATTTTTCTGTCTTGATTTATAGTTTGTGGTATATGTAGCCTTATAATCTTTATTCATACTTAAAACAGATTCCATTTGACCACCAAATGGCCTTTCCACATACTAAGGCAGATTCCAGCTAGCACATCCACACACTTGGGTGGCTAAAATACATGATTCCACACGCTTGGGTGGATTCCACACAATTGGGTGGCTAAAACTCATAATTCCACATGCTTGGGTCCATTTGGTTCATGAACAGAATATCTCATCGTCATAACTATCATTAAATATTAGAATATCTATGACACATATAAGTTCCATGAGGATCCCTGGACTAAAATGGATTATCTGGATTACCTTATTCTTTAAAGGGTCATTTCCAATATAACACGAATATAGGATCACCTTACACTAGGAAGGATCATTTCCTTGCCTTTTAACCATGAGATGAGCATGCAATGTTAAATCTTGAGTTTCTAGGGTAATTGAAAATTTTTCATATAATATCAACTTTTAAGGCATATTCATTGCATAATAAACCCTAGAAAATCAATTACATAATACCTAGCATTAGAAACTAGAATTTGGCCGAAACCCTAACCTGTCGCAACTATCTCCAAGGGAGCCACGAAATCAAGCAACTTTACAAAATGGTTGAAGAAAAATAATGAAAGGTTTTGGGAATCGCCCTCAATTGGTTTTTCTATTAATAAATGGACTGGTGCGATTGGACACCTCAAAAGGGAGTCTGCATACCAGAGTTTGAATTCGGAAGTTGATTACGAGTAGAAAATGTATTAACACCCTACACAGTCCGTTCTGAGAACGGTTACCCATTTAATCTAAAGTTATATGCTAGATTACTTAAGTTGGTCGCTTATTATTTAAAGCCAAATATTTATTATTATTATTATTATTATTATTATTATTTTTCATGTTCCATTTTGTCAAGCATATTATCAAAAATGATAAGTAACCGAGATAGGGAATGGGTGGCTTAATAGACATTATTGGGGAACAGATCACGAGCTCGCAACTTATCAAGAGTGAACATGGTGAATTAAGGAATTTGAATTTCCCAAGAAAATATCATTTTCAAATAGAAAGGTTCTTGAAAATGGATTTCACAATCAAAAATATTTTGAAATGATTTTCGCAAAAGGGTTTTCAAATTTTAACTCACCATTATCACCAAGTAGGGGTTATGTGAGTTTGTTCACGATTATTTTTCGTTATTTTATTATTTTGAAAAATATTTTATTTTATTATTTATTTTTGGGAATTAGACCATGCCAGTACTCCTGGCAAAATCTAATATAAATGACTCGAGAATACCTGGAAGAGTGTAGTTGATCGGACTTCCAATCCTCTCCCAATTTCCGTCGTCGGCCAGTTTAGATTGTTGAGACGATTTAGAGTCACTTTGAATGATAAAATTAATAAATGCAACGAATAAATGATGAAACAAGATTTTTTGTTAGAGGTCAATTATGACTTCGCCAGCGCTCCTAGCAAAATCACAAGATTTCTCCCACCTCAGGGAAGTCAAAATGTTGGTGTGGTTGTAACTAATTTTAATTATCTCATCGTTGAAATCTTGTATCATGAATTATTTCCAAAAGAGATGGATGGAAATTAAAATAATCAAATTCATTATGGAATAAGATTGTTTGTTAAAGATCATTTATAGCTCCTCCGAGACTCCTGGCAAAACTATAACATTTCTTTTCACCTTAAGGAGATCAAAATATTATTGTCATCGCAACTAATTTCGATTATCTCGTCCTAAGAATCTTATAACATAGATGAATTTAATATTTAATATTATTTTATTATTTTTATATATTTCAAAAATTGTGATACCCACGGTCAAAAGATTAATGAATGAGAATATTAAAATAAACACACAATATCATATCTATTAGAGGGCAAAATCGTAAAATGCATATTCATGCTATGCGGCAAAATTAGCTGACCAAGCACCCTACTTGGCTGACCGAACACTCTGACAAGCTTCCAACCGAGGACAAGTTGAGAATGGAGAAGGTCAGATCGGTCATGGCTAATCGGGTTAGGGTTGAGAGCAGAAATGGTGGTCGGGTCGATAGAGTCTGATCAGTCGAGTGTTAAGAAAGGGCATAATGGTAGGATCGGTCTAGGGAGTTGAGGTGTTATAGGTTAAGGCTTGGCTCGGTCAGTCGGTTTGTAAGCTGAGGAGTGAAGGCGTTAAGGTCGATCTGGTCATCAATTGGTAAGTTGAGGCGTGGACTAATGGATAAGGTCAGCTCGGTTGGTTGGTGAGCTGAGGGATTAAGGCCTATTTTGGAACATTATAAGTTTGATCTAGCTCTCGAGTGATCATGAAACTTGTAGATTTTTATCTTAGCTTTCCACAGACACTAAGAGCACCTCAAACGGATCACTAAAGCCCAAGTTATGGCCTAATCAATGAGGAAAGGTCAAAATGCATTAAAATCCAAGATTTAATCACAATTTGCATTAAAGCCCAATGAGGTCCAACAACACAAAACTCAGCTAATATACTAATATTGGACATAATAAACATCCATTAATGCCAAGTACAAAGCTAACATAAGTGTCTCAAAATGATTGATCACCTTCTAACACAGTTATGGTTTTTTCTTAGATGCATGGTTCCGTTTTGTTTATTTTTCCACTGCCTTTTAATTGTTCTTTTTAAGTACGGGAACCCAATACTATGGAAATCTAAGACATATGACTACAACTTTCATGTTGGGCACTTTTCCAAAGTCTATCATCTACACAATCACAGAAGAAACACATGGTCATGCCTTAGAACATGGCATAGTCGTGCTTTCAATTGCAGGTAGAAACTCCAAGACATAATAGAACATAGCTTTGCCATGTGATTAGGGATGTCAATTTCTACCCGTGCGTGGGGATCCCTGCAGGGATTACCCCATTAGGGCCCTTGAGGCCGGGGAATTTTTCCTCGCTAGGACTAGGACGGGGGACAAAATCCCCCCGAAGGTGATTCAAGGACAGGGACGGGGACGGGGACGGGGATCATACCCCCCGCCCCACGGGGTCCCCACCCCGAGTAGATTACATATATATCCCTTATTATGTGTACTATATATCATAAATACTAATAATATTTTGGTCTTTTCATATCTTTTTTATTTAATTTGAATATTGTGATTGTACTATTTAAGTTTGAACTTGTTATGATTTAATTTTAAATTTAATAATTTAATTATATATATATATATTAAATTTTATTGGATTTTAGTTTGTAATTTTACAATTTTTTTTATGAATTTTCAGGATCCTTGTGGGGATCCGCAAGGACGAGGACGAGGGGAAATATGGGAGGCGGGGACGGGGAGTAGGGGAGTACTCCCTGCCCCTGCCCCTCAACTCGGAAAAGTCAAGCTTGAAACCCTAATTGGGCTTAGGCTTTTGCATGAAAAGAAGAGGGTATTAACCCTAATGAAAGAGAAAAGGCATACACGATATAAAAAGCAAAAGAAAATATAAAAGAACATCCTCTCCCTCTTTCCACCGTCTATCCTTCCTTCACATGTTCTCTCTTCCTCCCATGGAATATCATTTGGATTGAAGCGGTGAAGATTGAAGATTAAAGACTGCAGATTCAAGCGAAGCCCATTGCTCGCCTTCTAGTTTTACTTTCTTCTCTCATATCTTTTATACTTTCATTGATTGTATTAATGGATCTCATGATCATGTTAGGCTATATTTCTCTTTGGTCAAGGGTGATTTCAAGAACCTAGACATGGCTTGACATTTGAATGTAGATGTTATTTTCCAAAAGTTTAATTTGAAGTTGATTGTGTTCTTCTACATAGCATGTTCATTATTATTGTTTTGGTTTGTTTAGGTGTCAAACTAAATAAATCTTAATAATTTTCTAAAGCTTGGTTAGGGATCTTGATATGTAATTGTCATGTTTTCCTAATCACAAATAAGGTGGTATGCCCAGGTCCGCTTTAGGAGTGTGTGGAACATAATATATGTTAAATGATTTGAGCTTATGTGATTGCTTCCTAGATTAACCTATTTTTATCACCTTAATGCTACCATTGGATTAAATCTAGAGAATTGGTTCCAGGTTGTTTAATGGTTAAGGAATGAATTAGAGAGCTCGTTCTAATTAACAATGGACTAAGGAAATATTAGGGTAGCAAAGCTTGTTGTGGTTAGTAATTTCAATTAGAAATTGGAAATAACATTGAATTCAATTCATCTTGTCAATGTAAAGTGATCAATCAATTTGAGACACTTATGTTAGTTTTGTATTAGGCTTTATTAGATGTTTATTGTGCCTAATATTAATATTTTAGATGAGTTCAATGTTAGGCTTCATTTGGCTTTAATGCAAATATTGAATAATTTTTGGATTTTGATGCATTTTGACCTTTCTTCCTTGGTTAGGCCATAACTTGGGACTCGGTGATCCATTTGAGATGATCTTGGTGTCTTTGGAAAGATAAGACAATGCTCTACAAGTTTCATGTAGAACTCAAGAGCTGGATCGGACTTCTAAGGGTCCAAAATATCCCTGCAATGCAGAGTGGGTTTGCTATCATGAAAATCTGGGTAGTGTGCACATATTGGACTACATAGTGAGCTAGCCTCCTCTTGGGCTGAAACTTGGCCATTGGAAAGATAAGACCCATATCTCCACCTTCACTGAAGACCATTTAGTCAATAGATGTCGTTTTAGGCATG
This sequence comes from Styphnolobium japonicum, assembly GCA_023212625.1. Classification (NCBI taxonomy): domain Eukaryota; kingdom Viridiplantae; phylum Streptophyta; class Magnoliopsida; order Fabales; family Fabaceae; genus Styphnolobium; species Styphnolobium japonicum. The sequence continues at coordinate 23,294,773 of JALBWW010000003.1, forward strand.
ATTATGAAGCTACAAGTTGGTTTGAATTTGGAAACATGTTCTGCCAACCTAACTTGAAGTAGGTTCAGTGTTTTTATCATATCTGGAGTTCTAAACGTCCAAATGGTATGATTCCAATTGCAAACTTTCAAGGAGACAACTGGCTACAACTTTTATGAGACCTCCAAGCCAAAATGCACCGTTTAGATCATGAAAATCAAGCCAGAAATCGGATAGGAGTTGCTGACTAAAAGCCACCAACCATACACCAACCCACCTACCATGCACCAACCCATCAACCATGCATCAAGCTTCCATATTTGAAAATTTTCATATTTTTATAGCTTGTATTCAGATTATGTACATGTACAAATTGGCTTCTAGGATTAGTATAAATAGAGCCAATCTCTTTGTATTATGATCATTCAATTTTTAAGTAAGTTTGAAGAAAGTTTGAGTATTTGTGAGAGTTTTCTTTCTCTTCTTCTCCATTCTCTTTACAATTTCGTTTTTATTCTTTTATTTCTGAGTTCTTGCTTCCCATCCATGGAAGGCTAGACTCTCATAATCAATCCAAGGGATTAGCCATCTTGATGTTTAATTTGGAGATCTTGTTTCGCTTGTTCATATTGCTTAATTGTTATTCAAGTTTCTCTTCTTCCTCTTTTGATTTTTATCTAGATTAAATTGCTTAATTTGATTTAGATGTTGATGTGATAATAGCTTTATTATCATGTATTCAAAGAGGATCACAAAGATTAAACAATATATTAAAGCTTTTTGATAGATTGTTTAGCTTGGTTAAATTCTAGATCTTAAGTTAATCTATGTTGGATGATGCTTACTTTATCTAAACTTAGTTAATTAAATCCTAGATACTTATCTAGTAGAGAATTCTTGGATCATGTTAAGGCTTCTTGATGTGATCTAAGGCCAAGAACATGGTTAGCAATTAAGTGAATTCATTGTGATCAATGATGAGTTAAACTCAAGATCGGTAAATTTCATTGGATTGGTTGTTTCTTTATATTTGTTTACAACTTTAAATCTCATACTTTTATTAATCTTGTTAATCAACAACAAAACCCCCCTTTTCTAATTATCCTGATCTAATTAAATCTTTGTTTTTGGATCCTTGAGAGACGATTCGGTTCATTCTCTATACTACAAATTAGTTTGTGAACCGGTTATTTTTATTATTTGATAGGTCTCGACAACCTCTTGTCATATAATGGTGGAGAATGACCCCTAGGCTAATCTCATCCTCACAGTTTCATCTAAGTTTGCATTCTGTTTTAGTTTATTTCCATAAGTGTTTATTTTCTTTTCATAAGTGTTTATTTTCTTTTAGTTTAATTTAATTAATCACAAACCCCTCTTTCTCAACTTGATAATTCATTGGATAGACCCAATCCTCTGCAAGAAAAATCATTGCTCAACTGCTATACTCATAAACGATAATAATCATGTGCAAGGTTTAATTTGGTACACAATTTAATCCACACCAAGCGACTATTGGACCCAACAAGTAGCTACTTGTTTTTGCACATGAATTGTGCCCAATATTTGCAAAACTCATTCCTTTGACACTCTTCACATCCAACAACTAGCAAATCTCAATCTAAACAACTCAAGTACGAAAGCAAAACTTGTTGGAAGGATCAAATTATCCAAGCTCACACAAAAAAGACAAGAACAGTGTTAACCTTGCAACCTTTTGTTTATTCCTACTCTTATATGTCTATCACTTGCTCATCTATTTTGAAGAGAGAGAGTTCTTGAAATACATTATATCTCATTCATAAGAGCATCAAATCTTTGAGTGTTGATCTTTTGTTCTACTGAGAAAAGGAAGAGAGTGTGGGTAACATTATAGAAACTTCCTTTAAGTGTGGGTAATCTAATTTTAAACTAGGTTACTCTATTTTGGGTTGGGTTAAGGAAGGTTGAATGTGATATCCTTGAAAGCAAAAAATCACTAAATTGAAGAAAACCTCAAGTAGTTGCTTGGGAACTGGACGTATGCATTATGGCTGAATTAAGATAAACTCTTCGTGCACATCTCTCTCATTTTCTCTTTAATTTAAGTTATTCATACTATCTAGTTGCATTGCATTTGAATTTGAATTTTAGAAATTTGCCATTGAATGTTCTAATAACCAATTCACCCTCTCTTAGTTCTCACAAATACCCAAAAAAATATTACACAAATTTTAATACACTATAACAACTTGGTTCAATAAGCTCGATAATTTGAGTATTTTGACTCTTGCTGAAAGATTATTTTACACCCCATGAGAGAACTTAAATATCTCTTTTACTATCTAACAACTAATATTTTAAATCATTTATACCATTTTGGTAATTTAGTACATAAAAGTAAATTTTTTATGCAATCCAAACTATTTGTAAAATTTGGATCAAAGGACAATACAGTCAAGCAGCCTATTCATCAAGTTACTAGTTCGACTGCCAGTTCAAGCCGAAAATTACTAAGGTAAAAAAAGAATAAAAAATTAGATAGGTTAACCTAGTTTTACCCAAGTTATTAGATCATATCGGGTTTGATTGAAAAATGCTTATAATGTTTAATTGGACTTGCCTGGTCACCAAGTTTCCGATCCAACTAGTTGAGTCAATTCAAATTATACAACTATGATATAATCAAAACTCGTTAAAAATCACTTTTGATTAATATATTTAAATATAAACTTATTTTTTATAAATCAATTATACACATAATTGATAATTTATATAATCTATTTTCATAGCTAATTTAAATATGCAGTTGACATAATTTTCATTTTCTTTTAATGTCAAGAACCAACAAACTTATATGACAAAACCATCAAAAGCTTGGAGTTGTCAATGTTTGGAGGGCTCATAATCATCATACTCTCAAACCCAAACGGGATTAGTCGTATACTCAAAAGATACGAAGATACACGTGGTTCAAACTAAAAAAAAAAAAGAAGAATCATTAAAAGCCTTGCAATTGGAACTTTATAGGTATGATGACAATATTTTCCCATTTTTAGCTGAGACATAGTTGTTGGAAAACATTAGCTGCTAATCATCCCTTTTACTTTCATTTGCATGCCTCCTGCTGTTTTTCTTCTTTCCCTGAAACAAGAATAACACATTTTCTCTTGTCCCAAAAAGGTTGAGAGCTAATCCTACATTTAATAAAAAGGGGGGAAATATATGAAAGCTACATTTGAGAACAAAACAAATCCAACCATTGATACGTCATAGTTATAAATGAATAATTAGATGATTTAATTTTGATTTACTATCACTATAAAAATATTTTATATTATTATTCAATTATATATTATCACATCTTTAGTAATTTTTTACATTAAAGTAAAACTTATAATTAAAACTTTAAAGGTATATTTGAATTGGAAAAGTTTAGGAGAGAAATGAAAAAAGAAGTAATCTTTTATTTTTAAAATAAGAGAATTATAAAATATTTATAAAAATGAAAAAAAACATGATTAAAAAATTATATGATAATTTTTCATTTTATTCGTCTTATTTTTTAAAAAAATCCAAATAAAAAAATGTAAATTTAAAATAAAAAAATCCAAAGAGAGGGAGACATCCCAATTACTAGGATCAGAAGGTGCTTTTATTTGTGAACCAAAATTTCGGTGAGTGCACTACCTGACAAAACACTTTTTATTATGTGATTGTCATCTTCCGCATCCCCAACCAACTTAATTTGAATTTGGTCTTGTTCTATATTTGCCTAAAAGAAAGAGCATTCACCACACCGCAATCTATACACATACATACATACATGATATTAATGTTGTTAGGCTTTTATAATAATGCCTTTTGCTCTTTCCAGTTTTGAGCTTGGAAAATGAGACTCAAAAAGCTGCTTTGGAAATGTTTAGATAAAGGTCGCATGCAATTTGAGGAAGTGTCAAGCAAGCCTATCCACCCACAAGTGTTGGGAGTCAAATTAGTGTGCGATGGTTGTGCTTATCTACAACTTAATTCGTTCAATAATTAGGCACCAGGTTCAGACTCTTCGCAATTCTTATCCTCAGGATAAGATTGACTTCGATTTGCATTTCAAAGCTCGGCAAACTCTATCAACCCAATTTACCCCTATTCAAACAGATGACTAATGTCTAATATGATCACGAGTTAAATGTGAATTTATATATGAATAAACTAACCTACTTATATGTAGGTGGTAGTTACACTGGTACATAGTTAAACATAATAATTTGATTATGGCCTTATAGAATAACATACCAAATCTTAAAATTTAATTTGATTATGGCCTTATAGAATAACATACCAAATCTTAAAATTTGGAGAGGTATATAAGGATACGAATTCAAAATTTAATAATTAAATCTTGTGATTTATTTCTAATATTTATAGTATATTCTTAAAAATTTATTTTTGTGTTATTTCCAAAAGTAGCTTGTAAATAAGTTTGGTGCAATTAATGTGATATAAATACTATTATCTAAGGAAAATAATATAATTACACATATAACCAACATATGCCAGCTCAGAAGGTAAGAGTTTTTTTTTTTTTGGTGCAAAATGGTAAGAGGTTTTTTTCTGCTATATCTGCTATATCTTGAATTTGAATCTAGAAGACTGTAAGAAATAAAATTCTTATAAATTAACTAGGCATGATATAAAACATATGATTATTATAAAAAAAATTCTAGTAAACTTTTTGTTATCGAATTTTTAAATGAAATAATTATATATTTGTATTATTATGTAGTAAAATAATTATTCAGAAAGATTTTAAAATAAAATATAATTCTAATATTTAATAATTAATACGATACTTAAAAAATAACAATTTTCTATTGTTAACATTTCTGACTATGTTTTCCACAGCAACGATGACAATTATCTTTTAGAAGTCCCAATACTAGCAGTTTTGGAAAAGTTCTAACATCTCACGTAATTTCAAAACTCACACCAAGCTCTTACCAACCAATCCTAATCATGATTCCTCCATAAAAGCATTCATATATATCCGAATGCTTTTATATTAAAAATTAAAAATTATTATTATTTTGAAAAACTACTTAAGAGTACAAATCATGTGTAAGTAATATTTATGTGATTGACTTAAATTAATTTTCTATATTTTATAGCCATCATTAAATAAGTTAAATTTTTAACAAATTAAAAAATAAACACTAAATAAGAAAATGTCCATTGCAAGTTTTTTTTGGTACAGATATTCACTCTCCCATTGCAAATGAAAAAGGGGGAGTGAATATTTTATCAGTTATCATCAATTTCTCCCTCACGCCACATCCCACAAGTATGAATGAGGTTCTCATATGGCGGCGCTTAAAATCTTTGAACTAACCCAAAACCCAAAATAAAATATTCGCATATACCATGGTATCTATGGAAAGACTTAGATATATAATTACCCATTGGCCTACACAAACGAAAATGATGTAAACCAATTTCTTACAGTGGGGTGGGGCGTGATTTGAAGTTTGAACCAAATAACCAATTCCTCATCATTTAGGTGGGGATATGAACATAATTGCCACAAGAAATCGAATTCCTCTTGTATTAGGTAAGGCTTAAAAGTTAAAACATAATATTGATCGACAAAAAGCAAGAATGAACAAAGCAAAGGCACTGGCTGGTTAACCCAGAAAATTTCAAAAGGAGTACAAAGGAAAAAGGAATTTAAACAGCCAATAATAAGGCACAACATTCCACTAGCAACATATTCACACAAACTTGAAAACACTCAAAACGTATATACCTGAATCATCAACAACAACTCGATGTTGTTGATTTCGATTCATTAGCTCCATTTTGGGCATTTGACAATTCCCCTATGGGGATGACAGGACACAAAGACACAGGAGATTTACCCAAACAGAGAATTGAAACAAGAAACAAATAATCAATCTGTCTTGATCCTGAGATTTCAAAACAAGAATAACATACAATAACAAAGGACGATGAATGGCCCAAACGACAATTAACAAAGGACTATTAGTGGGTTCAAGCAGGTGTAGTATTCTCAGCAGGTGAAGTCCACACAATGTCTTTAAGCGCAGGGCGAAGCTCTTTGCTGCAGAACTGGTTGTACTCCAAGGTGTCACCGCTGTCCTTCTTCACCTCCACCACCAGGAACGACGGCGTCACAGCGTATATATCAGCCGCAATGGCCAACTTCCCCTTGCGCCCACTCTCCTGACCCTGCAACCTCACCTTGGTTTCACTCTTCTTCACGTCAAACTTCACCGCCTTCGCCACCTCCTCCAGCTTCGATATCACGCTGCTCGCTGGCCTCGTCGTGGCGAATCTCATCTCCTCCTTCTCCTCCCTCTTCTTCTCCTCAAACAACGGCGACAAATCAAACCCTTCCGACAAAGAGATTATGTGGAACGCGTTCATCGTAGCTGGCTGCTGCTTCGATTTCTCGCAGGTTCCCTCGAAATCAAACTCCTGTTCCTCCTTGGTCCTCATCATGCACTTGGGAACCGATTTCTTGAACCAGGGAGAGTCCATGATCTTTGAGATGGTGATTCGGGTGTTCGGGTTCGGGTCGAGGAGCTTGGTGATGATGCGGCGAGCTTCGGAGGAGAACCATGGTGGGCATTTGAAGTCACCCCTATAAATCTTCTTGTACATAGCCACCAAGTTGTCATCTTGGAAGGGTAGGAACCCAGCGAGAAGCACATAGAGGATGACCCCACAAGACCAGATATCAGCCTTGGCGCCGTCGTAGCCTTTTTTTCCGATTACCTCCGGCGCCACATACGCCGGAGTACCGCACGTGGTGTGCAACAACCCATCTTGTCTCAGGTGTTCCGAGAAGGTGCTGAGGCCAAAGTCAGAAACTTTCAAGTTTCCTTCTTCGTCTAGAAGCAGGTTTTCTGGCTTAAGATCGCGGTGGTAAACGCCGCGGCTGTGGCAGAAATCGATGGCGGAGATTAGTTGCTGGAAATACACTCTGGTCACGTCTTCTCTCAACCTTCCTCTGGCTACCTTGTTGAAGAGCTCGCCACCTCGTACGAGCTCCATGGCGATGTAGATCTTGGACTTACTAGCCATGACCTCGTTGAGCTGCACGATGTTGGGGTGCTTCACCATGTTCATCACTGAAATCTCCCTCTTGATCTGCTCCATCATGCCCACCTTGATCACTTTCTCCTTACCCACCACCTTCATGGCCACGCTTCTCCCCGTCTGCAAGTTCCTTGCGTGGTACACCTTGGCAAAGGTGCCATGACCCAGAAGGCGCCCCAGCTCGTACTTTCCATGGAGCAACGTTGAACTGAGACTATCACTGCCTTTGTCACCCATGGCCAATAATGTCCACTGTCAGCTGAAAAACTCTACTAGTGCAGTGCGGTGCTACAAACAAGTATGAAATTTGAACTGGGTATTCACAGATTGGTTAAGAGAAATGGTAGAAAATTTAATAGAGGCTAAGATCTAGCAGCGGCGGTGGCCGGACTAGTTCACCCGTCTTCGACGTGTTTGCGGTGGCAATTCCTGCCGCCGATTCTGCGCTTGGCCTGGCCACCTGCCTCAGTTCTCGTCAACCAAATACCTCTCATCTCTCTGCATTCCCTGGTCCTGCCTGAACCAAGAAAGATCAAGTTTTTCACAATTATTGCTTTCAGTGCCTACCAGAGTCTTTTCTTCGGTTCAATGCAACTTCAGCCTCCGATTTATAGTGCTTTTTCCTTGCTTGCTTTGAATTACCCTTTTGGCCCTGCTATGAAATGATCTTGGACACTTGTCGAGATCGCAAAAGGGGTTGTGGCTTTCAACATGAATATCTTCTACGCGGGGATGATTACACGTGTCCGTGTTGGTTCCTATTTGTTAGGATCCAATTGGTGCACTTTGAAATGGTAAAAACGGAGTTGTGGGATCGCAGAAGTTGGTTTGTATCCAAAGTGTATTATTATACCAAGTCATTAAAAGTGTAGAGTTTAATTTTAATTTATTATTATTTAATTATGTATTATTAAATTATTATAATATTTTAATTATTATAATATTTATTTTAAAAATATAATTTTTTAAATAATATATTAATATATTATTAAATAATAATATAAAAAAATTACATTGATAATAAATTTAAATTAAATTTAAAAAAAACAACACATCACTCAAAGAAAATATTACATATTATTAAATTAAATTAAAATATTATATAATATAATTTAAAATTATTAAGAGTATTCATAAGTATTTTTTTGACAGGGTAGGCAACGTGCAGTGGAGCCTGCGTGGTCAGTTCAGTTGTCAAATGAGTGACAGAAGAGCTCCGAAAGGGTGAGTGAGGCTGAGAATCTCATCGCCTGATGCAACAAAAACAAAAATGTGACAAATTGACAATGACATTGGTCCCCACCGAACAACCTTTCCCTGCATGACAGCGATTACGCGAATGCGCGCACATAGATTAGTAGTAATTACCATTGAATGATCATAATATTACTGAGCACATCTTTGCTTCACGGAATCTCTTTCGGGGTGGTCCATCAAAAGTTAAAAATTGAGTTATAGTAAAATCAGATAAGCTCAAATCAAAAGTTGCTATTTCGCAACTCTATTTACAATTTGTGTGTTATTGTACAATTAGTACGAGACTCTTTTTTTTATTTTGTCTTTCTTTTTTCTGTTTCTAATTATAATTTTTTAATAAAATATTTACAATTAAATACAATAAATTACTAACTAAAAGAGAAATTATTGTTAATTAAGAGAAAATATATTTTTTTGGTTATCAATATTTTATTAAGAAGATGAAATTGAAAATAGAAAAAGAGAACAAAAGTTAAATCCATTAATACGTGATCATTAGGCCATAAGAGAAAAATCTTTACTCAAATGACATATTTAACATGATTTAATTATAATATTATAAATAAATCCATGACAGTAATACATGGAAATTTAATTGAATCCTTGATAGATTAAATTAAGGTTGAAGAAAATGAATTTATTAATTTTCCTTAAATATCTCTAGGTCATAATTGAAAATTAAATTTATAAAAAAAATTAATTTTTGACTAAAAGGTAATATGTCCTTAGACACACTCTTATAAAGTTTAGATTTTAAATTTGTTAATTTTTAACAATCAATTTGAATACAAGTCTTCATAAAGATGAGAAATAGCAAAAATGGCGAGACTAATAATTCAAATATAGTTATATTTATAATAATTCATGTGATTTATAATTGGGTGATGTTTCTTGTCAAATATTGTTCTATTGTTTAATTTTTTTTTCGCTTTCTTCTTTACAAATTAGCATAATATTTTTCAAGAAAAGAGAGAAAACAAGAAATTATAAGTTGAAAGTTGAAACCGAGGACTTGTAGGCTTGTAGCCGCATTTGCATTTTTTTTTGTAACAAGACTCGCCTAAATCGAATGGCCAAAACCGAAAGGCACCACTACAACTCCCCACTCTTTTCTTTGTCTTATTATAGTTAACAAACCCAACTTGTCAATTACTTTTGCTTTTTCTCTCTCTCTCTCTCTTTCTCTTTCCATAGCTCCACAAAACATCTTTCCCCCTCATTCTATGTTAATTCATTCAACAATATTTTTAGCATATTAAAATTTTATATTATTTTTATACTTAATTAATGATGAATAATTTTTTAATTAATACAGTATCTTATTTAATTAATGAGTTTAGTAATTAATGATCAATTTATAAATAATCAATTATTAAACTTAATAACAAAAGAATATATTATATTAATTAAAAATTTAATCATCATTAATTAAATCTGAAAAAATACATATTTTGTGATGTACAAGGTATCTTTTCCTGATTTACGACATGCAATTTGCAAAACTCAACAATTGACTCCACACGCGGTTTTCCTTTTACCACCAACTCTGGCTAGCTGAAATGCACTTTTAGTGGCTCAATCTCCAACTCAAAAAGCTGGGAAATTGATGGCTGAGCATGTCACATGCGCAAGTGGAAGAATAGAGGGAAAATAATTCATAAGGTTTGGTGAATAATAAATTTTATTTAGTTTGTTTTAAAAATTAATTAATAATTTATATATAATTAATTAATAAATTATTTTTATTTTAATATTTAATATATAATTAATTATATATAAATTACTAATTAAATAAATAATTAATTTATAAAACAAACTAAATAAAAATCACTTTCATCGAACTGCCCTACGGTCATTTTTCCATAAATAAAGTTTGGCGTTCAGCTTCGAGTGGCTTTCTTAGTCATACACTCTGCATACTCGTCCTTTCTGTGGACTCTGACTGGCCTAATAATAGAATTTTCTTTCTGTTTCTAATGAAATTAAGATGGTGCAAGGAAGATGATGCATGGCTCGTTTGGCTCGTGTGTTATATATGGCGCCCTGCTATGACCTCAGCTGCGTACATTTCACCCCGCTCGGAAGTCATACTAATGATAAATTTTGCATATCACTCACATTAATTGATTATTCTTATTATTATTCTGGGGTATATCAAGTAACTTTTATATATATATATATATATATATATATTATACAATCACTACATGAAAGTTTAAACTATAATTTTTTATAAATTGTCCAAATTAGTATTATCATAATTAGAACATTGGATTGGATAATTTGATTTATTTGACTATAAATTAGATATTTAAACGATTATAATTTAGTATTATAATCAAATCATTTGTATTAGTCAAAATTTGATTAAATTACTTAATTCATCTGATTGACTCAATTGATATTAAAAAAATTTATAAAAATAAAACTCAATATTTTTTATATTTCATAAATGGTTTGATAAATTTTAAATGTGAATTATTTTAATAACATTATTCGATTTAACCAACCAATTTTAATGATAGAATAAATTAAACATGAACCGTAAATTTCATCGATTTATTATGTAATCTAATTTTAACCATATTGGTTCAAACGTCTTTACTAAAAATGGCATCAGCAATAGATAGTTTATTCTAACCTTCGGGTGAAGATAAAACATGTCTCTAATTTTTTTTTAAAGTATAATTTCTATTCAAGTGCAAATTTAAGTTTTCTCTTCATTCCTTGAATTTTTTTTAACTAACATGCCCGCCTTTAATCATTGCTTTAATTTAATGTTAATTAAAGACTCATTTCTCATTTATAAAAATCTCCTTATTTCTCGTATCGATTCTTTCTACTTTATCAAAAATTCAGAAACAGATCACCTACATTTAACAAATATTATTTGATACTCAATTAATTCAAAATCAAATTTTATATAATTTGAAATTAGTTAATTGATTTTAATTTAAATAATTCCGAACCAATTTTATAGTTTACCAAATATTACCTACATGACTAGTTTTAATTTTAAAAATAATTTTTTAATTTACCAAACAGCCAATATGATATTAAAATCAACTAACATTCTAACAAAGAGTTGAGACTATGTTTACATTACCAACTCAATACATGGATTTGAACAAATAAGAGAGTCTAAACAAAAATAAATAAATAATAAAAAAGGGATAATTTGTGTAGAAAACAATATATTATTTATATATAAAGACAGAGACCTAAGCGGACCGGTTTCTTCTGGTTCAGGTTTTAGCTTCTCTACTCAATACATGAATATTAACACATACACATTCTTGATGGTTCCATAATACATTGCGGTCTGTTTTTATTCCTTTTGTCCTTCTCTCTCTCTTTTGTTGGGAAAAAATAATGATTTCTTACTTAAAATTTTCTTTTCAGTTGTGTTTGAAATTAATTAAAAATATATTTGATTTGATTTGAATTGAATTAATTTGATTTGATTTGATTTGATTTAATTTTAAAATTAAATTTTATGTTTAAAACTTATTATAAAAAAGTAAATTTAAATTGATTTAAAAATCAATTATTATGTTTAGAATTCATTAAAAATATAATTAATTTTATTTGATTTTATTATTTTACTTTTTTAATCTTATACCATTGTGAATGATTTTGTTAAGTTAGTGAGATAAAATCAAAATGTTAGTAAGGATAAAATAGTCAATTTAAATAATTAAATTTAAAATCCACTCAAATCCAACTAAATTTAAGTGGATTTCTAAATATACATAAATCAAAAGGATTTCAAAATCAAATCAATTTCTATTTTTAAACATTCCAAAATACAAAATTTGATTTGCAAATTAAATCAAATCCTATTTTTTAACATTTCAAACACACTCTTCATTTTTTTTAATTTTTTTAATTTCTTTCACCCTACTAATTTGTTGGTATTTTTTAAGATGATTTCACCTTGCACGCCCTGTAAGGGAGCAGAAAAATTACCACCAACAATAATATGGATAAGAGAGAGAGAGAGAGAGAGATATATATATATATATATATATGCTCATAGATAGAACATGAGGATTTTTTTTGTGTAAACCAAAGTATTTTGTGGTCTGAAAGGTAAGAGACTAATCTCATGAGGTACAATCAGTTGCGGGAAGCAAAGATTCCTCCTAACTGCATTTTCTTTATACGCATTACCTTAACAATCGAATTCGAAACATGCTCCTTAAAGTGACCAAACCTCTTCTACTTAAACCAATGTAAGTTAGTAGAACGAGGATTTTCTCTCCCATTTAGAGAGCGTTAATTAGTCAATTTGCAAAAAATTGTATCCATTGAGCATTTACCTTATTTTACAAAAGTATTTACAAGTTTTTTTTTACTTTATGGTAAATTCTTGAATTTTTTTTATAAAGTAAATATGTAATTATAAAAATTTGTAATGAAAATTCAATATTTTACAAAAATGAAGATATTACAATTTTTATAGAAAATCTAAAAAATGAATATATTATAAATATATAAATATATGCAAAAATGAATACTTGCAGTGAGTGATTTTGGGAGGAATGATTCTTGGTGGAGATAAAATAAATTGAAAATAAATATCTAATTAAACCAGGCCATTGTCTGCATCTCAACTCAAAGTCATTCATTCACCCGACAATTTCTCCATTCTTTATGGATATTTATGGGTAATACTTGTCGTGTATGGATGTTTAATACTTATTTATTAAACGGGATAATGGAAGGAGTTATTTTTCTCGTACCCGTAAGTACATGATATATAATTTTAAATATTTAAAGTTATATTATTATTATGTATATATATATATATATTTTTAAGAAAATTATATTATTATTTTGATTTTAAATATTTAAAATTGTTAAACTAAATTAATTTATAGTGAATAAATTATAAAAAATATGATATTAAAATGTATTTAATTTATTTTTCTTTTTATTCTTTTTTCTTAATTTTAATAATTTTATAAATATCTATAAATACCCATAAGTATTTATTTACCTACAAAAAAATCAAAAACAAATATTAGCATAAGTACAACGTAAAGGACAAGAGGTTATAACTCGTCTCACTTGCCCTGTTACCATCCTTATTCACCAGCCTCAACTGAAGAACACGCTTAGAAATGAGATATGAATAACTTAAGAGACGTTTATTGGAATTAATGAAGGTTAGTTCAATTAGTAATGTTTAACAATATCGACGAAAAAGTCTTACCGAATAAAAAGATTTTGAGTTTGATTTTTATCAATAATTCTTTATTTGTAAGTGGAGACTTATAATCTAAAGAAAAAATTTCTCCTTTTATAAATTTTTAATTAAAAATTAAAATTCATAATTTTTTCTCTTTTACGCATGAATTAAAAAATATTTATAGTATGAGTCAGTATGGGATATAGTTGACAAGCACCACGTGGTCAATAATTAATTATGTCCTTCCCCAAGCGTGATAATCAACAGTCTTATCTTTTCTTCTGGTACAAAATCGAAGAGTCCTCGGGTACGTGTGGAGCACATAATAGTCTAGTATATAGGATAAGCTAATATGAGAGGATAAGTCTTGATAGTATAACTAACATGATAAATTTATTTACTATCATATGTTTGGTAATAATTGTATAATTAAACTAATTGTATAAACAAAAATTTATGCATACCAAAATACCCTTTGCATAAAAAAAAAGTTCAAAATCCCTTCCTTTATGGAAGGTACCTTTGTCTATCGAGGTAGAACAATAGTAGCCTTCATAGAAAAAAGCAGAAGAAAGCAAAAGCTTTTTGGCTTAATCAAAAAATTTTAAAAAGCTTTTATCTTTCTCTAACTCTTCCTCTCTTTGATGATTCCGGAAACATTGCAACCCGTCTTCCAAACATCGGAAATCAAGCCTCAGTACATAAACCCACAAAATTTTCTCTTTACGAAAATGCTTTAGTTGTTTCCTTTTTTCTTGCTTTTACTTTCTAATTTTTTTGTGGTAGTTTTTTACTTTCTAATTTACGTTGAAAGCTTTTTTTTTTATGGCTTTCGTCCATGGAGAACAATAATATCAAAAAAATAAAGGAAAATAAAAATCATGACTAGATCTAAGGATAGGCGGTGATGATGTCATCCAGAAGGGAAGTAATCTAGTGAAGGCGATAATGGTCGACGAAAGTTCTAATAGAAAGATAACAACAAAAGAGAGAGAGTAAGCGAGGTGAAGATTGAAGGAGAAAGAGAGAAGGGTCATGGAAATAGAGGAAGGGAGATGAAAATCGAAAGAAAGAAAATTGTATATGGGGTATAATGAAAAATTTCTTATCTCATTTTTCTTGTTAGGTCTTATCATATACTTGATGAGAGGATAATTTTATCAAGTTACTACAGGATTAAAATGTTTGATTGGATTTAACTATACTATTATGTGTGAACACCAAATACTTGTTAAGATATGATAATATTCTTTTATACTATTAAGTCACTCTTATCAAATTTTCCAAATATAGTCTTATTTGCAATTTATTGTACTCGACTTTTTAACTCTTAATTAATTAATATAAATAACTTCTTTTAAACTTTTTTTTTAAGAAAATACTTCTTCGTAGTTTTAGTTTTAACAATTACCTTGTTTAACATTTAAATAGTTAATTATCAAAATTAAAATTATAAAAGCTTCTTTGTCACATTAAAAAATCTAAGCATATGTTAATACTAGAATTAAAATTGTAAAAGTTGTCAATCATAGTTGACTGAACTAGGAGGATCTAACTATATCGATGTAAAAGTCTTCGGTTTAATTTTTGCTTATGATCCTTTATTTGTAAGTATCACCATTTGTAAGTATCACCGTAAGCTTACGCTAAAACTTGAAGCATTCTAATCTTAGAAAGGAACAATCCCCGTCTTACTTTTATTTATCAAAATAAATTATAAAAGTTATTTCTCACATAATAAAAGTTTAAATGGATGAGTTGTCAAAATTAAAATAACAAGAGGGTATATCAAAGAATAAAAAATTAAATGGACTAACTAAAATTTTAATCTTAATAAAATTTCAAGTTGGATATGTTAAATTTTAAGTTAAATAACTCACATAATGTTGTCTAGTTTTAAAAATGAAGACATATTTGATATTATACATTTAACTTTTATCCTAATCTCTTCTTCTTCTTTTCTCTTCTCATTTTCCTCACTTCTTATTCAACTCCCAAGCAAGTTAAATGAGAGTTCTACTGTCCATAGAAGTTTGAAAATGATATAATTGTTAGTGTTAGTGTGATAATAAAAATGCATTTTATTTAAGAATTTTTTTCTTCTATTAAAGTCACTAAATAAAGAAATAAGTTAGATTAGGTAATTCAAAACACTAGCCTTTACATGTCTTATTACTTAACATAGGCAACATAGGTTTTTTTTTTTCATCATAGTTTGACCTGTATGTTTAAACATAAAAGTTCAGACCTAAAACATACTTAAACGGAGTTTTCTTAGGGTACATTAGTTTTTTTTTTTTTGGGTACTAACTCTTGATAATTTATCAAACATTTATTAGTTATCGGTTCTCATAATAAATATTTGGAGTCTATTAACTATAATAAGCAATCAATAAATATTTAACAACTAATCAAGTACTTGTATCTAGATAAAAATAATGGATATCAAAGTAAATTCAAATTAAAAAGTTTACATCACATGGAAGCTTTCAAATAAGCCAACAAAACCTATGCTTTCAAGGTACCAAATATGCCTAGACCTTCAACCACAATATTGTATATATAATGTATAAACTTAATAAATTATAGATTAAATTAATTTGTAGGTCTTTATTCTTTTTGAGAATTTTTAAATAAGTCCAAATAGTTTAAAAACTATAATAGGTCTTTATAGTTTCAAAACAATTTTTAATGGAAACCTGAATTCAGCTTATTGTTACAACATTATAGGGACACAATTAAAAATATTTTTGAAACTATAAGGATCAATTTATAGTTTTTAAACTATAGGGGCCTATTTAAAAATTCTCAAAAAGTATAGTGCCTTAGAAATTAATTTAACCTATATTATATAAATATATAATTAATAAATTATATGGACATTATTACTTAAATTATATATAAATAAATAGATAATAAACTTGTTAGTTTGTTAGACTAAACAAGTCTTTTTAAAAGATTTAGGCCTAACTTACTTAGTTAAATAAACATTTTTAATGACTTGGTGTAGCTTGTATAATAACAAGTTGGGTCAAGCTGTAAGTCCTTGATATGCTGTCTGGCCTATTCTTAATCCTAAAATGTCTTAATTACTTTTAAAAAAAACAAAAAAATACTAAATACTTAAATACCATATTATAACAAATTTTATTTTTTTTTCCTTATCATACAAACTTTGGGAATTTTACTTTTTGAAAGCACCTACAACCAACAACTTTGCAATTTCTCAGTACTTCTAAGCAGATACATATATCAGCAAATGTGTTTGGGCCGGTGTAAGAGCAAAGGAAGCAAATGTTTGCATTATTATAATTAGTTTTATAATACAGCATATATAAGTAGCCATACATCGTGGAGATATTTAGTAAGCATTAAATAATGTTTCGTAAGTATAGATATTTAAAAGTTGTCATTAGATTCTACATTTAATTATAGAAGATAAATTTTGAAGTCAAATTTTGAGTTGTTAAATTTTTTTTTTCTGAGCTTAGAAACTGTGAAGTTTGAATAACGAAAAATAACATTTTTTTAAAAAATAAATGATATACTTAGGCTACATTACTATTTTTAACAAGAAATATTGTATTTTTTATTATTATATATTTGGAGAAATTCTCATGACACTTATATTCTGAATTAATAACGAGATAGATATTTTTTGTAAATGAAGTTATTTTTAGGATGTAAATCTTATATAAGTTGAGACCACAAAACAAAATTTTGACATGTGTCACCTTAAAGATATTAAATTTTGACAAATGTATCTTTTAAAATTTTGACAAGTGTAAGTGACATAAACCTAAATAAATTAATTAATCATTAATTGATATTAATCATTAATTGATAATAATAATTAATTTATGTCATTATTAATATAAATTCATCAATTTAAAAAGTCACTACCATAAAACAACCATAAATGTGTAAAGTGGTATGAATCTAAATTGAAGAAATTGATCATTCATTATTCTCAAGCTACAAATTTACAATTTTTTTTTATAAAAGCTCAAACATTTGTTTTTTACTGTTAATTTTTTAAAAAACTCATAGTATAAATTAAGAATTATATATATATATATATGTAAATTATTAAGAATTATTTTAATATGATTGCACTTTTAAATTGACTAATAATAGTCTCTCTATATAAAAACTTTATAAATTACAATCCCTCAAGTTTGCATAATGCATTCTCATTATTATTAACTATTCTTCTTCTCCATCCAAATTGTGATAAATATGAAATGGATAGATGCTTTCCTGTATCACTTGCTTATGCTAAAAGGAACTTTGAAGAAGTCATGAATGATGAGAGAACTTTTAATTCTCAGCTTTCAATCGCTAAGATAAAAATATTAAAGATCAAGAAAATTAAAGAAAGAATTAAGTGATAAATTGTTATTTTAATATATCATGCTTAAAAGTATGATATTTTTATTTAAAACAAAAGCAAGGGACATGAGGCACATGACTTACGGAATGTTTCGTTATTATTTGTATTTATATTTATAATATAGATTTAATTTTGATCCACTGTTAGTGTATAAAATTTTTACACTATCATCTAATGATGTTTTAACCTATCATTAAAGAGTTAGACTTCCTAAGTAGTTGTTATAATAGTCAAACTCCTAGTGATGTAGCAAACACATGATTAGATGATAATGTAAAGTTTACAGTAGATCAAAATTAAACTCTTAGAATATAATATTTGCTATCAATGCTTCTACTCTACTATTGTGAGAAAATATTTTAAGTTGGAACAAAATTGAATGAATAATAAAAAGACATTATCATTTAATGCAATTTTAAACTAGCTACTAACCTAATCACCAAAATAATTTATTTTCTATCAACATATAAAAAAAATAAAAAAGCCAAATGTTTTTTTTTAAAATAAAGGAATGCTATATTAAGGCATTTGTTTTTTTGTGTTACTTTCATTGTAAAATTCATTTAAATATTTATTTTATATTTTCTATTTATCTTAAAAGAAGAAGACAAATTTCTACCCGAATAATTATACTTATTTTTTTAAGTTTACAAGAACAATCATCATCAAAGTAATAAATTCTCATTACAAGATAAAGTTAATTTTAGTGCAAAATCTGCTAATTGTTTCAATGCCTTATACTTTTTAATTTCTCATCAGTTTGACAAGAGTATCAGAACTCCAATGTTTTACCATTCAAAGTTCAAATGATATTTACTTTTTATTTTTAGTTGTGTTTCATTTTAAACTATACAAAAGTTTTTTCCAACTTCCAACTAAATACAACTCTAAATACTTGAAAATGGTTACTATAATTATTCCTTTCTTTCCTAGATGTAACCTTTCCTATATTATGGTAGGATTGATTAGTGTATGTTTATCCTTATAAATTAAACACTATTTTTCACAAAATATTCATGAGCTATTCCTAATATTATTTTTGTACTAACATGGTGTGGCACAAGTGGTAGATACTTGGGCCCCTTAAGCATGTGATCAAGGGTTTGATTCCTGACTCATGTGTATGGAAAAACATTTGTTAGGAGAAGTCAATCCCTTAAATGGATCTCAGTGTTGAAACCAATTTCTTATAAAAAGGTTTAAGTTCTAAATTCTTAAAAGCTATAAGCTTTCCCTGTTAAGTTTTGAGGATAACAAAAATATTTATTTAGTTTGAACAAGTAAGTGTTTCGACAATAGTTTTAACAAATCGCTACTTGTTGTGCGTCCATTCTGCTCTTTGCTTAAAGTTAACTCTTCGTAGTCAATATGCTATAACTCTTTATGGGTCCAATAAATGTATTATATACTTTTACTATTGGTGCGTCCAATACTCGTATGCATATCATTACTTTCTTATTAGTTCGTCCAATTCGATCACATGCACTTAAAGCTCGGACTCAACTCACTCTTTCAAAGTTCAAGCTCAAGTTCGCGTCCAAGTGAAATTTCAAAAAATGAAAAAGCTTGTTCCTCATTAAATGCTAGAAAAGAACTCGTGACTCTCGTGACGGAAGAAGTCAACTAAGCCACTTTTTCTTTGACATTGTCTAACAACTACAAAGATCTGCAAATAAGAAAGCCGTCTGCAATCTTAGACAAATCAGGACTTTTGTTTTCATTGATTGGAAATCTCGAGAGAATAAAAGTCACCGTCGAGAAGAAGTTCAGCACTTTTCCGGTAGATGCATTTAATCTTTTCGGAACGGTAATAAATATTTAGTTAGACGATCTAGCCCATGAAAGTCTGCTCAATTTGTTCTTACTTATAAAGAGAAGAAGCAGCACTTGAACAACTAGAGATCTTTTGCCGAAGCATCCTTCAATAGTCTAAAAAGCTTTATTTCCATATTCGTGTAAAAAGAAAAAGCCTTGAGATTTCTATTGTTTATTCTCATTTGTTAGTGAGTTTCAAACTCAAGCTTTCATCTACTTTCAATTATTCATCTTAAGCCTTGTAAGCTTTGAAGAAATTTGTGTGTAAGAATACTTGTGAGATAGAACACGAAGAGGTTGAAAATACTTGTTACGAAGAGGTGCATAATACTTGTAATCGTGAAAAGATTAGTTGGAAAATCCTTACGGTTGAAGGGGTAGGGCGTAGCTCTTGGTTGATAAGAGTGAACCAGGATAAATCTCGTGTGTAAGCTTCTCCTCTCTTCTAGTGTGCCTTATTATATTCACTAACCTCTGGGGTTTACCATTGTGTTTATTAACAAAGATCTTTTTATTTGGTTTTAGAACGTGTTAACCATTTTATTAAAAGTCTTTTGAAACCCTTGGAGTCAATAGGACTAAGTGGTGTTAGTCTAAGCTCTTTGCTTGTTAAAAGTTTGTCTCCTTGTGTGTTCTATTTTCTTTTGAAAAGGAAAAACTTTTAATAAACAAAAAGGGTTAAGAAACACAATTCAACCTTCTTGTGTTTCACTTGGTTATTTCAATTGGTATCGAGCTCGGCCTCTTGGGTTGAGCATCCCCTAGCGATCAGGAGGAAAAAGATCCAGTACACCCTTTAATGGAGAGCGAAGGACAAGCGGTGAGCAGACCACCTCTATTCAATGGAAAGCGACTATGATTACTAGAAGAAGAGAATGATTGCCTTTTTGATGCCCCAAAATATGGACATTTGGGACCTAGTTCAAAATGGATATCAAACACCCACCAACGCGGAAGGGACGGGATCTCCCTCGACCACAATGGACGGAAGGACAACGAACCGGACATCGGCTTAACTCAAAAGCCAAACATTATCTTATGTGTGCCATCACGGATCGAGGCACGACAAAGTCCATAGTGAAAGCTACGAGATATAAGGATACTCGGCATTAGCACATGAAGGCTCATCTCAAGTCAAAGAATCAAAGATAAGCATCTTTGGTTCACCAGTATGAGCTCTTCAAAATGGGAGAGCATGAAAACATTGATCAAATGTTTGGCGATTCCAAACAATAATCAATAACTTGAGATCTCTCGGAAAGAACTATGATAATCAAGATCATATCGAGGAAAAATCCTAAGAAGTCTTTCCGGACAGTGGAGACCTAAGGTTCTTGCCATACGGGAAGCAAAGAATCTAGCTTCTCTTACCATGGAGGAACTATTGGGTTCTCTTAAAGTTCATGGTGGAACTTCAAGAAGAGGAAAGCTCAAGAAAAGGGAAATCAATTGCCCTTAAAGCTCACAAAGCGATGCGTCCAAAGCACTTAAAAAGTGAAAAATCTTGAGGACGAGGCCGAGTCATCGAAGATAATAATATGTCGATAGCTTAGGTTATCTTTCATCTCTAGAAAGATACAAGCAATGTGGAAAAAGAAATGAGGTATGCGGAGAAAGCACTTTGACGGCGAAGGTCATCAAAGGACAAAACGAGAAACAAAAGACAAGAGTCCAATCATATGCTCACGAATGCAAGAAGCTTAGGACACATTAAAGCGGAATGCCCTTCACTAAACAAGGAGAAAGAGAAAATGAGATTCTTTCCAAAGAAGAAAAAGAGGATTAATGGCCACACAGGAAGATCTTGATCTTTCAACTACGATGATGAAGAAGAAGCGAGAAGAAGAAGCAAATCTATGTCTCATGGCTAACACCGTGTCGAGAAGAAGAAGAAGATGAGGTAACTAAGCGTGATCTTGATCTTGAGAATGCATTTGATGAGTTGTTAAATAATTCATCTATTTTAGCGGTTGAA
Source organism: Styphnolobium japonicum (assembly GCA_023212625.1). Classification (NCBI taxonomy): domain Eukaryota; kingdom Viridiplantae; phylum Streptophyta; class Magnoliopsida; order Fabales; family Fabaceae; genus Styphnolobium; species Styphnolobium japonicum. Next base: position 23,316,481 of record JALBWW010000003.1, read on the forward strand.
TATAAATCCTTGAAAAGAAAGTTTTCAAAATTAACTAGAGAATATGGAAAAATGTTTTCAGAAAAACAAGAACTTGAAATTTATTGTGAAAAATTAAAAACTGAAAATGCTCTTTTGAAAACATCCTCTGAGTCCAACACTTGAGATGAAGTTGATAAACTTCATAATGAGGTAAAAAGAGTTAACGGAGGACCTCGATGTAAATTTGTAAAAAGCACCAACAACCTAAACATTTTACTCAAATATTCCGAGAGACCCTCGTGACAAATCGGGATTGGGATATCAAGATCTTGATAAACAGTTTTTCAAAAAACTACTACTCAACCTAAATTCATTAAGAATGTTTGTAAAAAGAGCGTTTACTCTTCCTCAATAGATTTTTTTAATAAAGGTCAAAATATTATGGATCTCCAAGAGCTAACCAAAAGGACCCAAAAAGATATGGGTACCTAAGGATATGATAATTCCTCTTTTGCAGATGTGCTTAGCAACAAGAAAAAGACACACTGTCATGGTACTTGGACGGTGGTTGCTCACGCACATGACGGGAGAAAGGTCTATGTTCCAAGACATCAAAACTAATAAAGGAGGCTCGTCACGTTTGGAGGAAACCGAGAAAGGTAAAATAGTTGGAATAGGTAAGATTGGTAAGCATCCTTTTCCACTCTATCGATAATGTTCTTCTAGTTGAAGGATTGAAACATAATCTGTAGCATTAGTCAATTATGTGATAGTGGATCTAATGTTTCATTCAATCAAGGAGAATGTATAGTTAAAAACTCACTCGAATCCATACTCTTCATTGCTAAAAGGCAAAACAATCTTTATAAAATTGACTTGGAAGATCTTTGGATCAAAATGTATCATGTCTAGTTTCCATAAAAGGAGAAGCAGTGGATATGGCACAAGAAGCTTGGTCATGCAAGTTTGAGATTAATCTCTAAACTAAATAAGCATAACCTCGTAAGAGGACTACCAAAGCTTTGTGTACAAATCGGATGTTCTTTGTGAAAGCTTGTCAAAGGAAACAAATCAAAAATTCTTTTGAGTCCAAAAACATACGTTTCCACCTCTAGACCACTAGAATTGTTACATCTTGATTTATTTGGTCCTACAAGAACTTCTTCACTAAATGGAAAGAAATATGGATTGGTCATAGTAGATGACTATACTAGATGGACATGGGTTATGTTTCTAGCTCACAAGGATGAGTCTTTCAAAGTCTTTTTCTATTTTTACGTAAAAGAATTCAAAATGAAAAAGGAATGTGTATCAACTCAATCCGAAGTGATCATGGAGGAGAATTTGAGAATGAGAGCTTTCAATTGTTACGTGAAGAAAGCGGTATTCATCACAACTTTCTGCCCTAAGAACACCCACAACAAAATGGTGTGGTAGAAAGAAAAAATAGATCTCTTCAAGAGATGGCTAGAACAATGCTCAATGACAACTCAATCTCCAAACACTTCTGGTAAATTTGTTAACCTGCGTGTTATATTCAAAACATAATATATATTAGGCCTATTTTAAACAAGACTCCTTATGAATTGTGGAAAGGACGAAAACCTAACATCTCTTACTTTCATTCTTTTGGTGTCGATGTTTTATTTTGAATACTAAGGATTCTTTAGGAAAGTTTGATGCTAAAGTTGACTGGTATCTTCTTAGGATACTCGAAACATCTAAAGCATATAGAATTATATAACTCTCGCTCTCTAGCTGTTGAAGAATCTGTTCATGTTAAATTCAATGACAAAAAGCGACAATGACTTGTCGAGCTAGATGAGTCCTTTGCGAGTTAAACTTAAAAGACAAAGGAGAAGAATCGGCAACCCAAAACAAAGAAGCATTGGACGATGAAAGAAAAGAAGAAACAAGCGATGGTCAAAGATCTTTGGCATTTCAAAACTTATCATCGAACACCGATCATTGGTAATCCAGGATGATAAATAAAGCGTACAAGATCTACCTTCGGAGAATACTCAAATGTAGCCTTCATCTCACGAAATGGAACCAAGAAAAATAGAAGAAGCCTTGAAGGACGAAGGATGGATCTTAGCCATGCAAGAAAGAGTTAAATCAATTTAAAAGAAATGATGTTTGAATGCCGCTGGTTCAAAAGCCTAAAGACAAGTCCATCATCGGCACAAAATGGATATTCAAAAACAAAGCGGGCGAAGATGGTAAGGTTGGCAGAAACAAAAGCAAGGTTGGTAGCCCAAGGTTACTCACAACAAGAAGGTATTGATTTCGAAACTTTTGCTCACTGTAGCTAGACTAGAAGCCATACGCATTTTACTTTCATTTGCTGCTCATCATAGCATGAGACTATATCAAATGGACGTAAAAGTGCATTTCTAAATGGTATAATCAATGAAGAAGTTTTCGTTAAACAACCACCTGGTTTCGAGGATGAAAATTTCCCGAGCATGTTTTCAAATTAAAAAAAGGCCTTGTGCACGGTTTAAAACAAGCTCCTCGAGCACAGTATGAAAGGTTAAGCACCTTTTTAATAGAAAGCGGTTTCTCTAGAGGAAAAGTTGACACTACTCTTTTTCGAAAAGACAAAAACTCGAAATTCATTTTAGTTCAAATTTATGTTGATGATATTATCTTTGGAGACTGATGAATCTCTTTACAAGGATTTTTCCAATCGATGCGAAGGAATTCAAAATGAGCTTAATGGGAGAATTAAAATTCTTTACGGGTTTGCAAGTGAAGCAAACATTGGGCCGAAATCTACATTCATCGAGACCAAATATACAAATGAACTTAGAAGAAATTCAAATTGGGCGATTGCAAAACAATGAGCACACCAATGCATCCATCATCCACACTAAGATTGGACGATAAGGATAAAAAGGTGGGCGAAAAGGTATACGGTATGATCGGATCACTCTTATATCTCACTAGCGTCCAGGACACGATATAATGTTTAGTGTGTGTCTTTGTGCACGTTTTCAATACGATCCTAGAGAGTCACACTTAATTCTTTGTAAAAGAATATTCGAGATACTTGAAAGGAACTACTAATCTGGGCTTGGTATTTAAGAAATCTCATGATGCAGTTAGTTGGTTTTTGTGATCTTGACTATCTTGGAGATAGAATCGAAAGGAAAAGTACAAGTGGAGGATGTCACTTCATTGGAGGAAATCTAGTATCATGGTCAGCGAGAGACAAAGCACAATTGCTCTATCAACAGTGAATTTGAATATATCTCTGCGTCCAATTGTTGCTCTCAACTACTCTGGATCAAACATCAATTAGAAGACTACAACATCTTTGAAAGTAAGATTCCTTTACTATGTGATAATCTTCTGCGCAATTAACTTATCAAAAATCCCATACTACACTCAAGGGCAAAACACATTGAAATCAAACATCACTTTATAAGAGACTATATTCAAAAAGGTGTGTTTGATATTCAATATGTGAATCTGAGATCATCAATGGGCGGATATTTTCACAAAACCCCTCTCGAGAGGATAGATTCACTCTTATTGAAAACATCTAAGTATGCATTTTGTAAAGAATTAATATTTCTTGCGTCCATTGAAGATGCAACGTCCAAAATGCTTTGTACTTGATAAATGGTGTGGTAAATTTCTTGATAAGACATAAATCATTTGCATTTATCTTGTTTGAAACTTTTCAAATTTCCCCACACCAGTCGAGTTTTGAAAGGTCACGAAAGTAACTTTTCTTGTGGGCGTGTGATTGCTTTTAATACACATTTATTGTGTTTGTTTTATTTTGAAAAAAAAAAAAAAGCGATTCGTTTTCTCTCAAGAAACCTTTCGATGTAGAAACCTACCTTCTTCTATAAATATTTTCCGTCTTTACAAGATCAAATTTTTACGCCTTCAAACCTTGAAAGAAAAGCGATTACGAAAAGAACCTTAGCAAATTTCTCTCTCTCTTTCAAATTTCTTTAACCCTAAGAAATGGCTAGGAGGAAAGACCCTTGATGTTGAAAGAAGCCGAGGTATCGAGTTGAATACTCGTTCCAAACTTCCATTTAGCGAGAATGTGGAATAGATATCAAAGAATGTCTCGTCGGTCTTTGGATGGGATAGTTACTTGAAGGCAGGTGGAGGTTTATCAGGAATTGGTGAAAATGTTACGGAAAAAGCATCCGTGTGTCTGCGGCGGTCGAGGTCGGGATGTGTTTTGGGAAAACCCGTTGTGGTTTTGAAGTAACCATCTCAACGCCACCCAATGTTGGTTGGAAGGAGCCACCATCACTTGATTGGGAAAAAGCATTTGGAGGCTGATCTGTTCTTGACACCTTACTAAAGGAGTCATCCACGGGGAAGATAAGCTGCTTCCAAGATGAATGACAAGGCAAGAGTTTTGCATCAACTTCTAAACAAGGCAATACTCCACAAGGCGGGTCCAAAGACTCGGTCTCTCACGGTTCATGCCTTACACTTTGTGTCATCGATCTTTTGTGTCAACGAGTCAATCTCCTTCTACGCTTTTTAAGAACTTCAAGAGAAGTGTACAAGGAAAAGGGAAGAAGACCACCATCTCCTATGGTGTTCTCTTAACCAAGATCTTGAGAGATCAAGGTATCTTTAGTCCCCATGAGACTAAAGATATTGAAGAAGAAAGAAGAAGATTTTGGACGGATCCAAGAGCAACAAATCTTTGGGCCGAAGCAATCTTCTAAGGATGAAACTTCAAAGCGTCCAAGATTTTCTGGACCAAAAAGAGCCTCTTATTCTTTCAAAGGCTGAGAGTCCAGAAGAAATCACCGTCCGTCCAAGCCCTTCCCAAGCGGAGACTCATAATGGACGATGACTCGAGATGACCAACCCAGTCGCTAAAAGGATGAAGGTTGCGTCCATTGCGAGCATCCCAAAGGAACCGGACGAAGCTACCCATCACAAGGAAACCCTCTTCCAAGCTTGCGTCCATTCCTAAGGAACCTCTTCCTACCATTCCCTCTTCCTCCATTTTACCCTCTTCTCAAAGCAGAACCACAAACTTCCTTCCCAACCTCTCAAATAACTTCCTCTCCTTAAACCACTTTGAACCTTTTTCTTCTCAAACTCACATATTACCTTCCCAATCTCCTTCACCTTCCCCCTCTCAAAAGACCTTCTACAACTCCTCCTATCTTAACATTTTCTCTGTGGGAGTTTCCCTCACATTATCCCTCTTTGGGAATCCAGGACTCTTCTCTCTCACTCATGACAAGATGACTCCCGGTCTTTGTGATGGTTACTGATAAAGTTCACATCTTCCCCTAGTGACCTATCCTTCAAACTGTCACCTTGGAAGAAATGGGACGGATTGCAGTCCTTATGACACCATCCTTGTCGGTGTCATTAAGGGAGTCTTACGTTGAAGAATTTGAGATTTGTACCCCCTTCCTTGATCATCTCCTCTACAAGCCCGCCATCAAGATTCAGGATCGGGTTTGTCCAAGGTTGCCAATGGTGGATTTAAATAAAAACAAAGACTTGAAAAATGCTGAGAAGCCAAGCCACCTTTCCCAAGCCTATCATCTTTAAGCCAAATTTTGGGAGCTTACGTTCCCCACGATGTTGATGTTGAATTCTTGTGGCGTGTTTCGAATAAAGGAAGGCTGTGGAGAAGCGAGGCTAAGACATTACAGGAAAAGCACATTTGGGAGTGTGAGCAACAAGCGTCTTCTTCGGGACTAAGTGATGAAGATAAGGAAGATATCATAAGCGTGCACTGAGTCGAGCTTCCAGTGTTTTCGTTCTATCTATATGGTAGATGATCTTTTTGGTACGCCTCACGAACTCGCCATTGCCAACAATCTTCTCTTGTCTAAGCTATGTCTGCGGATCTCCGTCGACAACATATGGCGGGCCTTATCACTGGATCAAATGTTTGGATGCAGGAGAACCTCTCTTCCTTGGGATGTTGACCTTCCTCTGCCACACGAAGACGAAGTTGAGTGCATTGTCGCGGCAAATGGATGTGACCCCTCTGCTTCCACCAGGTTAGCTATTGTGGAACCACAACCTTCTGTGACATTCTCACCCAAGTGCCCCGACTTTTCGAACCTAAGTGAATAATCAAATGGACTTAATGTACAAGAGAGTTGAAGACCTCCTCAAGTCTCTTTTTCAACAAGGGCCACCTCCTCCTCCTCCACCTTCTTCCTCTTGATTTTATTTTATTTTATTTTCTTTTAGCCAAATTTTTTGACAGTGATGTTTTTCTTTCTTTTTGTGCGATGACAAAGGGGGAGAATAATGGGAATTTGATTTGTTACAAACAAATTTATTTTATAATTTATCTTGATTCAATGAAACTATGTTTTCTCTCATCTGGTTGTTTCATTATCCTTGTCTCAGGTTGTCTGTTGCCTTTGTGTTCTTTGTGTAGGATCGGATCTATTTGTTAGCCTGGTGTATTTCTTTTCAAATGTATTGTCTCTGTTAGACTCTTTTCTCAAGAACTAAACTTCGATACAAAGATAATATTACTTGCTCTTGAAACTTGTTTCGTAAAAATAAATTTCATGTACCACGTCCAATCGACTACTGCGTCCAGGAGACTTGGAGTCCTTCCCTTAGAAATGTTTTTCTTAGGGGGAGCAATTTTGTTTTAAAAAAAAGAGAATCTGTGTTCAACCAAATTAATAGTTTTTGTCATCATCAAAAAGGGGGAGATTGTTGAAACCAATTTCTTATAAAAAGGTTTAAGTTCTAAATTCTTAAAAGCTATAAGCTTTCCCTGTTAAGTTTTGAGGATAACAAAAATATTTATTTAGTTTGAACAAGTAAGTGTTTCGACAATAGTTTTAACAAATCGCTACTTGTTGTGCGTCCATTCTGCTCTTTACTTAAAGTTAACTCTTCGTGCGTCCAATATGCTATAACTCTTTATGGGTCCAATAAATGTATTATATACTTTTACTATTGGTGCGTCCAATACTCGTATGCATATACTGTTACTTTCTTATTAGTTCGTCCAATTCGTCATGTCACTTAAGCTCGGACTCAACTCACTCTTTCAAAGTTCAAGCTCAAGTTCGCGTCCAAGTGAAATTTCAAAAAATGAAGAACTGTTCCTCATTAAATGCTAGAAAAGAACTCTGACAGCTCTCGGCGACAGAAGAAGTCAACTAAGCCACTTTTGCTGACATTGTCTAACAACTACAAAGATCTGCAAATAAGAAACAAGTCTGCAATCTTAGACAAATCGGGACTTTTGTTTTCATTGATTGGAAATCTCGAGAGAATAAAAGTCACCGTCGAGGAAAGAAGTTGACACTTTTCGGTAGATGCATTTAATGCTACCGAGAACGGTAATAAATATTTCCGTTGGACGATCTAGCCCATGAAAGTACTGCTCCAATTTGTTCTTACTTATAAAGAGAAGAAGCGACACTTGAACAACTAGAGATCTTTTGCGAAGTATCCTTCAATAGTCTAAAAAGCTTTATTTCCATATTCGTGTAAAAAGAAAAAGCCTTGAGATTTCTATTGTCTATTCTCATTTGTTAGTGAGTTTCAAACTCAAGCTTTCATCTACTTTCAATTATTCATCTTAAGCCTTGTAAGCTTTGAAGATTTGTGTGTAAAGAATACTTGTGAGATAGAACTGAAGAGGTTGAAAATACTTGTTACACGAAGAGGTGCATAATACTTGTAATCGTGAAAAAGATTAGTTGGAAAATCCTTACGGTTGAAGGAATTTGGACGTAGCTCTTGGTTGATAAGAGTGAACCAGGATAAATCTCGTGTGTAAGCTTCTCCTCTCTTCTAGTGTGCCTTATTATATTCACTAACCTCTGGGGTTTACCATTGTGTTTATTAACAAAGATCTTTTTATTTGGTTTTAGAACGTGTTAACCATTTTATTAAAAGTCTTTTCGAAACCCTTGGAGTCCAATAGGACTAAGTGGTGTTGGTCCTAAGCTCTTTGCTTGTTAAACTGTCTCCTTCGCTGTGTTCTATTTTCTTTTGAAAAGGAAAATCTTTTATTAAACAAAAAGGGTTAAGAAACACAATTCAACCCCCCTTCTTGTGTTTCACTTGGTTATTTCACTCAGTACCTCGAGAAATTAATCTCCGCAGTCTCATGCAAGGGATACCCTGAGAAACAAAAAAAAAATTATTTTTGAAACTAAACATTTAAACAAGAAAAAAAATTATTTTTCACTTTATTTTTATATGAATTACTAGAAGATGGTAAACACAAAAAGAAAAAAAAAATTTTGAATATGAAAGAGTTGCTTACATTTTCTGAAAGAGAAATAGTTAGAAAAAATAGGACAAAAATATAATAAAAAAAATAAAAGTAAGTATAGTCATGTTTTACTTTTTTTTACTTTAATATTTTCTTTCACTTTAATTATTTTTTTTTGGTCTCCTTAGTTTAAGGTTAGCAAAAAAATATTTTTTTATTTATAAATTTTATGAGGTAATATTTTACTAATTTTATGTTTTTCATATCTTATACTAGTATATTACTAAACTAAGGAATAGGTGAGATTCAAATATAAACTTTAAGCAAGCTGAATGACTCATTTATTATTGAACAACTCCTATAAACAAAACAATAATAATATTCCACTGGTTATCTTATCCGTGCATTCACGGGTTATTTTATATTTTTTATTCAATTTTTTTATTTATAATTATTATTTTAAATATGTTTAGTTTACAAAATAATTTTTTATAAACTTTTATAGATAGATGAATAAAATATTTAAAATTAATTTTTTATATTAAAGAGAATTTTTTTTTTCATTTTATTTTACCAGTGTAGATTATTTTATATTTTTTATATATTATTTTTATTCAAAATAATGTTTTTATGTATAATTATTATTTTAGAGATGTTAAATTAAGAAGTATTTTTTAATAAAAATTAAATAGAAATTAAGGAAATATTGAAATAAACAAATGAAACACAAGAAGGGGGGTTGAATTGTGTTTCTTAACCTTTTTGGAAAACTTTTCAATAAAGAGTTCTTGGAATAAAAGCTTTGCAAAATAGTAGACAAAAATGGACGAAATATAAACTCCTTTGGATGCAAAGAGAGTTTTATTAAAATTCTTTAGGCGCAAGTTAAAGACTTATGTTTTTTGAAAATATTTGTTAAGAACAACAATGACAATCCCCATATGTCAATTGAAAAATAAAATAACACAAAGAGATGGAAGAAAAACTTACACCAGATATTTATATTGATTCACTCTCACAACCCGAGAGTTACGTCCAGTCCCCTCTACTTGAAGGATTTTTCACTAAACTTTCTCAGTTTACAAGTATTCTTCACTCCACCTTTTCAGGTTCTAAAGTTTAGGCTTATCAACAAGGAAAGTGAAATGAGTGTTTCGATACACTTGAGAGTAACTCACTAACAGTGAAGATGAACAATAGGTTCAAGTATCAACTCTATACAATAGGTTCATTTATGCATATGAAAATGTAGCCTAAAAAAGAATCAAAGCATGTTTTAGAGTGACAAATCCATGAGTGAAATCACACAAGAAAGGAGAGAATGGGTATAAGTGCAATCCATTCATCAATAGGCTCAAAACCTCACAAGGCATGTATCCACCAAACTCAATCCATCAATTCAATATCCAACACCAAGCAAGTTGAATTCAAGAGGCAAGACATTTTAATCAAGCATGTTATGACACTTGAACTTCAACGAAATCAAACACATAACTCAAAACATCATTGGAAAGAATCTAAAACATATAAACTTTATTTTTTTTGTTTTCATTTTCAAAAAAATAGAATATGAAAAACACTAAAAATAGAAATTGAAAATAGTAAAAATAGAAAAACAGAAAAAATTAGAAAAACAGTAAAAACAGTAAACAAAATCTTAAAACAAAAAATAAAAGAGAGAAAATTAGAAAACAAATAAAAAATTGAAAACCGTAAATAGAAACAAAACAAACACAGAACATAATGCATAATAGAAAAATAGCAACAGAAAATAGCATAAGAACATAAGTAGTAAACAACAGAAAGTAAAAAAAATAGAAACGAGCTCTGCAACAGAAACAAAAAATAGCAAAAAATAGTAGAAAAGATAAGAAAGCAACAGAAAAATAAAAATAGAACTGAAAACAGTAGCAAAATAGTAAAAAAGGAAAAGAAAACAACAACAAAAAAGTGAAATAAAAGTGTGGAAAGAAAACTCTCTATGGATAGAGTAGCAGCAAAATCTCAGCTTCCACACCATAGTCAGTGTAATGGATCACCACATCCAGAATCAGAGGGTTCAGTCTCCTTCAAGGCTGCTTTACTAGTTTAGCTCCATCTTCACGTAATATCCTATACATGCATGTAAAAGAGTTAAAACTAGGAATATTTGCATGTGTGGTGACTCTTTGATTCTCCCTTAAAATCTACAGCAACCTCTCCTCCTCATCAGTAAATAGGTTATTAGCCACAATCACTATGAGTTGCTCATCATCTACCAAAGGTGCACATCTCAAATGCTCAAGCAAAGGCAAAGGTGGTAGCTTTAACTTTGGCAGCTACATTATGGAGGGAAGAAATCTGGTGGGCTGCACTAGCTTTGCAGATTGGATCGACACAGAATCTACTACTACATCTGCATTATTTACATAGTTAGCTGCAACAGAACTAGCATCAATCAAAAAGGCTGAAGTCTCAGCACATGCATTACACAACATATCACCATCACAATCAGTACAACAAACAGAATCATCAAAATTAGTAGAACTAACAAATTCATCACACACATCATCAACTGATGTTTGTACATTAATGGTCTCATGTTCTGCAAAATTAGATTTTTGCATCTGTTACTTACTCAACTAACTCAATGAAGAAGTTAGCTGACCAATCTGGGTCTCCAAATTTTATACTATAGCCTCTGTTCTCTGGTAGAATTAGAGGTTGTTGGTTGCCATCTGCTTCACTAAATCGTCCAATGTAGGCACAGATTCCGTGCCTACTAGAGCTTGCTGGGGCATAGGTTGCTGGTATATACTGCTTGGTCCAACATAAGGTTAGAATTGTTGTGGCCTCATTGGTTGCTGAAATGGCTGTATATACTGGTTTGACTTATAATGTTGGGTTGTTACATTTCCGTATCTCAAGTCAGGATGATCTCCCCAGCCATAGTTATATGTAGTAGAATAAGGATCATATCTTAGTTGTTGGTACTGTGCTTCACCAAGAAATACATCTGCTGTAGCAACATAATGGTTTTGAAATACAGAACCATCATCTTGCAATGTGGAACATGCATATATGAGATGAAAAGAGCTACAACATATACTGTAAAATCTTACAGGTTCTTGCACATGTAACTGATGTTGTCCCATTATCAACTGTCTCACCAGATAAGTTAGCTCATTAAGTGTATGATCAATTAGATAAGTGACCAAACACAAAATAAATGTAAAAATCACACAAAACAACTATAGGAAACCTATCTAGAGAATTTTAAAAATTATGAGACCACCACAAGTTGAAAGCTACACAAAAATGCTATCCAATAGAATAATAAAAAATCTTAAAAAATTGAAAAAGTGGTCTATATGATGGAATTTGGGCTGAGAGGGTGGAACTTAGAGTGTACACTAAGTTTTGAAGTTGACGTCGTTTTCTACCAACCGACCAAGTTTTAGCCAATTCTAACACCAAAATTTCACACACTCTTGGAAATTAGCCTAGTTTCGCTTGAAAACCACCTAACCAAAGCAAACAAAGAGTTAACGGTTATGAAAGGTCATGATATGACCAAATAGAATCCAAGGATCCCGAAAAACAGCACCAAATTTGATTCGAGTGTCGAGCTCGATCAAATAGTAAGAATTAGTTCAATTCAATATTTTGCAATAGCAGTGAGTGAACCAAGTCGTCTCCCATGGATTATGGATGTAATTCGATCACCTCAACATGTTAAACAGGGGGAAATTGATATGGATTAGCAAAATTAATAGAATTAAGTGAATTAAAGTTGTAAACAAATTTAAAGAAACAACCAATCCCAAGGAATTTGACTATTCTTATGTTTCATTCATCATTGATTTCTAACAATTCATTCAATTGGTAACCGAGTTCTTAGCCTTGGATTACATTAATACGCATCAAAGTAATCCAAGAATTCTTTATTGGATTGGCATCCAGCATTCGATCAATTGAGGTTAGATGAATTAAGCATTCATCTAAGCCAAAATCAATATAATAATCACAATTCAGTCAAGCTAAACAATGTATCAAAACACTCCAATACATTGTTCATTCTTTTTTAATTCTTCTTAAGCATGTGATAATTAAGCAATTATCACATGAACATGCAAATTAAATTAAGCATTCAATTCGAATTTAAACAAAAGAAGAAGAAGAGAAACTTGATTAACCATTGAATCTTGACTAATCAAAACCAAATCTCCAAATGACACATCAACAATGTCAATCCCTAGGATTGATTATAGAGTTCAAGCCTTCCATTGATGGGAAGGAAGAATCTCAAAATGTAGAGAGAGAATCTAGAGAGAAGGGAGAGAAAAAGAGATGAAGAAAACAATTCAAAAAACCAAAAAGTAAGGAAAATGAATTCTGATTTCGTGGTCTGTCTCCCCCTTTATATAATAGATCCTAAACTACAATTTACAAGAATGCCATTGGATTAGGACTAATATACATCATATAAGCTTTAAGTGGCCATCTTATTTGCCTAATTTGGGCTTAAGATGAGAAAGTTATGCCCTAATTAGTCCAATGAGGTGATATAAAAAGTCTTCCAACTTCACATGGGTAGCACGCCATCAAAACTCCGTATTTTGGGAAAATGGTCTTCTTAAGAGTTGTATCCCTGTGTTTTAGATATAATTTGGAACCAGTTTCAACTCCATTAGGCATCTCCATCCCAAGTTATGGCCCATTTACTCCACGTGGGTCGGGTTCCCGCGATAGCATCCATGTTTTGACTTCTAGGCCTAATGTGGCCCACTAGACATCCAATTCAGCTTTTGAGATCTTCATGAAAGTTGTAGGTATTCCTCTCTAAAATATAAGGTTCACAATTTTTAGATACCTATAACTCAAGATTTGGCAAACATATAGAGATAGTGTCAAAAACCACGAAATGCTGACAATTTGCAATTAAGCCCATTGAAACCCAAACTTATAAAACAAAGCAAATTCCAATCAGTTAAGCACATAAGAAGTATAAAGTACTAAATATGAGGGATTATTAATGTGTGTGAATATTTTTTATCAAGTCTCATACTATGATGAGCAGCAAATGAAAGTAAAATAAGTGTGACTTCTAATCTAGCTATTGGTGCAAAAGTTTCAATGAAATCTATACCTTCTTGTTGTGAATAACCTTGGGCAACTAATCTTGCCTTGTTTCTCACAGTCTTACTATCTTCGTCCAATTTGTTTATGAACACCTACTTTGTGCCGATGATGGACTTGTCCTTAGGCTTTTGAATTAGTATCCAAACGTTGTTTCTTGTGAACTAATTGAGTTCTTCTTGCATGGCTAGTATCCATCCTTTGTCCAAAAGAGCTTCATCAATAGTATTTGGTTCCAGTTTTGAGATGAAGGCAACATATGAATATTCTCTGAAGGTTGACCTTGTTTGCACCTTATCATTTGGACTACCAATAATTTGGTCTTCTGAATGATAAGTTTTGAAGTGCTAGTTACGTTGAACATTATCTCTTGTTGCATTTTCTTCTTTTTCTTCATTGTCCAATGCTTTTTTACTAGTTGTTTATGGACCTTCGTCTTTGTCATTTAGATTCAAATATGCAAAAGACTAATCTAGCTCTGATAAATCTTTATCCGGCTTTTTATTGTTAAACTTAACATGGATAGACTCTTCCACATCCAAAGAGTGAGAGTTGTAAACTTTGTATGCCTTTGAAGTTTCAGAGTATCCTAAGAAGATACCACAGTCAACTTTAGCATCAAATTTTCCTAAAAAATCTTTAGTATTTAAAACAAAGCATTGACAACCAAATGAATGAAAATAAGAAATGTTAGGTTTACGTCCCTTCCACAATTCATAAGGAGTCTTTTTCAGAATAGGTCTAATATATATTTTATTATGAATGTAGCAGGCGTGTTAACATCTTCAGCTCAAAAGTGTCTTGAGATTGAGTTGTCATTGAGCATTGTTTTGCCATCTCTTGGAGAGACCGGTTTTTCTTCTCTACCACATCATTTTGTTGTGGTGTTCTCGGGGCAGAGAAGTTGTGAAGAATATCACTTTCTTCATAGAATCGTTGAAAGTTCTCATTCTCAAACTCTCCTCTATGGTCACCTCGGATTGAGCTGATGCACATGCCTTTTTCATTTTGAACTCTTTTACAAAATATAGAAAAGACCTTAAAAGACTCATCCTTATGAACTAGGAACATAACCCATGTCCATCTAGTATAGTCATCCACTATGACTAATCCATATTTCTTTCCATTTAACGAGGTTGTTCTTATTGGACCAAACAGATCCAGATGCAACAACTCTAGTGGTCTAGAGGTAGAAACGATGTTCTTGGACTCAAAAGAGTTTTTAACTTGTTTTCCCTTTTGACAGGCATCACATAGAACATTTGATTTGTACACAAGATTTAGTAATCCTCTTTCGAGGTTATGCTTGTTTAGCTTTGAGATTAACCTCAAGCTTGTATGACCAAATTTCTTGTGCCATATCTATTGTTCTCCTTTGATGGACACTAGGAATGATACATTCTGGTCTGAGAGGTCCTCCAAGTCAATCTTATAGAGATTGTTTTGCCTCTTAACAGTAAAGAGTATGGACCCATCAGGCTTTTTGACTATACATTCTCCTTTGTTGAAGGAAATGTCAAATCCACTATCACATAATTGGCTTATGCTTAGTAGATTGTGTTTTAGACCTTCAACGAGAAGCACATTATTAATAGAGGGAAAATGATGCTTACCAATCTTACCAATCTCAACTATCTTATCCTTATGGTTCCTTCCAAGGTGACATAGCCACATGATCTAAGCTTGAGTTCTTGGAACATAGACCTTTGTCCTGTCATGTGACGTGAGCAGTCACTGTCCAGGTACCATGATAGGTGTCTTCTTCCTGCTACTAAGCACATCTGCAAGAGGAATTATCATATTTTTAGGTACCCAAATCTTCTTGGGTCCTTTCTTGTTAGTTCTTGAGGACTCATAATACCTCAGTTTCTTTTTGTAAAAGCATTTGGACATGTATGTCCTTTCTTTTTATAGTTATTGCAAAAAGGTTTGGATTTTGTAAAAATAGATGGTTTTTGAAAATTACTTTTCTCAATAGGTTGATACCCCAGTCTAGATTTATCATGAGGATCTCTGGAGTATTTTAGTAATGTGTTTAACTTTTTAGTGCTACCCACAAATTTACTGAGATCTTCAGTGAGTTCTACTACCTCTTTTTTAAGTTTCTCAACTTTAATAGATGTGTAGGACTTAGAAGAGGTTTTTAGAGAAATGTTTTTAGTTTTTAGTTTTTCACAAACTATTTGAAGTTCTTGTCTTTATGAAAACACTTTTTCAAAGTCCTTGGACAGTTTTGAAAATTTTCTTTTAAGAGCTTTGTATTTAACAGACAGAATAGAAGAATTATTTAGCAGATCATCAAATGCTTCTTGAAGATTAAAGTTAAGGTCATTTACCTCATATTCTTCCTCATCTGAGGAGATGTCAGCCATGAAGCATATGTTTGCTTCTGCTTCTGCTTCTTCTTCATCTTTAGTTGATGAAAGGCCCAGATCTTCCCAAGTTGCCATCAGTCCTCTTTTTTTCTTGGCAAAGAATCTCTTTTGCTCTTTGTCCTTGTTCAGGGTAGGACATTCAGCCTTGATGTGTCCCAGCTTCTTGTATTCATAGCATATGCTTGGACTCTTGTCTTTCACTTCACTTCTTTCCTTTGGAACGCTTTGTCTAAAATGTTTTCGTTTCATACCTCCTTTCTTTCTCCACATAGATTGTATTTTTCTAGAGATAAAATATAATTCGTCATCTTCGGAGACATCTTCTCTAGATGTTTTAGCATTTCTGAGCCTTTAAGGAAATAGATTTGCCTTTTCTTAAGTTATCTTCTTCTTGTAGTTCAAGTTCATGAACTTTTGGAGGTCCAAGAAGCTCTTCCATAGAAAGGGAAGAAAGATTTTTTGCTTCTTGAATAGCTGTGACCTTGGGCCTCCATTGTATGGGAAGACTTCTTAATATTTTTATAATATGATATTGGTTATCATATGTTTTTCTCAGTGATCATAGGTTGTTGATGATTGTTTAAAATCGTCCAAACATTTGATCAATGCTCTCATGCTCTCCCATTTTGAAGAGCTCATACTGGTGAACTATCATGCTTATTTTTTATTCCTTGACTTGAGTTGAACCTTCATGGGTTAAAGCGAGAGTGTCCTAAATCTCCTTAGCTATTTCACAGCTGTGGACTTTGTCTTGCTCAAATATGGTGATAGCGCACATTAGAAATGTTTAGCTTTTGAGTTTAGCTGGTGTCTTGTCCGTTGTCCTTCCGTCCATTGCGGTTAAGGAAGTTCTTGTCCTTCTGCGTTAGTGGACACTTGATAGCCATTTTGGACCAAATCTCACATGTCCATATTTTGAGCGTCAGAGAAGGCAATCATCCTCTTCTTCCAGTAGTCATAATCATTACCATTGAATAGAGGTGGTCTATTCATTGCTTGTCATTCGTTTTCCATTTGAGGTTGTGTTGAATCTTTTTCCTTTCCACTGTTAGATGCTCAACCCAAGATGTTGAGTTTTGATACCAATTGAAATAAACAAATGAAACACAAGAAAGGGGTTGAATTGTGTTTCATAGCATTTTTGGAAAACTCTTCGTAAAACAGTTCTTGAAATAAAAGCTTTACAAAATAGTAGATGAAAATGGACAAAACGTAAACTCTTTACAGTCCGTGGATGCAAAGAGAGTTTTACTAAAATTCTTTGGATGCAAGTTACAGACTTATGTTTTTTGAAAATATTTGTTAAAAACGACAATGACCATCCCCAAATGTTAGTTGAAAAATAAAATAACTAAAGGAGAAAGAAGAAAAACTTACACCAGATATTTATACTGGTTCACTCTCACATGTTGATCTCTTTCTCAAAAGTGACTTTGGCTATCAACGTTTGCGAGGAATATGATATCTTAGTTTTGACTATTTCGAACATGCAGAAAGTTCCTTATTTGGTGGTCCTTGTAGTTGTTAGGAATGTTAGTTCTAGTGTACAAAGTTGATTTTGAAAGTCATATTTGTGTCAAAGATCCTATCAGCGGTTAATACATTTTATTTTGCTTGTCTTTGAATATCCTTGGACGTATGCGTTTGAGAAATAATGGACGATCCAGTATAATATAATAAGTAGCTCATAAGTATTAGACACACATTGTCAAAGCTTATCTTTGGTTCAAAAGTGCTTGTTAGTTATTTTTTCAAAAGACACAACTTAAACTTTTCCTATTAGAACGTAATAGTTATAAATTTATTCAAAACTTATTTGTTCTTTTTAATTTAATAATTGTTGTTGTCTTCAAAACTTTTAGGGATTCAATTTCCTTAAATAATTTTGGTTCAAATATTAGATAATAGAATCTGTCTTTGGTTCCAACAAATATTATAAATTAATTTTTATGTTGGAGAGATTATCTTTTTTAATTTTATTATTCAATTCTTTAAATTTTACTTATATACTTTGACAACACATATTCCCTAATATTGTTGTCTTTTTTAATTTATTATTTCATTCATTTTTTTTAAATTAACTCGTATTTAATGATATTATTGTATTTAATAATAATAATATTATTTACTTCTCTATGCAATTTTACTTATATATATATATATATAGATAGATTGATAGATAGACATATAGATAGATAGATTTATTATTTTTTATTCAAAATAATATTTTTATGTATAATTATTATTTCAAAGATGTTAAATTTACGAAGTATTCTTTTAAGAAAAATTCTTTAAAATGAAAGAAATGTTGTAAATTAATTTGTATGTTGGAGAGATTATATATTTTTTAATTTTACTATTTAATTCTTTATATTTTAATTATATGCTTTGATAATATTTATTCTCTAATATTATTGTCTTTTTTAATTTTATTATTTATTGTCTTCTTTAATTTTATTATTTCATTTTTTCCTTTAAAAACTAACATGTGTTTAATGATATTATTGAATTTAATGATAGTATTAATTGTTTCTCCAGCTAATTTTACTTATATATACACCAATGGACATAATTTAAAAAACAAGGAATTATATGCTTTGATAATATTTATTCTCTAATATTATTGTCTTTTTTAATTTTATTATTTATTGTCTTCTTTAATTTTATTATTTCATTTTTTCCTTTAAAAACTAACATGTGTTTAATGATATTATTGAATTTAATGATAGTATTAATTGTTTCTCCAACTAATTTTACTTATATATATAGATTAGTTGTGTTACTTACACCAATGGACATAATTTAAAAAACAAGGACAAAGATTCCTCTACATTGGGCGATTACTTTTATTTGCTTTTGTTTTCGGTAAATTTGGCAATGAAAGTTTACAAGAATATTTTTTTAAAAAAAATGCAATTATTTGTATATATATTTGGTTTGAAACATGAGTTTGTTTGCATATATAAAGATAGAAAAAGAATAAAATGTCAAATGATTGTTTATTAACACAACAATTTATAGACCAAAAATAATGCTAGAGATTAGATAATTAATGTTTGAAAAATAAAAGACTACCTTATATGCATAACTATTAAATTGCATATGAATTTATGTTTAAAACATTAATATAATTTTATAAACTTTAAAAATAAATTTAATGAAGAAGAAATGATACGTTAAGTTTTTTATTTGCATTTTTTTTTGGTCTAACATTAATAACAATGCTTAGTTGCAGAATTGTAGTGAAGAGTGATTCATTATTCCTTATCTCATGAATCAATATTGAAGAATGATGTATTGGGGCTTCCATCCCCTGTGTTCAGATACTTGCACATCTATTGAATATAACAAAAACAGAGTTTAAATGTACATAAATTTTTGAAAAAAATGTTGATTAATATTTGTCAAATATATTCGTGTAATTTCAATTTTAATAATTTAATTTATTCAAACTTTCAATTTATTACAAATAATCCATTCCATCAATTAAGAATTAAAAGTGTGGGAATTGGTTCAATTGAGTATAGATTTTGACTGATCTTGATTCAACAAGTGTGTTCATAAATTACTATAGTAATTTTGTGTAATTATATTTTTAATTAAAGTTTTTTAATTTATGCAGTTTTTATTTGAAAAAGATATTCTCATATGTTAACAGTCTAAGTTAGTAAATTATTAAAATTAAAATTATAAGAGAGTATTTTTTTTAAAATGTTGAAATTAAAGCAAACCATTTATTTAACTCAATTTTTTAAGGAAAAAAACTCAAATTTTACACAATATAAGTTCCCTTTTAACAAAGAGTTTAATTTTGATGTATTATTAGTATAAAACTATTTACATTGTCATCAAATTATATGCCAAAAACTTACAAAAATAATCTAACTTTTCAAATTATTAAGCTTTACACTTATAGTGTATTAAAATTAACTACAAAGTGTAACTCAATTAACAAATAAGGTATAACCTATTAGAAGTATCTTGTGATCAGGGTCAAGCCGACAACCAAATAGGGATTAGTCTCCTACCTAAAAGGTATCAGGATCCTCGTATGTAGTCTTACCAAAAAAAAATTAAATCCTTTATATAACAAATGATTTGAATATACTCTTGTAACAAGATCATCCAATTAGGAGAGGAAAGGAGAGAAACATATTTTAATAGATAAAAAATTGTTATTTTTTCTTTCTCTCTTGTCAGGATGGTCATGTTACAAGAGAGATTCAAATTCTTAACAAATGCATGCTTGCGTCATTAGTTTTGTTTTCGTCAGGCATGTATATATGCAGAAGCAGAACAATTTCTGCAGAAATAAATACGCAAAATTAATCTCACGCCATAATCAAACTGTGGATGTTTTTTGGCTCCTTCTTTCTGCTCTATCAATTGTTACTAACTACCGATAGGAACAGATACCTTGCAGTGCAGTGCACAAGCCACACATCCATTCACGCATGACGCAACGCAAGCACATTGATTTTGCATGCAGTTTTGCGCTTTTCATTTTTCCTTTTCCCTTATTTATTTTTGGGGTGCATCTAAGTCTGGATATTGGGGGAGGAATTCTAATATACTCTGAGAGTAATTTAACCATTACATCTGATTTAAATTTTATTAATTTTTTTAAAATTTAATCCAATAACATGTATAATTATGCGGTGCCATGTGTTACATTTTTACTAGAGTGATGTAGTACTTTTAAAGTATCTAAGAATCTCTCAAATTGGGGAGGGAGGGCGGTTCTGTTTCTTCAGAAGTTCTAAACTTTGTGATTACTTCAGTACTTATTTTTTTTCTTAGGTACTGACTTAAGGTAAGTTGTTAAATATTTATTAGTTGTTAATTATATTTAATAGAATTTTAAACATTTATTGTGAAATTAACAGTCAATAAATATTTGATAACTCATCATAAGTACCAAACTCATAACCGTACTATAACAACTCCCTTTAAACTTCCAATATTACAAAAACAATGTGCCATTTGCATAAAGTAAACAAATTAAAGAATACAGGATAATGGCTTTTTTGCACAAAAAATGTAAAATAACTATTAAATTATAAGGTGCAAGTCTTTTATTTTAATGATTTTCTTGAAACTAATTAAGAGATTTACTTGGTAACAAATTAAGATGAACATGTGAGACGTAGAGTTTACTTTTTATCAACCGTTAATTTAATTTTTTATATTATTATGTGTTACTACATAATTATAAGAGTTTACTTTATAGATAATTATTAATATCATAAATTGTTTTAACAGGGTAATAATATATACATGAGTCATGATTAAGTAATTATATATATATAAATTATATAAATAATAAATCAAAATTAAATTTGTAAAGTATATTCTTTACAAGCTTAAACTATAAAAATATCAGTTTTTTAAGATTAAATTGAACGAATATTTTTCATAATTTCTTTAATTTGATATGAATGATTTCATATAAATGAACTTTTCAAATACATGCCTGCACCAGTACTTAACTGAAATATCATAAAAATTAATTTTCTCTATCTTGGAACATGCTGTAAACTTCATTATTAACAATAATACAATGTAATTATATAATTGTTTTGTTGAAGCCGTGTGCGGCTGTCGGATTCTTTAGATGCCGTGTGCATTAATTTTTGTTATCATTTATCAAACTAACAAATTAGTGAAATTGCATTTGTCATTTTGTTGGAGGATGCAGATACAAGATGTGCATGACACCCACAACGAATGCAAATAATGAATTCAAAAATATTTAATACTATATAAAAAATAATTTTATGTTTTTATACATGTTTACAAATATATAAGGTTATATTATTTTTTATGATTAGAAAACGATTGTTGATGAACATATTTTACTTTAATTTAATATCAGACAGAAACATAAGGTAGGTCATAGTTACAAGTGTTCACTGTCTCTTATGATTGAAGGGATCCCACCAAGAAATACACAGCTACCGCTCTCAAAACCCAATGAGTTTCTTCTTTCTTTGACAAAAGGAAAAACAAATCATTAGTCTGGGAATTTTGCGACTTCGCTTCTTCCTTACATTATATATATGGGGATGACGGGAAATCAATATGCTATGATGGCCTTTTTATCATATTCGTAAATTAATTAGATAGAAAAAGAGGACATATAGAAATGGATTCCATGGCTGTGAATTATTCACAGTTTATTTTTTCTTTTTTTCCCAACTTACAAATTGGCTTTTGCTTTTTGGGTTGCAGATTGAAGAGTCCAAATTATATGGATCTGTAAGGGTCCCCCACAGCTAATAATGCGCTCTGAAAAAGCGAACTTGCCTTGGATTTCTACAAGAAAAAAAAATTAATTTGTTTCTCATGTAGTTAGTCTCCAAATTTTTCTCAAATAATTCTTTTGGCATATGATGGGATCTGAAGCTGCAAACTGGGGATGGAAACCGAGATATATGCCACCATGTGAAATGATACATTCAGTGACCTATTTGCTTGTCTAAGTTGTCTTCATAGTTCATCTTTTGTCCAAATTAGGGTTAAGTTTGTTGGTGTTTTCTTCCGTTTGAATAACAAGTTGTTTAGAGTTTCCTGTCCTGGAATTTGATATCCTAAGATGCACTGTCTCGTGCAGTCACCATCTCGAGTAGTTCTATCTGGGTTTTGGTCATGTTCCTACTAAGAATTTGAGTTTGGAAGGGTACACCCACCTTCACCTTAGTTTACTATGAGTTTATCAACCACATAGTTGGTGTAAAGTGGACCCAAAAATGATAAAAAAGAGAAAACTATTCTCATACTAATTTACACATATATTAATTAGAGACCTACGCATATGATATCTTTGGACACTACTTAAAAAATAACGATTTAGAGACGGAAAATTTCCGTCGCCAAAGTAAAAATATCCGTCGAAGTTTTATTTTGCGATGGAACCTGCGACGGAAATAATTTAGATCTGCAATTCTTGGAGTCAG
Source organism: Styphnolobium japonicum (assembly GCA_023212625.1). Classification (NCBI taxonomy): domain Eukaryota; kingdom Viridiplantae; phylum Streptophyta; class Magnoliopsida; order Fabales; family Fabaceae; genus Styphnolobium; species Styphnolobium japonicum. Next base: position 23,339,106 of record JALBWW010000003.1, read on the forward strand.
CTAAGCGATTAGCAGCGGAAGTTGTTATTAGTCTCACGATTAGCGGCCAAGAACAATTAGATCTCTGAATATAAATAAATCCGTCGCTGAATTCTTATAGAATCGGTGTCCAATATTTGCTGTAATATTTTTATTAATATAATCTGTGACGGAATGAATCCGTCGCAAATCAAAATTAAAAATTGCGACAGATTTAATCCGTATCTAAGTATAAAAATATAATATAGCGACGGAAATAAATCCGTCGCAAATAATTTTTTTAAATTTATGTAAATTTTTCGAGTCTCAAAAACATGATTTTAAACTGTATCTAATCCGAGAAAAACAATCTAATTTCAACCGACAATGAAATTTAAAAGGAATAATCAACATTAAAATGTAAAATATTGATAGTATACAATTATTTAACAATATATCTAAACAACTAAAGAAAACATAAATGTAATGTTCATTACAACAACTTAATCGACCAATCAAACATCACGGAGGACAAGGATCGTAGTCCTTATCCATATTAAATGCGTCGTCCCCTACATGCTCATACTGCTCCGATTATCTGCTGCGAGCTCACGATGCATTAGGAGCCGAGTTTTAGACGCTCCATAATCTTTGTTGATTACATTTTCGGTTTGGTTGATGATACCTGTTGTTTTGTATACGGGATGTCGGATACGCAACAAGACTCCTCATAAAATCCATCTCGATGGTGAACATCCCTCGGAGGCGGTAGAGGTAGATGGAGCTAGACTAGCGGCTTCAGATCCTAAACCATAAATGCGTCCTTTCTTAGTGACGCCTCCAACAACATCCAAGTAGATGGAGTTATCGGACTGGTAGCCGGCATCGACATCCCCAGGCGATTGTGAGTCCCTCTCACTCACACGTCTCCTGAACTTATACTAAAAAATGCAATTGTTAATGAACCATATGTTGGTTGTAAATTAATTAAACTATTAAAGCTATCAAAAAAATAGTTACACTTACAGCAATTTGCTCTGCTCTAGAAGAGGTCCACTGATCTGGCTTCCCCTTTGGCGTGTGAAGCCGCTGGAAAATATTCCACGCTGATGGTGGCCTCTACAACTGGTCTCTCTGAATAAATAAAAGCAAACATTAGTTTCCTTTGAAGTAATATGAATAACAAAAATTGTAAGTAATATGAATAACAAAAATTATAGAATTTACTCACCAGCCTCTTCTTGTGCTCTCGGGCTGGGATGGATCCACCTGAGTGCATTGAGAGTCCCTCCTTAGATTTCCTGTTTTGGGTATTCTTCTTGGCCTTCTCCATCCAGGCAGGATCACGCCATAAAGTGTCCAACTGGTCCCTAACATGTGTAGGAATCCATTTGCCCTTATCTACCCCACTTCTAACCTTGCTCATTGCATTCTTTAGTGAGTCAGAGGCTTTATGGTTGAAACACTTTTTTATCTTCTCACAATCCTCAGAGAGCCACTTAAACTTTTTCTGCATTGAACCATACATATGAATTAGTCATTTACAAATATTTAAACATAAACTAATATTAAAAGATAATATATATAATTACCCCAAACTCAGCAAACCACAACTTTTGGACATCTTCGTCCACCTCACCAAAATTTCTCTAGGCTCCTTCAAACTTGGCCTTTATAATGCTAGTGATAGCAGCCAGTGGTCCAACTGCAGGGTCAAACCTATAAGTAGACCAAGTCATTATATATATTGTAAAATCCAAAGACAAAAAACTATGACAAAAGTAAGAAAGCACAACTTTTAAGCACTTACGTCACACCATATGCTGGCCTAATCCATATGCGGCCGTCTACATCTCTGCTCCCCAACGAATTTGTGGTGCAGTAGAAGACGATGCGTGGGGATGCGAAGAGGAACTAGGGGAGCCTGACATGTGGGGATGTGGTGAATCAGTAGGTGATGCAGACATCTGGTGATGTGGAGATGGAGCGTGTGAACTTGATGTAGGGTTATATGGAGATGGGGTAGGCGAAGGGGATATGTGAGGATGCGTAGGAGGAGTAGGAGACTGAGATGCACGAGGATGTGGCTCAGTGGGGTGTGAAGATGTGTGCAGATGTGGATATGACTGAGAGGTACCCTAACCTCTACCCCTACCCCTTCCTCTACCTCTACCTCTAACAGTATCATGGTCTGCCATCTATATGTTTGTGGTAATAACATAAATCAATTAGTTTTGGTTATATAAAGTCAAACTTACATGAGCATAGAAGTAAAAACTTAAACAATTGATATGCCGAATTGTTTCTTCAAATAAACCAAAACTTAGGAAAATTGACAAGCAAGCAACATCCAATAGTATAATTGTAATAATACATAGTTTAATAAGTAAAATACACATAATTGTAATGCCGGCCTAATCCATAAGCTAATTAGAATCAGTTTTGTCAATGTACTCTTCTTCTTCTTCTTCTTCTGTTATAAGTTCTACTTCTTCATAAGCATCTTCCATGTCAAGTTGATTTAAGGACGATCGGTCTACTTCCTCTACTGGACCTATAATGTCAACAAGATTTTGTTGAAGATCGTCATCGGCAACTATCATAGGAACTTCCGATATTTCAGCCTCTTGGTATGGATCATTTGTTTCCGGGTTTCTAGTTTCCAATGCTTGAATTATGCTACGTGCCTTGGTTTTGATTACACACAACCATCCTTGTTGTCCTTCAGGATAATGTGTATAGTACACTTGCTCCGCTTGTTGTGCCAGTATGAAAGGATCATAATTTTTATATCTCCTAGATGCTCTGACTTCAACTGTCCCATAGTTTTTATTGATCTTTGTGCCCTGATTCGGTGTGGGATCAAACCAGTCACATTTGAATAGAACCAACTTCCTTATGGGCCATTCGGTATACTCCAGTTCAACAATGTCAGTTTATACCCCATAATAATCATTTTCCATCGTCTCATACCCACCACCACGAACACATACACCAAAATTTGTCGTCCCCATCCCTTGACTATGATCTTTGGTCTTGAATTTATAACCATTTAAAGAATATGTCGAAAATTTATTAACATTTCTAAGTGGCCCCCATGCCAAACTCCTTAAAAGAGGATCTTCAATCATGTTAGTTGGGTTGAGCACCTATATCGGAAGAGTATTGGTTAATTACATCTATGAAGTATAATTCCAATTAATAAGAATATTTAGAAGTTAACATACATATTCTTTAAACTAGGTGGGAAACGAAGTAGAAATTTGTTTGTCAACTTCCGAGTCATTTATGTCAGGCACCAATTCTCGCAATATTTCTGCATATATGCTGCATACATAATACATAGTTTAATCATTCACGTTTGGCATTAAATGTTGGCATCTAACGAATTATACACACATATTCGATAACTTACTTCATAAAAGGCTCAACCTCTGGACAATTTAGAAGAACATATAATTTAGCAGCTTCCATTTCTCTTTCTTCCAAAGTACTTGAGATACATTTTCCAGAAGGGCGCCCTGTATAATTGAAAATAGACAATGGTGGATTAGAAGCACTTCCTTCACCTCCATCGTCATTACGTGGCACTCTTGTCCTCCTAGATGGGACATCAGGTGGGTAGTAGTAAGAGGCAAAAGTAGAAGTCTCTTCTACTAAATAAGCTTCGCAAATGGATCCTTCCACGACGTGTTGTGACCTTGTCTTTTAAGGTACGTATGAACCTAATACCAATAATTGAGATTATTAGTACAAAATTGATACATACCCATTAAGAATTGAATTGAAAGGAAGGAAGATCAATAAATGAATCAACCTCTCAAATGGATACATCCATCTATATTGAAAGGGCCTACCAACTCTTGCTTCATATGGTAAATGAACTGGAAGATGCTCCATAGAGTCAAAGAAGCTCGGAGGAAATATTTGTTCTAGTTTACACAAAATGATTGCAATGTTCATCTCCATGGCACGTAGTTTATCCTCTCTCAATAGTGAGGATGTTAATTTCCTGAAGAATTGACTAAACTCAGTAAGTGTATTCCAAATGGGCTTTGGTAAAGCTTTGAATGCCATTGGGAGCAAACGTTGGATGAATACGTGGCAATCATGACTCTTCATACCGAACAACTTCGCTTCCCTCATGTCCACGCATCTAGTCAAATTGGAAGCATACCCATCTGGCAGCTTAAGTTGTTTCACCCATTGGCAAATAGCTAATCTTTGTTGCTTATTTAATGTGTATTGCGCTTTAGGTTTTTTGAGTTTTCCACCTCCAGAATCCTGCAGCTCCAGATCCTTTCGTCTGCAATATTTAGCCAAATCTAGCCTAGCATTGAAGGTATCTTTTGTCTTGCCCTTTGTATCCATAACTGTGTATAGGATATTAAAAAAAACATTTCTCTCAATGTGCATGACATCCAAGTTGTGTGGGAGAATATTTGTTTTCCAATAGGGCAAGTCCAAAAAAATACTTCTTTTGGTCCAATTGTGACCAACCCCATACCCTAGTGGGTGTTCTCCTAAGGATTCAGAGATGCTGGGTAAATATCTTACCCTTTCCCACACTTCTTCCCCGGATAACCTGCACGGAGGGAATGATGTCTCAACATGTTTCTTCCTAAATGCAGCCTTATTCCTTCTATAGGGATGATCAAGTGGCAAGAACTGTCGGTGGCAATCAAAAAATGAAGTCTTGTGGCTATGTTTAAGTGTGAATGCTTTTGAACGCTCCATACAAATTGGACAACTAAGTTTACCCATTGTCATCCAACCAGACAACATCCCATATGCAGGAAAGTCATTAATTGTCCACATCAAAGCTGCCCTCATTATAAAGTTTTGCTTGATGATACATCAGTCAAAACACCACTGATTCCACGACGTATTCGGTTCTTCTATTAGCGGTTGCAAGTACACATCAATTTTACTTTTAGGATTGGAAGGGCCGGGAATTATGGCGATCCAAGAACAAAAATTCTCGTCTCATGCACATCCAAGGAGGAAGATTATATGGCGTCACCACTACCAGGCCAACGAGAATAAATCCTACGGTTATCAAATGGAGCAAAGCCATCGACACATAATCCTAATCTCACATTTCGAGGTCTAGTGCATATTAGGATATGTTTCATCAAAATGCTTCCGGGGTTCTCCATCGGATGGATGAGATAAGGAACCGGAGCTCCCTTTGATTCACACGATGCCATCTCATTTGAGTTGCTTTGTTTGCATTGAGGAATAAAGTCTTTGTAGCCTCGGGACAAGTGGGAAGTACCATATTTTTCAAAGGCACGTGTTTAACTTTCCACTTTTCTATTGATGCTTTTATAACGTTGTTCGCCACAAAATTGACAACTAAGCGGATGTTCATTGGGAGTATTATACAACATGCAGCCATTGGGACAACAATCAATCTTTACACATCCCCAGGCCTAGTTGTGCCACTTGATTTTTGGCATGATAAAAGTTTTTGGCATGTGACTATCATTTGGCATTGCATCTCTCATAAATTGCATCCAGATTAAACAAGTCTCGGACATGTTAAAAATCGGTCTTCAAACTTAGAGCTTGTACCGCGGTGATAATTGAGTAATTTTCACAACCATTCCATAAGGGAGCTTACTGCACCGTCAACATATTGAAGAATTTTTACTTCTAGGTTGAGGCTCTTCACTCATTTGTTCTTCATCCCTGAAATCCTTCTTGCTCGATGTAATTACCAATTGAAGGTCCGACATCCATAACCATTTGCTCATACCTATTCAAATCTTCCCTAAACCCATTATCTCCATAGTATGAATTATCAATAACTCTTTGGAGGAATGGCAGGCATAGATTCTCCATGATTGGTCCAGTAGTAGTAGTTGCTCATAAACCCCTTACTACATAGATGCACTTTGATGTCGTCAACATCTTCGTATTTCTTACATTTGCATTTTTTACATGGACACCTCACCCTTCCTTCAAGCCTATATTGATCTTGTGCACATGCAAATTCAACGAACTCAATAACCCCCGCTATATATTCATTTGTGATATGTCTATCATTACCCACCCTTTTATCCATCTACTTGTGATGTTCAGGAACCTCCATGTTTGTCTAATTAAAAAACAAGTACGGGTTATGTTAAATCAAATATAACTATTGCTCCAAAAATTCATTTATCAATAAATGACCTAAATATACTACTTTTAAAGGCAAGTCGCCAAAATTTTGTGAGAACCTCCCCTATAATTCCAACATTCCCAAAAATACACATCATTCTAATTTCGATTTGGCTAAACGAATTCATTATATGCACCTTAAAGTGAAAATAGATACATTACTCATGAATGCCCTTTTTCTTTTGATCTGTCTCATTTACCTTTCTCTAAATGAGTCAATTTATGATGAGGAATCCTAAGGGTTTGAAGATGAATAAATGACTACTAAAAATTATTAATAGGTATGAAGATCCGTAGTGGCGACAGACTCACAATCCAATTATTAATTTGCTGTCTAATACAACAATCATAATGAGATATCCAATGAGTGATTAAACCATAAACACAATAGGGTAAATCAAATCCAACGAGTTTAATAACCAAATCATAAAGATAACATCAACATGGTCATAAAAACGATGATGAATGGAATTAATTTCACCAGAGGAACAACTAAAGGAATTAATTTTGCATATACTCATAACAGAAATGAGCCAAGTAACCATAAAGGTTACCATGACTCCCAAACAGCAATATGGCATCCCCCATTTTTATGATCAGGATACCAAAATTTCAGCATTTAAAAAAACCTTGCATCTAAATCCCATTCATAAACAACAACACATACTTGCCATTATCTTAACCAAAGTAGGCATTCCAAAGTAAACAAAACCGATTAACAAATAGTTTACTTTTGCAATCTTGATTTGCACACAAACCACCGGCGTGCTAGATCAAATGAAGGGCAAACCAAGCTAATAAAGCAGGAAAACAATCATTAAAGAAGTGAAATTGCAACACCAAATCCCTAAGCAAATCGGGCACCAAATGGCAAATTCAAATTCCAAAAGAAATGCGGAATGACTGACATGAAAACACGCGATGCGACCCACCAAAAGAGCGGTTTATTCACTTCAACGACTTATTTTCAGCAAGGTAATGGCGGACGGCGAGTAAATTCATCATCCCAATAGCCCCCAAATGACAGATATAAGCACAATTAAATTCAAAAAGTCTAAGCATAACCTTCGATGACTAAAACGGACTAACAAGCATACTGCCATCAAATGCTAAGGTGCAGTGAAACTAGAAAATGCAGCCCATAATAACCAAACAAGGTAACTTTTAAGATCCTTTATAGCATAACAGATCTCAAAAATTAGAAGCTTAAGCAAAGACAAGAAAGCATTATTTCAAGCTCAAACCTCCAAACAGGGCTCACAAACAAAGGGTAAGCGCATGGGTCAATGCATCAAGTCCTAAAACCCTATCAACATAACAGGGAAAACTATAGTTCTTTTTCCTTTTCTTCTTTTTTTCAAGGCAAGTGCTAACATCAATCTCTTAACCCAAGAATTCACAAACCCAGGCAGAAAACAAGCTAATAAAAACACCTTCAACACGACTTAAAAATTAGGCACACATTAGAGAAAGCCAGACCCAAGCGCAAATTTCTAGATCAACAACAACAGTTAAATGATACCCCTTAACTTATCCAACACGAGAACCTCAATGACAAACATCTAATATTAATGCACTCATTTGTAAAGCCTCAAGCGAGTTATGTTCACCTCAAGACTCCTAGTTTGGCATAAGCAACTGGTAAACATTAGCAAACCACTAAGAGATTCAAAATAGGCCCATGCAGTTTCTCATACGTATTCAACAATATCAATTAATCATATGATTTCTCACACGTATTCAACCAGAGCAATTGCAAACACAACAATATCAATTAATCATATTATCGTTCAACAGCAACATTAAAAATAAATCAATAAACAAGCGGATCAGCAGTACCAATTAGTCATTTTTAGTACAATCAACACAAAAGAAAACCATAAGAATTAGCTATCTATTGAATCTGAGAAATTAAATTTAAGTACAAATAGTAAGAATAAGTAGAAAGATTACAGAGTATGTTTTCCTTTGGACCTTGGTTTACTTTCACATATCTCTGGACTAATCTCCCAAAACCAAAAACAATCCAACCAAATAGGAAAGCTAGTTGTCGGCTATAGAGTGGCTGGGGATAGTGAAGGTGCTGGAGGTTAGGTGCAGCAAATGGGGTGCGGCACAGTGGTGTCGCGAGGAGGTACGGCTGTGAGGGCTGGGTGAGAAGGCTGGGTGCTAGTGGTGGTGGCTGCGGCGCAGCAAAGGGATTTAGGGTGCGGTGGTGGCTGCGGCGCAGCAAAGGGATTTAGGGTGCGGTGGTGCTGGAGCAGATGGGCTTGCAGGAATGCGGTCCTCCCATTTCTTTGTCGGTGCAGCAAGATTGGTACAGGTCATGGTGGAGCGGGTGTATGGCGCGGTGGAGCTGGGTGGTGGTAGCACATCAGATGGTAGTACATCTGTTGAGGGAGAAAGGTAAAGGGAAGGAGAGGGGGAACGGAAGAGGGCTCGGGTCAGATGAAGGGGAAGGGGAATGGGTTTGGGTCGTGGCCTTAACCCAGATGGCGGAGTTCAGCGACGGAATTTGCGACGGAAAAATTCCGTCTCTAAAGAAATTCAAATTTCCGCCTAATCCGCGACGGAATACACCCGTTGCTAATATTTTTCTTTAATTCATTTATGTCTTTATAATATTAGGTTTCTTTTAGCGACGGAATAATTCCATTGCTAGTTAATATCAATTTAAAAAAAAAAATTCTAAATTCAATTTTTTTTATAATAACTCAAGCATAAATCAATTAATGACGGAAACTTGTGACGAAAATTTCTGAGACGGACAAAATCCGTCTCTGATTCCATCTCTAAATTTTAAAAATTAAAGTCCATTTTTAAGTAATATTTCCGTTGCAATATCCGTGACTAGTAGTGACGGAATTTATTCCGTCTCAGAAATCCGTCTCTAAATTCTAATTTTCTAGTAGTAGGAGTTTAAGGCTCTACCAACAAGGTCTGACACAATTGATAGATAATTGGGTCCTTTAACAATGTTATTATGAGTTTAAATCAAGTCGTGTGTATGGAAAATGCTTTGTTAGGAGAGGTTGTTCTCACTACGGTGATCTCTCTGTCTCGAAAGGAATTAGTCTCTAACTGTCGGCTAAAGGATACTCTTGGTTCTCACAAAAAAATTAGAGTTTAAGGCTCTATTATATTTGTCAAGATAGATAAAATTAGATTGGATAGATTACTTAAATCTTATCCAGTCTTATATGCAATAATTTGTCCACACATTATGGAAAAAAATTGAAGTTATTTTCCCTGAAAATTTGTACATCATTTACATTGTATTTTGAAAATTTGTACATCATTTACATTGTATTTTGTACAATTTATACTGGCTTTATCTTAATTGATGAGAAAATCTTATATAGGCACTACCTATTATAACTACTTTTTTTTAACATTAAACATGTTATAGTTGTGTGAGCCATGTTATAAGTACACATATCTCTAAAAAGTACTATTACACATGTAACTGTTGAGTGGATTGCCTATGTAGGTAGTGTCTACCTAAAAATTTATCCTTAATTGACTTCTTATGTTAGTAAAATCATACCGAATAGAAAACTATAATTCTATATGCAATCATCCTAGAACAAAATATTGGAACCAAAGACAAAATCAAGTAATTGATATAGGAACCAAAATAGTTTAAATAAATTGAACCCTTCAAGTTTTGAAGATAACAATAATATTAAATGAGAATGAACAAATAAGTTTTACTTAAACTTATATTATTTTGTTCTAAAAGTAGTGACAGTCCAATTTGTATCTCGTGTAAGACCTTTATAAACACTTTTTGGACTAAGATGAGTTCTGTTAAAATCAGACTCAACGTTTTTACTACATGTATCCAATATGATTTGAACTACTTTACTATATTAGATCGTCCAAAGTCTTTGTCTCCATTGTTTCTTCACTCAAGTACATTCATCTAAAGCCAATTTAACTACAAGACAAAATACAATAATTATTGATAAGATCTCTGACAAGTACATGACATTCGAAATCAACTTTGTACGCTGAAGCTGACATACCTAACAACTACAAGGACAAGTAAATAGGAACTTTCTGCTTGTTCAGAAGAGTCAGAACAAAGATATCAAAGTTTTCTGCAACGTTGATAACTAAAGCTACTTTTCAGAAAGAAGATCAACACGTTATTAGCATTAAACATTTAATGCAACTTAGAACGATAATAAATATTGCCGTTTGATGAAGAAGCTTATGAAGATAAATTCAAGCTCACAAGCATATAAATATACGAAGTCTTTGAAGAATGAAACAGAGAACCACACGGAGTCATGTACTCACTAGTCTATTTTGGGGTTGCTCTATGGCCTAGTCCAATTACCAATCCTATTTAGAATTTAAATTAATAATAAAATATATTAATATCCGTTTAAAGGGCTTGAAGAGTTATGTACTTACTAACTTATTTTGGAGTTGTTCTGTGACTAATGTCATAACCAATTTCGTTTAGGATTGAAGTTAAAAATAAATTTATTAATATCCACTTAGAGGGCTTGAAGAGTCATGTACTCACTATTTTATTTTTTAGTTGCTCTGTGGCCCTGTATCCAATTCTACTCAAGATGCGTTAACTTTTCATTTATTCAAACCAAGTCATTCCTTTTAATTTAAATTAACCACTTTTAATCAATTTTCTTAATTTTAATTTAGAATTAACCAACATAATCATTTATTTAAAGAACTATGTGGCTTTGCCTTCCTCATTACACTTGGGGAATACGTAGACACTTACGACAAGTTAAACTTGTAAATATTCAGATTTAATTTTTTTTAATCTTTATTTTGCTCAAAACTTGTAAATTTTGTAATTTAGTTTTTATTTGAATTTTTTGTGAATATTTGTAGTTTAATTACTTTATTTGGTTTTATTTAGGGGGTAAATCAAATATTTAAGATATTAAATTTGTACAATTAGTTTAAGGTAACCCATCTAATGACAAATACATAAGGGGTGCTATGAGATTCGATTTCCACATTTTTCTATGCATAATCGATTTTCGAACCTTACTTGTTTTCGTATACCATTTTTTTTATTTTAAATCTTTTTAAAAAGGATTTTGCCAATTTTTTTCCCTACCAAATCAAAAATTGGTGGTGACTTCATTTTTATTTAATTTTCTCACTATCCGATTGTGATCCTGGTCAAGTCACCTCTTTCAAGCGACTGGACTTGTTCTCCATTGAGCTTGCTGGTTGGTGGCATGTATCCTTTGCCTCCCTTAAGGTCGCAAATGGCAGTTAAGTGACTCTTATATGAGTCATTAGTGTACTGAAAGTGGCAAAGTTGAGTCCCTTAGTTAATAGGTCAGCCAGTTGAGCATCACCGGGAACAAAGCATAGGTCAAGCAATTGTTTTTGGACATGTTCTTTGATGAGGTGATAGTCCAATTCGACGTTCTTGGTTCTCTCGTAGAATACTGGGTTGTTTTACTATGTGGATTCCCGACTTCTTGTCACAATAAAGTTGAATAAGAGTAGAAATTAAATCACAAATGAGATATCTACAAGAAGGTTCTTCAACTAGATGAGTTTTGTTGTAGTAACAACCATGGCTTGGTATTCTACTAAAGGGACAAAAGTAAAATTTTTCCTATAATAAATTTTATGCAAAATTTTCTTATTGAACTTTTATATCTAAAAGTTCTTCCATTGCAGTTGCCACATGTCAACAACAAATTTAAAAAAAAAATTAATATTTTTAATTTTCTAATATTATTTCATACTACAATTAATTAACTTTGGTTGGATCCCTTTAATCTTCCCAAATTCATCATCTTCTTTGACTTTTTATTTTTCATCGCTATCTCTTCAGTTATTTTCATTCAAAATGTTTTCAAAACTCATCTCCCAACCACTAATTTATAAAAGTTATAGTTGGAAAGAGACAATTGTGTACTTGTTCCCACATATGATAATATGTTCTGATATTTTTTCTTTAACAATGTTAGTCATTATAACAACTTTAATGTGTTTTGAAAAGATTTAGAATGAAAATTAGAAAATATATAATTGTGAGATAAAAATGAAATCTAAAATAAAAATAAGGGACAAAAAAAATATTTTTACCTTATTTTGAATATTTGAAATCTTTTAAACAGATAAGATTGACAAATCTCTCATGTTCTTGCTCTAACAAAAGGCAACCAGTAGGTTGACTTTTTGGCAACATTTGGTGTTTCATTCAATCGCAGATAGATAGTGCTAAGATTGATCTTGTAAGGAGCTAATTTCCCTCTTTTTCTCTAATCTATTAGAAAAATCTTTTTACAATATTTTTTTGTTGTCTTTATACTATATTTTAAATTAGAGTTAGAGGGCTCCATTTTAAAAAGACAACTAGTGCTTTACCCCATGCATTGCATTGGTGTATGGGTTTTCACCCATTGTATTGAGAATCTCACCATAAGTAAGTATGTATCTAATAAAAATATTAATAATATGTACATAACAACAACATTCACAATAAACTCGAAATAGATACAATGATTTAGCATACTTTAATTAACCTACCTATTTATGTTATGTTGTAAAATACTTCTTCACATATTATATTAATTGTAGTATTAGATAATTGTCATTCTTTATCACAAAATATTTTTAATCCATTCATGCTTTTTCTTATAGAGACAACAACATAAAATTGCACCCAAAGTTAAAAAATGAGTGAGACAGACACAATCTAACATGGGAAAGAGATTCATTGACTCTTGTTGATTGTTATAGTAAAAGAGATAGCCAATGAATATTGCCTTTGCCTCCCTTGAAATTTGAAAGGTAAGTTTGTGTAAAATGGAGTAAGAGTTATGCAAAGAATGAAGAACTTGTGTTTTACGTTGCTACAAGAAATTACCTTACATATTCCAAAACATGATTTCCAATAAGAACAAAACCAATATGGTTTCATGGTGCAATATCCATTTGATTGGTTTATAATTCTAAGTAGCTGATCAATCAATTTGAGACACTTATGTTAGCTTTGTATTAGGTTTTATTAGATGTTTATTGTGCCCAATATTAGTATTTTAGATGAGTTTAATGTTGTTGGGCTTCATTGGGCTTTAATGCAAATTGTGAATAATTTTCGGATTTTGATGCATTTTAACCTTTCTTCCTTGGTTAGGCCATAACTTGGGACTCGGTGATCCATTTGAGGTGATCTTGGTGTCTTTGGAAAGCTAAGACAAGGGTCTACAAGTTTCATGAAGAACTCAAGAGCTGGATCGGACTTCTAAGGGTCCAAAATATCCCTGCAATGCAGAGTGAGTTTGCTATCACAGAAATCTAAGCAGTGTGCACATATTGGACTACATAGTGAGCTATAGGCCTCCTCTTGGGCTGAAACTTGGCCATTGGAAAGTTAAGACTCATATCTCCAACTTCACTGGAGACCATTTAGTTAATAGGTGTCGTTTTAGGCATGATTATGAAGCTACAAGTTGGTTTGAATTTGGAAACATGTTCTGCCAACCTAACTTGAGGTAGGTGTAGTGTTTTTGGCATATCTGGAGTTCTAAAAGTCCAAATGGCATAATTCCAATTGAAAAATTTCAAGGAGACAATTAGCTACAACTTTTATGAAGACCTCCAAGCCAAAATGCACCGTCTAGGTCATGAAAATCAAGCCAGAAGTTGGATAAGAGTTGCTGACTAAAAGCCACCAACCATACACCAATCCACCTACCATACACCAACCCACCAACCATGCATCAAGCTTCCATATTTGACAATTTTCATGTTTTTACAGCTTGTATTCAGATTATGTACATATACAAATTGGCTTCTAGGATTAGTATAAATAGAGTTAATCTCTTTGTATTATCATTCATTCAATTTTGAGTAAGTTTCAAGAAAGTTTGAGTATTTGTGAGAGTTTTCTTTCTCTTCTTCTCCATTCTCTTTACAATTTCGTTTTTTGTTCTTTTATTTCTGAGTTCTTCCTTCCCATCCATGGAAGGCTAGGCTCTCATAATCAATCCAAGGGATTAGCCATCTTGATATTTAATTTGGAGATCTTGTTTCGCTTGTTCATATTGCTTAATTGTTATTTAAGTTTCTCTTCTTCCTCTTTTGATTTTTATCTAGATTAAATTACTTAATTTGATTTAGATGTTGATGTGATAATAGCTTTATTATCATGTATTCAAAGAGGATCACAAAGATTAAATAATATATTAAAGCTTTTTGATAGATTGTTTAGCTTGGTTAAATTCTAGATCTTAAGTTAATCTATGTTGGATGATGCTTACTTTATCTAACCTTGGTTAATCAAATCCTAGATGCTTATCTAATAGAGAATTCTTGGATCATGTTAAGGCTTCTTGATGTGATCTAAGGCCAAGAACATGGTTAGCAATTAAGTGAATTCCTTGTGATCAATGATGAGTTAAACTCAAGATCGATAAATTTCCTTGGATTGGTTGTTTATTTATATTTGTTTACAATTTTAAGTCTCATATTTTTATTAATTTTGTTAATCAACAACAAAACCCCAATTTTTTAATTATCTTGATCTAATTAAATCTTTGTTTTTGGATCCTTGAGAGACGATTCGGTTCATTCTCTATACTACAAATTAGTTTGTGAACCGGTTATTTTTATTATTTGATAGGTTTCGACAACCTCTTGTCAATAGCATCACATAAACATGTATTCTTTAATTTCAATGATTGATTAGGATGCATTGCCACTAACTAAAATTATGAATATTATTCAAACATAATTATATTGTCATAAATAATACAAAACTAATCCGTACCATTTTACTAGGAATAATTCATTCCTGGTAAGGTTGGGAATATGTTGGGTTTGAGGCATTTTTAGACCCAACTAACTCATGATAATGGTGAGTTAGGTTGGGTTAGGGAAATTTTATTTCTTCGACATGACCCAAACCGACCTGCACAAGTGGGTGTCAGATTGGGTTGAAACCATGAGTTTTACATACATAAAAAAATTGCCTACTTAAATAGAAATAATTACACATAACAAGTCTCAAATTAATTAAACATAACAAGTCTCTAATGAAATAAACATAAGTCTCACATGAAATAAATATAACATGTCTCAAATCCAAAAGTCCATAAACAAATCATAAGGATTAACATCACAATAAGTCAAACAAGCCACTCATTGTCATAAATGTCATTGTTGTTATCATTGTTGTCCTTTTCAAGAAGCTTGTAGACATCGAAATGCTTACCATCACAATAGACCGTTAGATACTTCCACAACTTCTTATCTCTATTTTCTTTGGCCATGCTCTCTTAACTTGACTACCATGTCAACATTCAAACTCAATTAGCTTCACACAAAAATAAGGAGAAAGCATCCTGAAATGAAATCATGGTCTTTTGGTATCCATCGACATCTCGTAGAACTCTACAAGGTGGCGACGCCTCCTCTTCTCTATGGTCTCTTACTAGCCAATGCCATTATAACCATAATCAACAACGCAATTGTCAAAATAAAGACATATTTAACTCAACAATGAAATATTAAGTTTATAAGAACTAGAAGCCCGACCATCTAAATTATAAACATCTAAAATAACCAATGATTAAGACCCAAACAGTCTTTTCTAGTGGTTGCCATATCTAACAAATAAAGAAATAAAGAAGCATTCTATTAGCAATTGACTAATTTTTTTTTATGTATTATATATTGCACACTGACGGATTCCACATATTCTTAATTTTATTTGTTTGTTCACGTATATCAATGTTTTTTTAGGATTCTGCACCAATTCTAAGCATAAATCAATGTCTTAACAGTGATGGGTCGCAAAGAACTACAAAAAGGGTCAAGACTTCGTCCTCCAATACTAAATGCAAACACAGTTGCAATCGTGGAAACAAGAATTGCTAAGATATTCTTAACAATGTATGAAAAAACATAATACTTCATTGTCTTCCCTTTCCACCATATCAAAATAACAAAATCATCATAATCATCCTCAAAATATCCTTCATGTACATCTCAATCTCATTCCTTTTCACCTTATGCTGTCTTTTTTACTTTCATTCTAAACTCAGATAATCAATTACTATTATCATTATCTCCACATGTAATGGAAGGAATGTCTGATGACAAGCAACTAGAATCACTATCATTAAGATGAGGAGGACGCATAATTTGGTAACATCATAACACCTTTCAACCTCATCGACCTTATAATCCACTTTATACATTGGATCAAAAACAACTACCACAAAAAATTAAGTAATTCAAAGGACCATCCATGCCATTTCAATATTTATCCAAATTATTCTTCGTAGAAAAAGTTATATACTTCAAAATTGGATCTTGCACTCAAATCAACTTCTTTAATACCTTTTGGATGTTACATAATTTATGGAACAAAGTATTTGAAGTAACATGCAATGATCCATAAAAAGTAAGAGTAAAAATCTTCAAAAATTTAATAAATAGCTGAGCATACAACTAATCATATAAGATGATGGAATTCCTCCTTTAGCATCTACTACATAACAAAAAAATGCTTTCTCAAATTTTTTAGCAGCATCTAACCTTAAATAGGTAGAATTTAACATAGTTGGAACATTAATGCACAACCTGTGCTATCTCACTATGTTTGCATCTACTACACACCTTAGGAAATCGACTTTTCTTGCTGGAGACAACTTCACAAACTTGTATGCATCCCTAATCTTAAGGATTGAAGAATCTATTTCCTTCTATCCTTCAAGGACAATTTATCAAGAATGTGAGCACAACAACTTAAATGCGTGAACTCTCCCTTAAAAATGGTTGTACCATTTCAATAACTTAGCTTATTTTTCAAATAACGAATAGCCACATTATTAGGACTAGCATTATCAATGGTGACAATAGAAATCTTTCCAATCCCCTAATCTTTATTGCATTTTTCTAAAGCTTTTCATATGGTTTCACCATTGTTATCACTAACAACGAAAAATTCCAAAATCTTATGCAAACTCCATCCATAATCAATATAATGATCAGTCATAAATATGTAATTCAAGTTTTGGATTAAAATCCAAGTGTCGATAATGAGTGATACTAATAAAGTTGTCAAAGTGAGCCAACTCCACACACTTAGGTTAGCTCACCACAGGTTGGTGAAAAAATGCGCCAGGCTAGGTTGGATTACATTTGATATGGGTTGGAAAAATGGAAACCCGACTCACTTTAGGTGAGCTAGTGGGTTAAATGGGTTGGCTTACCAGAAATTTAAAAAATTAGAAAAATAAGTAAAATAAATACATAATCATAATAATTTAACAAATAATAACCAAACTTAATTCTCAATTATCATAAACATCATAAAAGCATGATTAATAACCAAACTTAATTCCTAATTGTCATAAATATCATCAAAACATGACTAATAATTCATAAAAATTAAGAATTTAACAAACTTAATACACAAAAAGTGAGCCGCTCACCACGAGTTGGGAGAAAAAATAAGCCAAGTTAGGTTGGCTCATTTTTACATGGGTTGAAATTTTTGTAACCCAACTCACCAAGTTGGCCTATGAGCCATATGGCTCACTATGACTACTCTAGATACCATTTGTAAGTTAGATGCTAAAATGGAATTTAACCTTACTTTCTCAAACAAATGCAATTGCATAACATCTCTAACCACAATACTTAGCAAAAGCTTCTAAAGCCTTCATTCTCAATAAATTTAAATGGAAATTCATCAACGACAATCATTTCAGCAAGTGCAATCTTGCACTCTTCTTAATTAAAAGAAATTATCTTGAGCTTAATATTACCATCATCATCATCTTCACATTTCTTTTCAAATCAAAGGGTTTGTTTTTTTTTTTTTTTTGGTTTCTTTCTTATCAACTACTTTATGTGGATTTTTCTTACACATTGATAAGTGCTTCAACAAATTAGATGTGCCAAGATTCCTAGGATTTTTCCACAATAATTATAATTAAATTTTTCACCATTTTCTTTCTAGTGGTAAAATGTTCTCAACATGTAAGTCTTGTTTAGTAGGTATTTTTTTAAGGGTTAATACCTCCCCACCACTGAATGATCCTCCTCCTTGTTCAGTATATGTCCCTTCAACTTGTTGGCGGGGTTGAACACTATTTTGGGGGTGTACGAGTACTTCATATTTGTGATCTACTAATTGTTGATTGCCATTGACTTTGATTTTGATATTCATCAACCATTTTTTGTAGTAACAATATCTCCCGATATTTTCCCAACAAAACATCAACTAATAAAAGTAATGATATTTCCCTAATTTTACCAAATCTAATTCTTCAAATAAAAAAAAATCATGCATTACAAATTTAAATCTACAACATCTCAAGTGAAACAATTTGTATAAATATCTATAATAGCTTCACAAATTTATATATTTCAAAACCTAACTTCCAAATTGTCAAGTAACTTAGTATACTAGACAAAATCTAAAAAAAAATAGGAGATGAGTATTGATATGCAAATTGGGGGCCGCGACTACTAACTTGTCCTTGGTGGAGTTGGGAAAGGGGGGAGCAAATGGTAGCAACGATGTTGGCTTTGCAAAAAAGAGGAAAGATAAAAAGAGTGAAAAGGGAAAGACTAAAGAAGGTTGGAAAGAAATGGGGAGTGGGAGCAAAAATGGCGTGGCAATGGTGGAGGGGAAATGCTTGTTCCTCTTACGGGTGACATAAAAAAATGAACTTGAAACGATGTTGTTTCAAGTCGAAAAAAATATTGATGGGTTGGGTCAATTTTGAGCGGGTTAAGGATCCCAATCCGCAAACTAACCCACACCTTACGAATTGGGTGATTTGGGACCCAACTTAACCCCCAGACTCAGACAATTTTTGTGAGTTTGCGGGTTGACCCAACTTGCTACATACCTCTAATTTTAAGAATTGAAAAAATAAATTTATAAAATCATTCAAATATATTTAACCAATGGTTGAATAGTTATTGCATTATAATTTAAACATATAGCAAGTACAGGTCACATGTCATTTCACCCCAATTGAAATTAGTTTCCAACTACCTTCAACAACTTTTATTATGGGATAAAAATCTTACCGTTATAACATGAAAAATCAAAATGAAAATGAAAATTGAAATTATAAATATTACAAAAGGATAGTATCTTAAAGGAATTTTATTAGGGTACATTTTTCTTTTTCTCTATTTAAGATTAGTTTATGTACAAAGTATATGCTTTCTTCTTCTTCTTCTAATTTGTTAGAAATTAATAATCTTTGATTGCTCCTTTTAAAAATGAGATAAAAAGTCTATGATTCATATATTTAATTATCTTATATAATTATTTTGTCATTTTTGAACGAATTTGAAGGATAAAACCTACTTAATAAAAATAGGTTAAGGAAATATAAGTCATATTTAATTTTTGTTTTGAATTTCCATCCATGAGGAGTATTTTCAGTATAGAAGTTTTGAATTTAAAATTGAAGGGAAAATATATTGAAGGGTTAGGAAGGATGAGATGAAACATTTTAAAGGGTAGGAGAAGAAGGTCAAAGAAGAAGATGAGTGGAGTCAAGAAGAATTAAAAGAGTCCAAAACTTAGGACAATGTGGCATGTGACAAATGTAGTGGAACAACTTTATATATATATATATATATATATATATATATATATATATATATAGACACACACACTAACGTGTTAACTCATGTGTTGCATTGGTGCATACATTAGATTCGTTGTATTGAAGAACTCCAACAAAATAATTATATATTTAATATAAATATTATTAACATGTACTTAACAATAACACTAACATTAAACCTGAAACAAATACAATAATCTAGCATAATTCACTACAAGAAATTATGTTATTTGTTGCGACGGACTAAAAATTATGGCAGATGTTTGTAATAGGAAATTTTGCAAGTAGATGTCAAAATCGCTGCAACATTCGTCGCAACAAAAGGGTCAATATTAATAAGGAATAGTCATTTGACTGATTTGATCGATTTGCGTTAGCCACATCCCATGCAAAGTCCAGCACAATTTTTTTATAAAATGAGACTAGCTCTCCTTTTCTCTATCATTTCTTTCTTCTTCCTCTCTAGTAACACCCTCCTTTGGATGTCACATTTCAAATAATATATTTTAAACCAAAGAAAAACCTATTTTGTTATACCTTTGATTAAGCCGCCGAACTCAGTCAAATTACAGAACCAATCCCTAACTAGCTTGTAGTATAAGGAATGACCTAAATCATCACTCAAAGGATCATGGATGCTATTTAATTGTGCCAAGACTCAAAACAATGGGGGGTTGTAATTTCAGATTGTAAAAGAGCAATTTAAACTAAGAAAGAACAAGTGAGAAAACAATCAATCCAAGATACTTTGTCAGAATTCCAATTTAGGCTATCACAGACCACTAAGCATGTATTTGAATCCAATTAAATGGTTAATTCTATTCCAATCAAGATCTCTGCATTAGAATTGAGATTCACTACTAGATGATCATCTATGATTCAATTAACAAAAGATTCACAGATCTATAAAATCAATGCTAGTTTAATTGTAAGAATCAATTAACCTAAACTATAAATTTGTAATTTAATTCTCTTCAATCCAAAGGATGAAACATTGATTAATAAATCAAAATCACATTCCTAATTCATAATTCCGAATACAAAAACAAAAATCTCCATTCATGCATTACGAATTCTGAATTAACAAGGGAGAAGAGAAGAGAAAATTTAATTGCATTCAAAACGAAATTTGAAGTACAAAGTCTCAAGCAAATCGAAATTCTTTCAAGCAGCTTGGATTGACCTCAGATTTTATCATTTCATGGCTGTAGTCCAAGGAGGCTTGTAGAGGAAGAAGAAGAGAAAGAACTAGAGAGAGAACCCTCGAGAGAAGGAGGAGAAAATTAAGGGAATTCAAAATATGCTCAAATAGAAAGTGTATCTCGTAAGCTTATGTTTCCTCCCAAAAAACTGACTCTAGATTTATGCCTTAGATTTCATTTGGGCCTGGTTTGACACTCATTTCACTCCTACAACTTAAGATATGGGCTGATGAGTACATAGAGTTTAGGCTGTCAAGATCAGCACTTTGGCTCATGCTTCAACACTATTTTAAATTATCAAAACATGTGATTCAGCTCCTAAGGTCTTCATAAAACTTGCATATATTTTTCTTAGCTTTCCTACAAGGCCAAACTCACAAAAATCAAATATTCACAGCTCAAATTATAGACAAATTATTAAACATTGCCAAATAGACAAATTAAAACCACATTATGCAATACTTCCTTCAATGATTCAACTAGGTCTAATATTATAAAATCTGATAAAACCAACTCAATTGAACCAAATTAGACCTTAATAATCCTAATGATATGATAATTAAATGATTGAAATATTGGGCTATTAGGAAGCCATTTGTTAGCATTAAATGCATGTTAGGCAAAAGGGGCGCACTGCTCTAGGCACCACCCTCGCTGCGCGTGCCAACAGGGACATAGGGTAGTGCATATCAAGGTTTGATTTCCAAGGCTTGGTTGTTTAGGGGTTGACTGTGTAAGTGGGTGTAAGATGGTAGGTGAGATTTAACATGATTGTTGATTAAGGATTAGATTCCACAGTTAAGCATTATCTTCGTCAGGCGCACGACCAAGCTTCACACCTTGCTAGCAGCGTGACCTCTTGTTCCTAAGGTTGTGCGACTTGGGCGAGGCATTCCTCTATCCCAAAGCCCACCAAACCACTCAGTAGGTAGTTCCCAAGGGTGTTGAGGAGCGGTCTTTTTCCAGGGGGCAGAGCATTGCCCTTTGCTCGAAGCCCCCACTAAGCGCTACCTATAATGAAGCGTTATGTCATCATAAACATTTAGAATAATAATCTCTGGAACAATCATTAAGATAATATCATATGATTCAACGGTTGGATTATTTTAATTCACATTCTACAAAAATTATTGAGTGGTGTAAGTATACAAAACTTACAATTAATGTAAGTGAATCCACATATGTATGCATATACATACATACATATTACGTCTTTGTCTCACTAGACCTAGTAAACTAAGTGTGTGAAGTTTCCAATTGCTAAATGCTGAAACAATAGAATTGGCGACTAGAAATTCATCAGTAATCTTCTTAATGACATTTAATATTTCTGGAAGCTTAAGTATGTTATTGGGCCCTTTTGTTATAGATTAAAAAATTGATTTTGACATTTAATAATTTAAAAATTATTTTTTAGATATTTTTTAAAAAAAGTAGAAGCTATTTTGTGTTTGTTTACAATCATAGAAATCATTTTTTAAAATGAGAGTAGCTTCTCTCTCTTCTATCATAAGAGATTTTTTTCAAAAGCTAATGAGAGTAGTTTTTCATTTTAACCATAAAAATGATTTTTTTAAAGAAATGATTTTTTTAATAAGCTTAAACAAACACAATCAAAAATTTTTAAAATGATTTTTTACTTTAAAAAAGTGATTTTTTCATCAAATAATCTGTAACAAATGGGCTCATTGACCAACTCTTCTAATAGCTTAAGCTGTTAGGTGTATACTCATCTATGTTGCACGAATACGGGTACGAGTATCCAATACGATACGTAAATACATCAGTTTTTAAAAAAATT
The DNA here is from genome assembly GCA_023212625.1 of Styphnolobium japonicum. Taxonomy (NCBI): domain Eukaryota; kingdom Viridiplantae; phylum Streptophyta; class Magnoliopsida; order Fabales; family Fabaceae; genus Styphnolobium; species Styphnolobium japonicum. Next base: position 23,361,848 of record JALBWW010000003.1, read on the forward strand.
AGAATACAAGTACGACAATGCATACTGAATAAAATAAAATTATATTTATAGATGTGAAAAAATAAAGTTTAAAATCAATGAAATCCCTCACCACTTTACTATGATTTTGAGGATGACAATATTGCAAGAGTGAGAATATGTTTTAAGGAAGATAACTAATAAGAACAGGGCTTGAATCCGTATGCTGAATTTTTCAACTAGTAGTATCTTGAGGGCAATAGGTATTTAGAAAAAAAAACACATAAGGATATGGCAAAAATACAAATACACGAATGGTATTAGATACGATTACGATACAGATACGTCACCAATTTTGGAGTATCCGTGCATCATAGACACTCATGAATGATTTATATCTCTGGTGGCTTCTACCATGGAAAACTATAACATGTGGTCTACTCATGAGTCAATAAAATAACAGGCAATAGTAGATTGCCATCCCTTCACATATTTTTAGAAAAAGACTTTTGTATTTGTAAATAGTTAAACCTTAGTAATTCTTAAATAGTTAACCACCTGAATTATTTTTAAGATATAAGTTTCCAAACATAAATTATGTTAGGATAAACCCATTTTTGACCAAAATCAAGTTTGTAAAATCATGTTCATCTAAAATCAAGTTTACAAAATCTAAACCAAACACAAACTAAATTAATGCTCCAACCTATAGTATTTTATTCATATGTAACCAAAATTTATTTCTTACATAGTAACTTATTTCATAATATAAATTTATTTTTTATTAAATAATATGAAATAAAATAATTCTCAAAAAATATAACAAAATTCTTTAGAAAATCATTTTCATGAGACACTTTGTATTTTTTAATATTTAGATATTTTTGAATTTCGAGAGATTTAAAATAATAAAAAATTAATGTTATAAAGTAATCTATAATATCAATATTGTAAAAAATTTTAAAATACTAATTATTAAAATAATCAAGTAAATCTCTCATTGATCCTGAAAGCGGCCTAATATTTATGTTTTTTGTAAACCAACATTTTAAATATGTTTGATTAGATTTCTTACTATATGGTTTTGGCCAAATAAATAATAATTTAAAATTAGTTATACACATCATTAATTTTCCTTTTTAATTCAATAGAATGCATAAATTTTAAATCATTACAGAGATAAGATTTTGAAAATTGTTAATAAATTGTGTAAAATAATATTCCTTTGTGCAACAGCAAAAATAATGTCGCGAACTACTACAATCTTGACAATCTTTGAATTTTTTTTTCAAAAATGGCTACGGCATCAGAACTTTTTCACACAAGAAAGAAGAACAAAAAATAACAATCTTTTATTAGGGACAAACTTGTAATATTTCATAAAAAATAACAAATTTTATTGGGGTCTAACTTATAAATTTTTTTTTATTATAGGTAACCTATACTAATGGTATCTGATTTGATCTAATCTAAGTTATCCATTTATTTTATATTAAATCTAACGGTTTGTAATCAATGGTCCACCGATGAACCATTTAATTGCTGATTCACCTTAGACACCACCTATATCTCTAACACATCTCCTCACACAATAGCTCTTTGGATTGAATGATTTATATCTCTAACACGCCCTCTCAGGCAATAACTCTTTGGGCTCGAAGCATGGACAATATATAGGCCCACCCTACCTTATGCTGAAATTTATTTAGAAAAATGGAGGCAACAAGGATTAAACTTCTGACTACTTGATCATAAAAGTTCTGATACTATGTCAACCACCAACTATTCAAATAACTTAAGTGGTTTGGTGTAGGCTCATAAATGATTTATACCTCTAACAAATTATGCATTTTTCAGCACAACATAAGTAAAAGGCACTTATGTTCGCGAGCTAGTTTTATAATATTTATAAAATCTGTTAGTCGTATAATTTGTAGCTGATGCAAAATTACTTGCATAATTTTTTTCCAAATAGAAAAAGTTTAATACAGTTACTGACATTTAAATTGATTTTTTAATATTTAAATAAGAATGATTGAAGATTATTTTACTTCTAATACATTTGCAAATGGATTGAATTAATTAATACTTTAATCACTTATTATGATGGAGTTGGCAAAGTTGAAATACAATAATAATAAATAAAGATGAATAAGAGACACACGTTACTGATTCAAGGATCAGAGACATCATAGTAACCAATAAGATGATCTCATGGCGTCAACATTTTGACTTATTCTGTTTAAGATAAAGTTATTTATGAGCTTCTATCTAATAATTTAAGCTTTTGAAGACAATTAATCATTTATATGGTATCAAAGTCTCTGTATGGAGAGTTAGTTCTTGACACATTCATGATTATAAATATTTTCAAGTTCTCAAGTGCTGATGTATGATATAGTGACATTCATATACAGGGTTTGACAAACAATTTTTTAACTATAAGTTGAAATATAAAATTAAGCTGTTATAGAATAACTGTTTTTTTGTTTTGTTTTACAACTTGCTAGCTAGTGACCTTGGCACGGGTTGAAAATATCTTACATGAAACTGCGCACACGGTTAATTTAAGTTTTTATATCATTTTTGTATTATTTAGAAGGATTTATTATTAAAACCCACTTCCTTTCAATTGTAATTGTCTGTCTTTTTATTTTGTCTCGTTTCAATGAAGAAGGATTTACTATCGTGTTAATTATGTTTAAGCTAAATATATTAATGTTATATTAATTTGATTTATTTTGTTTTATAAATTAAAAAAAAATACAGGTTAGATTTGTCAGATGGAAAGTAATCGTGATTTATATGTAATCTAGTGGTCAAATTTAATTGTATACTGTGTAATATGAGTGAAATCACAACTTGTTTTCGATTTACTTTTAACCATATTTTAAAATCAAATCTGCAGTTGATATTCAAACTCTACATAATGTGGTTTCTCTATATTTAAATTTCAAATAAAATCTGTGCACTTTTTAACACCAAAAAACGTAAAGGAAACCATGAAATGAGAAAGCACCCTAAAGACAAAGTAGAGTTGTGGTTCTTATATATATCTATTTATTTACTAATTAATAAAAAAATGTTGAAATTACATTTAAACCTTATTTATGAATTATTGTTTTGTTTGTGGTGTTTGGAGTTCATGAATTATGACTTCTACAAAGTCTAAGATTAACCAAGAGCCTTAAGAATAGAAATTGTGATCCTTCCGCGAAACACCAGAAAGATTATGACAAAGCACACCAGCAGCCTTTCATTTCCAGAGATAAGCTTTATAAAGATATTTGATGCAGATTCTTTTTTCGTTTTCCTTTCAAAATCTGTATGACATTTTAATAAAGAAAGATTATGACATGGCACCCCAGAAAGATTATGACATAGCACACCAGCAGCCTTTCATTTCCAGAGATAAGCTTTATACAGATATTTGATGCAGATTCTTTTTTCTTTTTCTTTTCAGAATCTGTATGACATTTTAATAAAGAAGAAACGAGAAGAAAAAAAATAAAAATAAAAAATTATGTGTACCAGACGATTCTTGTTCATCAATATATATAATTGAAGCTACTTGCTCATAATTGGTGCACATGTCTATTGTTTTCCCTTTCGTTGGAAACACATTCAAGATCATTCAACTTTGATCCTGAAGTTCATCATGAATTATTGCATTTCGTTTATGTTTGATTTGGTCACTCATTATTGCAGCTTCCTGCTCCTCTTCTTCATCTTCCTCTCTTCTCCTCTTCTTTCCTTCATCTTTCTGTATCTTTTATTTCTCTGTCTTTTTCTTCTTGTATTAAGTGGCAAAGAAGGGGTTTCTCACTCTGGTACAGCAAGAGAAAATCATGAGGTCACATCTTGTACCTTCCCATAACTAACAAGATTTTCCAAATTCGTATAAAATTTTTGGCAGCTTCTCATATAATTCACATCACACAAGCCCTTTCATTTCCTATCGTTCATTCGTTCAAAACAACGACCTGCCTCGAACATAACGGAAACATGTGGTCACATTTGCCAGATGTCCCAATTCTACCTGGACCAGTTCAAAAACATTCCCATCAGCTTAGTTGAGAGCACGTTATTAGAGGTGAAGGGTATAAAATGAATATCCTGAAAATTACTTGGACAAAGATTTCCAAGTGACAAGTGTATAAAATAGTGCATATCATGAATATTATATAGACAAGAAGGCATAAAATTCACACAAATTCCTATACCTTATCTTGTTCTTTGAGATAAGCTATCAAATTTTGGCCACTCAATTTCAACTGCCTCAGTTGACAAATATATATGCCAACACCATTACTATAACCTACACAGCAGATAAACACGTTCACTTGGAACTCCTACTTTGTAAAACACGGCACGCAGCTCACTGTCACATATATATGCATAATCAAGTGTATCTTGGACTAAATTTTTACGAAGACATAACATTTTAATAATGTTTTGAAACTATATATAATTTTTTTTTAAATAATTCAATACAATTTTTTAAATTTTTTGGAAGCTTTGGCTCCTGATGCCTTAAAAGTATTCGCCACTGCATAATTAGAGAGATAATTAGAGGGTTCAGGTTAGTGTATGCCATTGAAAAAAAAGGTTCAGGTTAGAGATGAGTTAAAAATATAAGGTATCATAATTACATGTGAAAGATCCTTGGCAAATGGCAATAGGAGAAAATTTTACAAGAAAAACATAATTAGATGTGAGCACAAACGAAAGAGAAGAAATTGACGAGACATTCACAGGGAAAATTCCCCAAGCATAGCAATGAACTTCTCACCCTTAAATTTTTTGCATATTTGCCGTCCATTTTCTGTATGATTCTCAGTATAAATTTAGATTTTGATGTCTGAGTCTATCCGGTGTACAAAACATAACTTCCGTACAGAAGCCCTGTCAGTTCGGCCCCATGCGAAACAACATGATATTTCAGAGAAGACATCCTCCTTCCGGATAAAATGGCACACTTGGGAAGTAATGCGAAGTTTAGGTTCAATTTTCCCTAAAGAGCGGTCAAGGAAGCAGGTGAAAATTACTTATACATTATGTATGAGAATCTCCCACGTGCATGTTTAGATTTGTGAGCACTTGTATGGTGAATGTCTATTTTGCTTTTTGAGCTAATGTCTTCTATGCATGTTTTCGATCCTAAAATGGCAAAACCTTCCTCTTGTAAGTATTGCCTTGAAATGTAATCCCTCCAAACAGTGAGTTTTCAGCATTGCTTGAAGTACCAGTCTTATCTGCAGATTCTTTTATGTTTGATGGAATTTCGCAAATTAATAGTTCCCGCAGCATCCAATTTTACCACAAGTCAGATCATTCGAAGCTTAGAATCCAACTTTCTTTACTCGCCCGTTGCCTTCAGATTTCTACCAAAGAACTATGCTAAGTTTTCTTCACTACCAACCCTACAATATCTTAGACTGAATAATACCACTGATATATCATTTAATCACAGGGCAATCAATGCCATTGAAGATGCCTGGCCAAACATTTTTCAGCGTCTTGCTTTATCCGAATGAAACCAAGGTCAAAGGAAATGCTCTTTACAACACCTAGTGTCACGAGACCGTTACTAATAAGCTGCAATATCTCAGACTCTAATTTCCGTGTTTCCTTGTCAAAGCTTAATTGTAAGCATGAAATGCATACCAAGAAGGTAATACTCCAAAAGAAGTTAAAAGAATTCTATTTTCTATTCAAATGGTGAGATGACTATTCACAATCAGACGTGTAGGTAGTTAGCAATGAAATATCCTTTCAAAATCTTGAGCCACTATAACATCTGAAGAACAAAATAATATCTAAAAAAAACTATAACCACAGCAGACTGTTTAATACTACGAGAAAAGTCACTACTGCTTTTTCTTGAGAAAGAAGTTCTCCTCAGGCTGCTTTTGCCAAAAATAATGTGCAGCTTCTATCCATCGGGGATGAACCAAAAACTTATTCTCTTTCACCGCCCAACGGGATTTCTCTGTTCCAACATCAGTTGCAACTACATGTGTCACTGAGGGGTCAAGTTCTGTCAAACAAATGGCTCCCATTTGCTCTGCCATCTTCCAGAGAGCTGGTAATGCAGTTTGAAGAATACGGCTGAAAGCAAGCACACATCCGCTCAAGACTTCACTTCGAAGCGTTTTCAAAACCTGAAAAAAAAAAAAAAGAGTTGATCATAAGAACCAAATTAATAGAATCTCACAACAGAATATTCCAAAACTAAATATATATTTTCAATAAAAAAAATAACTAGAAAGCCACAAGACAAAAAAAGATGAACAACATAATTACCTGCCTCACATCTCGGTCAACAAGATCTTCTTGAAGTTCCTACAAAAGGTTCCCCAACACAATTTTAGCATTAGATCAGAAATAACAGACTTTTTATCAAGGATGACATAATGAGAAGTGACATACATCAAAGAATGTATGATGGACTCGCTTGAGAACTTCAAGAATTCTTGCAAGTGCCCCATCAGGTTCACTTTCATCACTCTTCAATTCAGAAAGAGATTTGCAATTGAAACCAAATTGCCGACAACTTGAAGCGAAAAAATGGTATCTTTCCATCAGTATCAGATTATCTTTATGCTTCATCCATGCCTACAACATTTAGTAGCAAAATTTTCATACAGCCTATTAAAAAGAGAGATGATTTTAGTTCATAGCAAAACAAAAAGGAACAGCCTCTAAAACATTAAATGGACAGATCTTAGCATATCACTTGCTATAGAAAGAATGAACTTCACTGCAAGAATTAAATTCACTTTAAACAAAAAGAAAGAAAATTAAAATGGTCAATATGTTAACCAATAATCAGGCAAACCACAAACACCATCACAAGAGAAAGACAAGAAGCCCAGACAGCAGAAATAGTTTTAAGTACTACAAATACATTAATAATGCTTAATCAAAATTGCCATATAATTTCAACCACAACAACAAAAGCCTTTTCTCACTAGGTAGAGTCGGCTACATGGATCAAATGACGCTATTGTGCTTTGTCAAGGACCATATTTTCATAAAGACAATTTAGGTCAAGGTCTTTTTTAATGGTTTCACTTAAAATTTTCCTTGGTCTTCCTCTAACTTTGTTTATCAGGCTATCCTCCATATTATCGACTCTTCTTATTGAGGCTCCTATTGGTCTTCTCCTCACATGACCAAACAATCTTAGGCGAGATTCTGTCATTTTCTCATCAATAGGTGCTACTCCAATTTCCCTCGAATACATTCATTCCTAATTTTATCTTTTCTTGTATGTCCAATGTCCACTCATCCACCGCAACATTCTCATCTCCGGAACTCTTAGCTTATGCTCTTGTTGGCATTTTACCGCCCAACATTCAGTACCATAAAGCATTTATAGTCCTATAGTTGTTGGTATTAATTTCCTTTGAGCATGAGAGGCACCTTGCGATCACAAATAACGCCCGAAGCATTTTTCTATTTCGTCCACCTAGCTTGAATCCTATGAGTTACATCTCCCGCAATCTCTCCGTTACTTTGTATGATAGATCCAAGATACATAAACCATGTGACTTGTGCTATGGTATGATCCCCAATTTTCACCTCCAAGTTAATGATAGCTCGCATCTTGCTGAATGGTTTGCCATATAATTTTGCAAAAAAAATAAATAAAATTTTCCATGTAAGCTGCCTTCAAAGCCAATAAGGAGGGACCATACTGCAAAATCTTCATTCAGACACATCAAACAATCAAACTTGTACTCATACCAAGATAGTTGGAATAAAAAGTGCAACCAATGTGGAAATGAAAATCCATTAACATAGTCTGATCTGTAACAGATGAATATGTATGCATCCATGTGTAAATGGAAACAAAAGCATATTACTTCCTAAATAAATACATCATTCAATAGACAAGTATTAGTAACCTCAAATGAGTCTAGAGCTATATTTCTTAATCTGTTATTTTTCACAGAAGGCAACATGACAAAGCAAAAATAAGTTGAACACAACTAAACATCAAAGAATCTGAGTATTGGAAGAATCTGAATATTTTCCAATACTCAGGGTACGTTTGGTTGGGGAGTAACGGGGTTAAATTTTAAGGAAGTGAAAATTCATTAGTTTATGTGTTTGGTAATCCAGAACAAGAAGAGAGTAACTTTACGGGGATTAAAAATTCTCCTCATTTTGGGGGTAAAACTTACCCAAGGCAGGAGTAGGGTAATAAGAAGGGGGGGAAATTAAAGACCCAATCAACAACGATGGAGGAGGAACCGGAGAAGGACAATGCTCCCATCATCTCCGTCAATGACGGTGGCAGGTTCGGTGCCCAGAGCTGTGCTGATAGTGGCAGTTATGTTCTTCATGATCATGTTCGCTGTCAAGACCTTCCTCATTTTCACACCTCTCTTTCTTCCATTGTTCCAGTTCAACCAAGCCAACCTCAACGAAACCTCCAGACTATTTGCGAGGAAAGCCTCAATACTGTAATACCCTTTTGATTTGTGACTTCTTGAAGAAGAGGGCAGGAAGTTACGGTGGATCGCACAATGGGAGGGCAGGGAAGATGATGAAGCAGACATGGCCATGAGCTGAGCTCGAACCTTGGCAAGGAGAAACAGATCTCAAATAATGTCTGGGAATGGAGTCCAAAGACGTAAGGTCATAAATCAGCCACCAGCAGTTGCGGTGGTGTTCACACTGGGTCTCTACTATAGGCTACACCAAACACACTTAAACTCTTAAGGGGTTAAATATTTATCCCCTTAATTTTTATTCCCTTAAATCTTAATCTAGTAATAATTTCACCTGTAATTTTTTAGCTTCTACCAAACGCAACCTAAAGGTAAAAAAAAAGCTTAAAATACCCTATGACAATCTGATGTAGGCCCCTTTATAAAATGGTTTTCAAAAGACCTTTAGAATCATGATGGTGGCAAGCCCACCATTGTTTTTTATAACAAGCTTGGACTAATATCCATTCTAGCACTCTGAGTTCCTGTAAACACCAAATGCAAATGCAAATGCAACTACAAAGGAATTATGGACAACTAATTTCTTACTTCCTATGCTCCATGTCATATATTATAGTTGTATAACTTTGTTATTTATATTATACCATCATATTTCACCTATTTTACCCAAATTGAACCATTTTCAGTTAGAAGTAGTCAGACCAAAGTAGTGGCTCCCATCAGACTAATGGACAAATGCAAGGCTGAATGGCTTTTTCAATGCCACTTAACAATAGAAAGACAATATTTTTCTTCCCATATTAACTAAATTTATTATAAACTAAAAGAAATAGACTTGATGGCATATCTTCCAGACCATTGTTTCATTAATACATGGCTAAAAAGAAAAATATTCTAGGACTGTTTTCCACATAAAATAACTATCATCAAACAAACATCCCAATTAATTATGCATTACAAGTCAGCAAATAGAAATGCACTCACGTTTTCTGTATCATCAAGAATTAGAACAGCACTTTCTTGTCCCAACACAACATCAAGACCCTTTTGATGCTTTTGAGTGCCATCATCTCGAGAAATCACCTTAGAGTTGAAGTATTCTCTTCCAGGGTCAAGCAGCTTAGCCATCTCTAATGCATAGGGCCGATCACCCATGGTGTATATGTACATCTCAAACATTTCACTTGCTTCTTTTAGAAATGTGCGGACAAAGGGCCTCAACTTGGTCATCATATGCATATACTCCAATTTGAAGAGGCTGCCTTTAGAGACATCTATTCATTTCATTACAGATAGGTTCAGAAAGGCAGCATATAAAAGAATCCTTGAAAAACCAAGGACATAAATGGTATAATCAAGCAAAAGTTGTTGGAAAATGCACATGCAGTAATTAAGAAGATGAGTTTGAAAAACCCTAATTTAACAAAATGAAAGAATTGAAGTTAACATGCTAATCTATTCAAAGAATCCTCACCAATGTTAGATATGCCATATTTAAGGAAGCATTACTCTATACTCTCTATTCTATAGATGATTTATGTTGTTCTAAATAATAGATGCTACATTCATATATCACATGGTCCTTGCAAAAATAACACAATGATATCCTTGTCTTTAGCAAGCCAAGAAACATATGAACTATTGAAATTTTAGGGTTTGGATGGAAAAGAGAAAAGAGAGAATATATTTCACTAATAAGACTGAATAATTGTGACATTTTGTGAAGATAAACATCAACCTAATACTCTTATTTATACTAATATTCTGATTTCTGGGTTAAGTATAAGCTTATTATAACTAGTACAAGCCCAACCTAATAACACTTAAAATGTAAACAGTGCAAATGAAAAATAGAGAGAAGAGAAATAAACAGAATTTAACGTGGTTCAACCTACAACAAACTATAGGCCTGTGTCTACAGGACAAAACAGAGAGAAAATTCACTATTATCAATGAAGATTACAAGGAGCAGCCACTCAACACTCAAACCCTATCGGCTTGGTCCCTCTGCTTCCACCACAAATCTCCTTGAAAAATCTTTGCCGGGTCACACCGCAGGCTTTTGAGGTTGGGCCACATGTCAAGCCAAGCCCATAATTAAATGCAAGCCACTTTATAACAATTCTTCCCCCTGGCTTGTATTCTCATCATCATTCAACAATGAATCAACTCAGAACTCTGGTCATTTGCCCTTGGAAGGACAATAATGGGTAGTTCGAATTCCAATCAAATCCAGGCAATGCCTAAACTTGCTAGCAAGAACAGCCTTGGTTACCATATTCTGCTGGGTCTGCACAGCCACATTACCATATGACACTATCTCAAATGATGTGATATTTGACATCAATATGCTTGGTCCTCTCATGATACATCTGAATCTTAGTCACATATATAGCACTCTAACTATCACAAAAAACAGTTGTCTTATTTTGTAGCAACCCAAAATTACTCATTAGACCATGCAACTATATAGCCTCCTTTACTGCCATGTGAAAACAGATGAGTTCCATATTTTTTAAACTCTACAAGGAAGCAAAATGGACATGAGTCACGGTGGATGGTACCGCTCTAATATGATGTTGTTTGAAATTTTAGGATTGCATGGAAAAGGGAAAAGAGAGAATATATTTCACTAATAAGACTGACTAATTTTGATTTGTTGAGACGATAAATAGTAACCTAATACTCATATTCATAATAATATTTTAGGACAAGTACAAGTATAGTATAACTAGTACAAGCCCAGTGTAGTTAAAGGTGTCACAAGGCGTGCCTTAGGCGCTAAGGCTAGGTGAGGGAAAGGTCTAACACTTCTTGCTAATTGAGACGCTGCTCCTTCAATGAGGTGCTCCCCTCTCTCTCCTTGACAACACTTCTTCTGTAAGCAGAGGTGACTAATGGGAAGTGGGTTTGACAAAGCCCAGCCCATGGAAACATCAGGTTTCATATGAAACGAGAGACAGCTAGGATTCAATTAAATATTGGAGTTCAAAAACAGAGAAGACAAAAATCCACCGCTCAAGCCAAATTCAGCCACAGCCAAAAGCAAACAGGAACCTTTTCAATTTTTTATCTGTTCTTCTACTCTTCTTTAGGTGTTTTGGATCTTTATGTGACAGTAACACTTTTATTTATGGATTTTTTTTTTCTGTTTCACTACCAACAAGCCACGTGCTCTGTTTTTTAGCCTAACTTTATTTTCTGTTTAGTTCCTCTTTTTTATACTTTCTATCATCAAACTTGTTTTTTTATTACTGTTTTATTGTTCTTACCTATTTAGGTAGTTTCCATGCCACTTTAACTGATTTTTTATTGATTTTATTTTGGTTCTTCATGCTCTGTTTTTAGTCTGTATTCAATTTCGTGTCACAGAGCTCTATGTAACCAAAAACACTTTCAGATTTCTTTTTGTTTTTAGTTCTATCTACTTTTAGAAATTAGAATTTATATTAATATAATATTTTAGTATGTGAAAATATTTACCATCTAATCAGAAACTTGTAATTATTTAATTTCTATAAAATTTTGTGTGATAGTGTCTTTAATATTTATACTAAATAAATAATAGCTCTTATGATATAAAATTTCACTTTAAAATTATTTTCATTCTATCAATTTATACTAAAATTAATACAATAATAAAATATTTCAGTAAGTTAAATATTTTCCATGCAATACTTATAATTAATAAATCAATAGCACTGATGATTCTATGGATGCATTCTTGGACTGATTTCTATTTTTCTGTATGAACTTTAGGGACTTAGAGTTGTCTAATCTAGGATGTTTATCTCTTTCTGTTATGAATTTGGATTTTTAGGGCTGCCATACATTTTTTTTGATTAAGAACTTTAGCATTTAGAGCTTGTTATCAACTTAATATCATGCTATATTACTTCACATTTTAATGTTTTATTTTCACTATGAAGTAGTTAATTTATATGAAAATTTATTGCAAGATAGTTAACTATTTTACAGTTTTATTTTAGTGTTAGCACCTTTCTTAAGTGAGGCATGTGCTTTTTGGTGTCTCTCGCCTCAAGGTGCTAAAAGCCTCTCGCACCTTAAGGGCGTCTTTCATCTTTGACAACCTTGTACAACCCTAGCTCAATAACACTCCTAATATAATAAGAATTCTAACACAATAATGATCTTAATATTCTTACATGTACATATCAAGCCTTAGTCAGCAAAAAATTTCAAAACAGTATCAAAGACTATAAGTGTATAAAGCCTGCCGGAAAGTTTCAAAGTGCATCCAACACACAAATTAAAACTAGAAAAAATAGACTCATTTTTCCTCTTCCACAATTTTATTGCAATATCTTTAGAAAATAGCAAACCAAATCCAAAAATTATATATTGCCAACATTTCACCAGCAGACTATCTAATCACAAGTTCACAACAGAGTAGAACTAGAACACAGATCTGAACATCAAGGTCTCTTGTTATGTAATATGATAAAGCAGAACCAAAAAGTAGATTCATTGATATGTGATATAAACAACAAAGTCAGGGAGGGGGGAAAAAACTTTCGATGTTAAGAAAAATTGCCAAATTATAATAGCAAATTACCAAAAGCAAAAGCACATTGTTTAACATAATATACCTTCTAGAGAATCTGTCTGGGTAATTAACTGCACCTCTTCTGAGTTCAAATCAACAAGCAGAGTGGAATTTAGCAGGGTGTGATCTAGGTCAAGAACCAAGTAAAGCTTTTTATGGCGTAATAAATTCTTCATGTCTGTATTGCGCAATCTAGAAATTTCCTCATCATGAAGTCTCAGTTCCTTCAAATACAAAAATTTCCCATCATATTTAATAAACAATTATTTAGCCAAATTAGTTAGATCGACTTGGTCATGTGTACAAGTCCAACCATCATGCTGATCAAACCATAAAAATGAATATTGGATATCTATATTAAAGATTAGAGGATATGGTATATAATGCATATAAAACCAAGCGAAGCTTCACATCTTCAAACTACGGTAGAGCATATATACCATTCAGCTGCTAACCATACAATCAGACTGTACCCATTCATACAGTTAAAAAACCCAACAATCAGGTCAATACAATTAATCTTCAACTTACCTATGCCTAGTAAAATATAAATACCTAGGAGTGATCAAAAAGAAAATAACAACCTTGGACCTTCAACAATTTGGTTTGGACCAGGTTCACAGCTTGTATACTTATATATGAATGCCCAGCTCAACATATTTTACTTCTTATAGGGACGATTACTTCCAATAGAAAAAAGATATAACCCAAATGAAAGGTGCTACAGGTTCACCACTCACTCTTTGGTCATGATCAATAAAAACCATTTAACCAGGAAATAAGTTTTTTAAAGGCTACCACTTATTTTAATGTAATCTAACAGTGGTGTGAAAACTGTGACATGCAGCAGCAGCAGTAACAACAACAACAACTACCCAAACCTAAATTTGTAGTTCCACAAGCTACTCATCTGAAACAATGTATACCTTATGTATGTACCCAAATGTCACGCCAGATTCCCCATCCAACTTTTGCCCACAACGTATACACATGTCTCCAAATGAACCAGGATGTGTACATACGTCTACCTTCACAGATGCCTCTGCAACAACAACAAAAAGTGCAAGTTACAACACTTTCAAGCCAAAGTAGCAAAGTTGTATAAGAACAGAAAATAATTGTTGCACAAACATGTAAAAAGATTGTGCAAAATCTGAGCTGTTCATAATAAGTTTAAGTGGGGTCCAGTTGTTATCCAGTACAAAAAATGGGAAGAGTCTACAAGGAATCTGTTTGTGTATGTGTTAGGAACCCAAGTGTTTGATTACAGAAAATGGGAATAATTCCCAATTACAATGACAGAATCACAACACTGAAACTCTCATTCACAAAACAGAAGTAAAAGAACTGAACAGAGACTAACTTGAAGAAAACAGAAAACAGAGACTGATAGTGAAACTTCAAGGGTCTGCTCCTCCCTGCCAAATGGCTCCAAATCCTCACTCAATTTCTGGATGCCCCCTCCATGATCCTTCCCTCCCGTTTATCTAACTGTTTTCCCCTTGCTTCCCACACCCCTTGCCACATAGGCAAGGTTGTTACAGCCCAAACCCCTCACTCACACTTTAGTAACCGTGGGTTGCCTAATAATACTCCCCCTCAAAAGATTCACTTTGTCCTCAAGGTGAAGGTTCGGGGAAGTATCCTGTAACAGCTGAAAGAACTTCCATCTGGGTCCCATTGCACCATTGCAAACTCTTGTAGCTGATGATTCTCAGAATTCAGTGCCACAAGAAACATCTCTTGCACCAACGATGTCAAGTATGGTACAAAGACAGAACTTGTTAGGAGAGGATCCATGACAGAAGAAGACTCCTGATAACCAGACTGCTTAGTGCAAGTTGGAAAATTCATAGACTCAGAGCCCTGCATCTACTACCGTAGCATTAACAACTCCTAGCATACCACCAAGATGGGCTAGAAAAGGAAAAGGATGGAGTAACATTTCCTGAACCGTTCCAGCAACCCTTTAACACATTCAACCTCAATAGAATGAACCCCTTCATTCAGTATACATGAAAGGACTGTCCCTGCTCCAATGCATGGCCATGGAAATTAGTGAATTCACATATGGGAGCCATAATATTACCAAGTTTTTTATCTTAAGACCAGCCTCTAACTCTCCAGCCCTGCACATTGCTCTAACGGAGGTAGCCAAACCAAGCACAAGTGCTCCTGACCTTTGCTGCGATTTCCCAATCCAACCTTTGCAAAGCATATAATCAGTACCTTTGACATCAGACTCAGTTGCTTTTCCTGGAGTGCGTGTGTCCTCTTCAGCTTTGTCTTGGGATATCCCATGCCAAATACCTCCCTTTTTTGTCTACTTCCACAATGGGTTCCACCGTATTGCTGTGCCCACTTCCTAATGCCAAGTTGTGCCTCTTAGCAGGCAGCTCACTTCCGACCTTCTCAAAGCGCTGGAATTCCACCACTGTACACCCTTCTAAGAAGGCATGTACCAAGGCAGTGATATCCTCACGTGACGTCCCTTGCAGAAATTAGAGTAGAGCCAAATAAGAACCAAAACCCCTCAGCTTATCTTGTTGATAAGCACCCACCAGCCAAATATGCCAGAAAGCCATTACACAAGTAACATGCACACTTAAGCTCTCATTTTCGGAAATTGAAGACCACCCACCCTTTGCTCTATTCCCTGATCTGTCTCGCCGCAAAGCAGTGAGTTGTTGTCATCGGAGGCCCCCATGGACGTGAGGTCACCAGGCAACATGGGTCCCCCCCCCCCGATAGATCAAATGTGCGTCGCTAGCTTCAGAAGCTTCAAGCAACCACTGCGTCACAGTCACAAATGACCCATCAGCTTCCATACAAGGGTCTAAATCCAGCAACCCCGGAGGTAGTAGGCGATTGGCCGGACTAAGGATGGCAATTTGAACCCACCCCGCGGGTACCCAATCCGCCCCAACCAGCATAGGGCCGGTCTAAAACCAGCCCCGCATGGGGCTGGTCTAAAACCAGCCCCGCAGTAGGGGCGGAATGGAGCGGGTTTAAACTGTGTTGTGGGGCAAGACGGGTTCGAGTTTACGATCTACCTGCACCCCCTATTCTTCCACAAAAAGTGTGCTTCATACTTGATGTAACTTAAGATTTTTTATGCAATGAGTAATTTTTTTAGTAATTTATATTATATTGTGTATTATATAGTATATGCAAGTAGGGTTCGGATTCTATTATTTCTTTGCGGGTAGGGTGCGGGTTTTTATCTACAAAACTCGTGGGGCAAGTTGAAGGTTCCTTTAAGAAGGGCGGGGCAGGTTCGGGGTGGGAAAAATTCCGCCCCATTGCCAAGCCTAAGCCGGACCACTCGAGACCCACAATTCAATGGCCATCACAGACCACTTCTGCCCCTATTCAACCATCATACAACCCAACGGGTGCAGGATCTCCTTCGTCTCCACCCTCTCGTTGATCTTTGGCTTCTCCCCCGATATCTCAAAACCATAGAGGTTCTTTTCCTGCTCACTGGTAAACACTATTCATACACATTAATAATCCCTCATATTTAGTATTTTATACCTCTTATGTGCTTAGTTCATTGGAATTAGTATTGTTTTATAAGTTTGGGTTTCAATGGGCTTAATTGCAAATTTGCAGCATTTTGTGGTTTTTGACACTGTCTCTGTATTTTGGTCATATCTTGAGTTATAGATATCAAAAAATTGTGAACCATACATTGTAAGAAAGCTAAGAGGAAGCCCTACAACTTTTATGAATAGATCAGAAGCTGAATTGGATGTCTAGTAGGCCACATTAGGCCTAGAAGTCAGAGCATGGAGGCTGTCGCTGGAACCCGACCCGTGTCCAATAAATGGATCATATCTTGGGCTTGAGATGTCCAATAGAGCTAAAATCGGTGCCATATGAAACCTAAAATGCGTGGCTACAACTCTCATGAAGAACATTTTGTCAAAATGCGGCGTTTTGAGGATGTGCTACCCACGTGAAGTTGGAGACGTTTCATATTACCTCCTTGGACTAATTTGGGCATAACTTTGTCACCTTAGGTCCAAATTAAGCAAATTAGGTGGCCTTGAAAAGCTAAGAGGCTGAGGATTACAACTAATCCAAAGGTAAACTTGTATTTTCATTTTGTAAGACATATATTTGGGGCGAAACAGAGGCACACGAATTAGACTTTTCATTTCAGCAGATTTTGGACTTTTGAGTTTTCTTCTCCTTCTCTCTAGGTTTCTCTTTCTAGTTCTTTCTCTCTTCCTCTACAAGACTCCTTGGACTACAGCTATGGACGGCTAAATCTGAGATCAATTTAAGATGCTTGAAGGAAACTCGGTTTGGCTTGAGACCTTGTTCTTTGAATTTTGAATTTGAATACAATTGAACTTTCTCTTCTCTTCTCCTTTCTTGATTCGAAATTCTGAATTGTATAGATAGAGATCTCTGTTTGTATGTTTAGAATTATGAATTAGGATGTGATTTTGGTTGATTAATCATTGTTATATCCTCTGAATTGAGTTGAAGATATTAGATTAACATATTTGTAATCTAGGTTAATTGAATTCTTGCTTCTGAATTGACATTGATAATACAGATCTATATTTCATTTGTTAGTTGAATTCTAGATGATCATCTAGTAGTGAATCTCAAATCTAATGCAGAGACCTCGGTTAGGTTTGAATTAACCAGTTCAATTGGATTCAAGTTCATGTTTAGTGGTCAATGATAGCCTAAATTAGATTTCTGATGAATCTTGGATTGATTGTTTTCTTAATTGTTTCTTTTAATTCGTGATTTTATAATTTGAAAACACAAAACTCTCACTGTTTAGAGTCTTGACTTAATTGAATTGCATTCATGATCCTTGGGAGATGACTTGGTTCATTACCTTATACTACAAATCTATTTGTGAACCGATTCTTATTATTTGATTGAGCTCGGCAACTCAAATCACCCACAGCCTCAGTCTAGAGATCTCTTCTCCTCCTGCTGACCGCCTTGTTCCAGAATCCACGTTTCCTCGATCTTATTCGTCAGAGCCAGGGATTCTTTTCGTTCCCTTGGTTGTTGAGGCCTGTCATCACCGAAATGATGAGTTACTTGCCTAAGTAACTCAATTTCTGCTTCTTCCCTTTGATGCCTTCCCTCCTTCCTTTCATCATCCCTCTGCTGCAACCACGTCTCTTTTTCAAATTCATCTCTGGTCTCCTTCCTCGAATGGAACCTTTGCAGCAGCGCCTCACTAAAATTGCTCCACATGAATTGCTTGGTTTTGGATCCCCACTCATAGAGCCAGTCCAGGACTCTTCCTTCCAAGCCATAGACTGCAACAAACAGCTTCTTAGACTCTAGGCTCTTGTTGATGAGAAGGTATGTCACACCAAAGAAACTTGGAATCTCTCCCCATTGCATTCCGGTTTGTGTTGACCAGGGCTCCCCAAGATTAGGAGCTCTAGTACCAATTTGTTAGGAACCAAAGTGTTTGATTACAGAAATGGGAATAATTCCCAATTACAATGACAGATTCAGGTATAAATCCCTCTGCTGCCCCTCACTCACACTTTAGTAACCATGGGTTGCCTAACAATATGTATCACTACTCTAATAGAATTGATAGTGTCAATAAATAAATAGTCAATATAGTTTTCAGTGAAGTGGAAAAAACAATGGTTTAAGTAAAAGCAAGTTACAGACAGCAATGCAAGACAAATAACCTTAGGCTAAACCAGTAGAATAGTTCAAGAGAGCTTTAGAAGCAGATAAAACTAAGAACATTACAACATCCTTTCTTAAAAGTTGGTTTTCAAGCTATAAAAGGAGAAGTTGTGTACCAAAAAATTCATGAAAATTACACTCAGCTGCACATGCAATGGCAAGGATTCTGGATTCCAGAAATAAATTAAATTAAATTAAATTAAAACAATAATAGTTACCTAACTTTTGTTCCACGAGTCCTTCTGATGTAGACCCCTCAGTTTCCTCAATGCTTTCGAATTTGCGTCTTTTAATTCTGCTTTAATTCATAAATTAAAGGAGAATAGAATGAGATTTGACCAAAAACATAAAACAAAATTTGAAAACATCATAGAATGATCTAACTGAACAGATTCAGGTATAAAGTATCACCACCATCCACACAGACGAGTAATAGTGAGACAACTAAATCTCCATTTTAAGATTTCTTAAAATCAGTTGCATGCATAAAGAGAAAATGATTATCCTTAGCTCTCAGAATAACATCTGCAACAAAGATTATTGCATGAATGGACACTGAAAACATGAACCCTAAAACTTCAGTCTCTCTCAGGAATATGCAACAATGCAACATAATTACAAGTTATAGAGTACAATTGGTTCACAATTCCCCAAGCCATTAAAAAGAAGTTTATAATTTACGTAGTTAAGAAGAAATGGCATAACTAGTAGTAATGCTTATCCTATAACAGAGTTGACAGGGACAAAAGGGTGCAATCAGGATCCCATAGCCAGACCATCATTTCAGTGTGCCTTCAGCTATACAATACACAAAAGCAATGCCCTAAAAGTAAATAAACCCTAGCAGTCTGAACTTCAATGATTTTTCAAAAACACACAAATCACTCGCAAACAATAAAAACTGTTAGGTTGTGTTTGGATGAAGTATTTTAAAATGCTAGGGAAGCTTATCTTTTTATTATTGCTTTATTGTATAACCATATCACCCAGATACAACGTTACAATAGAAACCTCAGGAAAATATCAAAGCCAATAAAAAGCAATGGAGAGCATTATCATCAAACAGAGCTTAATGGAGAACCAGAACAAGTACCAAAAATTTCTGAGTAATTGGGAACAGACAAAGGGACGAAATTTGAAGATCTAAGTTTAAAATTCGATAGCTACTGTGATAGAGAGAATTTGAGAACACACCTGTGAAACAAATAATAAACTAATTAGAGCTTCCATAGAAAGCAACGTTGGGAACAGTTGTCGGTCAGTACAAGGAAGGATTGCATAGGGTGTTCAAGCGAAATCAGGAGTGTATCGTAGACATGATCAGCGAAAGCAGAAGAGGGAGAGATGAAGAACCTGACCATCAAGGTGAGTCAAGACATGAGGGAATTCAAAAATTCCACGGTGGAATTTCCAATTCCTTATTTTGGGCAATAAATTACCAGATTAAAATCTCTGGTTATTTTGAAATTCTTCTATTATTAATCCAAACGTGGCATTTTCTTCAGCGGCATTTTAAATACTCTACAAATTACATTTCATCCTCAAATTACCCGATCCAAGCACGGCATTTTAATTCTTTTTAACGATCCATGCTAAGAGAAAATTAATTTAAACCACATAGAAAGTCAGCTACCAAGCAACTTACAGAATTATAATATAAGTCTGAACCAACGCATAACTCTATGTTAACAAAATTGCTTATTCCTCTAAGGGCATGACCTGATATATGAAAATGTCTTACAGTAAAGATACCTAATAAACTCGAATAAATTTGTTAAATTACAACAGCTTAAACCCATGTAATAATTATAATAGGCAAGTGCTTGTAAACAGCACCTGACATTCTCAGATTCATCTTGATTTTCAGATTCTTCATCTGACGATGCGTCTGGTGAACCAGCATCTAGTGCAGCATCGAGATATGTAATAAAGTCATCACTGCTGGATGAATGGACCGGAGAATCCGTCACAAGACTCATCTGTATCATTGCCATCCACCAGACCAAATAAGGAAGCAAAATTCAGAAAGAAAGAGATTACATTAACTACAACTAATAATTGGAAAATAAAAACAAGAGATAACAGTTAGAATGCAAAGTGACCAAAGATATATTGTAAAGTATTCACCCAAGTGGGCCAGTGAACAGCCAAAGCAGAGTCTCAAATAGAAAAGAATAAAGGCCCAAACACAACATACACAAAAAAAAAAAATGGGAACATTGTATATAAATCAATACACAGAAATCACGAACATAAAGTATAGTATGTATAGCTTCACATAATAATAACATAAAATTCAGTAAATGAATGAACCCCTCGGAGTTGTTGTTCAAATTTCAAACGAGACGAGAATTGGATTTTTAAGGCTATTGTCAATAATAATATTCCTACAGCAGAGATTAATGAAGTTGAAAGTTAAAAAGAAAGAATCATATGGGAAACTAAGAACAGTGCGTACCTGTTGTATATGGGGTTCAGCTAAGCAAGATGCATATTATTGTTCTTGCTTCAATTCCTGAACTGGCGAGCTTGAGTTGCAATTGCAGTGGAAATGGAATGAGAACCCAAGACACAAAGTAGAGAGAGAACAATTGAATTAGAACGGATCAATATATATATATATATATATATTCAATTTTAAATGAGTTAGGGATATATTAGAACCCTAACGTGTCTACTCTATTATTATTAGTCTGAATCAATTCGTTAGGGTGTGTTTGGGTGCCCAAGGTTTTAAGATTTTTTATTATGTTCAAGAAAAAATTTAGAGGAAAAAAGTGAACGAAATTTTCATTTCAAACATGAATTAGGCAAATATTTTGTTATTTTTATAGTGAAAGAAAACTCGTTTATGTGTGTATTGACATAAATAATTTTATAATTTGATATTATATCATTATTTTAATAATATTTAAATAAATATAACCTAATAATTTTTTAAAATATTATTATAGTTATACTTAAAGTAATTTTATTTTACAATACTCCAAACAAACTTAACTTTTTAAAAAATTTATTTTGCAATCAATTTATATATAATAAAGTTTTTGAACATCAATTTATATATAATAAAGTTTTTGAACATCAATTTATTAACAATCAAACTCAATATAACTCACATCTTTTTTGGTAATTACACATTCAAAAGTAATTTTTATCAACATTATTGAAACAACATTCATTTGACAAAATCGATTTTCAAATAAAGATTTCTAAATATAAAATCACTTCACTCAAACTCACTTCTGACTAAAATCAAGTTTACAAATTTAAGTTCATCCAAAATCAAGTTTACAAAATCTAATCCAAACATACACTATATCTTGCAAATGTGGTTTATTTATCATACTTTTTGTTAAAAAATATATAATAATTTTTTTCTACTATCCCTATAATCTTTGGATGTGAAATTAATCCTGTTTGAAAGAGATCTCTTAACGACTGAGTTCAAACTTATTTACCACTTAAGTTACTCTTTATAAGTATAATTATTTTAAGGATAAGAATCCTATCATATTATTCACTAACATGAAAGGGTCATGTTAGAGAAAGAAAGATACAAAAACAAAATTAATAAACTCTACAAAAATAATGATGTGTCTTACCATGATCTTCTCATTTTGTTTTTGTATTTTTTTTTCTCTTTATTGTGACCCTCTCATGTTAGTGAGTAACATGAGTGGATCGTTATCCTTATTTTAATACTAAGGATTACTTACATTTTTAAAATAATGAAAAATAATCCAACTTAACCATATCATTTTTTTGGTACATTAAACATATTATTTATATTTGGTGTTAATTGTTAATTATAGTTTTCTCTATAAATAATTATATATCTTCCTAATAAATCAATTTAATAATTCTCCTAATTACTTAAATAAAAAAAATTTAATAATTTTTTTATTTCTCAAAATATTAAATGCTTATAATTTTTATTTAATATTATATATTTTACGTAATTAGGAGAATCTTATGAAAATATAACATTCCTCTTTCAACATTAATTAAATTTTGAAACTTAAAAATAACTTCATGTAACTAATTTAGATATAATTATAAAACTATTTTCATAATTTAAAAATTGAATTTCAAACTGCATGTATAGTTAAATTTTTTAGTGATGTAGAAAATAAGAAGCCCTTTTATTATGTATAGGTTAAGTACTATTTCTTGATTTTTTTTATAAGATGTGCATGAGTTGGGTTGGGTTGGGTTAGGTTAGATTAGATTTGGGATAGTTTTGAACCCAACCCATTTATCAAAGTAGTGGGTTAGGTAAATTTGTGATACTTTTGAACCCAACTCATTTATGGAAGTATTAGGTTAGGTTTAGAAAATTTTCTACTTTGACCCAAATCAACCTGTAGCTTGAGTTAAGTTTACTTGTGGGTTCAACTTAAACTTAGAAAAAAAATTAACATGCTAAAATAGAAATTAAAATTCATTCCACATAACATAAGTTCAAATAAAAAACATGTTCTAGTTGCTTTTATTAAATTTCAATCAGTAACATGACAATATGACATTATACCATTACCAACAACATATGAACACAAGAAAAAGGATACAAATCAAACCCAAACTAAATAGAACATCTAAAGTGTAAACCCTAATAATGTCAATCTTCCATTAATACAACAAAATTAAAATAAAAGTAAAATGAACAACTTGTTGGATTATTTAATCCTATGTTGACACATACTTGTTAAAAGACTCATATTAATTAAATGTCATATTTGTGGAGCATATATTGATCAAGCTCATTTGTGATCACTGTGATAGGTATGTTAGCTCATCTCTTTATAACAAAAGGAAATGACCTTATTCATAATCACCATGTTATATAGTTTCCACATTGAGATTAAACAAAGAAAAGCATCATGATATTAAGAATAGTTTCTCTCCTCACCCACACAAAGAGAATTGACAAAAGGATTATGGTATCTCTTCCAATTATCTATGATTTGATCTCAGGATGACTATGGATTCATTATCATCTTATTATTCAGATAACCCTAAAGCCTAATCTATAAATTAATCCATATAACCAATACATGCCATAAGTTATGGTTAAAAGATTTGGAGATTTTATCTCGTAATTTGATGTCAAATTATACTCCAAAATTTTTTGTAGAGTTATCCTAGAGGTTAAAACTTGGAATTGAACCGCGACAATGGAGGCTAGATTGAGACGAAGGGAAGAGGAGAATATGGGTTGCGAGTGAAGTGAGTACACATCATGAAGGAGAAGGATGAAAGCCTAAAATCAAACTCCAAATTACTATTATTTTTGCCCTAAGTTGAACGAACAAAAAAATAAGAACTGAACAACACACAAGGTTGTTCCACTTAAGGCTAAAAAAAAAAACAAATACTATCAACTTGAAACAATTGTATGTTTAAAAAAAACAGTGGGCATGGTCAATTTTGTGAGAGTTGGAAGAGACCTAATTTGCAAATCGACCCAACACCCTACGAGTTGAGTCATTTAGACTCAACCTAACTTACAGACTTAATCCAACTCATCATTGATGGGTTGTGTTGGGTCAAATTGTGCAAGTTCACAAGTTGACCCAACCTATTACCCACCTCTTTTATATTAGTTTATTTTCTTAATTTATAAAAAAAATTAATTAAACCATGTAAGTTTAATTTAAATTTAATGTAAATATAAAATAAAAAATTATATTATTAATGATGTGTTGTTATATCACTAAAAGCATTTGATTTTTCAAGTAATTGTTAGCATAATTAAATTCTTTTATTATTGTGGTAAAATATAATTAGATGATGAGTGTAAAAATATTTTTTAAGATAGTAAATCAAAATTAAACTCAAATAATTTTTACAATTCACTAAATATTTACATTTCATTTAATAAAATAAAATAATTTCAAAATAACATGTAAGAGAAGTAAAGTAAATTCGAATGGAATTAGTTATTAAATTTTAAATTTGGTTCTTTGAATAACTATTGTAAGTTTAAAATTTACGTATATGATCATTTAGTCAAAAGTTTATCAATTTTTATATAAGTTCAAGTTTTGAAACGAAGAAGAAAGATAGATTAACTATCTAGCAACTACATATTTGTAGCAATCAAACATGTTTGATTACTTCATAAATAATAATGATTAATTGTAAGCATTTCAAAATCACCATGAACTTCCATTTTTAAAAAACAAAATCGCTATAAATTGTTATCGTTGTGCATTTTTCCAGTTGTTAAGGAGGACACTGTTTGTCTTAACTATTCAAATTTATTTTAGGTCGGCGCCTTTGATATTAATAAATAATAATGTTTAATTGTAAGCACTTCAAAATCACCATGAACTTTTGTTTCCAAACAAAAAATCACTATAAATTGTTATCGTTGTGCAGTTTTAAATTGTTATGGAGATCTACTCTTTGTCTTAATTACTTGAGTTTATTTTAGGTCAGTGCCATGAAATTTAATTTATCTAAATGTACCAGGTCAATATAGGAGATGTCCTTAATATCAACCTAGTAGGAAGTACTTAGTCTTGATTAACGTAAAAGCTGACTCAAAAATACCCTTACCATATAATAAAAAAAATATTGATACAAACAATGGTAAAATCCTATTTCATTTAGTTCTTTTTTTTTAATTGTTCGTTAAAAGTATTTTTGGGTCAACTTTAGCATTAACTAAGACTAAGTCCTTCATTGAGTGATCTTAATGGCACACCCTTCACATTAACTTAGAAGGTGCTCACTCAAAGTTCAATCCTAAATAATCAATGTAATAAGCACACCTTCTTAACTACTATACTAACCACTTGGGTTCATTAGGTTCTATTTGTTTCAATACAACACTCAATTAGTCTATCTTTCTCTCTATAATTCAAAACTATTTATATCTTTGTGTTTAACCATGATCATATGTTATGTTTAGGAGTTTTGAAGATGATGGAGTGAAGTGATTCATAATGAAGTGATTTGTAATGGAATGAAGTGAAAAGATAAAAGTATATCATTCTATTATTTGAAAGTTTTAACAAGAGAATGGAAAAAAATCTCACTTCATTGTTTAAAACTCATAATGATAATTAATGGAATGAAGTGAATTACAAATTTTACTTTCAATACTATTATCATTTTAATTTTTATTGCCCACAACATTATTTACAAGTAAAAAAAAGACTATACATTAAAGTTAATCCAACAACAATATACACAACTATAGACGGGATCAATATATATATGTATTATATATATATATATATATATATATAAGCTAAATAATCTATAATCTATAATATAAAAATAGCTATTTAACAAAATATGTCCATTTTAGCATTGTAAATTTCTTTATTTTTCGAAAGTTCTTATGCTACTTAGTATATAAATTCATCCAAATGAATAACATATTTTATAAAGCTATTTCATAATCCCATATTGGGATATGTTAATTCTAGTTTCTCTATTTCTTTCTTTAAAATCAAACACTAGAATTTAAAAGACCTTCAATTTGTTAAAGCCGATGGTGGGTTGCTCTCATTGCTCGATGCTCTACAACAAAGAAGGGTGTAGCAGGTTCACAGCTGCGGAGAAGCAAAAATAATAAGGGAAATAATTTTTGAGTGATGAAGGTTAAAGTTGTAAATAACTATCTAAAAATAAAAAAAGAAGGAAGTATTCCATCCTAATGATAGAACTAAAAATGTATTCAAGTAATTGATATTGGAACCAAAATTGTTCAAAGAAATTGAACCCCTCAGAGTTTTAAAGATAACAATAATATTAAATTAAATTGAATAAATAAGTTTTAAATAAATTTATGTTATTTCGTTCTAAAAAGGAATAGTCCAAGTTGTATCATTTCTGAATAAATCACTTTAAATACTTTTGGATTAAAGACAAGTTTTGTAAAGACAAAATCTTTGTTTCATTGCGTGCATCCAATATACATTATGTACTGTTTATTGTATTATATTGGATCGTCCATTATTTTGTCTCTATTGTTTGTTCCTCAAAAGCATTCATCCAAAGCATTTAAAAAAACAAACAAGACAAAATGCATTTATTGTTGATATGATCTCTGACAAAGTATACGCCTTTCGAAATTAACATTCTATGTTAGAGCTGACACATTTAACTACTACAAGGACTAGTAAATAGGAACTTACTTCTTTGGAGGTTGTAGAATGTTGAAGATTATTGTTACTTACTTCTTTGGAGGTTGTAGAATGTTAAAGATTATTGTTATTGATGATATTTTAATTTATTGGAAGACTTCTTTAAGTTTTTATATACTTGTAACTTACCATAAAATTATTAGATAAGTTTATTTACAGAATTAAAGGTTTTATTTATTTTTAAATAAATGTTTAGGCTTGCTGACTGATCTTAAATAGGTCAGTCTGACAAAATATCAAATCATTTAAATTAATGATTTTTATTCAACCCATTTAAACTTGACTTGTGACGAGATGGGGAAGGAGCAGAGCTTGTGGTGAGCGGGTGTGGTGAGTGGTGTGACTGTGGAATGGGGTGGGTGGTTATGTGCATGTGGCTGTGGAATGGGTGGTTCTGTGCCTGTGTGCTGTGAATGAGCGCTAGCGCGAGAATGAGTGGATGTGTGTATCATGAGTGTGGCTAATGTGATTGAAATGAAGGGGATGGGGAAGGGAGTATCTCAGCATGAGGGAAAAGGGAAAGAGAAAAAATGAATAAGGGGATGGGGGAAACTGAGAGGGGGAAGAGAAAAAAATGGTGGGGTGAGGGTGGAGATATTACAATCTATGCGTGAGGAAATTTTTGGAAGAGGGAAAAGAAAAAAAACGGGGAAGTGGTTAAGATTTTGGAATTGGAACTTGAGGGAGAGGGAAATTTTGTGGTATAAAATTTTGGAGAAAATAAGAAAAAAGTTAGAAAGTTTTAGGAATTAAATTAAAATAAATTGTTAGCTGGCTTAGGCTTCTTAAAATTGATAAGCTTTAGAAATTAGCTTGAGATTCTTGAAAAGTTAGAATTAAAACTTGAGGGAAATAGGAAAATTTTGTGGTATAAATTTTTGGAAAAAAAAACTTAAAAAGATTAAGAAATTTAATTAAAATTAATTCTTAATTGACTTTTTAAAACTAATATATTTTATAAATTAGCTTGAGGTACTTGAAAAATTAGAAATGGGACATGAAGGAGAAAAGAAAAATTTGTAGTATAAATTTTTATTGGAAAAACTTAGAAAGTTTTAGGAATTAAATTAAAATTAATTGGTAATTGACTTCTTAAAACTAATAAATTTTAGAAATTTGTTTGAGGTTCTTGACAATTTAGAATTGGAACTTGAGGGATAGGGAAAATTTGTGGTATATATTTTTGGAAGAAAAACTTAAAAAGTTTAAGGAATTAAATTTCAATCAATTGTTAATTTACTTCTTAAAATTATTAATTTTTAGAAATTAACTTGAACTACATGTTAACTTACAACATTTAAGTTTTAATTATATATTTTATATTTGAAATTGTTTGTTTCTAATCACAAGCACATATAATTTTATTTACAGGTTGGTTAAACAATGCTACCAAGAGAAGAATTTCCATCAGGTAGAGTAGAAGGTGCTCCAATTAATGACATTGGTTGGAATTTTGAAACACTTGTACCTAGTAAAAGTAGAAATAATGTGGTTTGCAAATTCTATAGGAAAGTGTTAACTGATGGAATTACTTAACTAAAAGAACATCTTGCACATATCCAAGAAGAAGAGTTGTGCTAGGGTTTCAACTTTTGTAAGAGAAAATAGGATGAAGCTTCTAATGGATAGTAAAGTAAAAAAAAAAAAGACCTTAAAAAGAGAAAAGAAGAATTTATGTCATGTTTAAGAGGATATGATAATAAGTACAAGGTTTTGTTAGAGAAGAAATGCATTTAAGGTAAGCTACACAAGATAGTATCACATTGACAATGAGAAGACAGACAAAGATTTATACAACAAATTAGAAGATTGGATTTTATACATGAAGGTGAAGGAAACTCTTATAAAGGTTGTAGTAGTAGAGCTTCTTGTCAACATCACCCAAGTGATCTTGAATGTAGATTGAGGTTTACATATGTTGATCTAGCTAGGAGTAGAAGTATGAAGCAGACCGAAATTATTGGTCTGCGTGTGCAATTCATTGCTTGGAAGATATTTAAAATATATATATATATATATAATGACCAAAAAATACTAGATGAAGCAAAGAAAGTGACCTTGTTTATCTACAATCATATTTGGACTATAAATCTCATGAAGAAATATACAGGCAATAGGGAAATTATTTGTCCAGCAATCACCCGTTTCGCAACACATTTTTTGCTGGTTGAATCAATTGTGAAACAAAAATAAGCTTTGAAAAATATGTTCGATTTTGAGAAGTTTAAGAAATTTAAGTGGGGAAAGGAGAAATCTGGACTTACATACGAAGCTAAAAAATTGTTTTTAGTAAAGAATTTTGGAGTAGGATCAATTATATAATAATGATATTTGAGCCAATTGTCAAAGCTTTGAGATTAGTGAATGATGATGACAAAACAACAATGAACTTTGTTTATGAAACTAATGATAGAGTTAAGCAAACCATTAAAAAAAATTGTCGTTACCACACTCAATAAAACAAAATTATTGATAAAAGATGATTATTCATGCATTCTAATTTACATATTACAGGTACATCAATATATTCAATTTAATTTTATTTGAAATGCTTATATTGAAATTTGAGTTATTAATTATTATTTTTACCTACAAGGTTATTTTCTTAACTCTCAATTTCAATTGGGAGTTAAACATGGAAGTGATGTAGCTAAGGAAACCTTGGATGAATATACAAAAGTAATAAGTAGATTGGGGCCAAATATTGACGATCAAATCAAAACTATTAATCTGATTAGTTATACATTTATAATTTGTCATTTAAGAACTATATTGTGATATATTAATTTTTTGAAACTGAAGTATTCAAATATTTATTCATGACTTATATTGTGCTTGTAGTTGTTACTTTTTTGAGATAAGCAAAAGACATTTGATATGTTACGAGCTCAAAAACCTGTGTAGAAATATGTTTGCCCTAATGGTTTAATATGTTATGTTTTGATAATCGATGACAAATAGACAAGTAGACAATGAATATGCTACATACATGTACTTAATGGAATATATTTGATCATGCATGATTATGTACTGTATCTTGTTCATTTTATATAAGGATCATGCAATGAGTTATGTGTAGCATAATTTATAGAATATATCCAATAATACTTTATATGTGTTAAAATGAATTGATATTAGATATGTGTCTGTGTGAATCATATATGGATGCTGAACTAACTAAAGTTACATATTAATGAATCATGCATATTTAAGTTGTTGGTTTAAGAATTGGACTAACTACGCTTTTCAAGTGAGTTATGTTTTGTACGACAGTCTAAGTATCAAAAGTGAGCATTTGAGCAAGAAAGTGAGTAGTGGTGCTAAGTGCTAAGTGAGTGGGTAATAGATGAACTCAAGAAGAAGGAGAATGAATAGATGAACCAAGTATTGGAAAGATTTGAATAGAAGAATTTTTAGAAGCTTAGATTGCATCAAGAAGTCTAAAGACTAAAAAATATAAACTTTTTCTTATATGCTTTTCTCCTTTATAAGAATTGAGGTTTTACATGAAGAGAGCTCAAATTAGATTTTCAATCTAAACAAATAATTTTACACTTGCTAAAATTTCTAACAGACATGTCATGAAAAGTTAGTTATGATAGTATTTCAAAACAAAAGAAAAATAGTCAAGCTTGAGTTTTGGAAAATTGAGCTTTGGTCACTATTTTTATCATAACTTTCAAAATTCTTTAATTTTTGATATGAAACTTATTTCATATGAAAGTAGACTCAAAAATCTTTTCAACACATGATCATTTAATTATGTTAAGAAACCAAGAAGTTATAACATTTGCAAACTAAATTTTGTATCCTGAATTACTGTATTCGAATACCTAAAATGATGTATTTGAATACCCTCTTTTACAGAATCCAGCTTGTGGCCAATTATTCGATTACCATAATTGAGTATTCAAATATGCACTTTACAAGATTCAAAGGTTGTGTATTTAGATATTTTGTTCTTCTGCATACATATATTTGACTAAGAACAAAATACTTGAATACCCAAATGAAGCATTTGAATACTTTTCAAAATGTATTTGAATACCAAGATTAAGTATTCGAATACGTCTTGAACATAAGACAAAAATAACAACTATAAATGGCTAATTTTTGAAAGAAAACTCTTCCAAATGCCACCAACGAATTTTATCACTTGGGCTATATATAGAAGCTAAGATTGAAACATTAACAAGTTGATGAACACCTATTTTCAAATCATTACGAGGATTTGATCATTTTCTATTAAAATCAATATTTGAGTTCTTCATTGTCAAAACTTCGTCAATCCATTAGTTCTTCAAGTTGTATATCCATGAGAGTTTATTTCTTCTATCAATTATAAACACATGTAAGGGGGTGAAGAATCTCTCAAGATAGTTTAATGGTAGATTCCCCTTGAAGAGAAAAAGAAGGAGACTTAAACACAAGGATGGAGGATCCCAAGGTGTGAGGGGTGCTTTGTTCTTGTAAAGGTTTTTCAAGCACCCATCAAGTTTGAAGAGTCAGAGGCTCTTGCATAACGGTGGAGGTCCCAAAAATGTCAAGAGTGTTTTATTTTGTAAATGTTTCTCAAGCACCTAAGTTACAAGTTTGAAAAATAGTGGAAACCTCAAGTGGATGATCTTGAGACACCCTCTCTTATCACTTACCCTCTTTACATTTCAACAATTTAATTTGATAAGCATACTTGATATATATCTTAACTTGTTGTAATTGTTAATTTACTGTATAATCTTGTGAGCTTGCTGTTTTGATTCTTGGAATTGATATTATGCAAACATAAATTGTTGTTGAAATATATTTATTCCGTTGCATGTATTGATTTGGTGCATCAAAATGTACAAAATCTCAAAGTTGAGTTAAAACTTGTGATCACCTAATTTACCCCCTTCTTGTGTGATGGTTGCCTTTGGCTAATAAGAGCCTAGTCTTAAATGAATCCTGATCAGGTTTTTATAGTTTATACTTTTGCTATGTGAGTGTAAGAAGCTTTTTAGATTTTCTTTTTATTATATACATAATGGACTATTATTTATTTAATTAACTGAATAGCGGATGATATGTGGATCTTGTGCTCCTGAAATTCAACACATGGCTCTAAAAGTTCTCAGTCAAATAACATTTGCTTCAAATTATGAAAGAAATTGGAGTACATTCAGGTACATTTATACAAAGATAAGAAATAGATTGAAGTACTAAAAGTTGCAGAAAATAGCTTCAATCCTATTAATCTTGATTATATATTTTAGGAAGATGATAATTTATTTCCTTGGCTTGAGGAGAGAGAGGGACCATTGTTGGATGAGATCTAAAACTCAGAATGACTCCCTATTGATTTTGATGATGAGAATGAAAAAGTAGCTGGTGGGGATGATTTGGATTCGAGTGAAACACCTAATCAAGGTGGTAGTTTAAGTCCACCAAGTAATAATAGTTATGATGATGGTGATAATATAGAGCAAAGTCAAGGAAGATGTGAAGAGCCATATCATTTCTTTTTTTAGGAAGAGGCATATTTTAGAAGTGATCAAAATCTCATGATTGACATGGCACATTATAAGATGGATGCCAATCCTCTTAATGACACAATTGGTGATAGTAGCAGAGGTGGAACCCAGCCTAAGAAAAATAAAAGGCGTGAAAATGCTATATTAGAAGATTCTTCCTCATGTGGTGTAGCACAATCCTTTAGTGATTTTGGTATTGATAAATCATCTGAAGGTAGTCAAGGAAACTATCCACCATACTACCAACATCCTTTTTCCATGTCACGTGGTTACTATCTACCTATGCCAGCCCCATCATATTATCAGCATTCCATGAATTACCAAGAGTCTTTTCATTACCCATCATCAAAATTTTCCTGCAATCAACAACAACAAATGGAATCACTAAGAAGTTCAGGATTTTTTGATTATGTCTTTGGAGGAGCAGGATATAATGATAGTCAAAATAAAAATGGAGGTTATGATCTTATACATCATTCCACCATGTGGTGATATAATTACTTATATATAAGTGTTGTTAAATATATGAGTAAGCCCTGATTTATTTATGTTTTAACATTGCTTAATTAATTTATTGCTTTTGGATATCTCTCATTGGTAAAAAAATTTAAATTATAAGTTATTAAACATTATAACAATGACAAATAATTTTAATATCATTTATGCAAAGATATAAAAAATTCACACTGCAACGACCACAAATCACATCACAATATTCTTAATGCTCTCAATTATAAAAATCGCAACACGACCTTACCCGCTATGTAAAAACTTGATTATTATTATATTATATTCATAAAATATTCTCAATTAATACAAGAAAAGAAAGTTCTCAATTACTTATATAAATTAAATCCTTCCGGTGTTTTGCAAACCGTGTTTCTTCCTTCTCTCAATCGTTTCATTTTCCTTTCCTCCCCGCTGATAGTGCATGCATGGGGTTGTCTGTCAAGTAACCAAATTTGAAAATAACAAAGCACCATGATGAAAATAAATTTTTTTAACTAATGCTCATTACAAAACATAAACGTCCAAGTGGTTATTTCCTTTTTCTATTGAACCTTGTTAACTAAAATAAAAATAACCTTTATAATAACTAAACAAAAATTTACAGCGGAGAAATATATATAAATAGAAAAATAAGGGGAAATATTATGTGAAACTAAAAACAGGTTAAAAAGTGAAACTGGCACAGCGCATGCAACTGGATAAGCCTGCTAAATGTGGTACCACTATCACCATCAACACACTCTTTTAGAAGCCTTTCTTTACTTTATTGATATCAACGACCGGTTCTTGCCATGTTTCATCACATCCTGCTTCATTTTCCACCCATTCATCTCTTACCAAATAGTGTTGTTGATAATATCTGAAGGCCACGAACAGCACGAACACTGCAAATAACCCAATCCATTAGTGCGAGTGTGTATATACAAGGCTCAATGCTTTTGGTCCTTTGGAGGATTACTATTGCATTGCATATCAAACAAAAGAGTTAAAGTTAAATCTAAGGCTCTTAATTAACCAATATCATTTGAAGTTGCAGCATGGTTTTACCTGCCCAAATGCGAGCAACAACTGATGACAAATTCCATACAAGCCCAAAGATGCCAAGAGCGACGGCTTTCTTGTGAGAGCATGAATCCCAAGCATCCCGGAATCGACGAATCCAAAAATTTGCTTCATGTCATTAAGAAAAAAAGGTCCATTTAGAATGCTTAATTAGTGAGACCCATCCAGAGAAGGCTTGGGTTTTAGGACCCAGTAAACACATGCATAACATAAGTAGCACAGACTATTTTTGAGGTTTGGACTTCGTTGGACTTTGGGATTGGGGACCACCAGGGATGTGGAGGACCATTATGATCCCACAATTGTGTTCCCTA
Organism: Styphnolobium japonicum; assembly: GCA_023212625.1. NCBI lineage: Eukaryota > Viridiplantae > Streptophyta > Magnoliopsida > Fabales > Fabaceae > Styphnolobium > Styphnolobium japonicum. The sequence continues at coordinate 23,396,084 of JALBWW010000003.1, forward strand.
AGATCAGTCCAACTGTCAGAGACCAGAGAAGAAGACCCAATACTAGTAATGGCCCTAAAGCTGTGAGGCTGAGGAATAAAAAAAAAGAGATGCTTATCCATGTGATGCATTCAATTATGTTTTCAATTACCATCATCATGAATTAAATGCTCATAAGAGACAAAATCTTAAAGCAAATTTAGAGTTTGATTATATCGTTGGAGGAGGTATAATTGGACCATATATATGTGTATTAAACTATTAATCTTTCTTTATAGGCCCCACCAGATCAACATTATGATGCATTGGAGACACCCACAATCAAACCAAATCATAGGTACAAAATAGCCGTTTCCATCAATGCATGCATGATCAGCCGTTGTGGGCCTACGCAAGCACTGCACCGTCCACACTACACTAAAGAGTAGAGAGTCAAACATTACCCACTCACTCAGCACCTAGCACCACTACTCACTGCAACTGTACTGTGCTTTTTTACACCTTAACGGTATAGTGTCATAAATCAGGCATTAAAAAATGTTAGAAAAAAGCAACATCAAATTCAGGAAATTACCATATGCAGTTAACTGTGCAGAATATGCAGAGCAGATTTTTGGTACGATAAAAACCCCAAAGAAGCCTGAGGCAGTGAGCACAACCATGTGTCAGTAATCAATTGTGAGTGAAGACATTTAGTAACTGAATAACCAAAGAAAAGAAATATGAAAATAGAGGGGAAGGGGGCAAGATGCAATTTTCACTCGCCTAGCAAGTGATGCAAAAAGTAAGAAACTTTGCATTGACATGTAAATTGTTTTGAGTCTTTTGCTTCAAAAGAACTGAACTAAAATGCCAAATATTTGGCCTTTTCAGAGTGTCCTCGCCACAAAACAGAGTTCTATTTACGAATGGAAAAGGCTAAGGCGCCCCCAATTTTAACGACAGTATGAATCCTCTTTCCATGCAGTTAAATTTCTAAATTAACCCATTAGGAACTTACCGAATTTGGCCATCTTCCAAATGGTTATGGAGCTGCCACATCTGGCCAAAACAAAGAGCAAAACTGCCAACTGCAATTCATACATTATTGCCAAAATTAAGTTTTGGGTGTTCTTCTAGGCTACTCAAGTCTCTAATGTTAAGAAGGTAATCATATAATCAGTGAGTAAAGAAAATAACCTTTATTGTTGTACCAGGATCTCCAGAAAACAGGGCTTTGAGTTTTGACAGGAACTCATTTAAGTAAGGCAGGATCAATCTTAGCACCCAAATTGCTTCTTCTTCTCCCAGTACATAATTTGAGTCCTCTACATCTATGACGCCCCTGATTAATTTGATTCCAAACAAAGAGAATCAGAAAGAGAGTACTCTGGTAAAAGATTTCTGTGTCATTTATTTTTCAACACAGTGCTTGGATTTTTACCTGCAAATGAGGGATCTATAGAGGAAGATAACAGCGAGATAGACAAGGCCTATATAGGACATCACAGAAATAAGACTGTAGAAACAAGGATAGATAAGTTTCAGTTCTGGACTCTCTTCTGAAGTAGCAGAAGTTTATATATTGACAGTACTTGGAAAAAATTAACTTTGTTTAGTGTAGATTTCTAACCTCAGATTGATATCCTTTGCATAAGAAGATGAGACTATTATGAATGTTCCAATCCCGAAGACAAAGGCTGATCTTGAGACATCTCTCCACATGATTAAATCCACTGAGGAGTGACATATACATTAAGAATAAATATTAGAGATTGAATAAAATTTTGTCAAACAAATTTCACTCCTGCATAATTCAGAAATGAGGATAGTTCACCTAGACTCTCCAATTTGTTTTGGGTTTGTGGATAGCTACAGTATTCTTCTGCCTTTGGAACTGAACCGTAAAGATCAGTCAGCCATAATGAAAATAAGCACAAAGCCCAAAAAACAGATTGATAGAACAAACTGCTGTAAGGAAACTCAAAAGACCTTACTTGAATTAGTTTTGGAGAAATTTTGGTAAATTGTGGAATGCCTTCTAATTGGAGGAGATTGCTTCACAGCAAGAGGGGCAGACACTGGTCTTTGATTACTTTGATGAAATCGCCTGTGGGCACTCACAACCTTCTTAGGTTCTGGTTCATTCACAACCTTCTTAGGTTCTGGTTCATTCACAACCTTCTTAGGTTCAGGCTCATTCACAACCTTCTTAGGTTCTGGCTCATTCACAACCTTCTTAGGTTCTGGTTCATTCACAACCTTCTTCTTCTCTGGTTCATTCAAAACCTTCTTGTTTTCTGGTTCACTCACAACCACCTTCTGTTCTGGTTCATTCACAACCTTCTTATTTTCTGGTTCCTTCACGACCTTGGATTCTGAAATAGTGATTTCCTTTACATCGAAGCTCTCCTTCTCCATCTCAATGTCAACCTCCTCATCCACCTCCTCCTCCTCTTCATCTCCTTCATCTGCTTCATCATCAATAGCAGCATCCAAATCGCCATCAAGTTGCACAGGCAATTCTGGTGAACATTTGACCACACCCACATTGTCTGAACTGCTTGAAATGACTTTCTCTTGGCAGCACACATCAAAATCCTTGCAATTTTCATCAATGGGGTCATTCTTCCCATTCTCAACTTCAATTTTTTCACATCCACCATCCGATCCATCAATCCCATTCCTTGATTCATCTGAAACTCGATCCAACTCTGATTTCGTCTTCCTAAGCTGGATTGAATTCTCCCCATTTCGATTAGCAGACCCAGCAGCATTCTTAACACATTGATTTGCAGTCTTGATTGAATCCGATTTGCTCTTCCTCAACTGCCCAGAATTCCTTTCAGGCCCATCACCGTATTCACCACCCTCTTTGCCCAGCTCTGCAGCACTCTTTGCAGTTTCAGATCTTAGCTTTCTTGTGTGAATTGGGCTTCCCTCAGTCTTTAGCTTCCTACCCTGAATTGGGCTCTTCTTGATTCCATCAGAAGAAATGCTCAGATCCTTACACTGTTCCTGACAATTCTTCTGTGTCTCTGATTTTCCTCTTGCTACCTGAATTGCATTCTTATCTAACCCATCAGAGCTCTCAGATTTCCAAGTTTTTCTCTTTCCAGCAGCAACAGCACCCTTAATTTGGCTTTTTTTCAATCTGGTACCAGTACCACCATTCCCTCCTTCTTCAGAATTTTCTTCTGCATTGAAGACCTTAATTCCCCCTCTCACTTCATCACTCTTCATCCTGCTCTCCCACACTGACCCTGCAACCACACTACCTCTATCCCCACCTCTCCTTCTACTCACTTCCATCACCAATTTATCTACTTTATATATATATCTCTCTCTCTCTCTACCTAGCAATCAGTACTGTAATGGGTCATAGGTGGTTAATGAATAAGAGGCTTCCAGATGAAGAAATGGCGGTTGGTGGGGTGCAACATTGGGATCCCTTTGTAAAGGAAATTGAGAGAGAGAGAGAGAGAAGGTTATGTATGTAGGAAGAGACAGTAGTTGGTGGCTTTTGTTTTTCCTTTTTCTCTTTCTTGATGATCTTTGGTGATGAGGGAAGGGAAAAGCGAAGGTAAATTTGGTGGGGTTGAATGATTAGGGTGTTAAGGATGAACCCTTTTGAGCATTGATTCCCTAAACTCTCGCTTCACTCTCACCGAGGCACCCAAAAAGTCATTAGTCTCACTCTCACATCACATGTAAATGAATACGCTAGCTAGCTATATATCCTGTCCTTCCTGTGAGTGAGTGAGTGAGTGTGTGTGCACTCTGCAGTGTACTTCTTGAATTGCTATTTTGTCCAGAGCTTGACTACACGTAACAGAGGAGGCATAAACAAACTGCAATTTGTCGTGGTAGTAGCAGTATCGTGCCATAAAATCAAACAAACGCACCCCTAATTTTGGCCAAAGCTCCTCTTTAAAGTTACTCTGCTTCAAGGCTGGTTAATGACTCTGTTGCTCGGTCATTTGTGGTGACGGCTAACATGCTCCATAACAAAAAAGGTGTACGCATGTACCATTAAATCTGAGGCATTGATTATTAATAATATGACTAATCAATTGATCCAACGGTTAATAATCAAACTTAAAACCGGTTCAACAGGTTAAGCATTGTTTCAACATCCCACAAATAAGAAATTGCACTGAAGCCATTTATAAAAAAAGGCTCATAATTGTTCAGAGTCTCAGAAGAATAAGAATAAGAATAAGAATAAAAAAGTTATAATTTTTCATGAATTTTTTTTAAAATTCTTAAGAGAAAATAAATATTCTTAATTTTATGAAAAAAATTAAAAATACATATGTTTATTGAATAACACTACCTACACTGCATTCTTGAATTTGCAATTAACATGTAACTTTTAAGATGCTCAGAGTTCATAATATGTAGACACAAGATGATGAACAATATAATTTTATTATATTCATGAAATATTTATTTTGTATTTTTATATCATGTATATTTTATTATATTTTTAATAAAATATAATATAATAATTTTCTTGATGATTTTTTTTGTATTTTTATTTCTGTCTTAGGAAAGTTAAAGTGCAAATGCTTTTTATTTTTATTTTATTATTTAAGCTAAAGGAATAAGATGGCGCGACTGGTAGTCCCGCCATGACTATTGCTTTATATTTAAAATTACTTTTAATACAATGAGACTGATAATTATTAAAATATTTTATGAAGATAAAAAAATAAATTTAATTTTCATCAATAGAACAAAATAAATGAGAAAAAAATATTACCATTAAAAAAGTCATTTTTGGGTCATGTAACAAAAAAATAATAATAATAACATAAATTTAAAAAAATAATAAGAGAACCCAAAACAAATATCTTTTTTAATCAAGTTTTAATATATAAATTTTAGTATGGCGGGACTGGCGGGTTTATTTTAATAATTTTTTTAATTAATTTTAATGATTTAGTTTAACATTTTCTTTTTGGATGGAAATTTTTTTATAAATTAATTTTATAAATTTTTTTTAATGAAATATAAAAATAAAATGTGATGAAAGAAAAAAGAAAAAATATTTTTATTAATACAAAATTAAATTAAAATTTCATGAAATAAATAAAAATAAAATAAAATTTTCATGTGTAATAAAAAATATGAAAAAATAAAAAATTCATTTTTAGGTCATACAAAAAAAATAAGAAAATGAAATAAATGATGATGGATTAAAATATAAATAATAATCAGTGTATTAAAATATAATTTTTAAATAAAAAATAGTCCTGGCGGGACTGGCAGTCCCGCCATCCTATTGCTTGAACACTTAAAAAATAAAATAAAATATCCAACATAAAAATAAGAATACAAAAATTTGCACTTTAACTTTCATAAGACAGGAATAAAAATACAAAAAAAATCATCAAGAAAATTATTATATTATATTTTCATAAAAAATATAATAAAATATACATGATATAAAAATAAAAAATAAACATTTCATGAATAAAAAATTAAATTTTAACTTTCATGACAAAAAAATTCAAATATACACCATGAAATAAATACAAAAATAAAAAGCAGACGTTTTCCAAAAATATCAAATTTATAGTTGATGAAAAAATAACCTATATATATATATATAAAATCTTTTATTTATATATAAATTAAAATTTCATGAAATATATTAGACCTAAAATAAAGTATTATGACGGTTTTAATTATCAAGAAAACATAATTACTTCAAAATATAAAATAACTCACAATATTAAAATGTGAATAAAAAATTAAAACTAGTCCATGGCAGGACTAGTATCCCCTTATGGCATTAAAAATAAAAATATTTTTAATTCTGGTTAAAGTGAACAGATTAAATTCTTTCATATTAAAATATTAAATTTTCAACAAATAACAAACATTTTATAGTACGGTAAATATCAAACATTTCAACAAGTATTAAATTTCAAATTCATGATAAATTATGGTTATGTATTAACAATATTTCTTTATATATAAATTTTATTAATATGGTCATGAAGAAATCAAAATTTAATTTAAAAATTTATTAAAAAAAATATTTTTTGTGTAGTTGAAATCTGATACATTTTTTCAATAACTAAATTTAATGGTTATTTAAAAATTTATTACATTTTATAAAATCATTATTTGGAAAAAAAATAAAATTTTAGCTTAACATAAATTAAATTGTAAATTTTAACATGGATTAAATTTTAAAATTAAAAACCTAAGGCCTTTATTATAAAATAACTAATAACCGGCTATCTTAAGTGATTTTTATGGAGTATCAATGCTTCCTTCCTATATAGATGTATTGTAGAAGCCTCCGTCATTTGTGGTATGGTTTTTCAATGCAGGGTTTTAGAAATTTCTCCAAGATTTGAGTCATTCTTTAATTAATTGAACTAGAAAACTTGGATTGGATGACATGGGTACCACTTTTGTGAAATTGGCGATACATGCTCTCGAAGCATTTAGACAATACTATTCATTGATGCCAATTGACCATTGTTTGAGGGATTTCAATCTCTTGTTTTTTTTTTCTTGGTAAGAACATGAAAAATTGTGTGGGACTAGTTTTTGTTCAGGTGTTAGCTTGCCCCGGTCACAACATGTTTCCAATGACATTTAAACACTTGCAATGCGCATAAAATTTAATTTGTCGAGCCACACCTCGTGGTTATTTCAATCTCTGCTTGTAGTTGGCTTTTATTGTCAACTTTATTAAAAAATTGCTGATAATGAGAATCCCGTAAGACCATAACAAACCCAAGAACGTGACAGATATAAATTGGTTTGACTGACTTGCGTTCTCTCGTCTACTTTCCATTTCTTTTGGTTTATAAGTACAAAATCTCGTGTGACATGGTTCAAGATGTTAGGAATACATAAAAGCTTATAGCCAGAGGATCCGAATCAAGATCTCAAGGGTACAACTAAATGATGCAAGATGCATCATACCATATCAAGACTTGAGAAAATGCGGTCAATTCCCTATTTTCGGTGCTATTTGGTTTGTTAAGGATAGCTTAGACTTACCTAAGAGGTCAAGGCTTGCTAGACATTACGTTAGCAACGTGTTTGCTGAAAAGTACACTTACCCCAAGATTAATTTTGTGTAGAAGTAACATTTACATTACTTTTGCCCAAAAAATAAATCTAGACTTCACCCACACACTGAGTAGCATGCAACTCTGTTCTTGGATCTTCGTAAAAGGCCAAACTATTCAATTATTTAAAAGCCTCCTAGGCTTTCTGCACTTTGACAAGCGACGTGTTTTAACTTGGTTATAAGCAATATTCAATTGCTATTTCTAACATTTTTGTCTTTTGCAATGTTAAATAAATTTCATTTTAGCTATCAAATCAGTGGTAGATGGCCATCAGTTACTATTAAAAGACTATTTATTTTGATGTACTAATGGTCCCCTCTCAAATTTACTCCAAAGGCTTTAAGTTCTGGGGTCATCTAATTGTCGCATTAAGGATACTACCAAATATAATACAAACGAAAGAGATAAATAATTTTATCTTCTTTCGTGTATGAGAAAGTTACTGCATGTGGGAATGTTTGGCGTAAGGCTGAGTGGTAGAATCTCACAAGCACAAAACAAAACCAAGGCTTTTGGAGAGACCCCACACACAGCAATTTTTCTTTTTCTTTTTTCTCTTCGGTTGGGTTGGGGCCTAGTTATGCATGTGAGGCCAAATCATACTTAGGAATCCACTTTACATCAACGTGACGACAAATTAAAGTTGCATACGCTCAATACTCACCGACACGAGTAGCTGCTAGTTTTGGTAGCGTATTTTGCATTTCTTGTTTGCTTTCCTTTTTTATGGACATTAATTCCAACTTTCCAACAGTATAAAAACTGATTACTTGGAGCGACCAGAGCAAAAACTGCGATGATTCAGCCTGCTTATTAAACGGCCATTTGTATTAGTTTTTTTTTAGAGTAGAAGTACTTTTTTTAAATAATAAAAATATTTTTTTTTTAGAAGTTAAAAAGTTCAAACTTTTAAAAAAAACACTTCATATGCTTTTTTGTTACACATGAAGTATTTTTTAAAAAGTTTGAACTCTTTAACTTTTAAAAAAAATATTTTTATTACTTAAAAAAATACTTCTTCTCCTAAAACAACTAATACGGACCTAAATAACATTCTTCTTTTGGCTTTTGTTTTGTTCCATACATATCAAACATGCACCCCAAATTTTAAAGAACTGATAAAAAATGATTGAAAGAGGTGCAGTGAACCTGCAATTTATTATATAAACTTTAATTGTGTAACTATTAATTATGACGACTATAATGAATAATAACGAGAAATGGCACAATTCTTAATTTGGGCATTCAAGTAAAGTGGCTTTAAGCTCCATAAGCAGCATTATCCGTGTCAAGTTCCAACTGCCAGGTTCCTGATGATTTATACGTTTAACTGTACGCTAATCCTCATCCTCCATTAGCAAACTATAAGACAGAGGTTGAAAACCAGAAAATATGCCACCTTATTGATTACATGCAGCAATTACAGAGAACAGTAATCCAAAGAAATTAAATAACACCATTATTATGTATAAAAATGCTGGTCTTAGAAAAATTATACATACGAAAACTTTCAAACTAATTGTAGTCATTGTATACATATACATATATATATATATATATATAGAGAGAGAGAGAGAGAGAGAGAGAGAGAGAGAGAGTGAGAGTCATGTTACAGAAATAAACGAAAAGCCACAATATATTTTATATTATTAAATTGATGTAGAAATAAACAAATTGATTGAGATAAACATGACTAGGGAGGTGAAAGTGAAAAGAATAATTGAAGTCCAGTTGTAAGACAATGGGATTTTGAATTTTGTTAGCGGAAGAGAGATCCCACAGCCACAATCCCAATCTCAATCCCACATATGACTATGATTACCGATATTCATGGGTTGGGTTCGTTTCGATTTTGGAAAAAAAAAAGTTTAAACTGATCAACTTTAATCGGGTTAATTTGATTTGGTTTTTGAAATTTTTTTTGAACAATTTGAACTAAATCAACCCAATTAAGGTTGGGTTGGTTTGGATTAGGTCATCGGGTTATTCGATCATTTTTTTCATATAGAAAAATTATAAACCTACTATTATTAAATATTTTAAATTCAATTAGACAACTACATATGAATTTTAAGCATACAAATCTTTCAGTATAGTACAAGTATTAAAATAAAAATAAAATCAAATTTGGGAATAAATATTTCAATGTCTCAAAATCATCATAAGCTTCATTTGTAATATGTATGACATTAAATATATTCTGCTTCCCAAAGAAGGTATATATGTAAATAATTAAATGATTGAGGTTTGAAAATAGAAATTAAAGATATATCATTATATTTTAAGCTTTTAAATGAATGAAAAGTTAAATGATAAGAAGATAATATCTAAATTTATATTATTCATCGGGTCATTTCATCAAATCATTGGGTTATAAAATACAAAATCTGTAAACCGAACCAATCATGATCGGTTTTGAATGAATTGAAACCGATTAGACCCGATAAATCGAACCGAATAAATTTTTCTTAATTAGTTTTGGTTGGTTTATGGGGTTGACCAACCAATAAACACCCCTAACTATGATATAGAAATGGGATTATAGTAGCGTTGAAGGCACGTGACTTGAGCGGCACACGACTCGTTGATTGGTGCTACTGCTTGGGACATATGCTGTGCTGCTGCGACAATTATATATGCAATAAACTAATTAAACTTAATTTTATTATTTTTATTATACTACGTATTCTGCTCTCTCTCCTTAATAATCACCATCTCTACGCCTAAGTTGTATAAATACGGATAAATCGTATTTTTTAATTATCCTAATAAAGATATTCACTTATTGTCTTAAAAAAAAATAACTATGAGACAAACTCTTTGATTATTCAAATTTTGTTCATGAAACTTTGCAATTTAGTCCTCCGGTTAGGTGGTGATAAAATCCGGGGGTTGAGGGTCTGCCCTTTGACACTGAAATATAGGTTTAAAATCTCAGTGCAACCTTGATTATATAAACATATCCTTCATGAGAGTTGAGTTCACTGCCCCTGCCACCGTATTCTCTAATTGCTTGGATGTCAATAATTTAATCCAGAAGAACCAATCTATTATGTTTATGGATCACATTATTTTACTTCCTTCAGAATCAGAAGTGTCATTAACATTGAATTCTGGTGTTGGTTGCAAGCTTTCCCACCTACTTCAGAAACCTTTTAGTGAGGTGTTTAACCAATAAATGTCTGTTTTGGTGCGGTGGATGAACATAATAATTATGATTGAGCAAACACCGTTAAACCTCCTTATCTGAATTGACATCTATATTTTGCTTTTTGGTCGTTTACTTTCTTGTACCAAACCTACATTTAATTAACCAAAAAAAAAAAAACACTTGGCATTATACCTAGGCTAGTTCCTATTTTTTTATATATGAAACTGCAAAGTTTTGACCCCGCCCATCGGTGGTGCTTTGATACTTTTGTTTGGTATGACAGTTCATTACGCATTCCCAACATAGTACCAATGGGAAAAAAGGTAATCAAACTTCTTTTTTTTACTGGCTGCAGCAGAAAAAGTTTTTCTTCTGGATTTTTCTGGATCCAGAATACATCTAAATTCAGGAATGATAAAATTCAATCCTATAACAACAATAATATATTGTTAGATATATTGCATACTTATTGAAATCATTGGACCTACTGAAATCATTAGACCAAGACTTACGGGTTGATTTAATTTATATTGTTATTATTTGCTCAACCTTAACTTCAAACTACCTGCATTTCAACAAAAAAAGTTGTTACGCTATATGTTGAATGCGCCTCCAGATGAAAGTAGAAGACACAATTTCTAGCCTCTAGTAACTAACAACAAAAGGAATACAACACTCTAACTTCATACATGGAATGAATGACAAATGTTTAATTTTTTTTAAAAAAACATCATATAATCAATACAAGAAGATATTCAAGCCTTGCATTACATATGTGAAATCAGTGTCGCTAGCGGAGAGAACAAAATCTGACAGGGAGAAAAAGGTTAATGAATTCCCTGCTTTCTTGGAAATTACTTACAATGATACAGTTTCTGAGCGAAGATATATACAACTTGGTTGGCAAATAACATGATTCATGCTAACTCTACCATCTCTAATATAAAATCCACAATAATCAAATAATACAATTAGCTTAAGGAGGATGACAATCGGAGTGAGCAGGCCATGGGTTCAAAAAGTTTTACCTCACCTTTGCTGTGTAAAACACTCCTACGTTATGGTCCTCACTCCTCAGTGTCAGCTACTACTACTACTTGTGCCACTATACATATTCTTCAAAATCACTAGAACCGTTTTTGTCATGTCAAATTCATAGCCATACTAGAGTATATACTGATTCTCAAAGATAGTAGTTCATCTAATTACCACTCAATTGACATTGTCAGTTCGGATTGCTGTAGGTAATATCTGCTCTGATTCACATTTCTTTTTCTCACTTTCTTCTGTTTTCTTCATTTCGAGCTCAAGCTGCTTGCAGTTTTCTTCATGGGCTTTGTTGAACATTCCAGTGAAGTTGAGCAAAGTTGTGACAACTACAGAAAAAACTTATAAGAATAGGAGGCAACCACTATTTAATAAATTTAGTAGTACTAGTAGAGAAAAGATTCATAGTTTGTTCCTCAACTGAACTACATAATAGACTTCCAAATTGGTATATCTGACACGAATTATGAACATAAAGTGATTAAAGTCAAGCAAATTGGAAGAGAGGGGGAAAAAAGCCCAAATGATTTCTTCCCAAAAAAGGAATTACAATAGAGTCAACAGAGTGACGGTTTCCCTGCTTCAGATTGGAACTGGAGGGAGGAACCTCACTAGAAATTGACATCACTAAGGAAGATTAGTTTTTAAAGCATCACTTATGGCTTCCAATTTAATGAAACTTCAGGACACGAATAAACTTCTAAGAATTTGCGTGCAAAATGAAGAAATAATTTTTTTCTTCAACAAGCAAAATTCCAGTTGGGGGGTAACAAAATTGAGCTAGTTCATATTAAAACATTCATACAGAAATAGGGATTAATCAAATGAAATCTTAAAAAAACATATGCAGCCTAGTAGAAGTACAAGTGAATTATTTGAATTCATGCACCAACTTGCTCCTTGGAAAGTATAATTTTAGTAAAAGTACAAGGCTATAAATATCATTACCATAAACCATACAATGGTGTGCTCACATAATATGCTATCGTAAAAGAAAATTATATTTAAACAGTCACACACCTTGCTCAAAAGGGCAGCGAGATGGATCTTCACCAAAATAAAGAATCAAAGCATCCACATTCCTACCCTGTACAATGTAGGACTCTCCAAGTAAAGCATAGCCTTAATATGGTATAAAAAGATAAAAAAAATATATCCTCAAAGGCCTACCACGACAGAATATAGTGAAGCCAATGAACAGACTTCAGCTTCCGCAGAACAGAGGAACTCTTTCAAATTCTGAAACGAAAAAAACAATATTTCGAATACTGATAATGTAAACACTTTCCCGTATGAAAATAAAAATTGGTCAAAGAAACAACTTTTAAGGGTTATCATAGAAGGAAAATATTTGGGGTTTTAACGTCATATGTCAGCATATGCTAAAGATTCTTCATGGTTATATGCTTAATGACATTCAGATATTAGAACTTTTATCCAACAGAAAAGGTATGCACATTTTCAAACTTCCCATATTTTCCTAACATAAGAACTTACAAACTCAGACCAATCACAGACAAGCCTCAATGTGTGCCTCATCAGAATGGGGACTCAAAACAGATGTTGTTCTTAAGTGAACTTCCATTTTCTTTCACAGCACATGATTTACAAACTCAATTGACTGTAAATGTTTTATTCCCATCCTTCCAGAAACCACATGGAAAAGAGTGGGGACATGAAAAGACAAAGTTCATTACTGTATAGGGAAAAATTTATTTGTCCAATTATGTTAGAGATATACACGAATTATTGTAGGATTATTTTTTGTGGAAATCCAAAACTTGAAGCAGTGAAAATGAAGAAGACAGGCAAAATAAAAAAATGAACAAGAAGAAAGAGACATCGTTGGTGACTGGACTGCTTCAAACTTATAAAATAAGAAAAGGCATGATGCTTACACCTTGCGGAAAGTTTCTGATATAGGACCATCATTTTCAGAGGTCGATAGTTCATGTTCAACTTTCTCTAATCCTTTGCTTAAAGCTTGCATCTCCTCAGCCAGAAACTTCAATTGGATCTGGATCATAACATACATGTCAGTGATAACAAATATAAAATTCCCATCAACATAATGAAATGAAGAGCCTTGGAGAAGCCCAGAACCTTTGCTGCTGGCTCTAGGTTAGCAAGATCCTTGGAGAAGTCTAAAACTTCTGATAATTTGTCTGCCAGAACCTATGGGTAAGCATAATATCAAAGATTACCATTAATTAAAGATGCAAAATTCTCCAAATTGAAGTACAAGAAAAGCTATCCAAAAGATTGTCCCAACTTAACATCAGAATTGACTGCATAGCACAGAAGATACTCAAATTCATTATAAAAAAAGGAAAGAAAAAAGAAACCAGCAACGAATAAATAGCAACATGTACCTTACAAAGATAATGCATGAGAGTCATCTTGTTGTTCCGAGCACGTGTATCGGTAAGTTTAAGAAGGCTATCCAATCTGAATCCAATAGCCGAGCCTAAAAGAAGATTGGAGAATAAAAACATATCACAACTATCAGACTAAAGCTCAATAGTGTCAACTCATGCTACAATATGAAGTCATACATATTATAAAAAGTACATGAAATTGATAAAGGCAATGAACAATGAGAACGTGGATTAAGGTAATGTTGCCCATAGCTCTATAAATTTACATATAACCATATGGTATTTCCACACCAGCATGTGGCTCAAGTGTCCATTGTCATCACTGCCTAAACCACTGAAATGAAACACCAAGAAAAAAGAACCCGCTACTAACTGCTACTAATGATATCAACTACCTGTTTATATTAAACAACCATGGAAAAAAGCAAATTATGTTTGTGAACAGAACTAAGCAGATTAAGGTAACAGAAGAGAAAACCAGGATATCATAACAAGCAAGAACAATTCCAGTAAGAAGCGTGATTGAAAAAACCCAAGTTCACAAGTTGTGCTTGATCTTTACATACTATTATCACCCAAATTCGCATACCCAACCATTACTTCAAAATGTGTATCACCACACATTATGCAGTTAAAATAATATTTTAAAAAGTCCAATCTACAACAAAATTCTCCCAGCAATACAGCTAACTAAATTAAATTGAAAATGTTAAGGAACATATGTCCCCAAAACTTAAGTTATTAGGTGTAGGCACCTGAATGGTTTTACATCTCTAACACTACTAATATCACTTGGTAATAGAGTACCGTGTCAAAGATGAATTCAACCCAAAATTTTAAGCTGTTAGGCACTTGAATAGTTTTACATCTCTACCAGAAAGGAAAACAAGAATTTTGTGAGCATAAGGGTAACATATTTACATATCATTGTCACATAGGTTGGTAAATTTAGGGCTCCTCAAATTTGAGAACTCATAGAACCTAAGTTCCATTAGAATTATAGTTCATTGTCTTTAAAGCAATATTTGAACTGTCATAAACTAAAACAACAACAAAGCCTTTTCCCACTAGGTGGGGTCGGCTATGTGGATCAAACGAAGTCATTGTGCTATGTCAAAAATTATATTTTCGGAAAGACCATAAACTAAAACAATAATAAGAAAAATGACGCAGAATGTGAATTAGTCAATTCTCAGCAATTAGAACTACCTTTTAGAGGAAGACCCAGATTTGAATTGAATTCATTAATCATATTAAAAAATGTGAAACTAAAATTTTAAATAACTACTACTCACTTGTTAATTCACTTGATTTATTTTATTTTTGTTTAGAGAAAAAATAAAAAAACGAATAACTATCCCACTAACAGTAAGTTCCTTAATTTCAGGGCAAAACTTTAGTGGGGAGAGAGAGACCAAACACCAAAACGATGTTTTGGTATCATAATATAGATTAGGTCTGCGCACAAGAAATGTTTTCACCTATTTTGTTTTCTCTCACATATTTGTCTTAACTAGCATGCTTCTTTTGAGTGAAATTATTAATCAATGTAGCAATGACATTGGAGAACATGATGTTCTCAATATTGAAATGGCTACTACAGAGGATTGATGAAGAAACTGTTTATATCTGAAGCCAGAATAAGAAAAGTAAATTTATCAAGGAATGATGTAGGGATGCAGATCAATAATAGAAATTCTTAGAAATTGATTAGTAAACAAAGGGCCATTAGCCTTACACTCCTAAGAGAAAAAAACTCCAACTACACAACAGTCTACTATCACAACATGTGAGAAAAGAAAAAGTAAACGGAAAAAGGGCAAGAGAACAAAAATGAGATGAATGGATTATATTCACACATACAAGAAGGCACTTCTATAAAAAAAAAAAATCAGGCATGAAGGCTTTCAAATATAGTGGGTCCGACCCTTCCCTAGACCTCGTGCATAGCAGGAGCTTTATAGCACTAGGCTTCCCCCTTTTTTTATGAAGGCCTTCAAATATTAATTCTTTCAGAAACAGATATGTTCTTAAAGTGATTGTACTTTTCTTTGCTATCCAAACATGCACGATTCATGGTGCTTTTATTTAATACTATGTATATTTATTTTATCTTACCCCTAGCAGTTCCCTGGTTCAAAGCATTTCCAAGAGATAGTATTGTTTGCATGATTCTCTTTAATTTAACAGAATTCCTGATCTGAAAAAAAAAAACCATCGCAACATCCAAAATGTTATTTCTGGAAAAGGAAAACAAATTGCCAGAAAGAGATTTAAGTATAATGGAGGATTATTGTGCCTCTTCTGAAGCAGCATTCACAACATGGAGGCCATTTCTAAGGTCAGAAACCTACAAGACAATATTAGCAGGGTTAAACTGGAATGCAAATTAAAACCCATTTTTTTTTCTAGTATTCACGCAGGTAAATGGAAACCATTCTACCTGAGAGTGGAACTGAATCTTGAATGAAAAAACTCTGAGCTTGCATTCTACCCGTGGTACTTTCATCAACTCCAGGAAAAACTGTAATGAAAAATTTATGAAGATATAATTCAGACTAATGCCAAGACAAGCTAGAAATGCAGTACTCTCCACTATTGAAGTTAAGCAGTAACACTTAAAACTGTGTAAGCAATGCTAGAATTTAAATATTCATACATATTGTAGTCAAACAGAAGAGATCCAAAATATAGCAAGCTTAATCATGGAAACTGCGAGATCACTTATGGTTATAGCCCAATGCCAAAGAAAATAAGAAGACCTTATATACCTGTTCACATCTCCCTAACTTCTCCTTTTCTCCAGTATAACCCTATGCAACAATTAACAAAAGTGATTAAATTTTCAAAGAAAGAGGTGACCCATCATGTTAAGGTACTTGAACTCATCATAGTAATTCATCACAACTATCTCCCAACCTTGAGTACTTCTATCTCCTCTTTCGTAGGACAAAACTTTATAAGGTTCTCAACCTGGTCAGTGTCTAGTGCCGACTCTTCCAGTGCTAGCACTGAGCTCTGTGAACATTCTAAATAAGCCATGATCGATGAATAATAAATCCAATCAGCACTTATAAATTCAACTAGATGATTCCACATTATGAACAAGACCAGGTAAAGAAAAGAATGAAAATTGGAGTGTAAATGTAGTACAAGTACCAGCCAATATGCTTATGCTTTAAAGGATTTTCATAATTGTGTACTTGACAGCATGTTGACAATATATTGTGATAGTCACTCTAAAGGACTTCAGTTATACCGGACCAAAAGCAGAACAATGCTGTTGGAAAAATGCAACTGTACAATTATAAATTCCTCCCCCGGCCCCCTCTTTTTGAACCATTAACTGATAGGCACATTGTCATAACTGCATTTCATAGTAGGGTTAAAGAGTTATCTAAAATTAGCACTTCTATCTATAAGTAAAATGACTCTTTAATCATCTTTTTTATTGAAGGCCATACACAGTGAAGTGCACAAAGTCATATTCTTGATAGATCAAGTCGACCCAACTCAACCTTTATTCTCATAAAAATAATAATCCTGATGAAGTTTCTTTCATACAACCATAATCTGGGTAAAAAAAAAAAAAAGATAATACTCTCTCTGTTATGCCATAAGTTTTTTTCTTAAAGTCGCTTTTGTTATTTACAAAGAACATGCTATCTGTGCATGCACTACGAATGAATTAGAAAACACAGCAAAATGGTTAAAAATTCTACAGAAATCTCATATGATACCATGGACATTGCTTTCTTATATTTTAATCCAACACCAAGAGACTATTCTCTTCAATATTGATTTTCACTTTTAAAATCGCAGCACGTGAAATTGTTTCGTAACTATTTTTTTCCATGATAAAGTAACAATTCCTGTTAAGTTACTACTTTCAATCTACTACAGCAGTTTTGAATTTGTAGGCAAGAAATTCTGTTGTAAAGCAATAGGTTTCTTGAGATCTATATTGGTGTGCTACAACCAAAATTGAGAACAACAAGTTAAAGCTTTTCCACTACCATTTTTCCAATAAATTGAGGTAGCATTATTTAATTAAAGAAAAAGTTAAAGAAGAAGCAGCAGCAGCAGCATGAGGACAATGATACCCTCTTCTTTACAGTTGTATGCTAAAAGCGATGCCAACATAATTTATCTTCTGATGAGCATGAATCACCAAGTTATAGATAAACTCTAAATCAAAAGAACAATGATATCAAGCCATAGTTTTCTTACTGAATAGACACCATATCATTTAATAATAGTTGGTTTTCTTTACTACTTTCCCAAGGCCAATAACAGCAACGTCAGTCTTACCATTAAATCATCCAATGGCACTTTCACTTTTGAAAGAACGATTTCGCAATTATATGCTCGTGTATGATCAATCTGCAAGGAGGGATAATATTTATCTTAATCAAAATAAAAAGGAAGATGATACCAACTTTATGCCATGACCAAACAAGATATATATCAGTGAGATATTTTAAAAACTGCACCATACAGATAAATCATTATTTAACACACTGCACTAAAGAAGTGAACTCTTAGAATTCCATAATATGTAGAAGGAAGAAAATACCACAGATACTACTGGTTTCAAGAAGGTTTGGTTTGGTTATCCAGTATTATCCTAAGATTTTCCAAATCAATTTTGAGACTTCAATTTGTCATCTCTAAAAGTTCCATCAATGACAACCTGACAGATGACCACTAGCAACTTTATAGTTATATGGTGCCAATGTGAAATAATAACCAGTTAACAGACATAATTCCTAGCAATTATTTTTCATGTATTTACCTATCACATTCAGATTTAAACAACTAGATAATGTAAATGAGTAGAAGCACTCTCTGTGCCACTAGAAACTGAAGCTCAATTACCAGTTGCACTTTATCAGATTTAGGCCCAACAGAGCTGTGGACATTTGACTTCTTAGCGGGGCCCGAACTTGGGACTGCTGCTGAGAAGAGACTCTCAAGCTCAGACATATCAATCTCTGGGGCTCTAAATTAAGATAATAGCAGTAGAGGCATGTGAGACACTGGAACAATAAAAGGTACATCAGTCATAGA
The DNA here is from genome assembly GCA_023212625.1 of Styphnolobium japonicum. Taxonomy (NCBI): domain Eukaryota; kingdom Viridiplantae; phylum Streptophyta; class Magnoliopsida; order Fabales; family Fabaceae; genus Styphnolobium; species Styphnolobium japonicum. Next base: position 23,414,791 of record JALBWW010000003.1, read on the forward strand.
AAATGGAACACCATAGCCAAATCAACATTACTTGGAAGCTTCACCAGATTTCTGTGCCTCAGCCCACAAACTTCCTTGCACTGCTCTAGATAGTTTCAACCAATGCAATGGCTTCAACTTTTTGGCATGATTCTTTGAATTCATCGTATGCGATAAAATTCTTCCCTTTGAGCCACTGGGGGAACTAGATCGAGGTCCTGTTGTTCCCGATGCATTATTTCCATCACCACCCACAGAAAGACATCTGGGAAAATCATTGTCTGGTTTTAGACTTCCTTTACCAAAGGGAGATGGAGGTGGTGGAGCAGCTGGAGCTGCAGGAACAGGTGGAGACTTCTGCAATGAAGGATTAGAGTTATTGGAGGAAACTGCTGCGTCTGGAGGCGGTGGCGGTGGCGGTGGTGCTATAGTAGGACTTGCAGCTTTCCTAGAAAGACAAGGAGGTGGAGGTGGAGGGGAAGGTGGGGCTCCAGCTCTGACATGTGGTTCATCCTTTGGAGGAGGTCCAGTTCTAACTGGTTTATGTTCCTTTAGTGGAGGAGTGGGAGGAGGTGGTGGTGTTTGAGGTTGTGAAGGGGAAGAATCAGGTCTTGTTCTAACAGGTAAAATCTTCTTCAGAGGAGGTGTTGGGGAAGAAAGTGAAGGGAATGGAGGAGGTGGCTGAGTAGAAGTAATTGCAGAAGCTGAAGGATGGGAAGCAGCATCAACTGGTGAGTTATTATGAAAAGTACATGGGAATGAAGTCCCAGTTGTAGATATAAAAATAAATGATTCACTTCTGTCTTGTGGTTGGGCTTCAGTTTCTTCAGTAACAGGATCTCTTGATTTTAAAGGCAAAAGATGATGAGGACGTGATTCTATGTGGGGAGGAGAATCATGAACTTCTATAGCACTGCTAGTCAAGGGAGGCTGCAGTCGAGGTGTTCGTGGTGAAATTGAAACACTAGAGGATGTATCCACAGAACCAGATAAGGCAAGATCAGATGGATGAAGTTTTATGCCAAGATTTGTAGAACCTGTCACACAGTTACTGGACTCTGAGGTTCTTTCAAAAGCAATGGGCATCTCTTGATAGATGATGTCAGACCTAAGAGGCCGTGGTGGAGTAGCATTAACCTTGATGGTCTTATCCTCATCTCTACTCATATCATTATCTTGGGATCGATTAGTTGAGGACACAGACTGGATTTCCAAATTTGAGGACAAGAAGCCATTTGCTTCATTCTTTTTCTCCTGAAGCATTTTAGGACCCGTTTCATGCAAAAAAGTGCCATTCTCCACATACTGATCAGAGCTTGTATCCAACTTGTCATGCATGATAGCTGAAGCATGTATCTGTTGGAGTACATCAAGTGCAGGATCTTCCCTGGGTTTCATCCAGTCCACATAGCTAAAAATCTCTTGAACTTTGGAAAATGCTTCAGCTGGCAGTCCCTCCTTCTCCTCAAAGCATGAGGTGCCATTCGCAAGAACAGCTGCAGCAGCATCCATCTCTGAGAAAAGGATCTTAATACAAACATAAACCAAAAAACAAACTTCATGTTAGGAATATATGAACTCAAATAACTATATGATTATAGGCGGAAAAGAGATGTACCTCTGCTCTGAAATCCTTTGGGAAGTGATCTTTAGCACCCCATAAAACGTCAATTTTATCCCGGTTAAGCATCAGTATATTAGATCTAATAAAAGCTGTGTTGAACATGGCTCGAAACATCATCTGTTCACTCTCCATGTCACCATTCAAGTTAATGCTCTCAATCAGGACATCACCTTGAATGTGGCAATTGATATCGAATTTAATTAGTTCACACTCTCCCTGCAACAAAGTAGAAGGGAATTCCAAAATAATTACAAAACTTGGAACAAATTCCAGATGCATCTTGCTTGCATGACTATATAAGTTGACACACAACAGTAACTAGGAGTCTAGGACATTGAACATTTCCGCATATTAAAGTTTAAAAGAATGACCCGTCCTGAACTCATCCGAGTCCTTGTAAGGCCCAAAAGCCATGCTGAAATTTGACCAGGATCTGGTAAATGCTGATATTCCCATCAGAGCATCCCTTGTGTTCCCAACACTGAAAGATTTCAGATTAACTTATTTTTCCTTCCTTCTTTTATTTATTTTTTATTTTTTGTTTTCTCTCTTTCCTTTTATAATTTTAGGATATTGATTCCAATGAAGACCGTACTGGTTCAGCATCTTGGATCGCAGACTCGGAACCATCTTAAAATGAAACTCCTGTATTAGTCAAAGAGGAGTAAAGAACTGCATGCTCTTCAGCAGCATATGTGCATGCACATTTTCTATCATTTATGATCCTATGCTTCTGTGCTACAAAACTTAATTATTCAATCCTGCACTACAATTTAAAGGGCTCTGCAAGTCAAAATGGCTGAAATAGAACTAGCAATGAAGGAGGAAAGAACAAAAGACATATTTTCCCCCATTTAATTTCAGAGGCTTGTTTGTCACAAATTATGAGTTTGAAGTAATTCAAGGATATAACTACTCATAGCTTTTAATAATTTTTGGCACAGTAACACAATATTATTTTATTCGTTAAGAAAATTATCTTGAACAATTGTTGGAGATGCTAAGTATTTCCAACTTCTAGTATTTGGGTTATATTTCGTAAATATTTGCTTGCTATAGTAATTGTTAAGAACTTACCATCCTAAAAGCTTAAGCGGTTAGGTGAAGAATCAGGAATGATTTTATATATTTGACATGCCCCGTTAACACAAGAGATCTTTGGACTTGAAGCGTGGACAGTGCCCAGGTCCACTTTACCTTGTACTGAAACTTAATTTAATTATGAAGAATGAGGGTGGCTAGGATTTAACTTCTGACCATTTGATCCTACATGCTCTAATACCATGTTAAGAATTAACTCTCTTAAAAGCTTAAGCTTATCAGTGAAGGCCTGAGAATGATTTTATACATCTAACAAAAATAATTATCTGCCAAAATCTCAGGGCAATAGTTGTCATGATATATGTAAGCAATGCATGCCTCCTATGAAGCACAGGTTCTGATAACATCATAAAAAAAAAACTGAAATACTCTAAAGAAATGAAGGAACTTCTTGAATGAATTTCTTATTGTATGCTAAAAAATAAAAGGAATTCTTTTACTTTTCAAAAAGAGGAACCAGGAGTACCCAGAACAATGCATGTGAAGTAAGAGGTAATTTCACCTGCTTGTAAGGCCGGACATATTTAGTTCTCTTTGGTGTTGGATACAAGATTTTTGGATTTTTATCAGCAAGAAGAGGATCCTGTCCATAAATTCTAAACATCGGACGACAACCACCTTCCCCATCAAAGTTTGGGATAAGTCTGAGAATTATACAGTCCAACCTGAGTGCCCTGTCCAATGGAGGCCATTCCAAGGCCACATTCCTCTTTGAAACATACTGCAGATACCTCAGTTGGGAAGGGATTGGATTCATTGGTGTCAACAAATGCAAAAGCTCGCGCGGAGCCTGCCTGTAAACCATATCCAAAGTCCTCTGCTCCCCAGTACACTGCTTCCTGTAAATCAACAGTGCAGCCAGCATGAAGGCCACAACCGGCCAACCACCAAACTCACAATGCATCAACAAGACGTTATGGTGCCCAAGTGAAAGCCAACTTTCAGCAGACCTCAAAAAATGGCGGATCACCTCCATTTTGAGCACGGGACAACCCCAATAGTGCCGAGGATAATCCATGAGAGTAATGTCATACTCAGAGAAAATGTTGGCCATCTTACTTTTGGTCTCTTCCTCGCAGAAATTGAAAACCAAAATGGAAGCATCAGGCATGTTCTCTCCAAATTGACCAACTATCCCATCCATGTAGACTTTGTAATTTTCTTCACTCCAAGCATCCATGGTGAAGCAGCAATCAAAAACTACATTTTACAGTGAATGTTCCAAGTTCCAACAATGTCAATCAATCAGTGACCGGTAAGGTAAATTCAAAATGAACTTTCCTATCCAAATTCCATTTTTTTTTTATGGGAATAGAATATTGGAGTGCTAGCTAGCTGGCCAATAGCCATGTCCTATCAATTATTTTCTCAGACAAAAGAAGCACAAAAAATTTTAAAAAGAAAAAGAAAAAAAAAGTTCCGACCCTCCATTGTATCACTTTCCTGCATTTTCCAAACAAGCAAATTAACAAAGGCCTAAATCGTAATGGTGGTGGAAGATCTTGGTGAATAATGTACGACGCATGCAAAAAAGAAATCTTGATGCATGCATGCATGCATGCAAAGAGGGGGCGATTGGGAAGGGAGATAGAAGGGTACCATAAACTCTGTCAGAGATCTCAAGAAGACCATTGCGAAACAACAATTTGCGCAGCATAGCCATGTTCTATTCGGAATGCCGAGAGAGCCCTATTATCTATTTGGTTTAAGCATCCCTTTTCCAAGAAAATGGGAAATAAAAAAAATGTAAAAAATTGCTAGAATGAATCAATGAATGAAAGGGAGTTTCAGGTTCTTTGTAAGTGGGACGAGGAGGAGTACGAGGACGACGGCGATGGGCGTGTTGTGTTGGTTTCGTTTCGCAGCTGAATTTTGTGAGTTACCATTACCAACGGACTCACACTGACCCGGTCGGATGACGTGGACTCCGCCATCGTGCGACATGTAGTAGTTTCGGCAAGCACGGATTTAAATTTAATTCCGGTCGTTTTCATTTCACGTAACATAAGTCATGTAATCAGTGTGACAATTCCGTACAAAGTGAAGACAAGTGCATCATTCTTCTTTTCATTTTTGCAATACTGTATATGGAACCCTGACTATTGTTCTGTATATAAAAATTAAAACTTTAATATTATCAAATTTCATTAGTTAGTATATTTATAAGTATATTGATTGTAAAATATTATTATAATAAAAAGAATACTTTTGATAAAAACGATAATTAACAAAAAAAGAATTTTATGAGTACAGAGTTTTAATGAAGGATCGTAGGGGCAGGCAGGCGAGTCTAACTTTTGCTTTAAGTCTTAATTTTTTATAAGCTTTATAATTTTATAATAATATATTAAAAAGAAAAATACTAAGATAATTAATTAAATATTTATATATTCTCTTATTTCTTAAATTAAGTGCTTAATAAAAAAATTTCTCACAATTCTCACATTTTATTAATTCTCAACTAACAACTATTTATCTCGTTTTGTATAAAAAAAATATGCAAAAGTCGAGATAATGAATAGGGGAAATTAATGCTTAGGATTGCTTATAAGATATATTTGATTTTAAGGGATATAAAAGGTTTAAATTATTAAGAAGATCATTCAAAATTTATTTAAGGACAGAGACCATTAGATTTCATTTAATAAACAAAAATATCATTAATATAAATTTAGAACTTTATTTATTATTATTAGTCACTCTTTCAGAACAATTGACTACTTAATAAAAAGAAATAGTCATTCAAATATTGTCTTTCAAGCATCTTTGTAAATTTATAATTTTATTTACTATTATTAGCCACGTAAAAACACTTGACCATTCAATAAAAAGTAATAGTCATTCACAAATTTTCTTCCTAACTTCTTGTATCTTTCTTTACAAAATCACAATAAATGTAAAATTAGTCCAAAACATATTGCATTATAACAAAAATGATATACTTTAAACAATTAATATGCATAACCAATTCAAATTGTTTGAAACAAAATTATCAAAACATCAAAATACATTCACCATATAGTTTCTCAAGTGGAAACCTAGTACTAGATTTATTCGAAGTCACATTCTTTTTGGATTAGGGCTTCTACACTTAGCACAATTATGACCAATTTGGTGACAATGACTACATTTGCAAACATGCACATTGTTTTCATTTTGTTTTCTGTTTTCAAAATTTGATGAATGAAATAGTAAAAACAACTCAAAACAACAAAATGTTGCTTTCACCATTTCCTTCACAAAATTTTGAAAACAAAAGAAAAATGAAAATAATTTGACTTTTTTGTAATTATAATATAAACATATTTAACTAAAAATGAAAACAGAAAACAAACCAAATGCGTTCTTATTTGTCTAACATCAATTTTTCTTATGTGCTAATATATATATATGTGTGTGTGTGTGTGTGTGAGAGAGAGAGAGCAACAATATCTTATTATGAGAGATCTTACATGAATAGTTAAGATTAGAAGTTATTTAAAGGTCACATGACTTTATGTTTTAATCTTGACTATACATGGATGATCTCATGGTCAAGATTTGTTCATCTTACTCTCATAATAAACCACTCATCTCACTAGATATGCCCTATATATGTGTGGGAGGAATCCACTTGCACCTCTCAATAACTTAATGATCATGTGATGTTATCTTAATGGTCATACATATCAAATTTTAGATAAATTAGACATTTATAGGTATCTAATATAATAATAGACAATTTACTTATATTTTAAAATCAAATAAAGTAATGCAATGAAATATCAAATAATTTTTTAATTGTAAGAAATTTTATGGACTTGACCTATATAATGAAAACTTTCAATTCAACGTTTACAAGAAGTTATTAAATGATGTAAGTGTGTCAAAATTTATAGATGGTGTAAGTGGATCCCCAACCTATATATATATATAGGATGGAGATCCACTTACTCTAGGAATAAGTCTTGGTATACTTTCTCTATTAAATAACTTTTTACAAACATTGAATTTCATCAATCTAGCCGTTAAATTGAAAGATCTTATGACGTAGATCAAGCCCACAAAATTTTATAGCATTTTAAAATTAATTGGTTCTTCATCTAACTGCTTGATTTTAATGTATACTATAATTTTCAAATTTTAAGTAAATGTTACCTATGAGATTAGATACCTATGAATGTCATATTTACCTTAAATTTGATATGCATGGTCATCATGATAATCTCACATAATTCAACAGTTAGATTTGTTAAATTTATATCATATAACAAGTTATTCAATATTGTAAGTATCGAAGACTTACTCTTGCAGTAAGTGGATCATCATACACGAAAGACAACAAGCCTATGTTTTAACATGTTATAGTGATGTAATATATCTAATAACATTATTCATTAGAAAAAAAATTGTACATTTAAATCCAACAAGAAAATATCCTGAAAATCCTTCTCATGCCTTTAAATATAAATATTATCTTTCTTTTCAATATTAATTTTCACAAAAAATGATGATTTGATAATTTTAAAGTTACTGAAGTCCAATTCTTTATGGATAATATTTATTGTCTACACCTAATTAAGGTTACATTTTATTAATTTCTTACGTAAAAATAGTATATTATGCATAATTGTAAAATTTAAATTGATCATAAAACCTATATTTTCATACCAAGAAATTTTCATCCATTATTAGTCAAACTTATCGTTATAAATTTTGTATGATTGACAACAAGGCAATCTTCATATGAAAGTATCTTATATGTACCAATCAAGATTTGTCAAACTTAATGTTTTTTTATTCTAAAAGGTGATAACAATGAAATCATTTTAGGCAGATGTTACCAATCCATCCTTTTTACTTGAATACAAACAAATTTTCGTTCATCATTAGTCAAACTTGTCATTATAGAGTTTGCATGACTGACACTAAGGAACTCATTTTATGAAAGCATTTATTATGTGCCAACCTAGATTCACATTTTGCATACAACTCTCCTACGTACCTCACTTTCATCTTTATAATCCCAAGTTTTCAAAACGAAATTTCAAATATTCATCCATTAAATAATTCTATCTTGTTGTATTTGTGTTTTCTAGTAAAATTTTCTACCATCATTTGTTAAGAGTAAATGTTACTTACTCTAAAGGCTAAAACCAATGAATTGTAATAGGTTGGGGTTGACAATTGGCACTCTTTAGTTACATTCAAATAAATATTAGGCTAGTATTTATTAAACTTACAATTATACATTTTGCATAATAGACAGGAAGGCAATCATGTGTCAAAAATCTTTTCATTATAGACACTCTTGTTTAATGCAGAGGTGGACATAGCAAAATAACATCCTATGTGTGATATGCATAATTATTTAGATAAGCCACATAAAGGTTAAATCTATAATTCTTTCGTCGTTATAGATTTTGTATGACTGAAAACAAAGCAATTTTCTTATGAAAGTAACTTATATGTACCAATCGAGATTTGTCAAACTTAACATTATTGATTCTGCAAGGTGACAAAAATGAAACCGTTTTAGACATGTGTTACCAATCAAACATCTCTTCTTGCATACAAAGATATTTTCATCTATCATTAGTCAAACCTGCCATTATATATTTTGCATGACAGACAACAATGACATCGTCTTAGGTAAGTATCTTATCTATACCAACTGATATTTGTCAAACTTAACGTATTTGATTCTAAGAGGCAACACCAATGAAATTGTCCTAGGTATGCGTTATCAATCCAATCTCTCTACTTGCATACAAGAAAAATTCCATGCATCACTAGTCAAACCAACAGTTATAGGTAATTGTCTTAAGAAAGTATATGATATATACCAACCAAGATTTACTTATGCATACAGCTCTCCTACCTCGTTTTTCATCTTTAAGTATGTCAAGTTAAAATGGCTTTTCAGATACCTATCCATTAAAAAAAAAATTATCTTGATTTGTTGTGTATGAGGTTCTTAGCAAAATTCATAACCATCATTTGTTAAGAGTTAACGTTACTTACTTTGAATGCATAAACCAATGAAATTGAAATAGGCAGGAGTTTCCAATTGGCAATCACTAGTTACATGCAAATAAATATAGGCCATTTATTATACTTACAATTATAGAAATTCCATGATTGATCATATAATTTCTGTAATGTTGTGTGCACCTTCTTCAAATTCTTTTTAGCCTCAACATCGAGTTTGAATATCAATAGAAAGCATATATTAACAACATGAAATTTGCACTTAGGATCCAAGACACTAGCAATGACCATCAACAAATTGCATTCCCTCGAATATTTGTCAAAGTTTTCTTTCATTGGCTTTGCCATTTCTGTCATGAAGAGATCATGATCCTCTCTTGCATTATCAATAACTTGTTTCACCCTCCAAACTTCAGTAGGAAATAAATTAGAAGTTGGATATTCACTACCTGAGATGACAAGAATGGCTAGATTGAAAACTTCTAAAAGCCAATAAACCTTCTCAACTTTCTCTCAGTCCCCATATGATGGCGCATAATCATAATGGTTCTCTCTTTCCTTGTAACCTGCAAATGCTATCTTAAATTTCAAAGCAGTAGACAACATTTGAAATATGAAATTCCATCTTGTGGGACAATCAAGAATTATGTTAATTTCTTTTAAGTGCTTTTGTTCAACAATATCACAAAAAGACTTCAACATTGAATTGGAGTGGTTAATATAATTAACACTGTCACGAACATGGTGAATGTCATCCTTAATCTTTCTAAGATCATCTTGCACTAACAAATTCAAAATGTGGGCACAACATCTAACATGAAACAAAGCTCCATCAATGAATAACTTATTGCTTAGTGATAAGTTATCCTTGAGATTTCTTATATAAGTATCATCGTAACAAGCATTATCAATAGATACAAAAAAATACCTTGCTTTCAATCCCCTATGCTTTTAGGCACTTGAAAATTGAGTCAACAACATCAATTCCATGCATTGGATCAGGCACTTTGACAAAACTCAAAACTCCTTTTTGAAGTTTCCACCTTACATCAATAAAATGATTGGTAAAAACCATGTATTTTCAGCTACTTGATGAGTTGATTTCCACTTTCTGTGGTTATACTAATCTTGCCCACACTCTTTTAACAAAACCTTTAATTTTATCTTCTCTACTTCATATATAACTTTTCAATCACTTGATGTTGTTTTACGTCCAATTTTTTGAAATTATGGATTTGCATATTGGAATCCCCACATCCAAACTTCTTCCTCAATGTAAGACCTATTAGTTACTATGTTATTTACCAACCATAAGCCTTACGTGGAATATATAAATATAAAAAATTCGGTAGCGTTTCATTTGTTTCTTAAACATTACCACAAACTATAATATAAGCAGCGGGTTTCCAACAACCATCTCAAACCAACCAGAGTACATATATTATATATATATACACATACACATATATCATCAAGAGATCTCAGATCTCAACCAAACTATTATCAGAGTATGCAACGTTATACAAGTGTAATCTAAACACTATCCCGATCGAAAGCACACTAAACATACACGGAATCAAGTACATCAAAAGTAGTACTCAGTTCCCTGTCATATTTACATCAAAAGAATGTGATACACTTCCTATTATAGTTACATCACGGAGCTTAATTCCACCAAAAATATAAACTCCAAAATAATCAACAGAATCCTTCGTACTTAACCCGTAGAGGGTCCGGGGTGTTCCTGCGAATCTGAGAAAGAGGTGGTGAGAACAACTTCCCAGTGAATATGAATAACTTGCAGATAAAGTATAAATGTAAGTAAAGAGCAAGTGTAATACAATTCACAATATGTCAAGTAACACCTACCAACCAATGCAATGGATGAATGCACATGATGTTCACACCTTTTATTCACACTTTTTCTTTCTCCACTCCTCTTGTTGTGCACTAACCCCTTTCGGTTAGGCCCTCGCAATATGCAGATGAATGTATTATGCCAATTCCGTTTCCTTCTAGCTAATAAGCTAGGCACCCCTCTGTTTTGTACACTAACCCTTTCCGGTTAGGTCACCTCGCAATGCAATGCAATTAAGTATGCTATTTCATTTCCATCTAGCTCATCAGCTAGGCACCCCTCTGTTTTGTACACTAACCCCTTCCGGTTAGGCCATCTCGCTATGCAATGCAATGTTCTCATACTCATATCATGCTCATTCATAATATCATCATAATCACATTACATGTAAATAATTCAAGCATATACAACACATAACCATCATGCTCAACTCTAGCAAGCATTCTTACTTAGTTACACATCTCATTCTAATGCTAAGTCATTCTTCATCCTAAACCTAGCATATGGTATCAAGACCCTAGGCATAAACATCACAATATCACAAACAGAGTCAACCACGGCCAGCCCGTGGTGGTAACCACGGCCACGGTTCAGAAAACAGAAGCTCAACATTTTATAAATGAGACAACCACTACGGTCAGGTGTGGTACGAACCACGCTCGCGGTGGTATTTCCAGAGCCAACCACTACAGCCCGTAGAAGGCCACGGCCGTGGTGTGGTATTTAAACCACGAACTAAACTTCCAGGAGACAACCACGACTGCACCGTGGTAGAGGCCACAGCCGTGGTTGGCCACGAGACACCAAAATTTCATTTCCCGAGAGAGAAGCACGGCCGGTGCCGTGGTGGAGACCACGCCCGTGGTTGGCCTTCCAAGGCGAGGAATAGTGCCACGCCCAACTTCAAATCAAAACCCTAATCTCTCTATGGGATCATGTCCTTAAATCCATCAAAATATAATAACCTTATCATTCACTTTCTTATACCTAAATCCTTAAAAACATATAACAAAACACATCAACCTTAAGCATAGGTGAAAACCCTAGATTCAAGCTTAATCCTACATCATACACTTTCACTCTAAGAACATCATACAATAGCACAAGTAAATCCACACTCACCTTGAAGTGCTCCTAACTTGATTCCAAGATGGTATTGGTAGTCAAGGCAATCTTCCCTTCAACTTCCTTCAAAACACTCAAGCAAAACAACCAACTTTTAGATATGGGTGTTCTTGATTCTTAGGGATGAAAATGAGTTTCTCAAGAAACTATTACCATAGGGTTGAAGAAGAGATCATAGTGATCAATAACCATCACATAACCTAAGCCAAAAGGTGTATAAAAATACTTACTTTGGAACCTTGAACTTGGAGCAAGCTTTGGCTATGGAGAACTTAGCAATTTGGAGAAGATGACCAAATGGTCTCTCCCCCCTAGGGCCGGTTCACTTAAGCAAGAGGGAGGGGGTGTGAATTGTCCATTTTGCCCTTCACTTAAATGATAAAATACCAAATTGCCACTGAGGGTGTGAAAAGACTAAAATACCCTCGTGATTCCTAAGAATTCCCAATAGGTCCTGAAGAAAATTAAATTTACCAGTAGGTCCTAACTTAGCCAGAGTAAATCTAAGAGTTTAGACTTCGCCTATTTCTTCCTTAGGTTCTACCGAGTTCACCGGTATAGCCAGAATCTCAAATCAATCATTCTAACTCAAACTATTACCATTTCTGTAACAGAACATATAATCCATTCAAAGAATTTAGCTAAATCATAACATAGGAAATTTAGGGATGTTACACTCAACAATGCTAAAAGGATGCTTGTGTACCATAGTAGCAATAGCAATTATCTCTATCAACTTTTCATTGGAATACCTGGCACCAGAAGCCATAAGCAAATTAATTGTTGAATTGGAAGGCTAATATGGAATGGTAGTTTTCTTCTTTTTGTCGATCCATGTGCAATTTCTTTTTCAAGCAATTTTGTGCATGTCTCCTAAGATGGATGGTGCTAGCCCTCTCCCACCAGTAGCTAGTTTATCTTTACACCATATGCATACAACATTTTTTTACACCTTTAGTAAGCTCAACTTATTTAAAATCATCTCAAACAGCTGATGTTTCTTTAATCTTCTTAATGACATAATCCTCATCTCTTGCATCTTCTTTTCCAGGATTGGACCAAATTTGATCACCATCAACTCTTTGTGAGATATGTTTACATTAAAGTTACATTGGTATAGTAAAACAAATTAAAATTAAAACACAAAAAAAATGAGACTGATTAATTAATGACATAGTTGTATAAAAAAATTTAAAAATTTAAAGAAAAAAAATTCATGTATGATTGATACTTGACATATGTCTCACATACATATACTGCCTTTTATATAATGGTAAATAATTATAATTATAGATATAAATAAAGTTTAATTTTAATAGATGCTTAGAATCATATCCACTAATCCAATTATAATAGTACGTCAATAAAATAATTTGACTTTATAGTTAGTGTTGGGACCACGGCAAATATACCAGATCGTTAAGTAATAAACACGGTGAGAACAAAGTATCGTTCATTACCAAGTACCAATTCACAAGTTAACCAACTATTTAGACTTATCATTAGTTCAAAACAACGAAAAACAACGAATGCTAAGAAAGGAAAAACAACAGGAGAAAATTGCTAAGGTTCCGAATTCATTTGATTATGAATCCAAGTATTTCTTAGACACAATACCCTTTGAATTACCCTTAATGTAATTATCCTAATTCCATGTTCCTTGTTGCAGGTCAAATTCCGTAAATTGATTATAACCCAAATTCCTTTGGCGAGAAACCTTGCCTAAACCCTATTAATAAGCCTAATTCCTTAGCTCAAATTAACAAAGCAAGACCCATGAAGCTCTATGGAACTTATACAAAGACCACATAAACAGAGTTATCCATCCCTAGATTAACCTCATTCATGGAAGCAATTGCAAGAAATCACAACTCATATCTCACTGTTCCTTATTCAAAAGCATTGAGCATAGCAATTACCACATCAACATTGGAACATTGTTCATAAAATAACTTAATCAAGGTTAAAAAATCATCAATATCAAATTACATCTTCCCGAAGCAAAAACAAGATTAAAAATACTAGGATTTTGATTTCATCCAATTATGAGCTCGGGTCTTCATAGACAAAGAAACCCTTTGAATTATCAACAATTCAGTTATCCTAATCTCAAACGGCTTGATGAAGGTTAAATTCCCTAATACAACTAATCCCTAATTCCTTAGGTGATCAATTCTATCAAACCCTATCAATTACCCCAGTCCCTTATGTGAAATCAACAAGGTAAGATGAATTAAGCTTTGTGGAATTTTTAAAGCAACCACATTAATCAAGTAATCTATTCCTAGATTTAGCCAACTAATGGCAAAGGTTACAAGAGACCAAAGTCCATTACTCACCATCCCTAGTATAGCAATGAACCCTCAAAACAAGAGAATGTGGATTAATCATTCAAATGTCATTAAAAAAAGTAATCATTACATCAACAAACTAATTTGTTCATAGGATAAATACAAATCAACAAAACTTCATCAACAAAAGGATTACATCCAATATCCTAGTCATAAAGGAGTTTAACTAAACATAATTAAAACTTAAAAGCAGAGCAAAAATAAAATGGAAAAAAGGATAGGGAGAACTCCATGAAGATTTGAAGAGAAGTGGGCAAGAAATCTCCTCCTTCCTCCTCCAAGCTCCAAGGAGATGCAGAAATAGGGCTCCAAAAATGTGTTCTTTGGCCTTAAGAGGCCAAAGGCTAAGTAAAAACCCTAACCTTTTTATTTTATTTTATTTATAGTGCCCAAAACAGAGTTAAGATACAATGCCAGCACCTAGGCATTGAAAATGGGTGCCTGGGCGTGTGAAAAGCACTAACGGGGCGCCTAGGCATTGGTGTTGGGCTCTTGGGCACTGGTTTCAGCTTACTAGCTCCTAGGCCCTGGGGTGGCAAAGAATAACATTTTGGGTGCCTAGGCACTGGATATGGGCACCTAGGCGCTGGTTTCAGCTTACAGGCGCTGGTTTCAGCTTACAGGCGTCTAGGCATTGGGCTGAGCTCCTAGGCGCTAGAACACCAGAATTGAATCAATTTTCTTTAGTTCCACAATGATGTTTGTCCCTCCAAAGTTCTTAAACCTAACTTCAACTCTTCATGCTCCAAATCCCACTTTATTCATTACCTGAAAAGAGAACACAAATAGTAAGATTAACCAAGATCTAAAAAATGATAAATTTACTTGAAATTAACAAAACAACTACAAATTGAAAACAACTGCCAAACTAATGAAATTTAGGGATAAACATCATCAAAAGGCTATCAAAGGAGTAATAAACCACTCAAAAGTATCACAAATAATAGAAAATCTAGCAGATTATCAGTTAGTTGATATCATTCAAGTTTTTTTTTTTGAATAATGTGCATGGTTGAATGATACTCGTTTAGGGTGCATGAAAATTAAATTCATAATAATAAATATAGATGTGTACCTGTCACTACGGATGACATTTAATCCGTTATTTGAGTGGGCCAACCCTTACCGAAACCAAAAGAGGTGTATGTAGGGTTTAATAGTATTGCCATCTCGCAGATTCTGCATCTGTTGTGCAGTGTTCGCACATTGCATTGCAGCACCCGAAATCCACACATTTTTCGTTTATATTCAGAAATTCACAATTCACAATTCACAAAAGCCTTTTGACAATGGCGGAGAGTTTCTTGATCCAAATGGAAATTATAAATCCATCGGATCCTTCACCAGGGTCCGCTTTGTTCCAGAGAAGAATCGAATTTCGTCCCGCAAAGAAGCCCTTCAAGGGTTTCAGCAATGGCGGTGCTAGTGATTTTCAGCTTGATACCTTAAACCCTGAATGCTCCTCGGACCCTCGACCAGCTGGTTCCGCTCTCGGTGCCTTGGCCAAGAAGCACGGTGGCTCCGAATTATCTGAGCGTGGCTTAGATCCCGAGCTCACTTTTGAGATTACCTTTCGAAGAATAGTGAGTTGAATCACTGAAATTTCGTTGCCTTTTTTTTTTTTCTAGTCCTTAAGGGCATGTTTGACAATGGATCGTTAGAAAATTTTGAGATGCAAATTCTTTTTACAATGCTTGAAAAATGTGGAATTGTTAATTTTTTAGATGCAAATTTCATTTTGTACCCTATCAAGCGCAACCTACAATTTGGTGGCTGGATTAATGCTAGCTAAATATTTCTGTGAATGGTGTTGGCATTCTATTCTACACTTCGGATTGGTGTTGGCTAGCTAAATATTATATGCTTATATATATATATATATATATATATATATATATATATATATATATATAAGCAGTTCTTCTTTCAATAAGCTGCCAAGTACCAAGCGAATGGTGGATTATTCCGCCTGCTCTGTTGTTAGTAGCGCATGGTCGTCCAGTAAGGTATTGTTTGTGTGGAGGAGTTTGAAGGGGATAGAAAGGAATATGAAATTTTTTATTTTAAATTTACATGATCTTTATTTGGTAATTTTTTTAAATAAGAGGAATAAAATAAAAGATTATCATGTAACTTTCTAATCACGCCTTTTTCATTTTTATAAACATTTTATAATTATCTCAATTTAAAAATGAAAGATTACTCCTCTCCTCCCTTCCCTTCCAAACTCCTTCAAACCAAACATACCCTAAGGGTATGCTTTGTAGGGAAGGTGGAAAATGGAAGTGTGGAAAATTGAGAGGAAAGTGACAATGGATTGGTAGAAGGTGGAAAATGGGTAGAAAATTATTTTCTGCTTGCATTTCATGCTATTGGAGGAGAGGCCAAAAATTTGTGGGCTTATAGAATAAGTTGCATTCTACTTTCAATATTAGCAAGTGTAAAGTAATTTTCATTCTTAAATTCCTACCCACTCATTTTCCACATGCCTATCTTCAGCTCAACCAAAGCACAACCCAAGTCTTTTCACTATTCCATTATTTTTAGGCATTATCCTTTGTATTCTTGGGGCTCTTCTTATTTTATGATTTGTTTGTTTTATTCTAAATTTTAAATATCGTGGAAACTTATGTTAGAGACTCTTTTGATATTACTATATGTTTGAACTTGATTAATTTATTTCTTTTTGAAGAATGTCCTGTTATCTTCTTGTTATTCTTATATGATAACCCCCTTTTCCTCTCTTTTTTCAAAAACTCGTCCAATGCCATGCAGTTTATTTTGAGTCTGGCTACTCTCAATCAATTTCTTTTAAATGCTTCCACATTTATGTGAAGGAAATTCTCTCTTTCTGTCTCTACAATTAGTTAATATATTTTAACTAACACTTGTAGCATCATGCCAGTGAAAGCTTCTCTTGTTCTTCACATCATTCTAGTTATATGTCATGGACAATATTCCACTACATGTATTGTTAGTCCTCCATTTTTTGTTTTGGTCTTGGATACAAATTTTATTTATTTATTTTTTATTAATATTGTTTTTCCTTGTTCCTTCAAACTTTTGCATTACTGGCTTAATTTTGAATGCAATCACTAAATACTTTCTACTTATTTGTTTCTCCCATTTTATTTGATTATTCTGCATGAAAGACTTTGGCAATTTATGGTTTGGGCTTTAAGTTATCTATAGGCTGAGTTATAGGGATGGTATTCATAATTTTCAGGGAGCTGGCTTGCGAAATCTTGGAAATACTTGTTTTCTTAGTTCAGTATTGCAGTGTTTGACATATACAGAGCCTTTGGCTACATATCTGCAAAGTGGCAAGCATAAAAATTCTTGTGAGCAACTCTGCCTCTTTTTCTTCCATCCTTTCTGCGACACTTGCTTTATGCAGATTATATTCATGGAGATACTTCGTTTGTGGTTCACTTGTGCTTTGTTGTACTTAATGTTGTTAAATAACTGAACAGGGTGGTTATGTTTCCAAAATTGTTTACTTTTAGTTTTCAATGAGGCATATGAATGTGTGAAAGAAGTTATTGTTATAGTTAATTTCTAATTCTATATTATAATCAATGTAGGCCACATTGCTGGATTTTGTGCTCTGTGTGCAATACAGAATCATGTCAGTCGTGCACTGCAATCAACTGGGAGAATATTATCCCCGGCGGATCTGGTTGGTAATCTGCGGTGTATCCTCATGTTTCTTGTTTGCTTTTATGAATGAGCAATTAAGGAAAATTTATTCATTTTTTGTTGTTTGTAAGCATTTGATAAGAATTAGGACCACCTTTCTTAAATTGTTCTCTTTCCTTGTCCTATCTTTTTGCGCTCTCTGTGCATGTATTCCTTGAGCCAAGGAGAAGGTTGACTTAGTGGTTTGTTTTCATTGGGAATTGTTTGACTGCTTTTGCACTCCATAAGGGAAAAAGCTATTTCACCTATCGCTGCAACCAAATCATACTAAGTGACAATTTGGCTTCCCATGATGCTTTCATAAAGTTCAAATGATGAAGTCAGCATTAGCTGATGTTTGCCATGCACTGTTTGGTGAGCCATTTCGGTCAAAACTGTCAGGTGAAAGAGCATGGTTTACACTCCAGAATGCATATGGCATGAAAAAAGCTTGTTTCTTGGTATAGTGATTCTGTTAATCAAGGCATAATCATGCGTTCTTAGGTTAGTTTTAGTGATTGTTCCTTGGTTTTATCCATAAACATTGCCCTCTTTTATTAGCTTAGAATTTGTACTTCCTCACAATGAGATAAGGCATATCACGGAATTTCCGAAATGCGAGACAGGAGGATGCACATGAGTATATGGTAAACTTACTTGAGTCGATGCATAAATGCTGCCTGCCTTCTGGAGTACCAAGTGAATCACCTAGTGCTTATGAGAAAAGTTTGGTTCACAAGATCTTTGGTGGTCATCTTCGGAGTCAGGTAACCATTTCTTGATTCCTGGTGGATTTTTTGAGATTGATGTGATTACTGATCTAGGTATGGAAATGGTTTTCAGTTGATATTTAACATATAACCTGAGAATCTACATAAAACAAAATTACACCTGTTTCCTTTAATTAATGATTCTGGCTCTTTGATTATTCTATTACAATAACTCAAATAGTTCTTTGGCTGCTTTTTCCAGGTGAAATGCCAGCAATGTTCCCATTGCTTTAACAAGTTTGATCCATTCTTAGATTTAAGTCTTGAGATATTCAAGGCAGATTCATTGCATAAAGCACTTGCAAATTTTACAACAGCAGAATGGTTAGATGGAGGGGAGAGGCAATACCATTGTCAACGATGCAAGCAGAAAGTTAGGGCTCTTAAACAGCTTACAATTCATAAGGCGCCTTATGTGTTAATGGTCCATCTAAAGCGGTTTCATGCCCATGATCCTGGACAAAAGATTAAGAGGAAAGTTCAGTTTGGATGTGCTCTGGACTTAAAACCTTTCGTTAGTGGCTCATATGTAAGCAAGTTTTTTCGTTTTTATAAAATAAGCTATATTACTGTTCTGTACTTATACCTATGTGTTGATCTTGCAAATCTCTTGTTAGATAAAATACAAAAATCATGTCTGTAATATTCATTTTACCAAGTGATAACTATGTTTAAAAGTACAGGCTAAGTAGAATTTTTACAGCTTCTTGTTTGAAAATTTGTGCTATGCTGTCTGTGCCTTCTATTTGTATCTGTAACTTAACATCATGGTTAAGTTTCACTTCTTACTTTCAACTTTCTTCTATTTTTCAGGATGGTGATTTGAAGTACTCTCTTTATGGGGTTCTGGTTCATTCTGGTTCTAGCACTCATTCTGGCCACTATTACTGCTACGTTCGCACTTCGAATAACATGTGGTATACATTGGATGACAATCGGGTACTGAAAAAATATCTGCCTAATTTTCTTTTTATAGTGTTATGATGATTGGAATTTTTTGCACTAATTTTAGCAAATATCAATCTAAACTGAGAAAAAGGAGCCAATGTCTGAGATGCGGGGAACTAAAAAACAGAGAAAATATTATGCTGTCAAATAACTATATTTTTTCAATTCATGGTAATTGCCTTATTTGAGTTTGCCCTTCTTGTTGCTTCAATGTTTAATTGAAAAAAGAAAAAGGATAAGCTGTGAGCATTAGGTTATTGGTTGCTGTCTTCACTAGAACCTCTTGAGATACCCCAAAATTCTTGCGTGAGTTATGTTCTTTGTTCTTAGAACTGGATAAGTACTCCTGCTTTTATGTACAAAAGTCTGATGGGTTTTATGACATGGAAAGGTCTGCATAACTTTTGAGTTATTGTATTCGTGTCTGCAGTTGGGAGGAATACTATCATATAGCCCAGGTACTAGGGTGCCTAATTTTTTTTTGTCAGAATGAAGTCTCTTATCATTTTAACCTAAGATGCACTGATGCAACAGGTAAGCCATGTCAGTGAGCGGGAAGTTTAAATCAGCAAGCTTACATGTTGTTTTATGTTCGTGATAGAAAAAGTATTGTTCCAAGAAAACCTGTTGACATTGCTAAGAAGGAGAGTATGAAGGTGAATGTGAATGTGAATGGAATTAGAGATTCTTCAACTTCGAACCAAGGATTGAAGGAAGTTCAATATAGTCCTGCAGAAAATAAATTTAGGGATGAAACTTCTTCAACTGTTGAAGCTCAGAAAAATACATCAAATGTTGATTCATCGATGGTTTCCTTTATGAAAGATGCTTTGGTTCAGCAAAGAAATAGCTACATATTTGCAGAAAGCTTGATGCAAAGTAAAAAACATGTATCTGAACCTTCTTCCAAGGCACAGTCACAGAAGGACTCACCTGAAGGGCTCTCTGTTTCTGACTCAAAACTTGAATGCTTGTCATCATTAGGTCAGTCAGGAAAAGACTGTAATCTCCGTAATAATCTGAAAATTTTGGTTACACCAGATGGAGACAATATTAATATATGCATAGAGAATGGGATTTCAAAAGAGGACATGAAAGACTCTTTCTCTGTGGCACCACCTGTCAGTGACATCCAGAATTCTACTGCCAAACATGTTACAGATGAAACTTCTCACAAGGTAAAGTACTTCAGTATCCTTTTTATGCAGAATTGATGCTATTTAAGTTTTCTTGATAACTGATCAGTGAATCCTCTCCACTTAGAATAATTTTGTCACAAATGTTGATGTCGTCGCACTTGGAGATTCATGTACAAATACATCAAATAGCACTGGCCCTATAACTTCACTAATTCAACAAAGCAACATAAGCAGTGAGGTTTCTATTTTATCCCCATTTGTGTGCCCGTTGCTTTGATCCTTATTGTTTAAATTTTGTGAGCTTACCTTTTATTTTAGGTTGGAGCTTCTACAACTAGTTCAGCGTGTGACAAAGCAGGAAGTCTAGTGCATGAAAAGTCTGTTGGTGATCAAGCGTTGGTTCTTCATGAGTCAGTAAATAGATCGTCGGATATGGAGGGCCTTAATCACAAGCACTTGAAAAAATCGAAAAAGAAGTTTCTGAAGTATCAGGTATCAAGCATGCATCATCACTCAAAATTCTTTTTCATGGCATACTTGTGCCTGCGGAAGAAGAATCACAAAAGAAGTAAATGCTACTTGTTGGATCTGAAGAATCGAAATAAAAAGTTGGATGAACATGCCTTTTTATCAGATGTAGAGCCATATACACCTGGAAAAACTAATGTATTTCCCTCTGGGTCATGCTGTTTTGGAAGTAGGGCAACCAAGGCGGGTTATAAACAGGGTGCTAATCACTTAACACCTTTGAGCTCTAATGGTGAATCTCTAAAAGAAAATATTGCTGAAGGAGAATTTAGGAAGAGAATTGATCAGAACTCTGCTGTGCTTGCAACAGCTAAGCAAGTAGAAAATATATCTGGGTGTCGCTCAGTAGTAAACCAATGCGAAGCTAGACAATCTGATTGTCTACAAGATGATAAAAGAGATCGAATGCATAATAGTTTGATGAGTATGCTTACCCGAGGTCTGGAGGAGACAGTTGGTAAGTTTCTATTGATATTTGCCTCCTAGTTCTTGTCTGGCATAATACATAAAATTTGTGTTCTACATCCTTGTTGTTTCATCCCTGTTCTACTATTGTGCATGGTGGAGTTGCATAATTGTTGCTTTGGGTTTGTGCTATGGTAATACTTGTGTGCGGTTAAGTAAAAGCATCTGCTTGCACATTTTAGTGGGTCTAAATATTCTACTCAATTTAGCCCGAAAATAATAGCATACTAATGTCATCAAAGGAGATATTTTATTTGGGGATCTTTAAAATTGGATAATATTGACTCTTGGGTAAATAGCTTATTGTCCATTTTCTGATAGTGGTTTAATTATTTGATTGGATGCCTCTGTACACTGTAAGGTGGCATGTAGTATGCGGAATCTTGCAACTTGCATGATTATTGGGATTGACAAGTCTAAAATGTGAAATACCCATGTTAGTAGGAGAGTTGAAAGAGCCCGGTTATTTAACTTTCCTGGGAATCCA
Source organism: Styphnolobium japonicum (assembly GCA_023212625.1). Classification (NCBI taxonomy): domain Eukaryota; kingdom Viridiplantae; phylum Streptophyta; class Magnoliopsida; order Fabales; family Fabaceae; genus Styphnolobium; species Styphnolobium japonicum. Next base: position 23,436,814 of record JALBWW010000003.1, read on the forward strand.
ATATTAGGAGTAGGTATGTTGAATTTTTTCTTAATGGAAATCCTTGTCATAGTGAGAAACAACAACGTTGCCCCCTCATCATTAGAGTTAAACCTCATTTGACCCCTACTTCTTTCCTCTCTCTGTATTTTATCCATGCAACCTCGTCCTCTCTCAGTTGAGTCTATCTAGGCTACGGTTGGGGCCGGTGGCAACAGTGACAGCGGTGGTGACAGTGGCAGTGGTCATGTTGGCCCTGATGGTAGTGTCAGTTGTGGGTTGTACTTGTAACTAATATTAAATGCAGTGGTCAGGACATCATTGCTTGCTGGTAATGCTTCAAGCAACCAAACAATTTTTTGCAGTTCCTATGAACAACTTTAATGGAATAGTGCTCTGGATCTCTAATCTTTCATTTCCATGTAACTGTTGCTTATCCTTGATAAATCTTGTTCGAGCTCAATCCATTGTTCACTCGTAGCACCAGATAATTAACTAAAGCTTCTTTAATTAGCTTAGTTAAACTTTTAATCTAATGACTAAATACGTGAATTAAACCCCCCCACCCCAAAAATTCTGTACGATGAAAATCTTGTCACCTTTATGCTTGATATATGACATGACTTTTTTTCGTTTAGGTACAGTTGCTCGTAGGGATGATATTGAATTGTCTCCGTCTCAGTCCTTGGAGTCAAAGAATGACAAGATTGTCAGCATTGGATATGTAGGGGGTGAATGGTGAGCTAAGCCATATGTTGTCCCTTTTCTCCTTGTTTAATGTTTATAATAATTTGGAATGTGAGTATTAGTTTGGGCTTTCCTGTGTCTGACTCATTGTCTGCTTGAACAAACATTTTTTTCGCAAGCCTGTGATTTTAAAGTGAGCTTTTCTCTTTAAGGAGAGATTTTATGCAAATAGTATGGTTCTTTTGTCTTGTGAAAACATATCATTTTCAAAGATGTTTGTGCCTAAATAAGTATTTTCTTCTGCTTATTTGAGCTTAAAATTGTACTTTTGGCTTCTGTCATATCCAAATATGATGTCCAAATATGATGTAATGGTTGCCTTTACATAGTAAGTTGCATTGTAGACTCACTTCGTTTTGATGTAGGAAACCTTTAGAACATGATGGTAGAGTGATTTGAATGGAAAAGAAAGGAAATTTAGTGTATGTAGACTAGTCTTTGCACTGATACATTGACAATATACCTTCTTTTCCATCCAGTTACGCTATATCAAACATTGCATTAGATTTGCTAATCAGAAGTTTTGAAGGTTTGGTGGGGAAAGCTTAGGATGATTCAGCACTTGACTGGCTGATATCTGTCACCACTGAGTGTGACTGGACTATTTTGATCAATAATTTTGCATATTTATATCCTGCCAATTCAAAATTTACAGGGATGAAGAATATGATAAGGGGAAGAGGAAGAAATTAAGGCTCTTCAAGCATAGTTTTGGTGGGCCAAATCCTTTCCAAGAAATTGCTACCGAGAAATCTTAGTTTGAAAAGGCAAAGTTGAACCAATCTAGCTCAGGGAACCCACCATTTAGGATATGATGTCCAAGACTGAATTGCCTTCTATCGTCTGTGGGCTTCTTGTAGCAATTATTAATTTGTTGATGCTGAAAAGTGTAGCAAAGAGAGCAACTACCTTATTAGTATTGGCAGTACAAAATTTTGTTTGCAGGATCATTTTGTCTTTGGGGGCAGAGCCGCGGAGGGTTGGGTTTATGTACTTGTGTTCCTGTAGGACATTTCTCATTTAAGACAACTGTTAGCTACATGTTCGAGAAGAGAAATGAAACCATTGTATTTTTGCTGTAGTGGCTACGCCTCGTAGCTCAGAAATTTTGTTCCAGAGGTTTATACCTTACGACACTCTTAATGTCCAGCCAGTACTAAGTGTATCACAATGTGTCTGTATCTTTGTTGTACTGGCGTTGTATTTGGTATTTGGACTATCTAGTTGGAGATAACCCTTTATAATTCATTAACCGTTTTCTGATTTATTCTGAATTGTCATGTTCTGATTTTTGTGTGCTTTGTCATTGGTCATTCTTCAAATGATTTACACAAAGGGTAGAGTTGAAAACTTCAAATTATGTATGATTTATTAACGGTGCTGGTTGGGGGTTGCTGTTTTCTTTGGGGAGTGAAATCGAGTTTATTCTAAACATATTTAATTTTTCATGATAATTTGTTTGCTTGTATCAGCTTGAATTTGGTTGAAGTTTGTTTCATTCATACCTGTAGTACTCACTATATACAATCGTATCAAGTTAATGCACAGGCACTATCTTGGTCACTTAGCAATAATATAAATTGATAAATATTAATAAATTAATTTTTTTTTTGCATTCAATTTTGAAATTTATTCTGGTCTTTAACAGGTAATTCAATCCTCAAATTGGTATTTAACAATTAAATACTTTCATCTTTAATATCAATTACAAGCTACTAAATATTTGTTTATAGTACATTCATTCACTTTTTTTTTTCCTTCAAAAATTATACTTTTTATTTTAAATTTTCATTGCATAAAAATCTATTGTTTCATATCCATTCATATAGAAGCAATGCTAAGTTTTTTTTTTATTTCCTAGGATATCCCCATGCGATTATGGAGACTAATTTCTCGAGGTATTAAGATCCATTTAAAGGGTTGACTTCTCCCAACAAATGTTTTTCTATACACATGGGTCAAGAATCGAACCCCTAACCACATGCTTAAAGGGCTCAAGTATCTACCATTTGTATCACATCATGTTAGTAGAAACAATGCTAAGTAGCCACATTAATTTTGTAAAATATATGCAGTAATGTATATTATATATATATATATATGAGGATTGATAACTTCCTCCTACTTCATTTTTTATTAGTGGACAAAAAACCTAATTTATTTCTTTTATAAACAATTTTAATATATGGATATTTTAATAATGTGATATTTAATTTTATTCATACTTAGCTTGACTCGAACAATTGGGCATTCATAAGATCATTTGAGATATTGTGCTAGTATAAGGGCTGCGAAGTCGATGTGAGTACCTATTCATGGATTTTTTATTCGAAGGGAACCAAGTCGGGAGCTTGCGTTTCTTTGTACGGGCGTTCGGGGAGGAAGCTCTTCCAACTCTTTGAGTCATCATATAAAGACTTCAAGAATGTCCTCTTACGGGTTGGGATTTTAGAGGAGTATGCTATATTTTTTGTTAATTGGACAGGGAGACCTTCGTTTTTTTGTTGCACTAGACTCTTACGCTGAAGAAATTTAGTCGAGGCTCGGCCTAGATTGGGCGCTTCACCACCCAAGTAGCTTGACCTCACTTTTGACTTGGTCTTCCACCCACCACGTTGTGGAGCTCATAGTAGATCACCATGTCGAGGAACTCAGAGAAGATCACGACACCAAGTATCCCGGGATAAGTTATCTTAGGACGATCACAATACAATTCGAACTTCACCACTCCACTCCAGAGCTATATAAGAGGGATCTCTCCCAGGTATGATGACGTACCCTAAATACTTTACCCAGTGACAGAGCTTGATCTAAAATCTTGAGGGGCAAAATTTTAATTCAAGTTCCAACTCTTCTTTCTATTAGTGGTTTTTTTCTTAAAAATTTATTAATTGTTTTATACTTCCCTATTTTTTAGAAAATTAATCTATCACTAATTTCCACAATAACTTAAAAATAAGAATAATTTATGTTAAATATATTTTGTTGTGAAATTTCTCTTGTAGTCTTATTTATTACCAATAATTACAATCTTAATTATAAAGAAAAAAAAAGAGAGAAAAATGGGCAAGGATAACTCCCAAGTCTAGAATTGAAAAAGGGAGGGTGATTGACTTATTACTGAGTGAAAAACAAATCAAGAAAAGGGTGCAGCTGAACCAAAAAGTAAATTAAGTGCCCTAAAAATGTTTGGAAAAGAAATGATATTTCCTCATATCATTGTTTCACGACTTTTCTTTTTGGGTGTAGTGTTTCTTGTTCTTGTTGAAACCAATTTCTTATAAAAAGGTTTAAGTTCTAATTTCTTAAAAGCTATAAGATTTCCCTGTTAAGTTTTGAGGATAACAAAAATATTTATTTAGTTTGAACAAGTAAGTGTTTCGACAATAGTTTTAACAAATCGCTACTGGTTGTGCGTCCATTCTGCTCTACGCTTAAAGTTAACTCTTCGTGCGTCCAATATGCTATAACTCTTCATGGGTCCAATGAATGTATTATATACTTTTACTATTGGTGCGTCCAATACTTGTATGCATATACTGTTACTTTTTATTAGTTCGTCCAAGACGATCTGTCTGCCAAAGCTCGGACTTAACTCACTCTTTCAAAGTTCAAGTTCAAGCTCTCGTCCAAGTAAAATTTCAAAAATGAAGAACTGTTCCTCATTAAATGCTAGAAAAGAACTATGAAAGCTCACGCCGACATAAGAAGTCAACTAAGACACTTTTGATGACATTGTCTAACAACTACAAAGATCTGCAAATAAGAAACCGTCTGCAATCTTAGACAAATCAGGACTTTTGTTTTCATTGATTGGAAATCTCAGAGAATAAAAGTCACCGTCAGAAGAAGTTCAGCACTTTTCCAGTAGATGCATTTAATGCTACTCAGAACGGTAATAAATATTTCCGTTGGACGATCTAGCCCATGAAGTCTGCTCAAATTTGTTCTTACTTATAAAAGAGAAGAAGCAGCACTTGAAGAGGTAGAGAGATCTTTTGCCGAAGCATCCTTCAAGAGTCTAAAAAGCTTTATTTCCATATTCGTGTAAAAAGAAAAAGCCTTGAGATTTCTATTGTCTATTCTCATTTGTTAGTGAGTTTCAACTCAAGCTTTCATCTACTTTCATTTATTCATCTTAAGCCTTGTAAGCTTTGAAGAGGTCATGTGTAAAAGAATACTTGTGAGATAGAACCTGAAGAGGTTGAAAATACTTGTTACCTGAAGAGGTGCATAATACTTGTATTCGTGAAAAAGATTAGTTGGAAAATCCTTCTTGTTGAAGGGACTGGACGTAGCTCTTGGTTGATAAGAGTGAACCAGGATAAATCTTGTGTGTAAGCTTCTCCTCTCTTCTAGTGTGCTTTATTATTTTCACTAACCTCTGGGGTTTTCCATTGTGTTTATTAACAAAGATCTTTTATTTGGTTTTAGAACATATTAACTATTTTATTAAAAGTCTTTTCGAAACCCTTGGAGTCCAATAGGACTAAGTGGTGTTAGTCCTAAGCACCTTGCTTGTTAAACTGTCTCTTTCGCTGTGTTCTACTTTCTTTTGAAAAGGAAAATCCTTTATTAATCAAAAAAGGGTTAAGAAACACAATTCAACCCCCCTTCTTGTGTTTCATTTGGTTATTTCAGTTCTTTGTTTGGCTTAATTATAGTTTCAAAGTAGTGTTAAGTGATAAATTCACTGCATTGCTAATCCTAGTTATGAGATAATCACTTTTTATGGGTTTAAAATTAATTTTGATTGATAGTGGGTTTGGGTTGAACTTACTTTTATATTCCTGGTATTAAAAGAAAAAAATTAGGGGGGGCTCAACTCTTGAGAAGTTACGCTCTTGACACTTTACCTACCTACTGCAAACACTAACTTGAGTATCAGAGTCTCTATTGTAGGTCCTCCCCCCTGGGACGCCTACCTCTGTTGTTCTAAAAGACTAGAGATCCAGTTTGAAATCAGCTCGAAACATATTCCAATAAATTTTAGACTATTATCAATGACTACATAAGGGGACATTGGATTTTCTTGATGAGAGATAAAACTGAAACATATCAACTTCTTATCAATTTTTGTGTCATGGTCTAACACCATGTTCAACATATAAGGAGTGACAGGGGTGTCAAAATGGGTTGAACCCGATGGGATGACTTGAATAGCCCAATAAAAAATATGGTTGGGCAAACAAAATTTAGGCCCGAACATTTTTTAGCCCAACTAAGCCCGACCTAATTAATGGTTAACCCGACATGGGCTAGCTCGCCTTGGACCGGGCTGGCCTGATGGCCCAAAATACATTCCCCATAATTTTAAGTTAGCAACCCCTTATTATAAATCCAGCACTTATATGCTGCCAAATTTTTTTTAAAAAAAGTCTTGCTATTGTTATAGCTTCCTATTTGCCACTTTGCCTGCACTCCACAATCCACACAAAGACAACAATGTACCATTATTACTCCATTAGCAATATTGGAGCGTGCAGGTATGTTGTGTGTATGTGTGTGTGCACGTGCACACATTTTATAAATATATATAAACAAATTTAAATGCTTCTAAGGTATTAATGTGTTAGAAATTTATTATGTAGAAAGTTTTTATTTTTATTTTTAATTATAACTATGAAAACCAAAAGAATAAAATATAAGAAAGGGCTAATGGCTGGCCCGCCCAACCCGTTGCCCGCATAGGGTTGGGCTGGGCCAGTAATTTGTAGGCTTGAAAGAATATTAGCCTGACCCGAAATTGGCTTAGCCCAAAGTGAGCTAGGCCAAATTGACACCTCTAAGGAGTGATAATGGAACAAAATTTATTGCGGCCCCATTCAAAAATTTTTCCAAGAAAATAACATCCTACATGAAACATCATACACTAACACCCCACAACAAAAATGAGATGGTTGAGCCAATTTGCCTCTTAATTCTTGGGGAGAATACATTATAACTGCTGCTTACCTCATAAATACACCCACAAATTCAAACAATGCTATTATCCCTTATAACATGTTATTCAATCAAAAGCCTCCTTATCATCACTTGAAAGTTTTTGGTTTCCTGTGTTATGTTCAAACACATCACAAACGACAAGACAAATTTGATGAAAGAGGAATTAGATGTATATTCATTGGGTATCTCTATAGCCAAAAGGATTACAGAGTCTATGATCCAAAGACAAAACATTTTTTTGTCTCCTAGGATGTAATCTCTTATAAGAACATTTTCCTTATAAGTCAATTACAATATCACACCATTCACCTAATTAGACTAGCACTGCCATTTTCTCAAACATCATAATCACCCAACTTGACCCAAACACTTCACCCTTAAATATAAGCCCCAATATCTCTACCCAAAATACTAGCCCAATTCATGGAAGCTAAGGAGAATGAATGGGCCGGATGAAGGCTATGGAAATGAAGGAGCATCCCCATGATAATGGGCTAGAACACACGCATGACATTTTTTAGCCAACTAAGTATTCATTTGGATAAGCTTATAAAAAAAAAGAAATATTTTTATAGATCATTTTTTTGTAGGAAAAATATATATTTTGTATTTGAATGTAATACTTAAGAAGTACTTTTAAGTAACTGAAGGGCTTTTAAGTGTGTTTGAATAAATGTCAAAATGAGGAAGGCAGGGTTTGCAAGGAAAAAAAGGACAGGGTATGTACTTTTCAATAAAGGAAAAATGACATTTTTTGTCAAAAATTAATATTAAAAACCATTTTTGCTTTTTCTTTTTTCAAAAGCTGGGATCATTAGCTTCTAAAAAAGTAGTAATTGAGTTTTTTTATTTTTAAGTTACATCCAATAAAATATAAAAAACTTGTAAAAATTACTTTTTTTAAAAAAAAAATACTTCCTTTTTCTACAAAAAAAAAAAAGTCTATCCAAAAGAACTCTTATTCATAGGCAGTCAGAGACCTTTATTAGATGGATGCCATAGTGAAGGAGATTGCTGCTTGATAACACAATATTTTGTTCATTTTATTATTCTCTCACTAGGATTCTTAAGGTCCAATTTGGTTCAATTGAATTGGATTTGCCACATTTTATGATTTTGGACTTAGTTGAATCATTAAAGGAGGAATTATTGCATAATTCAGCCTTATTTTGTCTATATGGCAGTGTTCAGTAATTTGGTTATAATTTGAGGTACAAATATATGATTTTTGTGATTTTGGTCTTGTAAGAAATCTAATACAAATATCTACAAGTTTTATGAAGACCTTAGGAGCTCAATCACACAATTGGATAATTTTAAATGGAGTTGAAGCAAGAGCCAAAATATTGATCCTGACAGCCTGACCTCTACACACTCATTAGCCCATATCTTGAGTTTGTAGGGGTAAAATGAGTGTCAAACTAGGGCCAAATGAAATCTAAGACAAAAATCCACAGTTCCTATGAGGATCACTAAGTCAAATTACGTCGTTTTGGGCATGCAAATGAAGCTTGAAGACATAGGCAGAGTGCTGACGAGATTAGGTCACCTAATTAGGCATAACTTGGTCGTTGGACCTCCAAGTGACATGAAACTTGGGCCTAATGATTCCTAACATAGATTTATACCTTAGTTTTTAATCATGTAAATCCAAATTAGAAGTTAGTTATAAGGGAAAGCTTATCATTTTCTAATTTCTAGCATTTTAGTTTTTCCTTTCTTCATCTCTCTTCCTCTCCATTCTCTATAGGTTTTTCACGTTTTTTGAGCTTCTTCCCTCCCATCCATAAAGGACTAGAACATTGTAATCAATATTAGGGATTGACAATCTTGAAGTTTAATTCTAATATCTTGCTTTGATTGTTTTACATTCATGTGTTAATCATTCTCTCTTATCCCTCTTTTGAGTTTTGAATCTGATTTGAATTGCTTAATTTGATTTGGATGTTGAATTGATTGCTTAATCAATTTCCTAATTCAAATCTGGACTAAAAGAGTAAACAATGTATCAATGGAATTTGATAGATTGTTTAGCTTGGTTGGATCATGAATTTCAGTTGGTTCAAGTTTAAATGAATGCTTAATCCATCTAAGCTTGATCAATAAAATCTTGGATGCTTATCCAATAGAGGATCCATAAATCATTTTAAGGCTTCATGAAGTGATCTAAAGTCAAGAATCAGATCAGCAATTGAATGAATTCTTAGTGATCAAGGATGGATTAAACTCAAGATTAGTTAATTTCCTTTGATTGATTGTTTACCTAATTCTGTTACAATCCAAATTTGAATTATGTAATTAATCCTACAACACCTCCTCTGTTAACCTCTTGAATTGATAGAATATACATCATTGATCTTTAGTAAATGACCTGGTTCATCTACTAATGTTACAAATTATGCAATGAGTTGATTCCTTTTATTTGTCTGAGCTTGACACTTATGTTCACTACCCTTAGAGCAAAAAAAAAAAATTACATGGACAATTGATCCATTAACACCTGGAATATGGGCCATGTGGTGTAGATGGGTGGTCAAAATTAAATATCAAGTTGATTGATGAATTGAGGAATTCAAGGTCTGGTTAGTCGCCTAAGGCTACACATAGGATGAAGAGAAGATTTTACCGAGGCTTTTACTTTAGTGGAGAAATTAGTTATTGTTCGATGTCTTTCGGAAATTGTAGTGGCGAAAGGTTAGGTGCTTTACCAAATGAATGTGAACAATGCCTTTCTACATGGTGACTTGGATGAGGAAGTCTACATGGATATGTTTCCTTGTTTTCACACACAGACTTGTAGTCATGTTTTTCGCTTGAGGAAGTCCCTCTATGGACTTTATCAAGCCTTTCGTATTTGGTAGAAGCAATATGGTTTTCTTCAGTCTGCCTCAGACCATTCTCTGCTCACTTATTCCAGTAATGCTATTTTTCTAGTTGTTCTTGTTTATGTGGATGATCTCATTAGAAGAGGCAATGATCATAAAGCATGTTCAACATTTAAGGAGTATTTAGGGAGGAGTTTCCAAATGAAGGATCTTGGAGTCCTTAAATACTTTCTAGGGATAGAGGTGCATGTAGCCCCACTGGACTCCTTCTTTATTAAAGGAAGTATGTGCTTGATGTTCTCACTAAATGTGGGATGTTGGAGTCCAAGTCTTGTGATGGTGAAAGACGACTTGAGAATGGGGTTGAATAAAGTCCAGCCCAAATAAACGTTTCTACAAAATCAAATTCAAACACAAATTTGATGCAGAGATGAGCTGGCTAGTTAGACAGATGAGCAAGCTAGTCTTTAGAAACCAGAAAACAGAGTATGATGCGTAGGTAACCAAAATCAAATGCACAACAAAGATTAACATACAAACATGCAATATAATGTAAATATAAGGGTTATGAAGAGCTTGTACACAAAGATTTATACTGGTTCGACCCCAATATGGAACATACGTTCAGTCCCTAGCCTCGTTGAGATTTTTCACTATCAACTGAGTGTTCTTTGATTCACCCTAGTCTCTCCAAGTTAGAACTGAGTAGTTTTGATCAACCATAACCTCTCCAAGCTATGAAACAATACACCCTCACTGGGATTTACAAGAAAACATATTAGAAACTCTCTCACAGGGAGTTGGATATACAAAGACAAGCTCAACACAAATTTACAAATGATTCTCAGAGTAAAGCACAAAATGATTCTTCTTGCTGTGTTTTTCTTCACTTTTTTCCTTCTCCTCTTCTTCTTGTGTATGTAATCCTCTGGAAAATGGTGGGTATACGTAGGCAAGAGAATTTGAACGTTGATGTACTGCATAAATGCATTTTAGCATTATCTTGGACGTGTAATGTCCTCCATTCACTTTTGCAAAATGATCCACTACTCTTCTAAGCATGTCTTGTACTATTTTGACTAAAGCATGGTATATTCTAATGGTTATAAACATTTTGGAGTCATTCACAGTCCATTTGGAAGCTTGAATCACGATACAGAGGATTATGAAATCATGACATGAGCTGGCTCATCTTCATTCATAAGATGACTCATCAGTGTATTTTTCAAAAGTTAATATCTGATATGAGCAAGCTCATCTCCATCATAAGCATGTTCATCTTTTAGTCTTCCACATGCTTTTCTAAAACTAACTTTGGTCTTCAATATGAATCTTCTGATCTTCTACAAAGAGATGACCCATGTCCAGCTTCTTCAAGTGTCTTCCATTTTGCTGACTGGAACAGCAACATAAGACTTCTCATGTCTTTTCACAGTAGCTGACTCATGTAGGCATTATAGTTATAGCTGACTCATGTAGGCTTAAGACATTTGAAATACTTTCTCTATAACTTAAGATCATGTTTTCTTTGATAAATCTGCAATACTCAATTTTAGCTTTGATCAAGTGTCAATATACAGTGTTAAATATTAGAATAATGTTTGGGATCATCATTAGAAATTAACCACTTTAGAAACCTTGGGCTAACATCTTGTTCCTTCCTTATAGGACAAAATCACCAGCTCTCTTTAGACCCTAGGGAACCACTTGCAGATCAGTGATATTACAGGCGTATGATCAACCTCTCATTTATCTCAGCATCACCACACCAGAGATCACCTATGTTGTTCATATATTGAGCCAGTTTATGCAGGACCCATGCTAGGGCCATTGGGATGCGGCTATGAGATCACTGCATTACTTGAAATCCTTGTCAGGATAGGGTATTTTTGTTGCCTAAAGACAAGACTTACAACTAAAAGGTTATTGTGATTCTGATTAGGCTAATTGTCCCATGACCCACAGATCTATTTCAGGATACTTTATAACTCTTAGTGGTGCACTATGTCTTAGAAGTCCTATAAACAACATTTGGTGTCCCGATCCTCAGCAGAGGCAGAGTACAAAACTATAACTAATGCTACTAGTGAGTTGATTTGGTTACATGGACTGTTATCTTCTCTATGGCTCCCATGCACTATATCGTCATAAGTTTTTTGTGATAACTAGGGAGCTTTGCACATTGCAGCTAATCATGTCTTTCATGAGATGACAAATCATATAGAAGTAGACTGTCACTTTGTTTAAGAACACTTGCAGTCCATGGAAATTGCTCCAAGCTACATATCCACCATGCAACAATTGGCCGACATCTTTGTTGGATTATTTTAATTTGGACTTGCATAAATCAGTGTTATTTTACTAAAACTCAGATTAATTGGATGTCAAAATTATTAGAGCATATTGTTGTTATTGTTATTAGCCCAATTATGTGATCACTAATGATTATTGGGATTGTTACTATTGAGCACATTTTGTTATGTGGGTTTAGTGTGGTAGGCCAGTGTATTGGGCCTGCTATGATGGGCAAGCAGGCCCATGTTACATGCACAGGGAGAGGCCCCTATTCCTGGCTAGGGTTTCAGTGTAGTTGTCCCATTGAAATAACACATAGAGAACGGCACCCTAGGAAAGGAGTAGTATCTCTCCTCACACACACACACCAAGAGCTGACGAAAAGGATTACTGCGTTTCCCCTGATCTGTTTACAGCAACACCATGGATTGTTCATCATCTTCCTATCCAGGTAATCCTTAAAAACTAAATCTTCTTGGTAATCTGTATGACTATGTATGCTACAGTTTATGGTTAAGAAATTGTGTAAATCTGTAATATGAAAATTCGAATTTGTATGTTAATATTCATCAATTGGTATCAGAGCCTCTTTAACCTCATCTGTGGCTGCATATACTTGTTAACTACATGAGAATTAGCACATTGATACATAATGTTTAGGGTACCTAATTTGATTCATATAAAAATCTCAAGCAATTTACAAACCTTTTTTCGTTTCTCTATTATTTGTGAAACAACTTTGGAATATAATGGGATAGGACATGAACTTCATGAACAGGCCACTGTTTTCGTTCAACCAAGCTTGGTCCGCCACCATGGATGGAGTTTCATCTCCTTTTAGGTTTAGGTTTCTTAAAAATTAAAGCGAACAATTCATAAAATTATTATAGGGATATTGTAGATCGTGTTTTTCTGAATCTAATGTCCCAAAAACCCCTAAATTTGGTCAGAAAATGATGGTGAATTTGAAGGTTGAAGTTGCTGCCCAGATCGGGTCGTGAAACCGGGTCGCACGACCCGGATAGCAGGGAACCGGGTAGGGCAGATGACAGCCCTACCTGCGCGCGAAAAACCACGCGCGTGCAGGCGCGTGCACATTTATTTTATTTTTTTATTTATGATTTTTTTAATATATATGCTTCACTCTCCCAGAAAGTTAGTTTAGGTATTTTTGTGAATTTTTTATTTGTATTTAAATATTTATTTTAATTTTTCCCAGTTTTGCATGTATGAAAAATATATGATACTCTCCGAATTTGCCTCTGAAATTTTTTGTGTATAATTGTGACATTATTAGGCATACTATATTTTTCATACTCTCAGGTGTGACACTATATGGATACTGTAAAAAATTTTGGGTGTTGTTATGTAATTATAATATTGTGTAACACTTGAAAATTATTGTGTTTTGTAATTTTGTGCAAGAATAAAATCTAGGAAATTATTTTATAATTTTGGAATTATTGTTTTGGACATTTTGTGTGATTGTGAACTCGCCTATCGCGGGACCAATTATGTCAAAGTGTCATTTTGACATTATACCATATTGTTTCGCATTAGGAATTGTGTTAATAATGCACATACCCTATCGGTTTGTCTTTGTTGATATGATTCCTGGTGTTTAGTGAAGTATATTAAATATTATGGCCTTAGAGTTTTCAATATCCTATCGATATTAGCTTTAGGGACATAATCTTAATGTATATGGGAGTCTACTTATGTATTATAATTTGGGACCCTTAGGCGGGATTATAATTGCATGAGTGCTCAATTGATTCTATTCAATTTAATATGTATATATTGATATGCAGATAACATATATAAAATATCTTTTTGGTGTTTCTTCCTATTCAGCATTACCTATGCAAATGAATGCTTTGACAAAGTTGAATATGACCAATTATGAGGACTGGGTTGAGTCTCTAAAACTGTTTTTAGCCGTATCTAATGTTGACTTGGCTCTCACTGAGGATGAGCCTCCTAAGCCCACATATGTGTCTCCTGCTGCTGATAAGTCCATATATGAAAAATGGGCACACTCCAACAAAGTGTGTTTGATGACAATGAAGTACACAATGGACAAGACAATCAAGGATAGTATCTGCGACATTGAAAATGCCAAAGAATTTCTCAAAGCTGTTGGTGAAAAGTTCAAGAAGTTTGATATGGCTGAGAAGGCCCATTACCTTTCCTTATTGGGAAAGACTAAGTATGATGGAGTGGGAGGTGTTCGTGAACATGTCATGAAACTTGTGAACTGGTACAATAAGCTTAAGTCTATGAAGGTGGAGTTGGGAGAGAGTTTTCTGATATGGTAGGTGTTTGAGTCTCTCCCTTCTCAGTTTGATGTGCTGAGAACCTCCTACAATGCCCAGCAAAATGAATGGAGTATTGATGAGCTGATTTCCATCCTCACTCAAGAGGAGGAGACAATGAAGAAGGGCAAGTCTCATAGTGTGCAATTTACCTCTCACAAAGGTAAAGACAAGAAGAAGTTCCATAAGAACAAGGGCAGAAAGTTTTAGTTTAAGAAGAAGGGGAGTGGCGATTCTGGGCAACATTCTAGTCAGCAATCTAAGCAACATTCTGGGGAGAATTCTGGAAAGCCCAAATTTCGGTTCAATGGAAAGTGTAAGTTCTGTGACATGATTGGGCATAAGCAAGCAGATTGTTGGAAGTTTAAGAGCTGGCTTGAGAAGAAGAAAGGTAACCCCTTGGCTCTAGTGTGTTTTGAATCAAACCTTGTTGATGTTCCTTCCCATACATGGTGGTTAGATACTGGCGCTACTATTCATGTTACAAACTCTTTGCAGGAGTTCAGAAGCAGGCGGATGCCAAATGAAGGGGAGTTGATGATCACTGTTGGGAATGGAGCTAGTGTGAAAGTGGAGCACATAGGAGTTGTTTCCTTAGAGTTGTTTACTGAACATGTTTTAAATTTGAAAGACACTGTTTTTGTACCTTCAATGAGAAGGAATTTGATTTCTGTTTCTGTTTTGGATGGTTGTGGCTACTCTTTTCACTTTAGCAATAAAAGAGTTTCTTTGTCCTATGATTCTGTTGTTGTTGGTTCTGGAAATTTGTGTGATGGTTTGTATTTGTTGGATACTAGTTCTTTTCCTATTGACCAACACTAGTCAGTTGTCAACACTGTTGTTGGAAAGAAACGTGGTAGAGTTGCTGAAAACTCTTCCATGTTGTGGCACAAACGTCTGGGGCATATTTCCAGGGAGAGAATGGAGAGATTAATTAGAGAGAATATTCTGCATAATCTTGATTTTTCAGACTTCGATACTTGTGTTGATTGTGTAAAAGGGAAACTCACTACCGGGACTAGAAAGAGTAGGGTTGCCAGGAATGAAGAAGTTCTGCAATTGATTCACATAGATATATATGGACCCATTACTCCTACTGCTATGGGTGGTTTTAGATATTTCATTACTTTTATTGATGATTTCTCTAGGCATGGTTGGATTGACTTGCTTCGTGAGAAATCTGAATCTTTAGATGCCTTTAAGGCATTCAAGGCCGCTGTTGAATTGAAACTTGGCAAGATGATTAAATGTGCTAGGTCTGACAGGGGTGGTGAGTACTATGGTAGATATGATGAGACTGGCAGAAATCCTGGACCTTTTGCTAGGTTCTTGCAGGATAGTGGTATAGAGGCACAATATACTATGCCTGGCACTCCTCAACAAAATGGGGTTGCTGAAAGGCGAAATCACACCCTTATGGACATGGTGAGATGCATGCTTAGCCATTCGACTCTTCCAAAGTTCTTATGGGGTGATGCTTTAAAAACAGCTATATACATCTTGAACCATGTTCCTAGCAAGTCTGTTCCCAAGACTCCTTTTGAGCTAATGACAGGTAGAAAACCCAATTTGAAGCATTTTCGTGTTTAGGGTTGTAAAGTAGAAGTGAGACCTTATAATCCGCAACTGAAGAAACTTGATCCCAAAATAATTAGTGGCTTCTTCATTGGGTATTGCACTGGTTCTAAGGGATCCATGTTCTATTGTCCTTCACATATCACTAGAGTTATTGAATCTGATCGAGCTGTTTATTTTGAGAATGAAATGGAGCATGGTGGGAGTCTTGAGCTTCGCATTGTTGACTTCAAAGATGAAAGTGTCGTTGTTCCTACACCAATTATTCCCTTTTCAGAGGTAGAGACACCAGTGGTGACTCATAATGACATTGTTGATCCAATCAATGATGTTAACATTCCTCAGCAACAAGTTGATAATGATGAACAAAACC
This sequence comes from Styphnolobium japonicum, assembly GCA_023212625.1. NCBI lineage: Eukaryota > Viridiplantae > Streptophyta > Magnoliopsida > Fabales > Fabaceae > Styphnolobium > Styphnolobium japonicum. The sequence goes on from JALBWW010000003.1 coordinate 23,452,869, forward strand.
AAGTTGTAGACTTGGCTCCACCCAGAAGATCAGAGAGGCTTCCCAAGCCTACTGGACCCACCAAATTTAGAGATTATTTTGTTTACCTGCAGGAGCATGAATTTAATTCAGGTGGGGACTCTGATCCTGTTAATTTTCAAGAGGCTATTTCTGGCTCTCATGGTTCGCAGTGGTTGATAGCCATGGAAGATGAACTGGCTTCTATGAAGAAAAATAGTGTTTGGGAGTTGGTGGAATTACCTGCTGCAGGTAAGACTGTTGGGTGTAAATGGGTCTTTAAGACCAAGAGAGATGCCAGAGGTGAGATAGAAAGGTATAAGGTCAAACTTGTTGCTAAAGGCTACAACCAGAGGGAAGACATTGATTTCAAGGAGACTTTTTCTCCGGTCTCCACTAAGGACTCTTTTCGAGTTGTGATGGCTTTGGTGGCTCATTTTGATTTAGAGCTGCATCAGATGGATGTTAAAACTGCCTTCCTCAATGGTGACTTATATGAAGATGTGTACATGGACCAGCCTGATGGTTTCAAGGAAGAGGGAAAAGAGCATCTTGTATGTAAGTTACAGAGATCCATTTATGGATTAAAACAGGCCTCTAAGCAATGGTATCTGAAGTTTGATGAGGTTATTTGCTCTCTTGGCTTCAGAGAAAATACAGTTGATCAATGCATTTATCTAAAGAATAGTGGGAGTAGATTTATAATATTTGTCTTGTATGTTGATGACATTCTCCTGGCTAGTAATGATTTGAATTTTCTATTTGAGACTAAGCAGTTGTTGACAGCCCATTTTGATATGAAGGATCTTGGTGATGCTTCCTTTGTTTTGGGCATTGAGATTATTCGTGACAGATCTCGTGGGGTTCTTGGCTTATCTCAGAAAAACTACATTGAAAGAGTTTTGAGTAGGTTCAACATGAAATCTTGCAATCCTTGTGCTGCACCCATTCAAAAGGGTGAGAGACGCTCTAATACCCAGTGTCCTCAGAATGATAAAGAAAGACGTGAGATGAAGAAGGTCCCATATGCTTCCGCTGTTGGCAGTCTTATGTATGCTCAGGTTTGTATATGTCCTGATATAGCCTTTGCTATTAGTGTACTTGGGAGATACTTGAGTAAACCAAGTGTGGGTTATTGACAAGCTGCTAAACGTGTTATGAGGTATCTGCAGGGTACCAAAGACTATTTGCTCATTTTTAAAAGGTCTGATCATCTTGAGGTGATAGGCTACTCTGACTCTGATTATGGTGGCTGGCCTGATGACCATAAATCCACATCGGGATATGTTTTTATGTTGGCAGGTGGAGCTATTTCATGGAAAAGTGTCAAACAGACACTTACTGCCACTTCTACTATGGAGGCAGAGTATGTGGCTTGTTTTGAAGCCACTCGTCAAGCAATATGGTTGAGGAATTTTATTTCTGAGTTTGGTGTTGTGGAGAGCATCTCCAAACCTCTAACCATATATTATGATAACTCTGTTGTAGTGAGCTTCTCTCAGAACAATAAGAACTCTAAACGTTTAAAGCATTTTGACACCAAATATATGTTTGTTAGAGATAAAGTTCAGGAGTTTCAAACTCGTATTGAGTATATACCTACAGAACTTATGGTGGCAGATCCTCTAACCAAGGGTTTAATTGTTAAAACTTTTGTAGATCATGTAACCCATATGGGTCTTGTGAGATCTTTTGATGCCTTGGGTTAGTGGGAGTTTTATCTTGTGATTTGTAGTAACATTAACTTTGTTATTATGTCTTGAGACTCTTGAATAAATTGTTGCTATTATCATTATTATTATTGTTGATGTCGTATGATATTATTATTCTACGCAGTTTTGTTTATGATTATACATGTATACCTTTTGGCATATTTTGGAGACATTTTGGATCCAGTCTCGTTGTGTTATGCTGAGATATTTTGTTGAATCTTAGCAAGAATCTTGGGCGGATGTCAGGGCCATTTGTTTTGGAATTGCATAATTGATCACAATTTTGGCATGATTTTCTTTATTCCATATCCCACATTTATCAGGTCACTGAGATATGAGTGTTTGGTATATATGATGTTAGTGCCCCTATCGGGCATGATTTTCTATATTACTAAGCTACTTGTAGTTTCATTTTGGACCAATGGTTGATGGTGCTCGCTCAATTTTGACATCTTATTGTAGCCACATATTATAAATTAATCTGGAGTATTGTTTTCTTTATCAAAACAAACAACCTGACTTATGCTGTCCAAGTGGGAGATTGTTGGATTATTTTAATTTGGACTTGCATAAATCAGTGTTATTTTACTAAAACTCAGATTAATTGGATGTCAAAATTATTAGAGCATATTGTTGTTATTGTTATTAGCCCAATTATGTGATCACTAATGATTATTGGGCCTGTTACTATTGAGCACATTTTGTTATGTGGGTTTAGTGTGGTAGGCCTGTGTATTGGGCCTGCTATGATGGGCAAGCAGGCCCATGTTACATGCACAGGGAAAGGCCCATATTCCTGACTAGGGTTTTAGTGTAGTTGCCCCATTGAAACTACACACAGAAAACGGCATCCTAGGAAAGGAGTAGTATCTTTCCTCGAGCTGACGAAAAGGATTACTGCGTTTCCCCTGATCTGTTTACAGCAACGCCATGGATTGTTCATTATCTTCCTATTTAGGTAATCCTTAAAATTAAATCTTCTTAGTAATCTGTATGACTATGTATGCTACAATTTAGGGTTAAGAAATTGTGTAAATCTATAATATGAAAATTCGAATTTGTATGTTAATATTCATCAATCTTTACTAAGGCATTAGGACAACATCAGTTTCAGTTCCTACTTTCCAAGTTGGGTGTCTATGATGTGCACGCGCCAACTTAGTATTAGAATTAGCACATGGAACATACGCTAGCACATGTTAAATATGTAGTCAAATGTGTTTATAGTTTAGATATTTTCTAAGCTTGTATAGCTATTTACTAGAGATGTATTTATTATAGTTTAGATATTTCCTGTGCTTGTATAGCTATTTCTTAGGCATGTAATTACTCTCTTAACATGTATAAATACAATTCCAATGTGTGAGGCAAGACACAATTCAATTGTAATTTTTCTATCTCAAGTTTCTCATTTAATCAAAACAGAATGCAATATTAGTAGTGATTTTATTACACGATGATTCCTTTTTCACTCATTTGTGCGATGTTAGTAAACTGAACATAAATAATCGCATATGCTAACCAAATAAACAGGAACTAGAAACTCAGTTGAGTTCCCCATAACAATTTTTCTTCTTGTACCCAAAAGGAATTTTCTATGGATAAAATTTGAAGCCCAGACCAGCATTCAAACTGTGTGGCGGTAATCCCAGAACATCCAACAAGAAGGAATTAATACATCTCAATATACACTTTAAAGCTATCTGAAGTTGAATGAAGACAAGTGGCTCATATGTCACATGTCCTTCCTCAAGGACGTTGACCTTCAAAATTAGGCAGGACAGTAGTTTGTTTTGCCCTGATTTTTGTAGCAATGTCAGTGCCACGACCAGGCAACTCATTTAATGTGAACCTTTAATTCAACTGTCAACTGTTCTTCTTCATCTGACTTTTAAGTTTCCCTGTCATTATATTTATATATATATATATATATATATATATATATATAGAGAGAGGAGAGAGGTCAATTTAGATTAATGTAAAACTTAATTATTCTTATACTATTTAATAACTTTTTAATAAATAACTTTCTTATAAAATCTACCGTTAGATTGAAAGTTTTAATTATATAAATTATATATATAAAATTTTACATTAATTTAAAATTATTTTGTGACTCATTAATATATATCAAAATATAATATAAACTATTGAAATATATGAATATATGAAAATATGAACTATTTGATTATATTCTTATTGATATTCAATTTTTTCAAAATTTGACACAAATAATCTATATGATAGAAACTTTTAATTTAATGATAAATTTTATAAAAAAATTATTAAATTGTGTAAGAGTGATCAAGTTAATCCCTTTATATATACTTACGTATTCTTATATTTTTTGAATATGAGATTAATTTCATTCGAAGTACTTAAATTATTTCTTTTCACAAGTACTTTTTTACAAACTCGAACTCTTAACATTATAAAAACTTCTAACCACTATACTTAAGCTTACTTACCACTTAAATCACCTCATAAAAATCCTTGCGACTCTTTCTATTTACTAAAGTCCTGTCGGGAAAGATAAACTTTAACCACACTCTTCAGAATTCGTTGGAACCCATAGTGAATGAGAAAGAGAATTTTTGCATTGGGACTTTGGCGTAAATAAGTATTCATAGGATTATAGAAAGCTCTTTAAGTTTCGTGAACAGAGGGGAATAAGATTTTTTGTATTGGGTTTTGATTTAAGATTTAATTTCAATACTACGTTTCTTATATCATATTGTGAACATATGATTTATTGAACCATATATGTTAGCAAGCGTGTGTCTTTTTCTCTTTACTCCCTCTATCTAATTATTGCTCTTGTCCTATCACTTCATATCAAATAAAATAGATCGACATAGAAGTACATCATTTTAGTTTGTACAAACTTTTATAATTAGTGTGTCGGTTTTTAATTTTTTTATATGAGTAAAATTATTTAGTGACTCCATCTTTTCTTAGATACTTTATTTTATGTTGTCTAGTCGTAAGTAGCAAATATATTTGTTTAAAGATGTAGATCTTACTGGTATAAACTCTGCTTATTAATTTGTTGAAGTTCTTGATGTACCATACAGCGTATGTTAAATTTTTAAGCCACGGTTTAAGGGTAAAAATATGTTGGGTTATACTTTATCTTAAATAAATTTAGTTTGTTTTAAAAGATTTTAGTTTTAGTCTAACTTATTACTTATTATAATTTTTTTTTTAATTTGACCTAACATTTTTATAAAAATATAAAAGTCTGGCCTGACTTGAAAGCCTTTTTAAACACCTATATTGCATAAATATTTTTGAATAAGCTAACAGACTCAAATTTTATAGATTTTAAATATACCAAAATTTTAACAAAATTATTTTATTGTGTATAAAATAAATAAACTATATAAATATATAACTATTAAATGATACAAGTATTATAAAATTTCAATTATATATTATTATAATAAATAAATAGATCGACCTATTAGCCCTAATAGGCTTTTAAAACATCATAAGCCTAATTTGTTTGATAAATAGGCTAGGTCGAAGTAGACCAAAAGTAGGCTAGGCTGTAGGCCCCTGTTGAGCCACCTGACCTATTTCCACCCCTACCACGGTTAATATTAAGAATCATTTCACCAAAAAAAAATGAAAAACTTTTTCACTTAATATGTAATTTCTCAAAGTAGAAATTAAGAAAATGATAATTTTTTTATTTGTTTTAATGGGTGCTGCTAACAAGTGCACATAGGAAAATGTTTAAGGAGCATTTAATACGCATCATTAATTATATATTTTTAATGAATAATTACTTTAAAAAAGCTATTGAATACCTTTTGAGTTCTTAAAGACATTTTCTAACTAGTGTTTTAGGGCATTGATTAAGAAATTAAAAATAAAAAGTCTTAAATGTAAAAGTAAAATATTTAATATTTTGAAAATTTAAAAGCATTTAAAAATTTCTTTATTTAGCAATTAAAAGTATTTATTGAGGGGCATTAAATGAACCTTAAAGGGGCACTGGTTAATAAAAACTCATTCTTAAAATATTAAATATTTTTACTTTTTATTTAATACTTTCTAAGATAATTAAGTGAAACACAAAAAGGGGGGTTGAATTGTGTTTCTTAACTTTTTTGAAAAACTTTTCTAAAGCTTTGTTGATAGATAAATGAGAAAGGATGAAGTTGAAACTCCTTACATTGCGTTAGACACAAAGAGAGCTTTTTTAAAGTAATTGGAGGCAAGTTGAAAACTCTTATCATTTTTGAAAAGAGTAGTTATGAAAAACAATATCCCCAGATGTTAGTAAAAAGAAATATAACACAAAGAGGGAAGAAAAGCGTTCACTAGATAATTATACTGATTCACTTTCATAACCCGAGGGTTATGTCTAGTCCCTTCAACCTGAAGGATTTTCCACTAAACTTTCAAAGTTTACAAGTATTCCTCTCAACACCCTCTTTAGGCTACAACAAGTATTTTGAAACCTCTTCAGGTTCTAACTAACAAGTATTCTTTTATACACAGCATCTTCAGTCTCAAATAACAAAAGTAAATAAGGTGTTTTGAAATACACTTGAGATTAACTCACAACAAGTGATGATGAAAAAGGTGACAATATAGCATTAAATGTTTTCTCTTGTTTTGTTGATGTCCTAGATTGTTCTATTTTCTTCTTCGAAGACCCTTGTATCTATATGAAGTGAGCATTTGAAACTGTCTTCATAAGCTTCTTCGTCTAACGGAAATATTTATTACCGTTCTGAGTAAAATTAAATGCATTGAACTGATAACGTGTTGATCTTCTTCTGAAAAATGACTTTGGTTATCAACAACAGCGAGGAATAAGATATCTTAGTTCCGACTCTTTTGAACACGCAGAAAGTTTTTCATTTGCAAGTTTTTCTAGTTGTTAGGAGTGTCAACTCCCGTTACATAGTTGATTTCGCATTTTGTCAGAGATCCCATAAGCAATTAATGCACTTTGTTTTGCTTGTCTTTAAATTACTTTAGACGAAGCTATTTAAGAATGAATAACAGAGACAAAAACACAATGGACAAACCAATATATTAATATATACGAAAGATGTATTGGACACTCGTTTGCTTAACTGAGATTTTGTCTTTAGCAAATTAGCTTATCTTTGGTCCAAAACGCTTTATGTAGATTTTAATCAAAGAATGCGTTTTTGACATTTTCTTATTTGAATAAAAAGATGTAAGTTTATTCAAAACTTATTTTATTCTCTTTAAATTTAATATTATTTTGTTATCTTCAAAACATTTTTAGGGGTCTAAAAACTTTGAACAGATAATTGATTCTAATATTAGTTTCTTTGAAATGTCTTTGGTTGCAACACTTTCTATTTTGATTTGTTAACCACTGCCCTGGGAATTTTATGTTCCATTTATACGTTTATTGAGTTTCATCAATTATTGAGTGCTTATGATTTCAGAACTGGACAGGTTAATTGCTTTAATTTTATCTATGTTTTACGCCTTATTCTTGCAGAATTTAGCTACTAAATAATAGTGATGCCAAATTTTACTAGTTATCGGAAAATCAGTAGGTGCTATAATGATGTTTGGGGATAGTGTGAAAGTGCTGTGGAAAAAAGTTTGTTCTCAATTTGTATAGTATCTTCTGATATACTCAACAATTTATGGCTTGTATGCGCATAAGGTTTTTAAAACATTAACATGATCTTCATAAGATTTCCACAAATCTCATGGAGAATCCTCACGCTAAAAGAAATCCTATAATAGCACTCTCTCTCTCATCGTAGTGGTACTTTTGCATCTTCATTGGGGTTGCCATGATATATTTAGATATACTGATAGATCTACATTCTAGAAGTCTTTGCTCTTGTGTGCGATGATGACCTGAGGAGTCCACGAAATGGTCCCTCTGGTACAGGAACATTATTTATTTGACGTGGTTTGAAGTATAAGTATGGTGGCGTGATTAAGAAAAATGCATAATATAAATGATGTCATTGTCAGCATAAAAATATTAGTGGGGATGTTATGATTATTATTATTAATAGTAATTATGTCTGTTGATTTTACGTTACTCATTAAGTACTTTCATCATCAATTAATGCAAATCATTAGACTCACACTCCTTTTTCATCTTCTCCAACTTTATTGGCTAGCTGCATCTCACTCTCCTTCTCCCTCTCAATCTCTTACATACAAGCGATTCTTGTGAAAAACTAGTATAAGTATATATAATTAAATTGTGTAAACTAAGTTAATTGCAAACTAACACATTGTAACAAAAATTTATATAATTATTTAATATAAAATAATTATATGTCAGTGTATAATTAGAGCTTAATTTACACCAAAATTTCTCCTTATATATAGCCCTTGGTGGAAGAAGATTTGCCTCTGTATAATAAAGGCAATGAAGTGAGCCCAGGCTTTGAAAGTCTCGTGTGCTTGCATTGCATTTCTCCAATGCATGTTTCCATACCAGCTTGGTATATTTTATTTTTATTTAAATACAAGAGCACTCAACACATGAAGGTTCAACGAGTATTAGAGAAGGGATTGTCTGCCACAAAAGTTGTTAGAACAGATTATAATTAAGACACAAAATTAACTCTACTCAAAACCATTAGGCATTAGAGAGACCTGCTTAGCCAAAAAGATGGAAACAAAGAAAGAAACCATTATGTACTCCTTGGTAGATGAAGATTCGCCTTTTGGATTGCTTGACATGATAAGACAAACCTCTTACGTTGAGAATGGCTCGCATTCTATATAGTTTGATGTATAATATAATTTTAATATTTAATTTATTTTAAAATTATACAATATTATATTACTTTTCTTAAGAATCTACATATAATTTAATTATTCTATCTATTTATTATCTATTTTTTATCATTTATTTATGGTATTATACATAGATTTAATTTTAATCCACTATCAGTGTAAAGTTTCTTTACACTGTTATCTAATCATGTATTGCCAACTCATTAAAAGAGTTTGACTATTATAACAACTACCTTAAAAGTCTAACACTTTTAATGATGTATCAGTATATAATTAAATGACAGTGTAAAAAATCTTTATACTAACAATAAATTAAAATTAAATCCTTATACAAATATTACATGATAAGCATAAATTAGGATGGAAAACAAAACTCACTTGGGAAAATGGGGAAGAAGGGAACTTTTTCAATTTTTCGAAGTCAAAAGAATGCAATTTTCTACGAAGAATTCCAGCAAACCCAAAGAAATGATGATAAGTATGCATTTCTCTAGTTGGGTGGGTTGGGAGACCGAAATAAACAAGCGAGAGCTTTTCCGTGTGCCAACGATATTAATACGAATCTATATTTGTATCTATATACAAAGAGTAATTAATAATGTTATATCTTCTTAACATCTTTTTAATTACTTAAAATAAAAAAATATTAAATAAAAAGGTAAAAGTATTTATTATCTTAAGAACTCAAAAAGCATTTAATACTAACATTTTTAAGTAATTAAGAAGATTATTAAGCTCATTGGTTAGGAAGATATAAAATTATTCATATACAAAAATATGTGAGTTGTTATTGTACCTTAATGGGTATGATACCTATGGTGAGTTGTTAATCTTTTATTGATTGTTAGTTTCACAATAAATATTTAAAAATCTATTAAATATAAACAACAACTAATGAATATTTAACAACTCATTATGGATACTGGTACTCTAAGAAAAATATAAGTACTGGAGTAATCCTCATAAAAATAAGAACGAAGAAAGTGATAAGTGTCACTATGACAAAGAAAATAAATAAGAAAATATATAATCAAGGAACTAAATTAATCAATTAAATATAATTTAATAGAATAAAATAATTAATACTACGTAAGCCTAAGTGAAGAAAATGTCATGTGTTAGTACAAGAAATTAAAGAATATATACATATATATATATATAATTAAGGATTACCTGAAATAATTAAGTAAATATAATGTAATAAAATCAAGATTTTTTAGAATATTTAATTTGGGATAAAAATTGTCAAGATAGATTTTGATTGATAGGAAAATCAATATAAGATTCGATTGGAATTGAGATGCTAATATGCTTAAGTTATAAATTCTCAAAACATGAGAGCTCACAAAATGGTTATTTTGAGTAGTGGTGTCAAAGAAAAATCTCTCAATCATATAATTTCAGTGTCTCAGATATATTATCCATCTTACATGTTTTCTTACCATGTTGATGAGTTGTGTCGTAGGTTGTTACTTGCAACAAGAAGAAGATGATTTCAGAAATAATGACAATTTAAAGGCTTGTGCTATGGGGAATAGGTTATTATGTGTTTGTTTTTGGGTTGGATGCTTCTCATGATTTTTTATTATCTTAGGCTATCTATTGGAGAAGATGCACAAACTCACACTGTTAGGCTATTAGTCAAATGAATACGCAAATATGTTACTCTGTTGGGAAAAAAATTCTCATTTTTTTAAAAGAAGACAATGGGTAAGATTATGTGTACAAAGGTTTCTATCTCATTAATTTTGTTCATTCAAAAAATTAATGTTGACTTTTTAAAAAAATTCTTTATTATTATTCCTTATATTATGCAGTAAGGGTGTTATTGTTTGTTTAGTTACAATAATAGAACTACTTACTAATCATTGATGGCACTATCTTGGCTATTCAATATGCATTAAGAAGGTTGAACCTATGCCTCTTTTGTTTGCGATGTATGAAAGTTCCTAAGTAGATTTGTTTATGGTTAGAAACATTGCCTAGCGGATAGTAAATTGGGCGAAGAGTGATGAGAGGGGAAAATAAAATTTATTAAATGAGAAAGTTATGAAAAAGTTAATTACAATAGACTCACAAAGTGACTTATATATTAATAGAAATATAAATAATTATTTAAATAATCGCAACCAACTAACTAATTATCAACTAATCACTAACCAACTAACCATACATGGTAATAATTTATGCAAATGCTTAATATAATCACGATTATTATCATTCCTCAATAATAACATGCTTACTATCCTATTAATTTTAAATACAGAGTTCATGTTAAAGTTATAGATAATAGTGGTAATGCCATTTTTGTAATGTTTGATCATGAGACAATCCAATGTGAATGAATGCTATCCTAATTAATGAGTTGAATGAATTGTTGGATAACATGATCTTATTCAAGATATGACTAAATAGTTCAAACAGTGCAAAGTTATTAAAATTAGTGATGACAAAAGACTAATAAAAAAGATTTGGACAAATTAAGTATTTGTATTTGGTGTTTTAAATGTTGTTTACTTATTAATATCGAAACCTACATGAACATATTTTTTAGCACATGTAGATCACTCTGATGTTATATCTTTGAATGAAGAATCAAGAATTGTGTTGTTTGCGATAATTCAATAAGTAATGATGCAAAATAATGATTAGGATTTATATTATTTTCATAGACTATTGTGTTTTTTTAATAGTTTTGGGATTTAACATCATTTTTAGAGATTTTAGGGATATTGTTACATTGTCTCAAATTATGTCAGATATTGTTATATATTTTCCCAATTAAGTGAGATATTATTATATAGTTTTCCAATTATACTCATTGTTTTCGATTATGCGAGATATTATTACATTGTTTCCTGACTACGTGGGATACTGTTACTTTGTTTCTTAATTAAGTGTGATAGTTTTGATTTCTTCTTTTAGAAAATAAGTTGATTGCTACTATCATATAATATCGTTCTCATATATAGAATAATTATTTGGGTCTATGCATCATCTGCTATTAATCTATCAAAATAGATTTATCTTGCCAAATAAAATGAGTTAGAAAAAAAAATAGGAATTGATTTCATAAAATAATATGCAAAGGAAAAATGCACAATGATAACATCATAAATTATTATCGCGCTCCCTCTTCACTTTCTTCTCATGGACTTAATATTTTATTTAAAATGAAAATAGTATAATTAAATGATTGATAATGAGTAAAAAGATATAATAACTTTAACTTTATTAGTTGACATTGATAAACATATTTTATATGCATAATTTAGCATCTCTCATTGGTCTATTCTTATGAAATTATTGCATATATGAAGTGAAAATTGCATAATTCCTCATATATTGGTTATGTTGTTACAAATTGAGCAGAACACCCGAAGGACTATTCAAAGCAGTTGTTGAACAAAAAAATTATGAACTTGGATGTTGATATCAGTATAGCTGAAACAGAAGAGAAATGAAGACCTAAACTCAGTGAATTTTGGGTTACATCAAATTCGGGACAAATCAGAAAATTCCTGCTCAAACCTATACTCGGTTATTTGGTGATTTCTCAAGATCTAACCGTTGGATGTAGCTGAAATTTTGATATGTCATGCATGACATAATTCTCTATGACTTTCCTAGAAATGAAGATTTCCAGATTAGCACCGGAAGTGGGTCAAAATTAGGCAACAAGTTGGTGGCTGTCATTTTTGATCTAATCTAAGTAGTTTCGGCAAAATGGTCAGATCTCAAGATCCAACCGTTAGATCTGGCTGAATTTTTGACATGTTCTTCACGACTGCACGTGCTACAACTTTCATGAGAGAAGATTTCCAAATTATGACGGGAGCAATGACGAATTTGATAATCTTCGGAGCTGAAATTTCAACCCATGTGCAAAGAGATTTGACAAAATTGTAATTGAATAGTTCTAGCCTTTGCCTATAAAAGGAAGGCATTTGCCACACTTAAGGGCATCCCAATTCTGAATTCTCTCATTGTAGTTTGAGTTAGGGGTGATACTTTGATAAATTGTGAGATTTATACTTTGATTTCAAGGTTAGATCTTCCAATTTGTTTAAAGGAAATCCCAAAGCTCTTGTAGTTTGTATAATATAATCTTCATCTTATTCAAGTTTCTTCATCTTGATGTCTAGTTAAGGTTCTTCCTAGAGTTAGGGGTGAAGCTTTCATAAATTGTGAGATTTATACTTTGATTTCAAGGTTAGATCTTCCAATTTGTTTAAAGTAAATCCCGAAACTCTAGCCCGTTGTGTTCTTGTCAATACCAAACTACCACTTTCATTTCTATCATGCTTTTCACTTATTCTTTTGTTTCCTTTAATATAATGAGTAGCTAAATTTCTATACTAGGATTGCAATTTGAACTCACACGTAATTTGATTCGTTTATCATATCCGAGAGTAGGTTGATTATCTTGAATTGTTTATCTTACTTGTTCTTAATGCTTTTAATTAATTGGCCATTAATTAAATTGAATTGATAAACCTTAAGCAACTTGACAAAGGGATTTTGGTTTTAGATCTAAGTAAGATAACATATGATCTTTGTGCGAAAGCCTTGAGTTCATATAGGATAGACATATACCTATATGACATATGTAACTATTAATGAAATCGGAACTTAATGAATTCTTGATTATTTGATAGACATAGACATATAGTTTATCATTAATTAAGGATATTTCTATTTGACCATCGAAAGAGACTTATAGATAAGTTAAGGATTTCTAGTTAACAATTCAGATAATTAATTGATCTTAGATAGAAGTAAATGAATCAAGTAAAGTGTGAGGAATAATTGCAATCCTAGGCTTGGTTAATTTGATCATTAAATTCTTCTTGTTGTATACTTTAATTTTTAATTTTTCATAACACTTCCTTTTATTAAGTTGTTTAAATAAGATTGAGTTTTGTAAACTTTTAATAGATAGTTAAATTTAGAATTAATCCCTGTGGGTTCGACACTTTCTTACAACTATATTACTTGATTTGCGATAACGTATACTTACGTTCTGATTTACCACATCAGACATAATCTAAATTGTTTCCATATTTAAAAAACTAGATTTATATTGAAATTAACAGTCATATTTATTGATTTATTTATTTTTGATTCAATTTCATATATTTTATTTTGATCACCTAGCTCCTACCATAAAACAATTATATTAAGTCATACAATATAGTCAATACATAAAATGACATCATCATTCAAATGATTTATAATAATTGAAAAATATTAATCTAAAAAATTAGTATAGAATTACACTCTCATTATAATAGAACTTAATAACTAATTAAAATAAAAATTTAATAATTATTTGTCATATGCATTGCACATGTTAAAAAATTTAGTTGTAGAACAAAGAACAAACTCCTACAACTTTCTTGAAAAAAAAGAGGAGGGAGGGTTGGGGAGAAAGAGAGAGGAAGAAAACTGAGTGTGATAGTTAGACAATTATACAAGCCAAATTTATATCCTCTAAAATAAGGGGTATATTTTAAGTGTATGTTCGAATTAGCTGTAAAAAAAATTATGTTAAAAATTGATTATGTGTACAATTAATTTTCAAGAAAATTAATTTATATTTGGATATATTAATTCATAATTGATTTTAAGATTAAGAGTTTTATTTGAATTGTATAAAAAAATCATTTTATGTATTAAATTACCAAAATATATATAAAATGATTGATAAAGTTATTTGGTTGAGAACAAATAAGTATTTCTTTTCCAAAGCTTTTGAAATAATCTGAAATCAAATAATTAAAAGCTCAAAATAAAATCTTTTCTAAAAAAGCTATTTTTAGTTAATGAAAAAATAATCTTAACTTATAATCAATTTTACACATTTTAAACAAATAAGATAAATTTTAGATAAAACAACTTTTAATTGGAAAAAAAGTTGTTTTGGTTCTTTCCTAAACATGCTCTAAATAGTAAAGAAAAAATGATAATCAATGATGAGAAAATTAAAATAGTGGATTATCATATATTCGTGATTTGCTAGTCTAATAGAATCAAGTAACTAATGTTGTCTGAGCTTGAAAGAAGATAGTGCCACATGTTAGCACAAGAAATTAAGCAAAAAATATAATCAAGAATAGTCTAAATTAATTAAGGATAATATGAATTAATCAAGTAAATATAATCTAATAAAATAAATATTTTTTGGGAATATTTTATTTGGAATAAAATTAATTAAGATTAATCCTGATTGATTGGAGAATCAATTTTCGATTTGATTAGGATTAAGATTATGATATGCTTGGGCTATAAATGTCCTAAATCATGAGAGCTCATAACATTGTTATTTTTTAGTAGGGAGAAGTGGTGCAAGAAAGAAATATCTCAATCATATAATCTCTTAGCACCTCAGGTATATTACCTATCTTCCATGCTTTCTCACCATTTTTTTTACCCATCTTCCATACTCTTTCATCATTTTTTTATGTATCTTTCATGCTTTCTCACCATTTTCTAGAAATTTTTTTTTTATTTTATTGATGTATTATAGTTTCCACGGCATATAGCGAAGATTAGTTGTAGAGCAAAGCACCGCAAGTTGTCACTTGCAATGAGAAGCAAATGGTTTCGTCAATAATGACAATTTAAAGGCTTGTGTTATGGGGATTTGCTTGAGTTATTTTGTGTTTAATTTTGGGTATGATGGACTCTTATGATTGTTTGTTATTTTAGGCTACCTATGAAAGAAGGTGCACAAATTTAGACTATTGGTCAGATGAATGTACAAATAAGTTATTTATCGAGAAAAACTTTCTCAATTTTTATAACAAAGACGACAATTGATAAGATTCTTATGCTTGCAAAGGTTTATATCATATTGATTTAATTCATTTATAAAATCAAGAGTAAAACTCATGTTGATCCTCCAAAGACACAAGTATCATCAGTTAGGTCTTCTAATGATGAATACATCAGAATAGTCTTTTAATGTTAATTTTTAGATTAAATTGATCCTTCAATGTAACTTTTTTCATCAAATTGGTCATCAAAAAAGACCAATTTGATGTCAAAAATTATTGGAGGATCAAACTAATGTCATTTTTATATTTGGAGGATCAAAATTGTTACCAAGTGGCTTTAATAACTCAAGGGGGTGAATTGAGTTTTCAAAACTTTCTCAAAGTTTGTTTCAATTGTACTAATTATATTGAATCAATGGACTTAGAAAGGATAATGACTAAGAATAATGAGCTATTTAATACAGAAAATATAAGACAAGAATTCACAATATTAAAAACACCAAGCTAGTTAAATTAATAGAATATAGCTTATAAGTAAAAGATAAGGGTTGAGAGAATGCAAACAAGATTTATACTAGTTCAATAACTTCTTGTGATCTACGTCCAGTCCTCGAGATCGTCCACCCGAGATTTCAACTATTCTTTAAGCTTCTAACTTGGGTGCTTGATAAAAAAAACCCTTAAAATATAGAGCACTCTTCACTTAGTTTGGGATCCTCCACCCTCTATATATGTGCAAGAGCCTCCCTCAATACACTAAGGAACTTCTCTCCTTGAACTTATACAAGATAATCAAATGGTTTTTGGTTGTTTGTAACTCTCACAAAAGCAGATATACAACTTGGTGAACTAATGAGTATTTGACCAAAAACTAGGCAAGCTTTTACAAATAAAAAAGAGTATGATCAACTGGAGATTAATAAAAGCTCTTTTTAAAATGAATTTTTTATCTTTGTTGCTTTTTACAATTCATTTAGATGAGCTATAAATAGCTCTCACAAACTTAGATTCGTTAGGTAGTAGGTGAGTATCAAATCAGTGTTTAAACTAGCCGTTGACAAAGTTTCTGAAGCATATGTAGTCGACTACACAACTGTTGTAGTCGACTACCATGCCTTTCTGACTTTTAAAAAACATGAGAGTTTATTTTATAAAAATCGCAAGTAGTCGACTACACTACTATTGTAGTCAACTACAATAACTCTCGGACACTATGTAAAGTCAAAAGACATCTGAGATATATTTTCAAGATAATATGTAATCGACTACAAAGCTTATGTAGTCAATTACATGTCTCCTCGGGTTTATGAGTTTTGAAAGAAAAACAACTTTTAAAAACATTGTAGTCGACTACAATAACTTTGGTAGTCAACTACAAGTGTCATCGGGTTAACTTGTATTTAACAAATGAATGTTTTTATTAGTAATGTAGTCGACTATCTCAGCATTGTAGTCGACTACAAGTGTTCTCGGGACATTTTAAGAACATAAGGTTTTTCAAGTTTTTTCCTATTGTAGTCGACTATAGACCTTGGGTAGTCGACTACAAGTATATGTTCTGACTTGTACAAAACATTGCAACCTTAAAATGTCATAGCTGTGTAGTCGACTACACCAACCTTATAGTCGACTACAAGTGACTTAAAAACTCATTTTTGACCAAGTTAAAAAATCTTTCTTTCCAAAGCATTTTAAAGATAACTTTCTTTTTCTCAAACCTTATTTTTGAAATAGTTTTGTAAGGTTAAAACAAATTGCTTGCTAAGTGATTTAAGCAATCAAATACTCTTACAATGATAAGTTAAAACCTATAAGACTTGAGTACTCCTTGTGATTTTGTTCTTGTTCTCTTGGTGCGAAAACCTTTGTTTGGTTATCATCAAAATCCTATATGTCAAATGTTGATCACAAAAATGAGTGTTTTCTCTAAAATCAATGTCATCTTGATTTTTTTTTAAAAATTATTATTATTCCTTATATTGTGCAATGTGATGTTTGATCGTCAAGCAATCCAAGGTGAATGAATGTTTTACTAATGAGTTAAATAAATTGTTCAATAAGAAGATCTTATTCGAGATAAGACTAAATAGTTTGTGCAGAGTTATTGAAGCTTGCAAGACTTATAAAAAGTTGTTTGATACCTCCACTTAGAAAGAAGTGAGCTTTATTTAACAAATTGAGTTTGTGTTTGATGCTTTAAATGTTGATTACTTATTAACATTGAAACCTACATAAACATATTTTTCTCACTTGATGTTGTGCTTTGGGGAGGAATCAACTTTGAAGATGTCAAACACCAAGTCATATGAGAAAATCAATAGAAGCAGAATTATTAATTCAATTATTTTAAGAGATGAATGTGCTTTTTTTTAAAAAAAAATAACTTTAGGATTTTACCTTTATTTTAGGGATATTACCTTATTTTAGGTATTTTAACTTATTTTTAATAAGTTATTGTGAGATATTATTACATTATTTCAGATTATGCCGGATATTGTTATATAGTTTCTCAATTATGTGAGATATTGTTAGATATCATGCAATGTTGATTTCATATGTAGAATAATGATTTAATTCTATTCATTATCCAATTGAAATCTATCATAATAAATTTGCCTTGCCAAATAAAATAAGTTAGAAAAAAATATGGGAATTAATTTCCAAAATAATATAAAAAGTCAAATATATACAAAGAAAAAATACCCAATGAGTACGTCATAAATTGTTACCATGGTCCCTCTAAACTTTTTCCTCCTAAATTTAGTATTTTATTTAAAAGGAAAAATTATGTAATTAAATATTTGAGAATGAACAAAGATGCAAAGTAACTTTAACATTATTAGTTGACATAATCTGAACATGTCATAATTAAAAAAACTAAATTTATATTGAAAATATTAGTCATATTCAAAATTTTTAAAAATAAGATTTATTTGTTTTTGAGTCAATTTCATATATTTGTTTTGATCACACAGTTTCCGTCATTGGACAATCATATCAAGTCATATAATAGATGGTTAGTACATGAAATGACATCATCACTCATATGATTTATAATAATTAAACAAATATTAATTTTAAGTATTAGTGTAGAATTATATTCTAGTCATAATAAATTTTAATAATTAACTAAAATAAAAATAATATATTATTTGGCTTGTGCATAGCACATGTTAAAAAATCCAGTTGGTAATATATTGTTCATGTAATAATTCCTTACTGATATGGGTACTGCAATAAAATAATGCAAAAAACTAACATTGTAATTAGTGGTGGAACTAAGTTAGGCTTTACCTTAAATAAGTCTTGCCTACTTTGAAAGACCTTCGCCTTAGCCTGGCCTATTACTTATCATAGGTTTTTTTATGAGCCTGTCCTGACTTTTTTATAAAAACATAAAAGTCTGGCATGTTATTCTATCAACTATTACTCTATTTGTATGAAAACAAATAATTAAGCTTTGGAGGATCAATTATACCATATCCAATATTGTTTCTCTCATCTACCTCAGGCATTGGATGGATTATCTCTTCATATGTTTTACAATATTTTTCATTTTGGTAATATGGATCACAATATCTCTCTGATATAAGCTCTCTTGTAAGCAATACATGCATAAGCATGATTGGAAGGAAAATAAGACAAATTCCAATATTTACAACCATGTGCCCTAGTTCTAAGATTCACAATAAATGTTGTGAACTCATCTCTCACCAAAAAGTCATCATCACTGGCATAGGTGACTTTACATACCCTTCCATTCTGCATGGTTTTATTAACCACTTTTCTAGTCCTAGGTGATATCATGTCCTAAAAACTACAATCCTTTTCATACATCCTTTGGAATCTACCCATTAGCTTAGTAGTCAAAGGCTCAACCATAGACAATATGGTTTTCTTTCTATCATCTGCAAGCCAACTATTAAAAGATTCTGACACAGTGTTTGTAATGTGATCTAATTTACAGGTAGGGATAATAGTATGCCTTGACCACATATGTTTAGGTCTCTCAACAACCAACATCCAGTCTACAATACTATTGTAGCTTTTTCTCATTTGAGTCACAACCTTCTTAAAGACAAACTCATTGTGAGTCATTGCAATAACCTAAAATTGAGTTGTAGCAATATTATTTTAATTTTCATCTTGAGGTTATTTAGCAAGTGATTACAACATTTCCTAATCCCTAATATATAAGAAAATAATAAAAAAGTAATAATAATTGAACTTATTTTCAGTAAATGAAATGAGAAACAAATGTTAATACAAATATAAAGACAAACTTTTTTGCATGTCAAACATGATGGTCAATGACCCTTCTTTCCATTGAGCCACAAATCCCAATGCTTCATTTAAGAGGTTGATCAATCAATTTGAGACACTTATGTTAGCTTTGTATTAGGCTTTATTAAATATTTATTGTGCCCAATATTAGTATTTTAGATGAGTTTAATGTTGTTGGGCTTCATTGGGCTTTAATGCAAATATTGAATAATTTTCGGATTTTGATGCATTTTGACCTTTTTTCCTTGGTTAGGCCATAACATGGGACTCGGTGATCTATTTGAGGTGATCTTGGTGTCTTTGGAAAGTTAAGACAATGCTCTACAAGTTTCATGAAGAACTCAAGAGCTGGATCGGACTTCTAAGGGTTCAAAATATCCCTGCAATGCAGAGTGGGTTTGCTGTCACGAAAATCTGCGCAGTGTGCACATATTGGACTACATAGTGAGCTATAGGCCTCTTCTTGGGCTGAAACTTAGCCATTGGATAGATAATACATATATCTCCAACTTCAATGAAGACCATTTAGTCAATAGATGTCATTTTAGGCATGATAATGAAGCTACAAGTTAGTTTGAATTTGGAAACACGTTCTGCCAACCTAACTTGAGGTAGGTTCAGTGTTTTTGGCATATCTGGAGTTCTAAACGTCCAAATGGCATGATTTCAATTGTAAAATTTCAAGGAGACAAATGGCTACAACTTTCATGAAGACCTCCAAGCCAAAATTCACCGTCTAGATCATGAAAATCAAGCCAGAATTCGGATAAGAGTTGCTGACTAAAAGCCACCAACCATACACCAACCCACCTACCATGCACCAACCCACCAACCATGCATCAAGCTTCCATATTTGACAATTTCCATATTTTTATAGCTTGTATTCAGATTATGTACATGTACAAATTGGCTTCTAGGATTAGTATAAATAGAGTCAATCTCTTTGTATTATCATTCATTCAATTTTAAGTAAGTCTGAAGAAAGTTTGAGTATTTGTGAGAGTTTTCTTTCTCTTCTTATCCATTCTCTTTACAATTTCGTTTTTGTTCTTTTATTTCTGAGTTCTTCCTTCCCATCCATGGAAGGCTAGGCTCTCATAATCAATCGAAGGGATTAGCCATCTTGATGTTTAATTTGGAGATCTTGTTTCACTTGTTCATATTGCTTAATTGTTATTCAAGTTTCTCTTCTTCCTCTTTTGATTTTTATCTAGATTAAATTGCTTAATTTGATTTAGATGTTGATGTGATAATAGCTTTATTATCATATATTCAAAGAGGATCACAAAGATTAAACAATATATTAAAGCTTTTTGATAGATTGTTTAGTTTGGTTAAATTCTAGATCTTAAGTTAATCTATGTTGGATGGTGCTTACTTTATCTAACCTTGGTTAATCAAATCCTAGATGCTTATCTAGTAGAGAATTCTTGGATCATGTTAAGGCTTCTTGATGTGATCTAAGGTCAAGAACATGGTTAGCAATTAAGTGAATTCCTTGTGATAAATGATGAGTTAAACTCAAGATCGGTAAATTTCCTTAGATTGGTTGTTTATTTAGATTTGTTTACAACTTTAAGTCTCATACTTTTATTAATCTTGTTAATCAACAATAAAACCCCCATTTTCTAATTATCTTGATCTAATTAAATCTTTGTTTTGGATCCTTGAGAGACGATTCGGTTCATTCTCTATACTACAAATTAGTTTGTGAACTGGTTATTTTTATTATTTGATAGGTCTCAACAACCTCTTGTCAGAGGTACTGGAAAAACTTCCATGATACAGTGCATTCAACTTCCACCATGGCAAAGGCAATTGGATATATGCCTTTGTCACCATCCATTGCTATAGCAGTGAGTAGTACTCCTCCTAAAGGTCCGTTGAGGTGATAACCATCAATATCAAACAAAGGCCTTCAACCTCTCACAAACCCTCTTTTCATTGCATCAAGGCAAACAAAAAACTCTTAAACTCAGCGTTTTGATTGATTCTAGGTGGTCCCACATCCAATTTAATGATACTTCCAGGATTTGTTTGCCTTGCAATCTTAGCACATGTTGGTAGCTTGTTATATGACATTGCATGAGTACCTTTGCTGTCTTCCTTTACCTTGATCCTTGTACGACACAATTACATCAAATTATTTGGCTAATGTCAAACTGCTACAATAGTTTTGCCTTCATACTTGGGTGGGGAAGCTACCAACTTACTTTCAATTTCTTTGCAATCTATGTTGAAGTGGCATTGGAGTTCTTGGTTGTTATAATGCAACTGTGAAATGCATTATAAGTCTTGATCTTATAAGTGATCCTATCAAGTGCAGGGGAGGCATGAATATGTCAACAACTCTTAACAATATATTTAGCTATCACTCTACCTTTCTTATTCTTAATCATTCTTGTATAATGTAGTCCTTAAGCACTTCTCTAAATTCATTCGCATCAACAAACAAGAAATCAATCTCTAGTATCACTCTTCCATCTGGTTCACGTGCAAATTGTTTTCCTAACATTCCCGTCTCCATTTAAATCTATTTCCTATCTTCATCAAAATATACATCCCCAACATTGTCATACCTTTCCTCATAATCACTTTACTAATTGTTATTCCCATTGCAACTTCCTTCCTCTTCAACATAAGATCCTTCTAATTTACTTTCTACCTTATGTTCATCAGGTTCATCATCTCCTTCCCAATTTTCATCAGAGTCACTAATGACTACTTTTTTCTCAAGCACAATTTCAGGCCCTCCAACATCACTAGTTTCAGGAACCACAACATTAGTAGGTTTAGGCACTCTAGAGGCATACACATGAATGTAAATTAACTTACCGTTGATGTTGAACATATCAAGAATGTCATTGTCATTCTTGACGGGTACCCTTTAATGATCATCCCGAACAATGAACGAAATGTTGAATGGAAATTCAGCATCACACCCACCTTCCATGGCCATCCTCTAAATATCATCCACTATGTCTAAGCAACGATCGAGGTCTATGTTCCTAATCAAGACAAGTTCTCCATATTTTTCAACAAAATGAACCACAAGGCCAGCACATCCAATATTCATCATTTTTACCTAAAAAAATAACATCCTTCATAAGAACTTACACAAAATAGAATGGAAAACAAAATGTCTGTAGTGATGGAAAGAGAAATAGAAAACAAAAAATATAATTACAGGTTTGACAATTTTGAAGTTACTTCGTCGGACATGGGTCCATTTCAGAGGTCGTGGTCCCAAACCCTTTAGCACTCTTGTTCACGATAGAAAATAAACTCAAGCTTTCCAATTTGCTGGTGATCCCAAACCAGGTTTTCGAGGAGGCAAGGTAATCCTTTAAGGTATGTTTGGATTGGTGGTAAGGGATGAAATGGAGCGGAATGGTAAATGGTACCATTGTTTAAATGTTTAAAAAAGAGATGGAATTGAATGGAATTGTGGGGACTCCATCCCACTCCATTCTCCCATTTTTCTTCCCCTCTAAATTGGGGTGGGGGGTAAGGCATAGAATAAGTTATGAAATTATATTTTTATCTTTAATCCTTATAATTTTGTGTTCGAGATAAGGACAATATGAGAACAATAAACTTAAAATTATTTCCATTCCATTCACTTCCACTAGAACTTACAAACAAATGAATGAAAACTTTTTTCCATTCCACCATTAAACATCCAAATAATGGTATGCCAACTTTATTCCATACCATCACATTCCATTCCACTGCATTATACAACATTCTATTCCACTCACTATAAAACTTCCAAACATGCCCTTAGGGTTTTTAAATTGTGAGGGAAAATAAGGAATCTCACCCATTTGTTAGACAATAACTAGCACAATTTTAGGTAAGAAAAGCCGGTTTCATGTTTGAATCAAGTGGGGTATTATGTGTAATAAACGCAAACTTCAGAAAAAGTGAGTATAATTATCTCAAAATATAATACCTCACTAAAGTATAATACAATCCCTAAATGGTACTTATTTTATTAATAATTTTCCAGAAAATAACAATTGTAATTATATTAATTTTCATGTATACCAAAATTCTTGCCATTGATGAGAGCCTTTTGTTAAAAGGTTATGTTATTCTTTTATACCATACGTAAAAATTTGAGAATAAATCACACCTTTAAATGAAAGATGGTTATTTCTTATTATGCAATCTACCTCCAGACACAAAAAGAAATATTATTTCTACACTACTTTATTATTCATATCATTTGTATATTTATACTCATAGTATCATTTGAATTTAATTTAATTTAATTTACTTTAAACTCTCATAAACTTTAATAAGTACACTTAAATTTTAAATGTAGTGTATAGATTTACACCCGTGGAGAGGTTTGAAAGATGTTTATGATGAGGCAGAATGAATAAGAATTTGGATACATGTAAACAAGGTTATTTTTTTTTATAGGAAAGTGACTTTGCACATTATTTGGAAGGAAAATAAAAAACAAAAAACAAAGTAACAGCTCCGAATCTTCTATTATGGAAGTTCTATAGACGAAAAAAGGTGATAAGCACTTGCTCCGGTTTACTCTAGTGGGTCTTTGGACTCCATTGCTCTAGTCGCAAATGGAGGTGGTGGATACCTACAAAGGTACTCTGATGCTTAAGTCAATATATGACTAAGGAAGTATAAATCAGAAAGGTTATGTGAGATTAGGTTGCATACCTGGGGGTAAGACCCCCTTATATAGCCTGCTAGGCGGCGTGACATGCCAAGAAGAGTGTTCTCTTAATCTTAGAGAGTTTGAGATATTTGCTCTAGTGATAAGGATAAAGATCCCTTTTGAATTATTTTGATATAGGTCTCTAGATAGATTTCCCTATCAAATGGGGATTCTTTAGTAGGTTGAATTGGGCATTAAGATTGGTTCAAAGTCCAAAATACCTACATTGTACACTTGCTCCCCTTAACTCGGTAGTCAGCAAGCCAAGAAACTAGGCGAGTTGAGTGCAGAGACGTATAAGCCATAATTTATAAATTTATGATAATTCATTTGTGGTGGGTCTTTGAACTCCAATGCTCCAATTGCGAACGGAGATGGTGGTTACTTATAGAGACATTCTGATGCTTAAGTCAGTATATAACTGAGGAAGTATAACTTATAAAAGTTATGTGAGATTAGGTTACATACTTAGGGGATAAGACCCCTTATATAGCCTGTTAGGTGACATGGCATGCCGAGCTCAATGTTCCCTTCATCTTAAGGAGTTTGATACATGCTCCATGGTGATAGGGATAAAGATTCCTTTTGAATTATTTGGAGATAAGTCTCTTGATAAATTTCCCTGTCAAAGAAAAATTCTTTAGTAGGTTGAATTGGACATTAAGACAAAATACAAAATACCCGAACTGTAGAACACTCAATAAAGAATCATTGAATTCCCACCAACAAATCCTTGATATATTCACCAACCTCATCCTCAACGCTATTACAATTCAATTCCTTCTCATTTATGAAGCTCCACCAGACTAGACCACATTGCTTTTAACTTTTCCTTGCTGGTACATACTGGCCTGCATGTTGCGCCGTCTCTTCCGCATTCGAAGGGTGAAAGAAAAAAATCCTTGTTTCGTTTCTTGAAGTCTAGTTCCAACTAAAAAGTTGTGCAACAACAGTAAGGCACCATAGCTTTCTCATAATCTAGAGTCCAGACAAAGACAATATTTTGCTTCTTGCATTGTTTGTTTCTTTATTTATCTTTTCTTTTGTTGGTTTTCAGGGATCTGCTAATCCATACGAAGGGTTGTTCACATTCTCTTGTTAAAGTGCACCACCTTTGTGTTACATCGGAGTCAATTTGTTTTCTTAAAAAAGTACTAGTAGTTGTAGCTTCTTCCTTCTTCAACTCTCTGTCTCCGTGCCTTGTGTCATTCTAGGCTCTACTTAGCAGTAAAAGAAATTGTTTCCCAAGTGAGATTTTTTCTTTATCACTAATCTCTTTCGAAATCCATGAAAATCAAAGCGTACTGCTGATAAGTTCATGGGGATTCGTAATGCAGAAATTCATTGGCTGCCATGGAGTTAAAATCAATCCATCATTCCGTGATAGGTTCATGCTGGTTTTGAAGTTCTGAGAGGGGAATTTTCCTGCGGTGGTGGAGGTTTTGGGGTAGCTGTTCTGCATCATTTCTCAGTATCAGATATCACTCCCTGATGGCTTTGGGAGTATTTGGTTATGTTCTAGTTCTGACACTGTTCTTCAAGCATTTAGCATCCCAGCAACCAAATACTGATGATTTCTTTGTGTCTGAGTTCTTGACGAAGATGGGTTTAACCACCCAAGCCTACAACTTTTCTGCTTCTTTTTGTTCATGGCAAGGAGTTTTCTGCGATGCCAAGAAAGAACATGTTGTTGAGTTAGTCGTTTCTGGTATGGGCCTCTCTGGCTCTATTCCAGATACCACCATAGGCAAGCTCAGCAAGCTTCAATCTTTGGACCTTAGCAACAACAAAATCACTGGCTTGCCTTCAGATTTCTGCAGTTTAAGCTCGCTCAAGAGCATCAACCTCTCCTCCAATCAGATCTCTGGCTCATTGACTAACAACATTGACAACTTTGGTTTGCTAGAAATCTTGGACTTATCCAGCAACAATTTCTCTGGGGAAATTCCTGAAGCCATTAGCTCCTTTGTGAGTCTGAGGGTCCTCAAACTTGACCACAACAGGTTTGAGCACAGCATACCTTCTGGGATTCTTAAGTGCCAGTCTTTAGTTTCAATTGATCTTTCATCAAATCAGCTAAGTGGGACACTTTCAGATGGTTTTGGTGCTGCGTTTCCTAAACTCAGGACCTTGAACCTTGCTGGGAATAATATTAGTGGCCGATATTCAGATATTTCTGGGTTAAAGTCCATTATGAGTCTCAACATATCCGGCAATTCGTTTCAGGGTTCTGTCATGGGTGTGTTTCAGGGACGGCTAGAGGTCATGGACCTTAGCAGAAACCAATTTCAAGGTCACATTTCTCAGGTACAGTTCAACTCTAATTACAATTGGTCTCATTTAGTTTATCTGGATTTGTCAGAGAATCGGCTTAGTGGGGAAATTTTCCAAAATTTGAATGACGCCCATAATCTAAAGCACCTTAATCTTGCACACAATAGATTTGCCAGACAGAAATTCCCTCAGATTGAAATGCTCTCAGGATTGGAATATCTGAACTTGTCCAAAACTAGTCTGGTTGGTTACATTCCTGATGAAATCTCACGACTGAGTAATTTGAATGCACTTGATATTTCTATGAATCATCTTATAGGGCAAATCCCCTTACTAAGGAATAAAAACCTCCAAGTTCTTGACCTTTCAAACAACAATTTGAGTGGAGAAGTCCCTCTATCTGTCATAGAGAAACTCCCACGGATGGAGAAATACAACTTCTCTTATAATAACTTAACCCTCTGTGCTTCGGAAATCAAACCTGATATCCTGCAAACAGCATTCTTTGGATCAGTGAACAGTTGTCCAATTGCAGCAAATCCCAGTCTTTTCAGAAAAAGAGCCACTGAACACAAGGGAATGAAACTAGCTCTGACACTGACCCTCTCAATGATCTGCTTGCTTGCTGTGGTTTTATTTCTAGCAGTTGGTTGCCTTATGAAGAAAAAATCGTGGGCTGTTAAGCAAACTTCATATAAAGAAGAACAGAATATTTCGGGTCCCTTTTCATTCCAGACTGATTCAACTACTTGGGTGGCTGATGTTAAGCAAGCAACATCAGTCCCAGTAGTAATCTTTGAGAAGCCACTGTTGAATATTACATTTGCAGACCTCTTGGCTGCAACTTCAAATTTTGATCGGGGTATCCTTTTGGCTGAAGGAAAGTTTGGGCCTGTTTACAGAGGCTTTCTACCTGGTGGTATTCATGTAGCAGTTAAAGTTTTGGTTGTTGGGTCTACACTGTCAGATCATGAAGCTGCAAAAGAGCTAGAGTATCTTGGACGAATCAAACACCCCAATCTTGTTCCTCTAACTGGATATTGCGTAGCTGGGGATCAGAGGATTGCCATATATGAGTACATGGAGAATGGGAACTTGCAAAATTTGCTTTATGACTTGCCACTTGGGGTACAGAGGACAGATGATTGGAGCACAGACACATGGGAAGAAGATGACAATAATGGGATCCAAAATGCTGGGTCTGAAGGATTCCTCACAACTTGGAGATTTCGCCACAAAATTGCCCTTGGCACTGCCCGAGCATTGGCATTTCTGCATCATGGATGCTCACCTCCAATTATTCACATAGATGTTAAAGCTAGCAGTGTCTATTTGGATTACAACTTGGAGCCAAGATTGTCTGATTTTGGGCTGGCTAAGATTTTTGGGAGTGGCTTGGATGAGGAGATTTCACATGGTTCACCTGGTTATGTACCACCAGAGTTTTCTCAACCAGAATTTGACTCCCCAACACCAAAATCCGATGTATACAGTTTTGGGGTTGTTCTCTTTGAGCTACTAACTGGGAAGAAGCCAGTTGGAGATTATTATCCTGAAGAGAAAGAAGCAACTTTGGTAAGTTGGGTCAGAGGACTGGTAAGAAAGAACCAAGCTTCAAGAGCTATTGATCTAAAAATTCGTGGTACAGGACCGGATGACCAAATGGCGGAGGCCCTTAAGATTGGGTATCTGTGCACGGCTGACCTGCCCTCTAAGCGACCAACCATGCAGCAGATAGTTGGACTTCTTAAAGATATTGAACCTACTGCTAATTAGCATAATGAACATGATGAAAAAGAATTGATGTCGTTTCATTTAATTTTATCCCTTTGAATTTTGCTACTGGATGAGAGTCTCCCATGCAACCATGATGCAAATGTAAAGCAGTTAAATTCTGAAATTTTGTTTTTGATGTTGATCTCTTTCCTTTCTACCATCCATCTCTATGATATGAAGAAAGCTTTGATGAATATACACCAGAACTTGATCTTTGAACTAACATGTTTCTGCTTGTACTCTTTAATCCACTTTACTTATTCTTTTGACCTCTTCATGTATAGAAGTAAATGCATGCTACGGGAATTGATTCTGTAAGACTTGATAGGTACTCTAGACGAATAAGTCAGTTGAATGTGGCCCTCGGTTTCTCTATTTTCTTGCATACCCTTGAAGATATTTGTGGAGTCACTTGAGAAATTCTTATCGGGCTTTCTTGGGGTAATAGAATGACAAAGTTGGGAAGGCTGCAACATAAGCAGCAACCTTGATTGTAACTATATTATTTCCAAATGAATCTTATTCTTCCTCTCAAAGTAGGTAAGAATTTTTTTTTTTTAGAGAGAATGACTATAAAGTTCAGCTCCTTAAAATAAATGATTGGTTGATTTATTTTAAAAATTAATCAAATATTTAACTATATTAATTAATAATTTATATACGATTAATCACATATCAAGTATCAAAATGAAAATAAATTATTAGTTAACCGTATGTAAATTATTAGTTAATATAATTAAATATATAATTAATTTTTAAAATAAACCAATTATTCATTTATTTTGAAAAACTAACATTTACGATTATTTTCCTAATTTTTTTCCACTTTGTGGTGGCTTCGCCCCAAGTTCCCCTTCCCCTCCCCAAGAAAACCCCAGCTGACAAATTCAGCTCCCACTAACTATATATATATAAAATATTATTGACAAAATATGAACTCGCAAACTATTTTTTCTTACGTGCTAAATAAATTAATAAATGTGTCACTTGTTTAGCAAAGTTTTTATTATACATATAAAAATTCAAGACGGAATTTTGCTTTAAAAAATAATAAAATTAGAAAAAAAAAAAAACTAACTAACTTCGGTTGTGTAATCCAAGCCTATAAATAAAAAATAAGGAATTATAATGTAAAGTCGTTCCCAATCTTATGTTGGATCACAGGTCGTTTGGAAATTCCTCCATTAATAGGCTGCAAAATTTCCGCCCCAGTTTTGAGGTCCATTGGAATTGGATTGGATTTCAAATCCATTAGATTGGAAATCTTGAATAATTAATTATATTTCACATATACAGGTGAGGGATAGAAATCATAGAATATTGATAGTGATTGACATCCATCACATCATACAAGCAATTCTAACTTTAGTGTTGTATTTTCTAGTATTTACTAGTAATAGTCTTCCTTTCTCAAAAAACGAATAGCACATTTTGAGAGAGTTTGACTGAATTTCCAACCTTGTAATCTCTCTCACTTTACTAATAAAAGAAATTCATTACAACCAGAAATGTAGATATTTATAGATAGAATCTTTGATTGCAGAGCCGAATGAGCAAAGCAAGGATAGTGGAAACCCAGCAATAGTATTTAATACCTAACAATCATATGGCCTCAACTAATAGTGGACACTAATTAAATTCTCTCTCTCTCTCTCTCTCTCTCTCTCTCTCTACGAGCAATCGAAGATTCCATGAGGATGGTGTTCTACATTTTGTGATTTTTTCTGACTATAGTCACAACTGCTTTTGAGTAAGGTTTCTCTTCTGCATAGTTAGAACTTGGGTGTTTTACTGAAGAGGAAAGATAAGAACAAAACAAAAGTTGCAGCCTAGCTGCCGTCCCAGAGATTTTATGGGCTTTGGGCCACCTATTTACAAGAGACAGTGACATTCGAGAAGTGGTCCAAGAGGGAAAGGTATGTTTTTTCTTAAGAATTTTTTTCAGTCTTTTTTTGGTTTTAAATTATTTTTAGTTACATTGTTATAGGAAGGTCGATTGTCAAGAAAAAAAAAACACATAACAAGAATTAAATTTTTTTATCATAAAATTGTGACACTAACTTTTTTTTATCACAACAGAATTAAAGAATAGAAAAAAAAATTCACTCAAATTCTTATGACTTCTTTTATTTAAGTTGATTTAATTAAACTTTTTATATTGAGTTTTCATGAATTTATTTATATAATTTTGTTAAATTCTGCATATAGAATCATCTGTTATTTTTTTATCATCTTTTTGCAATAGAGTCCAATGTGAGTAAACAAACATGAAACTTGAAAGAGGGACAGAGAGGTGTCAATTTCAATGTCAGGAATTAATTAATCAAACAGCTAGCATTTAATCTGACGTTGAGGGGTCAAGATAAAAATATCAGCACGTCTTTTTCTTCTTCTTCTTCTTCGTTTCCTTCTTCTTCAGGTTTGGAATAAAAACACCAAGGACAGAGGAGAAGCATGTCGGACGAAGAGCACCACTTCGACTCTCATGCGGGCCCGGGAGCGTCCAAGACGTATCCTCAGCAGGCTGGCACTGGCACCATTCGCAAGAATGGCTACATCGTCATCAATTCCAGGCCTTCGCAAGGCTTCATTTTCATATCATTTATTTATGAGATCTGATCCTCGTTCTATATTACAATGTTTCTGTTATGCCGAAGTTGCGTAAAAAAGATAATTTAATATGTTACTTTACTTTCTCATTTAATAGACTTATTTTTTAAGATGAAGTCCGATAAACTTGAGTCATATTACAATGTTTCTGTTATGCGGATAAACTTGAGTCATATTACAATGTTTCTGTTAATCGGAAGTTGCTTAAAAAAGATAATTTAATATGTTATTTTAAGTCACGAAGCTTTCCCATTTAATATACTAGTTCTTTTAAGACTACTTCTTTTATGAACTTTTCTTGTAAACTAAGTCGAAATAAATGATACTTTGACTGAAAAATTTTCAACGTAAAAGGAGAGATATAATAAGTAACGACTTAAGAAAAACAGCAACCTGTATAAAAAAAGTTAGAGTGAAAGTTAGAATAAAATAATACACGTTTATATCGTTTGATTTTTCAGAGAATCCCTTTGTTTTCTTTATTTTTCTTTACCTCATTACATTGAATTAATTTAGAACGTAAATATTTAGTAATTAGTGTAGAAACTAGAAACTTGCGTGGATTTTTTTATTTTTATATGTGGTTGAATGTTAAGTTTGAAATTTAAGCGGAATATTGTTTTTTAATTTTTGAACCCATTGCACTCTATGGCTCTACTTAGTAACTAGAGTAGAAGTTTGAGGACTAATTATAGGTTATTCATGAGAAAGACAAATTCAAGTATATGATATTAGAATCAAAATTGTTCAATGAAATTAAATCTCTCATAGTTTTAAAAATAATAATAAATATTAAATTAAAATGAATAAATAAATTTTGAATAAACTTTTGTTATTTTATTCTAAAATAAAAAATTCAAGTTATATCTTTTGAATAAATAATTTATA
Organism: Styphnolobium japonicum; assembly: GCA_023212625.1. Taxonomy (NCBI): domain Eukaryota; kingdom Viridiplantae; phylum Streptophyta; class Magnoliopsida; order Fabales; family Fabaceae; genus Styphnolobium; species Styphnolobium japonicum. The sequence goes on from JALBWW010000003.1 coordinate 23,484,644, forward strand.
AGTACCTTTAGACTAAAATTTTGTTTTTATACAGACAAAAATTTTGTTTCACCTTACATCCAATAAAATATGAATTGTTAATTATATTATATTGGATCGTTCATTATTTTATCTCTTTTGATTGTTTCTCAAAAGCATCCGTCCAAAATAATTTAAAGATAAACAAAACAGTGTATTAATTATTGATGAGATCTCTGACACAAATGTGATTTTCAAAGTTCAACTTTGTACGCTAGAGCTGATACACCTAACAATTACAAAGATCATCAAATAAGGAACTTTCTGCTTGTTCAAAAGAGTCAGAACTAAGATATAAAAAATTTCACAAAACGTTGATAACTAAAGTCACTTTTTAAAAGGAGATTAGCATGTTATCAACATTATGCATTTAATGCAATTCAGAACGATAATAAATATTGTCGTTAGACGAAGAAGCTTATGAAGACTGTTTAAAGTTCACAAGCTTATAAATATCAAAGTCTTCGAAGAATCAACAAAAGTAGAAACATCAAGAGAACAAGAGAAAATATTTAAAGTAAAAGACTCACTCTATTTCATATTCTTTCATTTACTCTTGTATAGAATTTCTACTTAAGCTTATGGTTTATTCTCACATATCGTGAGTTACTCTCAAGTGTGTTAAAACACTCTTATTTCTTTGTTGGTAAGCATTAACAATCTACGATCACTAGGAAAAACTTATGATAACCAAGATTATATTAGAAAAATATTAAGAAGTCTTCTCAGGCAGTGGAGGCCCAATGTCACGACTATTCAAGAAGTGAAAAATCTTGCTTCCCTTTTTATGGAGGAGCTTCTTGGATCTTTAAAGGTTTATGAACTTGAACTACAAGAAGAGAATAAATTAAGAAAAGACAAATCTATTGCCTTTAAAGCTCATAAAGGAAGTGCGTCGAAGGCACTTTGAAGAATCTTCAGATGATGCTAAATCATTTGGAGAATATGTCTCTGAGGATGACGAGTTATCTTTTATCTCCAGAAAGATACAGTCAATGTGGAGAAAGAAATGTAGAATGAGACGAAAATACTTTGGACGAAGAGTTCCAAACGATAGAAGTGAAGTAATGGACAAGAGTCCTATCATATGTTATGAATGCAAGAAGTCAGGACACATCAAAGCTGAATGTCCTTCTCTAAACAAGGACAAGAAAAAAAAAAAGGAATTCTTCACCAAGAAGAAAAGATGACTAATGGCAACTTGGGAAGATCTGGACCTTTTATCAACTGAAGATGAAAAAGAAGCTGAAGAAAAAGCAAACATATGCTTTATGGCTGGTTCCTCCTCTGACGAGGAAAAAGATGCGATAAATGACTCTAACTTCAATCTTCAAGAAGCCTTTGACGATTTGCTAAATAATTTTTCTATTCTATCTGTTGAATATAAAGCTCTAAAAAAAATTTTCAAAATTGTCCAAGGATTTTGAAAAAGTGCTTTCAGAAAAATAAGAACTTCAAGCAGTTTGTGAAAATATGAAAACAGAAAATATTTTTCTGGAAAACAAAATCTCCTCTGAGTCTAACACATCTGTTGGAGTTAAAAAACTTTAGAGGTAGTGGAACTCACTGAAGATCTCAATAAGTTTGTGGGTAGCACTGAAAGGTTAAACACACTGTTAAAATATTCAAAAGGTCCTACAGATAAATCTGGATTGGATATCAATCTATTGAGAAAAATATTTTTCAAAAACCATCTACCTCTGCTAAACCCAAACCTTTTTGCAAAAATTATAAAAAAGAAAAGGACATACAACATTCAAATTTTTTCATAAGAGAAAACTAAGGTATAATGAGTCCTCAAGAACTAAGAAGAAAGGACCTAAGAAGATTTTGGTACCTAAAAATATGATAATTCCTCTTATGGATGTGTTTAGCAATTAGAAATAAACCCCAATCATGGTACCTAAACAATGGCTGCTCACGTCACATGACGGGAGAAAAGTCTATGTTCCAAGAGTTCAAACCTAGATCAGGTGGTTGTGTCACTTTCAGAGGAAATAAGAATGATAAGATAGTTGGAATTGGTAAGATTGGTAAGCATCATTTTCCTTCTATTGATAATATGCTTCTCATTGAAAGTTTAAAATACAATCGACTAAGCATAAGTCAATTATGTGATAGTGGATCTGATGTTTCCTTCAACAAAGAAGAATGTGTAGTCAAAAATTCTGATGTGTCCATACTCTTTTTGGCTAAGATGCAAAACAATCTTTATAAGATTGATTTGGTAGACCTCTCAGACCAGAAGGTATTATGCTTAGTGTTCATAAAAGGAGAACAACAGATATGGCACAAAAAACTTAGTCATGCAAGCTTAAGATTAATCTCAAAACTAAACAAGCATAATCTCGTAAGAGGACTATCAAATCTTGTGTATAAATCGGATGTTCTATGTGATGCATGTCAAAAGGGAAAACAAGTTAAAAACTCTTTTGAGTCCAAAAATATTATTTCTACCTCTAGGCCACTAGAGTTATTGCATCTGGATTTTTTTGGTCCAACAAGAACAACCTAGTTAAATGAAAAGAAATATAGATTAGTCATAGTTGACAACTATACTAGATAGACATGGGTTATATTTCTAACTCACAAGAATGAGTCTTTTAAGGTCTTTTCTATATTATCTAAAAGAGTTCATAATGAAAAAGGCATTTGTATCAACTCAATCTGAAGTGATCATAGAGGAGTGTTTGAAAATGAGAGTTTTCAATGGTTCTGTAAAGTAAGTGGTATCCTTCATAACTTCTTTGCCCCGAGAACACCACAGCAAAATGGTATGGTAGAGAGGAAAAACCAATCTCTCCAAGAAATGGCAAGAACAATGCTAAATGAAAACTCAATCTCCATACACTTTTGGACTAAAACTGTCAACATTGCTTGCTACATTCAAAACAGAATATATATTAGACCTATTCTAAAAAGACTCCTTATGAATTGTGAAAGGAACGAAAACCCAACTTTTTATATTTTCATTCATTTGGTTGTCAATGTTTTGTTTTGAATACTAAAGATTCTTTAGAAAAATTTGATGCAAAATTTGATTGTGGTATCTTCTTAGAATACTCTAAAACTTCAAAGGCATATAGAGTTTATAACTCTCGTACTTTGACTGTGGAAGAGTCTATCCATGTTAAATTTAATGATGAAAAGTCTCATAAGGATTTATCAGAGCTAGATGAGTCATTTACAGATTTGAATCTAAACGATAAAGACAAAGGTCCATCAACAACTAGCAAAGAAGCATTGGACGATGAAGAAAATGTAACAAGAAATAATGTTCAATGAAGCTGGCACTTCAAAACTTATCATCCAGAAGACCAAATTATTAGTAATCCAAATGATAAAGTGCGAACAAGGTTAACTTTTAGATAATATTCAAACGTTGCATTCATCTCAGAGCTAAAACCAAAGATAGTTGAAGAAGCTCTTTCATTTACGCTTTGTATAGAGTTTCTCAAATACTCTAAGCTCATTTGTTGTATTCTCACATATTGTGAGTTAAGCTTAAGTGTTTTTTAACACTATTTTTATTACTTAGTGTTAAGCCTGAAAAGGCTTGTAGGAAAGAATACTTGGTATTAGAACATGAAAAGGTTAAAAATACTTGTTTGTAACCTGAAGAGGTTGAGAATACTTGTTTGTAGCCTGAAAAGGCGTTGGGAAAAATACTTGTAATCTTGAAACAATTAGTGAAAAATCCTTAAAGTATAAGGGACTAAACATAACTCTTGGGTTATAAAAGTGAACTAGTATAAATTTCTAGTGTGATTCTCTTATCCCTTTACCTTGCTTTATTTTATATTTGCTAATGTTTGGGGATTGCTATTATTGTTCCTAACATCTCTCTTTATTTAGACTTATAGCTTTCTGCTTGTGTTCAAATATTTTCTTAAAGCGATTTCTGCATCCAATGGTGAATGGGTGTGGTCTTAGTCCTTTATGTTTATGCTTCTTTTGGTTTTTATATTAAAATACGACCTGTGTGTTGTTCCTTTCTTGATACAATATGATTGTACATTCTCTTCTCATCTCACTCCCCTTGTATGTAAAACAAGGTTTCTCTATATGATGTAATCTTTATGAAGAGGAAGAGGCAACGGGTTGGTAACCATACAAGAAGCATTGAAGGAAAGACTAGGAGAAGAAGGTGTTTTGTTCTCTAGGTTTAGTTGTTAAGACTCTCATTGACTTGGGAGGATCAATTCTTTAGGGGTCACAACCATGTCACTTTTATCTTATGTTTATATGTATGAGATGCATGATTAGTGGTTGTATGCTAATGAATTAAATATGTATGAGATGCATGATTATTAGTTGTATGCTAATAGGTGATAAACAGTGTCACAACCGGAAAAATCGCGACGAGAAGCGGCGAGAGCAAAAATAGTATTTTAGAAACAAAATAACAATAGAGTTGCCACCAATCTTTTATTTGATAGAGAAAATGACTGGAAAAACCTTTTAAAAATAGATTTAAAATAAAAATAAAAAGAAAAGGTCTGCAAAAATCAGGTAAGGTTCGTGAGTCGATTATGTACAAGGAAGGGTGAAAACTTAATCCCACAGCACCCCTGATACATCCGTTATAAAACGGTTACCTTAAGTTAGTTGTGCAAATTTAATAACCTTAACAATATTTGATTTTACCCCCTAAATAAAACAAGTCAAACTAATTGAAATAAAAAATAAATTTTACAACTTGTAAATTTAAAGAAAAAACGTTTACAGGTTTTGTGGAAGAGAATAAAAATAAATAAATAAATAAAATATTTACATATTTGGCTTGACTAGCGGGCCTACATATCCCCCGGTGCAATGGGAAACTCAAAGCCACGTAGTTCTCTAAAAATAGTTATATGTTAGTTAATTTTATTTGCAAGAAATAATTTTATTAATTGATTAAATGAAAAAGGAATTAATTCAATTAAACAAGGTTTGACTATAAAAACGAAATTTTATTAACGCATCCTAAATGGGATAAAAAACGGTACTAAACTCACTGATTCATCCTAAGCGAACGTCTAGTGGGCACTTGACCCCTTAAGACGACTAACGTAATTTATGGCGTTGAACCACTTTATTAAAAAATAAAATGCTTTGTTAGCATATTTTAAAAGCGAGGAAATGCGGTACTAAACCTACTGATCCCTCCCAAAAGAACTGCCTAGTGAGTACTTGACCCCTGAAGGCAACTAACGTAATTTATGGCGTTGAACCACTTTATTAAAAAATAAAATGCTTTGTTAGCATACTTTAAAAGGGAGGAAAGACGGTACTAAACCTACTGATCCCTCCCGAAAGAACTGCCTAGTGGGTACTTGACCCCTATAGGCAACTAGCGTACTTCGTGGCATTGGACCACTTTAAGAGAAAAAGGTTACATTATATTAACGTGCCCTAAATGGAAAGGAAGGTAGTACTAGATCTACTGATCCCTCTCAAGAGAACTGCCTAGTGGGTACTTGACCCTTGAAGGCAACTAACGTACTTCGTGGCATGGGGCCACTTTAAGAGAAAAATGGTACATTATATTAACGTGCCCTAAATGGGAGGGAAGGTAGTACTAGACCTACTGATCCCTCTCAAGAGAACTGCCTAGTAAGTACTTGACCCCTGAAGGCAACTAACGTACTTCGTGGCATTCGGCCACTTAAGAAAAAGGGTACATTATATTAACGTGCCCTAAATGAGAGGGAAAGTAGTACTAAACCTACTGATTCCTTTCAAGAGAATTGCCTAGTGGGTACTTAACCCCTAAAGGCAACTAAACGCAAATTTTGAAGTTGATTAGCCAAAATAAGTTATTGAACTCATCTAAACTTTGTTTGCAAGAATTGGAAATAATTAACCCGACTTCTTTGCTTTATTTAAAAAAGGGAAAGAGAAAGTGAGCGCGTAGATACAAGTACACAATAAAAGATGAAATAAAGTAAGGTAAAAATAAATAAATAAATAAAATAATAAAAATAAATAGATCAAACGAAATAATGATAATAATAATAATGACAACTACAACAATAATAATACTAATAATGAAAAGATTAAGCTGTCATGAGTAACTAACCAAGAGCAAATAGTACACGAGATATAAGTATTCCCAAACCATTGTAAGCAAGCATTCCCAAACATTGTAAACAAGTAACACGTGTAGATAAAATTATTTGCCACCACAATAAGAACATATTCACAATATGGGACACGAGCCACTGAAAACAAAGATTTACGACTCAGGTCACCACCACTTACAACGCTGTCATATTTATCACAGATTGCAACTCACCATCGTTTACCCCTTTTTTTTTCTAGCCTTTAATCTCTTGAACCTAAAATGATCTAAAACCTTATACAAATGGCAAGCCCTGCTGAACCCAAACCAACATTAATACCTAGAGATTTTTCAACAGAAAGCTAAACACACCAAGAGAAAAGAATAACCAATCATGACATTGAGTGTGATATACACAACAACCTGCCCATTACATCTCAAAAATTAAATAAAATTATAGTCACCTGTTACTTAATTACCCTACACTGCCCAAGACATCAAATAAACTTACAAGCCAGCACCACCTCATTATCAATAAATCAAAAACATCTAAACAGTCCAAAATAGGAAAGTTAAACAAGTTGAACCAGAACCACTAAATAGTCCAACCAGAATTGTTGCGCCAAAACCAAAATCATCCCAAATGCAACTTTGAACTATCATTATTCAACTAAGACCAAGAAACTGTAAAACTGAGTTATTAAGTGCATTAAGACCACATTCCAAATAAAAACTCATTTATAAATTAAGGCTTACATGTGTCAACGAACATGCTCAGGGAAACCAATTATTCAAACACATTCAGTTTCAGCTTCCAAACTAAATTCTCACATCATCATAGAAGTAGTCAATATTGACACATTCACTTTCGAACAGATATACACTACAAAGTCTAGACTGAGCCATCCTTATATATATGAATAATAAGAATCATGTTTTCGAATAAATTTTAGAGAAAATTTTAGAGAAAATCTTGGTCTGAGCAGTCCAGCCAAATGCTTTCAATATAAATTCTACCGCCACCCATACAGCCATAAGAGACAAGGATTGTATCCAACTATCCCCATATAAATATGAACCCACCAGTATCTAGCTCAGTATATCAAATAACATAAACCCAAAGGCAAGCCGAGCATCAATCATAGTAGCACCATTCAATTCTAACCAGAAACAACTCCAAAAGGGAAAATCATAGGATCAGACATATATACTCAAATTTCAAAACTTTTATTTCAACCAGTCAGTACGAATGAGTAGGAAAATTACCGAGGGTGCTCCCAATCCTAAGCAGGTGTTGTTCTGCGGGATTCTTCCATAAAGAAAAACAGCAGCTTCTCAGTCCCTTCTTCCTCTAAATCTTCCTCTCCAAAATATAATGAGAGAAACGAAAACCGCCCCAAAACAGACCCTAAGGTCCCTATTTATACCATAATCTCCACCAAAAAGAAACCCTAAAATAACATAAATAAAACAATGAAAATAAACTAAACTAAAAAAAAGAAAAGACCCTGCTTCCCAATAGCCCTGGTTCCTTTTTGAGGCCATTTGCAGAGGCTAGTGCGTGCCAATAGCGAGGTGGAGAGCGTGCAGGAGGTCGGTCCCCTCTGTATCTGGCCTCGCGTGGTCTGTTGGAACAAAAGGGAACCGCGCGGCAGGGGGTCTGGGTTGCGGCTGTTATAGGGAAGAGGAAGGGAGACCTTGGGGCAGAGAGAAGGGAAGGCGCAGGGGAGCGTGGAGCAGAGGGTTTGGCAGAAGTGGGGGGAGGGAAGACCAAGTTGGTACGGAGATGGAGGTGCGGCTGCCATGGGGAAGAGGAAAGGGGGCGCAACAGGGGCTCTGTGGAGCAGGGGCGCAAGTGGGGGGGAAGGAAAGAGAGAAAGGGAAGGAGAAGGGAAAGAAATGGGAAGAAAAGGGATTTTGGGCATGGGTCGGGTTAGGTGAACCGGACTGGGTAAGGGAAATGGACCGGGTAGGAAAATTTGGTTAATGGATGGATAGGGAAGTGGGTTAGGGGCTTGGGTCCAAGTGGATAGAAAAGCAAAGGTTTTGGGCTTGGGTAAAGGAATTGGGACGGGTAGGTATTTGGGTTTCAGAGAAAAAAAAAGGTTTGGGTTAAGTGTAGAGATTAGGAAAAACGTTTGGCCCAGGGTAAATGGACCAGATGATTTTTTCTTTTCTTTTCTTTTTTAAAGTTTCTAATTTTTCTTTTTTCCTTTTTTTTTATTTTCTTGAACTTTCGTAATTAAATTGATTGATTTTCCTTAATTTTCTGATTGGCAAAAAGAAGATTTTTTTTTCCTTTTTTCTTTTTTTTTTCAATTTTTTGTAATTAATTAACAAAAGGGAATTTGGATTGACTAACATTTTCTTGTTAATTAAAAAAAAACCCTTTTTTTTATTTTACTCCCTTTCAACTTTTCTTATTCATATTTTTTTGTAAAAAGACCCGAACAAATTTGGATGTTCACAAATGGTGAGATCAATTAATAAAATAACAAAATCCCTCAAAGCAAATATTAAGTCGCGTTTAAATGTCTTCCAATGCGTGGCACTCGTCAAGGCTAGGACCGATTAAGTGTGGGCCTGCCAAAGCAGGGTACCTTTATCCATCCTGGTAAGACGCGATAGGATAAATGTAATATCCAACTACTAACCATTAGGTCTAACTTAATTGAGCTATTTCAATAGGATTGAAGGCTTAGAGGCATAAGATTAGGCTTTAATCTATGAGATAGATTAGAGTAAGTGTTATTCACCAAACTATCCAAGAGTTAGATGTGATGTAATTGGGAATGTGTTCCCCCTACCTAAATAAACCAAATTTTGGGCAATCAGCCAAAGCTGACTGAAAACTATGTGAAATATAGATCTTGGCCCATTAGAAAATCTTACGATGGGGTTCTTTGAGTCAATGATGAGAGCCATTGGTTTTATTAAAAATAATGGGAAGTATATTTAATAAAAGACCTTATTAAATATTTTAAATGGCATGATACTTACATTGCATATTTTTATTGATAGATCATAATGGCATCAAACATATCGAGCAACCTTTCATTGCTATCAGTCCTTGAGAAAGACAAATTTTCTAGGTCAAATTTCTTAGACTAGTACAAAAATCTGAGGATAGTCCTCAGGCAAGAGAAAAAGCAGTATGTACTAGAGTTGCCTGTTCCTGCACCACCTGCTGCTAATGCCCCACGTGCTGATAAAGATGCTCATAAGAAGCATCAAGATGATGCTTTGGACATTAGATGTCTCATGCTGGCCATCATGAACTCTAAGCTTCAGAAGCAACATGAGAACATAGAGGCATACATTTGAAAAGGCTCTACCAAGAGCAAGCTAGGCATGAGAGATTTGAAATCTCTAAGCCTTTGTTCCAAAGCAAACTGGCAGAAGGAAACCTAGTTGGAGCTCAAGTGTTCAAGATAATTTGGTACATTGAGAACCTTGAAAAACTTGGTTTTCCTTTGGGTCAAGAGTTGGCCACTGACTTAGCCTTGCAATCGTTGCCGAAAAGCGATAGTCAATTCGTCATGAACTATAACATGAATGAAGTTGACAAGCCTTAGCTAGAGCTACTTAGCATGTTGAGAACTGCTAAGCAGAACATCAACAAGGGAAATGTCATTCTGATGGTCCAACCTGCCAAAGGTAAAGGCAAAGGCAAGAAGCAAACCACGAAACCCAAGGGAAAGAACAAAGGCAAAGGCACTACCAAGCCCAAAATTGCTGCCTTGAAACCCAAGGGTGGAGTGGCTAAGAAGGGAACCTACTTCTATTACAGTCAGACCGGACACTCAAAAGAGGAACTGCGACGTATACCTGGAAGAGCTGAAAAAGAAGAAAGGAAGTGATGCTTCCGTTTTAGGTATATTTGTTATAAAAGTCAATTTATCTATTTCTACATCTTGGGTAATAGATACTGGATGTGGTTCTCACATTTGTATAAATATGCAGGAACTAAAGAGAAAGTAGACCATTGGCTAAGGGCGAAGTGGACTTACGAGTTGGAAATAGAGCAAAAGTTGCTGCCTTAGCTGTAGGAGCTTATTATTTATCTTTGCCCTCTAGGCTTGTTATTGAATTGGATAATTGTTATTTTGTGCCTGCTATTAGCAGAAACATTATCTCTATTTCTTGTTTGGACAAGAAGGGTTTTTCATTTATAATAAAGAACAAATGTTGTTCTATTTATATGGATGATATGTTTTATGGTAGTGCACAACTATATAATGGACTTTATGTTCTTGATCTAAACATGCCCGTCTATAACATTAATACTAAGAGGTTCAAATCAAATTATATGAACCCCATTTATATCTGGCATTGTCATTTAGGACACAAATGAAAACCTCATATCCATAGTCCATACTCCACAAAAGTGGATTCTTGGACTCATTTGATTTTGAATGATATGAGCCATGTGAACCTTGTTTATTGGGTAAGATGACCAAGGCCTCATTCTCTGGAAAAAGGGAAAGGGCTAGTAATCTTTTGGGCCTCATATATAATGATGTATGCGGATCCCTAAACACGATGGCTAGAGGTGATTTTTAGTATTTCATTACATTTATTGATGATTCCAGTAGATATAGGTTTATGTATTATCTAATGAGACACAAATCAGAATCATTTGAAAATTTCAAAGAATTCAAGAATGAAGTACAAAATCAGCTTGGTAAAAGTATCAAGATCTTTCGATCAGATCGAGGTGGTGAATACTTAAGCCAAGAATTTGATGAGTATCTAAAAGAGTGAGATATTATCCCAACTCACTCCCCGTAGAACACCACAATGGAATGGTGTTTCTGGATTGAGGAACTAGACCTTGTTGGACATGGTTCAGTTTATGATGAGTCATGTGTTGAAACCAATTTCTTATAAAAAGGTTTAAGTTCTAAATTCTTAAAAGCTATAAGCTTTCCCTGTTAAGTTTTGAGGATAACAAAAATATTTATTTAGTTTGAACAAGTAAGTGTTTCGACAATAGTTTTAACAAATCGCTATCAAGCTGTGCGTCCATTCCTGCTATATGCTTAAAGTTAACTCTTTCGTACGTCCAATATGCTATAACTCTTTATGGGTCCAATAAATGTATTATATACTTTTACTATTATGGTGCGTCCAATACTCGTATGCATATATCTTGTTACTTTTTATTAGTTCGTCAATTCGACTGGTCGCCAAAGCTCGGACTCAACTCAACTCTTTCAAAGTTCAAGCTCAAGTTCGCGTCCAAGTGAAATTTCAAAAATGAAGAACTGTTCCTCATTAAATGCTAGAAAAGAACTCGATGACTCACGGCTGACGAGAAGAAGTCAATTAGCCACTTTTTTGACATTGTCTAACAACTACAAATATCTCAAATAAGAAACCGTCTCCAATCTTAGACAAATCGGGACTTTTGTTTTCATTGATTGGAAATCTCGAGAGAATAAAAGTCACCGTCGAGAAAAGAAGTTCAAGACTTTTCCAGATGCATTTAATGCTACTCGGAATCGGTAATAAATATTTCCGTTGGGCCGATCTAGCCCATGAAAGTCTGCTCAATTTGTTCTTACTTATAAAGAGAAGAAGCAAGACTGAAGAACTAGAGATCTTTTGCGAAGCATCCTTCAATAGTCTAAAAGCTTTATTTCCATATTCGTGTAAAAAGAAAAAGCCTTGAGATTTCTATTGTCTATTCTCATTTGTCAAGTGAGTTTCAAACTCAAGCTTTCATCTACTTTCATTTATTCATCTTAAGCCTTGTAAGCCCCAAGAGGCCGGTGTAAAAGAATACTTGTGAGATAGAACCCAAGAGGTTGAAAATACTTGTTACTCCAAGAGGTTGAAAATACTTGTTACGAAGAAGGTGCATAATACTTGTAATCGTGGAAAAAGATTAGTTGGAAAATCCTTACAGTTGAAGGATCGGACGTAGCTCTTGGTTGATAAGAGTGAACCAGGATAAATCTCTCGTGTGTAAGCTTCTCCTCTCTTCTAGTGTGCTTTATTATATTCACTAACCTCTGGGGTTTACCATTGTGTTTATTAACAAAGATCTTTTTATTTGGTTTTAGAACGTGTTAACCATTTTATTAAAAGTCTTTTCGAAACCCTTAGAGTCCAATAGGACTAAGTGGTGTTGGTCCTAAGCTCTTTGCTTGTTCAACTGCTCCTTCACGTGTTCTATTTTCTATTGAAAAGGAAAATCTTTTATTAATCGAAGGGTTAAAAACACAATTCAACCCCCTTCTTGTGTTTCACTTGGTTATTTCAATTGGCATCGAGCTCGGCCTCTTGGGTTGAGCATCTAGCATAAAGGCAGTAGGAAAAGATCCGATACACCTTTAATGGAGAAGCGAAGGACAAGCGGTATGAACAGACCACCTCTATTCAATGGAAAGCGACTATGATTACATCGGAAGAAGAGAATGATTGCTCTTTTTGATGCCCAAAATATGAACATTTGGGACCTAGTTCAAAATGGATATCAAACACCCACCAACCAGAAGGATGATCTCCTCGACCACAATGGACTCAAGGACAATCGAACTAGACATCACTTAACTCAAAAGCCAAACATTATCTTATGTGTGCCATCACCGGTCGAGCACGACAAAGTCCATAGCTGTGAAAGCTTGACTAAAGAGATATGGATACTCTCGGCATTAGCACATGAAGGCTCATCTCAAGTCAAAGAATCAAAGATAAGCATCTTTGGTTCACCAAGATGAGCTCTTTCAAAATGGGAGAGCATGAAAACATTGATCAAATGTTTGGACGATTCCAAACAATAATCAATGGCTTGAGATCTCCTCGGGAAAGAACTATGATAATCAAGATCATATCGTAAAAATCCTAAGAAGTCTTTCCACAGTGGAGACCTAAGGTTACCGCCATACAGAAGCAAAGAATCTAGCTTCTCTTACCATGGAGGAACTATTGGGTTCTCTTAAAGTTCATGAGTGGAACTTCAAGAAGAGGAAAGCTCAAGAAAAGGGAAATCAATTGCCCTTAAAGCTCACAAAGGCAAGACGTCCAAAGCACTTAAAGTTTGAAAAATCATCGAGGCGAGGCCGAGTCATCTAAAGATGATATATCCGATAATGACGAAGTTATCTTTCATCTCTAGAAAGATACAAGCAATGTGGAAAAAGAAAGGAGGAATGCGGAGAAAGCACTTTGGACGAAGGTCACCAAAGGACAAAATAAACAAAAGACAAGAGTCCAATCGTATGCTACGAATGCAAGAAGCCCGGACACATTAAAGCGGAATGTCCTTCACTAAACAAGGAGAAAGAGAAAGGAGATTCTTTCCAAAGAAGAAAAGAGGATTAATGGCCACCGGGAAGATCTTGATCTTTCAACTACGATGATGAAGAAGAAGCGTAAGAAGAAGCAAATCTATGTCTCATGGCTAACACCGTGTGAGAAGAAGAAGGAGATGAGGTAACAAATTTGTGATTTTGATCTTAATGCATTTGATGAGTTGTTAAATAATTCATCTATTTTAGCGGTTGAATATAAATCCTTGAAAAGAAAGTTTTCAAAATTAACTAGAGAATATGGAAAATGTTCTCGTAAAAACAAGAACTTGAAATTTATTGTGAAAATTAAAAGCGAAAATGCTCTTTTAAAAACATCTTCCGAGTCAACACTTGAGATGAAGTTGATAAACTTCATAATGAGGTAAAGAGTTAACTGAGGACCTCGGTAAATTTGTAAAAAGCACCAACAACCTAAACATTTTACTCAAATATTCCAGAGACCTCGACAAACTGGATTGGGATATCAAGATCTTGATAAATGTTTTTTTCATAAAACTACTACTCAACCTAAATTCATTAAGAATGTTTGTAAAATGAACGTTTACCCTTCCTCAATAGATTTTTTTAATAAAAGGTCAAAATATTATGGATCTCAAGAGCTAACCAAAAGGACCAAAAAGATATGGGTACCTAAGGATATGATAATTCCTCTTGCAGATGTGCTTAGCAACAAGAAAAAGACACCCTGTCATGGTACTGGACAGTGGTTGCTCACGGCACATGACGGAGAAAGGTCTATGTTCCAAGACATCAAAACTAATAAAGGAGGTTCCGCACGTTTGGAGGAAACCGAAAGGTAAAATAGTTGGAATAGGTAAGATTGGTAAGCATCCTTTTCCCTCTATCGATAATGTTCTTCTAGTTGAAGGATTGAAACATAATGCTTAGCATTAGTCAATTATGTGATAGTGGATCTAATGTTTCATTCAATCAAGGAGAATGTATAGTTAAAAACTCGACGATCCATACTCTTCATTGCTAAAAGGCAAAACAATCTTTATAAAATTGACTTGGAAGATCTTTCGCATCAAAATGTATCATGTCTAGTTTCCATAAAAAGGAGAACAAGTGGATATGGCACAAGAAGCTTGGTCATGCAAGTTTGAGATTAATCTCTAAACTAAATAAGCATAACCTCGTAAGAGGACTACCAAAGCTTGTGTACAAATCAGATGTTCTTTGTGAAGCTTGTCAAAAGGGGAAACAAATCAAAAATTCTTGAGTCCAAAAACATCGTTTCCACCTCTAGACCACTAGAATTGTTACATCTTGATTTATTTGGTCCTACAAGAACTTCTTCACTAAATGGAAAGAAATATGGATTGGTCATAGTAGATGACTATACTAGATGGACATGGGTTATGTTTCTAGCTCACAAGGATGAGTCTTTCAAAGTCTTTTCTATTTTCTGTAAAAGAATTCAAAATGAAAAAGGAATGTGTATCAACTCAATCCGAAGTGATCATGGAGGAGAATTTGAGAATGAGAGCTTCCAATTGTTCTGTGAAGAAAACGGTGTATTCATCACAACTTCTCTGCCCCCAAGAACACCACAACAAAATGGTGTGGTAGAAAGAAAAAATAGATCTCTTCAAGAGATGGCTAGAACAATGCTCAATGACAACTCAATCTCCAAACACTCGGTCAAGTCATTAACATCGCGTGTTATATTCAAAAGCAGAATATATATTAGACCTATTTTTAAACAAGACTCCGTATGAATTGTGGAAAGGACGAAACCCAACATCTCTTACTTTCATTCTTTTGGTCAATGTTTTATTTTGAATACTAAGGATTCTTTAGGAAAGTTTGATACTAAAGTTGACTCTCGGTATTTTCCTAGGATACTCGAAACATCTAAAGCATATAAGTATATAACTCTCGCTCTCTCTTGTTGAAGAATCTGTTCATGTTAAATTAATGACAAAAAGCCCGACAATGACTTGTCGTAGCTAGATGAGTCCTTTGCGAGTTAAACTTAAAAAGACAAAGGAGAAGGATCAAAGAACCCAAAACAAAGAAGCATTGGACGATGAAAGAAAAGAAGAAACAACTGATGGTCAAAGAAGCTGGCATTTCAAAACTTATCATCCAGAACACCAAATCATTGGTAATCCAGATGATAAAGTATGTACAAGATCTACCTTCAGAGAATACTCAAATGTAGCCTTCATCTCTGAAATGGAACCAAGAAAAATAGAAGAAGCACTGAAGGACGAAGGATGGATCTTAGCCATGCAAGAAGAGCTAAATCAATTTAAAAGAAATGATGTTTGGACGCTGGTTCAAAAGCTTAAAGACAAGTCCATCATCGGCACAAAATGGATATTCAAAAACAAACTGGACGAAGATGGTAAGGTTGTGAGAAACAAAGCGAGGTTGGTAGCCCAAGGTTACTCACAACAAGAAGGATTTTTCCAATCTGATGCAGAAGGAATTCGAAATGAGCTTAATGGGAGAATTAAAATTCTTTCTGGGTTTGCAAGTGAAGCAAACATTGGACGAAATCTACATTCATCAGACCAAATATACAAATGAACTTCTGAAGAAATTCAAATTGGACGATTGCAAAACAATGAGCACACCAATGCATCCATCATCCACACTAAGATTGGACGATAAGGATAAAAAGGTGGACGAAAAGGTATACAGAGGTATGATCGGATCACTCTTTATATCTCATCGTCCGGTTTGATATAATGTTTAGTGTGTGTCTTTGTGCACGCTTTTCAACTGATCCTAGAGAGTCACACTTAATTGCTTGTAAAAAGAATATTGAATACTTGAAAGGAACTACTAATCTGGGCTTGGTATTTAAGAAATCTCATGAGTACGCATTAGTTGGTTTTTGTGATGTCGACTATCTTGGAGATAGAATCGAAAGGAAAAGTACAAGTGGAGGATGTCACTTCATTGGATGAAATCTAGTATCATGGTCCAAAGAAGAGACAAAGCACAATTTCTCTATCAAGCAATTTGTTTGAATATATCTCTGCGCATCCAATGTTGCTCTCAACTACTCCTCGATCAAACATCAATTAGAAGACTACAACATCTTTGAAAGTAAGATTCCTTTACTATGTGATAATATCGCTGCAATTAACTTATCAAAAATCCCATACTACACTCATGGGCAAAACACATTGAAATCAAACATCACTTTATAAGAGACTATATTCAAAAAGGTGTGTTTGATATTCAATATGTGGATACAGATCATCAATGGGCGATATTTTCACAAAACCCTCTCGCAGGATAGATTCACTCTTATTCGAAAACATCTAAGTATGCATTTTGTAAAGAATTAATATTTCTTGCGTCCATTGAAGATCTGCGTCCAAAATGCTTTGTACTTGATAAATGGTGTGGTAAATTTCTTGATAAGACATAAATCATTTGCATTTATCTTGTTTGAAACTTTTCAAATTTCCCACGCTGAGTCAGTTTTTGAAAGGTCACGAAAGTAACTTTTCATGGACGTGATGAGTTGCTTTTAATACACATTTATTGTGTTTGTTTTTTTTTTAAAAAAAAACGATTCGTTTTCTCTCAAGAAACCTTTCAGTGTAGAAACCTACCTTCTTCTATAAATATTTTCCTTCTTTACAAGATCAAATTTTTTACGCCTTCAAACACTGAAAGAAAACAGTTGCGAAAAGAACCTTAGCAAATTTCTCTCTCTCTTTCAAATTTCTTTAACCCTAAGAAATGGCCGGAGGAAAGACCCTTGATGTTGAAAGAGCCGAGGTATCAGTTGAATACTCGTTCCAAACTTCCATTTTAGCAGAATGTGGAATAGATATCAAAGAATGTCTCGTCGGTGCTGGATGGGATAGTTACTTCAGAGAACCGGTGGAGGTTTATCCAGATTGGTGAAAATGTTCTGGAAAAACGCATCCGTGTCTGCGACAGAGGTCAGGGGATGTGTTTTGGGAAAACCCGTTGTGGTTTCAGAGGTAACCATCTCCAACGCCACCCAATGTTGGTTGGAAGGAGCCACCATCACTTCTGATTGGGAAAAAGCATTTGGGGAACCGATCTTGTTCTTGACACCTTACTAAAGGAGTCATCCACGGAAGATAATCGCTTCCAAGATGAATGACAAGGCAAGAGTTTTGCATCAACTTCTAAACAAGGCAATACTCCACAAGGCGGGGTCCAAAGACTCGCCTCTACGGTTCATGCCTTCTGCTGTGTCATCTCGATCTTGTGTCAACGAGGTCAATCTCCTTCTACGCTTTTAAGAACTTCAAGAGAAAGTGTACAAGGAAAGTGGAAGAAGACCACCATCTCCTATGGTGTTCTCTTAACCAAGATCTTGAGAGATCAAGGTATCTTTAGTCCCCATGAGACTAAAGATGTTGAAGAAGAAGAAGAAGATTTTTGGATGATCCAAGAGCAACAAATCTTTGACGGCTAATCTTCTAAGGATGAAACTTCAAAGCATCCAAGATTTTCTCGGACCGTAAAGAGCCTCTTATTCTTTCAAAGGCCGAGAGTCCAAAGAAGAAATCACCGTCCGTCCAAGCCATTCTAAGCGGAGACTCATAATGGACGATGACTCAAGATGACCAACCCATCGCTAAAAGGATGAAGGTTGCGTCCATTGCGAGCATCCCAAAAGGAACCCTGAAGCTACCCATCACAAGGAAACCCTCTTCCAAGCTTGCGTCCATTCCTAAGGAACCTCTTCCTACCATTCCCTCTTCCTCCATTTTACCCTCTTCTCAAAACGGTAACCACAAACTTCCTTCCCAACCTCTCAAATAACTTCCTCTCCCTTAAACACGAACCTTTTTCTTCTCAAACTCACCTATTACCTTCCCAATCTCCTTCACTTTCCCCTCTCAAAGACCTTCGACAACCCCTCCTATCTTAACCTTTTCTGTGGGGGTTTCCCCTCACATTATCCCTCTTTGGGAATCCAAGGACTCTTCTCTCACTCACAAAGAAGACGCTCGGTCTTGTGATGGTTACTCAACAAAAGTTCACATCTTCCACTAGTGACCTATCCTTCAAACTCCGTCACCTTGGAAGAAATGTGGACAGCTTATGTAGTCCTTATGACACCATCCTTGTCGGTGTCATTAAGGGGAGTCTTCGTTGAAGAATTTGAGATTTGTACCCCCTTCATCGATCATCTCCTCTACAACTCGCCATCAAGATTCAAAGGATCGGGTTTGTCCAAGGTTGCCAATGGTGGATTTAAATAAAAACAAAGACTTGAAAAAGTACGTAAGCCAAGCCACCTTTCCCAAGCCTATCATCTTTAAGCCAAATTTTGGGAGCTTCGTTCCCCTGATGTTGATGTTGAATTCTTGTGGCATGTTTCGAATAAAGGAGAAGTCAGGAGAACGAGGCTAAGACCTTCCGGGAAAAGCACATTTGGGAGTGTGAGCAACAAGCGTCTTCTTCAGGACTAAGTGATGAAGATAAGGAAGATATCATAACCGTGCACGGTCGAGCTTCCGGTTTTCGTTCTATCTATATGGTAGATGATCTTTTGGTGCCTGCGAACTCGCCATTGCCAACAATCTTCTCTTGTCCAAGCTATGTCTCACGGACCTCCGTCGACAACATAGGCGAGCCTTATCCCCCGGGATCAAATGTTTGATACCTGAGAACTCTCTCTTCCTTGGGATGTTGACCTTCCTCTCTGAAGATGAAGTTGAGTGCATTGTGCGAAATGGATGTGACCCCTCCTGCTTCCACCAGAGTTAGCTATTGTGGAACCACAACCTTCACGACATTCTCACCCAAGTGCCCCCAGCTTTTCAGGCCTACGTGAATAATCAAATGGACTTAATGTACAAGAGAGTTGAAGACCTCCTCAAGTCTCTTTTTCAACAAGGGCCACCTCCTCCTCCTCCACCTTCTTCCTCTTGAGTTTATTTTATTTTATTTTCTTTTAGCCAAATTTTTTTGACAGTGATGTTTTTCTTTCTTTTTGTCTGATGACAAAGGGGGAGAATAATGGGAATTTGATTTGTTACATACAAATTTATTTTATAATTTATACTGATTCAATGAAACTATGTTTTTCTCTCATCTGGTTGTTTCATTATCCTTGTCTCGGTTATTCTGTTGCACTTATATAAATGCTTTAATTGTGAAATTATTGCTTTTCAAAAGTATTGTCTCTGTTAAACTCTTTTCTCAAGAACTAAACTTCGATACAAAGATATTATTACTTGCTCTTAAAACTTGTCTCGTAAAAATAAATTTCGTGTACTACGTCCAATCGACTCTGCGTCCAACAGACTTGGAGTCCTTCCCTTAGAAATGTTTTTCTTAGGGGGAGCAATTTTGTTTTAAAAAAAAAAGAATATGTGTTCAACCAAATTAATAGTTTTTGTCATCATAAAAAAGGGGGAGATTGTTGAAACCAATTTCTTATAAAAAGGTTTAAGTTCTAAATTCTTAAAAGCTATAAGCTTTCCCTGTTAAGTTTTGAGGATAACAAAAATATTTATTTAGTTTGAACAAGTAAGTGTTTCGACAATAGTTTTAACAAATCGCTATTGGTTGTGCGTCCATTCTCGCTTCTATGCTTAAAGTTAACTCTTCGTATGGCGTCCAATATGCTATAACTTTATGGGTCCAATAAATGTATTATATACTTTTACTATTGGTGCGTCAATACTCGTATGCATATATCAAGTTACATTTTATTAGTTCGTCCCAATTCGACCGTCACTAAAGCTCGGACTCAACTCACTCTTTCAAAGTTCAAGCTCAAGTTCGCGCCCAAGTGAAATTTCAAAAATGAAGAAGCTGCTCCTCATTAAATGCTAGAAAAGAACTCGACTCACGGCTGACAGAAGAAGTCAACTAAGCCACTTTTTCTTGACATTGTCTAACAACTACAAATATCCTGCAAATAAGAAACCGTCCCGCAATCTTAGACAAATCAGACTTTTGTTTTCATTGATTGGAAATCTCGTGAGAATAAAAGTCACCGTCGAAGAAGTTCATGACTTTTCCAAGTAGATGCATTTAATGCTACTCGGAAACGGTAATAAATATTTCCGTTGGACGATCTAGCCCATGAAGTCTGTTTCAATTTGTTCTTACTTATAAAGAGAAGAAGCAGCACTTGAAGAACTAGAGATCTTTTGTCAAGCATCCTTTCAATAGTCTAAAAGCTTTATTTCCATATTCGTGTAAAAGAAAAAGCCTTGAGATTTCTATTGTCTATTCTCATTTGTCGATGAGTTTCAAACTCAAGCTTTCATCTACTTTCATTTATTCATCTTAAGCCTTGTAAGCCCTAAGAAGGCTGTGTAAAAGAATACTTGTGAGATAGAACCGAAGAGGTTGAAAATACTTGTTACACTCAAGAGGTTGAAAATACTTGTTACCCGAAGAGTGCATAATACTTGTAATCGTGAAAAGATTAGTTGGAAAATCCTTCTCGGTTGAAGGAATTTGGACGTAGCTCTTGGTTGATAAGAGTGAACCAGGATAAATCTCGTGTGTAAGCTTCTCCTCTCTTCTAGTGTGCTTTATTATATTCACTAACCTCTGGGGTTTACCATTGTGTTTATTAACAAAGATCTTTTTATTTGGTTTTAGAACGTGTTAACCATTTTATTAAAAGTCTTTTCGAAACCCTTAGAGTCCAATAGGACTAAGTGGTGTTGGTCCTAAGCTCTTTGCTTGTTAAACTGTCTCCTTCGCTGTGTTCTATTTTCTATTGAAAAGGAAAATCTTTTATTAATCGAAAAAGGGTTAAGAAACACAATTCAACCCCCCTTCTTGTGTTTCACTTGGTTATTTCATCATGCATATCTTTCAAACTCCTTTTGGGGACATGCTCTATTAATAGCTGCTTTCACACTTAACCGTGTTTCATCTAAAACGATTCAAAAGACACCATATGAGATATGGACCAGGAGGCGTCCTAATGTGTTCCTATAGTGAGAGAAGCAAGATTCTTTGCTTCTTGTATGACAGTGACTTTAGGTCTCCATTGCCTAGAAAGACTTCTCAAAATCTTTCTTATATGGTCTTGGTTATCATAAGTTTTACCAAGAGATCGAAGATTGTCGATAATAGTTTGGAAACGTCCAAACATTTGGTCGATCTTCTCCTATTCTCCCATTTTGAATAGTTCATAATGGTGAACCAGCATACTTATCTTTGAATATTTGACTTGGGTAGAACCTTCGTGGGTTAGGGCAAGAGTGTCCCATATTTCCTTAACTGTATCACATCTATGGACTTTATCATGTTCTGATCATGTGATAGCACACATTAGAAAATGTTTAGCTTTGGAATTTAGCAGGTGCTTTGAATGTTGTGCTCGAAGGAGTTCTTATCCTTCTTCGTTGGTAGACACACAATATCCATTTTGGACTAAATCTCAAATGTCTATGTTTTGTGTATCGAAGAAAGCTATCATTTTTTTCTTCCAATAATCGTAGTCATTTCCATTGAATAGATGAGGTCTATTTATGACTTGTCATTCATTTTCCATGAGGTTGTGCTGGATCGTTCTTCCTCTGCACTGTTTGATGCTCAACCCAAGAGGCTGAGCTCTGATACCAATTGAAATAAAGAAATGAAACACAATAAGGGGGTTGAATTGTGTTTCTTAACCTTTTTAAAAAACTTTTTGTAAAATAGTTCGTAAAAATAAAAGCTTCGCAAGAATGTATGAGAAAATGGACAAAGTAGAAACTCTTTACAATTCGTTGGATACAAAGAGAGTTTTTCTAAAAATCTTTGGAAGCAAGTTAAAGACGTATATTTTCAGATAAAATGAGTTGTTAAGTACAACAATGACAATCCTCAAATGTTAATAAAGTAATCACAAGGAGAGGGAAGAAAAGCTTACATCAGGTATTTATACTAGTTCACTCTCACAACCTGAGAGTTACGTTTAGTCCATTCTACTTGAAGGAATTTCACTAATCTTTCACAAAGATTACAAATATTCTTTACTCCGCCTCTTTAGGTTTACAACCAAGTATTCTAAACATTTTCAGGTTCTAATCAACAAGTATTCTTTTACAGACAAGCCTCTTCGGGCTTACAACCAGAGTAAATAAAAAGAGTGTTTATAACACTTGAGGTTAACTCACGATGTGTGAGGATAAACAATGAGGTCAAGTAAAAACTCTATACAAGAGTATACAAAGAATATGTAAAGCAGAGTAAATCTTTTTGCTTCGTATGTTTTCTTAATGTCTATCTCTTGCTTGATTCTTCGAAGACTCAATATATATAGGCTTGTGAGCTTGTACTAGTCTTCATAAGCTTCTTCGTCCAACGACAATATTTATTACTGTTTTGAGTAGCATTAAATGCACTATGCTGATAACGTGCTAATCTTCTTTTGAAAAGTGGGTTTGGTTATCAACGTTGTTAGAAACTTTGATATATTTGTTCTAACTCTTTTGAGTGAGCAGAAAGTTCCTATTTGCTAATCCTTATAGTTGTTAAGTGTGTTAGCTCCAGCGTACAATGTTAATTTTGAAATACGCGTACTTTGTCAGAGATCATATCAGCAATTAATGTACCTAGTCCTGCTTGTTTTTGAAATGCTTTGGACGAATGCTTTTGAAGAACAATCAATAAAGACAAAACAATGAACGGTCCAATATAATATAATAAACAGCACGTTGTGAAATAAATATTTTCTGTTTACAAAACTTGTCTTTAGTCCAAAAGTATTTAAAAACGATTTATTCAAAATGATACAATTTGGACTATTTCTTTTTAGAACAAGAAACATAAGTTTATTTTAAAACTTATTTGTTCAGTTTAATTAATATTATTGTTATCTTCAAAACTTTAAGGGGTTTAATTTCATTGAACAATCTTAATTCCAGTATCAATCACTTGAATATGCCTTTAGCTCCAACACTTAATCCATCCATTACTCTAATTAAAATAAAATTTCTTCCCTCCACCACCCTTTTAACTTATTACAAATCCTATGTGACACTTTATTCATTTCTATAATTTTATTTCTAGATTTTATTGATGTCATAATTATTTTACTATTCTCATTATTTCCTTAATAATTTCTTTTGCCTTGCTGACTGAGTAACATACTCTTATTATTTTCCTCCTGTCAAGCCCTCCTTTTGTATATTTTTATATAAACTATTAATTTAATTACATATATGCATGTCATGCTCTTTTCAAGTTTCCTAGACAACAAATATTCATCATAATTTATCAATTTAGTAGAATAATTAAAATCAAGCAAAGAGTAATAAAATTCATAAAATACAACTCTGTGTAAGCATATAGGTTTTCCATCAAAGGGTGTTACATGTTAGCACATAGGCTTTATTTTATAGGGTGTTACAATATCAAAATCTATAATTGTTGCCCCCTCTGAAACGATATTTTCGGCCCCGCCATTGTGAAAGTTGAAAAGACCCTTTTCCCAACCTCCCCTTCTTCCCTCCCCTCAACCCTAATACACATATAAAAGTAAGGGCAAAAGGAGTAAAGAATAACAAGTTATTTGATGCATAAACAAGTGATCCAAGAATAAAGCGCATTTCTATCTCAGGCGAAAGCACCGTAATTATAATTTCCAACTAATAAATTGCATTATTACTATTTAATAACTATGCTGCCCAATATTAGTCTCAGTTTTGGAGATACAAAATAACTTTAGCAACATTTACATATGGAATACATCCAAGGAACCATAAAATACTTCAACCAAGCACTCAATAAAAGAAACCATAGAATTGAACTATAAACTAGCTTCCAATTGTCTCATAAATTGCAAATATATCCAATTACATAAGTATAAAAAGCTTACTAGCAACTGCTTGATGATAACAGATGCTTTTAAACAAATGCTCTTGCTAAGATGCCCCCACGCACCACAATTACGTTGCAAAAAGAATCTTTACAGCCTGCATAAACAAGTATGTTAAGATTCTTGCTGGAAACAGGAGATTTTCAGAGAAGGAATTGTAGAAAGAACATTTATAGATACCAGGTTCTAACCACTGCCATCGTACTTCCAAGACCAACCACATCAATCATACTTATGTTTTTCTTTTGTTTTTGTTTACTAAGTGGTCAATGTCATTACTATGATTGGTTAACCTGTACCACAATTTACCTAAGCACAATTGCCATCCGCAGCTTAATTACACACATTGCATGCTTAGAGCTATAACGCAAGCAAGCTTAAGTTAAATTTTTGTATTAAGTGAAAGCACCATAATTATAATTCCCAATAAATTCAAAGATAATCTCATACATCACCACTTAATCATTCTAACAAAATCCCGAAAACATTTCTACGGCGAACCCATACGAGGGAAACAGGACCAAATCGTCAAAAATATTGACGGGAAATGAAAATGCTATCAGGAGGGAAAGAAGAACCGAACCCAATGCAAAGCATATTGTTCTCAATGTTGTCGTTTCCCTTCGTAGTGGTGCTCCCTCCATCGTCGTGCCCCCTCTACCGACTGTTGCCATCGTCCCTCTGTCGCCTTGGTCGATGACAAACAAACACATTTGAGTCCAAATTATTTTGGTCTTAAAATGCGCTAATTCACTTGTTTTATTGTTTTATTGTAGTTGGGATCATTTTGTAAATTTCAATGTCAATTTGAAGAAATTGTGAATCAATCAACAATTTCCCCTTTTTCTTTCCAAGCTAGACACTATAGCTTTGGTGTCTCCAATGGACTCTCTCTCATTGGTACCGGTCACAAGAGTTTCAAAACCCTCTCACTACAGCATTTGGATGGTGGTATTTACCACGGCGATTTTATTTTTTTTTTATATATATTTGAAAAAAGTTTAGGACAATGGTGGAGTGTGCAGTCTATCGCCTATGTGAGAACTTTATAAACATCCTAGACTAAATCGAAGGATTGTTACCAAAAAACAAAGTGTATCAATGGTTTTTTTTCTTCTTTATGTTAAGAGTGTATGAAAGAATAAAGGTTAATTGATAATACTTTATATTCTACTCAAAAGAATCTGGATAATCATAGGAAGATTTTCGAATGAATTTTCCTTTTAATCAACCTGATATAATACTTTAATTTTAGGGGGAAAAACTTATACAAAAATGTAATGATTTATATATTTTATCAGAAGTAGTAAAATTTTCAAATAACCAAATGTCGTATACAAAGTGATTTGTAAATGAATTAAATTCTTAAATTAATATTATTTAAAATTCTTTCATTTTTAAAATTGTCAAACACACTTAAGTTTTATTTTGGTGACTAATCTAAAGTCAAAATGAAAAACAAATTTCACTTGCAAGTTTATATAAATGGAGAATCCTAAAACATTATCCTCAACAAAATACCAAATAAGTATCAAAGAAATCATATAAGAATGCAAAACGGGTAAACTTATATTTAAGGAATAAGATACTCACATCACGTGAAATATGGACAGAGTAAAAAAATAAAGAACATAAACATTCTAAATCAAATCCAACTGAATTATTTGTCCTTGATTCATCCATAGAACTGTATTATTTTAAATTATCATTATAGCTATTCAGTTCAAAAGTTTGACCATTTAAAAAAAAATACTTAACTTTAAAGATCATAACACAATAATCAAATTACTTGTTCTGATAGCTAAAGTCTAATTTGGTCATTGATCTTAAACGTAATAAATTTAACTTTAACATAATCAAATATAATTGTAAGAAAATAGACTGGAATGTAGGATCGTGTTCTTACGATGATTTTTCACCCATAGAACTTCCATAAATATATGAGCCAAATCCCCAAAAGGTAATCACCAGGGAGAGGATCTTGAAACCACTCATTGGGTCATGTAGCAGTATAACAGCAGCAATGCTTGTAATAGGTGTTCTTACTGCATTAAGTACACCTGCTAGCACAGTAGAAGACAGGAAAATCACAGCAGTGCCCCCCAGCACCCCCAACTGAAAAGTGATTGCACCCCAGATGAGAACAAGATAATAAGCAGCTCTACCACCTTTGAAAGTGGTAGCCTCAGATGCCATTCCTTGAAAATCACCACTTATAATTACCCCTACAGTGGTAAACAGAAAGGCAAATAGAGAAACCATGACTTGCTGCTCCAAAACAACAATGAAGGATCTTCTTCCCAGTAACCTCACAAAAACAAGTTCCGAGAGAGCAAAAATAAGACCATGAAGAGCAGATCCCAATATGTCCCATATAAATCCCATGATGTATTCACTGTCACTGATATTATCATATCTGTCTGAACTTGAATCCAAGGCTATGATGGTCAATGCAGCAGTTATGACAACAATTGCATTTATTATTGAAGCATTAACTTTGTTCTTCACAAGAAGATATCCAAAAAGTACAGAAAACACGAGGGATGATGATGCCACAAGCGAGGCAGTAGATGCAGGGAGGTAAGCATAGGCATAAGCATACATGAGGTTGTCAGCAGCACTTAGAAAACCCAAAGAAATATAAGATAGTGTGAGTTTTAAGTTCAGAGGAGTAGGAAAGGTTTTACTAAATAAGTATGTAGGAAACAATATCAAGACAATTAGAGGCCACCCAGCAACTGCCACCCAAGATATGATCCACTTGCTCTGGCCACCATTAGCATAATAAACACGAGATAGAATGCTGGAAGTAGGAAATGCCACGAGCATTGCTATGATGCCAAGAACAAGAAGAATCCAATAGGGGATTGGCTTTCTTTTGTATGCTTCTGTGACCATGGTCTTAAATATGGAAATCTGACCCCAAAGTGAATCTGAGGAAATTGGTGATTCTGCCTCCATAGGTTCTGCTGATAAGGTTATCATCAGAAAAAACAGAGTGAATAATTGCTCTTAGGATATCAGCTTGATTAAAAATGAACAGCTGTGATGCTTTCAAGATGAGCAATTCTTTTTAAGAAGATGAGAGACAGAGACAGAGGGAGTTTCATCCATGGAACACAAATAGAAATAGTTGAAAAATATATCAGATAATTTAAGATTTAGGAAAGCATGAATTAAGTAAAACACAATGCTTTGCTCCTTGTACATTTAACAATACTTCAGCTCAATGAGACAACGACTGATGCATTAAGCCATTAACCCGTAGCAAATGTCAATTCTAATATAAAGAGAAAAGCTGTGCGCAGTTTCCCTACTCGAACGTATGTATGCAGGACAATCTACGCTTGAGCAGTTGAGCATTACTCATTAGCATCAAAACCAAATTAGCAAACAATGGCATTTTTTCTGATCCTTCTCTGATGTAGAAAACAAATTTGACCCATGAAGTCTTCTTAATAACAAAATTATATTCTATTTTTTTGAACTGCTTGGGATCATAAAATCCTGTACTGATATGAATTGAAGGAAGATCTAAAATCATATTTATAAAGAAAATAGTAGAAGTTGGCCACCAGGGCATAGCTATGATTGTTGGGGTGAATGTTGATTTGGGTAGAGGTCAACAACACCCAATATACCTAAAGAAAGAAAAACAGAAGGTGAGATAGTTTGAAATTCATAATTTGTATCAGAGGAAGGTAAAATCAAAGTCTCCATAGCAGAACTATGTCATATCATATTAACCTATTAGGGTTAGCACAATTATTGTTCTCTACTTTCCTCCTTGCTTTTTACTCAAAATACCCCTATAATTATATAATAACATGAATTCATATTCTAATTCAGTAAAAAGACTACCAATGATTCACAAAGTTGTTTCACAAAGTTGGGCATAGCCCAATGAATTCTGCATCTATATATTATTTCCAAGTAATGAACTTTCCACAAGCCCCCACGTCTATGTGATGAAATAACAAAGAAGAAAAGGTCCTAATCATAATTCTAGCTTCCCATTCTGCCCAATTCAAGAATTTGACCAATCTCAACAACAATCAAGGAAATAAAAGTCATAGGAGCCGCAATGAAATCTACTATTGTCTCTGGTTGCACAGGAACTAGAAAAGGAATACTAAAATGCAGACAGAAACAATTTTCACAACAATTCAAAGGTGCCAAAATCTGCAATAAACTTGATACCCAGAAATGAAAAGGAAAAGCACTAAAAGAAAAAGGGAAAACTTTTTAATTGGTGACAAGATGAAATCAAAGAAAGAAATTCGCGACAACAAACCAGGTTCAAGCAGTGGCACAGGCAGCATGACACTCGCCTTTTCGAGAATGATGGGGTTTAATTTAAGTGTGTCGGTAGAAGTTTGACGCAAATGGGCATTACTGTTATTTTCAAATTTTATACAATATCTTGGTTTGACTGTTTGAGGCTCATCTTTGTCTTCCTAAGTTTATGGTTCATAATAGAGATGGTGGGATGCAGTGCAGCACCCTGGGATAGGTATGTGTGATTGGTGGAAAGTTTAAGCAGGGACCATCTCTACCTAATTTAATAAAAAAAATTGTTAATTAATTCTAAACGTTTTTTTTTTTCTGTTGCAGACGCAGTTCATGATTCTTCGCAGCTGGTGGCTTCTTTGTTTGGGAATGGGAGAATGATCTTAAAGCTTAGTTTTTTAAAATAAATTATTAATTGATTTATTTTGAAAATTAATTAAATATTTAATTATATTAATTAATTAATTAATAATTTATATGTAATTAATTAATAATTTATTTTTATTTTGATACTTAATACATGATTAATTGTATATAAATTATTAGTTAATGTAGTTAAATACTTAATTAATTTTTAAAACGAACCAAATAATTATTTATTTTGAAAAGCTGACATTTATAGTCATCCTCCTTTTGAGAAATGATACATTCACATCTAAGTTTTTTTAAATATTAGAAAGGGAGAGAGATACAATAGGAGAGGAGAGAGAAAGAGAGAGGGAGAGTGATAAAATAATAATATGTGAACTGTGTGAAAGTTTTAATATGTGAAAGCATGATTTTTCTTTTTGTTTTTGTTTACTTTTTCATTTTACAAATTAGTGATCATGTGTATTTAGTTTAGTTTTTGAAATCTCAAAATCATAGTTTGAGCAAAAATATCAAAAGACAAGTTTTTACTTAAATTATAGTTTGAAATTTTTTAAAAGATAAACTAAACATGCTAGATAACAAAAAATAATTAGGTACTCTCACACTAATATTTTCAATAAATTTTCAATTGTTAGATTTTATTTAAACTATTATATAATATTTTAAATTTAGTTTAATGTCACGTATAGTTAATGCAGTGTAGAAGTGTTTATGGGTCAAGTTTAGCTTGGCCCGATTTTAGCTTAAGATTTTTTGGGCCCGAACTAGACCTAGATCTTAGCATACACGATCATAGTCAGAGATCCAATCTGTAATTGATTAGACCGGCCAGAAGTTTAACAAAATCTAAACGATAATGTTATATGTATATGTTAGATTATGTTCATATGAATTTGAAAGCATGCATTATATGTTAATAGTTCTATGACTATTAAACTCTCGATAAATTTGATAATTAGATATATGCATCTAAGGCCCTATTTCGCAGGTCGTATAAGGGCTAATAGTATAGGATAAGTTTATACAATGAAAGCTTATACAATATTTGGACCATTAATCTTGATTATATAGCTTATATAATGGTATTATCTTATCCAACAAATGTTGCATAAGGTTATACAAGCCTAATATGGAGGATAAGCCCAAATAACATAAGTTCATCCTATACAAGATAGAAAATATCTTTTCTACCCACTCACTCTCAATTATGCTTATTCACTACTCTTTTTTCACCACTGCTCTAGGTATGTTTCTAGAAAGTCATTTGGCCCAGTCCTGACCCGATTTTTTCCATTGAAATCGAGTCCAACCCGGCCCAAGGGGTTAGTGGCTCAGGTAAGGTTGGCGAGTCGAACAGGGTATTGTGCACCTCTAATGCGGTGTCACATGTTATGTTTTCAATAGAGTGGTATAGTACTTTCAAAGTCCATGAAAGTTTCTCCCTAACAACCTAGCATTCTTAGCAAATGATTCATCCTAGGTATCGGTGTTCATGGCTTAGTTGAGTTGGCTTGGGTTTGAGATATTTTTGGACTCAATTCACTCATAAAAGTAGTGGTTGTGTTGATTTAGGTTAGGAAATTTTTTTTCTCTCAACCCAATCCAACATGTCTTGCAAATATGTGATTTGGGTTGAACTTGTGCACTGGCGAACCCTTTCCCCAATAATTTTTTTTCAAAACATATATATTGAGGATGTGTCCTGAATTATACCACTACTAGTCTAAATTTATGTTGCTATCTAGTTTTGATGTTAACATGTTAGGTATGAACTCCTTTAAGATAGTTGTTGTCATAACAAAAATAGTCTTTTGTTTAATATTATGCTTATTTCATAGGTTTGAACTCAAGCTAACTTACAGACAATGTCAAAGCTAGAACTGTAGGAAATGGTCCCCTACTTTCATATTAGTAGTTTCATTTTATGGTGGTTATAGATAGATAACACAAAATTAACAACTTCCTAGCACATTGTTTATTGTTATCAAAAGATGAAAAAAGTTTTTTTCCAATTTTGGAATCTATGCTCCTTTGTTACATACCAAATATTGAAGGCTTACCAAAATAAGAAGGGAAAATATATATTCTCATTGTTAGATATTTTAAATTACATTACCTTTTTTTCTAGTTGTTAGTAATTTTTTTACTTTAATTTACTTATCCATCCATATTGATTGTTTGCCCACTTAAAATTTTGAAACAAGTTACACCACTGGACTCGTGGACTAAGAAAAAGTCAAACAATTTTTTTTGGTTCTATCTAGGGAGACCTTAGCGGACTTAGTGAATGAGAAATGGGGATATAAGGAATCGAACTCCCACCACTCTCTAGTAAGAACAAGAGAGATACCAATTAAACTATGCTCAACTGGTGAGTCAAACAAAATTTTGGCACTCACAATCTTTCATTCTAGTACACAATCAACTTAAGTTAAAGAGAACACTTATCTAAAATACAAATTCATGAATAATTAGTGCAAAAATTTATCTAAATTTCCCTAAAGATGTAAGACTAAGTCCATATAAATTTGAAACCTAAGAAATAAATAACTTAGTAGAATAAAGAAAAGAAAAGATTGGATATGGCAAGAACTTGCACTCATTGGTGATGATGGTGAGGCCATGAGAATTAACTGAACCCACTCATATAGGATTGGATTGGATTAGGTTCACGGGTTGAACAAAAAAGAATAACTAAAACATTAGGAATCAAAATTTATCAATTGAAATTGCTCAAATCATTCAAATTCAGTACAAATAACCTAATAAATATACATAACCAATATATAGTCATTTATAATTGTAAATTATTCAAATCTAACTCTCATATTCATAAAATCTAATCATAATTCTTCAACACATAAGGTTAAAAAGACCTCCAAGTCCATATAAAGCATTCATTACATAAATCAAAGTCTCAAACCCAAAACACATATGTCCTAGCCAATAAAGTAATAACCATAACATGAGTCAATAAGTCATAATTCACTAGCCATCATCACACACTTAAAGAAAATTCTTACCTTATATAGACTTCACATAACGTCTCATTCATCTTATTCTCCAAATTTAGTATATGGTCCTTGAATCTTTTGGTGGGGTTGCATGTTAGTTGTAGGAGTTTGAGCACTTTCAATTTGAGTCCCTCAATATTTTCATTCAAATATCCCTTTTTTATAGAAAAAAAATCTTTTTTTTATAAAATTTAGTGGAATGATGTTGACCAGTCTTAATACGACATGATTTCGTTGATGAAAAATATTATTAAAAAAAACTTACAAGAATGTGGGTTGCATTGGGTTGAAAGCGTCAAAACTCGTGAGTTGACCCAAATTTGGTGGGTCCAATAATTTCATATCCAACTCAACTCAGAAAAAGATCCAACCCTCAAGACTGGGTTGAGTTGGTTCGTACAAGGTTTGTGGGTTAACCTGAACTATTGAACACTCCTAGCCTTAGGTTTTAGTTAGTTCTCTTTTTCATTATATTCTTATTTTCCTCTCTTATTTCTTGCATTACTTATTCTTAATTTATATTTTAAATTGTTCCAAATTACAAAGTTAAAAGAATAAATTTAAAACAAAACAAAACAAAAAAACTGTGTGGTAAATTTTGATTCAAATAAATTATTGAAATTTAAAAAAACACTAAGGGAATTAACAAATAAATCTACAACCATAAATTGGGCATATTAAAAAAATATAGTAAAAAAGAACTAACCCCTAGCTAGACTAATATAAAACTGTGAGCAAAAGTAATACGAGTGTCGTTAGTTTTGTTTTGTTAATTTCAATCATTCATTTGAAGAAAATTTCAAATTATTATTATTGGAGAATATATTTTTATCTAGTTGATAATATTAATAATTATCAAATTATTTTTACACAATTTTCAATTCAAAACCTAATAGCTAAAATTGTCAAGAGTATAATATTAAAAAAATGTAAAGGATAATAAGTAGAGTTAGCAATAAAATTAATTTCTCTTTTCTTCTTTAAATGCATATTAAATGATTTCTTTCTCTTTATTAAAAACATAACCCACTAATATCTCTCTTCATTAAATTATATAATTTTAAATCATTAAATTAAATTGTAATCAATTGTCAAATTTAGTGTAATAGGGTGTTTGTTTAGCGGATTATTTTTCATTCTTATGAATCTTTATATGAGATATTTGAAATAACCAAATGAAACACAAGAAGGAGAGTTGAATGAATTGTGTTTCTTAATCTTTTTGAAAAAAAATTTAAAAACAATTCTTCGAAAGAAAGCTTTGTTGAATTGTAAATGAAAATGGACGAAACACAAACTCTTTACAGTCCATTGGATGCAAAGAAGACTTTTCTAAAAATGTTGGATGCAAGTTGAAAAGTTTATCTTTTCAGAAAAGATTAGTTAAGAAAGACAATAGTAATCCCCAGATGTTAGTTGTAAAGAAAAAGCACACAAGGAGAGGGAAGAAGAAACTTACACCAAATATTTATACTGGTTCACTCTGACAATCCAAGAGCTACATTCAGTCCCTTCAACTTGAAGAATTTTCCACTAAACTTTCAAGTTTACAAATATTCTTCTCAACGTCTCTTCAAGCTACAACAAGTATTCTGAAACATCTTCAGGTTCTAACCAACAAGTATTCTTTTATACACAGCCTCTTAAGGCTTAACAACAAATAGATAAAGGTATTTTAAAAAACAACAAATAGATAAAGGTATTTTAAAAACACTTGAGTTTAACTCACATTAAGTGAGGATAAATAAAATGTGCTTAAGTAGAACTCTATTACAAGAGTAAGATGAATAAGTAATAACACAGAGTGAAACTTTGAATATTTTCTCTTGTTTTGTTGATGTAAAAGATCACCTCGTTCTTCTTTGAAGGCTTTGGTATTTATAGGTAGTGAGCATTTGAAATAGTCTTCATAAGCTTCTTCGTCCAACAGAAATATTTATTACCGTTCTGAGTAGCATTAAATGCATAATGCTGATAACGTATTGATCTTCTTCTAAAAAGTGGTTTTGGTTATAAACAATAGCGAGGAATATGATATCTTAGTTCTGACTCTTCTGAACACGCAGAAAGTTCTTCATTTGCTGGTCTTTGTAGTTGTTAGGAGTGTCAGCTCTGGCGTACAAAGTTGATTTCTCGAAAGTCACATTTGTCAAAGATCTCATTAGCAGTTAATGTACATTGTTTTGCTTACCTTTGAAATGCTTTGGATGAAACTGTTTTTAAGAGAAAACAACAGAGACAAAAAAACACAGTGGACAATCCAAGATAATAATATATAAGTAAGTTGTATTGGACGCACGTTGTTTAAAATAGATATTATCTTTAGCAAAGCTTGTTTTTGGTACAAAACGCTTTACACAAAATTAATCAAAGAATGTACTTTTAACATTATTGTATTTGAACGAAAGGATATAAGTTTATTTAAAACTTATTTTGTTCTTTTTAAATTTAATATCTTTTTGTTATCTTCAAAACATTTTAGGG
This sequence comes from Styphnolobium japonicum, assembly GCA_023212625.1. Taxonomy (NCBI): domain Eukaryota; kingdom Viridiplantae; phylum Streptophyta; class Magnoliopsida; order Fabales; family Fabaceae; genus Styphnolobium; species Styphnolobium japonicum. The sequence goes on from JALBWW010000003.1 coordinate 23,518,976, forward strand.
GTTTAATTACTTTGAACAATTATTAGTTCCAATTTTAGTTTTTTGAAAACGTCTTTGGTTTCAATAATATTTAGATTCTCATATTTGGTATAAGTTTTGAAAAAATATTCCCGTCCAAAAATAGTTCTCAGGAATATTTACCCAACATTCCTACACTTTCATTCCCATTGAGGAGGTGAGTTTGCAACACTCCCATAACATGAAAATAATTTTGTCATGTGAAATATCCAAAATATCTACCATTCTATCGCTATGTTATCAACTAACTACCGTCACGTCATTATCGACTACCACCACGACCCCCACCAACCACCACCACGGTAGCCAATTACCGAAATCCAGCCACCCCGTCGCCATTGTCAATTGAAGGTGGCCAGTTGTAACACCCCAATTTTGACACCTTACTAACTAGTATTTCATAAACATGAACTAAGAGGAATATAGAATTTTTTAGAAATGTAAGAAAACGGAACTTTAATGGAAATCTTAAACTAAATACAAAATTTGTAGTAAACCTTGTTAAACTATGAGACAACTTAAGGGACTAGATGAAACAATTAAAGCTAAGTGCCAAAATTGTTAAAATAGATTAGTTAATAACTAAGAGCTTAACCACTAATGTTTCACATATAGTGGCAATAAGATTATCTAAAGTCTTAATCCTAGATACACCACTTGAAGACAAGTAGTCTAATACTACAAGAACTCTACTAAGATTGTATACATGACACATCTTTCACTGTTTGAATGCAAAATTTTTATGATATATAGACCTGAAACATATAAGCTATTGGACAATATATGCTGTAGTAGCATGTATGGGAAAGAAAGAAGATTTTCAGCAAGTCTAATTATCTTTTAAACTCCTAACCATCATTTCAACTAAACAATTAAATACATGAGGTTTAAACTAATGAAAGCTAAATTACTTTAAAACAAGATCAAACTGTAAACTTAATCAATGGAGCACCAAAACAATGGTATAGTAAGCTTAAGACAGCACCAGGAAACATCCCAAACTCTAAGGGACTAAAAAGCAAAACAATTAAATACACCATAGGCTCTAAAGTGAATAAAGGAAGTGGACGGATCATGCAACAAATCTGCATAAGAAGACATACAGCAGCTAGGCACATCAAAGCCTAAGCAATAGGGAGAATCTCCACTCAGTTGCATGATAACACGTTGGATGAGGGACAACATTGATGAACTTGGCAGCCAAGGGAATAAGAATCATGTTGTCTCTAATCATAATGTTTCCCTTAAGTGAAGCCTAATGTTTCCATAACCACACCTAACTGCTCATTAAAAATGAACCAAAATCCCTCTTATATATAGAGAGAACTTCAAGCTATACGCACAAGCCAACACCGTCATTTTACAAACCATTGAGAGCTAAGAGTTGTGAACGAGAAGGGTCATGAGAAAGAAGGAAAAGCTTTCATATGGTAGGAAGCAAGATTTTCTTTGCTGCTCCAACCGTTTCCTTCTTCATACTGATTTCGTTTCTTCCTCATCTTGTTATTTCTACTGCTATTTTAACCTAACTGTTTTAGAATTCAAGCAAAACAGTCTCTCTAATCACTCATTCTATTTTATATTCAACTAGTTTACTTTCTTATTCTTTATATATTTTCTCTTCAGTTTTCGGTATTCTGTTTAGTTGCTTGGGAAAGTTTTGTACTTCTGCTTCTATGATTTTTTTTAAAGCTCATGAATTGTTTCGCTTTTTGGATGAAAAAGACAGATTTTGAAATGCATGCATGTGCTGGGAATTCCAGCTACTTGACTTTAACGATACATGCGAGACTTGGCGTTGGGTTAAAAAATGCATGCATGTTTTTGTACTTGGACAAACCATGTATTAATTTTTAACTCTAAGAATGAATGTTAGTTTTAGACTCAGCACAAAAAGGATAGTGGTTGATGGCCAAGAAAAGGTTTGGCCGAAACCTATGATGAAAATTGTATGGTCAAATATGATGGGAATTCCCTAAGCTATGGATGTTGTCCTAAGGATAGAAAAGAATGACGTTATGGTTTGAATAAACCTATGATTATAAGTAAATCCTTGAAGTGTCTAAGCATAAGATTTTTCCCTTTATTTCTTACAAACATTTATTTAAACTTCATTTTTCCTTAAACTGTGTTTATTCTATTCTGTTTCCTTTATGTTTTGATTAATATCACATTCATGCAACTAAATGTTTCGTATAAAGGTGGCTGGACTTACGAGATAAACTTCCACTTAAATCTTTTCACTCTTGTTTCCTACTAAGATTTGTATAATCTTATTCCTTCCTTATGTTTTCAAACTCAAGAAAGAATGGGGATCACTACCATTGGGATTGAGATATAGTGGGCTTGGTTTTTCTCTTTGGAAGATGGGGGTCATGTAAAAATTATCAAGGACATTAGGATGCATATGGTGGAGGCGTGATTGCAATATGTAGCTGTTAGGACTTAGGGCTTGTATTAAGAAGTCTTGTGAATTTTGTTTAGGTAGATTACTATATGTATTTTTGCCTAATGATGTAAGATACACTACGACAGAAAAGGGTTTTTAATTCGGCTGTGAAGGCAGTTTCCAATTCGGTTCTAACAACGAATTATGTCCGGGGGTTGTCTTTTCTTCTGACTTTTAACAACGCATAAAAGAAACCGATTTGGAAAATACTTTTCCAATTCGATTTCTGTAGTGGCGAATGGAGTTGGAAAAATGCCATAAAAATATAATTCGGTCAAAACACCAGATTGGAAAATATACATTAAATCCGGTTGACTAGAACCAAATTGGAAACCCTGGATTACATTAAATCCGGTTGACTGGAAACGAATTGGAAACCCTGGAGTGGATGCCCAAATCAAATCCGGACGAAAATAACCGAATTGGAAAACTTCCAATTGAATTCGTTGTTTTATATAATCGAATTGGAAAATTGACAATTGAATTCGGATTTTTATATAACCGAATTGGAAAATTGTGTTTTTTAATTTAAATTCGGGTAACAACCGAATTGAAAAGTACTATACATATCCTATTAACAAAGAATGTCTGTAATCCATTTACATTTTCAGAATCATACACGAATAACCAAAAACAGTATACTGAGTTTATAAAGTAAATCATGTACATAATATTAACATTTATAAAGAATGTACGTACAACATGAAAGTATTAATCCTGTACATAATAATGTGAACCTAACAACATTTCCTAAATGACACTGTTTATGGACAAAAGGTAGAAAAAACATCAATCATCTGAGCAGTTCCTCATGTTTATTCTAATTCGATGCAGCTAGAACAGACGTCGCCCATTCAAGCTGTATCTCCTTTATCTCTTCTTCTGTATAAGTTGCTGCTTTTGAAAACTGAGGCAAGTAAAAAAAAAATAGTTAAAGTTCAGATATTTGTATAAGTCAAATACAGAACTACATCAATATAAGTATAAACCTTAAAACTTACTTTCTGACTCATTGTTTTCATCTGTTGACTTATGATGTCTTTCATATATTTCAACACATAGAAACCACATGTTTTACTATCGGGTTGCCTTGGTGCCTATACATAATATCAAAACTAATTAATTGAAACAAACAGTGGTCCAAATAATGATATCTCTGTTAGAAAACACATTATACACAATACCTTGAGAGTGATGATGTTGACAGCGTCCTTTTTGCCTTGTGATAATCCTTTTTCTTTTTTGTAAGACTTCACAGCTTTTTTAAAAAAACCAAATGAATACATCAAGGTTATGTTTAACATTAAAAAACCAAGTTACACATGATGGGGGTTAGAATAACTTACATTCCAAGTACCTTCTTAATGTCATCTCGTATTGGTTTTCCTATAGGGTCCATCCAATAAGCAGTGCTCTTGGAGATCTTAATCACAGCAAGCATCCAATGAGACCTAGGAAATACAACATGTAACATATTCAGTACATATATGCAATATTTGTATTAAATTTTTAAATTTTATGAATCTTACCCTCCATTATAAGGTACAAAGACCATGGAGTCTGTTGGAACCCGCAATAAAACCTCGGATAGGTATTGGCCCCTTGACTTGGGATCCTCTTGGCCTCCAAGAAGTGACACCCTCATTAGGTCAGCAAACCCATAACTTGGACATCCAGGAATGCGGTCAATCAAGTCAACCAAGTTACTTGAAATGAAATGAACAAAATTTAGTATGAAATTGACATAATAACTAAATCAATATTTACATCAAATACAAGGCAATAATTAAGATAATTGTCCTACCCAAAGAACCACGTTATAGAACTAGCAGATATGCATTCCAAATTTATAAAGTCATGCATATCTTCTGGTGAGACATATGACAGGAAGTCTACATCCAACCCAGGAGCTTGTATATTACGTGAGAGTACGTCATCTTTAGCCATTTCATTCGATAGTTGGTTAGCCGGTCCAAGTCAGTTATGACTTATGTATCCGGTCTTTGAGTTTCCTGTAGTCAAAATAATAGGCAACTAATGAGTCTAAAAACCACAAATCCACATGTACAGAATCTTTAAATTACTTACATCCATGTCGTGAGTGACAAATTTTCGAGGCCAAGCAACAAAAGTCCCCAATGCATCTTTTACCAGTTCCACATCATCGTTTGGGCATGGAACTGGTGCATCGGGTTTAATGACCCTGTCCACGCTGACCTTGACAAATTCCAATGGGAGGGGCCTGTTGTGGAGGGTCATCCCTTTGCCACCAACAGCATGTACCGTACCTTCCGCAACATAATTGTCGGTTGGCTGGCAGCTAGTAGACAACGCATGTCTGGCTACATAATTTTCCTTAGTTAGATACATAATAATATATTTTTAATTACTTTAAATGCAATATGAAAGTATGTAAAACAATAAACTTCTATTTACCACTGAAAAGCCCTCACATCATCCTAAAGAATGGGTTGTATCATCGAGTGGAGTTGCAGGTGGACTTGTTGGAGATGATGCTATTTTTTTGTTTTCTAACGTGCCCCCAACGATGATCGTCCTCTCGCGAGCATTCTTCCCGGATGTTGTAGGGTGACATTCAAAGTTGATTGGTGGAGGAACTCAGATTCACCCCTTTGTCTCCCATCAAAGCCTTCAAATCTAATTTTGGGATATTGGGGTTTGTTTGGACCAGCATTTCCTGCCACTGCAGTATACCCATTAAAATTGTCTCCATTTGTGAGACCTTGTTACAAACTGCCTTGTGTTCTTCCATGCTGACCGTGTTCCTTTTTCCCCAGTACATCGTTGGATTGGATAACGAACTGGCTGCACGTAATCGTCCACTATGTTCAGGAGTGCCCAATGCCTCTGTCAGTATATCGTTATTTCCAATTGGCTTGATCAAACCTAAACTTTGCTTTGTTGCGAGGTGACAAGAGGTTGTCGAGACCTCGTCAAATAATAAAAATTACCGGTTCGCAAACTAATTTGTAGTATAGAGCATGAACCGAATCGTCTCTCAAGGATCCAAAAAAGAACAAATATTTAATCAGATCAAGATAATTAAAATGAGGGGTTTTGTTGTTGATTAACAATATTGATAAATATACAAAACTCAAAGTTGAAAACAAATCTAAAGAAACAACCAATCCAAGGAAATTTACCGATCTTGGGTTTAACTCATCATTGATCACAAGGAATTCACTTAATTGCTAACCGTGTTCTTGGCCTTAGATCACATCAAGACGCCTCAACATGATCCAAGAATCCTCTACTAGATAAGCATCTAGGATTTAATTAACCAAAGTTAGATAAAGTAAGCACCATCCAAACATAGATTAACTTAAGATCAAGAATTTAACCAAGCTAAACAATCCATCAAAAAGCTTTAATAAATTGTTTATTCTATGTGATCCTCTTGAATACATGATAATAAAGCTATTATCAAATAAACATCCAAATCAAATTAAGCAATTCAATCTAGATCAAAATTAAAAGAGGAAGAAGAGAAACTTGAATAACAATTAAGCAATATGAACAAGCGAAGCAAGATCTCCAAATTAAACATCAAGATGGCTAATCCCTTGGATTGATTATGAGAGCCTAGCCTTCCATGGATGGGAAGGAAGAACTCAGAAAATAAAGAACAAAAACGAAATTCTAAAGAGAATGGAGAATAAGAGAAAGAAAACTCTAACAAATACTAAAACTTTCTTGAAACTTACTTCCAAATTGAATTCATGATAATACAAAGAGATTGGCTCTATTTATACTAATCCTAGAAGCCAATTTGTACATGTACATAATCTGAATACAAGCTATAAGAATATGAAAATTGTCAAAAATGGAAAATTGATGCATGGTAGGTGGGTTGGTGCATGGTAGGTGGGTTGGTGTATGGTTGGTGGCTTTTAGTCAACAACTCTTATCCGACTTCTGGCTTCAAATTCATCACCTAGACGGTACATTTTGGCTTGGATGTCTTCATCAAAGTTGTAGCCAGTTGTCTCCTTGAAAATCTCCAATTTGAATCATGTCATTTGGACTTTTAGAACTCCAGAAATGCCAAAAACACTTCACCTACCTCAAGTTAGGTTGGAAGAACGTGTTTCCAAATTCAGACCAACTTGTAGCTTCAGAAGCATGCCTAAAACGACATCTATTGACAAAATGGTCTTCATTGAATTTGGAGATATGGGTCTTATCTTTCAAGTGACCAAGTTTCAGCCCAAGAGGAGGCCTATAACCCACTATATAGTCCAATATGTGCATACTGCCCAGATGGTTCCGTGACAGCAAACCCACTCTGCATTGCAGGGATATTTTGGACCCTTAGCATTCCGATCCAGCTCTTGAGTTCTTCATGAAACTTGTAGAGCATTGTCTTAGCTTTCCAAAGACACCAAGATCACCTCAATTGGATCACCGAGTCCCAAGTTATGACCTAACCAAGGAAGAAAGGTCAAAATGCATCAAAATCCGAAAATTATTCAATATTTGCATTAAAGCCCAATGAAGCCCAACAACATTAAACTCATCTAAAGTACTAATATTGGGCACAATAAACATCTAATAATGCCTAATACAAAGCTAACATAAGTGTCCCAAATTGATTAATCAAATTCCCACACTTAAGCTTTTGCACTCCCGGGCAAAAACACATAACAACGAAACTAAAGAAAAACAAGAAACATAATATTATTAAACTAAAAACATAAAAACTGATTGTACCTAATCTAATCCACTTCCGTAGGAAAACACGATGGCACTTAGCATGTGCCACAAGCCTTTAAACCCCTAGGTGTCCCTAGTGGGCGAGTTATAGTCTCGTGAGGGTTTACCAGGATGATACCCACAAACATGTAATATTTTATTTAATCAATTCAACTAATTTTTAAATACAAGCATTGTATTAAATATAAACCATAATTAATAAGTCTAGTATGCTTAACAAAGAATAGTTGAATCAAACCAATTGAGAATAAAGTATAGCATAATCATGCTTTAATCAGAAATAGGCATGTTCAGATTGAGTAAAATTCTTCACAAGTGATACTCAAATCACACAAGGTGTTTAGGTTTACTGTTTACGCTCAACTCAGTCAAATTATGAAAGTATTTTACCATAGGCTTGCATATACATCAATTCTCCACTACTTAGATCAAATAAATTACAAAAATCAAGAGGTCTTTCAAAAAAGTTGTAATGGAACTTATAAGATGAAGGAAGGGAACAATATGGATAATAGCAGGTTAAAACCAAAGAGAATAAAAGAGCATTGAGGAGTAACTCAAGTAGAAAGAATAAAATTTTTACCCAAAACCATAAAATGCTCATTCTCTTCACACATTCCTTCTTTTTTCTATTCTTTTATTTTTCTTTCTTTTTTCTCTTTTTTTTGTTTTTTTTTCTTTTGTTTTTTTTTGTTTTTTGTACCAAGCATTTCGTATCAGCACACCAATTCCCCACACTTAAATCATTGCAAGCAAAAGAACTCCTCCAATAAGAAAATCAATGCTCTCTCATTCCCAAAGGTAAGGTAAAACATGGTTTTTCACTCAAGGCTTGTAATAAGCTAAAAACAAAGAATAGGCAAGTAGGCTCAGAGGGGGTTAACAATGAGATAAATGCAAGGTAGGTTTATTTGGCCAAAGCAGCTAAGTCAAGAAAAAATGCCTCTGTCATTTTCATGCAACATACAGACCAATGTAATCTCAAATCGATTCAATGCAAGTTCTAGAAAATAAATTCATAATTGACATCACTCATGAAAGAAAATAACCAAGTGTAAGTATCAAACTTGGAAAAGCCCAAAACTCACAAAGGTATGAAACATTCACTCAATTCAACCATGCCTTCTTCCTAATATCCACAATCATATACACATGTATATCATGAAAATGATTCAACTATAAATTGTTTTGCATACTTTTATTATCAATTAAGCTCAGATTCAGCACATGCTTGCATCAAAATTAATTGAAAAGATCAAATTTTGTTTTTGTTTTTGTCTTTTTTTTCCTTTTTTATATGCAAGACCAAAATAATTTAAGACATATATGAAATGCAAGTTAAGATGCATCTCAAGAGCAAAACTACTCCTTACTACTGCCATCATACATCTAATAAGCTAGTAACAATAAAGATTAGTTGGTTAGTTTTTTTTTAACTAAACTATGTACATGGTAATGTCAACTATCCCTCCCCAATTCTAATTAAAGACATTGTCCCCAATGTCAAAATAAAGATAGGTAGAGTGTAGAAGGTCTTACCGAAAAGCGCAAATCGGGCTCGAAATAAGAAAAATTACAAAAACAACAAAAACTGTAATGAAAACAAAAATTCACAAAAACAAATTCAAATCAAGTTTTGGCTTTCTTTGCCGCTTTGTTCCCAATTCGTGGAGCCATTCGGATCACGTTGTGGTACAAATTCATTTAGTTGATCGAAAGCAATTGTTCAGAGTTGCAAATGAGCTTACAAGACTTTGACGTGTCGCTTGTGAGATGAACCCTTTTCTCTGACATGATCAAGAAAACAAAACAAACTCATAAAAACCATTAACATTTAATATACCTATGGGTTTTTGGTGAAAGTTACTGCTTCTTGACAGATGTAATTTGGAAAAGCTCTTCCAAAGTTCCAAAACCACCGTAGGGCAATAAAGGCATCAAAGATTTGCTATCATAAAGTTCATGCGTTGGTGCATGCAAAATACCATTACTTCATCCCCTAATGTTTTTCCAATGGGCTTCTTTGGTAGATAAAGGACTGGAATGACACTAAGGACTTTGCCACCTCCTAAATGTGCAGCAGTTGCTACACAACCCATTAACCCAAGACTACCTCCTCCGTAAACTAAATGGATTTTTCTCTCAGCTAGCACTCGACCAAGATGGTGTGCAATATTTACAAACTCTTTATCTTTACCAGGATTAGATCCACAAAAGACACAAACACTCTTGATCCACGAAGCGAAGTGACTTCCATTTTCTTTTTTTTTTTCTCTTTTGCTTTTTTTTGTACTCTCACCTTATCAATGATCTGAAGAGAGCAAAGTGCAATATTTAAAGGCATCAAAACTCAAAGGTAATAATTACACCTATAAAGGAGGGGTAGATCTGCGTGTCAGATAAGTTTGAAAAATAAACACAGAAATGATAATAGCTATATGACAAAGATAAAAGGCTAATCTATATGTGTCAGAAGAAGTTTGAAAATATGCAACATATTTCAAAAAATACTATTTTTATTTTGATTTTTTTGATTTTTTTGATTTTTTGATTTTTTTAATTGAATTTTTTTTAATAAACAAGAAGAAAAAAGAAAAATAAAAATAAAAAAATACTTACAGGAGGTGTGATTGTGGCTCACATTTTCCTCTGGTTTTACGTCCAGTAACGTCTTGAAGCTCTCTATAGGCCGATGGTCGGCTTCCCATCCAATTTTCTTAAAAATTGGCAAATGTGGTCTTTTTGAGTCGATTCCCGAGACTATAACGCTCATGTTCATCTTGGAATATTGGCCATAAATCGAGAAGTACTCTGCACATCTCCACTAGGATGCGTCTCAAGAGTCAATAGAATGTTATCTAAAGACTCCTTACTCATGCCATCCTTTATGAAGTTAATTTTATCATCTCGGTTTATAGACGTCATTCCAATTGATTTGCATTTTGTGTTACAGGTCCATCTTGCACATTTATAGCGTAACTGTAACCTTTTTGCTCTTCTCTTCTTTGCATATGAACTTTTGCCTAGCCCTGGCATATATGAAACAAGAGCGTCGAGAAAATTCACCTCACGAGTCGGACCTTTGCTTCGATTAACCGGTCGTATATCCGCATGAGGATGCCTTTGTGCATAAGCATCCTTAATCTCTCAAACCTTGCACAATAAATGTTAGTTAAAGCATTTTGAGGGAGAGAGGGGAATTGCTTGAGGTTAACAAGTCGATTATCCATTTCGAAATAAAGAAAGAAGAAGGAAAAAATTAGTAAAATTTTATCTGATTTCAGGTGTTTGTGGAGTAATCGAAAGGACCGAAAAAATTTTCACACAGTATCGTTATCCGCCATTTAACCTGTGAAAAATCATCTCACAATGAAAAACAAACAAAATTAAGACGAGAAAATCAAACTCTCGATAGATTTTCTTACCTCTAAGACCGATTTTACTGCCTTGATTCTCGTGAATGTAAATAAGTCAAATTTTTAAAAAAAAAATGAAAAAGTTAGAAAACTTGGGTTGTCTCCCAAGAAGCGCTACTTTTAATGTCTTTAGCCAGCGTGATTGAAGATTTTGCACGATCCATGGGTCCTCCCCAATAATGATTCAATTTCTGGCCATTGACCTTAAACGTGGCTTTTTTTTTCTTTTTTTTTTTCAACAAAGATTTATATAGAAAACAGAAAATAAAAAAACAGCAGACAAAACAAAAAATAAAAACAGAAAAAAAAAGTAATAAAAGACAAACATCGCGATACGGAAAAACGAGCGAGAAAATAGAAACAGACAACACAAACAGCAGAAACACCAACAACAACAGAAAAGAGTAAATTGTAACAGTCAAATAAAAACAGAAACAATATTAAAAACAATAGTAAAATAGTAAAAACAAAAAGAAAACAACAACTAGAAAAATGAAATAAAAGTGTGGAAAGAAAACTCCCTATGGATAGCAGAAGAATTAACGTTCCAGCAGCCACACCATAGCCAGTATAATGGATCACCACATCCAAAATCAGGTAGTTTAGTCTCCTTGGGGGCTGCTTTACTGGTTTAGCTCCATCTTCAAGTAAAATCTTATGCATGCAAATGGAAGGGCTAATGCTTGGAATGTCTGCAAGTGTGCATGCTCTCAGATTCTCCCTCAAAATGGGTAGTAACCTCTCCTCCTCATCAGTAAGGAGGTTTTTAACCACAATGGACTCCAATTTTGGTGGCTTCACTACTTCTGCAGATTGAGTTGCTGCATAATCTGTTGAAAAAGATTCATCATATCTCAAAAAGGCAGCAATCTCAGCACATGCATTACACAACATATCACCATCACAACCAGTACAACAAACAGAATCATCAAAATCAGTAAAACTAGCAAATTCATCACACAAATCATCAATTGGTTTTTTCTCATCAATGATCTCATGTTTTTGCGAGAATCAGATTCATCATTTGCTTGCTCAATGACTCAATGAAGATGTAAGTTGACCAACTTGGGTCTTCACGCTTTTGTACTATAGCTTCTCTCTTGGAATTGGATGTTGTTCTGAGCAAATTGTTTCACCAAATCCTCTAGTGTAGGCTCAGATTCCATGCCTATTGGGGCTTGCTGGGGCATAGGTTGCTGGTATAGACTGCTTGGTTCAACATAAGGTCCGAACCAGGGATGATCTCCCCAATCATGGTTATATGTGGTAGAATAAGGATCATATCCAAGCTGTGGGTATTGTGGTTCACCAAGAAATACACCTGTTGCATCAACAGAATGGTTATGAAATATAGAACCATCATATTGTAGTGTGGTGCAAGCATATGTGGGATGATAAGAACTACAGCATATACTACAAAATATTGCAGGTTCTTGCACAGGTAAGTGATGTTGTTCCACTGCCAACTGCCCCACCAGATAAGCCAACTCATCAAGTCTATGTTCCATCAGATTAGTGATCAAACACAAAAACACAAAATCACAAAAACAAGACTAAATATACACACAAAATAATTACAGAAAACATATCTACATATTTTTAAAAATTATGGGACTACCACAGAGTGAAATCTACACAAAAATTCTATCTAACAGAATAATAACAAATCTTACAAAATTGAAAAAGTGGTCTAAACGATGGAATTTGGCAAAAATAAGGGTGACCTCACAACAAGTAGTGAGTCTTTCTCAAAATAATGGTTTCCATTAGTGGACCAAAATTCAGGTCAATCAGAGATACTTTACCGAACCAAAATCTTGACAGGATGCCCTTTACCCAATTTCAGCCGAATTCCACTAGAAAATGCTTCAAAAACAAAACAAACACAATTGTTAGAGTTAGATAAAATGATCAAATAGTTGCCTTTGGATCCCCGGCAACGGCGCCAAATTTGACAAGAGGTTGTCGAGACCTCGTCAAATAATAAAAATTACCGGTTCGCAAACTAATTTGTAGTATAGAGCATGAATCGAATCGTCTCTCAAGGATCCAAAAAAGAACAAATATTTAATCAGATCAAGATAATTAAAATGAGGGGTTTTGTTGTTGATTAACAATATTGATAAATATACAAAACTCAAAGTTGAAAACAAATCTAAAGAAACAACCAATCCAAGGAAATTTACCGATCTTGAGTTTAACTCATCATTGATCACAAGGAATTCACTTAATTGCTAACCGTGTTCTTGGCATTAGATCACATCAAGACGCCTCAACATGATCCAAGAATCCTCTACTAGATAAGCATCTAGGATTTAATTAACCAAAGTTAGATAAAGTAAGCACCATCCAAACATAGATTAACTTAAGATCAAGAATTTAACCAAGCTAAACAATCCATCAAAAAGCTTTAATAAATTGTTTATTCTATGTGATCCTCTTGAATACATGATAATAAAGCTATTATCAAATAAACATCCAAATCAAATTAAGCAATTCAATCTAGATCAAAATTAAAAGAGGAAGAAGAGAAACTTGAATAACAATTAAGCAATATGAACAAGCGAAGCAAGATCTCCAAATTAAACATCAAGATGGCTAATCCCTTGGATTGATTATGAGAGCCTAGCCTTCCATGGATGGGAAGGAAGAACTCAGAAAATAAAGAACAAAAATGAAATTCTAAAGAGAATGGAGAATAAGAGAAAGAAAACTCTAACAAATACTAAAACTTTCTTGAAACTTACTTCCAAATTGAATTCATGATAATACAAAGAGATTGGCTCTATTTATACTAATCCTAGAAGCCAATTTGTACATGTACATAATCTGAATACAAGCTATAAGAATATGAAAATTGTCAAAAATGGAAACTTGATGCATGGTAGGTGGGTTGGTGCATGGTAGGTGGGTTGGTGTATGGTTGGTGGCTTTTAGTCAACAACTCTTATCCGACTTCTGGCTTCAAATTCATCACCTAGACGGTACATTTTGGCTTGGATGTCTTCATCAAAGTTGTAGCCAGTTGTCTCCTTGAAAATCTCCAATTTGAATCATGTCATTTGGACTTTTAGAACTCCAGAAATGCCAAAACACTTCACCTACCTCAAGTTAGGTTGGAAGAACGTGTTTCCAAATTCAGACCAACTTGTAGCTTCAGAAGCATGCCTAAAACGACATCTATTGACAAAATGGTCTTCATTGAATTTGGAGATATGGGTCTTATCTTTCAAGTGACCAAGTTTCAGCCCAAGAGGAGGCCTATAACCCACTATATAGTCCAATATGTGCATACTGCCCAGATGGTTCCGTGACAGCAAACCCACTCTGCATTGCAGGGATATTTTGGACCCTTAGCATTCCGATCCAGCTCTTGAGTTCTTCATGAAACTTGTAGAGCATTGTCTTAGCTTTCCAAAGACACCAAGATCACCTCAATTGGATCACCGAGTCCCAAGTTATGACCTAACCAAGGAAGAAAGGTCAAAATACATCAAAATCCGAAAATTATTCAATATTTGCATTAAAGCCCAATGAAGCCCAACAACATTAAACTCATCTAAAGTACTAATATTGGGCACAATAAACATCTAATAATGCCTAATACAAAGCTAACATAAGTGTCTCAAATTGATTGATCACGAGGTCATCCTGCAACCATATATTTATTAGATAGTTTAAACAATGGATTTAACTTGAAATTTTTTTATAGCTACTTTAAACCATATAAGTTGCACACTTACTATTCGTCTTGCTATTTCTGCTTCTTCGGGCTTCTTAAACTCCCCTTTCTTGTCCACCCTTGCTTGTTTCCACAGCTCATACCGTTGGATTTTCTTTGTGGTTTGTAACTTCTTTTTTGTCAGAATGCATTAAATAAAATATGATTCATATTGAACATATATGGACAATGAATTTAATTATAATAAAATGGAAAATGGCTTACCAAATCTCTCTCCAATTGAGCGTATCCCTTCCTTGAAGTGCGATGCCGAATTTGGTTTTCCCCCGACTGCTATGCACTTCTCCCTAGTTTCTGTTACATTAGGCAGATGTCAATAAATCACATACTTAATTAACATCATCAAGTCAGTAGCCCAATTTAATTAAATGTACCTACTTTGAATTGATCGGACAAACGTGATTTGACAAACTCATTCCATATGTCCTGTGTGATGAATTTGTATTTTGCTGGGGGGTTAAACATCCGCTCATGATCATCCACCTCATAAAAAGGCCATATGTATTCCCTCCCTAATCTGGTCTTGAATTGTTTTAACTTATCAGCAGCACTCTTCATCATCATTTTTCGGAATTTCTCTGTCTCGGGTATTATAAATGAGTTCTATTGCATAAAACAAACAAATGATAAGTTCAATCTGTAATACAATCAATATTAGGATATATTTTTTTAATTCAAAGAATGTTAAAAACTGACCGTTAAAGTATCCCAAATTCTATCCTTCAAATATTTGGGAACCTCACCCCATGAGGCCATATTGATAGGAACAATGTCTCTTGTCACTATTCCTAAATAAGTCATGAGGTCTTTCCCACTGTCTTCAATAGGAACACCATTGTAATTAGTTTCAACCGGAATTTTTTGACACGAACCTTAGAGATGCGGTCTAAAACTATTGGACCCCTAGTTCTCTTCTTTGAAGAAGTTTGCTTACTTGAAGAATCTCCGGTGTCGGATGTATGTTGATAATCCGAATCAGACGACATCTGTAATAAGCAATACACATTACCAACACATAACAAGCATAACAGCACAATCAAGAAGATGCATGCATGACTGTATTCTAGCCTACTGAAAGCAAAAGTAACAATGGTCTACATAAACATTAGAACCTCACCCTAATCAGGACAATGCACATTACAAAATCAATATTCAGGGTTGTTACCGTTTGATGAACGTTGTTTGTCCTTTGAAGTATTTGAGGTAAACTATGGTTCAAAAGCACTCGTATAACCTGTCAGAAGACACAGAAACGTAAATCCATGTTTTCGTAGACGTTAAGTCACAAAATTTAACGAGAAATGTTAAATGGAGTGAAAAATAGTTACCCCTTATGTAGCGTTCGACGATGATGAAGATGGAGTCACTTGGAGGTTACAGAAACGACAATGGCTGGATTTTTGGGGCAGGAGCAGCAACTCTTGGCGGATACGCAAAAAACACAAAGAACGCGAGGGAAAGAAAAGTAAAGGTTTCCTACCTTAGGTTCTAGTTTTGAATTACGAATACCTTTTCAATTCGGTTATAGTAAAATCCGAATTCCAATACTTGAATATGAATGGTCCCTAAGACATATAAATCCGGCAACCCAATAACCGAATTCGTTTGTCTACTTTCCAATCCGGTTAATATGACCGCGGATTGGAAAACATCAACTTATTAATCCGGCAAATAATAAACCGGATTCTAAAGAAACTTTCCAATCCAGTTACTAAGTTAGCGGATTTGAAAATATCAACTTATTAATCCGGCAAATATTCAACCGAATTCTAAAGTATGTAAAAAAAAAATTTTACAAAAATTTATAAAATTAAGTTTTCATTTAATGACTTTCCAATCCGGTTACTAAGTTAGCGGATTTGAAAATATTAACTTATTAATCCGGCTAATATTCAACCGAATTCTAAAGTATGTAAAAAAAAAATTTTAAAACATTTATAAAATTAAGTTTTCATTTAATGACTTTCCAATCTGGTTACTAAGTTAGCGGATTTGAAAATATCAACTTATTAATCCGGCTAATATTCAACCGAATTCTAAAGTATGTAAAAACTTTTTTTTAAAACATTTATAAAATTAAGTTTTCATTTAATGACTTTCTAATCCGGTTACTAAGTTAGCGGATTTGAAAATATCAACTTATTAATCCGGCTACTATTCAACCGAATTTGAAAGTAATTCTTAAACGATTTCAATTACTGCAATAAGTATTTTCATCAACTCTCTGTTAAGTTACTAATAAAAGAGTGACGTGACATAATCGTCCCCTCCATTTGTCTCTAATTATAACCCTACATGTTAAATTGTATTCATAATTATTATTTAATAATTATATCTTTATACTTATTTAATAATTTTTCATAAATTAAAAATAACAATTTCAAAAAACAATTAAAGAAATCCCATAACAGATGACGATGTCAGGTTAGGACTCTAATCATCTAATAATTAAAATTTACTCTAATTTAATTATCTTAATTAAAATTTACATTAAATGCACATCACATAATTAAAAAAAAGTATATATAGTTCTCTTTTAAATTTGGACTACTTGCAAACAGTTATCATGAACTATAAATTATTTTTTTTTTATTTGTGAAAAAATATTAAAATTAAAAACAGAATAAGAAGAAATTAACCTAAATTATTAGAATTTTAGACAAATAAAGGATAATCATACCACGTCACTCTTTATTAACAACTTAATATATAGTAAATGAAAAGACTTATTTGTATAAATTAATATAATTTAAGAATTAAATTAATTTTTTTAATTTATGGTAGCTATTAGTAAATATACAAATTTTAAGAAGTCTAGATATATATACTTTCCGTTAACAACTGAATGAAAAGTATGTGAAATGATTTATTACAATAATTGATGTAATAAAAAAAATTTAAAACATTTATAAAATTAAGTTTTCATTTAATGACTTTCCAATCCGGTTACTAAGTTAGCGGATTTGAAAATATCAACTTATTAATCTGGCTAGGACATCACCGAATTGTAAAGTATGTTGTAGAAAAAAATTAAAAAATTTATTAAATTCAATTTAAAGACTTTCCAATCCGGTTACTAAATTAGCGGATTTGAAAATATCAACTTATTAATCCGGCTGGTATTCCACCAAATTCTTAAGTATCTAATAAAAATAATTATAATATTTATAAAGTTCAGTTTTCATTTAATGACTTTCTAATCCGGTGAATGAGTTAGCGGATTTGAATATGTCCACTTATTAGGAAGCATATTTAAATAAAAAATAATATTTCTAACACGCTTTCACTGTAAGGTAATGTCATGACAGGACCAAAACGCATTGACATTGACGGCTACAATACAAAGTTTGATTCACATCAGTTGGATATTATACAATGAAAAACATTAACGAGTGATCACAACGAATAAACAGAATTGGTTTATTTATTACAATGAGAAACATTAACTAATTTAGAATAGTGTTAAACAAGATTAAGTTTTCCTTGATTCTTCTATGAGCTGCATCTCCCCATTGCCCAACCAATTTGGTTCATCGTATGCATCAGTCAATGAACATGGGATTAGTAATTTGGTAAATGTTCCCAGTTCCATATCATCTTCCCCAATGGAGTTCCCTTCTGGCATGAATCTTGAATTCCTTGCAAGGACTATTTTTTGAGCCGTATTGCTACCATCATTGACATAGAAAATTTGTCTAGCTTGTGTAGCCAAGATAAACGGATCATTCTTAAACCCAATCTTGTTGGAATCAATGAATATTAACCCTAAATCATCAATTTTCAATCCTGTTGGATCAAACCATCTACACTTGAAAACAGGAATTCTGAATTTTATGTAATCAAATTCCCATATCTCTTGAATCATCCCAAAGTATGAGGTACTGGATAGTATTGGGTTTGCATCCTTCACTGATGACACATGGTATGATTCAGCCACTAATGTGACTCCAGAGTTCTGACTAATCTGCATGTTGTCTCTCTGCATAGTATGGAACCTAAAACCATTAATCAGGTACCCTTCATAGCTCAATACTCGTGTTTGTGGCATATGACTAAGCCATCTCAAAGTATCATCAATAGATGAACCACATTGAATCTCTTCATCTATATGGTTCTGCAACCATTATGCAAATGATTTAGTATGATAGTTTTGTAAACTTACCTCGGTTCTAAACTTAGAAGGGAATGATTCTTTAATAAATGCAAAGTGTTTTTCCACATACTGCTGGATAATAGCCATGTTCCTCAAAACATATAGGTGAGCAATATTAAGATCGTCAGATGGAACAAACAACATCTTGGGTCCAAATAATCCTCTTCCAGTTTCACCAGAAATATTTTTGGGAACAGAGAGTCCAATGACGTTTGCCTTAGCAACGTACTCTGAACAAAACATAACTACTTCTTCTGCAACGTAACACTCTATAATACAAGCCTCTGGCCTACTTTTGCTCCTAACCATGCTCTTCAATGTTCTCATGAACCGTTCAAATGGGTACATCCACCGAAGGATACTGGACCACATATCTTTACTTCAATGCGTACTAAGTGGACTACCAAGTGCACCATGACATCAAAAAATGATGGAGGAAAATACATTTCCAAAGCGCAAAGTGTTTCAACAATATGCATTTGCAAGTCATCAAGGATGGAAGGATCCACAACTTTAGAACATAACTTATTGAAGAAGTAACAAAGTTTGGTTATGGCAATCCCAACTTCTTTTTGTAAATTTCCTCGCAATGCCACGAAGAATTTGTTGCATTAGCACATGGCAATCATGAGACTTCATGTTTTGCAATTTCAACTCTTGCATATTAACCTTGGACCTTAAATTGACGAGTATCCTTCTCGTGCACCTTTAAATCCTTTATGAATTGACAGAAGTTTTGTTTTTCTTTCCTTGACATTGTATAACATGACGGAGGAAGGTACATTCGGCTATCCTTTTCAATTGGAGCAAGTGTAGTCCTAATCCCTAACTCCACCATGTCGAGCCTAGATGAGAGAGAATCTTTTGACTTGCCTTTCACATTTAACAATGTGCTAATCAAAGATTCACATACATTCTTCTCTATGTGCATGACATCCAAATTATGTCGGACCATCAGAGATCCCCAATAAGGAAGCTCATAAAAGAGATACACTTTCTCTTCCAACACTTCGTCATTAGGTTATTAGAATTCAAAGAATCAATAAGCTGTAGGATTTGACGGAAACTTTGAGGCTTTGGTGTAGAATCAAAGTCCTGTTGGCCATTAAATGCCTTTCTACGCTTTCTATATGGATGGTTTGATGGTAGCCACTTTTGATGTCCCATGTATAACATTTTCTTCCCATGTCTAAGTCTAAAAGCATTGGTATTATCTCCACAAATTGCACATCCATAGTACCCCTTTGTCACAGCCCCAGAAATATTACCATATGTGGGGTAATTGTCGACCACGGTCCACATCAACGCCTGATATCAATGTTAAGTACTCCTTCCTATAACAATCATAAGATTCAACGCCATTACTCCATAAAGTCTTCAAATCATCAATTACAGGACGTAAGTAAGTATATATCTTATTTCCTGCTATTTTGGACCGAGATATCAACATAGCCGGATGCATGAATCTTCGCTTCATTGTTAGCCACGGAGGGAGGTTATAAATAACTATAATAACGAGGCCAAGAACTGTGTTGAGTGCTCGATTACTAAATGGGTTAATTCCATCGTGCACAAATCCCAATCTGAGATTTCTAGGATCGGTAGAAATACGGATATGTAACGCTCGAAACTCCTCCAATGAGGTGCATCACCTGGATGCCGCAACTTGAAATCACACTTCCTACCGTGTCCATCCTTATGCCATGTTAACATCTTTGCATGCTCCTTGTTTAGAAAAAGTCTCTTAAACCTTGGACTGATTGGCAAGTACCAAAATACCTTTGCGGGAATTTTTTTCTTCCTAGACTTTCCTAAACACCGTGATTTCCATCCCCGATTTTCCACATTTCTCGGACAATAGTCGCCTTCACTGCGATCATAGTAGATGATGCAATCATTTGGACAGGCATGAAATTTCTCATATTTCAAACCAAGTGATGACATTGTCTTCTTTGCATTGTTCATTGTTGTCGGAAGGAGGTTATCTTCAGGGAATATATCATGAATTAAAGTAAGAAGGTCACTGAAACTTTTGTTAGACCATCCGTTGGAAGCCTTCAAATTGAATAATCTAATAAGTGCTGTAATTTTTGTGAATTGTTTACAACCTTCATATAATGGTAATTCGGCCTCATCCATTGTGTCTTTAAATTTTTGAGAATTATCAACAGCATCAATTTCAACAGCTGTCCTTAATTTGTCAATCATGTCAAAATCTTCATGTACTCCAAATCCGGTTGAATTTGGTTCTACATTGGATGTTCCTGATGAAGTAGCTTCACCATGCCAAATCCACCTGGTATAAGTCAAGTCGAACCCGTTGAAGTACAAGTGATTCCTAACCTGTTGGATGCTTAACTGAGTTAGGTTGCCACAACGCTGACATTGACATCTTATCATCAATCCATTGAATTCGGGATTGTTTTGTGTGAAATCAAGAAAACGCTCAACACCCATTCCATATGCACCAGACAAACGATCCATGTGTATCCACGAACGATCCATGACATAAGATGTTTAATCTAGAAAAACGATAATATTATCACAACATCCAAATGAACAAAACAGAGTAACGATAGCTAAAAATGGAAATATTTAATAACTTCTTTACCTAACAAAATGAATTGATGAAATGGAAGCACTGGATGCACAAATAATGAAACCTTGATGAAATGGAAGCCTTTGGATGCACAAATAATGAAACCCTAGATGGAAATATACGTAGAGGTAACTACCTTTCCAATCCTATATTGAATAAACCGAATTGGTAAACTACCACAACAAATTCGGTTTATAATAAAGCGAATCAAGATAGTGTGAAAAATTACATTTGGACAATAATTTTTATATAAATAATTGATTTATAAATCAGCTATTCTAGTACATAATTTAAACATCGAGTTTGTAATCAAGTTTATTGTTTAACCTGATTCAAAAGTTACTGTTATGGTATATCCATGTTTCCAAAAGCACTAATCGAATCAGGAAACATTTAAATAAATTAAAATGTCTTATGTATGAATCTGGTTTCTTGGAATACCGGATTCGAAAATAACTTATAAATCCGGTTATAGTGAAACGAATTAATGTCTCTTATATATGAATTCGATCAGTATAAGAATCGAATTGGAAAACATGATTTCAATCCGTTAGCCAAATCACCGAATTAAAGTTGCCAAATTTAAAACCCATATTTCTTGTGGTGATATATAACAAGACATGAGTAACTAAGTCCTACTGATGGACGAAAATCATGGCTCCATGCCATGTCAAAATGAAAGATGAGATGGTTTGTTTATGCCCTGTGTTATTATAATCTTAGACTAATTAATAAGTTGATAAAATTCATCAAAGATACTAATCAAATAGCTATACTCTATGTATCAAATCAATTCCGATTATGATACAGTATTGAGACTTCAAGAAGTTGTAGGCTTAACACAATACTTGAATACTTGAACCTTTAACCGAGACCTATACGTGGGACATCAAACTTTGGACTCATTTATGGACATTTGACTTAGATATGTAACCGTGAACCAAGGACGAGACTAAGTGGACAGATAAATCTCAGCCTAAACTTAAAATTATGAGTAAATATGATATAATCATACATTGGACCTAGAAGAGTTTGAAAATAAATAATCAAGGTTAGACATGAAGATGATGGGTACCTAGCTGAGTTTCAAAGGAAGGTAATTCAAGTCTTGTTTAAACCTAAGACAAGGCAAGAACTCTCAGACTATTAGTAATTTTATGGTTAGTAGATAGCTATCATAAGAGTAGATAATTAGTTAGTAGAGTTAAGAATAGTCATTTAGAGTTCTTAAATAATTAGTTATTATATTTCTAGAAAAAAATTACTTTTAGGTTCTTTGTAATAGAATTTAGCTACCCTTAGTAGAAACTAGAACTTAGTTTTAAGATATGGAGATTTAGGGTCCATTTGTTACAGATTAAAAAAATGATTTTGACCTTCAATAATTTAGAGATTATTTTTTAGAGATTTTAAAGAAAAACAGAAGTTATTTATTGTTTATTTACAATCATAAAAATTATTTTTTAAATGAGAGTAACTTCTCTCTCTCTTCTATCGCAAGAGATTTTTTTCAAAAGCTAATGAAAGTAGCTTTTCATTTTAACCATAAAAATATTTTTTTAAACAAATAAATTTTTAATAAGCTTAAACAAACACAATCAAAATCATTAAAAATAATTTTTTACTCAAAAAATGTAATTTTTTCATCAAATAATTTGTAACAAACGAGCTTTTAATTAACTTATTATTCATTAAGCTTTAATTCTAGTTGTATATAAATAGATTTCGTAATTCAAGAATTGTTGCTTAGCTTCTTCTTATGGATATAAGATCATCAAGTTCCTCCAAAATTTCACTATTACAATTTAGCATACAAGGGTGGTTACACCAGCGACTTCAGCCACCGCGCAGAACATCAGAATCCAGTCACCCCTGCTGCCGCCAGCGGTTGATATTAATCGACGACTTCGGCTACCGCGCTAGTCACCAAAATCCAGCCAACCCTATTACGTCAGCAGTTAACGATGGCCGACAACTTCGACCATCATACCAGTTACTGAAATCCAACTACCCTTATTACCATCGCCAGTTGATGGTGACCAACAACTTCGGTCACTGTGCGCAGTCACCGAAATCAGGCCATCGCTTGATGTCGTTGACAATTGACAATAGCCAATGACTTCAGCTACTGCACAGATTACCTGAATTCGGCCACCCTGTCGCTGTTGGTGGTTGACAGTGGCTGACAACTTCGGCCACCTAAAAATATAATTCATAGGCATATTATTCCTAAGATTTTTTTTAAAAGCTTGAATTAAGCATCCCCTAAAAGTAAAACACTTATATTGGTGTCAACATTCCTCACTCCCCCCCCCCACAACACACACATATATAAAGGGTGCTTATTAATTTTTCCTTCCAAATTAGCCATCAATGCTATAGTTTATATCGAATAAATTGTTGTAATTTATGATGTAGAAATTGCTATAAGTGTCAGCAAAAGATTTATTATGCTGGACATTCATTATTTTTTCCTCCAAAATAATACATTTAATTTCTAAAGTAAAATAAATTACAAGTTTAATTTTAATTCATTATGAGCGTAAAAGATTTTATATTATTATTTAATTACTTATTGACATATCATTAAAAGAGCTTGACTTTTTAGGTGAATGTTGTTATTGGCTTTATTTAGTCAGTGTCTCACTTAGGATTCTTGGGCTTAACATCCCGGTCCATGACACTTGGAATGGGTGAAGCCCCTTAATGTTTTATGTGGTTATGAGAAATTGTAAGGAAATAAAGTTGTACCCTTGCTACCAGCTATAGTTTTTGACCTAGGGGTAAGCGCTTGAGCTAACAAGTGGTATCAGAGCATGAGTTCGAATCTCTCGGGTGACATAGGGGGAGATGCTAGCTTTATTTAGTCAACGTCTCCCTTAAAATTTGTGGGCTAATATCCTTGCCTATGATGCCTGTAATGGATGCAGCCCCTTAATGCTTGATGCAATTCTAAGAAATTATAAGGAAATAAAATTGCACATTTGCTATCAGCGATAACTTTTGGCCTAGTAGTAAGCGCTTGATCCTACAATTGTCATAATCAAACTATTTTAATAATGTGACAAAAACTAATTAAATGATAGTATAAGAAACATTTACATTAATAGCTAGTCAAAATTAAATCCATAAACTACTATAATTTCTATCTTTATGTTACTTCAAATTAAATGTAAGGTAATTGAAAATGTGTACTATGAGTTTCTAAACTTTTTTTTGTATAAATGTAAGTCTTAAATGACATATAATATGGCAATTAACATCAAAATGAATTTAAAGGCTTTCACATAGAGAGATTCTGAGACAGCATATTACAATATAAATGTAAGTCTTAAATGACATATAATATGGAAATTAACATCAAAATGAATTTAAAGGCTTTCACATAGAGAGATTCTGAGACAGCATATAATTACGGGATATTTCATTAAAAAGAAAAATAAGTACTAAACAAAATAGAATTTGAGATTTTTTGTTTGAAAAAAAAGTATTGATACAAGTGATAATGATAACAAACAAACATTTTTAATTAAAGCACAAGAAAGAAATGTTATAAAAGCAACTATAGTGAAAACTAAAATTATAATGGATATGACATAGATCCTTTAGACTACTTGAATTCCATGTATGCTTATATAAGAATGATTTGGGTATTTATCAGTCTGCACAAGAAAAGAAAATGATTTGGGTATTTATCAGTTTTTAAATAGTTGTTGCGCTGTATACTCGGAGGAAAGTGACTAATTGTGGCTAAGCACTTTTGGATTACATTTTGCTTAATTTATTTATTTGAATTGATAAACATTATATATGACTATTACTAATCTTTTATTGTGTAGAAAAAATAATTGGCAAAACTCTTTTAAGAAAATAAATAAATAAATAATAGAAAAAATAGTCTGTGAAACTGCATAAGGATAAGGTTCATTAGTCTAATTATGTATAAAGAAAAAAGAAGAATTTAATCCTACTACATCTCTAAAGCTAATTGTGCAAATTATTAGTAATCTTATCAATATTTAATAGATTTGGAGTCTCTCATGTTACTTACTAATATTAGACAGTCATGTTATGTACCAACAAGTGTTGGGTGCAGTAGTAAGTGAGTTGTACTCTGAAGGCACCTTGGAGCAAGTGATTGTTGGGAGGGCCTCCTAGTTGTGACCGTGCTTAAGAGGGATTAGTTTCACAATGCTAGTAGCCTGTGGAGATACCCTAGTGTCACGACAGGGAAAAATCGTGATGGGGAGTAGTGGGAGCAAATAAAAATTAAAAATAATAGAGTCACTACCAATTGTTTATTGAGTAGGGAAAATGACTAGCAAAACCCTTTAAAATTGATTTAAAAGAAAAAATGGTCTGTGAAACCAGGTAAGATTCGAGAGTCGATTATGTATAACGAAGGGTAGAAACATAATTCCATTGCACCCCTGATATATTCATCCTAAGACAATTACCTTAAATTGATTGTGAGAATTTTATAACCTAAACGATATCTATTCTACACCTTTTAGCAAAATGAGAAATCTAAACAAGAGTGAACAAATATTCATAGATTAAAAAGAAACTAAATTACAAAAAATTAAAAGTTTGGCTTGACTTGCACTCCTACATATCCCCTAGTACAATTGAGAATTCAAAGCTACGTAGTTCTTTATAGAAAATGATTGTGGTTTGCTGATTTTAATTTAAACATGAAATTGTTTTTTTAAAAATATTTAAAATGAAAGGATTAAAAAAAACACTGTGAAAGGATTAAAAAGATTCATTTAGAGGATTATTTTTTATTCTCAATTATTTAAAAATGTCTCTCTTGCACGGGATTCAAGATGGGGCAAGGTCGCATAATGAACCTTTACGAATCCAAGTGATACTGAAAACGACACAAGGTTGCACAATCAGTCTCATCGATTGTTGCATTGATATTTATTATTATTAAAAATTTAATAGAAAGATACTGAAAACTCATTAAAAAGAAGGGATTAGAAAAATGATTAATTGAATTATTTTCAAATTGAGCCCACTCTTGCACAGGATTCAAAACAACATTGGCCCGCACAATAAACCCGTATGAATCCAAGTGACACTGAAGACGGCACAAGGCGGTACAATCAATCTCATTGGTCGATGCGTGGATAATTAAAAAATTGTATTTATTGTGTTAAGTACAAAGAAAAACATGAAAACAACAAGAATAGCAGGGGACCCATTGGTAGGTTAGTCATCCGAGCACATCAGGAAGTGACCAACCAGTCCATCAATTATGATATAAGAAGGACGGTCCAATCATCGGTAATTCGATCAGTGATGAGAATGGGGGATCTAGTCGATCAGTCAACCGATTGGTGATAAAGTAGGAAAAGGGATCGGTCGGCTGGTCAAAGAAGATCATGGAAAATGGGTGATTAGATGAAGACCATGAAAAAGTTTGATCGGTCGGAAGACGATCAATTATAGCAAATCATGGGAAAAAGGTCTAATCAGTAGGATCACAATCAGTTTAGTTGGAGAGGAAAAGGGACAAGGATCGGATCGGTGGAAGCGTGATTGGTTTGGCTGATGGGAAAAATGCTAAAGGGATTGGATCGGTTATGGCGATCATGTGGTGGAGATTATAAGATAGTGGCTGATCGGTCGGTGGGACGATCGGTTAATTGTTGAGATCAGGGAAGAGTTGGACAATCGGTTGGTTAGGTGGTGAATAGTTAAGTGTAAGATTAGGGAAAAAGGGATGATTGGTCGGTGGGACGATCAGTCGATTGGTGATCAAGGAAAAGGAAATGATTGGTCGATAAAGATCGAATATTGGAGATCAAGGGAAAGGGGAGCTCGATCAGTGGGACGATCAGTTAGTTGTTGAGATCGGGGAAGGGTTTGATTGATTAGGACAATCGGTTGGTTAGGTGGCGAATCAATTAAGTGTAAGATCAGGGAAAAGGAAAATGATCAGTCAAGGACAATCGGTTTGGTGGAGGTCAAATGGTGATCGGTCGGTAACCTACAAAAGGTGACATAGTGGTTGGTCGGTATGAATGTGAGTATGGCAAAGGATGATTGGTGGAAAATAATCATGGGGTGAGGTGGTCGATTGAATATGATCTTGAGAAAAATGATTGGTCAGATAACAGTCATGAAAAAAATGGTCAGTCAACAGAAGGTCAACATGGCAAAAGGGACGAATCGATCACAAGTGCGTGCATTAGAAAGGATGCTCGGTCAGTCACTAAGAAACCTGGGTAAAGGTGGTTGGTCTGAATGGTGACCACAAGAAAGGATGGTCGGTCGGGAATGTGAGCTTAGGGAAAGATGCTCGGTCGAATATAGGAAAGAACAATCCGATGGTGGAGGAAGCTCTGTTTATTGGTGAGGTGATTTCATGTGGGTTTCGTTGGGTTTTTGGCTACTATTAATGGTTGAAGCTTCACTTTGCAGAGGGAGAGGCTGACGCCAAGTATGGGTGTGGAGGCTTGAGCAGCGTGGGTGGCTTTGGGTGGTGTTTTTTTCGGTGAGCATGGAGGTGCTCTGTTTTTTGGTAGGTGGTGGCTGGTTCGTTGGACAGCGAAGGATGACGTTGTCTAGTGGTTTGTGAAGTGCTATTTTAAGTGTGTGGCTTAGGGAACTGCTACAGGGGTCTCGGTTTAGGGAGCTCAGGCAAGTGCAAGTGTTGGTGTGGAGGTTCGTTGTTTTAGGTACTGCATGATCAAGGTTCAACGAAGGTGCTCTGTTTTAGGGTCAGAGTTCTCGGTGGTGATGCAGGGTGGAGGTGAAGGTGGTTCTGGTGAATTCTAGGTTTGTGAGTGCTTCTGTTCTCGATGGAAAGGATGCATTCATGGTACGAGGAGTATGTTGCATGGTTGTTTGGTGTGTAGTTCGGGTGGTTTGGAGTTCTTGGTGGGGATGGGTTTAGGGAATTGAGGTGTTGGTGTGATAGTGGTTTCGTTGTTATAGGGGAGATAATGTGGAGGTTTGAGGGCGTGGGTGTCCCATATAAGCCAGTTCATTGTGGTTCATAGCAACATCACATATTCAAAGAAAAACAAAACTCTCTAAAACAGACCAAACATGTTACAGATAAGTGCTATCAAAAGTACTTTCAAAATAATCATCCAATCAATCCAAGTTCAACGTATCATGAAGAAAAAAGGCTAGGCTGCTTACTTGAGTTCCAAGCTTTTGGCAAATGCCCAGAAAAATCTCAATTCTTCTATTTTCTTTCTCAATCTCCTCTTTTTTTCCAAATCTCTTCCCTGCAGATGCTACTTTTTCTCCCTTTTCTATCTCTGTATCCCCCATTCACTCTCCTCTCATCCCTTGTGATCATCATGGTCAAGAGGTAGTTAAGGTCCTTTCATGTCAACTTATGCCTTGCTTGCTGCCCATTTCCTCTTTTCTTGTTGACCCTCCTCCGACTCTCACTTGCCATACTCATTGCACTTCACTAAACCCACCATTTTAGGGAAGCTCATGTGCTAATGGGTACCTAGGGGAGTAGCATATGGGTTATGTGAATGTTGGGCTTGAATTGAATTGGGCCAAAGTGGGTCATATTAAGTGGGTATGGGTCATAGGCTTTCGTTAAAAGACATTTGAGCTTGGATTGAATTGGGTCAAGTGGGTTTTAACTTCTCTCTTCTTCCTTTCTATTTATTTATTTTTTTTATAATTTTTATTGAAGTTTTCTAACATGATCTGGTCAAAATGGGGTGTTCATACTTAGGAAACCAAAGAAAAAGGGTCATTTTTTATGATAAAGAAAGATGCAAAATTTATTATGGTAATACCCACCAAAATTTGTGTAGAGTATATTAATTTTGCTTTTGTGTCTTTCTCTCTCATAACATGATCTACTCATGTTAGTGAATAATATAAGAGGATCCTAATCCTAATTTAATTAAGGGAAAATAAAGATTAAATAATAATAGAAATGATTTGAAAAATTAAATGAACATATTTATTTGTTGATTGATTTTTAATTAAGGATTTGAGATAATGAGAAAAATAATTTTGTTTATTTGATTTAAATGTTTGATTCCCAATCTGCCAAAGGGATACATGATTCCACATGGCCGCTAAATGAAATGATTAGTAATAAGTAGGATTAAATATGACACAAAGTTATAGACGTAATCTCAAATAGCCATGGAGACATATGATCCCACATGGCTGCTAAAAGAAATTATTATTTAAGTCTTAGACAAGATCAGACATGACACAAAATCATAAACATGACCTCAGATAACCAAATAAAATGAACAATTATTTAAATTAGTAATTTGATAATTAAAAAACTTTCGAGTGAATAGAAAATTAACATGCATATATAAATGATAGCCAATAGATAGTCCAGTAATGTAATTGAAAGTGAGGTAATTATTTGATTAAAGTATACATTATTTAAAAGATGTGCAAGCAAAGAAAAATGATAATGATATAAGGAAATGATAAAACGTGATTTGAAACAAAGAAAGAGAATGAAGAAAGATAAGGAAAAAACAATAATTTCAATTATAAAAAGTAAGGGAAAATTTTCTTGTACACTTTTTTTCGCACTACTTTTACACTGTTAATATTAAGTAAATTTTTAGTTAATACAGTATATCGTTTGGTTAATGGGTTTTCATAATCAATTACTTACAGACTTAATTAACGATGAACAAATTTTTGGTTAATTCAGTATATCGTTTGGTTAATAGATTACTAGTTTGTAAGTAATTGATTACCAAAACTCATTAACTAAATAATATATTGTATTAATTAAGAATTTGTTCATCGTTAATTAATGTTAAAGTGGTATAACTATTTTTGTGTGTAAATATGGGACTCAAAAGTAAGCTATCAACCTCTTGAAAGTGACACCCAACATTTATTATTTATTCTTAACCAGAATAACCAAAAAAAGGAAAGGTTACAAAGCTACGGACCAAGGAAAAAAATGGGAATCAATGAATGGTTAAAAATGACGTTTAGCAATACATACCAATTTCAAACGGTGATGACTAGTTTTCATAGCAAGCGGACCCTAGGAATTTTGACAAGACAATCCATATCACTTTATTTGAACGAATTAGAAACAAGAAAATGTTCAAATTAACACCTTATGCGTGCCATAAAAACAAGTGCAAAGGTAAAACATGAAGGCATGTATCCAAACTTCAACAACGTGCTCATGAACAGTGAAGTAAACTTCGTTACGTTAGAATGCTGTAAATCAATTCACTCGCAGAAAACTGGACAAATACATATACATAGGCAACCAAATCATCACAGGTTCTCAGTAAAGAAACATAGCAAAAAAAACGCATGTCATCAGGGTATTCGAAATTCATTCAGTATTCTGAGATTATTCACGGCTAATTTGGTCAATATCTACATTCAAAGAAGACGACTGGCATTTCATCAAATACTCATAGGCAATAGGCATGGAGAATAAACCTCTAAACTTCAAGTTAGCAGCGATCCTTATGGCTTCAAATTATATCAGTTTCAAGTCACATCAATCATGCCTATTAAACAAAATATACCAGACTCACTGTATGAGAACCAAAGAGTCCCCAGCTAACAGCAGTAAAGAGACGAAGACAAGAAAAGGAGGAATTTAGGATGGCTATAATCAAACCAAATCAATTTAAACAAAATAAACTGAACCGAAAACTCAAAAATTGAATAAAACTTATTAATTTTTGGTTTTTAGTTTTTATTTATAAATTTAAATTAAATCGAACTCATAAAATTATATATGCTTTTTTTATATATTTATATATCAATAGATGATTATATTTAAATTTGTTATTATTTTTATTAAAACTTTTAAATCAATTTGTTGTTTATATTTATTGTTCAACTGGGAACTCGACACCATACTAGTCTGATCATTTTATAAAAACTGCTTAGCTTAAAAATCGATTAAAAACTGATAAACCATCCTTGAACTGGTAGAACCAGTCAACACGGGATCGGTCCAAACGGTTGGTCCATCCCGTTCTTTTTTTTCTTTCAAATTTCCTTCAATGCCAAATGGCATCGTTTTGGGGCTTCTGGCAAAAACAGGCAAGCATCTCAGGAAAGCTTT
The DNA here is from genome assembly GCA_023212625.1 of Styphnolobium japonicum. Classification (NCBI taxonomy): domain Eukaryota; kingdom Viridiplantae; phylum Streptophyta; class Magnoliopsida; order Fabales; family Fabaceae; genus Styphnolobium; species Styphnolobium japonicum. Next base: position 23,550,156 of record JALBWW010000003.1, read on the forward strand.
CGGCGACGCTACAATAGCAAGTAGCAAGATGCAAGACCAGAGAGCGAGCGGCAAGTTGCAATAACTTCTGGCAACGTTGCAACAAGCGAGCTTCTAGCGACAGCGTGCAGGTGAAGGTGAAGGTCTTGGGCAGCGGCACTAGCAAAAGCTTATATGAGAAGTGAGTGAGAGTGAAGAGACCCATTCTATATTCTCTGACTTGTGTTTCCTTTTTATTTTTTCTTCTTTTTATCTTTTGAATTTTGAAGATGGTTCAGATTTTTATGAATTTTAAAATTAAGTGCCCATTAAATGTTATAAAAAATATCCCATAGTTCTTCTCTGCAATGCCCATTCCTGACAAGAAGATTTTATGAAACTAGTTTTATCATGATTGATATAATTTTATTCTTTATTTGTAGTTTTTGATAATTTGTATATATTTAATTAATATATATAATTACATATATGTATGAAAATATATATTTAATTGTACTCAGATACAACTATGGTTCAACTATTTAATTTTGAATCAATTTATTGACCAATTTGATAATTGATTCAGTTTTTAAAACCATTCTATTTAATTATGTTTCTATTAGGAATTTTAGGCTAATTAATTTGTTATTAATTGGACCATAGATAAAAAAATGAAATTGTGTATAAATTTTTTTATTAAAAAAAAAGTGTTTTGTCGTAAATCGATTAACCTGAAGTAAACTAAATCAATTGTAATTAATTTAGTTTGATTTAATTCTTAAATTAAAACTAAATCGATTGATTTTCATTATAAAAAAACTAATAAGTATAGTTCAGATAGCTTTTTTTTCTTTAAAATCAAACTAATCCAAATTACTTATACGGATGAGACTATGGTTCAACTAATTTTGGGTCCTGTGTTAATTTGATCCTGGGCCAAAGGGTTTTAATTTACATTTCCTATTTTTGTTTACCTTCCCTCATTTATAACGTTTATTTTATTTCTAGTTTTTCCTCATATTATTGTCATTATTTACGTTCTGGGCAAAATACAATATTGAAACTTTAACAATAATAAGAGTCAATAACTATTTAAAAAAATATCTTAAAAAAACTATTTTAATAATAAAACAATAATAATGTATTATTTGACACACCGCATGCGCTAAAATGTAGTAAAATATTCATGGCTGAAGTGTAACCATAATTTATCATCATCGCATAATTTTCTCCTTTACGTTTTTTTATTTATTCTAGCATGCTTTTTATGTTGGGGGGGGGGGGGGTGATAAGCATGCTTTTCATTGATAGCTACATCTACGACCGACCTATCATATGAGCCTGAAAAGTTGTCTCGTCTGTTTTTTTTTTTCTTTTTTTAGTTTTACAAAAAAAAAGGCTAGATCTCACATGTAAAATATATATGTTTTAAATTCATCAAATATATATATATATATATATGTATAAATTAACTCATAGTTAATCGAGTTAATAAACAAATTCGTTTTCATGAGGTAAAACGCATGTTTAAATGAAAATCGCTTTAGTCAGAAGATAATAAAAAATTTTATACTTGAAACTATTGACTATAATACTATGGAGTGTCACTAAGTCCAAAAGAATAATTAAAATGGTTGACTAATATATATATATATATATATATATATATATATATTAATGTTTATAAATGTGCCTCATTTATTTGGTTATTTATCTGACTATGGTCTATCATTCAATTTTAACTATCACACCAATTTTTATTGTCTCAAAAGATAGTTAGGCTACATTAATTCTTGGCTAGAGAGATATTGTGTCGTTGTTGACTGTAACACATTTAAAGAAATCTGTGCAACACAAATATCCAAAGTTTATACCTCTACAATGAGGTAACCATAGCAAAATATTACAAAAGGGAAATTTTGAGCAAAATAAATAATTATCACTAAACTAACCATCAACTTCTAATTTAATTTAAGGGTAAAATACATTTTACTCCTTTAAAATATAGTTTTTTCTCAACTTACCTTTATAATTTTTTCAATTACTTAACTCTTCTAAAGTTTAGTTTTACATGAAAAATGTTAATTTTTCATTTAAATCTAACAAAACCAATGACACGCACACATAATATGGCCTCACCACTACCAAAATAAAGTTTTTTTTTCCATCATTTAACCCCCCTAAACTTTAGTATTTTGTCACTTAACGCCCTCAAATTTGGTTTTAAGTGTTTTTTATGTTAATTTTTGTTTGATTTAACTGAAAAAATAACACTTTCAATTTAAACCAAACTAAAAAGGGAGTTAAGTAATAACTAAAAAACTTCAAGTAAGTTGAAAAATAAGAATACTTCAAGGAAGTAAAATATATTTTACCCTTAGTTTAAAGTAAACTTGCATCTCTTAACTAAAAAAACCAAACATTTTAACCCTTGATTGCTTGTGTACTCTATTTAAATTAGTGAGATAGAAGAATAATATTATCTATAGAATTTTATTTGCTCAATTCATACAAGTAACTTCAACCGCTTTCTCAAATGTCGTATAGCACTTGTGGTTGGCCAGCGAAATATTCGATTATGCTAGAATGGTGGACAAGACACTCAAATAAACACAGTTATGTCCATGTCCCACATACCCTCTGTTAAAAGCAATTACATCTCCTCTCTAGAAGTGGAAGAGGTTCTGAAATGAATCAAAGACACTTGCATGTGGTGGGAATTGGAAAGAGTGTATCTGAAGCTTAGCTTATAAAAAGAAACTAGCTGGCCTCTTTCTTTCTCTCCTTTTTCACTTAAAAGGAGATGTACTAGTTACTAGCTAGAAGGAAAATTAATAGTCAATTTGATAACAAAATCTCTTCGAAGACACATTAAAGACCAACCTAATGTAATATAACATGTTTCTTGTACAAAGGGCATTATTTTTTTATAATAGGAAAAAGTTAGAACATACAAATAAGGGATAAATTTAGTTTACCTTACGTGGTTTGGGGCAATATCACTTCGCCAACTTTTGACTATGTCATTTTGCTATCCTATGGTTAGTTCCAGAAGCATTTTGTCTCCATGTGATTTCATTCTGTTAACCTTCATAACTTTAACTAATGAAAAATACAATATATTTATTAAAGATTCCTTTATTCTCCTCAAACTAATTTTTTCTAAAAACCTTAAATAAAAAGTTAGCAAATTAATAGACACGTCTTGATGTCTTTCATGTGTGCAAATTGGACATGTCTTGATGTATAAACTTGCTGGTAGTAAAATGATATCGCCCCCAAACCATAAGGGCCAAACTAAATTTACTCCGACAAATAACATTAAAAATAAACTCTCATCATGAATTTGAATACTTGATTTTCTATTCAACCATGAGCTAGAATCCTCTTAATGCAAAAGCTAGTGAATTTTGAAGAATGAAATTGATTAACTGAGCATCATCGGTACACAGGCCCTTATATAGGGGTTCACATTATCAGATATCATAGTTCCTATTGATAACTAATTAACTAACACTAACTAAATATAATTGTACAATTGTAACTGAATGGAACAAAAACTAAAAACTATCTAACATCAATTAAGAGAAGATAGTTAGGTAAATGTGAAGCGGTTGATAGTGATGGATTATATGTATCAGGTAATACCCCCCCTCTGCTGCAAGCTGGAGAATGTATGTTGACCATTCCCATCTTGATTGTCCGAGCTAATGGTTTATTGAATGTGTCTGTAAGTTGCTGAGGAAGATGATATGGGGAGAAGATGAATAAGGCTAAATAGAGATTTCTCCTGCACAATGTGACAATCAATTTCAATATGTTTGAAACATTCATGAAAGGTGGGATTGTCAGCAGTACGGAGGGATGAATTGTTGTCACAATACACAAGGGCTGGTTGTTTGGAAGGAAGGTGAAGGTCTTGTATCATGTAGATAATCCATTGTATTTTGCAAGTCAAGGCAACCAAGGCATAGTACTCAGCTTCTAAAGGTGACTTAGAGATTGTGGTTTACTTCTTGGACTTCCAAGAGACTAGATAGTTTCCAAGGAAAACATAGAAGCCAGTGATAGATTTGTGAGTATTCTTGCAACCCGCCCAATCTGAGTCACTATAGTCTTTCAATTGGAAAATGTTGCAGGAAGGAAAGAATAACCATTTTCCTTGTGAACCCTTCAAGTATCGTATTCAAATGGCAGCTTGGTGATGAGAAGTCATTGGATTAGCCACAAATTAGCTCAACTATTGTACAACACAAGCAATATTAGGTCGTCTAATGGTAAGATACGATAAACAACCAACTAATCACTTATGAGAAGAAGGATCAGCAAGTGTATTACCTTGATTCTGCTAGAGTTTGGCTATAGGATGCATTAGAGTAGTAGCAGGTTTACAAGCCAAGTAACCAGAATCTACAAGTATTTCCAATGTGTACTTACGCTAACACAAAGAAAATTTTGTTTTTAATCTATCTATTTCCAAACCAAGGAAATATTTCAAGTGTCCAAGGTCTTTAATTTTGAATAAATTATTCAAAAATTGCTTGATGTGGTTGATTTATGTCATATCATTGTCTGCCAAGATGATGCCATCAATGTAGATAAAGAGGGCTATGAATGAGTAAGATGAATTCTTGACAAACAATGAATGATCAAATGATGATTGGGAATAACCACAAGTAGTCAAGGATGATGAAAGCTTGGCAAACCACTACCTGCTAGCATGTTTTAGACCATAAAGTGATTTTTGTAATTTGCACACTTGATTGGGTGTAGTGGATTGAACACCAGGGGGTAGAGTCATGTAGACCTCTTCATGGAGATCTCCATCTAAAAATACGTTGTTTACATCAATTGGTGCATAAACCAATTGGAAACAAAGGCAGCTGAGAGAAGTGCCCTGACAATTATCATTTTGGCAACTGGAGAAATGGTGTCCAAATAGTCAACTCCTTCCATGGTTCCACCTATGTATAACCTTTGGCTACTAATCTAGCATTATATCTTTTAATATTGCCATATGCGTTTAACTTCACCTTGTACACCCATTTTCAAGCAATTAGAAACTTGCCAAAAGGAAATTCAGTAAGGGTCTAAGTATTGTTTTCTACCAAAGCAGCAAGCTCAAAACTCATGGCTTTTCTCTAGCATTCATGTTGGATAGCCTTTTGATAAATCTTAGATTTAATGTGAATGGACAATGACAGGGTGAAGTGGTGGTGTTTAGGTAAGAGATGCTCATAAGAGAGATAAGAATATATGGGATATAGCATACATGAGAAGTTAACTGATTTGTCTGAAGCAAAGAGAGTGTAACGATAGTCTTGTAGGTAATTGGGCCTTTTATTAGACTTAAGGGAATATTTGGTAACATAAGAAGAAGGAGAGGGTTGATTGGGAATGGTTGGAATTGGTGGTGGAATAGGATCATGAGGTGGTGAGGTTTGACTGACAAGTGGGCTAGAAGAGAATCAAAATCAAGGTTTGGGAAACTTTGAATGCTAGATGTGGGGATGCCATTGGAGTGAGCGATAGGATTGGAGTGAAATGAGAATGTGGATTCATAAAATACCACATTTCTAGATATTAATAGCTCTCTCGTAAGTAAATCAAACTATAGATATCCTTTGGTGTCAGGTTTGTAACCTAAAAAGATGCACTTCCTAGCCTTAGGATCAAACTTGTGCTTATAGGCTACCAGTTATGCAAAACACAAAGCTAGGTGTTGTTATTGAGGATGGGAGTTGGAATTCTATTTATCAAGTAGCAAGAATAAGCAATAGCAAAAGACCAAAAATAGGAAAAAAATTTTTCTGAAACTTCCAAAACATACAAAACAATCCCTAAGTTTTCCAAACTTTGAGCTACAGTCCGTCTGTCTAACATCCGTCCATAAGATAACTGAAACACGCACACTCCACTCAAGTGATGTGTAAGTGTCATCTCTTTCCCCCTAAAACACCATTTGAAACCCATCAAACACCATCTAAAACCCGCCAAATACCATACTTCATGTTGCGCCATTCACAGAGTGGTTCTATGGACCACGACATACGCCATTGAAGGAGAAAACATCCGCGACAGCTCACCGCATTTGCAGATCATGATCACGACACCAATGCTTAACGAGTTCCCCATGAACCCACAATCAGCCATTTTTGCGGCACTCAGTATTTCTTGTTTATCTTCACTTATTGTTCATCTTCACAGCACCAATTCTTAATGAGCTCTCTTCAATAGCATCTAGGTTTCATTTTTTGGTGGTTTCAGATGAGGTTTGATGGGTTTCAAATGGTGTTTTGGGGGAAAATAGATGGCATTTACACATCACGTGATTGGAGCATACGTGTCCCTGTTAACTTTTGGACAGATGTTAGACAAAAGGACTAAAACGCATATTTTGGAAGTTTCATGACCAAAGTGCACATGACCAATATGAACTTACGACTAGTAGCAGTCCTTATGGTTTTGAATTTCTTGTCAAATTGGGTTGTTACCAAATTTGTAGAAGATTGAATATGGATTTGTGTTTCTGATTTTGCTTTCATAAGAAAGACCCAAGTATGCTTAGTATAATCATCTACTATGGTGAGAAAGTACTTGTGACCTTCGATGGATGACATGATAAATGGTCCCTATATGTCAATATGAATGAGTTCAAAGGCTGTAAAAGTTCGAGCAGTATTAAGATTGAATGGTAATTTTCTTTTTTTGGCCAAGTGGCAAATATCATACAATGGAACTTTTGTACAAAGGATGGAGGGATACTAGGAATGTATGGCATTTAATTGCTTATGAGAGAGGTGGCCTAATCTGTAGTGCCACAAATCAAAGTGTGAAACATAAGTAAAATTTGTGCAGGATAATGAAAATTTAGTGGAAAGACATTGGTTGGAGGAGCAGGAACCATCAAGTAGTATAATCCCCTATCTGACTTCAACTAAACTAATCATCCAATGTACCTATTTCCTGGATAAGGCATTGAAAGGTATGAAAATATAATTAACAATGTAGGGAATTAATCAATTTGGTCACCAAAATCAAATTAAAAGTAAATTGTGGAATATACAAAACATCACTAAGAAACAAGGAATTTGTAAAATAAATTGTACCAAAATGGAAAGCACATATTTGTGTTCCACTAGAAAGTCTAACAGGGATGGATTTGATTTTCTTATAGGTAGAAAAAAGTTTAAGATCAAAGTAGATATGTGATCTTATATCCAAGATCTACTGATTAGTTTGTGTTGAGCAAGACATAATGATATGTGGGTTTTGAGATGAAGTAATTAGGGATGCTGAGGAAGTGGTGGAGGGTAGTGTTGCAACTAGGTTAGATGAGTGTGATTGACCTTGATTTTGAATCAAAGCTATCGAGTTCTTATATTGCTTATTGGTAAAAAAAACATTCATAAACCTTTTTTATTCTCCTGTGACTAATCCAAATTCATGCAAAATTGATTCTCATGGTCTAAACTTTTAGTGTTTATAGATGATCTAGGGTTTCGAAACTTAAACCTTGGTGGAAACCCATACTTTTTGTAGCATATGTTATCTGTGTGCCCAGTTTTCACACAGAATGTACAGATCTTACTTCTCCCAGAAGATTGAGTTTTTCCTCCCCAGCCTTTGTGGTGATTGTAAGATTGAGTGTTTGTTCCTTTCCCATTTGAGTACTTTGTGCTGTTGTTGGAATTGTTGTAAGCAACATTGATCAAAACCTTTGGTTCCTTGCAAGTTTGTTAGGAAATTGTCTTTCTTGTTGAATAACCATAAAAAATACTTTTTTGATTGATGGCAAAGGATTCACCAACATGATCGGGCACTTCACATGTGTGAATTAATCATTTAACCCTTTGACAAGAGGTTGTCGAGACCTCGTCAAATAATAAAAATTACCGGTTCGCAAACTAATTTGTAGTATAGAGCATGAACCGAATCGTCTCTCAAGGATCCAAAAAGAACAAAGATTTAATCAGATCAAGATAATTAAAATGGGGGGTTTTGTTGTTGATTAACAATATTGATAAAAATACAAGACTTAAAGTTGAAAACAAATCTAAAGAAACAACCAATCCAAGGAAATTTACCGATCTTGAGTTTAATTCATCATTGATCACAAGTAATTCACTTAATTGCTAACCGTGTTCTTGGCCTTAGATCACATCAAGACGCCTCAACATGATCCAAGAATCCTCTACTAGATAAGCATCTAGGATTTAATTAACCAATGTTAGATAAAGTAAGCACCATCAAAACACAGATTAACTTAAGATCGGGGATTTAACCAAGTTAAACAATCCATCAAAAAGCTTTGATATATTGTTTAGTCTTTGTGATCCTCTTGAATACATGATAATAAAGCTAGTATCACATAAACATCCAAATCAAATTAAGCAATTCAATCTAGATCAAAATTAAAAGAGGAAGAAGAGAAACTTGAATAACAATTAAGCAATATGAACAAGTAAAACAAGATCTCCAAATTAAACATCAAGATGGCTAATCCCTTGGATTGATTATGAGAGCCTAGCCTTCCATGAATGGGAAGGAAGAACTCAAAAATTAAAGAACAAAAACGAAATTCTAAAGAAAATGAAGAAGAAGAGAAAGAAAACTCTCACAAATACTCAAACTTTCTTCAAACTTACTTAAAATTGAATTCTTCTAATACAAAGAGGTTGACTCTATTTATACTAATCCTAGAAGCCAATTTGTACATGTACATAATCTGAATACAAGCTATAAAAATATGAAAATTGTCAAATATGGAAGCTTGATGCATGGTTGGTGGGTTGGTGCATGGTAGGTGGGTTGGTGTATGGTTGGTGGCTTTTAGTCAACAACTCTTATCCGACTTCTGGCTACAAATTCATCACCTAGACGATGCATTTTGGCTTGGATGTCTTCATAAAAGTTGTAGCCAGTTGTCTCCTTGAAAATCTCCAATTTGAATCATGTCATTTGGACTTTTAGAACTCCAGAAATGCCAAAAACACTGCACCTACCTCAAGTTAGGTTGGAAGAACGTGTTTCCAAATTCAGGCCAACTTGTAGCTTCAGAAGCATGCCTAAAACGACATATATTGACAAAATGGTATTCAGTGAAGTTGGAGATATGGGTCTTATCTTTCAAATGACCAAGTTTCAGCCCAAGAGGAGGCCTATAACCCACTATATAGTCCAATATGTGCATACTACCCAAATGGTTTCGTGACAGCAAACTCACTCTGTATTGGAAGGCTATTTTGGGCCCTTAGAAGTCCGATCCAGCTCTTGAGTTCTTCATGAAACTTGTAGATCCTTGTCTTAGCTTTCCAAAGACACCAAGATCACCTCAATTGGATCACCGAGTCCCAAGTTATGGCCTAACCAAGGAAGAAATGTCAAAATGCATCAAAATCCGAAAATTATTCAATATTTGCATTAAAGCCCAATGAAGCCCAACAACATTAAACTCATCTAAAGTACTAATATTGGGCACAATAAACATCTAATAATGCCTAATACAAAGCTAACATAAGTGTCTCAAATTGATTGATCACCCTTTCAAGAAGCAAATTACATGATCATTTTGCCCGTACTTTCTCATTGTAGAGAGAGTAGCACATGTGCAAGAACAAGTTGGATTGGCCTGAAGTTCTCCAACTCATTCCATAGAATTTTGAATTCTATTAAATAAGTTGTCACTGAGAGTTCTCCTTGTTTAAAGGAGTAAATTTCTTCCTAGATATTCGAAATTCTCAACACATCACCTTGTGACAATCGCTCCTTAAGGTATTTCCAAGCTTCAAAGGCCATGTCAATCCATAAGATACTTTGAGCTATAGAAGGAGAAATTGAGTGTGTTATACATGAAAGCAACATGGTATTGCTCCTTTCCCACGCAACAAAGAGAGGGTCTATGGTTGTTAAAACAACAATGCTTCCATCGAGGAATTTCATCTTGTTCTTTGAGAGGGAGGCCATCCTCATGGCCTTAAACCATGAATGGAAGTTTAGCCCTATGAGAGGAAAAGAAACCAAGACCATCACAAGATTTTAGTTTGGATGCATGAAATATGGGTTAGAAAGATTCTATAGATAATCCTCTATTGGCCTTGTAGCATGATTCTCCATTGCTCTTGCAGTTGGGCTCTCCATTAGAGAAGAAAACCTAAAAAAGAAGTTGAACGAGGGAATGTATGCAATGGAAAGCAAAGCTTGATGAATGAGCTCTCAAAAGCTAGTGATTTATGAAGAATGAAATTGATTAACTTAGCATCGATTGTACATAGGCCCTTATATAGGGATTTACATGATCAGATATTAGAGTTCCTACTGATAACTAATTAATTAACTCTAACTAATACAATTGTACAGTTGTAACGAAATGCAATAAAAATTTACAAACTATCTAACAACAATTAACATAAAATAGTTAGGTAAATGAGAGGTGGTTAAGTGGTTAATAGTGATGGATTATATGTATCGGGTAATATTCCTTTCGAGCACTTGCATGAAAGACTCAACCTTTAAAAGATTTTTTATTCTCCTAGCTAGGTCAATTTCAAAATGTGTTGTGCCTTTCAAGTAGAATTAGTTGATCCAAGCTTATAAAAATGCCCCCTATAAATTTATATATACATATATACACTGTAGCTTGGTAATAGAACCCAATGCTTCCGAGAGTTTTTCTTTTTTTCATTCTTGGATTGTAATGTCACTTTTTTTTTTACATTTTGATTTCACTATTTATTGACCAGTTTAATTTTCTTCCAAATTATATAGTGAATAGCTACTTTTATAATAATATTTGAATTTATCATCAACTACAATTATATAAGGATTTATATTTGATTTGATATGAAACAAGTTAAACACAAACACAAACACAAACATATATATAAAAATATTATTGGGAGTGTTTACGTGAACGATTTTAATGACACGTCTTTTATATTGGTCTGATATAGTTAGAAGAACAAATTTTTTTAAGTATTAGATCAAGATTCAAACTCAAATAATTAAAACAAAAAGAACTGCTCCTTCCCAAATTCCAATTTATACATTCATCTCAAATCCCAATTTATGTCATTTCAAGCTTTCAAGTGGGCTATTTTATTATTCATTTTTAATCACGTAGTCAAATTTACATATTTATATTTACACATTTTTTATATATTTTCATACAAAGTATTAAATAACATCATGATCTCACTACAAATTTCTTTAAAGGGAAATTCTATGGAACGCAAGCACAAGTTTAGGTTCTAAAACTTGTACCTACGTGGTCAAATTAAAAATAACCATTTGGAAATGGTGATAACATGTAAAATGTCTTCCCCTCCTCCTACTCATACCTCCTTCCTCATCTTCACCTACTGATTCAACCCCTCCTCTGAACATCCGATAACTTATTCACCTTTTGGCTCATTCCACCATTTGTTCACCAAACTTGCTACCCTTCTCCATAAGAGAAATTGATAACAACATAAACGGGTTCCGGGTTCTTCAGATGGCAAAGTAACCAGCAAGAACGCACTTAAGAGAGACAATATCTCAAACCTTCCATGTAAGAGAAATAACCCCACTAGTGCCGGCTAGTTGCCAAAGCGTAACATTGATCACAATGCCACTCCCGCTCAACACTGATACCCCGCGAAATATTTTCTTTTGTTTTCTATGTCATTTTTTGAGCAACCAAAGAGGGTGTGACAATAGGGATGAAGAAGAATCTAACCTTGACAGTGTTAAGGAAGATGAGAACGATGGCATTGACAAGCCTAATTTCTTTTTTAAATAGTATTTATTTATCCATCAGAATGAGTTTTAGTACCCATAATAATATTCTCTTTTTTAAAATAATCTAAATTATACCCATACTTTACATAATTTATACATGTTTTTTTTATTTCCATTTTGTAGAACAAAATCACAAACCACAAATCACAAACCAAGAACCCTCCCTTTTATGTTATTTTATTATATTATTAAGGTGCAATTAATGGTCCAAACTCCAAATAAAAGAAGGGAAAAAAAAAGAAAAATGACTTAAAAGTTCAATTTGGTGGAAAGGTTGAATAATTTGATTCGTTTTAAAAATTAACTAATCGTTTAACTAATTTAACCAATAATTTACATACAGATAACTATATATTAAGTATCAAAATAAAAATAAATTATTGATTAATTATATGTAAATTATTAATTAAATTAATTAAATAATTATTTAATTTTTAAAATAAATTAAACTGTCCAATCTTTTACTAAAAAAAAATTTTAAGTAATTCTCCAAAAAAAAAAAAATGACTCACTCACGCACTATGTTGAGTCAAAGAAGCAGCAACATAAGGACACATACGGCGTTAACGAAACCGTCAATTGAGGAAAAGCAACGGCAATCGCTGCACCTAATAGCAACGGTAAAATGGACGTCGTCTGTTACCTCGTGGCAGAACCAAACTACCCGAGTCAATTCCAGTCAAAGACACATATACCCCAACAACACCTCGCTTTAAACCAAACACACACACTCTCTCTCAATCAATCAAAAACTAAAGGAAAAAATGAAAATCTGTGCCACTTCGTGAAATCCCAAACAACGTTTTGGTTTCGTACACATCATCATCAACAACAACAAAAAGAAGAAGGAGTAAAAATAAAAAAAAACTGATCCAAAAAACTTTACTATCTCTCTCTCTGCTGCACCGCGTCCTCCATGGCGGAGCACCATAACGGCTTCGAAGCTCTCCCAGTGGAAGAGAACGAAAAACAAGAACGAGAAGAAAATGAAAAAGCGGAAGAGGAAGAAACACGGCAACGAGTCAGTGAATCGCCGCACGCCACCGAGTCGCAGCACGGCGAGTTACGGAGTTCGAAGCCTCCGCATGAAGCGGAGTCCGAAGAGTCCAATTCAGAAACCCTAGCTGTCCCCTCTTCGCACGTGCACGATCACGGTGCTGGTACGCTTCAGTTTCAATCAGTGTCCTTTTTTTTTTCATCGAAATGAAAAAAAAATAATTGTTCGGTTTTGAGTATTATTTCTCTTTCCCTTTTTGTTTTTCGTGCCTTTTTCTTTTGTGAAGGTAAGTGAATTGTGTTGTTGATGGCGCAGGTTTGCAGGGGAGCTCCACCACGTATAAGGGTGGCAAAGCTGAAAGTAAGGTTAGAGCATTTATATTAGGAATTTCTTTCTTTTTTGTTGTTTTTTTTTTTTTTTTTTGTGTTGAGTCATGAATTTCGAATCTTGTTTTGATGTGTGATTGTTTGAATTTTGTGGGGTTTTGTATTTTCATGTTCTATTGGCAATCCCAGCTCGTGTTTTTATGATTGAATTTGTCAACTTTTGCCTGTCCGGGGAGTGAGAGTGCCTTGTTTAGGGTATGTTTGGAATTGGGAAGCCCAAGCTTGAACATTTGGCGGCAAATTTTCTGCTTCAGGGAAAATGCTAGGAGGAACAGCCATTACCTTTTCATAGATACTGCAATTTTTTCTCAAGTTAACATAAGGGGATTCTAGAAGTGGTTCTAATTAGGGATTTAGCATGGAACCTGTTTAAAGAGTTATGCTTGTTCTTATGAGTTCCTTTTTGTAGGTGTTTACTGGATTTTTGTATCTCTGTTTTAAGCACTGGCCGTTTTGTGGAGGATGTTCAATTTGAAACTCAAACTGCTTGCAAGTTGTATGCTATCAGAATGAAGCCTGGGTGTTCCTCTTTTTTCTTGTTCTTTTTTTTTAAAAAAAAAAATTTCCTTTTGTTTTGGGTCTACAAGGTTTTAGTTAGTTTTAAATGTGTCCTCTGAAAAGTGAGAACAAAATGGTTAAATTATTAATTTCTGCTTTACAGATTGAAACTTTGGAATGATGACTAATGCTTTACAATGAATCATGCAACCAGGTTAGGACTTGCAGAACTTATTCCAGACAGAGGGCCTTAAAAAGATTAGTAGATGCTTAGAGACTTTGTCATAAGCTTAAAAAAGAGTTCAAACCTGCCCTGATAGACATACTGATGGATTGATCCCACAAAGATGAGAAATGGGATTACATGAATGAAACTTAAAAGAAAATGAGAAGCAAAATCCAGACTCTAATAATAGGATAATTCCAAAATAATCTGAAAACCATATCAAAGGTACTTGTTGCATCTAATGTGAAAGTGAGCCTATTGTGCTTGTTCTTCTCGTAAGACATGGTCCATGTTTCTGGTGCTCACTTGGGGGTGTCTTGTGAATGATGAACCACTGATATTGTTAATTTGTGTCAAAAATCAAGACTTGAAGCTTTCATGTGACTCCTGTATGGTATTTGTGAAGATTCTTAGAACACTTTTCCTATCTCAGTGGCTTACACTGCATAGTTCTGAACTTTAACACTGGTATCTAATATACTGATGAAGTGTCTATCTGAGAGTGCATTTAGTAGTCAGAAATCTACAGTCACGGACTGATAAAGATACAAATCATTCTTGGCCGTTCACCTACCAACTTAAGCTTTTTAGAGAGTTCTTCACATTGTATTAGAGCCATGATGAACAAGTGATTAGGAGTTTGATCCATGTTGCTGTCTTTCTTCATAATTAATTTAAATTTCAGTACAACTACAAGGTATGGTGAATCCATTCTTTGTCCATGGTTCAAGCCCAAAGGGCTTTTGCATGAAGGGGTGTTAGAGATATAAACCATTCCTGAGCCTTCACTTAACAATTTAAGCTTTTGGGATAATTGGTCCTTGACAAGAACCAAAAAGCTTGATTTTGCAATTTGGCTTCCCATCACAATTCAACCAAGATGCATTAATGATGATTCCAGAGTCTCATTTTGGTGTGTGTATGGTTGTATGTACAATTTAGATTATCCAATGATGATTTGAAAGTACAACCCACAAAACTAATTTTCTTAAATTCATAGTAACATCTCCCAGGTGGGAACTCAAGGTGTATTAAGCAATTAGTCATTTGATTGCTTTCTTGATGAACCATGCCTAACATAATGCAATGTTTTTGCATTCAAATTAAGCATAAGAAAGCTGCATGTTCCGTACATCCCTCATATATTTGGTTTCTTTAGCACTAAAGTACACCATTTCATTCTCAGGAGCCAGTTGGGCCTCCTGACAAGGACATTATTGCAAAAGACGCAGTCGAGTTACCTCAAACTGGGACAGAAAATCAACTTCAGGTGTCTGTGTGTTCAACACCATTGTCTGAACTATCACCAACTTCTGTTACACAATCTTTATCATCTGCCCCTTGTCCAACTGTACCAAAACAGAGACTGTCTCCTCCGAAGGTTAATAATGTACATGTGCTGGAAGTAGACAAAAAAAATCCTTCTGGTGGTAAAACCTTATCTGCTGTTTCTGTTGTGAGGACATCTGCATCTGATGGATACAACTGGCGGAAGTATGGTCAGAAGCAAGTGAAGAGTCCTACAGGTTCTCGAAGCTATTACAGGTGTACTCATTCTGATTGTTGTGCTAAGAAGATTGAATGCTGTGACCATTCAGGTCATGTGATAGAGATTGTTTATAAAAGTCAACACAGTCATGATCCCCCGCAGAAGACTAATTTCACTAGGGAAAGTAAGCTCGTGTCTTCCAATGAACCTACTGTAGAAAACAGTGTTTCAGAGCAGCCTATCAAATTGCTAAATGATTATGATCCATCCCCTTCTTCAAAAGAACCTCTACAAGAACCTCCTTGTGGTGCTGATAAGAAACGACAAAACTCATCTAATAACAGTGAGAATGGTAAAGTTATATTAAAGGAGGAGCATATTAATGAGCCAGAGCCGAAAAGAAGGCAAGTTTGCATATAAATTCATTTTCATTATAGGAAAAAATTTAGACAATAAGAACTTTTCTTCTAATTGTGGAAGGATTTAATGGTTTAATGTTCTCTCCTTTAATTTGATAACCAGAATGAAGAAAGGTGATTTAACATGCTTGGATTCTCCTGTAAAACCTGGAAAGAAATCCAAGTTAGTTGTTCATGCGGCGGGGGATGTGGGGATATCAGGTGATGGATACCGATGGCGCAAGTACGGACAGAAAATGGTGAAGGGGAATCCACATCCCAGGTCCATGCCTATATAGTATATGTTTCTGGATTTCTTTTGTCTTTTCTTGTTAATATTGTTCTAAATGTGGATTTCAGATTTTTGACTTGGCAAATCAGCAGCTCTAGACAAAGATGGTGAAATTTGAGTTGTATTTAGATTTAATGGATATTGAATTTTGTTTTAAAATATCAACGAAATTATAGAATATGATAAACAGTTGCAAGATGCATTTATTTGCTTGTAAACAGTTTGAAGAAAGGCAAAGATGCAAATATCTTTCATGATTTTCAAGCTAGTCTGTTTTTCACTTTGGCTGACTTTTGAAAATAATGCCCCTATTCATAATTCCTTTCTATTTTTGTGGGAATCCTAACTACTGAGCTTTAGAAATAAAATTCCTATTGGGTTTGTGTTTAAAACTTAACTTGATTACTTGAACAGCAGCTGTGATAGTTGTATTCAGTGGCGAGGATTTAGGCACTAGTATATTGAGTGTCAAATTAATTAAAGATATGGTTCACAGAAATTTTTGCGTGTATTTTTATTTATATATGGCCATCTTTTGGATTGCTCATGAATCAGAATGCTTTCATCTGCTTGTGAATGTTGTGTTAAACTAACGCTTGCTGTCCCTTTTATTGTATCTCATATTCTAAGAAATGCTGCATCCTGCATAAAATTCGAACTAATTGGATCTTCAAGACTCAAGAGAATGTATACAGACTCCTGTTTCCCAGTAAATGCCATTTCAGCCTGTTGCACATCTTTTGGTTGTCTGTCAAATGGAACCTAAGCTCATTAAATGAAGTAGTAACAAGAAATCTGTATTTGCTATAATCTTCAGTTACTAGTTGTAGACAGCAATATGTGAACTCAGTCAATAATTTCATGATGAGTCTAAATCAAGGATAGTGTGGTTTCGCAGTGGAAAATCATAATAGAGAAGCTCTTCTGTGATTCTTGGTGTTCAGCTTTGCAATTAAAGGGTATTTTCATAAATTCAGGAGGTCTTTTTTTTTTTTTTGGCCAAATGCAGAAGCACCAAATCATAGCATGACCAAATAGCTGAAAGACCACTTATGCTGGGATCTGTTTGTCAAGAATCTTTGGGTAAAATTCCCTTTTAATTTTTTAAATGTCTATCCCATGACCCTAAAACTCTTCACAAATATATGCACAGTCAAATTTGGAAAAACTAAGAAACGCTAAACAGCTTGTCTCTAATAGTACTTTTTGAAAAAGACACAAATCTCTCCTTGCAGAAGCTGAAGCATCAGAACAAAGCCAAAAATGCCCTAATGACATTGTAAAATCAATTCTTAAAAATTCAAAATCAGCCAAACTCTATTTAGGTGGATTTTATCCAAAAAATTATTAATGTTTAGGTGGAGTCCTTATATTTTTCGTAGAGCCAGACCTTCAACCATTTGAAATAAACCTAAAAAATAAGCCGAACTATCAGCCAAATACTGATTTATTTTTTTCATCTGAAGAGTTTTTGACAACCACTTTGCCATTCTGGAAATGCTATTAACACCTGTACTGAGACATTGGCATGATATGTTTACGAGTTAGGTATTTTTACCTGCATGTTCTAAGCCATAAATGTTCCTCTTCTTCAGAGCTTGATCTTCGTTCAAGATTTGGTTGGCCCTTTATTCTAGTTATGCATTGTGTTTTGCATTTAATGTTATTTTGTTTGAGTATCCATATGCAATTTCCAGTATGCACAATCAAGTGTCACTGTGTCAGTATGTGCCTTCACTTGACATTCATCTCTGGATCATTCCAATAAGCTATGACTTTTGAAAAAAATTAGTTTTTCCTTAGTCTCGATAATATCAACAGATGTCTTGCTGAGAAGAGCTGCTTCCTGTGGGAAAAGGGTAGGGGACAGATGTCTAAGTGATGAAGCAGCAATTCTCTAAAATAAAAGTTTTCAAGCAGTTTAGAAGCCCATTTTTTTTCTTTATATGGGATGTTGCCTCCCCTTTGTGTTCTTTAATTTGGCCATTGAAATCTCTTCCTTTTCTGCTTATCATCGGCTTGAATTTTCAGAAACTACTACAGATGCACTTCTGCCGGATGTCCTGTCCGAAAGCACATTGAAACTGCTGTGGATAACTCAAATGGTGTGGTCATAACATACAAGGGAGTACATGACCATGACATGCCTGTGCCCAAGAAACGACATGGCCCACCAAGTGCTCCACTTGTGGCTGCTGCAGCACCTGCTTCGATGAACAATTTGCAGGTCAAGAAAACCGACTCGATGCAAAACCGGAAAACTCCTACTCAGTGGTCGGTGGACACAGAGGGAGAATTGACCGGGGAAGCCTTGGACCTTGGTGGTGAGAAAGCAATGGAGTCAGCTCGAACTCTTCTGAGCATAGGTTTTGAAATTAAACCTTGCTGAATACATCTTTCAGAAATCATGCAGTTGTATCTATATAAATTAATTGGCAGGTATCATGTAATTTTAGTGGCTTCCCATGTTTATCTTTTCGTCTTGTTTCTTTATTATTTTTTTCCCCACGTAGTCTTTTAGTGGAACAGTTCATGTATATTTGCTTGTGCACCCGTTCAACTTGTCTGAAACAGTTTGCTAGGAGTGGAACGGATGTAGAATTGATTGGTATCCTTGTATTCTCATGGAGGGTGAGAATAGCATTGTCATTCAATTCCACTCAAATGTTTCGAAACAAAGATGATGGCGGCAACAGATCAAACATGTTGGTCAAGTTGATGGATGGAAAGGGGCTTATGTTCCAATATTATTTAGTGATGCAAATTTTATTTGATGTTTAAATGGGCAATGACTTGGGCCAAGTTGGGCGTGTATTCTATATGGGGTGGTGGGATATGTTTGGATTGTATAAGTTCTAAAAGCATTTAGCATTTTGTCCTCACTGTTGGATATAATGATTTTGATGACCCAATAGAGAAAATGGTTTTCATCCTGATGCATACCTAACCCATGAAGGTTACTTGCATGTTGCATCTGAGTATCTGATTTTTATGAACGGAAGCAATTTATTTTTCTCCTCGTCCCGTGAAGAACTTAAAAATCAGCATTACCAAAACTGGATACTTTTTTTAGTCTCGAACTTCCAAAGCAAAC
Source organism: Styphnolobium japonicum (assembly GCA_023212625.1). Taxonomy (NCBI): domain Eukaryota; kingdom Viridiplantae; phylum Streptophyta; class Magnoliopsida; order Fabales; family Fabaceae; genus Styphnolobium; species Styphnolobium japonicum. The sequence goes on from JALBWW010000003.1 coordinate 23,569,275, forward strand.
AACGTTCTTTTCTTTGATGTTTTGATGAATAGCTTGGTCGATTGTCCTTATAGCTGGTATTTGGTTGTTGAGCTCCTGGAAAATACTCCATTGCGCCTATGGGTGGAGGGTACCTAAATTGGAATAACCAATGTGGGCTCTCAGCATAAAAGGATTAAATAGAAAAGTGGGATTATTAGTATTTTACTCACTTTCTTTATATAAGAAAAATGATAATAAAGATAAGTTACTTTAATATTATTAATTCGAACGCTAATGACATGCCTATCATCTTGAAGGGTAAGCAGAACTGTCCACAAGCGATTGCCTCCAAGATAACTCATAATTTTTTCATACAAAAACTACTCACCTATAACCTCTGCTCACTAAAAGGGTAAGCAGAACTGTCCACAAGCGATTGCCTCCAAGATAACTCATAATTTTTTCATACAAAAACTACTCACCTATAACCTCTGCTCACTAAAGAATCTTTCTTGAGAGTGATAACTACCATGCTGGACTACTTACCTAAATAACAATATAATGATGTGGGGAGAAACGATTATTCTTTCTTTTTTATATACATGATTTGTTTTGTGGGAAGGTATAAGGGTAAAGGCAAACATACACATGCTTTGGGTCAACTTATTGATGATTGAAATTTTGCCACAAATTATTTCTCATTTATTTAATGTTACGAGTTATTTTACACAATAGGAGTTATAGTTCAATAATTAAGAATAGATTGTATAGTCAAAATATCAATATCAAAATTAGTGTTAATTTAATAAATAAAAAGGTAGTTTTAAATTATTGTTAAAAGAATAATGAACTTACCTGAAAAATAAGTTAACTATTATGCCAACGAGTTTATAACTCAATTAGTACTTGTTTAAGTCTTTAAGATTTGAATGTGATGATTATGTTGAAGGCAGATCTCCACTAGCTCACATATCTCCTTTTTTCATTGTACTTGTATCTTCAATGTCGATAAAAATTAAATTAATAACTATTGCTTGTCTATTTCTTAAACTAGACTTGTTAAAGCTTCCTGATATAGGAATCAAATATTTTGTTCTATTTTTTTGTCTTCTTAATTAAATGTTGACAACTCAATTAAAAAAAATTAACAATTAAGATAGGAGTTATTGTTAATTAAGAGAAAGAAACTTTTTACTAAGTTGGTAACAACATTCAATTAAAAGAACAAGAAAAGAGACAGGAAAAAAAATTAAAAAAATAAATCTCTTATACATACTATGATGCTTGTAGTTGTAGCCATCACAAAAATAATTCTTTACGATGATGATATTAAGAATCATATCAATTTAAGTTTAAATTATTAATGAGTAGCAAAGATAAACTTTAATTATTTAATGATAAAAACTCTAATATTATATTCAAAATTAACTTAAATTATTAAATATAAATTTAAAAAAAAAATCTCCATCACTCACAAAATAAGAAGACACAAGGCAAAACCGTATATATGATTATAAAAGAACTTTAGAGAGCAAAGTTCAAAACCTATTGATTGTCCACACCCCATCCATAATACTTGTGGGCCAATATGCATATGAAATTGATAAACAAAGTTTTTGGAGAAAATTGAAAACGATCTCTATTACCTTTGGGGAGTTGTTACGGTGACTATTATTTTATAGGTGTGGTATTTAAGGTTAATTGTTAGTTATTTATTAAATATTAATTTTATAATAAATATTTAAAAATTTATTAAATATAAATAATAATTAATAAATATTTGATAATTTATCTAAATATTAATATTTAAAAAAAAATACAAAAATAATCTCCTGACCTTCCAAAAAATTAAAATGCTACTTGTCCAATGCTCCATCCATTAAGGGCTAGACCACTAGTTGCGTGGCACCCCATGTTGGTCTAAGAATGAAATCTTTCTCTTTTGACCTTTCTTATCTGCTTTTGTTTCTTCAATGCTACCTTTCCTTCCCTCACTTTTATGTTTGTACCGAACGGAGGATTAGTCAATCGAGAGCAGAGCTCAGTGCTCACAAGCCTACCTCCCTAATTATTCATAGTCCAAGTACCTTTATAAATTAAGAATATTATTTAAATTTTTAAATTTAAATATTATTTAAATATATTTTTATAAATATTAATATTTAAAATAAACTGTTAAATATTTATTAATAATTAATTATATTTAATAAATTTTTAAATATTTATTATAAAATTAATAATTAATAAATATTTAATAATTCACATTAAATATCAAATTCATAAAAATATTATAATAATTTATTTTAAATATTATTTATTTAATATAAAAGTTAACTTTTTAAATTGAGATACCACCACCATCCAAGAATAGGATAGAGTGACTCGTGCCACAGACTAAGAAAGTATATAAGAGTTTTATGAATTTTGATACGGGAGTAATTATGGTATCTGTTTTTCTTTTTACCAATACATTTAAAGAATGATCAAATATTTATTAATTATTAAATTTTAAAATTTATTAAATATAATTAATAATTAATAATTAATAATTAGTAAATATTTAATATATATATATATATATATATGAAGTAATCGAATAATACATGTGTGCAAACCTAAAGAAGCGTAGGGAGAATCTTACCTTTTCGAGTAACATTGAATAAACCAAAGTGAGACGAGCTATGCAGTTTGTAAGATTATTGAGGAAGAGGACACTTTTACTTGACTCTCCTCTGTGCAAATTGTTTGCAAGTGCTTGCCTTTATCGAAAAGGGTTGGGAAATAACAATGAGAATTACCTTGAAATGGATTTAAATTAAAAATAATCTAAAATCACAACCAAATAAAATTGTCGCTGACCTTTTTTTTCCACCAAAATAATTTTTTTATAAAACCTCAGGCATCCATTCATAAAGAGCAGCAATTTATTAAATTATACACAAAAGTAGTCACAAAAGCATGATAACATTATAAAACTGTATTTTCAGAAAGTTAACAATTAAATTACAACACCGAACTTCTTATAAATACGTTTGATTCTTGAATTTATAAGTATGTTTAATTAGATTTTAAAATCTTATTTTTGTATTAATTCAATTTTAACTCTTAAGACTTAACATGATTTCTTTCACCGAAAAAACTCTTTCATTCGTTACTTCACTTGCAAAAGTCACTTTTTTTTTGGGTGCAAATAAAAAAAGACTTATTAACTCTAGAACTATGTTGACATTTATCATCTACATGTGATGAAAACAGTAATCAAGATACGTTTGTCTTTTTAACGTGATTTTTGCCTGTCAAAACGTTAATCTAAACACGCATTAATTAGTTAAATTTGGCCTAGTTAATTTTTTTTTTTACTCTACACGAAACCGAAGTGTTAATAAAAGCACACCGCAGACGGAAAATGACCAAAATGAATTAAAATAAAAAGTTAGAAACACAATGCAATTTACATAAACAAATAAAAAGTTTCTAACTTTTCACAACCAGCAATACTTAACTAGTTATGTAACCCATTTTAAGGAGTTGAGTAATGATCTGTTTTTAGTTTATCATGTTACTAGGAGGCTTAACCTTTTTTCTATATTTCTTAAATAAGTTGTCCTTTGTATAATATTTTTAGGTTCAAGTTATTTTCATTTTAAGTTATTTATTGACATTTTTCACTAATTATTTTTAATTTATTTTTAAAATTTCTCTCAATTAAGTATTTTTTTTATTCAAATCAAACATTAATTGATTATATTTTAATTTGTCAATTCACATTTATTTTTTTTATTGTATGGTAAGAGTATTTTCAGACATTAATCAAAACTAAGTCACTTTTTAAGTAATTTTAAGAGTGCATTCCTTACTTCAACGTAGTGCATTTAGAAAAATTAGTTCTCCTAACCTATAATTCAAAATTCGAAATTAATTAGTTAAGATAAGAAGTACACATTCTTATAACATATTTGTTTTACATTTTACAAAACACAAACATGTGTTTCACTTCACGTTTATAGGGAAAAAAAAAGTAAATTCTACTTTCCAATACCGCATACTAAGAGAAAAATTTTAAATAAATGAATCTTTAATCACTAGTTCAACTCTTTTAAGTTAATTTACATTTAATTTAAGATAAATTCAATATCATTTAATTAAAATAATTAATAAATAGTTTAAATAAATAATTGAAAATTCTAATAGCATTATTTTTGTTAAAACTCATCAAGAGTTTTGTTTAAAAATTTATAATATGATATCAAATTAATATAATACAACTTGATGTTGACTTGTTTATTTCTTGAAAATTAATCTTAAAATAATAATCTTTAAACATAATAATGATAATAAAAAAGTACGAGCAGTTGTTTTATTTTTATTTTTATGAATAATCATTTTATTTTAATTTAAACCTAAATAATCTTCGGAAAAAATAATATAGTGAGAGAGAGAGAGACATACACTTGTCAAGAAGGCACATTCCAATGTACATGTAGCGGGCACAGCCGGTAAAAGACCAATCTTTTCACTCTCTCTCTCCTTCTCTCCTATCTTCTTCTCACTCTTTCACTCTTTGATTTTCTCACTTCATCTCCTTCAAAAATCAAAAACTATTCAGAGTTATACCTTGTTTGTTAGATCAACATACCAGTTATTTCTCACCCTTTTCCCCCGCATTTTCCTGGAAACTTTCTCTGCTGTTTTCTGGGGGAAAAAAAGAAAAAGAAAAAAAAAAGAAGAAGCATGATAACTGCAAAGGAATGTGTCAGCTTTTTCTCCATGTGGGGGTGACTGAAAAATTTAAGCTGCACAGCTTGAAACACCTGCTTTTTCCTTTTGAGGTGAGCACTCTCGTTTTCCACAATGCAGAATGGAATCTCTGAGTTTCGAGGCTCTCAGAAGCTCATTTTTGAAAGCTTTCAGGAATATGGAATGCTACCCTTTATTGGCTCCATTTTAAAAACCCTAACTTTGTGGTCAAAAGGTGAACCCATTTTCCTGACTTTGATGATCATGTTTTTGTGTTCGTGAATCCTATTGGCTTCAAGTTTTCTGGGTTTTTGGGCTGATTTAAAATTTTGGGTTTGAGTGTTCTAGTTCGGTGATTTGGGGATTTTGAGTGATACCCTCTTGCTTGAATTTGTGCATTTTGGTGGTAAAAATTTTAGATCTGTTTTGGGAGTGTGGGGAGCCAAAATCACTGTGCTGTGCACTTGGTGTGTTTTTTAAAGTTTGATGTTGATGCTGGTTTCTATGGTTTCTTAAGCCTCCAACTAATTGAAGAACGAGGGTTTCAGTGAATTTTATAGGCAGCTGGTGGATAATTGGAGGTTGAAGAATCCACTGGAGTGTTGAGTGGTGAGATAGGAATTTTTAGGTGATTCATTGTTTTTTGGAGGGTTCTGAAACCCAAAGTGATATTTATCAATGTCTGGAGCTCCCAGATTGAGGTCTATGAATGTTGCTGATTCAGAGGCAAGGCCTGTGTTTGGACCAGCTGGAAACAAGACAGGATCTTTGAGTTCACGGAAACCAGCTTCAAAGCCACTGAGAAAGGCTGAGAAATTGCTGGAAGAGGTTGCATCAGCCAAAGAGAAGGAATCCCATCAATTGTCTTCAACTGTCACTTCCTCTCCTCAGTCCCATTCTGTCAGTGTTTCTTCAGTACTCCGCCGGCATGAGCAGTTACTGCATTCTAATTTATCTCTGAATGCTTCATGTTCATCTGATGCCTCTACTGATTCATTTCATAGTCGAGCATCTACTGGAAGATTGACTCGGTCCTATAGCCAAGGTAGTAGAAGGAAGCCCTATGTGTCAAAGCCAAGGAGTGTTGCTTCTGATGGTGTCTTAGAATCAGAATCTCCACCCCACGTTTCACAATCCAAGAAGAGGTGTGCTTGGGTCACTCCTAATACTGGTTTGTTCTTCTTCTTTGACTTTTCCTAAATTATTAAGGAGACATATTATTCTTCATTGTAAAATATCATGGGCCTTAACTATATTTATCATAATGGTCAATTGTTTTTTACTAAAGTAATAAGCCTTTTGGCAAATAGTTAATTTTGTGGTTCTTTTGGATGCTGAATTACTTTCAGGAATATATACATGGTAGTTAATTTCAAATTTGTCTTTCCTTATCCTATATTTTTATGTCTATTTGTGCTGATGTTGCGAATTGTATGATTTTCGTTTAACTTGAAGATAAATTTCAGTTATTGAAGATTGAGATTTTACATTAAGTATGTACCTCCATTTGGATATCAGTGTATGTTTCCATATAAATTGTCAAATGTGAGTGAATTCTGATTTATTAAGGATGTGTTTTAACTCCATTTGCTTGTGCTAAAAATATTTATGTATGCCAAAATATAATAAAACATGCATTGGATGTGTACCTTTTTCCATGGATTTTAATTGATGTTTTTACCTGTAGAAGAGAAAACTGGGAATTCTAAGTGAATAAATGGTATGAACCTGATATGTTGAAGGCTGTAGAGACGAATGTACATGAGACATCCATATCTATCCTAGAAACTCCTCCATAACACTTATTTTGAGTCTTAAGTTCTGAACTAGATTGTCTGTTTTACAAAGTTTTGCTTTCTGACTAAGTTCACCCTGTTGATGCTAGAACCATGTTATGCTACTTTCCATGACGAAGAATGGGGAGTTCCAGTACATGATGACAAGTATGTGACACACTGAAACTAATATTGTTTTGTTGATTGAAAAAGGAATATACCTTCTTCTATTAGATGCTTTGCTTGACACTTTTCATCTCATGTAGGAAACTATTTGAGCTTCTTGTACTTTCAAGTGTTCTGGCTGAACTCACTTGGCCAGCCATTCTAAGCAAAAGGCATATTTTTAGGTATTGTTCTCTATAGAAGTTCCGTATTTCTTTTTCCTCACTCTTAGGTATGCTTCAAGACTTTGTCTGTCTGCTGTAGCCAATTTCCCCTAGACTTTGTTCACATCATTTTGGTTAACAAGGTTCTTTGCAGGGAAGTTTTTGCAGACTTTGATCCAGTTGTTGTTTCAAAATTGAATGAGAAGAAAATGATGGCACCAGGAACCATTGCAAGCTCCATCCTTTCTGAACTTAAATTGCGTTCTATAATTGAGAATGCACGTCAAATATCAAAGGTAGCTTAATTTTCTCTTGACTTATGCAACCTTCGGAATATGCAAACTCTTGGGTTGGTTCATAATTATTTATTAATTTGTGGACCACTGGAAGCCAAGAGAACCACAGATTCAGGCTTGGTGTTATTTCACTGTCATCCCTTAATTCCATTATTCTATATTGAATGATATTTACACTGTCCAGGGGACAATATATCGATTTTTTTTTTGGGGGAGGGGGGGGTGTCCTTGCTTGAGTATCCCCACACCCTTTGGGTGTGTAACTAATCTCGTTTGGGGTACTGAGGCTGTCCTTTCCCACAAGTGCTTTCCTGTGGGTTAGATACCTTAACATTGCAGAGGTCCCTCAGCCGCTGAACTCAAACTTGCTTACTACTTGAATCACCCCTGGTGGGTGACAACATATCGATTTTACCAGCTGAACTAGGTGGTATTTCGTGCTTCCTAATTCATTATCTATGAATATAAAGTGGAATCTTGGGGGTACCTGCATGTTTATCCTTATTAGGATATGCTAGTTAGGAAAGTGAAATACTTAATGTCTTGCAAGAAGGTTGTTGGCACTTTTTTATTTCTGTTTTTATTTTCTGCATTGATCTTTGGAATAATTACCAAAAACGGAAAGCAAGTCAAGCTTATTTCAAAATAGAAAACGGAAAGTATTAATTGCCAATGTAGAAATGAATTATCCTACTTACACTATCATTTTTTCTCAAATTGTGCACCACCAGTTTATATGATTGCATTTGAATTTGACAAAATAGTGGGGCCACTTGAACTTAAATGCAGTCACATTAGTAGTTTGTGGACAGTTTACGAAAAATAATTGTGATTCATTTCTGTTTTGGTAATTAACACATTTGGTTCCCCTTTTTCAAAAAGATTTTAAGTTATTTTTCTTTTTTCATTCCATTATTCTCCTTTGATCTTCATTACAATATATTTTCTTACCCATATAACTGTGGCCCTTAGGATGTCTTGAACTTTTGCACGATCAATTGAATGACTTAAAATTGGTGTTTAATGATCATTTGATCAGGTAGGTTAGGTAATAAAGGTAATTAGATGGTGGTCCTGATCCTTATTCAATTTGCATGATCCATATGGGACAAACCATGATATAAATCTTCCGTACAGTCTGAGCTTGTAGTAATATAATTTGCAATAGTGATATGCAACCCAATTATTTGGATTCTTTAACCTGCCAGCATGCTTAGCTGAGCTGGTACGTCCCAAGTCATCTATCAGACTTGATACTTTTCCAGCCATCAATCACTACAATGCCTTTTTTTTTTTTTTTACTGAGCTGCCATAATTGCAGCTTGCACAATTAGCATCGTGGCTGTGCTTATGATTATCATTGCTTTGCAACTAACTTTTTGCAGGTTTTTCCTGATGTCAGGTCATAGATGAGTTTGGGTCGTTTGACAAGTATATTTGGAATTTTGTGAACCACAAGCCTATAGTTAGCAGATTCCGATATCCACGCCAGGTTCCAGTTAAAACACCAAAAGCTGATGTTATTAGTAAGGACCTGGTGAGAAGAGGTTTCCGTGGTGTGGGCCCCACAGTAGTATACTCCTTCATGCAGGTTGCTGGTTTAACCAATGACCATCTCATCAGTTGCTTCAGATTTCAAGAGTGTATAGCTGCAGCAGAAGGGAAGGAAGAGAATGGCATCAAGGATAATGCTGAACAAAACGAGAGTGATAACATGATGGAATCGGATCTCTCCATTGCCATTGATGATTTGAGTTTCTCCTCGGAATGATGGTTCAACTGTGGTGTTAGTGTACTACTTAGCCTAGATTGAGTAAATGATGGAGAGGAATTTGTGTATAAATCTCATGGGGTCCCTAAACATGATGGATTCTTAGATTGTAGATTACTTAAAAGCAGAAGTGAATTAAATCAACTGGGTACCCGTGCTGTTGTACGAGTCTTCTGCCTCACAAATTGGTGTACAATTTTTTGTACAGTTAAAAAGATCAGTGATTAGAATTTTCTTTGAAGCCATTGGCAGCAAGCAATAGATAACCAGTTCTTCTTGTTCTGTGTCACCATCACATTACGACCACACAGTGGCACCGTTTCGTTTTGATTGTTGATTCCCCAGTGAACCACCTTTGTATACATGCATGCTTTGTATTGGACCAGCTAGAATTATATCTGATTAATGAGTCCCACTTGTAATGGTTGACAATGATAGAACACTGGCTGTGTTTCCCTCTCACCGTGGAGCAGGGAGTACTCTGTGTATATAGACAACTGCTGCGTGTGGTTTCGAGATCACCAACAACTGTGGGGTATTGCCTGAGATCTTAAAATGATAATTGTGACAGACGGTCGCTCGTGACCTAGAATAGTTCAGAACTTTTTGCGTTCTGATGTCTTCTATCTTTAGCAAGATACCCGGAAATATAGACTAGTAAGCCCATTCCAGAAAGCCACGTCCACAAAATTGAATTGCCATATAGTGGAAAATCTTTCGCTAGATTTCTTCCTGTTGGTTTGCTCAAGTTATTTATATATACATGGACCGAAACTCAATTATTGCATCCATCCTTTCAGAAACTTACATTTTCAATGCTATCAAGCGTTAGTGATGGCTGCAGATGATGACTTTTTGTCTTGTTTCCCGCCCACTGTTGTTGTATGGTGTGTGCATGAGATCATTATTTTCTGCGTCTCGAGACAGCTGTAGAAGCGTATGAATGCACAAGTCCATAATGTAAGGAATCTTGATTTATATTTGCCATTATGACAGCTAAAATTACTTTTCATTAAAAAGAAAGATGATCAGACAAAGGATATCATATTATTGAGTCACTAAGAAAGAGCACCACAATCAAAGTTCAGCTGTTATCCATACATAGAGTCTTACCAAGACAAATGACAAAAGGTAAAGAACTATGTATAGTAAATGCAACAAAGAAACAAACAAACAACCGTCTCCACCATCATGAGATGAATAAATCATAGCACCTACAAGATCCGAAAATGACATCTGCAAGCATTCAACAGAAAGGAAGCTTAGCAATAAATACATATCAGCACCAGTAGCAACTCAACTAATTTAGATTAGTGGTAAAAGAATATTTTCTATATGGTCCATTGGCTATGACCAGAACTCAATGAGAACATTTGAGAGTTTTTTCGAAGATCTCTTGCCGTTAAATATAATAATATAGCCATTCCACACAACCAATGACTTAAACTGAGATCAATTGAACAATTGTTCATATATGAACATTTTGTTGCTGGAAATAGAGTAATCAACAAGGATTTTGTGCAAAAATAGTATATATACAATGGCCTGGACATAGTGATTCATGATTGAGAACAATGCTCACCAGCAGCACTCCAAGACATAAATATCAGCCCAAACACATTCAAGAGGATCAGATTAATAAGAAAAATGAATTATAATGACCATAAGTTACTAGTAGAATGACGTCCTGTAAGAAATTTACAATGCAAAAACACTAGGATGCTTAAATAAGATAGGGACTAGGATAATCAAGTATACCTCCAATTGAAGCAGCTCAAGAGGACCCTTAGAGAAAAAGGTAGCATTTAAGGTGAAAGAAGAAAAGTACAAGATAAAAGATAAGACATCCTCTATAAGAATAAAGAGAAATAATAACCTATAAGATAAAAAAAGTTTAATACATCAAAGTTAAGGGTTAAGGAAATGAGAATGTTGCAGTGAGTAGACATACAAGAAAAGATAAGATTAGCTGGAGTAGCACATATTTATGAAAAGATGATAGAATTTTGCCTAAGATGGTTTGGTCAAGTGAGGAGAAAATCAATAGAAACCTCAATAAGAAGAGTTGATTATGATTGCGCGATAAACAAAGGTAGAAGAAGACCAAGGAAAACTCTAAGCGAAACCATTAAAAAAGATCTTGACCTAAATGGTCTTTTCGAAAATATGGTTTTTGACATAGCACAATGGCATTGTTTGATCCGTGTAGCCAACCCCACCTAGTGGGACAAGGCTTTTGTTGTTGTTGTTGGCTTTGAGAATATACCAATATTTTCATAAATTTAGATAAGATCTCTATGTAGAAGAAACAGTTCATTTGGGTATTGGACTGGGGAAAAGCAAAAAAAAGTAAAAGGAATGGCACTTCATGTTCATTTATATTTACTACCTTCATTCTAAATAAAAACTAGTATGATGTTCAAAGCGAACTAAATAATACAGAACAAAATAATAGGGACAGCAAGCATACCCCAGTAGACCTCTGCCTTGCCAAGTTCTAGGTGTGACAGTTAAGTTGATAACTACGCCTTGCCTCATGATAAAAATAGGTACAGCATGACCCAGGTTTGACTCGGCCTCAGAAGAAAGCCTATGGAGCAAATTATCACCTGCTTCCACATTGCCAAATTTCAAAATTTGATCTCCAAGTTGTAAACCATCCTCTGCTGCTGGTGATGCATCTGCTATCTCGTCAACCATTGCAAAAGGTCTACTAACTTGCACATCCACATCCATAGAGTTGGGGGAATGTCTCAGAAGAACATTTTGTGGTGCTGTTAATGCAACAGCGTCTACAGTTGATGAGGCCTGAGTATCTGATCCATCACCATTACCTTAGCAGAAAGGATAACATTCAACTTGATGTAATAAATATCATTAATTATTCTTATATGGAGAGTAATCTTAGGTCAGACAATAGAAAGAAGAAAGGAACAAAGCTAACACAGAGAAGTTCACACCTCAAAAAAATAAAATACCTTTGTAAAAACTGAAAATTAGTCATCTTAACTACCAAATACAATGACAAAAAATCATCTTCTGTTACATTGTGAGGCTGCATGACAGCTTTGCAATCATATTTTTCGAATCTTTGAGCAGTGGCTTTGTCCAGCCTCTTTGGAACAATTTTTATCTATCCATTTTAGAGGTTTTAGAGGCTTGGGTTGAAGGAAGGACTTTAAGAAACTTTGGAAGTGGGCAGGTTTTGCAGGATTGATGTGCTTATGCTTGGAGGATAATGCTAGAATTTTTCATCAGAGATTTCTTCCCTCACATCTCTTATGGGATGGAGTGGTTGTCAGGCTTGTCTACAGGTGTCAGCTGAGCTCACAGTCTTGGAGCTGGTGGGAGAGGGGGCAGGGGGAGGGAGGGTGCTATTATGAATTTGCAAAGGGATTGGTGTGCTCTTTTGAGCTAACATTCTGTTTATGGGTATCCCCGGTTTTGTTGGTTTATTTGTTTTAATAGGATTTCTCGTCCAGCTTCTATGTACTTCTCTTCTTTCTCTCAATACATTATTTTACCCAAAAGAAAAAACTACAAAATGCAAAGCCAAACCTTTTTTCAGATATATAAACAACACAACAACTGGCTGATCAAATATGGAGTAAAAAAGTTGTGATGTTGATCAGGTTCAACACACCAACAGGCTTCACCCATTGTTTAGATGTTAAAATCTCTTCAAAATAGCTAGCACAACAACTTTGACTTTGTCCCATAAACTAATTGGTCCCAACTTTTAATTTACTCCTGCATTTAGTGACTGTGCAAGTAGGTGAGGAAGGAAGGAAAGGCACATCTATACAGAAAGAACACACCATAAATAACAGAGACACAAGGTTAAAAAACCAGAAGTATCATGCTATTGCAAGGAAGAAAGACAATCCTAGTAATAGTGATACCATAAACATCAAAAGACAGACATCAAAACAGAAAGGTCATAACCAGAAATTGGTGGTAAGAGGCGCAGCTAGACAACTATTACACAGCTTATTGACAAACAAATGAGTGCTATCAGCATAATCTAAATAATTATCTCCACCAATAAACCACCTATACTAAGTCAAATAATAATATTACTTTTTAGTAGGGGAGGCAAATGGATGGATTAGATGGATTTTGGATTGGATCATAATCGATGGATAAAAAATAAATCATTAATCCATTTAGAATCCATTAAAAATTGTTAAAACAATCCAACTCGCCTATTTTAATGGATGGATTACTATTTTAATGGATGGATATCTAATCCATCCATTAATCCATTTTAATGGATTGGATGGATGGATATCTAACCCAAATATATAAATATATATATATATATATATATATATATATATATATATCTAACACGTGAATAACGGAAGTTAGAGATCAAACACAGTAGAAATATTGTTCAAACACAGTAACCGTATTTTCTAGAAAATAGGAAACAGTTAGGATGGGTCCCGCCTATATGGTTGATGAGGTAGTTTTTAAAAGTTTAATATGTTATTGGATATCCAATAGATATTTTGGTTGGTGCATTGACCATCCATTAATTAAAATTGACCCAATCCATTAAATTTATTATTATAATTGGATGGATTAGATTGGACTTAGATATAGACGGATTGGATGGATAATGGATTAATGGATCCAGTTGCCATCCCTACTTTTTAGTCACCGCAGATATGTAAGCTACAAATAACATATTCCTTTCTCAGTATTCAGTGAAAACAAGCTATCTTATGTATCTTTTCCTGTATAGCCTGTGCTATGTAAATTTCTCCAAACCAATATCTTCCCCTCACAAAAAAATGAAATGCACCCTATGGCTACTACCGAAGATAAAATGCATCTTATGAATGTTACTTGGACTGTTGGACATAGTTGATGCAGATTATAAATTGTCTTCAAGAGCAAACAATGTAACATCAGTAAGAAGCCAAATTTAATTTTAACAAATAATATAACAACATCAATTCTTTTCTGGCACCTGAACTTTTGAAGGGTGATGCTCTATTTCCAAGCCTTGCTGCATGCAAAATTTGTATATTTTGATTTATTTTCTCCGTTATCTCCACGTGGTCATTACGCAGCTCTGCAAAAAGATAGTGAGAAATGAAAACTATGAGAGTGAAAAAGATTATGGCCCTTAAACCCAATATTCAAAACAAAATACTATACCCGCAAGGCGACGTCGTTCAGCACGAACAACTGGAATGTCGATATCCGTACGAGGAAAGCCCTAGAAATTAGAAAATCAACCATCGTCAACTCTATCAAATACTTCAAAATTTGTGGCAAAATAATAATAATCTGAAGCTCGTTCATCGGAAAGGAAAAAGGGCAAAATAAAAAGAAAGAAAGAAAACCTCAGAATCAACGAGGTTGCCGGAAAGTCCAGGAGCGCCGAGCTGAGAGAGACGGGCGATGATAGCGTTCATCTCGGCCTCCACCGCACTCCGTTTGTCTATCAGAGACTTCGTTTCTGCCTTCACGTTCGCGCCCACCATTGCTAATGCTAATGCTAATGCTAATGCGAGATTCGCCAATCAACCACAACTACTCTTATCCTTGTTCTATTGTGTATAAGGTTTTTGACTCGCGTAGTCCAAAACTTCCCAAACAGGATAATAAACCGGGACAGGCTCAGCCTCGGTGGATTGTTGGCCCGAGAATAGGCCACTCAGCCCGCTGGTATAATAGTGTATTTGTTTTTGGGTGGTATTTATTTAATTTTATTATTATTTATTTTAATTTTTTTCGATAAAAATATTAAAAAATAATAATAATCAAAATTTGTGAAAACATCTTATTCTTTTATTTTTCTTCTCAATCTGTATGTTCATTTGTTTCAGTTTATTGAATTGATTAATTTATAGTTTAAGATATACTTCATACATATATCTCAAATTTTTTAGACCAAAATAATGTAGTAAACCTTCACTACTTATGTTGTTGACATTTAATATAATTTTGTTATACTTGTATTTAATTAGTTTACATGACTTTTGTGGGTTTAACTTAATGTGTAAATTTTATTTATCAATAACTTATTGTTATAAACACAAAAAGTAAAGAAGAATTATTAAAAAAAGGTGAAGGGCCTGTGAGTCAACTCGTAGCCCAAGTAAGGTTGGGCTGGCTATTTGTTAGCCCACACTAAAATTGGTGAGGCCCAAATTATCTTTGCCCGATGCAACTGACTCAAATTGACACCTCTAGTGAAACAGGAAAAAGAAAAATTCTATAATAAGGGTATCTTCAAAGTTAACTTTTGCGTCAATTGAAATTAAGTTAAAGTTTATCAGCTAAATTTGTCCAGATTATTTTACAAAAAATCAAAAATTGCAATTATTTCGTTTAGCAAATAAAAAAATGAATACACAAAAAATAATAAGTAAAAAAAAAGAATAAAAAAAATTAATTAAAAAAATGAAAGGAATGAATGAGAAATTTTTACAAAAAAAAAGAGAAAAGAGAAATTTTAGTTTAATTAATCCCAAAAAACCCATAAATGAAAAATGATGATTGAGAAAATTTGAAAGAAAAAAACAAAAGAAAAGTTTTAATTTTAATCAATTACAAGAAAATGAGAAAAATGAAAAATGATGAATGTTTGAATCATCCAAGTTTTTTAATGGGCCTATTTATCCAAGTTTTTTTCTCTTCTTATCTACCAATTAACCCAAACCTAAACCAAATTCTCCCTTAACCCATGCACTTGACCCAACTCATTACCCATCAGCCAAAACCCAAACCCAGTTCCTCCACACCTAACCCAGACACCTACCCGACCCCAAATCTCTTTTCCCCAACCTGTCACCATCTAAACCCGGCCTAGGTCCAGAATCCGACCCGGCACCCATTCCCTTCCCCTTCTTTCCCACAAGCCCTAGCCGCCCCCTCTCTTTTCCCCCTCATTTCCCTCTTCTTTCTCTCTTCTCTCCTAACCCGAGGCTTGCCCCCTGCTGCACAGCATCCCCTGCCTTCACCCTTCCCCATGGTCGCGCCAGCCACCTTCACCCTTCCCCCTTCCCCAACCCCACCGTACCAACTTGCGCTGCACCCTCAGCCCCAGTGCCTTCCTCTTCCCCATGAGCCGGCGCCGCACCAGCTCACTGGCCACACCTTCCCTTCTTTCTACCCCAAGCCCATGCTCTTCCCCATGGCAGCAGCACCCGTACCATATCCCTCTGCCCCACACCCCTCATCGTCCTTTTCATCAGCCACCTTCACCCTTCCCTATGGCCGCACACCAGCCACCCTCACCCGAGACCAACCCCACAAATCCACTCTCTACCGCGCCTGTGCCCATGGGAGCAGCACCCAACCGCATCGTACCGCCACTTGCATCTCAACCGTGCCCTTCCCCGCGAATCAAGACTTACACCCCCTGCAAGATCGTGTACAGAGAAGAAATTAGGTTTTTTTTATTATTTCTCTTTTTTATTTTATTTCAATTATGCATTTCATTAGTTTCTTGAGTTTCGTATAAATAGGAATTTAAGGGGTCTGTTAAAGGGGTTCAGTCTTTGGGAATTTAAAATTTTCATTGTGTTTGGAGAGGGAAAGAGAGGTTTCGAGAGGGAGAAGGGTCGAGGCAGCTTCGGATTCTCAGAGGAGGAACCATGCAGAGCACCCACGGCTTAAGATATCGAGCATTCTTTGTAAAAAAAATTTTGCCTACTGTTTTGTGTTAATGATGTAATTTCCTGAATTTTAGTAGATGGTTAGATCCTGTGGGGTTTATGCGCATCTTAGTTACAACAAGAATTTTTTTTAAGTGTTGCTACCCTGAATGAAATCCACTTCATTTGTTGTTTCATGTTGCCCTGTGTGGTGAGCTAAAACAGTGAATCCAATAATGATATGATTGGATTTTATTTCTGGCTTCTTATGATTATGTCTATGTTAGCTGATACTGTGTTTAGGGTTACATTATAGGGTTCTGATTATAGGTTAGAACATTTTGTTTGGTTTCTCCAAGTCTTATAGTATCATCTCATAATTGTGTAAACTTTTAACCTAACTTGTTTGGTTTCTCTGAGCTCAGTGTAATCTGTTAGTTCTTGAAATGAAAGTGTTTCTTCTTATTTGGTGAACTGTGATCGTAAGGCTGTTTGTGTAAAAGCTTTTGCTTTGTTTTCATCTATGTTTAAATGTTCATTTTAGGTTTTAGTATAAGATTTGAGTGTGTAAATTAGCATAAAATATTTGAATCATGATTTTGGAGTTTTAACAAATTTACAGAATAATTATTGACCTATATGAATATTTTATGTCTTTTAAGATTTCAGTCACTGTGATAGTAGATTTGAGTCTGTTAAATATGAGACTAGCAGCTTATCTCTGGAAAAGCTTGCAAATTGGGCATATCAAATGTGCAGGGTCTTAATTTATTTGGGAAATTTAAAGACTTGATTTAGGGTTCTGTTTTTCTGCACATGCTAGAAAATAAATTACACACTGTGATGGCTCTTGTTTTTGGTTCGAATCTCGAATGAGCCTACGTGTTGAGAAAGTTGGAACTGAATCTATCTTGGTCCTCTATACGGGGTTCTGTTATTTGAGAGTGTTTACTCAATATGCATGCTGTTTGATTTACTACATGTCATGTGAAATGTGTGCTCCCATTTGGCTATTATTGCAAATCATCATGATCTGCTGAATGGAGGTTCTGTTTTGGCTTCTATTTGTGAGATATAGGTATAGTTTTTTTTGTGCTGGTATGACCAACTAATTTGGGGCAGGGGATGTATCCAATATGTTGCTTTCACTTTCTATAACCTTATGATTAAGTGAACTGATTTGGAAAATGGATGGAGAGTTGGGAGGATTAGGTCATTTTGGTTTCTTTTTTTTTATCTAGAGCAATTGGGTTTGAGTGCCTTGGTTGTGTTTTACAAAGGCATGTTCTCTGCGTAATAAATCAGTACTTTCTCTTTTCCTGTTTTCAAATCTGAAGAACCTGTTTGCTCCCACTTTGGTCAATACAATGTTGAATTCACTCTGCTAAGAGCATGATTAGTTGCTTGTTTCGTTTACTAGACTGTGCTGCTGCGTTTTATCTTTGGGTTTAAGTCCATTGCAGTTAGTGATTTTGATTCATGGATATAATAAAGTTCTAAGGTAGGGTTATTGTTTGCTTAAACCAAGATGCTAGAATGGATGCAAATGAGTTAGTGTTTTTTATATGAATCTTTAACTAGCTACTTGTGGATATGTTTATTTTATTTTTACTATCACTGTGGTTGCACAATAACTAAATCTATGGTTACTGCATGATGTTTAAGTCGTTAGTATTTCATGGGTTGCCTGAGACTCGGTTCTGTTTTGCTAAGAATAAAAGAAGGCCTAATCATGATCCTTAAATGTGGTGGTTTTACCTTTGATACCATGAGAGTAATAAACAAGCGAAATCTTTTGGGGTTGTCTAACCTTGGTGTGCTTGACTACTAGCATAGACAGTTAGTGCTATTATTGAATTGAAAGGTCATATGGAATTAAACTTGACAGTTAATTTCGTTAGTCTTCCTTTTTTGGTTTGGAGTCTTTCATGCCTATTGATCTGAAAAAGCTATCCTATTTGTTTGTTCTGGAATGGTCATGGGTGAGTCAATTATAGGTCCTATGATTTGTGTTGTTTCATTCATGCTAATTTGACATACTGAGTATGTTAGCTAATTGAGAACAAGTTGTTTAATAGTAATATTTGAACTACATGTTCATTTGAGTTGGTGTCTGGGTATCGAATCCCTTGGCTTTCAAAGATGAAAATGGATGTTGGGTTTGGTGTCTTGAGTGAAGTTGGTTCAGTTTCCTCTATCTAAATAAAGAATCCATCATACTGTTATGTTTAAAGAAATCTCATGCATCTTGTGACTAATGGCTTAAGGTTTTCGCTAATTGAGCTAGAATATATTTTATTGGGTTTAGCTTTGTAGGGTTTGTTTCATCTGATTTAATTGTAGGCTATTAGAATTAGTGGTTCAAGTGAGTAGTGGGCTCGGTTTGTTTATCTGACTTGGTTAGTGGGCCTTTTCTTTTTGGGTAAGATCCTAATTTGCACAAGTTTCATTTGGACCAGCTTTTTTAGGACTTTTTTCTTTTCTCTAAGGTAAATAAAAAAAAGGAAAAGAGAAGCATAAGAAGTGAACAAGATTAATTAAATAAATCAAATAGGAGTGGATGAGAAAAAAAATAAAATAAAAATTAATTCACGGCTTTCTTCAGCTTCGGTGGGCACAAGTTTTATTATTATTATTGTGTTTTGATTTGCCTTCTTTTATTCCATCTGCTTTTGTTTATTTTATTTATCTTGTTTTATTTACTTTACTTGCTTGTTTAATTATTTAGTATTATTGCGTTTAAGTATCCTTATTATGATTTGGGTATTCGGTGTCAATTATTTGTACTTATATTATATAAAAAGAAAAATAAGTTATTAATCAAACAAGTGGTCCAATGCCACAAATTGAGTTAGTTGCCTTCAGGGGTCAAGTACCCACTAGGCAGTGTTCTTTAGATGAATCAGTAGGTTTAATATCACCTGCCATCCCATTTCGGATACGTAAACAAAACCCTTTTTTTAATAAATGGTCCAACGCCATAACAATCTGCGTTAGTCGTCTTCAGGGATCAAGTATCCACTAGGCAAATATTTTGGGGTGAATCAGTGAGCATAATATCACTTTTCACCCCACTCACAACAAACCAACAAGTTATTTTTCCTTAAGTGGTCCAATGCCACAATTCAGTTTGGTCATCTTCAGGGGTCAAGTACCCACTAGATGTTTGCTCAGGGTGGATCAGCAGGTTTAATACCGCCTTTCACCCCACTTAGGACGCTTCCTTTTTTTTTGAATCAAATCATTTCTATTTTTAAATCAAATCACTTCTTTTTATCCATTAATTTAAAACTATTTCTCAGAATTAAAATTAACCAACACGCAATCCTTTTAGAGAACTATGTGGCTTTGAATTCCCCATTACACCAGGGGATACGTAGGCCCGCAAGTCAAGCCAAATTTGTAAATAGTTTATTTTAATTATTTATTTATTATCTTCCTCCAAACCTGTAAATGTTTTTTTTTCAAATTTGTGAAATTGTAAAATTTAATTTTATTTCAATTATTTGACTCGTTTTATTTAGGGGGTAAATCAGATATCGTTAAGGTTATTAAATTTGCACAACTAACTTAAGGTAACCGTTATATAACGGATGTATCAGGGGTGCAGTGAGATTAAGTTTCCACCATTCCCTGTGCATAATCGACTCCCGAACCCTACATGATTTTCGCAGACCTTTTTTTTCTTTTTATTTTATTTTAAATCTATTTTTAAAAGAGTTTTGCCAGTCATTTTCCCTACTCAAATAAAAGATTGGTGGCGACTCTATTGTTATTTTGTTTTTTTTAAACCAATTAACTACTACTTTTGCTCTTGCCACTTCCCGTCGCGATTTTTCCGGTCGTGACATACACAACTAAAATGAAAAAGATTTTAACATCAAATCAATTCACATTTCACAATTCTCCAAACAAAGGCTCATTTCAAAATAAAAATCCTTATTTCATAACTTCTCAAACAAAGGATTTTATTTATAAATCAAATCAAATTTCAAATTTTGTAGTTCTAAATATAGTGAAAATGAATTTAATTTTGATCAACGATAAGTATAAATAAAAAAACATTCATTATTAATTAATCATGTACTGTTATATTTTTTTAAAAAAATTTATTATGATAATAACAAAAAAAATTATATTATGCCTCGACATATCGTAGTTAAAAGTAAGGAAGAGCTGAACAAGCTTCTAGCCTATGTGACCATTGCCAAGGGTGGTGTCATGACCACTATTCATAATATGGTACTCCCTAAAATGACTAGGATCTCATCAAAGGGCGTTGGTGCTAACGACGACATCTATTGTTAACAACATTGTTGGCACTTGTTTTACATGATTCACTATCAAATGTAGTTTATTTTTTCATTGTTCTAGTAGTTGTGTAAATAAGGGTTGACCCTGCTTGTGCTTGTGGGATTAGTTATAGTTGTAGTTAAGATTTCAGTTATTGATGTGAATATAATCATCTTTTGCTTGTTCCATATGAGAAGATGAAATAACCAAGTGAAACACAAGAAGGGGGGTTGAATTGTGTTTCTTAACCCTTTTATAAATCGTTTTTTAAAACTCTTTCTTCAACTAACAATTGAACACAACGAAGGTTAAAAGTTAACAAGCAAATGACGTATAAACAATACTTCTCAGTCCTATTAGATTCTAAGGGTTTTGTAAAAGATTTCTTATAGACGCAGTTAAGAAGTTCGAAGAAATAATTTAAAAACCTTTGTTAATAAACACAATGGCAAACCCCAGTAGTTAGTGGAAATAATAAAACATACTTGAAGAGAAGAGAAACTAACACCAGAGATTTATTCTGGTTCACTCTTACAAACCAAGAGCTATGTTCAGTCCCTTCAACCAGAAGGATTTATCAACTAATCTGTTTCGAGATTACAAGTATTATTCACCTCTTCAGGTAACAAGTATTCTCAACCTCTTCAGGTTTAAACACACCAGTATTCTTTTATACCCAGCCTCTTCAGGCTTACACCACTACGTTGAAGAAATAGAAGTTGATGAAAGCTTGAGTGTGAAACTCACTAGAAATTGAGAATAGACAAAGAATCTCAATACTTGAACTTTTTACAAGTATATGAATTCTAAGAAGAGATAAAGCTTTTTAGTCTTTGTAAGCTGCTTGGGCAAAATCACTCTTTTTCTTCTAGTGCTGCTTCTCCTTTTTATGAGTGAGAACAATTTGAGCAAACTTCATAAGCTTCGTCGTCTAACGGAAACATTTATTACCGTTCTGAGTAGCATTAAATGCATCGACTGATATTGTGTTGAGCTTCTTCTGAAATGTGACTTTGATTATCAGAGATTTCCAATCATGTGATAACTGAGTCCTGATTTGTCTGAGACTGCAGAAAGTTCCTTATTTGCTGGTCTTTGTAGTTATTAGAAGTGTCAGCAAAAAGCGGCTCAGTTGACTTCTTCTGTTGTCATAAGCTGTCAGAGTTCTTTTCTAGCATTTAATGAAGAACAGTTCTTCATTTTTGAATTTTAACTTTGGACGAGAGTTTGAACTTGAACTTTGTAAGAGTGCTTTGAGTCTGAGCTTTGGAAAAGAGACAGTATTGGACGAACCAATAAAATAGTAACAGTATATGTATACAATCATTGGACACACCAATAGTAATAGTATATGTAGAATGGACACATTTAAAAGGATTAAGCAGAAATAGATTGGACGCAACTATCAATTAGTTTATTTTATGAAACTATTTGCTCTTTTCAAAACTCATAGAAGAATTCACAATTATCAGCATCAGAGTCAGTATATAAGGGAATTCAGTTTTATTAAAACACTCTGTCGACAAACTTACTTGTTCAATCTTAAAATAATTATTTTGTTATCCTCAAAACTTAAACAGGGAAAGCTACAACTTTTTGACATTAGTACTAAACCTTTTAAAACGACTTTGGTTCCAACAGAAGAGACTACTAAAATTTTAAATTTTGTTTTCAATCTTTATGTAGCCTTCACACTTAATTAGTATTGCCACTTGTGCGAACACAATGTTGAATATGACTTTAATAATAACAAGGTGAGATCGAAATGCATGAAGAACAAGTCTAAGAAAGTTTCAAAGGCTCAATCTAAGACTAAGACTCTCTTGTAATAGGAAATGATTTTCTCATTGATGGCTCACTCAAAAATATTTTCAAAAGTTACTAGATTGAGAGATTCTCATTTGAAAATAGCCCAACAAATGTTTGACAAATATCCTTTATGATGGAAACTTATTTACAAATATTTTCTAATATTACAGTGTAATATTCAAATATTATACTAAAATATTCGAATACTGACTCGTGGGTAGCAAAGATTCAAGATTTCATGTTATTCGAATATTTGACTTTAAGGAGCACATCCCAAACTAATGTTTGAATATATTCTCATGATAATCGATTATTTGGTCTTCACTAAGCAAATATTTGAATGCCATACTGTAATACTTAAATATTTGGTTCCTCGAAACCCAAAACAAGATAAATATTTGAATACTACCTCGTGATATTCTAATATTAGCACAACAATTATACTTTTTGCAAATGTTTTTGAAATATGCCAAAATTACATTTCCAACAATAAAAATATGTATGTCTATTCTTATCATATACTTGTTCCAGAGCTTCCATTATCAATGGATGTCCATCGAATACTATTGTTGCAAATGTTTTTTAAATATGCTAATATTACATTTCCAACAATAACAATATGTATGTCTATTCTTATCATATACTTGTTTCGCGGCTTCCATTATCAATGGATGTCCATCAGATACTATTGTCAATTGAATCGACTTAGTTATTTCTTTCAAATTAGATAGGAACCAATGTCAATCCTCATTATTTTCAGCGCTCACAACCACATACGCAACAAGAAATAAGTCATTGTCAGCATCGTATGCAAAGGTTGCTAGAAGATTACTCATGTGGAAACCATATTTAAATATAACAGGCCTTCAATGAAGTAAAACACTAGTCACACAACATCCATATGCAGTGAAAAGCTTCTCAAACCGGTGATCAGGAAAACATGTCCATTTCGCAACGCTCTGAGAATCATTTTCAACTAAGCGCTTGCATATCCAAGGGATTAGCTTATATGAGTCATCAGGTGCACCATTAGTGTTTACCAATGCCTTCTTTTTACTAGTCTAGGCTTGGTGATATGTGAGTAACAACCCATGCTCCTTGAATAAGTCACTTCGTATATCATTTGACAGCTT
Organism: Styphnolobium japonicum; assembly: GCA_023212625.1. Classification (NCBI taxonomy): domain Eukaryota; kingdom Viridiplantae; phylum Streptophyta; class Magnoliopsida; order Fabales; family Fabaceae; genus Styphnolobium; species Styphnolobium japonicum. The sequence goes on from JALBWW010000003.1 coordinate 23,592,995, forward strand.
GTCAATTATAATAGAGGACACTAGGCTAGACCTAAAATAGTGTGTAACGTCTAACAGATCTTGAGCCGAGTGCTTGTAGTCCATAATAAAATGTTTCGCTGAGAGGTGCATTGTATTGTTCCCCACAACATAAGCTGACAACTTTCATGGCCCACCTTCAGCCTTGCACACATAATTATTTTACCAAGGCTTCTTAAAAAACTTGTAGGCAGATTTATGGGCAATACTATAGTCAAACAATGCACTCCTCATCTCATTTCCATAAAGGAAAATATGTCATTTTTTAATTATGAGGTTATTCCACTGAACAGAGACATCGACAGTTAGTGGTGTAGGGCCAAATCGGATTGCACATGGGAATCGTGTTAATGGATTTTCATTGTTCACATTGGAGACCACTTGAGTTGAATTACTAGTATATGCACTTGATCTTCGCAATAAATTATTCAATTCAATTTTCATCACACAATTAACTTATACGTGAAAAATTCATTAGAATTACAAGTTGCAATTCATGCCTTTCATTGACATTATTACAACCATGAATATCATCATCAAGAGGTGAATCACCATTATTAATCTTTTTTTGCTTCCATAATATATAAATAGTTGTATTGTCATTGAACAAGATTAATTGAGCAACACCATTATTTTCAATGAGGTCTATCAACGTAGATTGGTCAAACTTGAATGTGTACATTAAACGTTTGCTTTGGGCATCCTTTTGTATTCAAAGCGATATCTTGTTAATCAAGTCCAAATATGTTATCCTTCCTCAACTAACTCATTTGCTATTCTACCTCTATTATAAAGTATTTTGCTATTCTACCTCTATTATAAAGTATGTTTTGATATGGCCCAACCACAATATTGTTACCCATGTGAAAATAACAAAAAATGTCACACGTGAGAGATTGCTACTGTGTTCCATGCTCAAGCATAAATTATCACCACCTCAATGTAAAAAATAAAAGAAAATATCAATTACGTTATAATTAAAATAGCATGACAACAAATTATAAAATGTCAATCATATATCTTAAACTCATTTCCTTCAGACATATTATGATAGTCATTCATTGACTATAGTTAACCACTCAAAGATGAGCGATATCATTCATGTGATAGCCACCAATGGCTGGTATTAATCCATCAGAGATGAGTGATAGCTGTTGACAACAATTAACAAATATTAAATATCCAATTCATTACCGAATGCAAACTTGAGCATTTCTTTTTTTCTTCATTTTTTTGTTATGAAAATAGGTCTAAGTAGTGTTAATCAAACTTATGGACAAAAAACTAAAATTAGGAAACATTGATTAAACTAAAATTAAAGAATATCAAGAAAATAGAAAATTTAAAAGATTTACCAATGGTTCCCTAATAGATTTTGAATTGTTTATGATTAAACAAAGAAGAAGAAAGATGTTAGAGGCAAGCATCAACACAAAAGAAATAAGAGAAGGCGATAAAGAAACAAGAAAAAAGGGAGATAAAATATGAAATAGAGAGGCAAAAAGAGTTTTTGTTAATAATATTTTTATTGAAATCTAATAATTCTTCTTCCTTAATAAATTTAAATGGGAATGAAAATTTTATATAGAATTAAATAAAAAATATAATAAAATTAACTGAAATATAATTTATTATTATATAAATATTTTTATTAACAAAGTTATATATTGAATGTTGATTTTTGATATTGGTTGTACCACAAAATCATCCATATTATTATTAAAGGTTTTATTTTTTTAATAAATTTTAATTTTATTTTAGCCATAGTAACAACCATGAATATATTATACTTTTCCATATATAACAACGTTTGTTGTTATTTTTTAAATAACTATTTTTCTTCAGATTTATATATTATTCTATAATATTCAAATATGTCGACATCTTTATCTCACGGGAGTGAAAATTTTATAAAAATATGAATAAGAGGTAAATAGGTCTTTCATTTAATTATTTCTTACATCATTAATTCCTTGAGATTATATTATCATATCATTATAGATGTCTTCAACATATTTTTTAATGTAATTTAAAAAATTTTACAATGATGAAATATACTTAATTTGATTGCTGCTAAATCTTAATTTAGGAATTCTTAATTTAAGAATTAAGTGCTAAAACTCAATTTCCTCTATATTCAGTAAATTAAAAAATTGTTGGGAATATATCATATTGTTTATTTTATTAAAAGTCAAAACATATATCCCATCTACATCCCAACACTTTTTAGATTGAGAAGGCTATTTGAGATTAATAAAAAAATTCTTCGCAAGGTTTTAAAATGAAATTGAAAGAGTAAGTAATTTTAATTTCATGCTCATTTCCATGTTTTATAATTCAATCAATTTTATATATCTATTAAATTATTCATGGAGGAAGATGATGAACAATAAATTGTCATACAGTATATATATATATATATATATATATATATATATACTGTGGATTTATATTGAATATGGAGATTCATAAATAAAAATTTGTATAATAATATAAATTTCTTTAGTAAAAAAATTGAATATAAATTCCTTTAACTTTTGTATTAGATATTTCTAGTTTCGATGTTTTATTTGCAGGTTTTATATTTAATAATTTTTTTTATTTAATGCACGGGTACAATCACTAGTTAACGCACAAAGAAGTCTCACAAGCATCTGAAGCATTTCACATGTGAATAGAATAAATGCTTAATAAAAAGACAATATGCAAAGATTCTTGGGTGATTAGGCTCCTTACTCACGAAGGAAAAATAAAAAAAATAAAAAATAAAAGAGAGAAAAACAAAGAGTGAGCTCATCCTATATTCCTATTCCCTCCCACCGTAGGCATTTGGGCATTGGTCATTGGTGGGAGGTGAAGAAATTCGTGGTCATGAATATGATGTCATGTGAAGCCACCCGTCATGCTAATCCGACGGTATATCATAAATAAGATAGAGTCACACGCACCCAAAAATGGCCACCATCTTTGCATCCTTCTCCGCTTCTTCTTCTTCTACTTCATTTCTTGCTTCTTCCTCTTCTCTCTTTCTCACCACACTCTCTATAAGGTCAGCGTCGCCCTTGCGTCTCTCTTTCGCTGCACTTCCGCTGACACTGCGCCACCCAACGCGCAAGCTCATGGCTCACACTCTCGCTCGGGCCACTCTCGGCCTTACTCAACCGTCTAACATCGAAACCCCCAAGGTCCACTCTATCGCAACCCTTTTTATATATTTTTTATTTTATCACTCTTCCCTCTGCTTAATTGGATTTGAATCTGCGATTATTGGTATGATGCTGATATGTTTTCTATTTTATGTTTGTGGAAAAAGATCTCCTTTGCAGCGAAGGAGGTTGATGTTACTGAATGGAAAGGAGACATATTGGCAGTGGGTGTTACGGAGAAGGACATGGCCAGAGACGCGGACTCAAAATTTGAGAACCTGATTTTGAAGAATCTGGACTCTAAGTTGGGTGGTCTATTAGGTGAAGCCTCTTCGGAAGAGGATTTCTCTGGGAAAGTTGGTCAGTCAACACTTGTTAGAATCGCGGGTCTTGGATCCAAGAGGGTCGGTTTGATTGGGCTTGGACAGTCCGCTTTGAATACAGCGGCTTTTAAGGGTTTCGGTGAGGCTGTTGCGGCTGCTGCAAAGTCTGCTCAGGCAAGCAATGTTGCTGTTGTGCTTGCTTCTTCTGATGGACTTTCTGCTGAATCAAAGCTTAGCACCGCTTCTGCAATCGCCTCTGGTATTTGTTCAATGATTTATAAAAAAATGCATGAACCTTGTTCTAATTATTTATCTATATATGTGTAAGCTTGAGTTGAGATATTTATAATTATGATTGACATGTGGGGTTGAACTGTGCTAGGGGCTGTGCTGGGAACATTTGAGGATAATAGGTACAAGTCAGAGTCAAAGAAACCAGCGCTTAGATCTGTTGACATTCTTGGTCTTGGAACAGGACCTGAATTGGAGAAGAAACTTAAGTATGCAGGAGATGTTTCTTCTGGGATCATTTTTGGAAGGGAGCTTGTAAACTCTCCAGCGAATGTGCTCACGCCAGGTTTGTATGAAACTTTTGAATTGTGTTTATATAGGATTGATATGTATTGTTCCTAGGCCTTGGCAATTATAGGGCAGGCAGTTGGCCAATTTCATTGTTTTGTTGTTGTCCTTAATATACATCTGTGAGATACTTATACATTTCTAAGAATTTATCTTGTCCTTGATGAATTGTTTACCTCAGGGGTATTGGCAGGAGAGGCATCTAAGATTGCTTCCACATACAGTGATGTTTTTACTGCTACAATATTAAATGCCGAGCAATGTGAGGAATTGAAAATGGGGTCCTACCTGGGTGTTGCTGCAGCCTCAGCAAATCCTCCTCATTTTATCCATCTATGTTATAAACCCCCGAGTGGACCTGTCAATGTCAAGTTGGCATTAGTAGGAAAAGGTTTGACTTTTGACAGGTAGTTAATTTAACTATGACTCTTTCTATTTTAGCTACAACTCAAAAATAGAGTGATCAATATGAAATGAGATTTTCCATTGTGTGCTATCCATGGTGTTGATTATCAGATTATAATTTTTATTGGTTATGAAGTTAAAGATTGATGACTTTGTTGGTAGATACATTGTTGATATGAGTTACTAAGTAGATTGCTTCATTGTCTTCCTTCTATAAACATTGCCATCATAATATAAAATTAATATTTTGTTTTTACTATACTGTTGTGAAACTTTGCGAGTTCAGGAATGTTTTTTTCCTTGTGGAAATTGCACATACACACCATGATCTATTACCTCAATTTCATTTCCCCTCCTAAATTATCAATTGGCACATTCCATCCTAATCTATCACCCAGTCCCCTGATGTCCATCACATGACCTGATGTGACTCTCTTTGGAGGAAAGGGCCATGAGATTTACTTATCTACCCTTTACCTTGTGTGAAAGAAAAAGAACTTATCCCATTTATCATCCTCAATTTGGGAGTTATTGTCCAGGGAAAATATGTAATTCTAGTGGCCTTTTCAATCAAAGGAGTCATGAGAGGTCATGTGATGGTTGTTCCCATTACAATTTATGGACAATTTGACGGGTAGGGGGCTAAAGGTAATAGGATGATAGATCAAGTTGGAATGTGCCGAAATTGGTAGTTTAGGCGGAAAGTGCAATTGGAGTGATAGATCAGGGTGGGTAAGTGCAATTTCCCCTTTTTCTTTAGTTGTTTTGAAATAACAGCTTATAGTTTTTCTTTGTTCTTATTTTTATTTTTTTTATTTTTTTGCATGTTATTAGTGGTGGCTACAACATCAAGACAGGACCTGGCTGTTTGATTGAACTCATGAAATTTGATATGGGTGGTTCTGCTGCAGTTTTAGGTGCGGCAAAAGCTCTTGGTCAAATCAAACCTCTTGGAGTGGAGGTCAGTCATTTATGTCATTGTTCATGACTTTTTCCTTTGCAAAGAATAACATTTGAATTGATTGATTTGCACATAAGTTCTTTTATCCTTCTAACTTAAAAGTTATGTTAAAAGCCTTTGCTTAGGAGGTAGTTGGCGGTGGGTTCATATATATAAGAATGAGAGGAAATTTCTATCTCATTTTAAATATTTCATAATTGACCTATTGAATATGAATTGGATGGCTACTTTCCTTTGGAATAATTTGTTTGAGTTCTTGGAGCAGTTTATCACCTTTTAAAGGTTTTTGTAAGAATATGGAGGCCAAAAATTTGAATTAGTAAGTAGTTTATGCAGTCTTTTTAGTGTATTTGGTTGTAGTGGAATTTCTCTGTTGTCTAGGGCATCTCTTTACCCCTGCATATGTTATGGGATAAGATTGTGCTTATGGCATCTCTTGTTCTATTCATGGATGTTTTAGGGGGGGTTTCTGTTTCTTATTTGATGAGAGATTGGGCTGCTTTATTGCTGTTTTGAGACTTTGTGGCTCTCTCTCTCTCTCTCTGTTTTTCTTTTTTGGAAGATATACTTGTACCTCTTCTCTGTTCTCTCTAATATAATTTCTTCTTTTGACACACAAATAAAGCATGTCATGTCCAAGTTTTAAAAAAGTCCTGCATGTGCAGGTTCATTTTATTGTTGCAGCTTGTGAGAATATGATAAGTGGAACAGGTATGAGGCCTGGAGACATTGTCACAGCTTCAAATGGAAAGACTATAGAGGTGAGGATTTATTAGGTTCATGATTTTTGCTTTGTACATGTAAATTTGACTTGTTGTATATGGTATTGACAGACACATAGTATTCCGTGGATTTTAGTTCTGTTTTAACCATTACTATGCAATCTTTTAGTTTTTGTAACAAAATATGTGATAAGGTCCAATTTTGTTTCATATATATCGAGTCTTAATCTTGTGTTGTGGTTAAGTGTATTCATGTTGTTGGTGGATAGACTTAGTATTGTTGACATACTTTTTGTATTGCAGAAGCAGAACAAATAAAAGCCAAAAAAAATGTGGGCATAGGCCCCTTTGTATCACCGAAAAAAGCCATAAAAATCTAATCAGTGTTTCCTTGTATGCTTCATTCGAATGGAATGTATCAGTTATTTCCATTTGAGGAAAGTTTCGCTGTAATCATTGCTTCTGTTTTGAGATGAAAACTCTGATCGGTATGTGGTCTAATGTTGCCTGACATATGTCCTTTGATGGCTTTTTTTTTATAAAACAATCAAAGTTCAATTTATGAACTTTCCAAACACACCCTTAAAATAATGGATTCATACTGACATGTGATGAGAACCAGAATTCCCTCAGCTCAATAGGTCAGTAACAGAGACAATAATGAGAGGAAGAGTATGTATATTATTAATCACAAGAGGGAATTACAGTGGAAGGATATTCCTACTGCCACAGAGCTAGGCTCCTATAGAGAGCTAGTGCTCTACCCATAACTAACATAATGATTCATTCACCAAAAGATGCCCCTCTCACGCATCCTCAGCCTATTTGTTACGTAAAATCATTACTACTCTTCCTATTACTTTTCTCTCTCTGCCAGCACCTCATGTTTTCCTGGCTCTCCCTTTTTCTCTCCTTGTGTAGACCTTCCAGACCTTGGGCCCATGTGACAATTGTTGAACCAGTTGTCTTTGTGGGTCTGCTAAATTGTTTTGGGCTCTAACAACATGCCATTGAAATAAATCATTAAAAATAAGGTTAAGATGTAATTATGATACAATTTTATTAGATCATGCTGTTGGTCATATGCTAGTCTGCATTGCTTGTTGGGACTTGGTGTATCCCACATATCTTTTCATAGTAAGTGGTTCAAATTGCATTGTCAGTGTGTAGGGTTTATTAGGTTGAAAAGACTCAGATATTTCAGTTTTTCTTTTTTTTAAAAATTGACTCAAGATATTTTTTGTTTTTTGTACAAATTTTGGAATCATTTTTAGTGTATCTGTACTGCAAATCTATGCTAGCAATATCTGTCACACTAATACATAATTACATTTTATACAACTGAAAGTCAAGGAATTCAAGTTTAGGCCGCTGAGATCTGTATGATGTAGCACAAGTTTTATACTTATTTGTTAAGTATTATTATTTGAGTATAAGAATATGACATTGGCTTAACCTCTTGTGTAGGTTAACAACACAGATGCTGAGGGTAGGCTTACCCTAGCAGATGCTCTGGTATATGCTTGTAACCAAGGTGTTGAAAAGGTATGCAGCAATGCAACTGAATCTTTCTAATATTCCCATAAATTACAACAGTTTGGCTTTTAATTTAATTTCTCATGTTTAATAGATTTGGTCATTAATTATTTCATTTCTTATAAGAGTTAGAGAAAATGTTAGAACCATTTTAATTTGTCCTGCTGAACTAAAAGTCAATTATTTGATGAATATATACTATTTTCATTGTTAAAGTATCTGTGGAGTTCTAGTTCAGTTCTGTATACAAAAATCTGCAGAACAAGTACTGATTTTGGGATTTTTGTGTTTACAAACATCTAGTGCCTCTGTCATCATTTTATTTTGGATTTTGGTATTGTTTTAAAGAAGCTTAAAACTTGTTAAGTGTATGTTTTGGTTTTAGAACTCTGCTAACAGGTTGATCAACTGTTCTTCAGATAGTTGACCTGGCAACCTTAACTGGGGCCTGTATAGTTGCGCTTGGACCCTCAATTGCAGGTAATTATAATCTAAAAAATTGTAGTATTGTATTATGCATGGATTTGACTATATACCAATATTTGTTTGAGAGTCAGGAAAAGGCCCAATATATAGTTAGCACTGAAAATTTGTAATGTTTTGGGGAAAGAGAAGAGCTAAGCTCTGGGAGAGGCAGGACCTGAAAGAGATATAGTGTCCACATTATGGTGGCTTTTCCACTAGTGGCACTTACATTTTCATTAATTGCTGAACTCTTGCAATGATTTATTCATTATCAACTGATTATTAATGCGAACTATTGTTTTTAAAGGTGTGTTTACACCCAGTGATGACCTGGCAAAAGAAATTTTTGATGCTTCTGAAGTGAGTGGGGAGAAACTATGGAGGATGCCATTAGAAGAAAGTTACTGGGAGTCAATGAAATCAGGAGTAGCCGATATGGTGAACACTGGTGGTCGACAAGGTGGTGCTATTACTGCTGCTCTTTTCTTAAAACAGGTATGTGCTTAATAAATCAATTTATTATTATAAATTTTGTCCTTAACTTAATGGTTGGTTGCTGCCAAGGAGTGGTAATAATATCCAAATGCTATAATTCGTTTCCACACTCCATGTTTCTATGGATTATTGTGTGCCACTGCTACTTGTTGTTAGCAGTGTTGCACATGAAGTGAGTTGGATGATATATGAACTGTCCTAATTTGGATGAAAAGTTCATGCAGAAACTATTTTTTAAGGAAACTTATTGGGGGAAAAACAGCTGCTTTGTAAATACGGACAATATGTGTTTCTTAGTTGCGCCTGGCTTCTATTTGTGATATGTTAGGGTTTTCTAAAACAATTGTTCTTTTGCAGTTTGTTGATGAAAAGGTTCAATGGATGCATATTGACTTGGCTGGTCCAGTGTGGAATGAAAAGAAGCGCTCTGCAACAGGATTTGGCATTGCTACTTTAGTTGAATGGGTTTTGAGTAACGCTGCTTAAATGCAAACAGAAATCTTGAAATCTTGTTACATCGCAAGTGAATCATAGAGGATGATATAAATGCATCGTGGTGTTTCTGGTTCAATGAGGTCAGTTATATGAAGGGATAGAAAAGGTGGTGCCCTGAGGCATAGTTTTCAAGCTTATATCAGTGTATTCAAACTTTTTTTTTTACGTTTAGCTAATGGTTAAATTAGCCTCTCATAGTTTGTTTTGTTAATATTTTTAGCTTTGGTGATTCTAATTCTAGTGTCCTGTGTAAAATTGTAGCCTTATTCTCGTGATTCTGGTATATGTTTAGAAGCATAGCTTAGCAGCTGGGCAAATTGTCATGTAGTCTTGGTTCTTGACCAATGACCTAATGGAAGGGAAGTTCTTGCGTGGAATATTTGGTCCATAGACCAAGCAGTTGGGATTGCATCCTTACATTTGACTCATGCCTGGGCTGCAGTTCCAACTGTGCTTGGTCTATAACTCTATATGAACTGAGTCCATAGGTGTTAATAGCGAGCCATAGTGCCCACTAATAGTGTTTAGCAACGCGCTATTTGCAGTGCTATCAGTGCTATGCCAAGGGTTTGACATGGTGGTGCTATCAGTGCTTGATGTGCTACGCCAAGGGTTTGGCATGGTGATAGTGATAGTGTCGCATTGCGGCACTAAGGGCAAAACAGAGTTCAAGTTTTTCAAAACTCCCTTGGATTCGGCCATTGGCACTGTCTGGCTGTATTGGAGGCCTCCAATGTCACTGCTAGCTTCTAGTTCTTCTGGTGGAGCTTCTGGGTCGTCGAATTGGTGAAAAAATCATTACTCACTTGTTCTTTTCTCTTTTCCCTTGGTTTCTGCTTCTACCTAGCTCTCCCTCCTTTATTCTCTCTTCTTTGTTCTATTTCGGTTTTTGTTCTGTTCAATTCATTGTTCTCCCTTTATTCTCTTTTCTTTGCTCTGTTTCGATGTTTGTTCTGTTCAAAATAATTATTTGTTCTATTCTGGACTACGGCTAGCTATTGGGTTTTGATCTGGCGATATCCATTTATTTTGTTTTGTTCTGATGCTACTCTTTTCTACATGTGATATTGGGTGAAGTTTTCAGCAAATCAATCCATGAACTCTAGCTTTTGCCTTATTTTTCTTCACTGTTTGTCCCAATACATACCCATTCTATTCATAAATTCATAATAGAGTAAATTACACTAACCTTTTTTGAAGTTTCATGAAATGACACTCCATCTTAATTTACAACTAAAATTACACTTCACCCCTATTGACAACTGAGTAACAAAATATGAAAAAATGGGATGAAATATTCTGCTTAAGTTAATCATGATTTGCTTTTGATAGCTTTGCAACATATTAAATCTAATTATAAAATTTAAATTATTCTTTATCAATTGTTGCTCATGACTGGTGGCATGTAGACAATGTCTACGCTATGGTTGTCATGGACGACTCCTTGGCATTAGGAGTAAATGTGAATTATGTGCGAGACCTTGCAAGTTATATCGGTACAATCAATGATTTTGAGTCAAATTGACACTTTTTGATAATCTTGTGATGAGTTTTTAAAGGTGTTATACAAAATGATATTCACTACTTAATACAAAGTACTTAGTAGTATCATTGGATACTAGACAGTAGTGCAAATAGAATATAGCAAGAATTGTTGCCACTCGATATCAGCATAATTGGTGATGAACTATCTAGATTTTATCATTTGGCTTAGCATAAGTTGCAAAGTTATTAAATTATTAGTTGTTGAGGTTAAACATAATATTTCATTTTGTTTTAACATATTTTGTTAGTGAAAAGAAGTCAATGGAGTGAGGTGTAATTTTGATTACAGATGGGTGGAGTGTTATTTTGTGAAACCTAGGGGGGAATAAATGTAATTTACTCTTCATAATAATTTTATAATTTTCCTCCAATTCTTAGGTTCTCTTAAGTATTTAAGATGAATAAGCTTAGACTTAACATGAAAATAGTGTCTCGTAAGGAGTTGCTATGGTACCCTGATGAGTTTAGTATCTAGGGTGAATTGTCAATTATTTATTGACTGTTGATTTCAAAATAAATATTAAAAAGTCTATTAAATACAAATAATAACTAATGAATGCTAGACAACTCACTCTGAGTACCGATACTTTTAAAAAATAAGATGGGTACCAGAGTAATTCTCGTCTCTTAATCAACACCAATTTGGCCTGTGAAGTGACTTGTACTTCTGTATAAAGGTACATGTGAGAGGATTACTCAGTTAGACTCGTACTCATATTAATGGTTCTAGTGTTGACGTTATGTATCATGGTTTTTTTTTTGGGTAATAAAGGAGGTTTATGACCTATTGTGGGGAGGGGGAAAGCAAGCTAAACTGGAGGCAAAGCTAGCTAAAATTCTTATATTCTCATTTTCTTAATAATTCTACATGGTAGCATAATATATATAAAAACTATTATTACTCAACATTATATTTTGGTTATTGATGAATTTATAATAATAATATGGTGCTTGGAACAGCAAGAAGAGATCCAAACCTTAAAATATTTTTGTTATGTCCTTTTCTTTTCTTTTCAAATTTATTCAGCGAAAGATCATATGTAAGAAAAAAGCCAACTTACCATAAGGAATCAGATTGGATATGCAACATACAATGATTTGGTGAGTTCTAATTTTTTAATTTTTATCAAAAGTTTAAGGAGGATTGGATGAAGGAAGGTCATATATTCAAAGGCCACAAGGTGAGGTCTAATATAGTTGGATTTGGATACTATGATACTTACTAACATGAGAATGTCATATTATGAGAGAGAAAAATACAAGTTTTATAATAATAGAACTTACTAGTTTTTGAGAAGAGTCCATTAATTTTATTCGTATCTTTTTTTTTTCAAAACATAACACTAATGTTAGTGAACTCACAAATGATTAGTAGGGGTGGTAAGAGGCTTACGACTCTATGAAGAAGTCAAAAGTTAAAATCTTAAGAGACGTTATTGTAAGGATGGTTCATAATCGTAATTATTCAACAGTCTAAATGATATTAGTCTTACATCTAATGAGTGTGAAGATACTTCTTTTATACACCAAAAAACTGTTAGTAACATGAGATCATCTTAATCTAATTTAGTCTGGTTTATTATTTGAAAAAGTAACCGTTTGTATCCCTTGAAAGATAGAACATAACCGTTTATTGTGCACCCAGCACAGCCGTGGTGGTGACTATGTTATTCTATTTGGTGTAGCTTCTTTGCCAAGTAGCGTTGTTGAATATGTAATGTATAAAAGCAAAAAATTAAAAATATATCAATAAATGCATTATGTATAATCTATTAAAAAATTTATTTATTTTAATTCTATATGCAGACAAACCATAGTCGGACGACAAAGCAAGCATGATAAAAAAAATCACATATTTTCTGAATTTTCTTTTATACACATACACCCTTATACGTGCACACAAAATATACGTGATAGTTATGAACGAAAAATATACGTGCCATTCGAAAAGGCCATTTATTCATTCTGTCAAGTATATAAGATAATGATTCAGTTTCAAGTGTTTTAAGTAGTTTTAAACTGGATATATTTATTTGTATTATCCATTCCATGGTTCAACAAGAGCCAATGTAATCTCAATATAAATTTTTGTTGAGATTGCTGGTTTATTTCAAGAGTTTAATTTTTATTTATTATTAGTGTAAAGTCTTTTTACATTGTCATTTAATTATATGTGATTAAATCATTAAAAGAGTTTGACTATCACAACAACTACTTAAAAAGTTTAACTCTTTTAATGATGTGTTAGTATATGATTGGATGACAATGTAAAATTTTTTTATACACACAATAAATTAAAATTAAATTCTTATTTCAATATAAATTCCGATTGAAATTGATGATTTATCCCCTCGTCTTAATGATTTATTCTCGTCTTAAAATGAAGAAATGCTCCCTTCTACTTGGACTTTTCATTACCAACAAAAAGTTACTTAAAACCGATTACGCCACAACCACGTCACATCCCTTGGGAGTTGCATTTTGGTTGCACTCTCGAAGTCGTATGCCGAGGCCGTTTTTTCAAAACCCACCGAATTTAAGGTATCATTGTACCTCTCACCTTACTTCATTTCAGACATTAATCTCTTTCATCTAGCTAGAAGGAAGAATTTGAATAAGTTTTGTACCCAAAAAAATAATTTAAATAAGTTTAAATTTAAATTATTGAAATATCATTTAAACATCTAAATTCTTTGTTTTGGTGAAAGAGATCTAAACTTTTTATCATACATGAATTAAAAAATTGAGCTGTTAATCTTACTAATTTAAGAATTCAATTTTACTGAAATTGTTTTTATTGATTAGAGAATAAAAACATGACAAAAATATTATATTTGTTCTATCAAAACAGTTTAAACATGAACGAATATATGCTATATATTATCAGAATATTTTCTTTATTAAATTTAATCACTTAAATAATAAGTTTTAAAGTTGAGGTTATTAAATAATTATCATAATAAAGTTCAATTCCTTGTTCATTAATTTTTTAAAATTTAAATGGTAGTCAATAAACTTTAGTCGCCAAAGAAACAAATAAAATAAAGTCAAAAGAAAAAAAAAACAAAACAAAAGGCCCCCCTCTTTTTGCTGTATGGCATTTTGCTAAAAGCGTGCCTCCAAGTTTCTCTATTACCCGAGCTGACAGAGTAAAATATAATGGCATAACAACCTGTTCAAGTTTTGTTCTTTTCTAAACCAAACCATTCATTGTTCTATTCAATTCAATTAAACATGAAGTGGAGAGAAGGGTAGAGAGAGAGAGAAAGATTCTTTTTCTCTTTGAAGAAAATGAGTGTTTCTTTAACTGTGATGACCTTCAATCTCCATGATGATCAGCAGCAAGAAAGTCCTGATTCATGGGAGAAGAGGAGGGACATGTGTATAAGCGTTATTACCAGTTACTCACCCATCATCCTCTGTACCCAACAAGGTTCCTCTAAGCTCTTCTTCTTCTTCTTCTTCTTCTTCTTAGTACATGAACATCATGTCTCTCTACATGCTCCTCTAATGTGTGTTCCTGTGCGGATCTTAACTATGATTGGGGTTTGCTAAAAACGGTTGCTTTGTGGGCTTTTCTTTGATTTTAGTTTTTATTTTTGGATCCTTCTTGATGAAGCTGGCTTTCAATATTCAATTGCTTGGCCACTGGAAAAGCTTTTAGGTTGATATTGATGCTTTGATCATGTCAACATTCTTGCTTTGCTTGTGTACCATTGCTCTTCTCTTGCTTGTTTCTTTTTTCCCCCACTCTTACAGTTGATCTGGGTGCTTTTATTTATTTATTTATTATTATTTTATTTTTTATTTAACAATGACATGTTAGCAGTCTGTGCTTTTGTCAATCTGATTTAGTTTATTTATCCCTGTTTCTTCTTTAATTTCAACCTGGATTCAGGAGTGAAAACACAATTGGATTTTCTCCAGCAGGGTTTGCCAGGTAACTATTTCGATATGGTGCTGTTATCTATCATGTTACTTAAAAGCTGCTCATATCTTAAATGTAAACTAATGCTAACCATTAAGATGCTCTTATGTGATGCCTGCATAATAGATAATTAGATTATGTTAAAATGGATGTGTAGTTCATTAAAAAATGTCAACGTGGGTTAGATAAACGAACAATAAAACTAGAATGAGCAACTATACATGCAAATAGATCGATGCCCTGAAAGCTGCCAAATTTATGTAGGGAGAGGAAGTAAGAGAGGAGTGTTGTGGGATTTATCAGGATTTTGCATGATATAGGATGCCGAAATGATCAGAATATATGAAATGCCAGCTTGTTCAGCTAACAATCTTGAGCAGAGAGATGATTAAGCATGGCTGTATGTTACTTGCTTCAGGAAATAATTCCATGTATTTCTAGTGACTTTTCTTTTTTTTTGAAAGGTTCTAGTGACTTTTCTTCTTTCCTTATTTAGTCCCTTTTATTTTCCTCCTTTATGCTCAACTGGAAAAGTTTTAGTTGAAATTAACTGGCTCCTTTGCTCATAAACATGACATTAATGTTCAAGGTTGGCTTCCATAATACTTTGGTAAACACTTTATCTGCAAGAAAAACGTGTGATGCTTTGATAAGAGTCCAAGAGAAGATATGAGAATGCCATTTTCATGAAATTATTTCCTCAATAAACTATTGTCTTACGATAAAGTGAAATCTATTGACAACTGGTGACAAGCTATATTAGGAAAAATGAATGCTCTTCGCAAGAATGAGATCCGGGATCTTGTCTTTCCACTACTTTTTCAGTTAATGTGGGCTTACAAAGATCAAATACAACTCAGACTGTTTTCTATGTAGAGGTACAAACTGCTTGTAGCAAATGGCTTTTTTTAAGGAATAAGAAAGCTTGCCTGCCTGCTCAAGGGTACTATATTATGTGGAGACTTCATTTTCAATCCTGTTGCTTGAAAGGGTACTATTTCCACCTGCTTACATTCAGCACTGGTCTGAGTCCCAGTTAGAAGTCAAGAACACTTCATTTCATGGCTACATATTTCTTTCTAGAAATAAGAGAAGAACTTTTATAAAAATGTCTTGGGGAATGGAATGAGCAATTCCCAGTCAAACCCTTTTTATGCTTAATGTAACTCACTTCTGAATGGAGTGCTTCTTCTACTTTGATAAAAAATACTCAGGTTATGATCAGTTTGGCATATCACGAAAAGGGCCACAAGATACTACTGATGAGCATTGCACAATCTTCTACGATAAAGAGAAGGTATTCGATTAATTCAGTATTACTGGTATTATTTTTTTAATTTAACAGGTTGGAGAATTAATTAGTTGATAGCTGTTATTTTTTTCTTAAATGAAGGCAGAGCTTCTGGAAGGTGGAACCTTTTGGTTGTCTGAGTCTCCCTCTGTACCTGGAAGCATGTCATGGGGTTCTGAATTTCCTTGCATTGCAACGTGGGCTATATCCTTATGATTTAGAAAAGAAATTCCAACTTCTTTTGTTTCCAAACTTTGTTTTACTTTGTTGGGCAATCTTTGGATCATTTGGTTCTTTGACATGATGTCCACACATTTCAACTTAAAGGGGTTGAGCCTCCAGGATTTTCATTTCAGATAGTAAATACAAACATGGATGAGTTCAGTCCTCGTGCCCGTAGACGAAGTGCTTTACTCACATGGCAGCACATTGCGTCCTTACCCCCTAGCCTGCCAGTTGTGTACTGTGGAGGATTCAATACACAAAAGGAATCAACTACTGGGCGCTTTCTTCTTGGAAGATCAAGGTAGTTTCTTAATACATAAATTTCCATTCGTTAGTTATTATCAGTTTTCATGTTTATATCACGTTACTGTTAGGAGCTCAAAGTTCATATTTCCAGGACAAGTAGTGCTTTGTGCAACTATCTGAGAATGAGATCCAGTTGAGTAGCTTGTAACTTGTTTGTGTACTCTTATTAAGTGCAGAGAGCATGGTGCAGTTGGGGATATGAGGGATGCATGGCCTAGTGCCCGTGTGAGGAAAAATGTTTCCCTAATCCACACTTTTCATGGATTCAAGGGTACTGTTGTGCTGTTTTTTCACTTTTATTCTGCTTTATGTGCATGATACAACTGTGCCATTACTGAGTGTTATCTGATGTGGTTAGGTGACAAACAGGGAGCTCTTGAATGCCTTAAGTTAATTTTTAGAGCCCTCTGCCTCTGCTGGGATCGCCAAACACAGGATCTTCACATTGATTGGATCCTTTTCAGAGGTCGATCTCTGATCCCTGTTTCATGTGAAGTGGTGAATGATAACATTGATGGGTATTATCCATCCTCTCATTATCCTATATTTGCTGAGTTTATGCTTCCTCGCACAGTAAGGATGCTAGAACCACCTGTGCAAGAGGATAACTAAAATTCTATTTCTTGCTATATTTGGGTTCCCCCCACTGCAGTGGGTGCACCTTTTTTCCTCCTTTGAACATTAACAATGTGGCTTCTACTTCTGGAGATGTTGTTATCAGTATCCATTATGAAAGTCTTCTGTATATTTGGGGGCTATTTAAGTATGCTTATGTGCTTCTGAAATTGGTGGACACCTCATTATGAGAAAAAATTGTTAGCTGTACACTGCCTCCATACCTGAGGATCACGTATTGAACAGAATTCGATTAGCTTGTCAATCTAAGTTGTTTCTGCTGTTTCTTTAATTTGTCAAGTGAACTTTAAAGGTCTTATTTGAGAACGTTATGATATTTCTGACATCTGAGCAGTGACAAGTTCAAAAGTTGGATAAATGACATAAAAAAGTCTCTTATACATTGTTAGATTGCTAGAGTTTTTTTTTTAAATTTATTTATTTAAAACAGCAGTTTGAATTATTGAATGAAGCAATTGATACAACGTTGTCCCTGAAGGGGTTGGGTGGTGCTTAAATCTGCAACCTCTTATGGTGAACGTTGATTAAACAACAGGTGGGCACGGATATCAGATTGCTTTGCTGCTTAAGAATTGCTCTAGTCATATGAGCATGTTACGCTTTATTAAATTTATTTATTTATTTGTTTAAAATATCAAATCAATCGCGGGATGTGTTTCCCTTCGCAAATGGTGTTTGATGCTATTGGGGTCTGTTCATGACTAGAAACCTATATAGGGGTTTTGACATTGATCTTCACGTTCTCAAGTTGTTGGAGTGCTCTACGAGATGGGGGGCACTTGGAAAAGACACTTCGACGCTCAAGTCAGTGGCAGTACTAGGTAGGCTAGTGTTTAAGGTTCAAGATCATACCTGTGGGGTTTATCCCCTACTTATACCAGAGGTGTTAGATTCCTCTAGGGAGTCTTTTCCTTAAGCGTGCCCCCTCATTCGTTGACCAAGTTCAGGTGACCATTGTTCTAGAAGTCGGATTAGGGGCCTAGTCTGGCCTAGTTATAACAATACCGAACATTGCCCTAGGTTGGTGTCCAATTCCTTGGTTGGGTGCCCAACTCATCGTGCATTCCTCGAGCTCCGTGCACAATCATGGCACCTGATACGCATGATTCCCCAGATTTGCAATCATTTGAAATTATGAAAATAAATATGCCCTCGAGTTATTGTGAGTAGGGGCAGTAATGGACTAAATTGTTACCTTCATTCTTTAAAAAGGGGCCACGAGGCTTGGTCTGCCACTCTAGCCTTTATTCTGCCCCAAGCTCTCCCTTCTTTAGTGCATTCTTCAAGCTTTCCCCACCATTTCTCGGTTGCTCTTCCTGTGTCAAGCCTTCACAAACATTCCACCACCGCTGCTCCCTTATCTTTCAGGTGGTGCATTTTAAACTTCCTCCTCCATAAGCATCTAGTAACTCTTCTCCGCTCTTCCTTTACCTTTGTGCATCTTTATGGATAGAAATAGGAATTAGGAGAGTGATTCCAAGAATGAGAGCAGTGGCACTTTGTTGGAATTCTTAGAAAAACTGTCCTCTCCCCCGATTAGGAGAAATATCTTCTTAAAGGACCTTGGTGATAGGAAGAATCGGTGCTCCTTAGAGAAGTTCAAAGAGAAACAAGGGAGTTAGGACTTAACATTGATTCCTCTGATTCTAACGACCATGAAGGATTTGTAGGTCTAAACATCCTTTCAAGATGGCCAAGAGGAGAATAGCTAATGCCGCCGAGGAGGATTACCCACTCTCAGTCGATCACAGGCTATACAATTAGGGTTGTCTAAACAGGCTGAACCTATCAGTCAACCCATTTAGCCACATAAATTATGCAAGTTAGTTATCTATTTTAGTGACCTGCATAAACGTAAGAATATTTGGAAAGCCCAAGGGTTAAACATGCCTTTCACTTATTTTTTATTTACTATATTTTATTATTGATTTGTAACTTGATGTAGTTTAATAGTTGTTTGCTGAATTTTGGGACTTGTGTTGTGACTTGTTTGCTAAACTTGAGATTTATACATTGGCTAATGAATTTTAGTTGCTCAATTTTTTTTAAAAAAAATATTAAGGAGGCCTCGAGTTGATGAGAGATGAGTAGAGCTAATTATTTTTACATCCCGTTTAAATGCGGTTAATTTTAGCCCGACTCTTTTAACCCGTGACCCTTCACGGGCAGGCTTAAACGGGTCTGGCCGACCCATTTGACATCCTTATATACAATTGGGTAGGTGAAGAATTATTGAGAAACATTCTTTCTTTATCACGAAGAAAGACATAGAGATGCTCCACCAATATATGCTTACTAACACTGGGTAATTTGAGGGAGGATGAGTTCGTATGCCGACCTTACGACAGTGAATATTGAATTTGCAAGACTCTGACAAGCGGAGAACATTTCATGTTTTTTGTACGAGACCTTATTTAGCAAACTCGGAGTTCAACTCCCCTTTACATCCTTCCAAATCCAAGTGCTGAACTTTTTGTCAGCTGTCTCCTCTCAACTACATCCCAATAGTTGGGCCTTCCTGAGGAGTTTCAAAATGTCTACCAGAACATCGATTTCCCATTCTCCCTCGACGTGTTCTTCTACTTCTTCAACCCACAAGGAGTGAAGCAAGGTAGGATGTCTTGGATCTCCTTATGAGGAAGGCAAGGAAGGAGGATTCTTGAACTCTATGAGTCTTCTTATAAAGACTACAAAGAGCACTATTTCCAAGCAGAGGGTGCTCTTGGTTCTCGGCCATTTTTTGTAGACACCAAGGGGGACCCGAGATTCCCAATATATTGGAACTACTACCCCATATGAGTCGATCCGATGAAGTACAAAAAGATGTATGAGGAGGATTGACTAGTTGTGGATGTCATCCAAAACATGGAGGAGTTAAAATGTACTGCCTTGTTTAACAAGTCGGGTAAGGCTTTTGAAGGCCTTGTTGAGTAAGTTCAGTTTCTCTTGATTTTTATTTTTGCCCTTATGTTTTTTATGTTGCTGTTCTAACGTAGCTTTTCTCTTCGTTTTGCAAACAACATGTCGCTTAAGTCTTAGCTTGCTACCTTGAAGAAATATTAGGCTGTGAATAATGCTGCTAGAAGCTTGGCTGCTGCCCAAACGTCTATTCTGGCTTCCCAGAGGCTTGCTTCTCTTGTTCTGCCTTAAGAGAGAAAATGAAAGAAGGTGGAGAAGGGTCTTGTCGCAGGGAAATGATTGAGGGAGACATCGGTTGAACCAAAACAGGCACCTCGATCAACTGGCCTTTGGGCTAGGGTCTGATCTCCTAGAAATTACTCCTCATTTCTAACTCGTCCAAAGAATGGCAGGTGGGGAAGTAACAGTGTGTCTTTGAGGTGACGTTTCTTTTTGGATTCTAGGTCTAGGATGGAATTATAACATTGTTTGGTTGACTCTGATGGTGTTGATTTTTTTGCCCAGAGTGAAGTACTTCTAGGTAAGGTGGGGTATGAAAATTATTGCCCCCATCTAGTTAAGTGATGGTCTTCCAAGGATTTCGTTGTATGCCAAATAATGCCGAATGACAATCTACTTCTAGGAACTTTACTTTCAGCTTCCTGGAAATTGGATTGACTCCAATTACCATTAAGAGCTCGATATATCCTTTTACTTCTAACTGGTCTCCTGCAAATTGATCAAGTTGCCTCAGAATGGTAACATGTCGAATTCGAGGAGTTGTAGCTATTTGAAGGTGTTGAGGTAGAGTACGTCAACGGAGCTTCCCTGATCCACTAGGATTTTCTTGACTAGGAAATTAGCTCTGACGACCAAAAGTACCATATGGTTGTCGTGATCGAGCTTAATCCTCTTGAAATCTTCATCTGTAAACGTAATCGAGGGGGTTGAGTCATAAGTTCTAGGTTTCTTTTTGGCGGGTAGCTTGAGATAATCAATATGCTTTTGAGGTGCTTCTTGCTGGATGACTTTGATTCTCCGCCTATGATAAATCCGCACGAGATGGTATTCATGACTCCTAATATTAGTTCATAATTCCCAAGCTTAAGGGGGATCTGCCTCAGCCTTTTTTAGAAGTTCATATTTGAGGTCTAGGCATCCTCCTCCACGGATTGTAGCTTATTCTCTGAGGGTTGTAGCTTCTCTTTCAAGGGTTATAGCTCCTATTTCTTGACTTTGTTTTTTGTTGGATGGTTGGAGCGCCAATACCCCTTGGTTTTGTAAGCATATTGTCCTTAGGTCGAGGCATTGTTTGATTGTGCGGCCATAGGCCTTGTGGTAGTCGCACCTTCGAGTTTTGTTGCTGCTTCGATGCTTCATCGGCCTGGGTTGGGGGAGTCTTGTGAACTCGGTATGGTAGACCTCATTGAGGATTCTTTGGTGATACTTTGAGGGGGCTGTATTCAACATACTTTTCCCCCTGTTCCTGTCGAGTTTCTTTGGAGGTTGTCGATGTTGTTTGGATTGATCCATAAGTTTCTTCTCGTCATTTCCTCCATGTTTATATATTTATCCGATCGTACCTTCAATTCATCTTGGTCAATTGAGGGTTTCTCTTTTAAGGAGTTCATTGATGGGCCTGATTGTAGGCTAGCTATAATGGAATATTGTTGGGAAACGCCACCATAATTTCCCTCCTCTGTGAACTCAAAAATAGGCACTATGCGAAAGCGTAAAATAAGCGTAGTAACAACACCAGAAAATTTTAGCGTGGAAAACCTTCTCAATGTGAGCAAGGAAAAAACCACGGGACCCGTAGGCCACTTAAACCTCCACTATAAAATAATGGGAATACAAAAATACAATAATAATGTATCTTCAATTTGTGGATAACACTCACAAATTGGCTCACTATTTTTCTCTTTCAGAAAATCTCTCTCTGAAGATCTCTCTCTATTTTTCTCTCACACTCTTTCTCTCGTTGTGAGGAACTCTTCCTTCTCAATTGTTGCTGATGCCTCTCTTTGGGTTGCTCTTCTTCATCTGCAAGGCCCCTATTTATACACAATTATTGTACACAATTGTTGACAATTGTTGCACACCTTTGTTGAAAACACCAAACTCCACCGAAAGTTGTTTGGCTGGATGTCCAACAATTCTCCCCCTCCAGCCAAAGGGAAATATCCTTGGTTTAGTTTGAGGTTGATGCTAAGCCTGCAACTTCTTTACAGACTTCTATCTTCTCTTTAGGTAGAGCTTTTGTCATCATGTCTGCCCTATTGTCTTTGGTATGTATTTTCTCAATCTTCAGCAGTTTATTTTCCAACACATCACGTATCCAGTGATACCTCACATCGATGTGTTTCGACCTTGAATGAAATGTCGAATTCTTGCTGAGATGTATTGCGCTTTGACTGTCGCAATAGAGAACATAGCTTTCCTGATTCTGTCCTAACTCTTGTAGGAACTTCTTCATCCACATGATCTCTTTGCAACCTTCAGTGATTGCAATGAATTCTGCTTCTGTGGTGCTTAAAGCAATACACTTTTGTAGTCGTGATTGCCAAGAAATAGCTCCCCCTGCAAAAGTAATCAGATATCCTGATGTAGACTTTCTTGAATCCACATCACCTGCCATATCTGCATCTGAATATCCTGTGAGCATTAGATTTCCATTGCCAAAGCACAAGCACTTTTTGGCAGTTCCTCTTAGATACCTTAGTATCCATTTCACAGCATTCCAATGCTCCTTTCCTGGATTTGATAGGAATCTACTCACAACTCCTACAGCATAAGCAATGTCTGGTCTTGTACAGACCATTGCATACATTAGACTACCAACAGCAGAAGAATAAGGCACCTTGCTCATTTCTTCTTTTTCTTCTTCATTCCGTGGACATTGCGACTTACTCAGTTTGAGATGACCAGGTAATGGAACATGCACAGTTTTGGCATTATGCATGTTGAACCTTTCAAGGACTTTCTTGATGTAGTCTTCTTGTGACATCCACAGCATTCTTCTAGAACGATCTCTAGTGATCTTCATTCCAAGAATCTTCTTTACTGCACCCAGATCTTTCATAGCAAATGATTTGCTCAATGCCTTCTTGAGAGCAGTTATCTTTGTCTTATCTTTCCCAACAATCAGCATATCATCAACATACAACAATAGTATGATGGACTCACCATTCTCATAGTTCTTCACAAACACACAATGGTCTGCGGAGGTCTTCTTAAAATTGTGTTGGGTCATGAAAAGATCAAACTTCTTGTACCATTGTCTTGGAGCTTGCTTCAGACCATAGAGGCTTTTCTTCAGACGACACACTAGGTGTTCTTTGCCTGGTTCTTCGAAACCTTCTGGTTGCTCCATATAAATTTCTTCCTCTAAGTCTCCATGTAAGAATGCTGTTTTGACATCAAGCTGTTCTATCTCCAAGTCTAGTTTTGCAGCTAGACCGAGAATTGCTCTGATTGATGTCATCTTCACCACTGGTGAGAAGATTTCTTCAAAATCTATGCCTTTCTTCTGGTTGCACCCCTTCACAACAATCCTTGCTTTGTATCTGGGGTTTGGGTTGTTCTCTTCAGTCTTGAGTTTGAACACCCATTTATTTTTCAATGCCTTTCGTCCATCTGGTAATCTCATCAGGTCATACGTCTGATTCTCTTTTAGGGACTGTATTTCTTCTTCCATGGCTTGCATCCATTTCTCCTTATCATTCGTCTCAATGGCTTCCATGAAACTTTGAGGTTCCCCTTCATCAGTGAGAGTGACATAATCATCTGAGAAATACCTTCTTGATGGTTGTCTGACTCTCGTTGATCTTCTCACTTGAGGTTCTTGATCTATTTGATCAGTCTCCATCTGTTCTCCCTCCATTGCTTGACTTTGTTCTGTCTGGTCAGGTTGTTCCGTCTGATCAGGTTGCTCCATCTGATGAGGTTGAATTGTCTGATCAGGTTGCTCATTCTTTTGTGGAATCTCTCCCCCCTGAATTGTGTACCACAATAGTCTTTGGCTTCTTGGATTGCTGAATATCTTGGATCGTCTCGATCTTCATAGAATATCACATCTCTGCTTCTAACAATCTTCTTGTTTATAGGATCCCATAATCTGAAGCCAAGTTCATCTCTTGGTGAACCAAAGTATATGCATTCCTTCGTCTTTGCATCAAGCTTTGCTCTTTCATCTTTAGGAATATGGACAAACGCCCTACATCCAAAGACTCTCAAGTGACTATAAGAGGCTTTCTTCCCAGACCATACTTCTTCTGGAATATCTCCATTTAAAGGTCTTGAAGGAGACAGATTGATCAAATCAACTGCAGTTTTTACTGCTTCACCCTGCACGACTTGGGAAGTTTTGCATGAGAAAGTATGCTTATAACTTTCTCTCGCAATCGCTCTGCTTCATTCTTTCAGCTAGTCCATTCATCTGAGGTGTTTTGGGAGGTACTTTCTCATGTCTTATCCCATGAGTCTTGCAATAATCCTCAAATGGACCTCTATACTCTCCGCCATTGTCAGTTCTCAAGCATTTCAGCTTTTTCCCAGATGCTCGTTCTACAGAGGCATGAAACTCCTTGAAAGCTTGAAGAACTTGATCTTTCGTCTTCAATAGATACACTCACACTTTTCTGGAGCGATCATCAATGAATGTAACAAAGTATTGGGCACCGCCAAGGGACCTTTCAGATGTTGAGCAAACATCTGAATGAACAAGATCCAGAATTTGCTTTCTTCTTTTTGCATCATCTGATCTTTTGAAAGATACTCGGTGTTGTTTGCCGCCTAGACAATCTTCACAGATTCAAGTGGTCGCCTTTATGTTTGAAAGATGATCTTTTGCTAAGATTTCCAAACCCTTCTCGCTCATATGGCCCAATCGTTTGTGCCATAATTCTTTGTTTGCGTCTTGAGCAACATTCATCTCCCCCTTGCATATCTTTCCCTGCATAATGTACAGAGAGCCTTCCTTTCTGCCACGAGCAATAATCATGCTTCCTACCGAGTTTCCATCTACCGGCACCAAACTGGTTTATCATTCCGGCGTCATCTAACTTTCCTGCTGAGATAAGGTTCAAGCGCATCTCTGGAACATGTCTTACCTCCTTCAACACAAGCTTATTTCCATTCTCACTTATCAACGTTACTTCACCAATGCCAACGATTTTACTCGTGACATGGTTACCCATCTTCACCGTACCAAAGTCTCCTTTTTGGTATGATGAGAAAAATTCTTCATGAGGTGTGACGTGGAAGGATGCTTGATCAATCAATTTGAGACACTTATGTTAGCTTTGTATTAGGCATTATTAGATGTTTATTGTGCCCAATATTAGTACTTTAGATGAGTTTAATGTTGTTGGGCTTCATTGGGCTTTAATGCAAATATTGAATAATTTTCGGATTTTGATGCATTTTGACCTTTCTTCCTTGGTTAGGTCATAACTTGGGACTCGGTGATCCAATTGAGGTGATCTTGGTGTCTTTGGAAAGCTAAGACAATGCTCTACAAGTTTCATGAAGAACTCAAGAGTTGGATCGGAATGCTAAGGGTCCAAAATATCCCTGCAATGCAGAGTAGGTTTGCTGTCACGGAACCATCTGGGCAGTATGCACATATTGGACTATATAGTGGGTTATAGGCCTCCTCTTGGGCTGAAACTTGGTCACTTGAATGATAAGACCCATATCTCCAACTTCAATGAAGACCATTTTGTCAATAGATGTCGTTTTAGGCATGCTTCAGAAGCTACAAGTTGGTCTGAATTTGGAAACACGTTCTTCCAACCTAACTTGAGGTAGGTGAAGTGTTTTTGGCATTTCTGGAGTTCTAAAAGTCCAAATGACATGATTCAAATTGGAGATTTTCAAGGAGACAACTGGCTACAACTTTGATGAGACATCCAAGCCAAAATGCACCGTCTAGGTGATGAATTTGAAGCCAGAAGTCGGATAAGAGTTGTTGACTAAAAGCCACCAACCATACACCAACCCACCAACCATGCATCAAGCTTCCATTTTTGACAAATTTCAGATTCTTATAGCTTGTATTCAGATTATGTACATGTACAAATTGGCTTCTAGGATTAGTATAAATAGAGCCAATCTCTTTGTATTTGGATGGATTCAATTTGAAGTAAGTTAGAATTCAATTTTGTAGTAAGTTTGAGTATTTGTTAGTTTTCTTTCTCTTCTTCTCCCTTCTCTTTTGAATTTCATTTTTGTTCTTTATTTTCTGAGTTCTTCCTTCCCATCCATGGAAGGCTAGGCTCTCATAATCAATCCAAGGGATTAGCCATCTTGATGTTTAATTTGGAGATCTTGTTTTACTTGTTCATATTGCTTAATTGTTATTCAAGTTTCTCTTCTTCCTCTTTTGATTTCTATCTAGATTGAATTGCTTAATTTGATTTAGATGTTAATGTGATAATAGCTTTATTGTCATGTATTCAAATAGGATCACAAAGAATAAACAATTTATTAAAGCTTTTTGATGGATTGTTTAGCTTGGTTAAATTCTGGATCTTAAATTAATCTATGTATGGATGGTGCTTACTTTATCTAACCTTGGTTAATTAAATCCTAGATGCTTATCTAGTAGAGGATTCTTGGATTATGTTGAGGCTTCTTGATGTGATCTAAGGCCAAGAACACGGTTAGCAATTAAGTGAATTCCTTGTGATCAATGATGAGTTAAACTCAAGATCGGTAAATTTCCTTGGATTGGTTGTTTCTTTATATTTGTTTACAACATTAAGTCTTGTACTTCTTTTCAATCTTATTAATCAACAACAAACCCCCCTTTCTAATTATCTTGATCTGATTAAATCTTTGTTCTTTTTGGATCCTTGAGAGACGATTCGGTTCATGCTCTATACTACAAATTAGTTTGCGAACCGGTAATTATTATTATTTGACGGGGTCTCGACAACCTCTTGTCAATGCTCCTGAGTCAATTATCCATATGCAATCATCGGATGCAATGTTTAGAAAATTTTCTTCTCCGACAAGAAATATATTCTCATCATTCGAGGCTACTGCAGTAGTTGTTCCATCTTCCTTGTTCTTCTTTGGGTTAATCTGGTCAGGATGGACTGTTCCAGCCTGTTGATCTCTCTTCAAGAATCTGCACTCAGACTTTATGTGGCCTGGTTTACCACAATAATAACAACTTAGTCTAGTGCGAGATTTGGATCTGCCTTGTGATTTTCCACGACCTCCTTTTTCACGATTTTTACTCCTTCCTCTGTTGTCAACAATGTTGGCTTCGAATCGGGTTGTTCAAGCCCCTTTCTCTCCGTCTTGACTCTTCATTCAAAGAAGTCGCCGCAATGTAATCCATGCTAAGCTTTCCGTCTGGAGCAGAATTGCTGAGAGTGACAACTAATGTGTCCCAACTCTCAGGCAGAGAACTGAGGAGTAGAAGAGTTTGCAACTCATCATCTATCTTTATGTCTGTCTTTGCTAATTGATTCACAATACCTTTGAAAGTATTTAAATGTTCGATCATGTTCTGACCTCCCGAGTACTCCAACTTCACCAATCGTCTGACAAGGTGGGCTTTATTTCTGGGTGTCTTCTTTTGAATCAAGGATTCAAGTTTCATCCACAACTCATACGCGTTGGTATAAGTTGATACATGCTCGAACAAATTTCTGTCAATATATTTTCGGATCATAGCTACTGCTTTCCGATTCTGGAGCTCCCATTCTTTGTCGGTCTTCCCTTCCGGTTTATCTTTCTCGGTGATTGGCTCATGCAAATCTCTGCAGTATAAGTGGTCTTCCATCATCGGCTTCCAATAGGAGTAGTTATCTGCAGTTAGCTTGAACATATCTCCATCATGAGTGATAGCTCCCTCCATCTTGAGTTATATAGGACAATACCGTACACGTAAATAGTACTGTATGTGTGAATAGTACGTATACGTGAATAGTTGTATATATGAATAGTGCCGTACAGGTGAACAGTCGTGTATGTGAACAATAACTGTCGTATGTAAATAGTGTATCAGGTAAGTTCCCAGGAAAGAGAGGTGGGTCACTAATGGACACACTTAAATACCAAGTCTTTCCTAGACAGCACTTTCACACCACCACGCGTTATTTCCAGCAACAAGAATAATTCTTTTCTGATGTGGAAGATCAGACAATGCTGCAACCACAGAGCATACTAAGAAATTTCTTTATGAATCCGGCACCTAGTATCCGAGAGCTTTGATAGCTCTGATACCACTGTTGGGAAACGCCACCATAATTTCCCTCCTCTGTGAACTCAAAAATAGGCACTATGCGAAAGCGTAAAATAAGCGTAGTAACAACACCAGAAAATTTTAGCGTGGAAAACCTTCTCAATGTGAGCAAGGGAAAAACCACGGGACCCGTAGGCCACTTAAACCTCCACTATAAAATAATGGGAATACAAAAATACAATAATAATGTATCTTCAATTTGTGGATAACACTCACAAATTGGCTCACTATTTTTCTCTTTCAGAAAATCTCTCTCTGAAGATCTCTCTCTATTTTTCTCTCACACTCTTTCTCTCGTTGTGAGGAACTCTTCCTTCTCAATTGTTGCTGATGCCTCTCTTTGGGTTGCTCTTCTTCATCTGCAAGGCCTCTATTTATACACAATTGTTGTACACAATTGTTGACAATTGTTGCACACCTTTGTTGAAAACACCAAACTCCACCGAAAGTTGTTTGGCTGGATGTCCAACAAATATAGGGCCATATATCTAGGGAGATTGTTTATTTATGTGGCCTCTTTGTTGAATCTCCTAATGAAATTCATGAGTGGCTCATCTTTTTCTTGCCTGAAGTTTATCAAGCTTGCTATACACTTGGGTTAAGTCTTGCTGGTAGTGAACTAGGAACTTTGTTGCCAGCTTGGAACCAATGGAGGTTAGGAAAGCTCGTCACATGATCGCATTTGAGGCTTTCATAAGAAGCATGGACGAACTGAAGGCACCCACGTGTTACTGGGAGTTGGTAGATCCATCATAGAAATCTATGTTGGTAGGGGAAGTTCTTGGGTATAGATAAATTCCGAGAAAGGGTGATTGAACAAGTAGGGACCAACTTATTCAGATTCTTAGTCTGCTTAGAGACCTCAGTGGCTTGTACTTTGATTTGGTTGGTCTCCTTTTGGTGGGTATGTTTAGCAGTTATGAATTGTTTAGACCCATGATCATTGTTGTCTACGATCCTTTCTCTTTAGTTGCTCCTCTTGGGCTTCTCAATTTGATTTTTCAATTGATTGATCTTTTCAAGGAGTGCTAGATTGTTGGGTAAGGGGGCAGATCAACGTTATGTTGGGGGGTTGGTTAAGGAGGCGGTTGGAGTTGACCAACATCCTAATTGGGGTTGTGGGCTTAGTTAATTGTGGGTGGTTTGCTGAGTATTAGATCTTGAAACCATGGTGGTAGGAATGAGTTTACTAGATTCTCACAGACGGTGCCAATGTTCACATCTAGAAACCCATATAAGGGTTCTAGTGTTGATCTTCACATTCCTGAGCTGTTGGAGTGCTCTCCAAGATGGGAGATACCTGCAAAAGGCACTTCGATGCTCAAGTCAATGACAATAATAGGTAGGCTAGTGTTTAGGGTTCGTGATTATACCTTATTTATACTCGAGGTATTATAGTGGTCTAGGGAGTCTTTTCCTTAAGCGCGTCCCACGACAAGGAGGAATTCTTGGCTCACGGATCTTGTTTTTGATCCTCATTAGTTGACCAAGTCCAAGTGGCCATTGTTTTAGAAGTCAGATTGTGGGCCTAGCCATGCCCAGTCATAACAATACCGAATAGGGCCTAAGTGATTGCCTTGTCCTGAACCCCTGATCATAATGTGGTTGGTTAGAAGAAGTTGGAGTGTTTAACGAAAAAAATTATGGGAAAGTAGAAGTAAACATATAGTCAGGGATAAACATAACAAGTAGCATTTGAGTTCCAATACCATCACAAAAATAAAGGGTACAATATAAATATATATATATATATATATTGACAACTTCGCAAAAATAATTAGCATTAAGAGATAGATTTTTATGTTGAGTAATCAACATTTAATTGAGGTACAAGGAAATAAATAGAAAAATAAGATAAAATTTTTAAATCTATAATATATAGGATGATTCATTGCCAATGCTGCCTATACCTTCAGCGGGAGGGCAAAGATATATTAAAATGTTTTTAAAATTAACTAACTCCTAAGCAAAGATTAACTTTTGCTTAGACCTTAAAACTCCTCATACTTTCACTAACCAATCACTAATTTCTATTTATTATTGTATTAAAACCTTAATGGCTACCAATAAGTGGGAACTAGGAAGAAGATAAAAATTTTAAATTAGCAGAATTTACTAATTAAAATAAAGAAAGCTAGTGGGATATGAATCTTCATATAACGAGGCAATTATTTATCGCCCCAGTTGGTAACACGTCGTGGGTGTCATGCCTCTATTTTTGTTAGGTGGTGACCAATGACCCTCTTCCATCAAGAATGTTTTGATTTTAATTGCATGAATGAATTATTATAGAAAGGTAATTCCATTACTTCATATCTATTCTTTAAAAAAGAAAAAGCTTTTTTTAATTATAATTATAAAGAAAAGAGAAAATTATTCTTTCAAACTGGTCTAAAAAACCAACTTATTTTAAGGAATTAAAAATAAATTTTTATATATTATAATTTTAAGTTATTTTAATTTTCAAATTTAAAATGAGACGTATCCGTTATGTTATTATATAAATAAAATTAGTTTTTGTTGTCTCTTCTAGCTCTCTTTGCATATGCATTTATTGATATACCATAATAAGTGTTTTTATCATCCGTACCTGCATAGCTGTATTGATATACATGTTTTGCTTTCCTTTGTGATAGAGACATTTTTGTTTTAAATTTTGGTCTCATATTATTTATATCACGTTAATTATTTATAAGTTCCGTTAAGGAAATTACAAAAATAGAATTAATCTAAAACAACACACGCCATAAAATTAAATAAATCCAAATAAATAGTTACTAAAATTTGATTCTAGATCTTTGAAAACCTTTTCTTAAATTTAAGATTGGACACAAAATCATTAAACTAAAAGTCCTCGTTCAATATTAACGGAGGTTAGTTTAATTAGTATGATTAAATAATATTGACAAAAAGGTATTGAGTTTAATTCTTATTAGTAGTCTTGGGTTTGATTCTTGCTATTATAAATCCTTGTTGAGGTTGAGGCTTACCACATACTCAACTATGAAATCATGAAATGAAGCTTCCTATCTCCCTAAACTTTTGTGTGTAACAAAATAAAATAAAATAAAATAAAAAGGTCCTCCGTCAACTTCCCCCCGCCCCCCCACTTGTAATAGATACATTTATATGATTTATTAATTGTAAATCAAATTTAGATACACTCACGTACCAAAATCTTTAAGCTGAAGTAATTCGATATTAAAAGTTGAACTAAACTTGTAAATAGATACTGTCACATTTAATTTGTATAGATTTTGTTCTAAATACTAATCTTCACCAACCAACTATTTAACCGGAACATCAATTAATAAATGATTCTCAAAATTAATAAAATGAAACTGAGTAGAGGGTTTCTTACAAAGTAGGTAATTCCGTTATGTCTTACTATCATAATCATCGTAATATACAAATGAAACTCACCGTTGAAACTGTCTGATCCAATCTCCACCGCACATTACCATTCACCACATTTTGGTGTCAAACCACTTTTGTTTTTTCAATGAACAAAGTAAGAAAACTTGACACCAAAACTAGTGGGAGGAACAAGAGGAAGAGGAAGAGAGCGTAGAGAGAGAAAGTAGAGAGAGTGTGAGAGGAGCATTCCTGGATCTACGTTGTTTGGAAACCATGGCGAGAGAGCTTCTCGCTCGTCACCTTTGGAGGATGTGTGTGTGTATTCTGCTCCTTGTCCACCATGCAACAAGCTTTTACCTCCCTGGTGTTGCACCTGAGGATTTCCACAAGGTGATTCCGTTTATTCCATTCAAAACGTGTCCTTGTCATTGTCAAATTTGCTTGTTCATACCTTTTTCATTGAATCTCGGGTCAGATCAGTATTGGGTCATCTTGGTTTTCTGGTTTATCCTTTTTTCTTTTTCTTTTTTTACTTTGTTGGTTTGAGATCTTTGTTGGTTTTTGCAATCTGGGTAATGATGATTTTGGCTTGTTGGGCACATTTGGTGAGCTTTTCTTCTCCTCCCTACGTGGGTTCGTCAGATCCGAGCATTTCGTTTGTTGCGTTTTGTGTTTTGAGATTGTGGGTGTGTGAAATTCTTGCCAACTAGAAGATAATGTGTTCTAGTGGCAGTCATTTTACTTTATTCTCTTTTACTTTTGTTTTGTTCATTTTTATCTACTGAGGGGCTAAAGAATTTAAATTTTCTGTTCATGTCATGGGATTTTGATTAGTGATAAAGGTGATGTAAATCAGAAACGTGGTAAGAGAATCCCATGGTTTATTCATGGCTATTTTACAGTGATTCTGCTTGTATCATGCAATGGAGGGAGTTGTAGGAATTGGACATGTATTTTCCTTTGCATAACAGTTTATATATTGTCATTCTATGCCAGGCGTATTAATTTATGCTGGCATCTAAATTTGGCATTTCCTAGACATTTTCCAAGGTCTTAGATTCTTAGGTCGACATAATTGACACTTTATAGCTTATTCACCTGATTCAATTAATGCTTGGGTGATAAGCCAGAGAAACTGCAATAGCTTTTCCTAATCAGAACATAAATATATGATCTTATGTTCATTGGTGACAGGGGGATCTGTTGAGGGTGAAAGTGAACAAACTGGCTTCCACAAAAACACAGCTTCCTTACTCCTACTATTCACTGCCTTATTGTCATCCAGATCGCATTGTTGACAGTGCTGAGAATCTTGGGGAAGTTCTTCGGGGTGACCGCATCGAAAACTCTCCCTATGTGGTTGGTTAAATTTTGTGCACACTTTGAAACTTTCTTCCTTTTGTTTATTATATTCAATTACTAAAATATTGAAACAATTTGATTCTTGCAGTTTAAAATGAGAGAACCACAGATGTGCAATGTTGTTTGTCGTCTAACTCTTAATGCAAAAACAGCCAAAGAGTTCAAGGAAAAGATAGATGATGAATATCGGGTGAATATGTGAGTCACTAATTACCTTAAATTTTACTTGCACAGCTTTGTGCCAGCTATGTCTTTGTGCCAAAAATCTTTGATATTCTATCCTTGCTTTGTTGCAGGATTTTAGACAATCTTCCTTTGGTTGTTCCCCTACGAAGGCCTGATCAGGAGTCTTCCATAGTGTATCTGCATGGCTTCCTTATTGGTCTTAAAGGACAGTATGCTGGAGTAAGTGCCAACTTAATGATCATTTCTTTCTTGTCATTGGTTTGAATTCATTTTGACCTCTTGTACACACCTTTTGACAGAACAAGGATGAAAAGCATTTTATCCACAACCACTTAACATTTGTGGTTAAGTATCATAGAGATCCAGTGACAGAGATGTCAAGGATCGTAGGCTTTGAGGTTAAACCTTTCAGGTTGTACTATAATTCTTTCCTACCTGATTGTATATAAGTTTTGTGCTAATTTCTTAATTTTATGGTTAATAATACTTGTAGATTGAAATTATTCCTATGAATACAGTGTAAAGCATGAATATGAAGGTGAATGGGATGAGAAGACCCGCTTAACTACCTGTGATCCCCATGCAAAAAAGATAGTCACCGGCTCTGAACCTCCTCAAGAGGTTGAAGATGAGAAGGAAATTATTTTTACTTATGATGTTGAGTTCCAGGTTAGTGACCATAATTCATGGTAATTGAATTACCACACGGTACAACTGAGAATTGGGTTTTGACTTTTGATGTTGATTTCATTTTTAACTGTCTAAATGTCTTGTAGGAGAGTGATGTGAAGTGGGCATCTCGCTGGGATTCCTATCTTCTAATGGCAGATGACCAGATTCACTGGTTTTCAATTATTAATTCTTTAATGATTGTACTTTTCCTATCGGGCATGGTGGCTATGATAATGTTGAGGACACTGTACCGTGATATCTCTAAGTACAATCAATTAGAGACCCAGGAGGAAGCTCAGGAAGAGACAGGGTGGAAACTTGTCCATGGGGATGTTTTCAGGCCTCCTTCAAACTCAGACTTACTCTGTGTATATGTTGGAACAGGTGTTCAGTTTTTCGGAATGATTCTTGTCACCATGATCTTTGCTGCCCTTGGATTTCTGTCTCCCTCAAATAGAGGGGGGTTGATGACAGCCATGCTCTTGCTCTGGGTCCTTATGGGACTATGTGCTGGATATACTTCAGCACGTCTTTATAAGATGTTCAAGGGAACAGAATGGAAAAAAATCACTCTCAAGACAGCCTTTATGTTTCCTGCCACTGCCTTTGCAATATTCTTTGTGCTAAATGCTCTAATTTGGGGCCAGAGATCTTCTGGGGCTGTGCCATTTGGAACAATGTTTGCTCTTGTTTTCTTATGGTTTTGCATCTCAGTTCCACTTGTCTTTGTTGGTGGTTACATGGGCTTTAGAAAGCCAGTAATTGAGGATCCTGTAAAGACAAACAAGATCCCTAGGCAGATCCCAGAGCAGGCTTGGTACATGAACCCACTTTTCTCTATTCTAATAGGAGGCATACTCCCGTTTGGTGCTGTCTTCATTGAGCTTTTCTTCATTCTCACATCAATCTGGTTACATCAATTTTATTATATATTTGGCTTCCTGTTCATCGTGTTCCTCATCCTCATTGTCACTTGTGCTGAGATCACAATTGTTCTCTGCTACTTCCAGCTGTGTAGTGAGAACTACCTTTGGTGGTGGAGGTCATATCTGACTTCAGGTTCCTCTGCACTCTACCTTTTCCTATATTCTACTTTTTACTTCTTCACAAAGCTTGAGATCACGAAACCAGTATCTGGAGTCTTGTATTTTGGGTACATGCTGCTTCTTTCATATGCTTTCTTTGTGGTGACTGGTACAATTGGTTTCTATGCATGCTTCTGGTTCACAAGGCTAATCTACTCGTCAGTGAAAATTGACTGATCCTTGGCTTGTGAAGGAAATGGTTGGATTGTTACATCATTTCAGGAAGCTTATATTTTAGTTCGAACAGGGGATTGTGGGCATCCTTCAGCTACCTTTGGTTCCCGCTTAGTTTAAACATAAATTTTTTTTAGTCTCCTCAGTATAGGTTGTTTTGCAGTTCTAATTTTTTGTTTTAATATATTTTCCAAATATCCATATTTTGTATTCTTAGTATCCTTCTTTCCCTCCCCCTTCTCTCTCATTTTGGCTGAATATTCTCATTGTTTTTGTATGACACATTCATGAGGATTATTGAGCAATCTTCCTGTGCTCAATGCCTATTTTAGAAAGAAAAAGGAATTCTTGTTAGTGGTGTAATGTACACCTTGATTTAGATCTTGGGAAATAAAATCAGTTCCTTTTGTCAATAAGAAGAAATGTGCTATAAATCTTGCCATAACTAACTCAGCATTTTAACTTGAATTTTTCTGGTAGACACTTGCTTTTCATTGAAATGGAGCATGATTTCCGGTATATATGCAGCGTGCTTGCTGAGAAAATGAAATTGGGTAAGGTAATGTAAGAGTGGTATCTTACTGATTTTCACTCTCCTGATTTGACTTGTGCTGTAACCAAATTCCTAGTGAGAAATGTCAGTGCTTCTGGTTGGATAATAGCATAAATATTAACGCTGGATAAGCTTAGTCGCTTGGTCTTGATCAGCATCACAAGCTACCTGTATAGTTTGAATGCCTAGATACATTGATATTCATGCCAAGTAATTTGATCGGATAGCATCATCCCACATGAAGAAAATTATTCTGATACTCTTTTTTCTTTCATGAATACCCGTACCTTGTGAATCATTTATTTGTTATTCATTATATTTAATAAATTTTTAGATATTTATTGTAAAATTAATAGTTAATAAATGCTTAATAAGCCACCATAAGTACTATTACCCATTAGAATACCATAGCAACTCCTTATAAGGATACCAAAATGACCCCCTATAGAATATTTAATTAGTGTAAGAAAAAGGAGGCGAGGTGTAAAAAAATAAAGAAAAGAAAGAAAAGAAATTATGAAACTAAATAATATTCGTCTTAGACACGGATTGTCAATTGATATGAAAGTAAAAACATGTTTGATATGAGAAATTCTAATATATTTAATTGTATTGTTTAGATGTGAGTAAAGAAGGAGAATGAAAGGAAAAAATGACCTCAACTCTTTTATAAATAAATGAAGGATAAGGAGAGGAAATGAAGAGAAAGTGTTCCCTTTCTTTCCCTCTTCGTTCAAAATTTATTCCCCCCAAATTGGTGAATGAGGAGGGAGAAATTATCTATTTTTTATTAAATATATATTAAATTACATATATATCCTTTATTTATGTTATAAGGTTAACAACATAATGGCAGGCCTAACACGATAACCGACTAAGATGATAACCGACCAGTTGGCTTAGTATTTAAAAATTACAAAGACGCAGACGCAGTCTCTTTACAACTCTTGCAATCCTCATAACTGCAACTGGAATAATTATATAATACATTACTTTTTAACTTGACAAGTCCAATCCAAACAAAGTGAGTCAATGAAAACAAGCATTTCAAGAGAGTAGTTATACATGAAATTTTAGTTAGCATCATCAGCAGTAAAGTCAGGCTCCGGAGGTTTCTGAAGTTTCACTAACTCCCTGGCAGTCTTAGCATTCCGATTGCGATGTACACCACGAAGAGCATTAGCTGCAAATCTTGAGGCCAAGAAGGTGGCACCGAGGCTGTATGAACCGCCACTGGCATTGTTGCGAGTTCCTTCTGACCCCTCAGGTTCTTCTTCCTTTCGGCGAAGCTCCATATTTTTCCTTTTGGAATACCGGCGCCATGCTGCCTGAATAAAGCATGCAGCCCAAGTCCTCCATTGTTGGGAGTAAAAGCGGAAGGTGTGTTGAACCTGTCTACTATGAAGGCGCCTAAACTGACTGGCAACAAATTTTAACTCTTCAGCAATTAAAGCAAAAGCCTCGACCTCCGTTAAAGCCTTAACGGTTCGAGTAGAAGAAGGGAGGTTAGAGCCAGATTTGGGATCCAGTGCCCAGGTTAAAAGCTCCTCCCCGCAGAAGTCAGCCTCTTTTAGAAAACTTCGGTTAAAAAATCCACTCCTCCCACCATCTGTGGTAACACTCTCAAGGCGACCACGTATGATGAAAAGCATCTCATCAACTGGATCTCCTTCCCGGACAATGTAAGTACTCTCCGTAAATAAACATGGTTTCAGCCTCTCACATATGGCATCAAGCAATCTCTCATCCATACTCTCAAATAGGGGAACCTACAAAATCCAAGGAAAGCAATTAATAAATTAACAAATTTAGATGCTCAAGCACCAATTTGGTGAGTTAATAAGAGGGAGAACAAGTCAAAAATATCTTATAGAGAGGCATTGCATGAGTAATGTCTAAAAGATTTTGAAAAGTACATCTTAAGAGCCAGTGAAATCCTCTTATCAAATGAATGGTTAAAATTAATAAAGGATGCTATGAACAGAACAAAAGCATCCAAACAACACTAATTTAATTCTTTCCCGAAGATTGTTTCGGCAGATTTCCTAGTCCAAGAATTTAACAAAGCAATGGGGAGTGACTAAAAATTTCTCATCTGATCCAAAGCTTATTGGAAGAAACAACAGGTACCATAGGGTTAGGAAAAAATACGTTTGCAGAAATTTTAAATGGTTCAATAATAAACATTTTTGTAAAGTTCCCACATAAGACCCATGAAAAGATCATGAACTGTTACATAAAGAGTGCAATAGAGAGAGGACCAAATAATTATATTCATGCAACAGGACTAAATAACCACAACTTTGTGGTTATTTAGTTGTAAATACCATAACCACACATGTACGGAACTGATTAACCACATGTTAATTCTTTTTTGTATAATTTTTTTTATCCTCTTTTTTCTCAGAGAAAAGATGGGACCTTTTTGGTTATGCATTTAAGTTAAAGGTTTTTTTGGAGTTTTGCTAATTTATAAGTGTTTGACAGCATACCCTCCTCACTAAAGCCAGACAGAGGTGACGCTTAATATCTCTTTGAAGATCCTTTGGTAGACTCTGAACCAAACTTTCTTCATCTACACCACGAGTTGCCAACCACTTATATTGATCATATCGTCTGACACGCTCTCTAAGCTCTTGTGGGAGCAAGCGATGATGCATCCACTGTTCTGAATCACGCCTTTTGACTCTCATTTCCTCAAGCCTAATGGTAAGAGACTGAAGATACGTCTGTAATCATAGGAAAACACAAACCTCAGTATCAATTACAAACAATCAGCTCTTCATACTTATGTGGACATAAACTTTGAAAGCTATTTACAAAGCCATTCTATGATAAGGAGACACAGCTTTTAGACAACGAAATTAGAAACATCTAGTGCACTCTCCTCAGTATCTGTGCACACATGTGAACAAATATTTTCTCTAACTCCTTCATTCAGAACCATCTTAGACCTTTCTTTGCATGAATACGATCAGTTCTCAACATGAATATTAATATGTAGTTCATCAATTCTGAAAAAGGATGCTAAAAAAATCTAGCAATAATAACATTCAACTTCAAATATACATGCTTTAGCCAATGTGACAGACAAGTGGCGGAAGATCAATCTTTTCTCAAGGTAACATATATCAGATCATATAAACAGCTGCCCATACAAATAGATACTAGATGATTGTTTGTAGGCTAGCTACACCAATCTAACAACACAATTTAATGTCATTTAATCCATTGACCTATTCATATTGATGGAAATCGATTGCAACATTCA